>OW284520.1:21124331-23624331 GCA_935413205.1 Polydrusus cervinus | reverse complement strand
GTAAGTTTCGCGAAGCCTCAAAATAAATACCTTAAGGTTAGGCGAACCAATGCTAAAACAATGGTGCATACGACTGATCTATTTTTAAATTGCCCTTCATCATAATGCAAATTGTTACATGCTGTTTGCGTGACTGACGTCACGTAACCATAGCAACGGTGAATATCAAAGCCATGTTGGACGTTGGGTCTTCACTTGCTTTGAGCTAACGGACACGGTCGGCTGAGGCACGCCAAAATGCACGAGTGTTTATAATTATTGTCTATCGGAGTTAACCGTGGCTGCATTATGCACAGGTTCATTCGGATTAAATTAATAAGATTAATTCAATCATAATTATTTTTTAAGGGCTTAAATGGTAGCTGTATTGGTACATTAATATTTAATGTTGCTAAAAAACTTTCCTCCTGTTTTTTTTTTGGTGAAGAGCCCCTTCACCTACTTCACCTGATGAGCCGCCATTGTTAGGAATCACCCTGTATATTAAAAACATTACATTCTCTTAAATCGAATTCTGTCCATGTTTTTTAAGGGATTTTAAAAATATTTTTAATTTGGACTCTACGGATATTGGAGAACGTGGAAGAGTTATTTTTATTTAAAAAAAATGATTTCCAATAATTTGTTGATTTTCAATGATTTGACGATGAACTTTGGTATTTTTTTTAGAATTTTCATTGCCTTATACCTTTGGCGTTTCTACGCTTTTTTTGCATAAAAATAACTTTTTCTCACCAGTGCCGTAGCCAATATGTGTTCAGGGGGGGGGGAGATCATATACACAAAATCGTAGGGGTATATATTTTAATATTAAGGAGTTTTATTTTAACTTTACTTATGATATAAAGTTATACTGATAGAACTTGATAATAATTCATTAAAGTCCTTTTGCTACCACTTCCCTAGATTCTCATTTAATTACCACAGAGCTAATAAAATTACTTTAAAATGTACTGTCATCTTAACGCGAATGGATTATATGATATTTCCGGATATTTCCAGTGAACCTATATAATTTTTAAACCTAACTAAGAGTTATTAACTTTTATATTTTATACCCAATAAAATATAAAACAATGCAAAAGTAAATAAGATGTATCTATAATAAAAACGTGTATATCTGTCAAGACTGCACCTTTTATTAGTCGTATATTTGGAAAAAGAACCTTAACTAAAACGGAAAATTTACTCAGTGTTATTATTCTTAACATCCTGTTAAAAAGAATTCGTTCTGGTGCAATACGTATCTGAATGTACTCTGGTATGATTTGAAAGGGTACTAACTTTTGAACTTTTATTTACTCTTTCTTCTAAATTTTTAAGTGGCTAGACAGCAATATGTTATTAATTTTTACAAGTCAAAGTTCATAACCTTAAAAACTACATGACGGGAAATGACGAAATTTTGTATGTGGCAAGGCTAATACCAGGCTAAAAACCAGGTATAGTCAAAAATTAATTCTTTTTTTTTTATAGTTTTATTGCTTAGGTTATTCAAATTGTTTAATAGATTAAATTATTTTAATTATCCAATGTATCAGGTTGGTGATCTAGTACCGATGATGCGCCAATGCGACAAACTATATCAGCTGGGTCGTTATTAAAAATACACAAAAACTGGTAGTACAAAAGGTGGAGGATATCAACATTTTTTTGAATTGACGGATTGACGCCGGCGTCTACGTTTAGATTGAAATTGACCGTTACTTCGTTCGACGTACCGTACATCGGCGACGGCTTCATTATTTATTTTTTAATTTATTAATATCTCCTAAAATATATAATTTAAAATAGTTTTCATTTGTATACCGGGTGTCGTCCCATTATGGATGGCCACCGACCGTATCTTGGAAACTACTGGGCATAGAAACTCAGGAAAAAAATCTTAATTAAAGTGGCTAAGAGAAAATCCTGGAAATAATTTTTAAAATCCGCATTTTGTCGCAATTAAAAATTAAATATTGAAATTCTAAATTTTTCCGAAAATTCCCACATTAAGGTATACCTTTGGTAACATCATTAGAAAGCTTAGACAATTCTGCATCTTTTTGGTTTAAGGCTCATTGGCGTACCGACCTTGATAAGATTTGGGAAATATTGACAGTGAAATCATTCAAATTGCTGTCACTTCGTAACGACTTATCGGATTTTAGTAAACTTATGTTTGTTTGGAAGAGAAAGGGAATTGTCGTATCCATTGGTACACGATATTTCCTAAAAAAATTGTTAGAAGGCACAATTTGTAAAAAATCATACGGTAAATAGGAATAATAAATGACAAACTTATATAATTATAAAAATTAAAAATATTTATTATTTATACATTTTTATCAAGGTCGGTACGCCAAGGAAGCTTAAACCAAAATGATGCAGAATTATCTAAGCTTTTTAATGATGTTACCAAATTACATTAATGTGGGAATTTTTGGAGAAATTTAGAATTTCAATATTTAATTTTTAATTGTGCCGTCTTGCGGCAGAATGCGTAACTTAAAAATTATTTTCCGGATTTTTCCTTAGCCACTTTAATTATAATTTTTTCCCTAAGTTTCTATGCCCAGTAGTTTCCGAGATACGGCTGATGGTCATCCATAATGGGGCACCCGGTATATATAAGGTGACAAACGTGTGCCGCAACATGCCAAGGATTTTTTTACGTATTTTTTGTTTTGTATACAGTAATAAATAAATCTGTCCATTGACTCAGATTTTGTAAAATATTTGTTCACAATAAAAAAAAAATTTGGTTGCATCTTAGTTTTGCAATTGATTTTTTTTTCAAACTATTTGAATATAAATATTGTGTCGCTCAGACCGAACACGGGCCCCCTTAGAAAGTGGGGCTCTAGGCCTGGGCCTACTGTTCCGATAAATTAAACTCTTTTAAAACAGATTTCTTAAAGTACTTAATAATTTATAATAAAGCCGTACCTGTCGTGCCACCTGATGCTCAGTTAGAAAGGGATACAATAGAAGCATATTTCAGTGAAATGCATATATGAAAGATATCGTATCATTTAAATTTAAAATAATGAGTATATCCTATTTAATTGCGCCTTCAAATCAGAGTGTGTGGGCAGTGGTCATAGTGGCCAATAAGATCGGAGTGCTAAGAAAATTCAAAGATGCTGTGCCACAGGAGGAGCTGCGGTAAGAACTCAACACTAGAACCGAACAGTCAAACGGTGTTTCTCCACGCGGTTACTTCTTTCACGGCGATAGACTTGGAAAGACACCCACGTGTTTGCCGCCGAAATGACCCGACTTAATGCCCTGTTGTTTTTGTCGACGCTCGCCATCTGCGCTTTGGCGAACAACCCTTATTCAACACGGCAATTTTTCGAAAATCATGTTTATCTGCCCAGATGCCGATTTGACGAGCATATTTTGAGAAACACTGAGAAATTTGATAAAGAGATTTATAAGGCAGATTTTGTCTTTACTGGAAAAGTGTCTAACAGTGACATTATTTATAAAGACAATGTAATAATCTTTAGTGTTTTAGTGAGACGATACTTTAAAAATGTTCTTAAATTTCCGAAAACTAAGGAAGTGCGGGTATCAAAGACGTTAAATGAAGGTGAAGGTGTCAAGTGTCGGCAACCAATTAGACCGAAATTTACCGCGATATTTATTGGGAGAAGGTTAAAAAACTCAAAAGATGCTGATATTATTTTGGGAATTGGTCCTGTACCTGTTACCCTATACAATTTGGATAGGGTTAGCGAAGCAACTAAAGGTAGGGTCTTCTTTCTTGCTCATGATCATTAAAAAAAAAAGAAATGTTATTTAGAGTTAATCAAATTTGCTTCGAGGGTAAAAATAGTCCAATCAAAGTATTTATTATTTTTAAACTTTACCTACAATTTACGTCGTCACTATTTCATATGTCATTATTTAAGTCTATGCTTTAAAACAGTAAATTATAAAGTAAAATTGTTATTGTATCCCACACTGGCTGGAGTCCCATATTTTAGAATTACTTGGCATGGGAAAAAAATCGTAAAAAAATTAATTTATTAACAGGAACTTCCAAGTGTAGATGGACTAGGTGGTGGTTTAATATAAATTAGTCACAGCCCTTAATAAAATAATAGTTTGTACAATAAAAGCGAATATGATGTCAATATCGCACGACTCAGTAGGCGGAGTAGTCAAACTTTCGAGCGCAATATAGACAATCCACTCGAGTTGTACAGTATATTTTTTCTACGACCCATTTTGTGCATAATTTTTTTTCTGGAAATCTTATTTCCTGTCTTTTATGTACTTATCTTCATTTCCCATCGTTAAAGGAAGATTTATTTGTCATGTTTTTATATCTGTTGCGTATGGGATTGGGGCACTGTTGAAAATATCAAAGAAAGCATCATGGTGGAAAATTATTTCCATCGCAAAAAATCAACAAACGCTCATTTTCTATGAATATTTTATGCTTTACATCTTGTAGCAATCATCCAGAAATGAGTGGAAAACTGGAGATTTTTGGAGTAAGAAAGTAATCAATAATTATTCACAAATCTTTAATTCGGTAAAAATAGATGTTACTGACTTATCTTTAATTTTGGCACCATGTCGTGCACACCTTAAGAAAAATTGGTGTGTGTACATGGACGCGCCAAGTATATTCGGCGCCGCCGTGCAAGATATTGATAGGCGCCGTTACCCTATACCGGGTGTTGCATCGTCGAGTGGGACATAGGAAATCCCATGTAATTTTAAATGGGGTCATTTATTGGCTTCCCTAATTATTTTAGAGAACAATTCTATTTAGGTTTATTAAAGAGCACTAAAACCCACATTCAAAAGACTAACTTTAGATATTTTTGATGAGCCCGTTTACGGGTTATCGCCGATTTCTTTTTAACTATTTCTCCTTTTTATGGCCCCGTATTTGCGGGCGCCAGTCAAGGTAAAAGATGACTGTCAAATAAAGTTGTCATTTTGAAATGTGTGCTTTATTGTTATAAAAACTCGTACATCGAAAATATTAAAGGTGTATTTATGAGTACAAATTAATCTGAATAACACTAAAATAAAGTATCCAATTACAAGATGACATTTAACATGTTTCAATATTTTACTAATTAATAGGTAGGTACTATTAAATTGTTAGAACTTTAGGATTTAAGAAGATGTTCAAATATTCCTCCATTGACTGCCAGACAATAACCGAGGCGATCATAAAATTATCTTCTTACATTCGCTAGTTGCTCAACTGAAATTCTATTGCATTCGGCAGAAATAGCATTTTTTAACTCGTCTAGATTTGGGTATTTTTTATCTTTGTAGGTATATCCTGTTTTTTAAATGGCCCCAGAGACAGAAATCATTTGGCGTTAAATCAGGAGACCTGGCTGGCCAATTTACTGTATGATTTAAGCCAATAACATTTCCATTAAAAGCACGGTTTAAATATTCCCGGACAGCCAGGGTACTATATGCCGGGCAGCCGTCCATTTGGTACCAAACTTCCTGATTTTCCCTGGCGGCATCATGTAAAGTAGTTCCAAAAAATATTCTGCATTTAAATTTCGTGTAAGAAATAATGGCCTGATAATATTTTCTCCGAAAATCCCAGCCCAAACATTAACTTTTTGTGGATATTGCGTCCTTGTTTCGACAAACCTGTGTTGGTTTTCTTTGCTCCAATATCGATAATTTTGAACATTGGGTTCATTGTTTAAGGTAAATGTGTAAAATGTGCATTCGTCAGTGAAACAAATGTTTTAAAAAAATTCCCTATCCATGTTTGCTCTTTCAATCATACCAAAACAAAACTCCTGTCGTCGTATTTCGTCCCTATCTCGTAGCTCTTGGTACTTTTCATATTTGTATGAATAATATTTATGTCGTTTCAAAGCTCGTAACGCTGTGGTGTGATCTAATCCTATGTCATCCTCAAGTTTCCTTGTGCTGATCTTCCCATCATTTTCTTCCACGCACAATAAAACTTGCAAGTCCCTATCATTTCTTGCATCTCTTCTTTGTTCCTGCCTTTGCAAGTCCCTATCATTTCTTGCATCTCTTCTTTGTTCCTGCCTTTCTTCACATCTGCAGTTATTTATTACAGTGCCTTTTGTCTCAAATTTCTTGATAGTCCTTTCGACTGTAGATTTTGCAGGTATCGGTCTATTCGGATACAGAGCAGCAAACATGTCTGACACATTTTGATAACTATTTCCTTGATAATACCATTTAATCATCAATATTTTTTCTTCAGAAGTGTAATTCATGGCTAATATTTTCGATGTTCGAGTTTTTATAACAATAAAGCACACATTTCAAAATGACAACTTTATTTGACAGTCATCTTTTACCTTGACTGGTGCCCGCAAATACGGGGCCATAAAAAGGAGAAATAGTTAAAAAGAAATCGGCGATAACCCGTAAACGGGCTCATCAAAAATATCTAAAGTTATTCTTTTGAATGTGGGTTTTAGTGCTCTTTAATAAACCTAAATATAATTGTTATCTAAAATAATTAGGGAAGCCAATAATTGACTCCATTTAAAATTACATGGGATTTCCTATGTCCCGCTCGACGATGCAACACCCGGTATGTATTGAGAAACATGAAAACTTTTGAGCGAACGGTGCATTTATACCTAGAGTCCATAGAGAAGGAGGAATAGTACAATAATTGTAGCATCGGTCGGTACTGATGGATAATAAAATTTCACCATTTGTATTGGTAGGTAATTTAAAATTTAACTTGCCTTACGACAGGCGACCTTAGGCGCTTTTAAGGCCTTGGCGTCATTGTACGCCGCAGGACCTTGCACATATGGACGTCTCGTCCCTGTGTGTGCATAGAATCTTAGAATCTGGGATAAATGTTTTGATTCAAATAAAAAAATCTGACCGCCGGCGTGCATCTTTTAAAATTATATTCTTAACCTCGCTTTTGCTAAGTGTACATTGGATGTCCTTGTGATCTCTTCTTCTCACTTCTAACGAACTGACGACTGTGATTGGTCAGTTTCATATTCTAGTAAGGATGGATATAAAATTATACCCATTCAGTTAACTGGTATAACTCATTTATCCATCATGCAGTCACTTGGTGATACAGGAAACAGAAAATATCCATGTGACAATAGAAAAAGTACTATTATAGTCTACTGCATTAATTCATGATATAAATCTTACTTTTATTATTTATTTAAACTATATAAGTTTAACCTTTTTAGCTATAATAAACACTACCTTACCTTTATTATACGAGAATGCATAATTTTTTTAAAGAAAATCATGAACTGCTTAAATACGGCTATACCCGTTGTATAGGAGTATTTATTATTGTAGCTCATACTGGGATTTTGTGAAATTTGCTATAAACACAGCGTGATTTAATATTTATATCAAGCCATTGTGTGACACCCCCTATAGAGCTTATATACCTGTCATAAAACGTATTTTCCTCTTATATATTTACACCCTTTTCTTTATGAAAGTAGCACATCATTGAGAAGATATTATTGTAACACCTCCAACAGCGGATGGTAAATATTTATGAGCCCTCTTCAGGCTTCCCGCAAAAATTAAGTTAGTTTATCAGTATGGTACGATAAAATCTGATTACTTTAAGGACTTAGCGTTAAATTTATACACACCCCTATTTTAAAGCCTTTTGATGCTTTACCGATAAGCATTTATTTTAAATTTTATAATTTAGTGTTTGTTTTTTTTTACTAATATTGACTTCTATGTATAGTACAGGGTGATTCCTCCTAAGGTGATACTTCTTTTTAAGCTGTGTATAGAAGGCATTAAAAAAACAACATTTTTAAATACCTTTTTTCAAAAAACTCAAAAATGAAGTACTACATTCATTTATTACACTACGAATCAAATACTGTTCTGCCCAACTTGCCCGTTGAATAACATTAAGAAAACTTCTGGGGGTAGGATGAGTCTGCAAGGGAAAGCGGTCTGCGTATAATATCGAAGAAACATCCGAACTTTTACGACACTCACAGTACATTAGCACCATTGTCTCTCTCTGTCTTAACTAGATTAGGTAATATAACTTATGAATTTTGTCTCTTTTTGTAAAACTTAAAACTTTTGTAAATGTATTTTAATTATTATTATTATTATTTTGCATGCTCGGTTAAGCAAACAGCAAGTCAAAAATAAAGACGTTTCTATTTATCTATCTATCTATTAGCACCATATCTATTAGTTCATTGGTTTCAAATTTTACCATTTTCACGTATCACCAATTTAAAATTAACTTGCTTCAGAAAAACACACCGCAGCGGATTGCTCAACACTACCCGTATGACTAATACTAATAAGAGATAAGAAAAACAACAGAAACTATAGCGGGCTATGTTTTGATGACCAGGCCCGCACTTAAATTTTTTACTTCTCTATCTCGCCTATTTTTGAGTAAAGAAAAAAAGGAAAGACAACAAAGTCTCGGTCTCAACAAATATAATTGTGTGGTTACACGTGTTTCACCCTTTCGGGCATCATCAGACCTAAAACAAAAGACCTAACTAACAGATACACGAATAATTAAATACCACTAATTACCCAGAATTTAAAACAGAAAAGAAACAGTTACAACATATTAAAATTTAAAAATGTAAATAACAAAAACAAAAAATCAAATGTCAGAGAGCAGGCGGGTCAATTGGATCAATAAATCCAGTGAAACGAATGCGACGGGATCTAACTATGTTCAAATGCCTGAAAATATGAAAGAAGATGAGAGCGTAGCCAATCTGTTCTGTGCATTAAAAATTAGCGAAAGGTGACCGTCCCGATATCAACATCGGGTTATAAACAAAACAAATCATAACCAATTCATTTACTAATATTGTTAAAAATCAAATTAGGTTCAAAATTAAACACGTCGTTGACACAAGTAAGTATGGTTTGAGTGTTTTGAAAAAAGGTATTTAAAAAAGTTGTTTATTTTAATGCCTTCTAGACACAGCTAAAAAAGAAGTACAAACTTCGGAATCACCCTGTATATCTATCTAACTAAATCCCTAAAGAATAATAGCCGAAGAACAAAATTTACGGTTTCGCGAATATAAACAAAATCACCCGGAATTTGCGCTGTATGTTGATTTAACGATTTGAAAACATGAACAGGATCTGGTTACTCAATGGACCAAATTACACTGCTGTTTAACAGTGGCGGAGCCAGAATTTTGCTGAGGGGGCTGAGCTCCTGATTGAGGGTTTAGGTCCAAAATCAACAGTTTCCTACAATGTTAATTAATTGGCGGTATATTATATAAATATGTGGCTTTAACCAAATGTGTCAAATTTGCTAATTTGCAAAATATTTGCTATTTTAAATTTAATTATCTACTATCAATATAAAAAATATTTATTTTGCATATTCTACCATCCATCATCAATATATTTTAATATAATTCTTTGATGCCATTTTGTGATAAAGTAATATTTATCTATAAAATAACTTCCATGTTAATTTCAATCACATTGATTATTTTATTAATGTTTTTATAAAATTTTACGTTTATTTAATTTTACGAGAATGTGATTTTATTGAGTTTATTTACGTGAAGAAGCGATGTATGAGATATGACATACGTATGCAAAAATTACTACTGATGATTACGTTATGTGGTTTGTTCTTTTCGCAATTAAATACTATATTAATTATTTATTAAAAAACATGACTTGCGTTGTTTATTGAAAGAATTTTAAATCGTTTTTTTTAGTTCTGGGTTGTCGTGTTTAGGTGGCTCTTTTGACCCGAATTACAAATAAAGTAAGAAAGATATTAAATTTCTGTTTTGACCAATAGAGCGGTGGTATCTAAGTCAAAGAAAAACATTAAAATTGGTATTTAATTTCACTGTGTTCAAAATATTTTTTTTTCTAATGCAAATAATTTTCGCACACCAAAAAAAAATCTATTAATAAACATGGCCAGGATTCGGGTCAAGAAAACGCAATATTTTTATTCTAATTTAATATATAGATATAATTTTGCATGAAATTGGTAACCCTAAAGAAGAATTTACAAATATTGGTGAGATTATCTTAAAGATTTTGATTTCCATTGCTCTTACATACAATTCTTTTCAATTTTATCACTTATTACGTCGTAAGTTTATCATTTACATATTTGCATCGTAAAAATTAAGCTTTTTGACCATATTTCTAAACTAAAATTTAAAGCAAAAGTCTTTACAACGTAGAATAGTTTCGACTGAAATTCTCAAGGAAACAATTTTATCAAAATTTGCTAACACCCATTCTTAACTACATAATCCTCAAGGAACGTACACTTAATACTTTAGTTACTTCCTCCAAAAAAATTTCAAAACATTTTCACTTTTTCCATAACCCTCTTAAAAAAAATTTCAAACGAGTAAGTAGAAACGTCGTTTTCAACAAACTAACGGTGCCATTCGAGTACGGTGCATAGCTGGCTTGGCTGACAGCTCGAGCTTGGTTGTTAGTGTCACTATGACGATCAAGAATCACTGTTGCCAGTGGATTTTGAACATTTTTTAAATGTAGCTGAATATAATATGTTAGTAAAAGGTGCAACACGAAAAATTAGTTTTCAGTTTGAGCTTTAGACCCGCCTTCCTTAAATACGCCACTGATCTACATTATATTTGTTTATACAGGGTGGCCCATTTGGCTGACAAAGTAATATACCGTCTCTACTATTAAAGATATCAAAAAAAAGTTTTCATAAAAGTTGTGAGGTATAAAAAAATATATGTTCTAAAATGATTTTTAATCATACAGGATGGTCCCAAAAAGTAGGACAATAAAAATATACATTTTTTAAAATAGAACACCCTATATATTTTAACATTTTTTGTTTCCCTACAAAATTATCCATATGACGCCATATTTAGTTTTTTACTTTTTTGCAACGTTACCAAACAAAATGCAAAATTCTTAAAATTTTGAAAAAAACATGATAGTAAAAAATCATCTGTATTTCTCAATAAGAGTATCGAAAATCGAAAATTTCTTGTAAGCTCTTAAGTTTAGGGATAGAAAAACTGTCTTAAATCTTTAAGTACCGAAAATTTTGTACAGGGTGTTTTCTGTTGACATCCAAATATACAAAATTTTAAAATACCATAACTCTGTTTTTTCAAATAAAACAGCATCTATTTATTAGGCTCGTCTGATAGATATTGTAAATATCTTTTATTATTGTTAAGTCATACCTATACCTAAATTTACTAGTTTTGGCAATATTTCGATTTTTGTTTAAATTTTGGTGAAAAAAACTATAGTTTTTATTTTTCTAGTAAGCCATGACCAGCAAAGTCAAAACAAATGTAATTGAATATAATGTCTTATTAAAATAAATTGATAATCATAGTTACCTATTTATTTAATTAAATAAAATTTATTTTTTATTACGCAACTTGATATTGAAAATAAGTTCACAAACATTATAAATATAAATATAATATTTATAACTATGACATTATATTCAATTACATTTGTTTTGACTTGGCTGGTCATGGCTTACTAGAAAAATAAAAACTATAGTTTTTTTTTCACCAAATTTAAATAAAAGTCGAAATATTGCTAAAATTAGTAAATTTAGGTATAGATATGACTTAACAATAATAAAAGATACTTACAATATCTATCAGACGAGCCTAATGAATATAGGGTGTTTCATTTGAAAAAACAGAGTTATTGTATTTTAAAATTTTGTATATTTGGATGTCAACAGAAAACACCCTGTACAAAATTGTCGGTACTTAAAGATTTAAGACAGTTTTTCTATCCCTAAACTTAAGAGCTTACAACAAATTTTCGATTTTCGATACTCTTATTGAGAAATACAGGTAACTTTTTATTATCATGTTTTTTCAATAATTTTAAGAATTTTGCATTTTGTTTGGCAACGTTGCAAAAAATTAAAAAACTAAATATGGCATCATATGGATAATTTTGTAGGGAAACAAAAAATGTTAAAATATATAAGGTGTTCCATTTAAAAAAATGTATATTTTTACTTTTTGGGACCATCTTGTATGTTTAAAAATAATTTTAGAACATATATTTTTTTAAACCTCACAACTTTTATAAAAACTTTTTTTTGATATCTTTAATAGTAGAGACGGTATATTACTTTGTCAGACAAATGGGCCACCCTGTATGTAGTACACAGAACAATGAATAAACTTTAAGCATTAGGTATTTTGTTAAAACGAAATTGTTTGAGCTTAAAGTTTATGAATAGCCTATTTACATATGCGATAAAACTGTTTTTCGAGCTTCTAAATTCTGCTGCAAAACAGACAAAAAACTTCTGAGTTAATATTAATTTAATAAACTAACAATAAACAAACCTAAAATGCACCGGCATGATAAATGTTTATAATAATATTTAATATTAATTCGGCTTCTATTGGGCCTTTATCATTGTGTGTAGCTCTAATAAAAATAAAATTGTTCGTGAACCTTTTGTTAACAATTTTATAGGCAATATAAAATATGAGTTTAATAAAAATATATGGAATATCCGTTTTATCGGTTTAAATATTTTTAATTAAATATTTTGCTTTTTAAAACAATAAATATGCCGTTATTTAAAATTTTTGTATTGTGTTTTTGTTCCGATTTATACTATAATAGTTCATTCTTAATAATAAAAATATATGTTTATTAATAATCCCAGTAAACAGAATTTCTACAGGGCGACTAAAGAAAATACTAGGGCCAGAATTTTCCTTAAGTTTTGAATCTCTTCACGACATTTTTTTCTTACAAAATAACAGTTTGTAGCATGGTACTTTTTATTTATTTATTCAATCTTTATTTCAAAAGTAAATAACAAAGTAAAAAGAAATGTCGTCAAAGGAGAAACAGAAACAAAGCAACAATAGTTACAAGTCTACACAAAACTACAAAATCTTCAGTGTCCAAGTAATCGCTTAACTTGTAGGGTTCTAAATCAATAGAAAATGTTTCATTTTCTTCTTAAATAAGCGTTCGTTTGGGGCGTCCTTAATTCTAACATTCAATTTATTAAACATCTAATACACATATAATATGGATTTTTTTCTTACAATGTTAATCTGTGTATTGGATAATTTATATCTCTTGTTCTTGTATTATAGTTGTTATAAATAATTGTATTAAACCTTATTCACCTGAAGACGATTGGAGATACTTACCAGTTGAAACGTTGTGATGTAAAACAAATAAAGACAATGCAAGTCCAAAACTCTTCTATCGTTCAAGAAACCTATCTTTGTTTTTATAAAAAAATAAAAGCCTTGGTAATTGTACAATGCATAAATAGTTAACTTTTTTTTTGACCTAAAAATACCTTTACATGCCTGTAAATAGGACATTTTATATAATATTCTCAAAATACGTTTCTGAATAAAAAATTTTTTTCTAGTTTTGAATTGCTTTCCCAAAAAATAATTCCAAACCTTGCTGTGGCTTCAAAATTTGGTATTATTGTCTGTTGGTAGTTGATTCTGACCAAGTTCTACCATATCTGGTCGTTCTTTTTTTCTTAGTTTAGTTTTAAAAATGACAATACTTGTTTTGTCTTTATTTAAAAGCAATTTGTTCCCCTAAAACCAAACCTCGGTGTCCTGGAAATTTTTTGTTGCATTAGCTACTATTTCTAAGATATCCTTACCACCTACCAAAATGTTAGTATCATCAGCATACTTTGTAAGACTGTAAAATGGAATTTCAAAATTTAAATCATTACTTACAAATATAATAAATAATATTGGCCCTAATATGCTCCCTTGTGGTATTCCTACTGTATTTTGCGAAATTGTTAATTTATATAAACACTTTATTTTTTTGAGAACAACTTTCTGGCAACTTCTTCATTGGCCTAAAATTCCTTTACAGCTAAAATTTTTCAGGCTTTGGAATAAATCTGTCATAATTATCAAAAGTTTCTCTCACAGAAAAAAACCTAAATAACTTATAACTTTGTCCTAACCTTAATAAATAAAAGACAATCTATTTTACACCCTCAATAATAAACTATTCCGCGTCCCGTATATAATTTTCAAATTAGCAATCTCATTTACAAATTAAAATTATCAAATGTATATTCTGGATATGTTTATTGTGGGTTCTAAATTATGACAAAAGTTGAAATATTTGACAAAGACACGCGACGAGCTCTTCTCTTCTTTGCATGTAGCTTCGATGAAATCGGTTTTAATAATCAGTGATGATGTCAAATTAAAATCATTTCAAATTTTGTTGCTGCTATATCTTGGGTCGCTCTGTCTTTAATATTTAAATTTTATTAGCTATTAGCCTGAAGTTGACATCAGTAATGTATTGTAAAAAGTACTATATGTTATTTATTTTGTTTTTTTAGTCGCTAAGCTTGAAAAGAGTAGAATAAGTCAACATCGTTGACACATTATAGTTTAATAAAAATTAATTTGACAAGCGAAGTTTAATGTTACAATTTTATAGATGCCTACTAACTGACAAACTATGTAAATTAGCGTACATTATTGTACGTAATAAATTAGGTTAGCGCGGGCGAAGTCGTGGATACTGCCATTTTTTTCATGTTGTTCCCGGAATTGGAAAGTCACTTAAAATGCAAATACTATTTTTGGGCCAAATCGATTTAGTAGCTTTCGAGTTATCGCGTGGAGATTATGTAAAGTGTAGATCATACCTTGTTTAATTACGGTATGCATGAGATCCTTACGAACATTTTTAGAGGGGCAGGCACCTAATGCGCCATATGGACGAAAAGCGCCGCTAAAAGGGGAGGGAGTGACCCCTCTTGCCTCCCTCAAATGATACAATTTTACACTTGGTATATTATATTGTATTGTATTTAGGGTGAGGACGTGTAGAAGTAAAGAGTGTATAAAAAAATTACTTTTTTCGAAAATCGATCGGAAATATTGACTTTTTTGATAACGTTTCTGAATATTTCCTTACACTTAGTCGTTGCTAGGCAACGGAAAATAACTGTTAGGAAATATTTATTATTGTATTGTAAGGAAGGGTTATTTCTGTACTTGTACTGTTCTTGTAAACTAAAATGTGTTAAGCTTGACAATTCAATATTACCGTGTTTCCATAATTACAACACGAATATTTAATGGCATTTTTTATTTGTGAACAAAGTTAACAATATTTATTTCAAAATTTGATTGTAATAAGTAGTAGCGGATCTAGGATTTTGTTGAGGAGGGGGGGGGGGGGCAACTTTAAAAAAAAAGAGCGTATCCCGGCTTTAAAAATCTTCCTACTCTCAAACGTGACTTCTAAAAAAACTTCTCAAGGCTCAAGGTAAAAAACAGCCATTTTGTGAGGCTCAGGGGGGGCGAAACTGCCTTCGCCCCCCTGGATCCCCCCCTGGATCCCCGCCTGGTAATAAGTTATGTCCTTTAAATAATTTTTGTTTTACGGAAAAATAGTATGTATACCTCGTAGAAAAAGCCACATTCCCGGACTCCGTATTGTCAGTCTCGGCTTGCGCCTCGACATACAATCTTTACGGTCGTCCGGGAATGTTCAGCTTTTCCTACTAGGTATACAATGTACTATTCTTTTATTATATGCAAGTACATTAAACATTATGCACTGCAAGTGAACATTTTTCTATGATTGTTGTATAACAGTTGTTGTTTACCTAAACAGATTGTTTATTGTTTTGCTATTTAACATTGATTTTGATAAAACAAAAATTTGAGAAATATTATGTATCAAAATTGCTCATATTTTTAGACCTTCAATATTAAAAAATATTCGCGTAGATTGTGCTAGCTCTTAGCAACGGAGCCGGGGCTAAAAATAATTTTCCTAATTATAAGCGTACTAAAGGGCGACCCACGAAGGATTAGTCATAAGAAGGGACTGATAGTGTCAAGAACAAACTTTGTATCCAGTCCTATTTACAATTTCACAACAATGAAGAATTTTATGTTACTGCAAAAGCCGAGGCAAAAGCAACATCTTTAGGTCCTTCATGAAAATACTTGTATACAGAGTGTTATTGAATTGCCACATTATATTTAAACCCTTCAATCTCGATATACAAATACAAATAATTTATTCAAAAAATTTAGTAGAATATACTTTTAATCACAATGAAAATATAATATTTTAAAATAATAAATAATGCTTGGAAATATACTCTGAATTTTATTTCCACTATGAGACATAGAGAGAAGTTTTGCCTAAACCACATAGAAGTATGGGTTTGTGTGCTAGAACTTCTCCCCTTGCTCGTGATGGCAGTCATGTTAATATAATATGAAAAAATAAATAAATTAAATAGTATTATTAATATCATAACGATACGTAGAAAATAAAGAATAAAACCAAAAAATAAAACGAAGTGAAATATATGGGCAGGATAAACATAGAAAGCAAAGATAAGTTAGTTATTAAATAATTATGCATGCAGTGATCTGCTAAAAAGGACTTTTTTAGTATTGTGTGTATTGGTGGAATTTGTCTTTAAAAGTGGGAACTTTTATTTTTAAAAGTTGCAACACTGTGCAGCACTGACAGTAATGAATATGAAATTTTGCCGTACAGTTAACTGGAATAACCTACTTTTCTCGTCACTCAAGTGTAGAGGAAATATCAAATATTCATGTGGAAGTAGAAATATTTTTTTTCCGCATTTCACAACATCACAAAAAACAAACAAATTTTCACGCCTTAAATACAACTGTACCAAAAAATATTACAAGCTATTTTGACTCTGGTACTGCAAACTTGTGAGCAGTACTAAAAAGGTCCATACGCGTTCAAAAAATTGTTAGTTGGTTACATCAATAACAAAATGATTTTGCTTATTGAAACACTCTGTATATACTGTTATGGATTGCATTTTTCAACACTTACTTGGTAAGAGGAATAAAAAAATAATAAGTTTAAACATAAAGCTTTCATTTACCATAAGAGATACTTGAATATAATTTATGTCTTTTAGTTTGCATAGTACCTATTAATATGTTTATTATCAAACATATAGGGTGATATCGTTATCAATATGAATAGCTTATAAAATGAAAGATAATCTACTGAACTCAAAATTTTAGCTAATAAAGTTTTAATCTCTTGATCCATTATATAAATAATAAAAGAGTCTTCCTTCCTAGGGGTGCCGTTTGTAACTACATAATATACAGGGTGATTCACGGCGGATGGTACGTTAGAAGTATATGACGAACCAGTTAACGAATCGTTTTGAAAATTTGGTTGTTTATATAAACGGACATGCTCTATTTACCTAAAATATTTTTAATGATGCAGTGTTGCCACGTCTACCTAAAATTAGTAGCAACTTCGTTATTTTAAATGAAACACCCTGTATTTTATTAAATTTTTGAACCCTCTATTACTTTCTTAACAACTTTATTTAATGTTATTCTATACTTATCTCTTACCGTTTCTAAGATAATAATTAAATTGCATTTTTTTGACGAAAACCGTTAACTTAAAAAAATGTTGATATTTTTGAACTCTGAAATATTAGAGCCCCGAAAATTGGTGGATGGGTAAATATTACCAGGGGGCTTTTAACCCTATGCCGAAATTTTAGTTGCGATATACAGGGTGGTTTAAAAATACAGTTAATTTGGGGACTTCAATAGGTGACCAAAAGTATATTTTTTTAAATGTAACACCCTGTATATTTTCACTGATTTAGAAAGCTACTTAAATTGGCTCTTTATTTTTGTATAACATATCTATAGCTAACTAGTCAAGTTTTTGACTTATAAGCCATTATTTGTAAAATTTGCTCAAAAATTTGATTTTTAGTAAGTATGCCATGACAAACTCTTGTTTGACATAAAAATTATGGCACTTTCTTTAAAAATTCAGTTAAAAATTACTGAAGAAAACTATTTAAACGCAGTACTTATGAATTTATTTATTTTATTTGGACAGTGTGATATAATTATCGCTAGAACATGTATAAAGTTTAATGAAATGTACCCAAATCTACCGCCAATGAACTTAAGGAAATTTATACTATTTCAGGATTGTAATTAAAAAAAATTAAATCGATCATTTTAACAATTGTTCAAAACGCTGTCCGTTTACATCCAAACACTTTAAGATGCGGGTATTTACCGCATTAGTCGTGGAAGATCTAATCTCATTTGGATTTTGTTCTCTAAATGCTTGGGTCACTCGACGTAGCAATTCTTCTTTTGAATGTACTGGTGACTTGTAAATTTTTTCCTTAAACATGCCCCACAAGTAAAAATCCAATGGATTGAGATCGGGTAATCTTGGAGGCCAATTCCAAGGCCCCAAACGTCTTATCCAACGATCATCAAAAAGTCTATCGAGTTCCACTGTAACTTCTCTTGTACAATGTCCAGGAGCTCCATCGAGTTGATACCAACAGCTTCGATAATCTTCAAGGGGCAGATTATCAACAAAATTTTCGACAACTGTTCTTAAAATATTTAAGTAGCTTCTCGATGTTAATGACTCGTCGTATATAAAATAGTTTAATTGATTGTCCATTAACATGCAGAAAACATTAAAACTAAATTTTTCTTGAAATCCAGCTTCCTTGGTGACATGAGGGTTATCTCTTGACCAAAAATGACTATTTCTTCTATTGAAAACCCCTTCCCTTGAAAATTTAGATTCATCGGTCCAAATTATTTTACTTAAAAAGTTTGGATCTTCTTGGGTGCGCACTAATAACATCTCACAAAATTCAACTCTCTGTTGTGGATCTTGAGGCTTCATGGCTTGAACTTTAGTAAATTTAAAATCATGCATGTTATGCTGTTCTAAAATCATCTGGACTGATGAATATGTTAGACCTAAATCATATTCAGCACAATGTATTGACGACTGAGGAAATGCATGAAAATAAGCCAAAACATTAATCTGGTTGTCTTCGTCAGAAGTTAAGGGTCGAGGCAAGTTTCTTGGGGCTTTTAAAGTTGAACCAAACTCAGTAAAATTTTTCTGGATCCGTAAGAATTTCCTTAAGTTCATTGGCGGTAGATTTCGGTACATTTCATTAAACTTTATACATGTTCTAGCGATAATTTGATCACACTGTCCAAATAAAATAAATAACTTCATAAGTAAGTACTGCGTTCGAATAGATTTCTTCCATGCTTTGTAATCATTCAGTATCTCAGTCGACAATATTTAATAAAATACCACAACAATAATGAGAGTGACATAATTTTTATGTCAAACAAGAGTTTGTCATGGCATACTTACTAAAAATCAAAACGAAATTAAATTTTTGAGCAAATTTTACAAATAATGGCTTATAAGTCAAAAGCTTGACTAGTTAGCTATAGATATGTTATACAAAAATAAAGAGCCAATTTAAGTAGCTTTCTAAATCAGTGATATTATACAGGGTGTTACATTTAAAAAAATATACTTATGGTCACCTATTGAAGTCCCCAAATTAACTGTATTTTTAAACCACCCTGTATATTGCAACTAAGATTTCGGCATAGGGTTAAAAGCCCCCTGGTAATATTTACCCATCCACCAATTTTCGGGGCTCTAATATTTCAGAGTTCAAAAATATCAACATTTTTTTAAGTTAACGGTTTTCGTCAAAAAAATGCAATTTAATTATTATCTTAGAAACGGTAAGAGATAAGTATAGAATAACATTAAATAAAGTTGTTAAGAAAGTAATAGAGGGTTCAAAAATTTAATAAAATACAGCGTGTTCCATTTAAAATAACGAAGTTGCTACTAATTTTAGGTAGACGTGGCAACACTGCATCATTAAAAATATTTTAGATAAATAGAGCATGTCCGTTTATATAAACAACCAAATTTTCAAAACGATTCGTTAACTGGTTCGTCATATACTTCTAACGTACCATCCACCGTGAATCACCCTGTATAAATGTGGGTTCCCCAATTTGGCATGTCAAATCGTCGCAGTTACCCACCATGGTTCACCCCTGCCTGTGGAATGCATTTTGAAGGTGCAACGTTCTCCATATCTGATGACACAGTCAACGCTTTTGCAGATTTCTTTAACCGTTCGTATCTTGCACCCTTTAATTCGAGTACAACCCCGGAACCTCAAAATACAGATTTAAATATTGATATTGTCAGGTTTGAAGTGAATGAGGTTTTTAATCAGGCGAATCAAACCTTAGTTACCCACCGGACCAGATAACATTCCTGTGATTATAGTGTCTGTCGAATGCCAAGCATATGAAAATCTTTAAAGGTATGAACTGTCTACAAAAATCGTGATAATTAAAAACGCTATTGCTTCTGAACAACATGGATTTGTAAAAGGTCGTTCGACAATAACGAATCTAATGTGTATTACTCAATTCTTGACTGCAGGCATTAATCAACGCATGCAGACAGATCTTGTTTATAACGACTTTTCCAAGGCTTTTAATCAGCTAGATCACTCCGTATTATTAAGCAAACGACAAAACTTTAGGTTTTCTTCATTTTTCGACTAATATTTAAAAATTAGGAGTCAGTTTGTAGCTTATGACGCCTATAGCGGAGTCAAGTCTATTGAATAATTATTTTGTAACATCTGGAGTTTCCAAGGGTCCATCCTTGGTCCTCTTCTTTTTACTTTATTTATGAACGACATTGTTAATAACCTATCTATTTGTTGTTTTTTTGTTAAGTTTAATGGACTGTTTAAAGCTACAGCGTAATTTTGATATATTGTATGATTGATGAACTAAAAACAGAAATATTGCTAAATGTAGATAATGGTATGACATATATGGTAAGATCCTGGAAAGACTGTGTTTAAAGATCTAGGAGTTATTTTCGATAGAGAACTATTCTTTCTTCCCCATATTGATTATGTCGTAACACCGCCTATAAATCACTTGGTTTTATTCTTAGAACTACTAGAGATTTTTGGTCCCTCTTGTAGTAACTTTGTATCGTTCTCTGGTTGGATCTAAATTGGAATACTCTTTAATCATTTGATCACTGTTTTTTAATATCCACATTAACAATATTGAGAGTGTTCAGAGACGTTTTTGAAAGCTTTGTGGTATCGATCTGATGGAGTTTATCCCGAAAGAGGGTTTCCTCATGACCGGCTGCTGCAAAGATTCTCGTTTGTTAGATTATATGATAGACGCATATGTTCTACGCAGTTATTTTTACATAAACTGATCAATAGCAACATTATTTGTGAAGAACTGCTGCACAAACTTTAGTATTCCTTCCCTAAATTCCTGAAACTTATGTACCATCTACATAAAATATGTACCTCCTTCACGAACCAACGTATTTAAATATTCTACCATCAATAGGATGTGTACATGTTACAATGACAATAACCATGCCTATGATGTCTTTAATTGTAGCTTGAGCGCTGTCCAAAGACATTTTTAACACTAGTACCTATGCTACTGGACGTATTACTTTTTTGTTCTTTTTCTAGGGTTCCTATTATTACCACTCTGTTGTTAGTTTTATAAATCTAGATAATGCTTATCTTCATGTTAATTGTTAAATAACTTGTTTTCATTTTACCTAATTAGGTAAATGTTTTCTAACTGTTTTGTAACTGGGAAACTATAAAACAGTGTATGGAATAAATAAATAAAATAAATAAATGTGCCGATTACAAAAAATTCAGTAGTTTTTAAAAGAATGGCAATATTCCAGAATTTTTTTAACATCCTGTATATGTTTAGTATATTAATTTCTAAATTATTTTCCTCTTTAAAGACCAAGTTTTTACTGTTTATATTATATAAAATTAAATTTAAAAATAATATTAATATCTTTTTATCCTCTGCTTCAACTATTTTTAATATAAATTCTATTAATTATAATCGAACACAATAAATTTATCGAATAAACCTTTTAAGGTTATTTTACCCATAAAAAGGCTCTCTTGGGGTGAATTTTAAAACAAAACGTAAAATGGAATTAGTTAGCTATGTAGTTACAAAGTTATAAAATCTATTAACGCCTCTCTTGAGAGTTACTTTTCTCCATTAATGAGTGTAGAGTCACCATTAAAGACAATTTTATTTATTTTACTTTTACTTACTTTACTTGCTTCTATGGGTTGCTATCTACTGGGTATTGCATCGTCGAGCGGGACATAGGAAATTCCATGTAATTTTAAATGGGGTCAATTATTGGCTTCCCTAATTATTTTACAGAAAAATTCTATTTAGGTTTATTAAAGAGCACTAAAACCCACATTCAAACGAATAACTTTAGATATTTTTGATGAGCCCGTTTACGGGTTATCGCCGATTTCTTTTTAACTATTTCTACTTTTTATGGCCCCGTATTTGCGGGCACCAGTCAAGGTAAAAGATGACTGTCAAATAAAGTTGTCATTTCATAAATCATCTTCTTACATTCGCTAGTTGGTGAACTGAAATTCTATTGCATTCGGCAGAAATAGCAATTTTTAACTCGTCTAGATTTGTGTATTTTTTTATCTTTGTATATCCTGTTTTTTAAATGGCCCCAGAGAAAGAAATCATTTGGCGATAAATCAGGAGACCTGGCTGGCCAATTTACTGTATGATTTAAGCCAATAACATTTTCATTAAAAGCACGGTTTAAATATTCCCGGACAGCCAGGGTACTATGTGCCGGGCAGCCATCCATTTGGTACCAAACTTCCTGATTTTCCCTAGCGGCATCATGTAAAGTAGGTAAAATATGATCTTCAAGTAGTTCCAAAAAATATTTTGCATTTAAATTTCGTGTAAGAAATAATGGCCCGATAATATTTTCTCCGAAAATCACAGCCCAAACATTAACTTTTTGTGGGTATTGCGTCCTTGTTTCGACAAACCTGTGTTGGTTTTCTTTGCTCCAATATCGATAATTTTGAACATTGGGTTCATTGTTTAAGGTAAATGTGCATTCGTCAGTGAAACAAATGTTTTTAAAAAATTCCCTATCCATGTTTGCTCTTTCAATCATACCAAAACAAAACTCCTGTCGTCGTATTTCGTCCCTATCTCGTAGCTCTTGTTGCTTTTCATATTTGTATGAATAATATTTATGTCGTTTCAAAGCTCGTAACGCTGTGGTGTGATCTAATCCTATGTCATCCTCAAGTTTCCTTGTGCTGATCTTCCCATCATTTTCTTCCACGCACAATAAAACTTTCAAGTCCCTATCATTTCTTGCATCTCTTCTTTGTTCCTGCCTTTCTTCACATCTGCAGTTATTTATTACAGTGCCTTTTGTCTCAAATTTCTTAATAGTCCTTTCGACTGTAGATTTTGCAGGTATCGTTCTATTCGGATACAGAGCAGCAAACATGTCTGACACATTTTGATAACTATTTCCTTGATAATACCATTTAATCATCAATATTTTTTTTTCAGAAGGGGCTAATGGGAATGGCTAATATTTTCGATGTAAGAGTTTTTATAATAATAAAGCACACATTTCAAAATGACAACTTTATTTGACAGTCATCTTTTACCTTGACTGGTGCCCGCAAATACGGGGCCATAAAAAGGAGAAATAGTTAAAAAGAAATCGGCGATAACCCGTAAACGGGCTCATCAAAAATATCTAAAGTTATTCTTTTGAATGTGGGATTTAGTGATCTTTAATAAACCTAAAAATAATTTTTCTCTAAAATAATTAGGGAAGCCAATAATTGACCCCATTTAAAATTACATGGAATTTCCTATGTCCCGCTCGACGATGCAACACCCGGTATGTTCATTAAGGATAATACATCATTATTAATATTTCTGTTCTAACATAAAAATTTAAAATTTGGCTATTATCATTCTCTGGGGTTACTAGCGGCCTATCTTTGATCATAAAACTTTTTTTCAAACCCCCCTTAGAAATATTTTGGGTCAGTGGCGAGCCTAGGAGTTCGGGTCTAAAAGTCCAATTGCAACCTTATTTTTCGTCTCACGCTTGCATTTTTAATTTAAATCTTTAAGTAATGTATTCTTGGCTTAGATTACCAAGGTCTTGTAGGAAACTGAACGTTTCCTTCTAAAAGTCCTGTTTTATATAGAGATTAAGGTTTCGAACGCATATCGTTTTAGTTATCGATTTATGATGCAATTTTGTAGGAAAACAAGTAAAAAGAATAATATTTTATAGTATTTTTCTATAATATACTTGTATGTTCCGTTTTCCCTTTTTTTAGAGCTATTTTAAATCAACAAATATATACCCAATTCAATAAAATATTTTTACAACAAAAACAAAAAACAATTAGGTATTTATTTTTAAAGAGAAAAATTAAAGTAAATTTGTAATTGAAACATTTTTTATGGAAGAAGTGTGATAATTTATAATATAAAAAAATAGTGCGGGAAGAAACGAGAATGCTTTATTATTAATATACAAAACGGCACTTAAGGAGTATTTCAAAACCTAAGCATTTGCACCAAATACTGCTCTTTGATCTACGCTCCTAAAATACATGATTTCTAAAAAAACAACAATTTTGTCGTGGTGAGCGATATTTACTTTATATCTTATCATGAAACACCGAACCCGAAAAACGTTGGTTAGAGTCATAGATACGTCATATGTTAAATATTTAGGATTGACACCAATATTCATATTTTTCACAAATATAAAACATGACAGCTAGGAATATCAAAAAAAAACATTTACAAAAAGAAATTTAAGCCCACCATGCAGAGGGAGAGAGGTAATAATTTAAGTTTTGAAATTTGATAGTAGTTGGGTGAATTTTAAGCGAACTTTGGGTGTGGCCGCTTTTCCTGGGTGCAATATCATAAAATGCATATTCCCGACTGTCCCTTTCTCCAGAAAAAAAAATGTCCTACTTACACCCACTAAGCCCTCCGCCCCAAGCATATTTTCGGGCTACGCCACTGTCTTGGGTTTATGGAACAATTTAGTTATTTACATAATTGTGAAAAGAAAGAAGTTTAAGATTTGGTCATCATCAAAGTTGTTGACTTTTGGACAAAAGACATTTTTTCAAAACCACACACAGGTAAATGGATAAAGGTGCTAACTGACTAATCTTTAAGTAATATTTTTAGCGGATACAAATTGTATGTTTGTTCTGGGTTACTGATGGCCACTGGTCCTTTTGAACATTCAGCCAACTTGCTCTTGGATCTACAACTTAACGTGCGTTTCGAATCACGATCCTCGGTCATGCGACACCTCCCAAGGGCTGCCAACTCTCAGTTTATTGCCATTACATGATCTACCGATTGGGGAGTGTGTACCTCCTTCCGCACCGCACGAGATGTGCGATCTAATCCGGTCTGGTTACCGTATACAGGCGTGAATAGGGTGGGTTGGGAAATGATACATTTTACACTCTTTCCTGCATTCTTAAACCTGCTAAATTTCGAACATACCTTTTTTATGTGCGTATGCCCATTCTAATGATCGAACTGGGACCGCCACGGTCGAATGCAAATAACTCACCTCTGAGCCACTGCCGCGGATAAGAATGCTAGAACTGGTGTCCAACTGACCTTTAGAGCGTTTTCACACGGCACCATATATCGCGCGCGACAAATGATCGCAATATTGCTTTTACACCAAATTATGTGTTTTCTAATGAGCCATTTTCACACACAAGCGATATTAGAGAACACATAATTTGGTGTAAAGCAATATTGCGACCATTTATCGCGCGCGATATATGGTGCCGTGTGAAAACGCTCTTATTCGTTACAATTCTGTAAATAATAACTATAATTAAATAGTGAATAAAGGTCAGAAGTGGGAAATCAGTTCTAGCACCTTTTTTCACTAAAAATATTAAATATGAACCTTTATCCACTTACCCCTTCAATTGTGGTTTAAAAAAAGTTTCTTATCACCAAAAATGAACAACTGATAGCCCCAGAGATTGTTGGTTATTAATTTAATTAATTTTAATTAATTTTCTTTAAAAAACCTCATTTTTATGCTTGAGGGCATCCAAGAAGTTATAAAATTAAAAACTTCTTTTAAATAAAAAATACCAGAAGCGAAATCCGTATCTGACGAGTTCGTGTACTTTTTTACTGATAAAAACTAAAAAGCAAGTCTAGCTACACTTTTTCCGGGTTAAAATATCGCGTATTTATTATAGTTTGGTACAAAACTTTTTTTTGTTTAGGAATAATTACCATATAGACAGTTTTCGAAAGTGTTAGGTATAAGAGCACAACAAAAAATATAAATCTGATATACATGTATATATATACAGGGTGATTCCTAAGTTGATACTTCTATTTTAGCTGTGTATGGAAGGCATTAAAATAAACATTTTCAAATATATTTTTTCAAAAATAAATACTTACATTCATTTATTACATTATGGATTAAATACGGTCCTGCCTAACTTACCCGCTGATAACATTAAGAAAACTTTTGGGTGTAGGATGAGCCCGCAAGGGAAAGCATTCTGCGTATAATTTCGAAGCAGCAGCCGCGTTTGACGACACTTACTGTAAATTAGCACCATATCTACTAGTTCATTGTTTTCAAATTTCACCATTTTCACTTGTCACCCATTTACAATTAACCTGCTTCAGAAAAACACACCGCAGCAGATTGACAAATAAATAAATGACCACCGACCCGTAAATTGCATAACTAATAAGACAAAAACAACATAAAGTATAGCAGGCTACGTTTTGATGACCAGCACCCAGCCTTCTATACACAGCTACAAAAGAAGTATCAACTTAGAAATCACCCTGTACATAGAAACTTAGTACCAATCTCTGAAATTCCACCAAATTTTTCTGAAATAGACTAAAATTCTGATATTATTTACTTACAATACACTGGGTGTTCCGTTAAGGTCGGCCAGCGGTGTATCTCGGAAAGTGTTGGTCATATATTTTTGGGAAAAATTTAGGGCCAACAAAGTAAATCGGCAAAACCAAAATACTGAAAATTATTATTAAAGTTGTACGATTGCCACTAGAGAGCGTAACTGATGGGACAAAATACACATTTTTTCAGTAGTTTTTTAAAACATTAAGGTAATGTCTTGATATTGGAAATGGAGAGCCAATAATCCATTCTTGCCACAGCTTGATCCTAAGGATTTTTTTGTATCTCCAAAAATAAGGGCGGAGGAAGCTGGTATATAAGTTAGCCGAAATTTATTAAAATTACATAAAAGATGTGAAACATACGGTACATTTAGTATTAACTTATTTACCAGCTTCCTCCACCCTTATCATTGGGGATATAAAAAAATATTTAGGATCAAATTGCTGCAAGAATTGATAGGCTTTCTATTTCCGATATTAAAATAGTACCTTGATATGGATATTTTTAAAATAACTTATATTTTGTATTTTGTCCTGTCAGGTACGCCCTCTAGCGGCAATCGTAATAATAATTTTCAGCATTTTATTTTTACCGGTTCACCTACAATAATTTTTTTTCCCGAAAATGTGTGACCAATACTGTCCGAAACACTGATACTGGCTGACCTTAACGGAATACCCGGTATAGCAATATTCCATGCGTAAAGTTTGAATCTATTAAAAAAAAACTCAGACCACTTTATATTTTTTGAAATCAAGAATTTCACAATATCAGGTGCAATAATTGAATTGGCATTCCTTTCATATGCAAGTTGTTTTCATGATGACAAGATGTGTTATTAATGACAAAAAGCTTAGTGATAATCCTAAAGATTTTGACAGGTTATACTTTGGGACATATTTTAAACGCGTACAAAATTAAGTTTAAATAATTTTCGTTTAACGATACACCGCCATTGACTGTACTATATATAACAACCAAGGGCGTACGGTAGGAATGAAAGGAAGGGAAACAGCTTTGATAATATATTATAATAAGGATAACATTTTTTATGTTTTTTGTCTTTAACTGGACTATAAAGTTAAATATTATTATTATATTAATTTTTAGAAGTTTTTTTGAAAAAAAAAGGTAGGATCAACCAGCCAAAAAATCGTAACTTCCCCCCTAAGTTCTTTCTAAAAAAAACGTTGCCGCTGGCGCCGTTTCAGAATTTTTCTCCCATTAACAATGGTTCCTAAAAAAAACTATATCTACGTCGTTGCCCAGGAACTAAAGGGGGGGGGGGGGGGGGAGGTGGCACATATTTGCCATGCTTACAGGTTAGACATATTGTGTTTTTTTAGCTTGATAATAGAACCGTTGTCATTAGTGCAAAAAACTACTCTACTATATCAAGAAACAACAACTTCTATTGTCGTTTTTCAGCCACTTTTCCAATCAGTGGGGGCGCCAGAATTTTTGGGATGAGTGAGCCCGATGATATTTGAGTGGGCACTACCCAAATCAAAAGTTACTTCTAAAAAAAAAGGTCGTCGTTCTCTTGAAATTACTTCCCCTGGTCCATTACAAAACCGAACCCATCAATTTTGGGTGGGCACTTATGTGTCGTGTCTACGGTGGGCCGCGGCCCACCCTGCCCCCCCCCCCCCCCCCGGCGCCGCCGCTGTTTCCAATACAGTTTGTGTATCCAGTCAAAGTAGTGGTCGAAATATTTAACCAATAATAGTGGATTTTTGTGGAAATTTTGCCTTTATTAACAGTACGCCCCTGCAAACCAGATCACTGTTGGCGTGTAGTTGTAAAATTTGCATTTTTACCTCCTAAGGGTAAACTTTGGCGGCAATGTCTCAACGGTTATTAAGTCCATGACCTTTTCCATTTCGAGCATAGCCAGAAGACAAAAATGTTGTTTTACACACATTTTGTGACACTTCAATTTTCTTAAGGTGAAATTAATATGCCGGCACGCACAAAACATTAGTTATTTACACCCTGGTTAATAAATAATATTAAAATATATCTTTCCTTATTCGATCACGATATTTTCCAGGGTTACAAGTCGCACGTAATTTTACATGACATGTAAACACTTAATAGAGGCCGGACTTAACAACACAACATGCTATAATCCGTTATAGGCAGGAATTACATACCTTAAATTAAAATATACATTTGTACTACGGATTATATTTAATACGATAGCCTACAGTTACTAATTGCTTATACCTTGATTTTTAAAATACCTAATTAGTAATAGGACCAAAATCAATTGACCAAAAATAACTGATCGAAGTCAATTGCTCAAAATCAATTAACCAAAATCCACTGATCGAAGTCAATTCATCAACATCCATTGACCAAAATCAATTGATCGAAGTCAATGACTAAAAGTAAATTTATTAAAACCTATTGAATTGATTGACCAAAATGGTATCTTTGGTATACAGGGTGATTCCTAAGTTGATCCTTTTTTTTTAGCTCTGTATAGAAGTATAGTAGGCAGTAAAATAAACAACTTTTTCAAAAAACTCAAAAATAGCCGAGATAGAAGAAGTCAAAAATCTGTGCGGGCCTGGTTATCAAAGCACAGCCCGCTATAGTTTCTGTTGTTTTTCTTATCTGTTAGTATTTGCTTCGAATTTCAAGAATTTAAAGAACGACGGATCAGTGCAAAAATGTTGCAACCGTTTTTGGAGACGAACTAATGTTTGTCTCCATTTTCGATTGATTTCAGACACAAGATATTGTATTATTATATGCAATAAAAGACAGCGCTCTTTATAGTCACGTCGGTTCTTACGTAGCAAATGAATGATAGTGCGCCCATTCGGCTTTCTTTAAATGTTGAAATTCAAAGGTATTAGTCATACGGATAGTGTTGAGCAATCCGCTGTAGTGTGTTTTTCTGTAGCAAGTTAATTTTAAATTGGTGACCGGTAAAAATAGTAAAATTTGAAAACAAAGAACTAATAGATATGGTGCTAATTTACTGTGATTTTCGTAAAAGTGAGGATGTTTCTTCGAGATATACGCAAAACGCTTTCCCTTACGGGCTCATCCTACACCCAGAAGTTTTCTTAATGTTATTCAACGGGCAAGTTAGGCAGAACCGTATTTAATTCGTAGTGTAATAAATGAATGTAAGTACTTTATTTTTGGGTT
The DNA here is from genome assembly GCA_935413205.1 of Polydrusus cervinus. NCBI lineage: Eukaryota > Metazoa > Arthropoda > Insecta > Coleoptera > Curculionidae > Polydrusus > Polydrusus cervinus. The sequence goes on along the minus strand of OW284520.1, from coordinate 23,594,436 downwards.
AAAAAAAAGGTATTTGAAAATGTTGTTTATTTTAATGCCTTCTATACGCAGCTATAAAAGAAGTATCAACTTAGGAATCACCCTGTATGTTATTAAAAATTAAGTTGATTGAAGATATGCCTAACTTGATAGTAACTTCTACTGTTACGCGAGAAGTGAACAAATTTATTGTTTTAATTAGAACTAAAGTTAAGAAAACTAATTATTTTTAATACGTAAATAAACATAATTCATATATTGACAATAATCACTTAGCTTAACTCGTAATGAAAGGTCGAAAGAGAAATATTAAAACTTGTCTTTGAATCACCGGCTCCGTATATTTGCCGAAGTAATAATTATTTTTTTGCCGTGTTTCTGCCGAAGGGTAAAAGCAAATAAAGCTTGTAATTACTTGAAAGCGATTAATTATCAATTAAATAGATGCAATAAATAAAGACAGTTGAAAGACTTTTAGAGATGGCGCCAAGAAGTGTTACACTGCTCTTCTGATGCAAACATTAACAAAATTATTTAGAAAATAACATATGAAACTACAAAGAGCAGTGGCGTAGCCAGAAAATATGTTTGGGGGGCTCATATTTTCTAACCAGCGTTTTTAGAGTTTGGGGTTTCAAGTTAAAAATAAAACAATATTGATATGTTTATACATAATATAATAATGTCGGGTTGCATAAGGATTTTTAATAATATAATTAACCAGCAACTTTGACTTCTTTAAGTTTGGAAGCTCAGGTGTCGATGAAGATGATTATTTCTGACATACCAAGGAGCTTTAGCAGTATTTCTTAGAAGAAGAATTTTCTTTTATTTCATTAGATCCATTATCAATGAGGTTAGGATCTGACGAAATAAAGAAAAAGTGTTGTACTGTCTAAATAGTAAAAGAAAGTTAGCTGTGGCTGTACAGGTTGAGAAAAATGGAAGAAAGGATACTTTAGATTATGTTTAAATTTTTTTATTAAAATCATAGCAGAAATGTAATTTTGCATTAGTAGTTATTAATTGATTTCAGTATACGTTTTTGATGGAAAGGACTGGGTTGTTGTAAATACCCGGAATGAATCTCCAGAGGAAGGAAGCAGACTACTTCTTGTTTTTCATCATAAAGTGACCTATTCTAGGAGACGGCTATGAGATGGTATGATTGATCTGTGTGCATTGAGGCACAAGTTCATATTTTTGTGTTCTTTGTTGATTTCAACGTCCTTAAGGAAATACAATCTTTTAAAAAATTTTGAAGAAATATTGTGTATTATATTTGAATTGTGTTGACAGTTGAAGTTATGGTTAAAATCTTTAAGGTGATTGCCAAAAGCAAAAGAAGATCTGTCAAGATGTTCAGAAATGCGTGACTGTAGAGTCATATAGGTTTTACCTAGATAGGAGCTGTCTCAGGAGCTGCAGTCTAGTTTATAAATCTACTTTTCGATAGTTTATCTATTATGCAAACAGCTTAAACCACCAGATGGATGTAGCAATGAAGGCTTTTAATCTATTAGCTTGACTTTTTGGGTTCTGTTACTATTACTCTGTTAAATTTGCCTTTCAAATGTAAGTTGCTATGATATTATGCGAAAAAGATAGAGAACTACATCGGTATGATTGCATAATTTTGGCCCTATTCAATTAAAATAAAAACTTAACCCTACGTAGGGGTAGTAAAAAAGTTATATTATTGGCTCCATGAAACAAAGAACTTTAAAAGATTTTCTAACAGTAACAAAAAAGTTTAGATGAAAGTTGTTTTTTCCAAAAAAAGTTCGCGTTCTTACAACTTCGTAATCTTGGTAATCTGACGTCTTTTAACCTATTTACGACTTTAAAGCATACTAAAAATAACACGTATGTATTTCAAAGTAACAAAGCGAGTTAGGTGCTATAAAAAGGGCGTTTTTTATTTGGCCTGGCAATATACATCGAACTTAATAGTGTAGTAGTGCGCGGTACTTAATCACAATGATTTATCTTACTCGCTAACAACTGTATTAGTATTGTTTAAAGTTGAACCGGTAGCATAATTATATTGTTGCCGTCAAACACAGGCAATGCCTGCTTTTTTTCTCTCTTTTTTTTAGTGAACTTATTGTTTTATCTTTTAGAGTCATGTAGAGTAAGTATGTACAATAAGCAGTAAAAGTTCCGAGAGTTCCTAAGAAGCTTTCCAAACACCACATAGTAGGTATTTTAAACACGATTAAACTCCCACAAGACGTCTTAAAAATTCCTACCAAAAAGGAAGCAAGATGTTACATAAAGTAGTCCTTTTGGTCTTTAATACTATATTGGACGTTTTAAAGACATTGCCTTACAGATGCGCCTATACTAAGACGCATATGAACCGAGTTTTAGGGTATAAGATCTTTAGAGCATGCGATTGCGCATTAGGCTGGGCCGTTTTATATGATGTGTTTAGATCACACGTAAAATATGGTTAAGGTCGGATTTCATCTTTTGCCTCCGGATTGGCTTCGAAAATGGTAAACTTTAAGAAAAATAGTATTTTTTTTAATCATAACAGCAAGACAAAAACGGAATATTAATAAGTAGGAACAGTCGAAGTCTATTTTTTTTAATGCTACGAGCTTTTAAAATGCGACGTGCGCCCAATTCACGGATATGCTGTTGAGAATCGGTCAACATTGCCAGCAATACCTTTTCAGGGTGAGCAAAATAACTGTTTCTTTGAATTACCGGATCGACTATGGCTTTTAATTCTATGGGCAAGTATCTAGTGGCATATATGAGTTGATAAAAATGTCGTGCTCCATCTTTACAGGATGGGTGAGTTTTTATTGCGAACCAGGTTGAAGCCTAAGCCGTGACAATATACGTTGCAAGAACAACTAGGTTTTCAGAAGGAAGTTCCATTGAAACATACAAGCGCATAATCCTATTAGCGCGAATTAGCCATCGGGCATGAGACATTCTTCCTGACGATTTGTCACCTGTTGTTACCGCTAGTACAATTATGTAGAGATAGTTTTGGTTAGCGCTCATATCGTCTACAGATACTTCGGGCAACACCGCTGGAATAGGTTGAAATTGAACAATAGGCCTCTTCTCATAGTTTTCTAGATCTTTACCGATGGTTCCTGAAAAGTACTGCGGTTCTGATGTGCTGCCGTTAATGTGCAGGAACAGATGACGAAAAGGCAGTTCATTCTTGTTAAGGAGACAAATAATCCATTGCAACGGTCTGTTTAATCGTTTTTCGAGCAGAAGAATGATGCCTCCTTGCTTTCCAAAGTTCACATCTAATGGAACTAATTCCATCGCACCCTACCGCCAGCAAAGTGTCCCACGAAAATTCCTCTTATAAGAAGAAGTCAGTTGTTCCTTTTTCTATATATTTAAAGGTGACAGAATCTGGTGCAATATAACCCAAGAACCTGGTCTCTGGTTCTTTTATCAACAAAATGTGCTCTTCAAGAATGCTTCTTCTATACATTTTTCCGCCTTTTTCCGATACAATCAAAGTTTTATCATTTCTTCCGTCGAAGTATAAAGCAGGTACTTCGAAGATTTTGGCTCGCTTAACAGTATATTTTCTTGTTTGGTCACGTTTCCGGCGAATCCGATTTTTATCAATAACTTCTGCACTAGAAGTATGTAGCACTGCCGAGGTAATGGCTGCCGCAGCTCTATCTGAAACACCAAATTTGTCACACGTCTTTGAAAGCCATTCATAGTCTACACTTTGAGAAAAAAGCTTTTTGATGGGAGTTGATGTTGTTTCGACTTGCTTTGGTGCCTTGAATTCATCATCTTTATCTGATGCACTGCCTTCTGATTGAAACCGTACTGGTGCGGCGAAATTCTTTTATTTTCTTCTCGGGTATTTTTGGATGGGTTTTAGGATGTTTTTGCATTTAAGGTGATATGCCTTTACCATTACTCTAATTCCTTTATGTTGGATAGTAGGAATAGAAGCTTTAACCCATACTTCTGCAATTTTGGCCACCAGAATGGATTCTATTTCTATATATATATATATATATATATTGTGAAATTACGCGTTTTATGCATTTGTAATCTGTTTGACAAATTTCTAGAATCGCTAATGCAATCTAGTGGGTACTGAAAAATTAAAAATAAATTCGAAACTTTGGCTACAAACCGGAGACAAAAGGACTTATTAGAATAGAATAATATTTTGCACACGTTAGTTTTAAACCATTTTGCACGTTTCCTGCGATAAGCCCCCCGGAAAACCCGAAAAAAATAAAAATGGCCCAGCCTATTGCGCATGCTAGAGCTCTAGCCCAAAAAAGGATAAGTAACGATTATAAATTTTTTTTTAAATGTCTACGTTTTGGTGGTTGATAAATGGCAAGTGTCGCCATGAATTCAAGGCTTTCCTCCTACAGATATTTGTAATGAGTCGTCTGAAACACGTATTTAAAAGGAGTCTTTAAAATTACTATATTACGCTTTAAGGCGGTCACAATAAAATGGCATAAGTAAAATGAACAACAACTTTTATTTATAGATCTACATCGATCAGCTATAAATAATCGGAGGAGACGTAGATAACTGACAAAGTTTAAAAAGTATTTTCATTAACTTACTCAACTCATTTATGCAAATTTAACATCAATATTGATTTCTGTCTCTACTTTCCCATTGTGACCCTAAATTGTAACCATATTTCAACTGTGGGAAATTTTGTTGGAGGCTCAACGTTAATGCCAATAATAAATAGTACTGTGAGTATATTTTAAACACACAATGTTTTAAAACGTGTTGAGTAAAAAATCAGCAGTAAAAGACGAATATATTTGATGCTTGGAAATACTTTAATAATACTTGTCTGTGTAATTTCTTACCATTCTTCCGAATAAGGCTTTTTTCCTCTTCGTTGGCTGCCAGGGTTATTCCCGAGGGAACCTACAGCTTAACGTGGGTTCCGAAACACGATCCTCGGTCAGGCAACACTCCCTAAGGGTTATCAACCCTTGGCTTCTTGCATGACCTACCGATTGGGGAGTGTGTATCTTCTTCCGCACCTAACGAGATGTTCGATCTCATCCGGCCTGGTTACCGGCGTGAATGGGGTGGGTTGGAAGATGATACATTTTACACTCTTCCATACATTCTTAAATCCACTGAATTTCGGACATACTTTTTTTATTGTACGTATGCCCACTCCGGGAATCGTACCCGGGTCGCCACGGTCGAATACCAGTAACTCACCTCTGAGCCACCGCCGCGGTTTAATAATAATAGTTCTTATAAGTATATTGTGTATATTATTACAGATAACTGTGGTATTATATAACAGTGAAAACGATTACAAGAAAACAACCCTTTAGGACTCACAGTTGTAAATGGAACGAGTTTTAAAAGTACCTAGAATGGAATTTGTCATCAGTGTCATTAAATGTACCCTTGTCTTCGTCATAATGAATAGGAAGAGCTGAATAACTTTAGAAACTTGTAGCTCCTGGTAATATGTCCGTAAATATCCCATATTTTACCAATCAAAGGCATGGTAATTTTCAAACAAAAACATTTTTTATGGCGTACAAAACTTCGCGTTGATTATTAAAATAACATGAATACCTACCGTGCTTATGGTTATATCGCTAGTCATTACGAATTTTTATAAACGTGCTAAATATACTAAGTACAACTTTAAAATTCCTGGTTAAGTAGATCTAACTTGACGCGTTAGATGCGAGAACATGAACTAAATGTCAAAGTAAAGCCATTTCTTTTTTTAATAAAAGAGCATATGTATATGTATATTTTACTTATTATCATATGTCCGGGAGAATCCATTATGTAAACAAAACCCTCAGCATAGTCGGTAAGTCTGTAGACAACTTAAAGAATCCTGCTCTTACTTATATGTACCTTGTGATACATTTATTTGTATTTGTAAACATAGACGAACATAAAGAAAACTTGCATGGTAATTTTTAATAGAGAATTTTGGTATAATAATATAAAAACAGTTGGGTTGTTGGACTTGTTGGCTAGTTCTCGTTTTTGTACATTTTGCTTATTTAAATATCATAAAATCATAGTAATCAATCGATTTATTAATGATGATGACTCCCATAGAAGAAAAATTTGCTTTATAATGATCTGTGATTAAATCACGGTCCCGGAAATTTTACAGCGAAAAAAAAAACCTTTTACGTTTTCGTCGCTCTATTTTTCAACTAGTTATTCAAGTCATGTCGGTCATATTTATGTTAAATTTTTAGTTAAATTGCCTCTGCGGCCAATTTAGGAGTTTTTACGCAAAGGTAGCCTTAATAGCAATGGGGGAGACCGGTCGAAAGATACCCATTTTTGTAACCTACTTTTCTTTAGGGGACCACAAAAAAATTAAAAAGTTTAGATAGCACGGTAGTAGTTACTGGCATTCGATCGTGGCGACCCGGGTTCGATTCCCGGAGTGGGCATACGTACAATAAAAAAGGATGTCCGAAATTCAGTGGATTTAAGAATACCAAGAAGAGTGTAAAAGGTATCATCTCCCACCCCAGTCACGCCGGTAACCAGGCCGGATGAAATCGGACATCTCCTGAGGTGCGGAAGAAGATACACACTTCCCAATCGGTAGGTCATGCAATGGCAAGAAACTAAGGGTTGATAGCCCTTGGGGGGTGTCGCATGACCGAAAATGGTGGTTCGGAACCCACGTTAAGCTGTAGGTCCCCTCGGCAATGGCCCTGGCAGCAAACGAAGAGGAAAAAAGCCGAAAAAGCAAGCAAGCAAAAAGTTTAGATGAATTAAAAAAAATTAATACGTTTATTTGTATTTACCTACAGGGGGTATGTTGGTTAGCACTGCTTTCTTGATTTATAAGGATTTTACTTAACAGTTGTTTGGTGTATTTAACACGTTCATTTTTCAAAACTAGTATATATTGGATGTATTATACGTATGACTTAAGGGCAAAATATAAGTACCCTAGAGATTTTCATACCTTCACGCTTGAGATTTGACAAAACAACTAATAGCCCCAAAGATTAACCAAATTGCAATTCCAATCCATGCAACACACTAAAATTTATGTTGCGTTAAGAAAATGCGATAAAAAAATAGTTTCATTCTAAGTTACTATTCCGGTACTATCTATTCTAATTTAAGTAATACTGCTGACAATACTGTTGCTCGGCACTCATAGCATCAGCTTCTAATGATATATAACTTTCTGAACGTAAATCTGGACGACTTCTTACATTTGCTACATTCCAATAACTCAATTGACCGCGAACCGCGACACATTAATCGTTGTTCTGTTCTAGTGTTAGTGAATTATTTTGGGTCATATTATGTGACATGCAGTGTAGGGAGCAGGTATTGGGTATTTTTTATTGTTAAATTACTAGATCTATACCATACCAATAAATGTTAACCACAAACTTTATTTAGTTATGAGCTTGATCTGGCCCTAGTAACAATATAGTTGTAGAATTGCCTCTTTTAAAATAATAGTATAATGGCGTGAGATTTACCAATTTACCGTTGGTATCAAAAATAGCCGTCCTCCCCTAACAAAAGCATAAAAATTAAAGTCATGTAATTTGTTTTCATCATAACATGCAGTTTCTGGGTGTGTAACTCAAAAGTGTGGGCTAAATAATAAATTATTGTCGGACCTTAATACGAGCAATAACTTTTGCCCATTGCATAGTTTTCTCCACGTTTGTTACAATTTATCTTAAATCTTGTTTTATAAATTATTTCACTTAAGCTGCAAGTGTAAATCCTTTTTGTTCTTCCTGACACTGATAAATTTCCTGCGGGGCAATATTGGGATAGGTAACACATTAGCTGTTTATATCACAGCAGGTCATGGGCGTCCATATTATTTTAAAGGGGTCCAAGAATTTGTTTTTGTTGCTGCTGTGGTTGGTGGAAAAGCCTATATAGTCCATTGTATCCCCTATCGTTTGTGTAATGTGAATCAGATAGGACCTATAACTTAGCGTGGGATCCGAACCACGTGTATTCACTAGTTATTCTGTTTACGTCCCCAGAGGTCCATGACGCTTCTCTCGGTCATCTAATAGCATACTACATTCGTTTATCCACTAAAGTTGCGAGTATAGTTTTTTATTAATCGTAGGACCTCTCTGAGGATCGAAATTGGACCGCCACGGTCGAAGTAACTCACCACGCCAAATTTTTTTTTGGTCTGGCATCTGCTGCCCCCAGCGATTATACACACAAAGATACTACTACTAGTAAAAACATATTTTATGGCAGCTAAATAAATTATTGTTACTTTTAACACTTTTATAATTATACCTAATTTTAACACCTAATGGATAATTATTATTGCAGCTTAATGTATTCAGCCAGAAATACTGCCCGAGTAAGTTACACAGTAAAACATTATGAACATAAAGTAGTGAAAGTTTAGTGTCTGTAATAATAAAATAGAAAGAAAAGTTAGCGGCAAGTTTGTTTTCCTAACCGTTTTAATCGATTACAATGTTTGTTTTTCTTGAGTTTTCGGTCACTCTTGAATACACCTTTTTCTTAATAAGGGGTTAACGTTTCGGTTTTATTAGGAAACCATCATCAGAACTATAAAAAAATATTTGTCTAAACAATCAAAAGAGAAAAGAAAAACTATTATGTACTAAAATATAAAAAACTATACTTAAATATAAAATATAAGCTAAACATACCCTTATTTAGTTTTTTACACTGCACAAACTTTAAATTCACAATATGACTGTCATGTTGGAAATGTTCAATATTAAGACGAAATAAAAGGGTTTTTAATTTTTAGAGGGGTAAGGGATGGACCAGATGGAAATTCCATTTTACCTAATACATTTGAATTACTATTTTAACTTAATCCCTTTTCTCAAAACATGCAATAGATAGGGGAAGGTGGGGCAAGACGGGGTATAGTGAGGCAAGACGGGGTACCCCCGCTATCTTTTAAACTGAACGTATCTAAATCGAGACTGGTACACAGATACACGCGTCTAATATGCCTCCCTTAGTTGCTTAAGTGTCGCCAAAGTAATATGTCACGTTACTGCTTGAGCGCATGAAAACGAGTTTTTACGTATTTTGCTATTATTTCTGTTCTGTTTTATGTGCGTGTTTAGAACTTTTTCGAATATTCTATTGTGACAACTTGGGCTCTTGAAGAGACAGTGTAAAGTGGACGTTAAGGTAAGGATTAGATTTTAGGTTTTTGGTAACCGGTTTTTCTTAAATATTACAGTTTGTGTTATTATGCTCGAAGGGGCATGATGGGGTTCTTAATATTGGGGAAAGACGGGGTACCCTATCTTGCCCTCGATTATATTTAATTTTTTTTCTTTTTGTTTTAGAATGGTCCGAAACTATGTAAGAAAAACTGATAGAGGGAAATGGTCGGAAGTACAAATGAAGAACGCAATTTTCGCTTTTTTGGAGGCAAAAATGGGTTATTATTTAACCGCTAGAACTTTTGAAGTTCCACAAATAACATTAGAAAGAAAAGTGAAACTCGCTCAAAGAAATGCGGAAAAACATGAAACAGAGCAAGAAAAAGAAAATAAAAGCTAAAACAGCTAGTGGAAAAACAAAAAAAGTTAAGAGAAACTTTGGAATCAAAGCAAGTTTCAAAGCAAAATAAGAAAAGAGCCAAGCAAGCTAAACGGTATAGACAAAACTCATCTGATGAAAGCAATGATGAAACTGACAATATTCCATGCCTTTACTGCAATGGATTATATCTAGAATCCATAGAGGGATGGATAATGTGTTCAACGTGTAGCAAGTGGGCTCATTGCAGCTGTGCAGGAGTAGAGGATGAAGATGACGGAGCTACTTATGTTTGTGCATTGTGCTGCCCTTAGTTTTAGATATTTATTTGAGATCTTTAAATTTTCATTTTACAAAAAAAACCAGCACATTTTTACTTTGGATTGTAGTTTTAAGATAATTTTCACAATAATTTAAACTTTTATAACTTTAACTTCTTACTATATTACAATAAACGTATATTTTCTCAATATCATGCCCTTATAAAATCATTCCCCATCTTGCTCCATGGGGTACCCTGTCTTACCCCGCCTATGGGGCAAGATGGGGAAGGATGCCTTTTTTGTGTTGGTTCGCTTTTTCTTTCTAAACCTTAAGAAAATTTGTTTTTATTTTGCTGTTGTTCCAATGTTATATTAGTAATAGTTACTTTAATAAATAATTTGTTTCTCTTACCATGAAAATAATAGTTTAATTCTCGGTCAAACCTTAACTACCCCGTCTTGCCCCACCTTCCCCTAACCTACATAATTTTAACTTTGATAATGTCCAAATTCTTGATCATGAAACACACTATAAAAAAAAGAAATATTAAAGAAATGATTCATATTATAAAAACCCACAACACAATTAATTTCAGAACTGATACAGAAAATCTTAGTAATGTCTATAATAATTTAATTACACAATACATTCTACTTTTAAATATCGTAAATGCTAATTAAGTTAAAATAGTTATTAGGTAAAATGGAATTTCCATCTGGTCCATCCCTTACTTAATAAAAATTAAAAACCCTTTTATTTCGTCTTAATATTGAACATTTCCAACATGATAGTCATATTGTGAATTTAAAGTTTGTGCAGTGTAAAAAACTAAATAAGGGTATGTTAAGCTTATATTATTTTATATTTAAGTATAGTTTTTAATATTTTAGTATATAATAGTTTTTCTTTTCTCTTTTGATTGTTTAGACAAATATTTTTTTATAGTTCTGATGATGGTTTCCTAATAAAACTTAAGAAAAAGTTTTATTCAAGAGTTACCGAAAACCCAAGAAAAACAAACGTTGTTAGCGGTAAATGGACAAAGTAGTGTATCTATCTTTTGCATTAAAGTACACAGGGACGCCAAAGGTAAAGGATTCCCTGTGGCACAGGTAGACAATGACAGGCTGTTTCGTCCTTGTTCCGAATTACTCAATTTCAGCTAGCTTAGGACTCATCAGAAAGCCAAGACCCGTAAGCAAATGCGTTCTCAATATTATATTTTAGATTTTGTCCTTGTCAATTGTAGAAAAGAGTGCTACATCTATTTATTTATTTTTTTTTATTTGAACGATAGAAGAATTTTCGACTTGCATTGTCTTTATTTGTTTTACATTACAACGTTTTAACTGGTAAGTATCTCCAGTATTCACCTGAAGACGACTGGAGATACTTACCAGTTGAAACGTTGTGATGTAAAACAAATAAAGACAATGCAAGTCCAAAACTCTTCTATCGTTCAAGAAACATCGTTGTCTCCAAAATTCACTTTTGTTTAATGTGCCACTATACCAGCAGTCACGTGACGTATGTCAAAATCGGTTATCGGATATTCGCAGAACCGATCCCCTGGAAGTTTTTTTCGGTACCCTGATAATAACATTTTTTTTTCTCATCTGTTGCGAATTTTTTTTGAATAAGAAAAATACGGTTCTAAAAAAAATAGCGCCACTCTCAATTTATTAGTTAAACATTTTCAGGAATGTTGCCGGCGACTGTCAATTAAAAACAACAGAATCAGAAAATTTAATAATTACTATTTTCCTTTTATTAATTTCAATTTTTACATTACATTTACAATAATAATGCGATTCTTGATTTTAGTTTGCCATAAACTTCTAACTCTCTGAATAAAGCCGGCGTCCCATGCATACGATTTTAGATATCTGATATCCGAAAATAATTGGGTTTAAGATAATATTTTGCATATACAGAATATCTCTGGATCCGATAAAGGAGTACACATTATAGACAGCCTGCAAGCACATTTAAGGATTATTGAAAGAAATCAAACAAATAGGTTAGTTTTGAAAAACCTGAAAAACTGCTTTGCAGATTTGTCAAAGTTGTTAACTAAATATATGGAAGTTCAAAAAAAGAAAAATTTAAAAAATGAGCTGTGAGCTTGCTAATGACTTTTATTTAGACCCAAAAACAATTATTATTCAAGTCATCCATTCAATAATATCGTAGTAAACTAACAGATATAAAGGTTTACATGATATTTGCAGTGATTTCAGTTAACTTAATAAAGCAATTATTTCCAAAATGAGTCTTTCTGATACTGAAAAATGCATTAAAGATAAGCGCGCTAAATATCCAACGGACTTCAATTGTACCGAATTGATTCAGGAAGCCGAAAGTTTTAAAATTGAAGCGCAAAAACTTTTTGATTTCCCATCTCAATCTACATTAAAAATGCACCTAAACCTACACAAATTTAAGCTACTGGCAGAGTATCCCAATTTTTCTACAGTATTATAAATATTTCTTACAATTCCAGTTATGTAAGATGGACCATGTCACAAGAAAGATTATCAAATACTGCCATATTATCTATACAGGGTGATTCCTAAGTTGATACTTCTTTTTTAGGCTGTGTATAGAAGGCATTAAAATAAACAACATTTTCAAATACATTTTTTCAAAAAACTCAAAAATAAGGTACTTACATTTGAGGAGCGATCAGACAAAAGCAGATCCATTTTTAACGAAAATTAATTTTATACCGGATTCTCAATTTACGGGGTCAGATAAATCCATTGGCGATATCAGATTCAAGCTAAACCAGATATTTCGTATTAAAAATAGCGTTTGAAAGTAGCCAAATCAAGCAAATGCAGATAAATCCAAAAAATCCTGTTTTCAATTCACGTTTCAGGCACGTTTTTTGCATACATGTTCATGATCCTAAATATTAATAAGGTGTAATATTTTTATAAAACAAACAATCATAAAATAATAGTGTATAACTAAGTTTTTTTAATAAAATGTTTTATTTTTATTCAAGTAAAATAAGTTAATTCAAGCAAAACAAGATAAATCCATTTTTTAAATCGCGATAACTCTTACAGAATACCTATTATTTTTTATACTTTCTGAATTTCAGGTCCTTAACTTAAGCTTTATTGAATGCATTTCACATTTTTACAATAGATCAAAAGGCCTCTGGATTAGCAGTTTTTTATCAATAGCTCAAAACTATGTAAAATGGATTTATCTGCTTTTGTCTGATCGCTTCTTATTTATTTATTAAACTATGAATCAAATACGGTATTGCCTAACTTGCCGGTTAAATAACATTACGCAAACGCCGCACTTTGAAGACATTCACTCTAAATTAGCACCATATTTTTTAGTTCATTGTTTTCAAATTTAACCATATTTCACGTGTCACCAATTAAAAATTAACTTGCTTTAGAAAAACACATTGCCAAAATAAAGAACTGACGACCGACTCGTAAAAGGCATGACTAACATACTAACAATACAAAAAAAGGACAAAAACAATATAACGTAAAGGTCTACGTTTTGATTACCACGCCCGCAGTTAGATATTTTACTTCTGTAACTCGGCTATTTTTAACTTTTTTGAAAAAATGTATTTGAAAATGTTGTTTATTTTAATGACTTCTATACACAGCTAAAAAAGAAGTAACTTAGAAATAAACCTGTAGAAAGGTAAGAATTTTGTACCTACTCATTTCCAATACATATTTCCATTTTTAGTATATTTTTGTTTTCTTAGTTTTATAATAAATCTTTTCTTTTATTAAGTAAGCTTAATAATTAACAGATAAAAAAAATTTAAACCAAAGAAACCCTTGGCTACAGTAGAATATCACCTAATTACAGCCCTGGATACTACAACTAGTTGTCACACTCATAAGTCAATGTAAGCTTAAAACGACAATTAGGGCACAAATTACTATCTACAGATTGACAAAATTTTGACAGGTTTAAGGTATCATAATATTATAATTTAAATTGAGTTTTTAATATTTCCTCCAAAATACCGTTATAATTAGTCTGCCTGCTTTCTTCCTCTGGACGCTCATGTGGCTGGTCTTAACTGGAAAAAACACTTGTCAACATTTGCCGTGGAAAAATAAAGATTTATTTTTATAGATTAACTGCAAATTTTCCCGTAAATTTATTTTCTAAATCATTCAATTTGCCATTTTTCGCATGAACGTTTTGGAATTATCACTTTTAATACGATTTAAATCTTAGAAGGGCCTAAAATTGTTTTAAAAAAATGTATAATTAATTATTTGGTTTTAGGCACAAGATTTGTTGAGCTTAGTTCGGATTATTTTTCAATTTTAGCAGAGATATTGCATTTTTTTTAAATAATAATATACCGAGTGTTGCATCGTCGAGCGGGACATAGGAAATCCCATGTAATTTTAAATGGGGTCAATTATTGGCTTGCCTAATTATTTTAGAGAAAAATTCTATTTAGGTTTATTAAAGAGCACTAAACCCAACATTCAAAAGAATAACTTTAGATATTTTTGATGAGCCCGTTTACGGGTTATCGCCGATTTCTTTTTAACTATTTCTTCTTTTTATGGCCCCGTATTTGCGGGCACCAGTCAAGGTAAAAGATGACTGTCAAATAAAGTTGTCATTTTGAAATGTGTGCTTTATTGTTATAAAAACTCGTACATCGAAAATATTAGCCATGAATTACACTTCTGAAGAAAAAATATTGATGATTAAATGGTATTATCAAGAAAATAGTTATCAAAATGTGTCAGACATGTTTGCTGCTCTGTATCCGAATAGACCGATACCTGCAAAATCTACAGTCGAAAGGACTATCAAGAAATTTGAGACAAAAGGCAATGTAATAAATAACTGCAGATGTGAAGAAAGGCAGGAACAAAGAAGAGATGCAAGAAATGATAGGGACTTGCAAAGGCAGGAACAAAGAAAAGATGCAAGAAATGATAGGGACTTGCAAGTTTTATATTGCGTGAAAGAAAATGATGGAAAGATCAGCACAAGGAAACTTGAGGATGACATAGGATTAGATCACACCACAGCGTTACGAGCTTTGAAACGACTAAAATATTATTCATACAAATATGAAAAGCACCAAGAGCTACGAGATAGGGAATTTTTAAAAAACATTTGTTTCACTGACGAATGCACATTTACCTTAAACAATGAACCCAATGTTCAAAATTATCGATATTGGAGCAAAGAAAACCAACACAGGTTTGTCGAAACAAGGACGCAATATCCACAAAAAGTTAATGTTTGGGCTGGGATTTTCGAAGAAAATATTATCGGGCCATTATTTCTTACACGAAATTTAAATGCAAAATATTTTTTGGAACTACTTGAAGATCATATTTTACCTACTTTACCTGATGCCGCCAGGGAAAATCAGGAAGTTTGGTATCAAATGGATGGCTGCCCGGCACATAGTACCCTGGCTGTCCGGAAATATTTAAACCGTGCTTTTAATGGAAATGTTATTGGCTTAAATCGTACAGTAAATTGGCCAGCCAGGTCTCCTGATTTATCGCCAAATGATTTCTTTCTCTGGGGCCATTTAAAAAACAGGATATACAAAGATAAAAAATACCCAAATCTAGACGAGTTAAAAAATGCTATTTCTGCCGAATGCAATAGAATTTCAGTTTACCACCTAGCGAATGTAAGAAGATAATTTTATGATAGCCTCGGTAATTGTCTAGCAGTCAATGGGGGAATATTTGAACATCTTCTTAAACCCTAAAGTTCTAACAATTTAATAGTACCTACCTACCTATTAATTAGTAAAACATTGAAACATGTAAAATGTCATAATTAACCTTGTAATTGGATACTTTATTTTAGTTTTATTCAGATTAATTTGTACTCATTAATACACCTTTAATATTTTCGATGTACGAGTTTTTATAACAATAAAGCACACATTTCAAAATGACATCTTTTACCTTGACTGGTGCCCGCAAATACGGGGCCATAAAAAGGAGAAATAGTTAAAAAGAAATCGGCGAAAACCCGTAAACGGGGTCATCAAAAATATCTAAAGTTATTCTTTTGGATGTGGGTTTTAGTGCTCTTTAATAAACCTAAATAGAAATTTTCTCTAAAATAATTAGGGAAGCCAATAATTGACCCCATTTAAAATTACATGGGATTTCCTATGTCCCGCTCGACGATGCAACACCCGGTATGTACATCTCTTTAAAATTTACTTCTGACCTTTTGAACAATAATAAGGCAAATATACAGTGACTGGCAGAGTTCTCGCCCCATATGAAAATCTTTTTTATTATTGATTTTATAGAAAATGTTATTTTTGTTAAAAGTTTCTGAGCCCCTTAAATTAAAAAAATGCCCATTGAAATTGAAAAAAATAGTGCATACGAGGAAGATTTTTTAAAAGTTGTTCGAGAGTAAAATACTCTTATTTTTCGTTTAAGATACAATTTCTAATTGTAAAAGTTGTTTAGAATAAAAAGTTATGTCCTAACTACTATCAAGTTTCGAAAATTAAATTATTACCTCTCCCCCTCTGCATGGGTGAATTAAATTTGTTTTTGTAAATGTTTTTTTTAATAAGACGTATGTATGACTCTAACCAGCATTTTCGGGTTCGGGTTTTCATGATTAAAAATAAATTAAATATCGGTCACCACGCCAAAATTGATGATTTTTTCAGAAATCATGTATTTTAGGAGCTTAGATCTAAAAGCCGTTTTTTGATGCAAATGCTTAGGTTTTGAAATGCTCCTTCTTAAGTGTGCCGTTTTGTATATTCATAATAAAGCATTCTCGTTTCTTCTTGCACTATTTTTTATAACACTTTGTCCATAAAAATTGTTTCAATAAAAAATTTTACTTTAATTTTTCTCTTTAAAAATAAATACTTACCTAATTGTTATTTGTGGAAGGGTAAACAAATTTTTGTATTCAAGTGCATAAGTTTTTTATTTAAAAATTTTGCAGAGCGCTTTCGGCTTATTGGGCCATCATCAGTGCTTCCTTAGTCAGAAGGCAGTACATTGTAGCACTCCAGGGGGAGAGCATCCCTTTACAAATAATAAAATAAGACAATCAAATATTAAAAAAAAGCAAACAATTACAATATTAAAATGTTTTTACGTCGATATCAGTTTTCAGTTTTTTTCCTTATTTATCATCATTTGGCTTCGTCAAACTGATATCGACGTAAAAATATTTTAATAATGTGTTTGTTTTTTTCTTTAACAAAACTAAACGTTTGCGTGAGACGAAAAATTAGGTTGCAAAATAATTAGACTTTTAGACCCGAGCTCCTAGGTTCGGGGGGGGGGGGGGGGGGGGAAGCCACTGTACTAGTCTATACTAATATAATCAATATTTGCCTGTAAACAAAAATTACTCGATTTCTGTTACTCTCCTGACTGATGGTATAGAATTTGTAAATTCGCGACCGGGAGACCTTCAGCTTACAAAGCCCAAAAGCGTTCAAACATTAAAGTTACATGCAAGCATGAAATATAATCTATGTAGGTGTGTTTAAAACTTTCAAATCAAGTTAAGTTAATGTGACATCGTAGGCCAAATCTGTTAAACTAAAAGGGTAATATGCCACTCAATTAGAGACTAACAAGCAATTTCGTCCTTTTGTGCTGAAATAAAATCTGTGTAAACTCCTTCGGAGCGGGTAGAACTATTTCCGCATATAAACCGTCGAATAACTCATGACTTTGCTGACGGGAGAAAACATCCTACAGGATTTAACTAATTTTATACAATAAGTAGACAAACCTACACGCAGGTAAAATTATTAAATTTAATCTGCAATGCTATAGAATCCAGAGTCTTGTCACGGAATTATTGAATACATTTAGTAACAGTGGGTTACTTTATTGCTTTTAACCGTACAAAAAACTTCTTTTCATAATAATACTCTTCATACACTAAAAGAAAAGTATCAGGGTAGCAAATTTATATCGATTGCTTCAGTATGCTTTTAAAGTGTCCAACATCAATACTAGATGTCGCCACGTGCTACATCTTTCTGATTGTTTACGCCTTACTGATAGCCATACTAGGGCGAAACGCTTCTAAAAATGGATAAGATTAAGAAATTGCAAATATTTAATGATTTTCATATAAGAACCTGTTGGTTTTTAATGTCGTTTTAAAGTACCTATAGTAGTATTTTGCGCAGATTTCAATAAATCTAAGCCTATGTCCGCATCGTTCAATGCTGAAAGCAGTGATCGACCTCGGGGTACCACACGTTTCGGGGAATGTCAAATGCCATTTAATATGAATTTTAAAGTTTAAAAATTTCTTCTGTAAAAATAATCCCTTTTTCTAACAGTTTTAAAAATTTTGATACATGTGTATAAAACTGTTTACACGACCCCACCCGTATAAATCCAAGGAAAATATTAAAAACACAAACCGCAAATATTCAAATAAATAAATTAAATACAATTTCTGCGGTGTTGGTGTGCAATCTGTGTAGGTTTCCTTATACGTTGCCGATATACAGTTTGTCACAAATTCCATGCTTATCATTGGACTTACAATTTTGATTAAAGTGTGTGTTATTTATAACTGATTTCAAATATTTCAACATTTTTCCACATTTCAATTTTTTTTGTTCATTCTGATGAATAGCAAGTACACTGAGAGAAATGGCGGGCTTATTATTACTCTACCGTAGCTTTATATCATATTTATTTATAATAAATAACCTATAAGTTAGTTTTATTTATAAAAAATGTAGGGCTCAAAAATTTTTATTATAGAAAAAAAATTTAATAAGCTAACAAATTATTTGACATAGTTACAGTAGCTTTATAATAAAGCAATATTTCCTCATACTTTTAATAATAAGATTAAACAGTAATATTTATTTTCTAATGCTGAATCCAAAAATATTTAACTATAATTTATTATAATTATTTCTATTAAAAAGTATAATTATTCCTAATAAAGCTAAATTTATTTATTAATAATGTAGTTGTGTAGTATTTAAGAACATGTATTAATAATAAATCAATAATATATTTCCTGCTACGTCTTTGTAGGTATTTATTAGAAATCTACTTTATTTATAACTTTCCGAGTTGTGTCGAAGACACCAAGAAAGGACGGCGTCGTGTGATGATCAAGAAGCTTGTGTTCCTAAAGTAAATTATTTTGCATTTAATAAAATCCGTCAATGCAGTTACGTCAGTGTGTATTAACTGTGTCATAATAATTCATGGTTCTTGTGCCGAAAGATTTTGCAGGAGAAGTGAAATTCATCTATTTAAATTAATCTGCTGCAAGGAGACCCTAACAACAAATTTAACTACAAAAGTAAATATACTGAAAGAGCTGATAAAGTAACTTCAAGAAAATAATACACAGTGGTAGAATTGTGACCCAATTTGGTATTCAATTCATTGAAAATAATACACTGTTGGAGGAAAATTCAGACATGTTAAGAGAAAAATAAGGGATTTAGAATAGAACCCATATTTAGGAAGTGTTATTACAATTTAACAATAATTTGTATAAATAAAATATTACTAGTCCTTGGTAAACATTTTTGTTAAAGACACTCAACATGTGTTTAATATATAAATCAGGCAATTTTTATAATTATTATTAAAATAGCCGTATTCCAGAATTATTTAATATCAATCATCGTTGATTACGTGATACTTAAATCAACCATGTATTAATGACAAATACACTCTTCTCTACTGTTCTTTGGGCACTAAAATGAGTACAAAAAGTGATCATCGAAATCCCAATTGTGAGCACCAAATTTGGGACACACCATATGCATTAATATAACTCTTTCATTTTATGTACGCTATACCAGTCATTTCTGACAAACGAAAATGTCGACCGTCATCAACAATAATGCTCACCGCTCTGTTCCAAATCAATTTATTTATCTTCAGCTAAACCTCAGATGCACTAGCTCCGTAAAATATTATCTCTGTATTAATTACACTTTCCTTTATGAGCTTTAAAGTTTCTATGGGTACCGGTTGTGCAATTATTACATTCATTGCAACAGTGGCGGTCGCAACTTTTTTCAAAGAACGGGAGGGGGGTTCAGTAGGTTGTGGCTGCATCGATATAATCCCTAAGAGAAATAGTAGGGGAGAGTCGGGTATTGGTGCGCACCTAAGCCAAAACTGTAATATTTCCGAAATGACAAAATATTGGATTTCTAGGTTCGCTATCAAGATTCTTTAACGATTTGGCTTTAATATTCAGTAATTAATTTTAAATAAGAATGTACATTGTCACTTTAAAATTCGAAATTTCAAAAAGTGACACTGCACACAATTACCCGACGTATGCGGCTAATGGTGCGCATGGATAGGATAATCGTGCGCATTGAAAAGGAAAACGAATAAAATAATTTATTGAAGCTAAGATTATACTTATTTATTCTTATAGCCTGAATCATGATTTCTGGATTCCACTGCGCCTTTGTTGTTTTACGTTGGTATTTCGGCATCTGCAAAAATGTAAAATATTATAATCTAAGATATTTAAGACTGTAGTTATGGGTTCTTTTGAGGTTATGCCGAAACTCTCACGTGCTGACTTTTTTGAACCTCGGATTTTTTAGCGACCCTAAAAACATATAGTAAACGTGGCCTGACCCCTTTTTGTGTTTCTGTGTTATTTAAATGCATTCTTAACAATGCTAAATGCATGGCGGTTAATCGTTCGCACTGCGCCCGATTAACCGAAAGTAGCAGATTCAAAAGCTTTTCCGCCGAAAACCATTTTCAGATTCGTAATCACCGCCAAATAATAGCCAGTATACTTAGGCCTATAAGGCCCATTGTATCCCCTTTCGTCTGGGTAATGTCAGCCAGTGCAGGCACAAGTTATCCTTAGCTATCCCCCAGAGGTCCATGATGCCCTTCTTGGTCCCGATATTAGGAATCACTAGTAGCATACAGAATTCTTTTATCCACAAAATTTCAGACATCCTTTTTTTAATTATACGTATGCCCACTCCGGGGATCGAACCCGGACCGCCACGGTCAAATGCCAGTACCTTACCTCTGATCCAGTGCCGCGATCTTAGAGTGGTGTTCAAATATTAGATAATTACCAACATTTAACAAAAAAACTCAAATATACATTAAAAAACTACTTAAAAATTTAATTCTATTTTATTCTTAATTATATTCTAACTAAAATAGTGTTTTTTGCTGTATATTATCCATAAATATGGCCATAAAGTAAAACAATTTGAAATAAATCATATAAATTTTTGAAAAAATATGAAAAAATTTTAAATAATTTTTTTGTTTTTAAAAAATGTTAAACAAAATTTTTAAGATATAATCATAACTCCTCAGAAGATAATGAGCGAGCAATGACACGCCATGAAGCATTGTATTGTCATCCAATTAACTCTCAATTCAACATAATGGATCAACATTTTAAAAACTTTTACTGATGAGCCACCTGTGTCCAAAATCTTAACTGTTAGGTTTAATTTTCGTTACACTTGCAAGAAAGTGACAGGTATTATTTATGATAACTGTCCCTTAGAGATAGAAAATTACGCTCATTATTGCCTATTCTCCCATTTCTTAAACTACAAATGAAACTATTCATAAATCCAACAACTTCGCAATATACAATACCACACAATTCGTTTGTCAAAAGATTTTAACATTCTCGCCAATGAGTATTTCCAAACTTTTTACGACTTAATTTTTTTACCACAGTGACTAAACAATTATAATTTTAAATGAACAATATGAACATACATATGTATGTATGTGCAATTTTATTAATTAAAACTCTCTTAGTTATGCAGATTAAATAGTCTGTGGGTAAAATTATTCAATTAGTCATAAGCCGAAAAAGAAATTAAGGCTAATATAAGTATTGCAAAATCATCCCAGTTTTATTTTATCATTTTGAAATTTCAGAACATTTTGCCTAGAGTCGTTTTTGTAATTTTATTAAATTAAAAATTCTTGGGATACTTTCTTAATTCTACCAACATACTTTTTACTTAACCCATTAACGCCCAGTGATACCGTTTGGTATCGCTAAATCAGCTATTACTAAGACATCGACCATTTTGTGGGTGGTAGTGGGATAATAATTCTGACGAGTGCGTTAGTTGCAAGAAGCATCTTCAGTTGTGTTTTAAGTCTTTGAGTATAGTTGCCGATATTTGTAAGCAAAAAAACACGTTATTTTATCGTCCATTTTACGTCTATAGAAAAATATGGACATTCGCTTTGAGTAAGTATAGTTTTTCAGCGATAGTATAATTTTTCTTGAATACAAGTATTGATATTGACTAAGATATATATTTAAAGCCCTCTATAACGTATATCGTATTTTTTAAAATTCACCTGACATTACAAAATGGGCGCAAAACATACTGATACCATATGGTATCACTGGGCGGTTACGCTATATATATATATTTTTTTGACAGGCATGGATTTTCATTATCTGAAGCTTTAGACATAGCATACGCTAATGACGATGCGGAAAATCAAATAGACGAAATATTTATCGAGCCCCCTGATCCCAATGTCGACACCAATGAATATTCCGCTGACGGAGATGACGGAGGCATGCTAAATAACTTAACAGGTTGACAATTACGTGCACCTGTGGAAATAAAATTGACGAATAATACACGTTTAGGCAATAATTATGACGACTTTTCTACAGAAAGTCCTAACCAATCATCTTCAGCGCCGGCTAATCAATCCGTAACCGAATCATCTTCTGCATCGACCTCAAAAGATGTGTATTGTCCAGAATCAGAGAACAACGACTGGATTTGATACTGTCTGGATTAAAGGCGACATTGAACCTGGAGCCCGCTCATTTCCAGTAAAAGATGACAAGCGGTTCGAACAAATGTCTTGTACAGACATTTTTGAGCTATTTTTTGTCAACGATATCATGCGGCAATAAACAATACATGGTTTCTGTATAGGAAGAATCACAACAAAACCTCCAACATAGAGTTTAGATGGGAGTTGGTCCAAGTATACTTAGCACGTTATGGTGTACCGGCAAAATCGGCAGGTCCTGCAAAAACGTCTGTTTCACGCACACTTCTGCCAGGTATTCGATATGACGGTATGCATCACTACGTTGCTTTATGTAATAGACGCCGTTGCGCTGGAAATGAATGCAAGAATTTTGGTAGAACAATGTGTTCTAAGTATGATGTAGGTCTTTGTGTAGTCTGTTTTGCCAATTATCACACAATGTAAAAATTTACTTTTAATAATTCCATAAATAAATATGTATTTTAAAATTGTAAGTATTTGTATTTTACAGTATCATATGCGCCCAGTGATACCATATGGTAGCAGCCATTTTCTTAAAAACTGACGTAAGACATTTTGTAAAATATATTTTTTTTGTGCATTCCTACTCATATTAACTCAGAAAAGTAAAAATATGTAATATAACTTACAAAAAATAATTCTGGGCGTTAATGGGTTAATCCGAAAGATTAAAAATTGTACAAAGCGAATTATTTTGTGTAGATCCAGCGGCGACTGATTGGTAAGTAGTGCCTGGGGAGCTTATGGCAAGGGAGGATCTTATTTCTTAGAACACACTTTAAATTTCGGCAGTGCCCACCCTATAATCATAGGGCTCGCTTTTGCCCACCCATTGCTAATTTACTGACGCCGCCGCTGTGTAGATTAAAAAACATTTGCCTCTCGTACTATGATAGAACCACATATATACTATATTGCTAATACCATAATTCAATGATGACACCACTGTAGGCAGATGATCAGGGTCCGTTGAGTTTGCGCAGCTCCGAAATTTGCTTCTTGATGTAAACATTTGACAGGGCCGACTTTCAAAATATTTTTAGCTTTTATTTAAATTCACCCGTTTAGTTCGGGTGTGTACAGCTTATGGTCAAATAAAACTAAATAACCAATATTTTACATACCTGAAATACCTTATTCCTGGTATTGAACCGCGATTCGTGCAAAAAAGGATCATGTACTTTTTCTACCCACCTTGAGACACAAGTCGCTAACAATAACAAAATGTATGATAAAATTGTATACCTAAATTCGCACCCAAAACTTAAAAATAATATCTACAATCACACACGGAACATCCAATACAAAAAAGATGGAAACAACTAACAACTTACAAACTAACAAAAAAATGTCTAAAGTAAGTTTTACCTATAAATATTAACACCCAAAACTTGGAAATTATAACCACACACGAACGAACGAAACAAAAGATGGCGACGAATAAGAATACAAACAACGGCGAGCCGGTTCTGTTTACGTTCTGTTAGATATCGTGTCGGTTGCCTAATTTTTTTTCCCTACTGCGCAAGCGCCACGGGCCCAAATTCAGGTTATTTTGAATCGCACGATGGGTATCTTCCTGCTTCGTACGGCTGCTTGTATTGGCAATATAGTGTATGTATATATGTGGATAGAACACGTTTTTTATAACGTATTTTTAGAAGAGTAAAATTTTTGAAAATACGAGCGTATAGGTTAGATTTCTCCAGCACCCTCTATTGGAAAAATGTCAAAATATTTATTTTGCACTTGTTTGAGGTTAGGTGACTAGTTACCAAAAATATATTTGAAAGAGTTGTTGGGCAGGGGGCGGAAAGGAGAAGGAAGTAATCAGTCGAAGAAAGGGTCGTTGTAGTCGGTATTAATAACATCTCCTATTAAAAGTAACTTCTAAAAAGATTCCCGGGATCCAGGGGGCGCCCCCTCCCCCCTCCCATGGATTGTATACATAGAAGCCGACATAGATCAAAGAACAAATCGAGATTTCCACCTTCCGCCTAATTTATTTTAAGGTTATATTTTTATTCTTGACTTAATTTAAATCGAAATAAAAAAATCTCCCTAAAATAATTATTTTTATAAATATAAATATCATATTTTCCCAGAAACCATAAAGAAGCCGTCACCGTCGTTGGAGGCGTGTGAATAAACGAATACCTGCAAGTGTACGCCAGTGACGGCTTCTTTATAGTTCTCGCAAATGAATAATATTAATATTTCTTAAAATACATAATTTAAATCGATTTTTATTTGTATATATAAGGTCACAAACGTGTGTGCCGCACCATGTCATACAGTAAGTACATTCAGCCCAGTGTGTGTATTACTTATGGCTATCGCTTGTAATGGTGTGCTTGTATTTCATTTAATATATATTTGACCACCCTGTAAATTATATAATAAGATCTAAACTAATTAGTTTTATTGTAAACATCAACAATTATTTTATTTAAGTCTGTAATAAACGATTGCA
This sequence comes from Polydrusus cervinus, assembly GCA_935413205.1. Classification (NCBI taxonomy): domain Eukaryota; kingdom Metazoa; phylum Arthropoda; class Insecta; order Coleoptera; family Curculionidae; genus Polydrusus; species Polydrusus cervinus. Next base: position 23,569,362 of record OW284520.1, on the reverse strand, counting down.
TATAAATACGAGTGAAGAAAATGGCATATGTTTATCTACACTTAGCCTAATAAGATTATAAAGATATATAAAATAAATTAAAGCTATAATAATGTGTGACATAAAATGTTAGTGCATCTGGTGCAATAAAAGCTGTGGATAGATCCGTATATTTCTTTATATGTCCTTTTCGCTGTTAAATTAGTGCAATATATTACTCGGCTTTAAATTTCTCTTTTAAAAATTACACCAGTACGTACTAAATGTCAATTCAGGGTGCGATCTTGACAAGTTATGGGTCCATTTAGTTGTCAAGCACTTATTTGCTTGGTTTGTATAATTTGATTGTATTGGTTTCATTCCTTAAAGGTTCTAAGACTGTATCTTAATTATTTTAAACTTATTTTTATCTGAAACGATTTTATAATAATTCTTATTGTGATCATCTATACATAAACAGGGTGTCAAAAAAGTAAGCAATATTGCAAGCATTTTAAAAACTACTGAATATTATTTTTGGAAAATTGGCACATCCATATCACCTGAAAGTGCCTTATACTATAAGGTTGTATTTTTTCTAACACAGTTAGATAATAAAATACAAATCAGATTACATAGTTCTACCAAGAAATACAAACTTTACATTGGTAGGATGTCACCAGGTATGTAAAGTTTTTATTTCAGGTGGTTTGAAATTTAATTTTCATGCTTTCTTAAAATGTTTGCTACCACCTTACAAGTAAAAATAATTCTGTGTTTTTACAACATCCATATCGTTAAAAATAGCATACCTTTCGTTTGGTATGGTATGAACCTACTCTGTAATGATGAGAACAACAAAGCTCGAAATAGGTCTGCAGGTGGTGACATGGACCTGTTACCAACTTTCAGGTCGTTTGAAGTTTATTTTTCATACATTTCTTAAAAAATAAGTTGATTTTACAAACAATATTTACCATATATAAAGTGTACTTTTAAAACTAACTTGTCTACTATTACTATATAAATATCCAAAATTAAATGAAATTTACGGATATTTGTTACACAACTAATAGTGTAATAAATATGTTTACAGTATACATTGTGGTAATGGTAATTGCCAACGATTAATTCGACAATAGGGGAAAGGAGGGCAAGATGACGACAGTAAGCATATATTTTTATTTTCTTCGTCATATTTCGCCCTAAAACTTTGTTTCATATTTTAAAGCATTCAGGATAATTTTAGTTCCCAACAGTTTGCTTCTTATCATGCTATCTTCACTGAAATTTTTTTTTCGTAAGTTCAAAATTTTATGACAAATTCGTCATCTTGCCCTCATGTATGGGTAAGATGACGAAAGCATGCGGGTAAGATGCCGAGGATTATTGAATAAAAAAAAACAGTAGGTAGAAAGATATATTAGTTATTGTCACAAAAGTCGCAAATATATGCTTTGCGCTTCGCTTCTGCGGATGTTAGTCCTGAGCATGCTGCATGAACCCATTAACGACAGAGGGAACAGGCGTACCAAATTTCATTTTTTCCAGAATCGTTACAAATTGAACAAATTTCTTCTTGTTCCTCCACATTATCGTCATCTTCTTCCATGTAATTTACTGATATGGAGGAGTCAGCGGATTCCCCATCATCATGATCGTCAAACCTCACTTTTCTGACATGTTTGCCTTTTTTGATTTGCTTTTTCTTCATTTCAACTTTCTTTTTTTTATTCTCTTCTCACCTTCGATTAATTTCTTTTTTCTCCTCGCTAGTTTTTCTTTCATTCTCTTTTTCTTCTAATGCACTTTTAACAGGGGTACTCGTTATATGCAGAGTAGGTAGCTTCTTCCTCTGGTTCTGCATTAGACGGCCCTGGTAGTGAAATATCTAAGACATTAGAGAAAGTATTTTGAGATGTTCCTCCTACTGCAGTGAATATTTGCTGAAAGAGCATTAGTAACATCTGGTAGTTCCGGTAGGTACATCAAGGTCTAAGTTTTCGTCCACATTCTTGAAAGGCTTGTATGGCTTCTCTGTGGTCATTGAGGGTTCGAAGTCAGAATCATTAAATGTTTGAGAATTAAGTGGGACTAATTCCGTTGCTCTGAAAGATTGTACGGCATTTTCCCGACCAGAAAATTTTGAATCGAGTTTTGTATTAACAAACAAAGAGATATTATTTCACGAAAACTTATTGGGCTATAGATAAACAATACCATAACATTGAAGAAAATACTTACCGATTAAAAATAAGATTCAACACAAACGCTATAAAGCTTATTTCGTCTTGCACTAATATTATAATGACATAACCATTAAACACAAATGGCGAAATATCATCAACAAGGTAAGTCAGATTTTGATGTTAATACATAGGCAACTTACGAAGCACACCTACTACACTCGGCAATCAAACAAGTGGCGCTATCTAATTACAATAATCGGAAATTTCCAATTCATCATCTTACCTGATTCGCCATCTAATCCCCCTTTCCCCTACCTGTTTTACTAATAAATTATTGAGATTAAAGAATATTTTCTGACACGACAAATTGATATTATCTTTATCAAAACGTCGAATCTGTCTAGCATGAACTGGTATTCGCGTAAATGAAGATATTTATAAACATGCTAAAATAAGGAATATTTTACAGCTAAACTAACAATTTTAAAGAGACAGAAAGATACTTATAGTTCGCATTCTTTGAAATCGACACCGCAGCATCAGAGCAATTATTACAATATAGTTTGCCATTTAAGCAGTTTTTTAAACTTTAAATAGTGACACACATTAACTTTTTTCTGCAAAAGGTGAATCCAGGTTTCTGCATTAGCTAAAAAACACAAATGATCTTTAATTATAATGAATTTTGCCTATGATAATAATAAAGATGAAAATACCGTATGCATTAAAGCTTATCAACTCTTACCTATATTGGTGACATTTTGCAAACCAACAAAATCCCGCTACTCGATTTTTCGGGCGCTAAAATCTTCGCACTGGCTGATACCTGAAACCGGATTCTCGATTCGCTGGAAGTAATTATATTTGGCGCTAAGTATGAAACAGGTTTTTACAAAATTCTTTATGTGGATTCCGAAAAAATCACGTTTGAAATAGCGTTCAGAGGGATTTTGTTTGTTTGCAAAATGTCACCATTGCCCTGACGGTTCAAAAATAATTGTCAACATGCGTTTTCACTTTTGCCATCGTATAGAAGAACAAAACACAAAATTATCCACGGTTTCAGTTCTTAAATTCTTTAATTATTTACTGAGATTAAACAAAATACGCTCTCTTATAAAAACACGCGACATAACTTACCGACTTCACAAAAATTCCATTCAATGGCGGCTGCTGATCGCTCTGTGAACGACGCACTCCTAGCTGACTGTGGTCTCTAGTCTGGTTTCCTGTTTCTAAACTTTATTTGTGTATTTAAGTTATAGAAACAAAAATAACAATTGAATCCTCTAGGATCAAAACCCCCTAAATCCACTTTAGCAAAATTTTCAGAAAAACGGAAAAACATTTTAACTAACTTTTAAATTAAAATATATGATGAGATATGATTTTTAGGATTTCTAATTATCATTTATCCACTAATTTAATGTAAAAATAAAAGATTTTTTAGACCGAAACTTACAATTTAAATAATAAAATTGGATTTAGTGCAGTTTGCACCCAAAACATGGATTTAGAGGAATATAAAAATGTCCACAATGGATTTAGTGGATTTTGACATAGACCGAATTTTATTTTTGAAATAAAATACTAGGTATGTAGAAAAGGATATTAGGAAAACTTAATAGTTAATTTCAACAATAAAAAAAACATTATAATAAACTAAACTAAAATCTAAACTAATAAATCTGGAACATCTTCCATTCTTTCACAAAGCTTAATATTTTCTGCTCTATCTTCCTCAACCTCTTCTCCTTCATCTATGTCATTAGTTGCTCTGTTTTCTACTAAATATTTTTCCAACACATTTTTGTAATATTCTAAGCATGGCAGATCCTTCCATGCGGTTCCATAATGTTTGGTCAAAAGCTTAGCTACATCTTGTAGTTTTGCATTTTTTGGCGATATTCCACTACCTATTGGGAATAACATGAAACAACTTGCCTGTTTAATTTTTCCACGTTTCTCTTCCAGAGCGAAGGGTTACGAGTTCGTTTTCTAGCCTTATCCGGCTCCACAACTTCAATTTCATGAGACATTATAATAACTTTTTAAACACCAAAAATTACAAAAAAAACAATGAACGACACGGATTAATGTTTACTAAACGAATTTTCTGTCTTTACTAGTGGATAAACAAACTTTAACAAGGTTTAGTCACCGACACACGTGAGAGCTGGCGTACCGAATTCTGTGACCTGATTGGCTGAAATGGACTTAAGGGCGTTTGAAAATCAACACGGTCGGATTTAAGGGACTTCGAAACTGAGGTAGTGTTTTGATGCCACTTTTAATACATATTTAGAGGGATTTGTTACTAAATAGGTTTGGTGAACGGTAAGGAATTGTTTGACGAATTTAACGGTGTATTTAACTCATTTCTTGTCAGGAGTGGATTTAGGGGGTTTTGATCCTAGAGGATTATTTGGCCTCATGACTGTCAAACAAAATAATTGTGTGGTTAATAGGATGAAGTACATCCCTTCTTATCTTATGTTTTTAAACTTGCTTTTGCACCTTGTTTCTAGAAAAGGTTTGTGCTCTAGGAAGATTTTTATTAATAAGATATTATATTTTCAATAGGTAGGTATTACTTCAGGATTCAGTCCTGCTTAAGCCGAAATTTCACGACCCGACCAGGCTCTCGTCAAAATTTTGCGACGGAGCCTGGTCCAACTCGTCAATTAAAATCGATTAGCCCGGCAGGCCGAACAAGCCCGCCAGGCCCAACACGGAATTTTGCGGGGCGGCCTGGTCCGTCTTGTCAACCAAAACCGAACAGCCCGGCAAGCCCGACAAGCCGGCAGGCCCGACAAGGACGGTAGACCCAGAAGGGCCCGGCAGGCCCGTGCAAATTCACCAGGCTCGGAAGGCCCGAAAAGAATTGGCTTGAAAATTATTTTATAAATAATTCTTTAAAAAAAGCATAAAAGCAAACCCGACCCGAAAGACCGACTGGCCACAAAAGTCCGGCAGGCTTAGAAGACCCGTGAGGCTCGTCAGGCCCGGCAAGCCCGACGGGCCCGGACAAAATTGTTAGGGCCCGAAACCCGAGCATTATTTATTCAGTGGCCCGGCTACATTAAGGCCCGAGTTAAAAACCCGGCCCGTGCAGGAATATAGTCCAGGATTTTGGTGGTGAATATGATAAATTTGATTATAGTATTTTCTGCTTTCTTTATTTCTAGAAGTCCTTGAACTAGGAGCTTTCTTTTACAAGACTTTTTTTCTAAAGTGCAAAATTTCTCTTAAGGCAATTTGGAATTTTTGACTGTTCATCGTATACCCAAAGACAGACTTTCACCGTCTTTCATGGGTATTATTTTGGCTGGGAAATATGTAGAACTTTTTCAAAATAACATATATTTGTAAAATTTAAAAACTGTTAATATACTCCACACTTTCTAGTGGTTACATATGTATATATGCAATCAGTTTGAATCAAAAACATCATATTTAAAGTTGATAAAAGATAAAATCCAAAACCAAACAAAAATCGCAGCCAGTTGAAAAATGTTTATTTTGTAACAGTTTATACAGTATTATCCTTTGACATAATTCCACTTGACAAATTTATTTAAAAAAAAAAATGTTTACTTAATATACGATCGTTGTTGTGTCCGGCCAGAATTAATTGTTTCATAAAAATCAGCATGAAGGATCGATGACATTGCATTACTCGCCGCCTACGCGATTTTAACACATAACTAGTTTATTAATTCAATGCATTCCTCTACTACAGCCTTTATTAAATTGATAAGCGCGATTTACATTTTACCCGTTCAATTAAAACAATTAAAGTGCGTTACAGACGTAATTAGAAGTGCGGGAAATTGTTTATTACATTAGCACCCTTGCGAGAAAATACGTTTTACAATTTTGTACCTTATTAATTATTATAATGCAGATGAAACTGTAAAATAGACAAAACTATACATTAAGGACGCAGGTTTTGGTGTGTTAACGCCGTTACAATCGCATTTGCAAAACGAGTAAATCTCCCACTCTACGGGAATAGTATAAGGGGAGAAGAATTCGCTCTTGTGCAGGCCGTAGCAAAATGGAGGGATACCATTACCATTTATTATACTCCCTCGGAGAGGGCATATGCCTAATTAAAAAAAGTATGATAGAAGAGTTTTAGACTTTGTCTAGTAGCCCCGTCAATCACCATCTTCAGTGATAGTCAGGCGGCGGTTAAGGCAATCTGTTCCAGCAGCGTCAAATCAAAGCGCGTAAAGCGATGCCGCAACAATCTATGCACACTTAGCAACCAACATCGAGTTACTCTGTGCTGGGTTCCTGGACACTCCAAAATAGATGGCAACGAGGCTGCCGATGCGCTCGCGAGAGAGGACGCAGGCATGCCAGCTGATCTAGCAGACAATACAGTGAACTGGGATTTGTCAAAGAGGAGATTGATTACACGGCCAAGCAACTTGCACAAAACAGACGGACGCAGCTATCAACCTGTAGCACATCCAGGCAACTATGGCCTGCATTTGATAAAAAGAGAACCGCAGAGCTATTGAGACGAAAAGACGTGAGAAATATTACTGCGGTTGTTACCGGACTTTGGCTCTTCGATAGACATGCCAAACGTATGCAAATAATACCCACTAACGACTTCTGCAAAAGTTGCAGAGATCAGGAAGAAGGTGTTCAACATTTTCTGTGTGAATGCCATGGCCTCGCAAGAAGAAGGTATGCTAGCTCCTTCGCCATTCCTATTCAAACAAAAAAAATTATTTATGTCCGTTGAGAAGTTGCATAGGCCAATAGATATTATGCGTGATGAGATAACAAACTTTTTGCTATAACGTACGGTATATTCCTACCGGAGCGTCCACAAATTATGTAATGCAGTTCGGGAGGGGGATTCGGCCAGACGTTATGGTCCTAGTACGTGGTGGAGAAGAGGGATCAAGGTTTGCGTTACGTCGCGATTTTACAACTGCCATAAATGATACCAAACTGTCGTAAAAAAAAGAATGTAAGTGATCGATTGCCTTAAAATGAACTGCTCTTCAGAATACGTAATATTTTATTCAGCGGCAGAAAAAACCTATCTAATAAATAATATATAACTATCAAGAATGAACTTTAACTGTATCTTACACCCAACCACGGGATGAAAATAAGTTTCTAGAGGCAAATGATCGTGACACTAAATACCCGAGCAAAATCACATACATGTTTTGATCTTAATGAATAAAGGATTATTGTAATGATCTAATTAAAATATTAATACACCTGGTGTATAGGCAGCAAGTATTTAAAATTTACAGTTCTGGGTGTGTCAACTTAAGATTAGCTCTAACTTCGATACATAACATATGCCAGAGACACCTACTACGAGCTAGTTATTTTAAGCTGTTATACATAACACCAGGTTACTCTGTTTATTTACATTAAGTGTTCTACCTGTGTATTTTATTAATAAATTTTAATCTATGTTGGCATTGTTACACAATAGACGTCTGAATTATAGTTTTAGTCTGGTATTTCATTCATGACAAATGTTTAAACCCATTTAACATATTCTAACAGGCGTTTTCTTTCCCAAAGATTAAGATGAATTAGCTATTCAGTATATACAGTGTATCCACCGATAGAGTTTGCAAGAGGAAAAACTTTTTTATAGTATAGAGGAAAAAAATATTTCTTATAAAAACGTCTGCTTGTACTGAAACTACAATTTTGAATATACTATACAGGGTTCGTCAGAAATAACATTTTTAGTGTTTTTAGATATAAATAGACGCGTTTCGCCATATCATGGCTCATCAATAGATATAATATACACCTTTCTGCGAACTATCATATTGCGCCTGCCAATTTTTTATCATTTTGTCTTTTGCATGGATTGATCTACAGAAGTGTATCTTTGTCTGCTATTTCATTATCTGTAATGCTTATGTGGACTTTTACCCAGACAAAGAAGATAATTTTATTAGAGTTTAGAAGGTTATGATAAGTGTTTAAACTTTCTATGATAAGGTGATTGGTAGGCGGAATATTTATACAATTTGATGTAGGTACATACACTGTGGCTCAAATTAAAGGAGTACACTTTTTAATTGTGAATATTTTTTTATATTGTGCACTGATTTAATTTATTTTTGGAGTTATGATGAACTGAAATCGTCTTAGTAAAATGTGCAATTTTTATCAAAATATTTTGAACAGGACCGGATTGACAGTTTTTTTTATAACAAACGTGCATTTATGCTCGTTGCAAACGAAAACTGATTTATTTATAATTCAGATTATACGTTTTTCTGGTAGATTAACTATCGAAACTTCTTCAGTATAAGTCTCACTCTGAAAGATTCTTAAATTCAAGAAATACAATTTATTTTGTTCAATATTAATAACAAATTTAATAATATTAACAATTACTGATATCAAGACTAACTATCACTTAAAATGGAAAGTAGTATAAATATTTATAGGATAACATTATGAATATGACCACCATAATTTTCTATCACGGATTGCAGTCGCCTTCGCCATAGGTCAATAGCTGCATTGATTATGTCCTGGTTAAAATTATTCCAACAGAACTGTAACCTTTCCTTTAGCTCTTCGATGGTGTTAAACCTTTGACCATTGTGAACATTTGCCTCGAAAATTCCCCATATGGAATAGTCAACAGGGTTTAAGTCTAGACTATTGGGTGGCCACATCTCCGGTTCGATATAATCGGGGCATTGCTCAAACAAAAACATTCTTGTACTCCGAGAGGTATGGGAAGGAGCACCGTCTTGTTGGAATACGTAATCGTCGCAGATTGCTTCAATTTCAGGAAGCAAGTGATGTAAAATTTGTTGTTGATATAAGACTTGACTTCCCCAATTTGGAAACTGCCACAGAGACCATTACGCCAGGTGAAAAGTGACTTCTTTCGATTAAAAGATTTTCCAATGGGATTTCCCTCTTTACTCGCACATTTGCGTATACCCGATTATTTTGTGTATTCTTTGGCGGCCTCAAGTAAAACATCTTCTCATCTGAAAACCATATCTTTGCGATATTTTCCCGAGAACGGAATCTTCGTAGTAATAGATTACATCTTTCTAATCGTTTCTCCTTCACATTGGCACACAGTTTTTGACAATAAACTTTTTTAAAGACTTTAAGTTGGCAATCATGATTAATAATTCTTTGAACTGTAGAACGGTGGATTCTTGTTCTTTTCGCTATTTTTCTGGTACCTACAGGTTCTTCAGGTCGTACATTTTCTATGATATTTCTTACCATGGTAATATTTCCTTGAGTTCTTGAGGTTTTTTTCCTTCCTCTTCCAAATTTTATTTTTATGGATCCATTATTTTCTCTAAGATGTCTTAAAAACTTGCCAACTGTTCCAACATACCAATTTTTTTCAGGAAACTTCTTTACAATTGTTCTTGCGCCGTAATTATGTGTTTGTCGAAAATATTTGATAAGAATTTGATCCTCTTCACTTAAAACTGCCATTGTGTACGGATTAGCTGTCATGAAGCTTACAAAACGTCAAAAATAACATTGTTTATTATTTTAATAATAGTCATGGATACTTTGATTTTTAATAATGGTCATGGATGCTGCGATCATGGTTTAAACGACTTCAAATTTCCAAAATGATATCCGGAATGTTTTAGTGCATCAACGAACAAAATAAATTGTATTTCTTGAATTTAAGAATCTTTCAGAGTGAGACTTATACTAAAGAAGTTTCGATAGTTAATCTACCAAAAAAACGTATTATCTGAATTATGAATTAATCAGTTTTCGTTTGCAACGAGCATAAGTGCACGTTTGTTGAAAAAAACCTGTCAATCCGGCCCTGTTCAAAATATTTTGATAAAAATTGCACATTTTACTAAGACGATTCCAGTTCATCATCGCTCCAAAAATAAATTAAATCAGTGCAAAATCTAGAAAAATATTCACTATTAAAAAGTGTAATCCTTTAATTTAAGCCACAGTGTATATAAAAGGGGGCTTTTACTATCAGAAAAGATTACAAAAAAATTATTGTCTCTATATTCTAAGCAATACCTTCTGGGCGCCTATTAGCTCCCTAGGCTGTACCCCAAGACTAGTGGATTCAGTCCAGCCCAAATAAAATATCAAATCCATTTTGTTTTTACCCTTTAGCGAGGTTTTTAGATAGGCTTCTTGTCAAGAAACTCGCTATTTTAATTTTTTAATAACACTTGAAAAGGACCAAAGTTCCAAACTACCATAATCTTAACATGTATAAAATGTTACACAAAGGACTTCACACAGTGTTAAAAATAATTTTATGCAACCACCCAGGTAGAAAAATTCCTTTAATTGTGCAATGTATATATTCAGCAAATTCGCAATATAATCAATCCTTCGTCAATATCGTTTTTTATACTTAATGGTCAGCGATTAAAACTGACAGAGATAACTTTTTAATATGGAAGAAAGCATGTCTAAAAGGAATTTCCACCTTTATGACTGTAACTGTATGTTTAATTGGACGTAGTATACCAATCAGTACTTTGGTGAAGCGATCCCAGTAATGTCCCAAGTCGCATCGCTTGTCACTGTCTTTTAGAAAAAGTCTACGCAGAAACCTGAACAAGCAACTATGCACAGGCCCACCCTGAAACTAAGGGCGCCCACCTATATGTGTCCACCCAATGGTATTTAGGAAATTAATTTACGTATTATGTCTTGTGCTTGATTCACTTTTTTTTAAATTCACTTTGGATCGGGGAAGAAGTTTGAGAAAGGAGACACGTTCTTTTATAAAATCTCTATACCGGATCCTAAAAATATCGAGCCCCTTATTACAATTTTTCTTGCGCCGTTACGGGGTACCATTCATAAGTGTTTAAAGAAATATTTTAAGGGGGGGGCATTGTTTAAATAATAAAATAGTATATTACATAACAAGTGATGAAAGTGATACTTTTCAAACGAGGAGATATTTAGCACGAGGCGTCAGCCGAGTGCGGAAATTCTCCGAGTTTTAGAATAATCACTTTCACACGAGTAATGTACACTATTTTTCCTACGACCACAAAGAATTATTAAAAAAACCTTTGATTTGTGAAAAAAATATTTCAACTCTAGAGCTGAAAAAAAATATTTCAACTCTAGAGTGGAAATACAAGGCACACTATTTAATTTAAACATATGATGCCAATTTAATAGATCGAAAGGTCACAGGTTCAAATTCCATCAGGAGCACTTGACTTTTTTTTATGAAAACATTAAATAATTTATAGAATTATTTTGAATTGAAATCTTCCTTGTTGGGTGAATTTTTTTAATTTATTTTTAATGCATCTTTCCTTGGATTTGAACCTGTGATCTTTCGATTCGTAGGTCATGGCTCTAGTCTCTAGGCTATAGCGACCCATAAACATTTTCTGCTTAAGTTTAATATTATGACATGTTCTTCAGCGGGGCTTGTTTTGACTGGTAATAAATTTTCCAGTATATTCTTAACTTTTTTATAATTTCAAATGGCGTATTTTCACACTCTAATTCTGAAACACTCGACAAATGCGTGACAAATAAACTAAACTGCTTTCTAAAATTTGTTCTTTTTAATAAATAGGTGTGGTCTGTCAAATTGGCATCATAAGTATGCCTAAATTAAATAGTGTGCCTTGTATTTCCACTCTAGAGTTGAAATATTTTCTTTCAACACGCGTGTGATATTCGGCGCTTTCGAGCCAAGTTAACCGTGCCTTTTTTCTCATTTTCATAGGTGGTCGTAGGAAAATAATGTTTCTGTGTCTTTCATTAATATTTAAAACCATTTCAAATTTCTTACAAAAAATATATGTATATACCGAGTGTCCCATTAAAATCGTAATTAAAGTGGCTAATAGAAAATCCTGGAAATAGTTTTTAAGGTCCGGATTTTGCTGCAAGAGGATACTACTGAAAATTAAATATTGAAATTCTAAATTTCTTCGAAAATTCCCACATTAAGGTATACCTTTGGTAACATCATTAGAAAGCTTAGATAATTCTGTATCATTTTGGTTTAAGCCTCATTAGCGTATCGACCTTGATAAGAGTGTAATCATTTAATTTGCTGTAACTTCTAAAATACTTATCCGATTTTAGTAAACTTAAGCTTGTTTGAAAAAGAAAGGTCAGTACTTTTAATTGTCGTATCCATTGGTACACGATAGTTCCTAATAAAATAGCGAGAGAGCGTAATTTGTGATAGTAACAGTTTTTTTGATTTTATCCCGAAAACTCAAGTCATACAATATAGCTATGACATCATAATCGGGAAGTAGATTAAATTTGCAAGAAAAAATGTGTAGACCGCAGTTAAATATCTTCTTTCGTTTCAGAGTTATCACCAAAAGAATATTCATTAACACTTTAATTAAAGTAGTGATTGTTTTCATAGTTTCGTTGTCAAGCTATCCACGCATGTATAAATTTTCGGAGAAATTTAGAATCTAAATATTTCATTTTCAAATATGTCCTCTTGCGGCAAAATGCGTAACTTCTATGATTTTCTCTTAGCCACTTTTTTTCTCCTGAGTTTCTATGCCCTGTAGTTTCCGAGATACGGCCGGTGGCCATCCATAATAGGACTTCCGGTATATACTGGGTGTCTTAAATAAGGATGAATTCTACAAGGATACAGGGATAGAAAATTGCGTCCTACTAAATTTTGCAACATTGTGTTTTCAAATTTAAGAAACTCCAAAGATATTTGGAAAAGCCGAATTTTCGCGATTTCGTTTTTATTTTTTTCTGTCTCTTTTTGATTGATTGAAAAGAAAATCTCGAAAATTCGGTTTTGCCCAAATATCTTCGGAAGTTTTTGAAATTTGAAAACACAATATTGAGAAGTAGGGCGCAACTTTTTCCCAATTAAACTATCTCTGTATCTTCCATGGTTTACGAGATCCCCGTGTAGTGCATCCTTATCTGGGACAGCCTGTATAAACAGTAAATTGACAATGCCTTAACCTATTTTATATAATATTTTATTTTACTATCTAGAACGTATAACCAAAAGTCCTTAAATCTTGCTGCAAAAGAAATAATAAAGGCATGAAATTCGTGACCAAAATTCAGATTTTCTTTTATAATATTCCTTTAAAATACCCACGTATGTTACAGAGTACTATAGTTTCTTTGTAATTGGACGGAACATTCTAAAGAAAATTTAAGTAGGACTTAAGATTTTTGTCACGCCACAATGTTGCTGTTATTTGCTCTGCAGGAAAAATCCTAATTTTTGGTTTAAAAATAATTTTAAAGAACTTGATAAACACTTCCTATTTTCCCAGTCTTTTACAAATTATTTTAAAATCTGTAAGCTGTAATAAATATACTGCTCTCAGTAATCCCAAAATCGTTATTGACAATTTATCTGCCTAAAGCCTTTAAATAACGTCATTATATCATTAAAAACTAAGCCCCCTTATGTCAGTCCAAACATTTTATTAGCAGAAGAAAAATTACCAATCTATAATTAATTATATTCGAGTTTTACAAAATACGTGAACGAGAAATATTAAAATGTTACACTTACAGCAGTCTCTAAACTATAAATTAACAGATGCAGTTTTTATTTTACATCTACTTTCACCAGTGACGTAATTTTTAGTGATCAATTAGAAGACGGGTCCTTTTTATTCAAAAATAAATCATAAATGCGTTTTGTAGACGCTTTAAAATATGAACGACAAAATATTAGTGTTGCGTTTTAAATGTAGGTATTATTTATTTCGTTGGGATGGCTATAAAAACATTACTTACTAAGGTTTTTTGTACTCCCCTTAAGCACGTCACTGGTTATCAGGAAATCGGCTTGTCGTTAATCCAAAGTCGATGGGATTTGAGTTCAAATGCTATTTTTATTATATCATCACTTTAATTCCATCGGAAAAAGTAGACTAAATAAATTTTCTGTTTTGTCTATTTGAGTTATAAATTAAATAGTGAAAGAATTTTATGTTTTTTTTTATTCATTAGAGTAATGAAATGTTAATTTTAACTGGTGGATTATCACAAAAATTTTAAGACATTTTTATATAGCCTGAATTCATTGGTATTTTTTTTCAACCGAGCATGAAATTTTGGTTAATTATCAATTTTTCGGGAAAAGCATATTTTTTTTCCTTTTCCAAAACTCTTAGACAGTGGCGTGCAAAGCCGTTTAAACAGGGTAGGCAAACATTTAATTTCCAAACAATTGACTTTAAAATTTTTCGCCATTACCTCAATTAGATGTACGTGGACATGTCCACTTCTCCATTTTTTTTTCGACAACCGACGGCGACTCGCGACTCGCAACGTTTATAGGAAAAGCAGACACAGGGCGAAAACAATAATATATGTTATTATTATGAATAAATTTCATCCACATTCGTTTTATATTCAGATTTTAAATCTAACATCCACTTGATTGAACCCGAAGTCAATTATTAGATAATTTAAAAAGATACTTATTAGCACAAATTATCTTAAATCATCATAAAAGTACTTCTTATATTACGTTACAAATTAAGATCTTAACTAACCTAATTATTGAACTATATAGGGACATGTTTTATATCGAGAACGCGTAGTATTTTTTGAAACTATGACAAAATTGGAAGATTGGTACCAATGCATTTTAAAAGCGCGGGCTGATGGCTGACGGAGGCTCAGGTTGCGAGTCACGTATATTTGTTCTCTTTCTAGTTTACTGCCTACCGGCTCTCTTTCCCGCTTCCAATCGTATAAAAGCAGTGCTTTTGCATTCCCATAATCGGTTAATATAATGTAAAATCTCTGCTTTTCAAACTGTTATACGGGATGCTTATACAGCGATTGAATTTACGATTAATTAGCAACGAATGCGTTCTTAGAAATGATCTTTAATGTTATACGATTAACTTTTCGGTCCTGGTCCTCTACATACACAGAAATATTTCCGGATATTACGCGGATAAAAATTTAAATATAAAGAAATTATTTTGGTTTGTAGTTTCTTTTATTGTTCCCAGGGTAGGCAATACTTTTTTGCCTATATTATATGCACGTCACTTGCTCTTTGAATTTAATTCTAAACCACTTTTTTAAATACATCTTTTAAAAATCTTGTAACCCAATCTCACTTTTGTAAACTTACAATTTTATTTTAAATTTGGCGCTATACTAGTTAGGTAGTCCCGTGACATATGTTAATAGTGGTTTGTACAACAAGAAGGGATATGATGTCCATATTGCATGAGGAAGTATAAAACTTCCAAGCGCAATATGGAAAATCCACTCAAGTTGTACAGTATATGTTTTCTACGACGCAACTTCTAAAGTTCATACTAAAAATTTTAAAAAATATATTTAAAACAGGCATAACTGTACGAAAGATATTAAAACATAGTTGAAGGAAAATTCATTTCGTTGGGAAATCCATGGACCAAATTACACTGTAACATATTTGTCGATTTGAGTCATTTCTTATATTTACCTACATAAAATCACTGTGAATCTTTTTCACATTCGGCCTTTTGCAGAATAATAGACAAAGAACGATATACTTATTAATAAAAATAGACAATTTCTTTTTCTAAATCATAGCCTTTGCCTGCTTGCGTTACAAACCAGCACAAAAAAAAATGTTTTCTGTGCAAAACAAAACGATAAACATAACCTTAAAACCATTAGTAATCCAGAATAATATTAAAAAAAGCCTTCAAATATTTAATTTTTTTCTGAAAATCTTATAATGTTGTCTATTTTATTTAGGTACTTATCTTTATTTTCCACCATTAACGAAAGATTTGCCAGTTATTTTTCTATGTATGTTGCGAACTGTTAGCTTGTCACTGTCAACGAATAATAACTTTACATATATTTCATTGTATCATTTTCTCCTGGACTGGATCAGTTATTCTTTTCAGAGTTGGATTAAACATAAATTTTATTTTTAACAATTTGCAATGCTTTACGATAATAGGGCAATAAATTCTGTTACATTAAAGCAATGGTTTGTATAACTGTTTTTTTGTTTATATACACCCGCCCACGCGGTTCTCCGCCCCTGTGTAAACGAGTTAGCAAGGCCAAAATGCCACAAAAGAATATCAATGTCACGTATGTCTGCAAGAAAACAAGATACAAAATTATGTAGTTTATCAACATACAGATATATCTCAGCGTCATTACTGATATCCATTGTGTATTCTTACACCTATTCAAAATTCACATTACGGGGGTGGAAAAATAATTATTTTTTGCCAGTCGTAATAATTCTCACTTGATAGTATTTTTTTTGTTAACTTTACACAAAGAACTCTTTCAAGAAGTTAATCACATTAGTATTATTTGTAATGCAAACAAATAATTTCTCTCAGAACTGTTAGTTTTGATGGTGCCGGTAATTTAGGTCAGCAGTTGTAGAAATTATTTGGTATAATTACAGTGGACCGCGCCAGTGGCTCAGAGGTGAGGTTCTTGGATTCGACCGTGGCAGTTTGGGTTCGATCCTCGGAGTGGGATAGCCAGGCCAGATGAGATCGGACATCTCGTGGCGTGCGGTAGAAGGTACACACTCCCCAATCGGTAGGTCATGTAATGGCAAGAAACCAAGGGTTGATAGACCTTGAGGGGTGTCGCATGACTGTGGATCGTGTTTCGGAACCCACGTTAGGCTGTTGGTCCCTTCGGGAATGGCCCTGGCAGCGAACGACAAGGAAAAAATTACATAACAAACATAATTACAGTGGCAAATTTATTAAAAATATCAAAATAATATTTACCTCAAGGGCTTACAAAGAAAATCAAAAATAATAAATAACTCGGATTTATACCTTTAACAATGATTTTGATATAAAATTGTACTTACATTAATCGGTGAGCCGAGCTAGCGTCTTGAGAATTTGGGGACCAACAAATTGTTTCAGCTCGAGCACTAGTGCCGATAGATATTTCTTCTACCAATAATGTGCCGTTTCGTCAAGTCAGCAATTTTTCCCACTTTAGGGAAAAAACGAACTTAGGTCGTACACCTCATTTCTTCATTGCTGACTCGATGAGTCGACAATAATTGATAGATCGGGATGCGCGTATAACATTTCATAATTGCAACTTTATTAGGTTTGTTTAATAAACTTGAGACAGGTTTTATGTTGCGAGGAATGACCTATGTTAAATGCGAACAATTTATAAAAATGGAAAATATTGATTAATGAAATATTATTGTTCCCTTTCGTGACAATAATGAAACAATTATTTTTCAGACTTTTGATAATCAAGCAAGTGAAATAAATTTAATGTCTAATACTAATTCTAAAAATATTTAAGTATAGTAGAAGATACAACAGGAAAAGATGATGTCCATAAAACCCGTCAATCATAAATCAAGAAATTTTTATAATAATTAATCAAATTGCTATAATCCAGAGTGAATTTAAGGTCGATCGCCATACTAAAATGAGCTATGTATTAGTTATGATACTCTTATGCATTAATAATAAATACACTGTTCTATCAGTGTGAAAAACAGATTTTTTAGAAGAAGAACATTCTGCATCCGCCCTACCAGCGGCGGCGCCAGAAAGGGCAGGGTGGGCACAGGCCCACCCTAGAAATATGAGTGCCCACCCAAAATTAATGGATTCGGTTTTGTAATGGAATTTCCGGGAGAAGGGGGACTTGGCTATGAAAGATTTGATGAAAAGAGTCGTGTTATTTTGACGTCACTTTGGACAAAAGGAAATTTTGTTTGCGTTATAGAGCGTGGGGGAGGCAGCGACCTTTTTTTTTTGAAGTCACATTTATTTGGGTAGTGCCCACTCAAAAATCAGCGGATCCGCTTGTGCCCACCCATCCTGGCTCCTGCCAAGGCGTTCAATATTGTTAAGCGAATTCCTTTTCATCAAAGTAAAATATTTACAAAAAAAATGCATCATTAAGTCTGAAATCAGTAAAATTAATTTCATTTTCGGGTCCGTTCAGACGACCCCTTTGGCTACGGCCCTGAGAGCGAGTAACTCATTAAGACGGCTATTAATATGTTGTCAGGTACGAAAGGGAATGCGTAGGAAAAATATGTCAGTTAAGGAGCTACGACTACATTATCTCAGGATCTATTAAACTTAAACGAATAATATTAATCATGACAAAGAATCGAGGTATTGCAGATTACATAGCGCAGTGGCAGGTTTATTCCTTTGAGGTTATTATTTTGATGTGTCCTAATTCATTTAGTTTTGAATTTGGTACCGTAAAATATGATATTTGAAAGCTTGAAATCTCATAGCACTTAATAAAAATACCTCCTGGTATACTGAGGTGGCTTCTCTAAAATTATTGCTACCCTTCAACAACAAGAATATTCACATGGATTGTATCAAAAAATTGCATTATTGGTAGACTTAGCAGGTCATTCTCCATACAGCCGTCCATTGATAAATTATCCTTGCGTCACCTTTAGTTGTTTTAGATAAAAATTGATGATACACAGTGGCGTATTTAGGCAGGGGGAGGGCTACCGGGTAGCAACCCCCCCTCCCCCCTTAGCCAAGGAGCTCGGGTCTAAAAGTATTTGCAACCTAATTTTTCGTTTCACGGTTGGACTCCTAAATTTTTAAATACTTTATTCTTGGCTTAGATTACAAAGGTCTTGTAGAAGACGTTTAGTTTTTAAACTTTTCCTTCTAAAAGTTCTGTTTTATATAGAGATTAAGATTTCGGACGCATATCGTTTTAGTTATTGATTTATTATGCAATTTTTTAGGAAAACAAGTAAAAAGAATAATATTTTATAATATTTTTATATTATATACTTGTTTGTTCCGTTTTTCTTTTTTTAGAGCTATTTTAAACCAACAAAATATAACCCAATACAATAAAATATTTTTATAACATAAACAAAAAACAATTATGTATTTATCTTTAAAGAGAAATATTAAAGTAAAAATTTTAATTGAAACATTTTTTATGGAAGAAGTGTGCACACAAAAAAACCTAGGATCAAATCTGACTATACTATTAGAATCGGGCTAGTAAAATCAGAACAAATCTACTTAGGAAAGCTATTAACATTAATCTCTAGTTTATCTAAGTATAATTTTAATTTTACACTTTAATCTTAATACAAAAATAACTATATTCGATTAGACTACAGTCTGACACCAAAATAACACTAACCCAAAATAAACGACATAACAAAAATTAACGTAACGCTACCATATATTTAAAAACAATATATTTGTTGACGCCAACAGTAAGTTCATTTCGAATTCAACTTCGTGTGGGTTAAATAGGGAGTATTTGAAGGATTGAATTGACTATTTTATATTCAACTGGAGTATAGATTTTTTTGTGAGTGATAATTTATAATCAAAAATAGTGCGGAAAGAAACGAGAATGCTTATGAATATACAAAACGGCACTTAAGAAGGAGTATTTCAAAACCTAAGCATTTGCACCAAAAACTGCTCTTAGATCTACGCCCTTAAATCATGATTTCTGAAAAATCTACAATTTTGGCGTGGTGAGCGATATTTCCTTTATTTTTAATCATGAAAAACTGAGCCCGAAAAACGATGGTTAGAGTCATACATACGTCTCTTGTGAAAATTTTGGATTGACACCAATATATACTACATATTTTTCACAAATATAAAAAATGGATGTTTTAAATAGAGAGCCAGCTAGGAATATCAAAAAAAAAGTAAAAAAAAACATTTACAAAAGCAAATTTAATTTAACCATGCAGAGAGGGAGAGGTAATAATTTAATTTTCGAAATTTAATAGTAGTTAGGTGAATTTTAAACGAACTTTGGACGTGGCATTGAAAATTTTTCCGTCTTCATTGCTAGGTACAATATCGTAAAATACATATACTCCCGACTGTCATTTTCCCCAGAAAAAAATGTCCTATTTACGCCCACTGAGCCCCCCCCCCTTCCCCCGAGCATATTTTCCCGATTTTACGCCATGTAACTCAGGTTTGTTTCAATGATTTAAGGGTCAGTTAAAAAGACGAAAGTTGTGATAATCTCCCAATAAAAAAATGAAAAGGCACAAAAAGTATCTTGAAAAACTTTAATTAACAACTGTATTTCAAACCTTCTGTATGTAGATTTTTCCACTAATTGACTCGTGTTTCCAAATAATTATAAGTTTCTGATAATCCGATAAGATTTGTAATCTTTACTTTCTTAAATTAAGGAGCGTATAACGTCCACCTACGAAACCTTAATTGTTTTCCAATATGCTTTAATAAACAACACCTTCTATCAGAGAGTTAATCTATCTGTTTTAATGGAAAGTGTGAAATCAACCTGAAGCTGGGAAAAAAACAAACAAGGATAAAACAGGTTAAAAAATAATCAAGGCAATTAAGAGCAAGAAGTTTGTTTAAATATTGAAAGACCCTTCCCTTTTAGAATTTGAAGCCTATAACAGCGGCGGAGATTGAGGGTCGCTGTATAATAGTTAACCCCTTTTAAAATTCGAGTTTTCTTATGATTTATTCAATTTTTCGACCGCCTATTTTCCTGTAAAAAAACTAGACCTTTTTCTTTGAAAACTTTTGGAAGTTTCGTGATCATTTCAGCACGTTGTCATCTTTCCCGAAGTGAGGGTTGGATGATAATAGCTGCGTAAGAATATTGTGGGCGACATTGTAAGAGTTAAATCCAACCCGAAAATTCTTAAAAATAAACTTGTTATATGAAAATCTATTTGTTAAATTTATGGGCTTTTTAGTAAAACAAGTCAAAAATGTTATAGTGAAGGTAACGAAATTTAATGTTTTTAAGTAATATTCGACTTATAGGCTTTTTACCCCTTCGTTTGCTGCCAGGGCCATTCCCGAGGGTTGGTTCCGAACCACGATCCTCAGTCAAAAGTTATACTGGAATTCTCCAATTTCAGATTTTTTTAATATACTATTTTTGCGGTCAATTAGTGAAAAAATATTCATAGAGGCCAAATTAATATAACTTCTATCATAAAAACTGATTTATTTTAACATACCTTTTTATTATTTACTTACGTATTTTAAAAAATAATTTAAGATATTGTTCAAAATGATCTACGTTTCTTTTGTAAGCCGTTGCTCGAATTTTTCGTGCACTTTTTGAAATATTTCTAGTGTAAGGAATTGACAAACAAAACTATTATCCGCTGCTGAAGATCTTCTAGATTTGAAGGTTAATTCTTGTGTATGACAGATTTAACATGATCCCATCACATATACACTATATTGGCAATACAAGGCGCCGCACGAAGCAAGAATACACCCATCGTGCGATTCAAAATAACCTGAGTTGGGGGCCGTGGCGCTTGCGCAGTAGGGAAAAAATTAGGCAACCCACACGATTTCTAACAGAACGTAAACAGAATCCAAGGTCTCTTGAACAGAACTGGCTCGCCGTTATATTCTTATTAGTCGCCAACTTTTGTTTCGTTCATTCGTGTGTTGTTATAATTTCCAAGTTTTGGGTGTTAATATTTATAAAACTTTACTTTAGACATTTTTTTTTGTTAGTTTGTAAGTTATAGTCGTTTCCATCTTATTTTACGTTGTATTCATTCGGATGTTCCGTGTGTGATTGTGGATATTATTTTTAAGTTTTGGGTGCGAATTTAGGTATAAAACTTTACCAGACATTTTATTATTATTAGCGACTTGTGTCTCAAGATGGGTAGAAAAAAGTGCATAATCCTTTTCTGCACGAATCACGGTTCAATACCAGGAATAATGTATTTTAGATATGTAAAATATTGGTTACTTAGTTTTATTTGACCATAAGCTGTACACACCCGAACTAAACGGGTGAATTTAAATAAAAGCTAAAAATATTTTGAAAGTCGGTCCTGTCAAATGTTTACATCAAGAAGCAAATTTCCGATCTGCGTAAACTCAACGGCCCCTGATCAACCTTCCAGTGGTGTCATCATTGAATTATGGTATTAGCAATATAGTGTATGTATATATGTGGATCCCATAAAAAGAAATGAAGTTATATTAAATCAGGTTATCTTTCAGGCCACTTTATGTGCTGCGTTCGGTATGCTCATAATAATTATTTAAAAAAACCTAACTTAGGGTTTTATCTACGCCCCTGTCAGTCCTGTAACACAATCAGCCACCCATCTCATTCTTTACTTAGTGAAGTTGATTTTTAAGGTGGTTATTTTTAATCATCAATTTTTTAAACGCCTCGAAATATCACCTAAGATTTTATCCTGGCCCTACATTTTTCTTGAACTAGTTTTAAGTTAATTTATTCGAACAATGTTGTTTTACATTAAAAATAATTAGTTTTTGTGCTAAGATGGGTGGGAATAATGTATATTAGGTATAAAAGCCGTGGTAGGGCCGAGTAGACGGACCATTCGGGTTTGGATTAAAATCTTATGTGGATTAAACCTTTTTTTAATTTAACCAATTCTATGACGTTAAGAGCATCAGACCAATATCTCTAAATTCTCTGAGATTAGCAGATCACGGCACACCGATTCTACACATAAAAAAATATGTTTAAGCTAAATATGCTGGTTGTTAATAAGATACATTTCCAAATTAATTTTTTTCTAATAGCTCAAGCTGTTTTTAAGATATTAACGTAAAAATTTGTAATTGTGGGTTTTTGAGGGCGGATAATATGAATCTATGCTTTTATTTAAAATAATGTATAGATGACGATAGTTACCCCTATATTCCCACTATATCAAGGTCAGCATTCCTTGCAGGTAACTTTATTGTGTTCTGATCAATATTTGTAACAAAATGGTAATTTCTAAAGAAAAAAAAAATTAATTCATTTATTTTGTTAAAACGATTCGTTTCCAAGATATTTGCATTTTTAAACAACATTGCATGGAAGTTTTTGTTTTCAACAAAAATAATTATTTAGTTTTGACAATTCAAGACAATGAAATAACAAATATGAATTTTCACATAGCGCCTTACTTTAAAGTTTTTTCTTTATTTACAATTACGTTGTTTGCCTCCTCAATCCTTTGCCACAGTTATTCTCATGTCTGGGTCTCTAGTTTATACATTAAATATTTGATATTACCGAAAAAAAATATTTTGTTGTATTTTCGGAGTTATAATTCTTACGCAAGCAGAAAGAAACCCGAAAAATCCCGTTTTTCTTTTGTGCATTTCAGCAGAACAATTTAACCAAACTAGCTATGGTTAAGAAAAAGAAATGGTTCATTTTTATTAATAATTATATCGCTTTTTGTCTCTTATTCTGCAAAAGGCCGATTGTGAGATACATTAAAGATATATTTAAAGTGATTTTATGTAAATATAAGAAATTACCCAAATTGATTAATATATATGTTACAGCGTAATTTAGTCCATGGATTTGCCAACCAAATGAGTTTTTCTTCAATGTTTTTTTATTAACTTTCCCACAAGTTCACGGCCAATTAAAAAGACAAGTTATGATGTCTAATTTAAATTATTTTTTAGTATGAAGTTCGGAAGTTGAGTCGTTTAAAAAATATACTGTACAACTCGAGTGGATTGTCAATATTGCGCTCGGAAATTTGAGCATTCCGCCTACGGCTCGTGCTCACTTTAGTCCTTGGACATGATATACACTCTTGTTGTGGCTGTGATGTAGTGGGCATACAGGGTTAAAGTAGCGCCCTTTACATGTTATTTAAAAAACAAGAATAGATTATGAGAAGTTTTAACACAATTCTAAAATTGAAAACAGTATAAAGTAATTTCAGAGATATTACAAAATAACGCTTTAAAAAATAATTTAACACAATGTAACGGAAAATATAAGCCATTTATGTTCATATGGATTTTGTTTTATGGACACTTTGTATGTATTTAGAGCTCGCATAAAACACTAAATATAACATATTTTTATTATACTTTTATTACAACAACATTCATCTTATTTACTGACTTATCGTTCGTATATTTCTTAAAACTGTACAGTTGTCTTTCCATCTTCTAAAACATTTGTTACAGCTATTTTTCATCCAATTTTGTGGAATTAATTCTCTCGTTCGTAACATTTTTCCTTTCGGGAGCACATTTCAAGAATCTAATTAAAATCAAAACAGCTATTCGTTAGCCCAAGGGACTATTTGTAAAAATGTCAACTAAAATATAGTAGACGCAGACTTTATACTGGATAATAAATTGTCACATGCACCAAAAATTTGATTTAAAAGCAAACTGAACGTTTAGTTTAAATTGGATTACCTAAGAAGTTCATCAATCAGAGTCAGATCAACAAAAATTTTAAAATACTTACAATCGTGGTCATATAAATAGCACACTTTGAATTTTAAAGAATTGGACTTAAACTAAAATTAAAAATTGATTGTTGATACCGTGACAAAAAAAAAATTTATTCCAACCAATAACAAAACAAAAAATAAATTCTAAAAACATTGTGACATATAAACAGCACACTCTTAAAAAAAATCACTTTTATCCATTAAAATAGGGTACAACATTAATATTTTTATGGATATCCCTTATTTTGAATAACAGCTCTAAGTTTTGATGGAATTGACTCCACTAAAGTTTTACAATATGCAGCTGAAATCTGGTTCCAGGCCTCTTGGACATTTTTCCAAAGTTCCAAAGAATTTTTGTCAACAGATTTTTTGGAATCTGGGAAGCCGATAGAAATATAAGAAATGGTGAATTATTTCTTAACTTAACAAAATGCACGCTTTTCTGCTCCACAGTGTTTTTTCTACCCACTGAAATGATTTTAAATTGTTACAACAATCAAAATTCATCAAAAGAAAAAAACTACTTACTTACTGCTACAGAAATATCAAAATTTCAAATGTTTTTACTGAATATCGGAATGTGTGCTATTTATTTGTCCACTGCTCAACAAGTAAAATTACGCTTAATATATTAAATCAATATTTCTGTAAATTTATTCTGGATGAATAGTCGTCATATTCAAGTCCAAACTTGCTGATAATTAAATTCCCGAATATAACCGTTTTTGTTCGTTTTTTCTAAAATATTACAAGTGTGAACAGACCACGACTGTATATACAATTTAGCCGTACCTATTCACTAAAGGGTTCTAAATTTAAAACCATCCTAAACTGACAGTTCTTGGTTTAAGATGACAAGTGCCAGAATAAGTCAAGTAAGGTTTGTATTGTAAATATTTTTTTGGTTTTTCTTCAAGTTTATAAAGAAATACAGTACCGAAAAGGAGGACGTTTTTACTGGATTCTTGTCAGCGACAGGAGAAACGACACTATCCTCTCCTACTTACCAGGGCTTATTTGGATTGTTATTTTTAAAACAGAAATGTGAATTAAAATTAATATACATATGTACTGTATTTGCAACAACATCTTGCTCAAATTATTTATCGGTAAGACGATTTAATTACAAAAAAAAAATAAAATTAACACACAAAAGCATCATAACCCCTTTATTGACTACGGGTGAAAGTGTTTTAATTGCATATCTGAGGAGGCAGAAGCCAAGTGGGTAAAGTAAGGGGGGCTTTGAAAAGAGGGGTCGAGTGATGTTAAAGATCTTATTATGCTTAATTTAAACCTTCACTGAGAATATCTACCAATCTGGGAATTTGGTTGAAAAAAATCGGTTGCAGTAACTGACATTTTTATTTCAACAACTTGGATTAACTGCTAATGCAACTAATTTATTTTTCTTGACCCTTTGAAGCTGATGAAACGCTAAATTTTTTTGTGGCAAGGCCACCAAAGGATTCATCAGGTTAATAACTGCAAGTCTTCCTAATCTAATATTGAGTTATACCAACATTTTGATTGTCCCAACCGGAAAAACTTGAGAAACTATGGAAAACGAAGTGCATATAAGTGTGAGGCAGATAAAAGTTAATTATTACTTTTACATTACACACAATTTGTCTTAAACTTTTGTGTAGATATCTGTGAAAATTTATTTATGAATCACGTCTTTTTTTTAACAAATTTTAATCATTATGCAGGAATGCTAGGTCAAAATTACTTAAAACACCGTATTTATCAAATGATAAACCTGCTCCATTACTTACGGAATAATTATTAATGTTTTGAAGAGATTAAAGTGCACTAAAACGTGTTAATAACTTCCAACAGCACCCAATTCTTCAGATACGTCCTTTAGCGCCTTTGGCACGGCTGCATTGATAAAGTGCAAAATTATACCTCTTTGTTCTTTGAGCCTTACACTAAGGTAAAATTATAATAATAATTCCCAGGACTACATATATTTCTACTACAATCGGCCATGGTTTAGATCCTATCTACATTTTATACAAGTGTTTTTATCTTTTATAAGACCCCATAATTTAATTTTTACCATTATAAGCTGTAGGTGACTAAACTACTTTAAAATTATATAGCAATAATATACCACTTTAGATAATCATGTTCTTTACTTTAAATAAGTACCCTTTAAATAAAAACCTACATTATTTATAGCTTACGTAGATAATGTTTATTAGAGTATAGCTATAGGTACAAGTCTCTTTCTTTAGCTTGTTGACATATGTAGTTATTCTATAATTATTTGGCGTCGGTAAAGAGCTGTTAAGATATCAAAGACCGTCATTGATAGACTTAAAAGGTTAAGAAAATTAAAAGCCATTTCGCGTGAAGTTGAGTATGAACTCGGAAATTTACATTTAAGGAAAGTTTTTAGCGACAGGGGGACAAAGTAGTGCATCTATATTTTGCATTAAAGTACACAAGGACGCCAAAGGTAATGGGTTCCCTGGGAAACAGGTAGACAATAACAGGCTGTTTCGTCCTTGTTAGGACTCATCAGAAAGTCAAAACCTATAAGCAATTTCCATTACAGCGAAAATATGCTTTCAAAATATTATAAAAACTTTATTTCTATTTTACCTATACGGATACTAAACTCTACTACTTTAATATCAGAGTAATTTACTAAAATGGCATTATTGTTTATTTTAGAACTGTGCTGATGAGATGACAATTGATCTCCAAGGACTATTATGTCAGATAACACTTTGTCTTATGAAATTTTCGTTTAATTAGTTTTTTGTAAATTTAAATATAATAATTAAAGCAGTGTAGATTATTGCTGGATTCAATATCAATTTTGGGCAGCTCTTTTAATTTTTACGGCGAAAATGGTAGAACCAAATCTGGCAAGCCAAATAACCCGTGTTACTTAAAGTTGGTTAATAAAAATTCGATCCTGCTACATCTTTGGCCATCAACTAACCCATAATGACCCCTGCTTTATTGCAATCAGCAGTAAACTATTTTTTGACACCTGTTTGTACGGCACTGATAATACTTGGTCCGCGGCGGTTCAACTTCTACCCACACAAGAAATTCAGTGTAGGCTGATTAGCCTTTACATGTTACGAACCGCTATCTCTACTCTTCTATCGGTGAGGGCCGTTCAACATTTAAATCTTTTTTTCTAGGAAAACCATCGGCGCCAAAATACCTACTTTGCTGCAAGCATTTTAAGAAGGCGCAGTTATGTACAAACAACAACAACCTGCTGACGTTTGAAGAAAATTTAATACACTCATTAAGTTGTAAATGTGTGATGTTGCAACATAATAGTCTCCTTGCAACTAAAATGACATAGTAGTCATAGTTATAGAAGGACTATTGAAAATTCATTTTTATCGATGAAGCCGCATAAAAACAAAAAAGCAAAAACATTTTCGTCGAAATATCTAGACCTGTTAACTTAGCGTCATCATGTGTGAGCCATTATAGGAAGTGAGTCCATCGACAAAAAAATATTAAATATACGGGTAATTCTCTGAAAAGAGAAATTTTTAGACAAGCGCCAAAAAAAAGAAATTTTTCTGGCTTTTCGATCGGTAAAACGAAATTTCTTTTAGAATAACCCATTATTTTTTTAACTTGTTGGGCCAGGTAGATACCGGCTAAGCTGTTTGATGTCGGCAATCTTTATAAATGAATATTCGATGGCCCCTTCTATAAATGCATTCGTTTTACACAGAACATTTTTCCATTTCCGTCGGTGTGTTTGTCCCTCTGTCTGTTGGCTTAATGCTTAAAAACTACTTGTGGAGTGATAATTTTGTATGAAGTTGTATTGTATATATTCTGTATGTTCCTCCCTTAAAAACAATTTTTTTTTTGGTAATTCTTTATAACACAACATATTATAAAATATGTTAAGCTAACTACAATACCCTTAGTGTCCCCTGGGGAGTAAATACCCGTGGTCTTTTAAGGCAACTGCTCAGAAGAGGTCTTCAGAATCATTTAAAACACGCCAAAGAAACCAAGAGCTAGCAGGTCCCAGTCTAGTATATTTTTAAATATTTATACTTGTACTATAATTACAAATTCCGTTTCCAAACCTCGTAAATTTGTGTTTCTATATAAATAAGGATTGTTTTGAGTTTTTGAGTTGAGTATTCTGTAGTAGCTGAAAAGTAATAATTATTTGATATTATTA
Source organism: Polydrusus cervinus (assembly GCA_935413205.1). Lineage (NCBI taxonomy): Eukaryota > Metazoa > Arthropoda > Insecta > Coleoptera > Curculionidae > Polydrusus > Polydrusus cervinus. The sequence goes on along the minus strand of OW284520.1, from coordinate 23,540,798 downwards.
AAAATACAACTTTCTTATTCTTAAAAAACTCTTGGCGTCAAGGCTCAATTATTTCTGACAACTTGCTGGTGTTCTTAAGAAATTTAATGCACTCATTAACCTCAAAGTGTGTGTTCTTGCAAAACAATAGTTTTATTTTATAACTATTTGCTGCGGAAATACCACATTGTCCACTTTGGATAAGTAAATATTACTTATCTTTTTTATTACAGCTGTTTAGAACCTTGAGCTAGAAGAAAAATCTTTTTATCACTTTCTTTATCACATATTTTACACAACGATTGAGCTGATTGGTTCAGTTTGCTGATTCTGTTTATATATAGCCCGTGTGATACAGGAAAGTGCTATCTGCCCAATTTTTGCCGTAATTCTAGAGGTAAAGATTTAAAAATTATTAACTTAATAAGTGTGTAAATTGTTATTTTTCGATCAATTCAAACTTTCAAAACCACTTTCGGTTTAACCGGAGGTGATATCATCTTTCAACTACCATTTTGATTCGAACCTTCTATGAAAAATTTTCTTTTTAATTATACATATCACACATTATTATTTGTTTTTTTAACTTTTTGACACCCTTATTTATGTGTGACAATTTTTGACACCCCATATCAATGTAACTAGTGGAATAAATAATGCAAACAAATTGAATCCTAATTCGACATACATAGTATACCAAAATCACTTAATAATACTATTCATCAGATTAAATTGTTCCGCTCTAAATGTGTTTCCTACACGTCATTTTTAGTGTCTGTAGATTATAATAAAATAAATGTGTTAGATATTTAAAAAACGGCATTTGACTACATTGCGTAGGAAGGTACTTCCTTTATAACAAACAGTTGTTATGACGTTTCTTGAACAGTTGTTATGTTATACAAAAGTGTCATAAACTTGTAATATTATGATATGGTGTTTAAACAGTCCTTACCTGAACGCCGAGTATTTCTAATACAGTCGGCTGGTATATAATAACCATTGACCTCTATCTAACTGAATATTGAAATGTGGCAATTTTACTGCTTCACGCATATAAACAAAGTCCCCCGATTTGAGTATGCAACTTATCTGTTTACCTAGTTTCTGTTAACTACTCAATATTTGGACAATAAACTCTTATTTAGACACTCATATTTAGTTCCATAAATCTTAGGTTTTGTAAAAATTGTCAAGTTTCGCCGAATGGGGAACTTTGACGTGCTATCGAATGGGGAACTTCGATGTGGTGTCGAACGGGAATTGTCGACGTGTCGCCGAACGGGGAACTTCGACCTGCTATCCAATAAGAAACTTCGATGTGCTGTCGAACGGGGAACCTTGACATGCTGCCAAACGGGAAACTTTACGTGTCGTCGAACGGGGAACTTCGACGTGTTGTCGAACGGGGAATTTCATGTGTCGCCGAATGGGGAACTTTGACGTACTATCAAACGAGGAACTTCGATGTGCTGTCGAACGGGGAATGGCGACGTGTCGCCGAACGGGGAATGTCGACGTGTCGCCGAACAAGGAACTTCGACGTGCTATTCAATAAGGAACTTCGATGTGCTATCGAACGGGGAACTTCACGTGCTGTCGAATTGGTTGCTAGATTAAACGACCTGACTATTTCTGTAGAAAGGTTGCTTAAAATTTTATAAAAGCGTTAGCGTTTACTAAATAAGTAGATGTAAAGCCATATGATATAAGAGAAAGTGTAATAATTTAACATGGATAGTAACCACTAATCAACCATACATGAACCTTAATTTGGTAATACAAATAGGTTTGTACGCATACTACACAAGTTAATCGAGACGGATCCAAAATATAATGAATTTCACTTCTGTATTTTGTCCACTTTTCCTTGTGATGTATGATAGAAAAAGGCTGATACGGTATACAAAATAATGAAACTGGTTAACCGTTAACATACATTATTTTATAATAAAGAAAATGCCTTTTCAGCGTGGGCAAAGCATTCATATAACCACATTGATATTTAAAATATAGCTATGTGTTTATGACACTCCAACGCATTCTATTCTGTTACTAAATTATTCGGTATTCAGATGCAATCATTTTGCGGATCTAAGGCTGGCATTTATTTCGATTTCAAAAGAAACAAATTTAATTTATTAGGAATATTTTATTCACCCCTTACCAGTGTTCTTGGAATTACCAGTGTTAAAAAACGACCCCCCGAATACAGAAGATTTATGAGAATTTTTGTATAAAATAGCGATTGTTTGATAATATATAGAGTAGGTGAATTTTCCTGAATAATACAAAGTACAGCGACTTCAGGGAAGTTGTCTGACATCTAAAAGCTATTTATTCGTATTTTAAGTTAAGGTATTATATTTAAATATTAATTTGTTCATATCTAGATGCTCAATGTATTCAGGTTTAGCTTTAAATTTTCTTTGTTTCTATTCTTAGCAGCAGGCTTTAGATAAGTAAATATGAAAATAGACAAGTCATTTTAAATAAAAACTCTTTATGCCTTCATAAAGGTCTTAATAAAATTTTTCAAATATATTTTATTGTATCATTCTGAAATAGTCTGAATAGTCTGATTCCTTAGTCAGTATAAAACGTAGCCCGTTTCAGTCATAAATTCTTTATGTGGATCTAGACAACTAAGTTTTATCGATTTATTGAATGTAAAAAGACATGGACATGCACTTTCAAGGATGGATGAATCATAAGCTGCTCCTAAGTTTAAAATCTTTAAGCCTTTATATAGAAGAATTTGATGCGTTAACATCCTGAGGCTGCAAATCAGATGATTTCATTGCTACTATAAGAAACTCATATATTCAGATAAACAAAAGCTCTGACCAACGTAACAAATGACTTATAAGCATTGACCTGACAGTATTAATGTTATTGTTATGATATTTACGAGAATATAAACTCATAAATTTTAGCGAGAGCCAAAGATAACTCAGTTGAGGCTGACTCCAATAACTTACTTTTGATATTGGTGTTTGACTGAAGCAGGTATCAAGATAAGGAGAATCGTTATTGGAAATAGCATAGCCATGCACTTTAGGTGGTTCCGCGACCGCGCTAAAATTTGCGGGGTTAAATTATAGTTATTCGTGGCCTGAATTACAAAAAGTTCAAATTTACAAAGCCTTTAAAAATCCACTTATAATCATGGCCTAATTTAATATATGTATAGATATAATTTCGCATGGAGCTGATGGTGAACCTGGATAAGAAATATTGGTGGGATGTTCTTAATAAACAAGAATAATGCTACAACAAAATATTGTTGCCACAACGCCAATATTGCGACAAACTTTTTCAGGCTGATTATTTTACATAATTTCTTAAGGTCCTTCTATACCAGCGTGAAACGCGGTATCGTTTCCTGGCTTGCCTAATTGAAAATTTAATACAAAAACTTTACTAAGAGGTTCAAAAGAACTTTTAGTTTGGCGGATGATACCATATTAAAAAAAAAATTGAAAATGTTTTTTAAAGTTTCTTTTATATGGGTTCAAATTATTTATCATCCGCCATGTACAACATAAAATAAAAATATTGCTGCTATTCATGTTAATTCCTTATTTTACATTAAAATTACAAACGATGCCCCGATATTATACGGGTGGGGACTTTAACTGGAATAATTTCGATATTAATAAAACTGATAAAGTTGCGCCTACAAAATTGGGTATGTGGGGGTTTTGGTGCATGTGGAATTGGATTATGTTGTCGGCGCAGTTGCCAGATTTCTCAGCTTTGCGCTACACGTAGTAATTTTGTTATTTTAAATGGAATGCCCAATTTATTTTTATTGCAGTGAATTGGGCATGTCAAATGTAGTAACATCCCAAATTTACAAAATTCTATCTTCACTAGTTGCTGTGCTATGGCAACACTGTAGTCCCAATAAAAAGTTCGGGGACGCTTATCTACCTTAAAGTAGCGTTACCGTGTTAACATCTCCATAGTAACTAAGTTGTTGACAAGCTTCAAGAAAAGTTCTCGTCATGTCAAAATGGCTTATTTAACTAAAACCTTATAAATAGAATCAAAGAAGTAAAGTTTTACGAGTAGCGACATCTAGTCAATGTTCGATAAAGTAGATGTCGCTACTCGTAAAACTTTACTTCTTTGATACTTTGAAGACTGTATACAGTAGACCGTTTCCCTTCACTCATCGACTTCTAGCCCTACTGATGAGTCATGATATGACGAAACGCGTCTAGGGATGAAGTCCGATGAAGAAAGGGAAACAAAACTCTTTTCACCTTATAAATAGAAATTCTCCCGGTACTTTTTAATGGAACTACAGTGTTGCCATAGCTCAGAAACTAGTGAAGATAGAATTTTGTAAATTTAGGATCTCACTAAATTTGACACGCCCAATTCACTGCAATGAAAATAATTTGGGCATTCCATTTAAAATAACACAATTACTACGTGTAGCGCAAAACTGAGAAATCTGGCAACTGCGCCGACTTCATAATCCAATTCCGCATGCTCCAAAACCCCCACATATCAAATTTTGTACGCAACTTCAGCAGTTTTAATAATATCGAATTTATTCCAGTTAAAGCCCCCACCCTGTATAGTGTATCGTATATAAATTAGTTTTTATTTTGTACATAAAAAAATACTATCTACAGGTACCGGGTGAGTCAACGATTTCGCGGAGCAATTTTATGGCTTGAAGTTAAAATTTGTCGACAATAAGCTTTTGTGTTAAGGTATGGTTGGATATCAGGCACATTTTAAAAATATTTTGAATTATACAGGGTGCGCCCAAAAGTAGGGTATCAAAAAGGTACATTTTTTTAAATGGAACACCCTATAATATTGTATTATTTTCTGATTCCTCGCAAAGTTTTACGCTTATTTCGTAAATGTGAAATGTCTAGAGTCAATAGTTTTTGAGATATTGAAGTTTAAAATATGGCATTTTCAGACTTTGACAGGCTGTAACATTGGAACGGTTCATCTTAGAGAAAAATAGTGTTCACCTCCCTATCTTCATTTTTTATTCTCTATCTAAACGTTACTACTTCCGGTTTAACAGGTTAAACCGTTAAAACCGGTTTTTTGGTTTAACATGGTAAACCGGAGGTTGGTTTCTTTGGATAGAGAATAAAAAACTAAGATAGGGGAAAATCATTTCTCTCTAAGATGAACCGTTCCAATGCTACAGCCTGTCAAAGTCTGAAAATGCCATATTTTAACCGTCAATATCTCAAAAACTATTGAATTTAGACATATGACATTTACAAAATAAGTGTAGAATTTTGTGAGGAATCAGAAAATAATACAATATATAGGGTGTCCCATTTAAAAAAATGTACCTTTTTGACACCTTACTTTTTGGGCGCTCGCACCCTGTATAATTCAAAATATTTTAAAAATGTGCCTGATATCCAACCATACCTTAACATAAAAGTTTATTGTCGACAAATTTTATCTTCAAGGCATAAAATTACTCCGCGCAATCGTTGACTCACCCGGTACAATATGCGCGATATGGTAGAAATGCACTATTTGTTCGTTGCTCAAAACTACACGGTAAAAAGTAGTTCTTTTAAAATACCAATCATATAAGTACGTGCATTCTTTACTGTACACTAGTAATACAATGTGATTAATATAAAGGTCAGTAACATATAATAATGTAATATTATTACCTTACTTCTTCACTACAAACTAGACTTAACAGTAGGCCTGCAACAACCAACATATTATTTTTATCATTAAAAGCTAAGCACCATACCAAAGTGACATTAATAGTTCACTTATGATTATTATTGCATAAATAATCTATGCTTTCTATTTTATTAATTAAACTCAGTCTTAATTGGAAGTTTATCTTTAATTTGCTAAGTTTATTCAGGTAGAAAGTAACTAAGTATTTATTTATGTTTAAATTTGAAAGTAGGTATAGATTCAGCTTAATTTTAATTAGAAACAAACAACTATATAAAAAGATACTAAATTCTGAGGGGACTAAGGCTACTAGTGTGCAAAATAAGATGAAAAATTAGCAAGTACTTTGCCCTATGCTTTTCTTATACTTTGTTTATTATTATTATATTATTAAATTAGACGGGCGGGGTGGTAATTTCCAACAACTTTTATAACACAAAATTTTTAATAAAGAACGGTGTGCCTGAGGAGAAAAACGCAAGAGACCATTTTTATGCAGAACTAACCAGGCTAATCCGAAATAATATCCACTTGAAAAAATATCAGTGGCGTCCCATTTTTTTTCTAAATAATATTTTTTATTTAAATTTTTAAAAATTATTCTATTCGCGATAACGCTGAAACGAACGGAGATATCGACCTGCGATTTTAATATTTTTTCTAGCAAATTTCATCTTCTTTTCGATTATGGTATTATAATTATACCGAATGATTTATTTTTTTCAAAAAATGTGTTATTATTACAAATTGCGGCCTCTAGCATTTTTTTTGAGAACTATTATGGACAACTAAATACGATAGGTGAAAGTGCATACATTTCTCTTCCAAACAGTCTTTAGTTTGCTAAAATCGGATAAGTCGTTTATAAGTTACAGCGATTTAACTGATTACACTTTCAACAGCTTCCTCCCTTCTTATTAAAGTCGGTACGCCAATGAGCATAGGACCAAAATGATGGATAATTGTCCAAGCTTTTTAATGGTGTTATCAAAGATATACCTTAATGTGGAATTTTCGGAGATATGTCAACTTTTATAATTTACTTTTCAATTACGGCCTCTTGCGGCAAAATGCGGAACTTAAAAATTATTTCCAGGATTTTCTCATGGTCACTTTAGTTATAATTTTTTTCCTGAATTTCTATGCCCAGTAGTTTCCGAGATATGGCCGCTCGTCACCCTTAATGAATTACCCGGTATATATAGAATAACTAATATAATTAACACAGAAGAATAATTTTCTTTTATTTTGTCAAAATCATCCCTAGACGCGTTTCGTCATATCATGGCTCATCAGTAGAGCTAGGATCCGACGAACAAAAGGAGCAACTCAAAACTGCTTATAACAGTATTTGGTGGGGCACACCAGCAACTTGTTGCATGGAGCGACATCTATGTCGTTGTTAGACACCCTTGAGCATACCAGCACCTCTAATGATAATTGCTGCTTTTCTTGTGTCTGTGTGCACTTTCCTAATCTATAATTAGGTTAAAACTGTACCTGTAGAGTTTGTAATAAAATAAATATAATAAATAAACACCACGACACCAAAATTTAATATAGATTTCTAAGAATATCACGGGGTTCCTGTCAATATTTAATCTCGATTAAAAAATTATTACTTAGAATGTCATGTTTCACCGTTCTCTATAATAATGTTATAAATTATTTTTTCCCTGTAATTTGTGATGGATTTCAAAATGATCATGGAATCTATATTTTAGCGTCAAAATATAGATAATAATTTGTGATATATCGATCCATCAATAGCCACTGCTTATCAAGGATGAGGGCTGCTTTTTATTTATTATCGTAGCAGCGGCGGTGCCAGGGGGGCCATGGGTGCCCACCCTTAGTGTCCACCCAAAATTTAGGGATTTGGTTTTGTAATGGAATTTCCGGGGGAGGGGGTATTATGTATGGTATTATAGAAGGATGTAATAAGAGATAAAGAACTCGATGATGACCCTTTTTTTTAGACGTCAGTTTGGACAAGAGGGGAGTTTTTTTTTACCCCACTTATGGCGTTATAGAGTGTGGGGAAGAGGCGATTTTTAGAAGTTATTTTTGATTTGGGTAGTGCCCATCCCAAAAATCATCGGGCCCACTTGTGCCTACCTAGTAAGTTTTGATTTCGACTGCCTTAATATAGCTGACAAAAATTCCACCTTAGTCCTTAGTTCGTACTCGCGAGCTAAATTCACATTCATGAATTTAAGTTTAAAAATCTGCTCCATATTCACAGTCACTCAAGAGACTGGAGTAGCGTGGAGACTAGCATGCCGAGTCGCAGATGCTCGGGTTACCAGGTCTCCGAGTCGCCGCAACTTAGGTAGCGCTGTATGAGTAGCGCCGTTTAAATCTATATGCTGGGTGACTTAGTCGCTCAGTCTTCTTCAATTCCCTTTATATTGATGTAAAATTCATGAACTTTAGTTTAGTAGTAAAGGAAATTGAAAGACCTTTAAATCAAGGTATTACTCGACCCCCCTTTCCATTAAGGATTTTAGTAGTGGTGCCTCCCCCGCTCATTTTTTGCCAATTTTGTGTCCCCCTCGAAAACAAAATCGACGGGTCTGAGCGTTTCTCCAAAAAAGAACTGAACTGCCAGTAAATGTCTGTTTCGTTTTCGATGCGCCACCCTCTATATGTCTGTCCCTGTTTGATATTTCTAACACTCTATATAAACGTAGCTAGATTACAAGAATGAAAAATGAACGCTAAAATTAATAGGTCAGTCGCTTATATCCTTATTTAAAATCATTTTCCCTTATATTCACCTTTAAATATGCTTTGTTTTTAAAATAATTGTTTGCTAGAATTAATATCCGGCATAATAGTTTCAAAAATAATTTATTTAAACGGGGTTCAGGGTTTCATTTTATGCCTACCTTTTATACTCCGCAAGCTAAAACATAATGAAGTTGAAACGCTAAATGAGGCAACAAAATAAAATTTGGGTAAATATGATAATGAAATACAGAATTCGCAGTTAGTAAGTATGTACAATGGTTTATGTTTAATATAAGTACGAAAAGTAAATAGCAATGCTAAAAGGAATCATTCTTCTATACTCTTGAAACAAAATAATTAAATTAAAATCTCCTATTAACAATGTAGAAAAACGATGCTTAATAAATGGGCATCGATGCACAGACTTTTATCTCACCGACGTGCTTACTGGTTATGGAGTCCTTCCAAACATACCTTTAAGGATTTAAGATATCAGAGACGGAAGAATGCATATTATTATACTGCAAAGCCCTGGATACTGTGCAGCACACACTTTTTGAATGCCCGAGATGGATGACACAGAGGTAAAACACATACCTACCGTTAGGTGTCATTAATCTAGAAGTGAATACCTTCTTAGAAGAAATGCTGCATTTAAAGAAAAAGTGAATAATACTGAAAAAGTATATTAAAACCATACTAGAAAAACTTGATAAAAAGAGAACCGCAGAGCTATTAAGACACAGTCAGAAATACGTGATTGTTACCGAACATTGCCTCTTCGGCAGACATGCCGAACGTATGCGAAGGGTACAGGAATAAAAGGGGCTCATCGACATTTTTTGTTTTTTCAACTAAAAGTGCCATGTTATAGCAAATTTTATGGCCAATAATCTGGTCTAATCCAAAACTACATGAAAAGATCCCATTGCTCAATATTTCCATTAAAATGAAATCCACACAAGAACAAAAGGGTCTCATTGCAACTCAAACTAGCTTAAAAGGGGCACACTGCCGGACAAATCACACTAAAAGGTTCACATGGCGCGCGAACAGGGAAAGAACGCGCCTATTGCTTAAAGTCGCTTAGTCATTCTCACAGTTCGGTATAGTCTAAGGTTCTCGTAGTTTGTCTAAGCACTAAAGAAAATAAAATATCTTTACTTATTAAAATGACTTAATGATCCCTTTCTCATACAACATGAAAATTGTTCAGGGAAAAAAGAGGCTCACTGCTGCAGTGAGCCCCTTCTTTCATTGAGTATTTTGGATTGTCGATGAAAAAAATATTTTTATTTTTTTCAGGGTTATACAATATGCAAAAGATTAAAATATCACATTCAGTACATGTATAGTTATAAATACAAAATTGAGAACAAAACAAAACTAGATTTTCTAAGCCAGTATACAGAAATTAATACTTAATTTTGTATTTTCTCAAAACTTCAAAAATGTCGATGAGCCCCTTTTATTCATGTACCCTTCAAAATACCTACTAACGACTTCTGCAGAAGTTGCAGAGATGAGGAAGAGGAAGAAAGTATTCAACATTTTCTGTGTGAATGCCCTGGCCTCGCAAGAAGAAGGTTCACTGCTCTGGGTGAACCATTTTTCGATAACCTGGAGGAACTAAGCAACTTACAACTTGGACGACTGAGCAGATTTCTAAATAGTAGTGGCTGGTTTGAATAAGTTGTTAAAATCCTTCTGCGGAGTATGCCGCACTAACCATCAGAGATCTGATGAAGGTGGGTTCTACGGAACACGTGTGGTACCACAACGCACCTAATAGGAGTACGTGAGACTGTTTGGTCAGTCCCAGAGGTCTGCCACTCTTACCTAACCAAACCTATACTAGAGAAAAAGCATACATTAAAAGATTCAAAATAACAGAGACGGAAACATGCGTACATTGCAAAACTCTGGATACTGTGCGGCACACATTTTTTGAGTGCACGAGATGGGTGATACAGAGGCAAAACACATTATTAACCTAGAAGAGATGCTGCAGTCAAGGGACAAGTGGATAATACTGCAAGAGTATATGAAAACCATAATAGAGACAAAAGCAAAAAGAAGGAAGGCAGTAGAAGTGGAAGAGTCTAGGACAAATGTACACATAGACCATATATATAACGGTATACTTCACGATGATATCGGGACAGTCCCTGGGAGAAGGGAGGTTTTAGTGTGTAAACAGGATCGTTTCCGGAGTCGCACACTAGCGGTGAAAGGTAGAACAAGTAACCGGTGCCCAGAAAGGGTTTCCTCTCTGACAAAAAAAAATAAATGGGCCAAATACCAGAACCAGTATACTGATAGTATTTACCTGAAGACGACTAGAGATATTTTTAATCGTTGTGATTCAAAAAAAATAAAGGCAATGCAAATCCAAAACTCTACTGCCATTCTACATATTTCTATTATAATATTACAAAAGCAAAACATAGCCATAACTTCAACGAATAACAAACATGTCAATACAAAATTTCTCATACTGGTTTAGCATCTAACGTTTTGTCTTATAGCCACCTTTAGTCACTAATAATTCATTATCGAAAATCGAAATGTTCAATACCATAACAAGTATGATACATATTTATTTTTAGAATGACGATCTCTTTCAAAATTAAGTAAAATATCCAGGTCCGTATTTAAAAAAAAAGTATAATGGGCTTAAAAATCGAAACGTCGGATTCAAAATTTCGTTGTTTTCCAGATTTCCTCAATTTTTAAATTATAATTTATTAAGCATCAAATTGTGCGTCTTTGTCAGCTTTGTTCGTATGTATTTCGTAATTAGTTGTACTATTTAAGTCTTGGACATTTCTTGGGTACATTCTAAATTGTTAATAAAGTTAAAGTACATTTTGTAACTGTCATAAAATAAGATTAATTATGAAGGTTATACCGGTAAACCGAGAATACTAAAATGTCTTTATTGACACTGGGGACAATCATCTCGTTAGTTCGGGTTTGCTCGGTTCCCATAAACTGCAAAACGCATCGTCAATGTTTTTTTTATTGACAATAAATATAATCTGTTGTGCAATAAAGAAATAATTTGGGATATGGCAGTAATTTTAAATTTATCCTTAGCATAAAAGTTCTAGAACTATTGTCACTGCGGCAATATAGCTTTTATGGATTTTATATGGCCGTTTATAGCAAATCCATATGAGGGATTTCAATGTGTTTACTTTAAACGGTTACATTTTACCTTTTTCCTGTACTTGATAAAATGCAATACCTTAAGTTTTCATTAAACCTAAGGTAAATGAGCTGTAGCCTGTCAAAGTCAAAAAAAGTCATTTTTTAAACGCCAGTATCTCGTTGAGGGTGGATTTTAGTTATAGGAAATTTTATATGTAGCACAGTGGCGGCTAATATCTGTTAAAGAGACAGTGCCGCAGAACATAGGTATTAACAATAAAAATTTAAAAACATAAAAATTGCACTTTATAAAATGTGTTAGCCTCAAATATTTTTCTGTCTGTCTATTTTTGTTATTTTGTTTGTTTCGCCCAAAACTGGCATCATTAGATCTTTTAAACAGTAAAAAAACTTAAATAACTTTAAAAACTAACATAACTAGACTAACAATATAGTTACTAATAGTCCAATGTGTGCTTCACCATCAAAAATTACATACAAATAAAATATACTATTTTGTCTCACAGCAACAGATCTACCCATATTTTTCATGTTCATGTTGCAACAAGCAGCATACGTTACCTTTCACCTTTGATTTATTCGATTGATGTTAGGCAGCTGCGACTGATTGTGGATATGACAGACCACATGGATAAAAATGATACTAAATAAAATAAAAGATTTTGGTTTTGCAAATATAGGATACCTAATTAGAACACAAAAAATAGAAATACTGGGTGATTCCTAAGTTGATACTTCTTTATAGCTGTGTATAGAAGGCATTAAAATAAACAACATTTTCAAATACATTTTTTCAAAAAACTCAAAAATAAAATACTTACATTCATTTATTACACTATGGATCAAATACGGTCCTCCCTAACTTACCCGTTGAATAACATTACGACAACTTCTGGGTGTAGGATGAGCCCGCAAGGAAAAGGGTCCTTCGTATAATCTCGAAGCAGCATCCATTCTTTGACGACACTCACCGTAAATCAGCACCATATCTACTAGTTCATTGTTTTCAAATTTTACCATTTTCACGTCACCAATTTAAAATTAACTTGCTTCAGACAAACCATCGACCCGTAAATTGCATGATTAATAAGAAAAAAATAATATAAAGTATAGCAGGTTACGTTTTGATGACCAGGCCCGCACTTAGATTTTTTACTTCTGTATCTCGCCTATTTATAAGTTTAAAAAAAAATGTATTTGCAAATGTTGTTTATTTTAAGGCCTTCTATACACAGCTAGAAAAGAATTATCAACTTAGAAATCACCCTGTATATCAATACTTTTATTTTATAACAAAAGGTGCTGCAGCGAACAGACGAAATTCCTATCATTGTTCTCAAGACATGCGCCGATGAACTTACACCAGTATTTTGTGGACTTTTCAACTTATCCTACAAAAAAGGAATATTTCCATCCTGCTGGAAGTCGGCGCTTGTCCAGCCTATTCCAAAGAAAGGTAAAAAGACCTTGCCAAGCAACTACCGACCCGTGGCATTGCTTTTAGTAATTTCAAAAGTAATGGAGAAAGCTATTAACCAACAACTCCTAATGTATCTGGAAGGGCTTAACATTATCAGCGACCATCAATACGGTTTTCGTAAGTCCAGATCAACAGGTGACCTTCTGGCATATGTCACCCATCTTTGGAGCAACACCATCGAACATCATGGAGAATCCCGGGCTGTTGCACTGGACATCTCTAGGGCTTTTGATCGTGTTTGGCACGATGGGCTTTTAAGTAAATTGCGATCCTACGGTATGCCTAATGGATTCTGTTTATGGTTAACCAGCTTCCTTAAGAACCGTTCTCTGCAAGTGGCGATTGACGGGTTTCTCTCAGACACCTTCACCATCAATGCCGGTGTTCCTCAAGGGTCCATATTGTCGCCTACCCTCTTTTTACTGTATATTAACGACCTTCTAGTGAAAACCCAAAATCCAATTTATAGCTTTGCTGATGACAGCACACTTGTCTCATCTTTTACCTTGACTCCCCAAACATCCGCTGCCGACGCACATCTTCGCAGGCAGCATGAAGTATTGCGCCTCAACAATGACCTGGAAGAAATTTTGGCTTGGGGTGACAGTAACCAAGTCGAATTTAATGCTAAGAAAACCCAGGCATCAGTCTTCTCCAAAAAGGTTAACATTGCAGAACCGGATATAGTCATGGCAGGACACGTAATTCCCCTGGCACCGTCTATTAATTTGCTGGGGGTCAATCTGGGAAGTAATATGTCTTGGCATGATCACGTTGCCGCAATTGCCAAGGCAGCTGCACAGAAACTTGGTGTACTTTTCCGCACCAAAAGGTTGTACAGTACACACCTCATCAACTTTTGACACTCTACAAAGCCCAGATTCGACCATCATTAGAATATTGCTCTCATGTCTGGAGCTCTGCACCCAAGCACACCCTTCGGCTGCTGGATTCCATTCAAAGGAGAGCCATTCGTCTGATCGGCGACCCCGAGCTGACCAAGACCCTCGATAGCCTGGAGCATCGAAGACAGGTTGGTGATTTGGCTCTCTTTTACAGATATTTCCATGGCAGGTGTTCGACTGACATTGCCCACTTGATTCCACCTAGAGCAATTCAAAACAGAAATACACGGCAAACCACTGCCGCTCATCCATATGTTGTTCAGCTTAGTACTCCTCGAACTTCATTGTTCAAGAATTCTTTCATCTGGAGAACGTCATCTTTGTGGAATGATCTTCCTGAGGTCGTGTTTCCCAATGAATACAATCTTCAACGTTTCAAGACCAACGTTAATCGCTTTTTTCGCACTCGCACCGCTCCCAGAGCGCCTTAAAGGATTTTTCCTACAGTGCAGGTGTTTTATCATAAAAAAAAAAAAAAAAAAGCTATTATACACTAGCAGCAACACTGATGTAGCAACTTTTTTTGGTTTTATCCACAAAGTTTAAAATTGGTATAAAAGATAGTGCATTATACAGGGTGATTTCTAAGTTGATACTTCTTTTTTAGCTGCGTATACAAGGCATTAAAATAAACAACATTTTCAAATACCTCTTTTCAAAAAACCCAAAAATAAAGTACCTGCTTACATTCATTTATTACACTGAAAATCAAATACGGGTCTGCCTAACTTGCCCGTTAAATAATATTAAGAAAACTTCTAGGTGTAGAGAAAAAAATCATCCGCACTTTTACGACACTCACAATAAATAAGCACCATAATTACTTCATTGTTTTAATATTTTACCATTTTCGCCAATATATTAAAAGAAAACCACACCGCGCCGCGAAATGATGAAATAAATAACTGACGACCGATTCGTACAATGCATGACTCACATACAAAAAACGGAGAAAACAATATAAAATAAAGGGCTACGTTTTGATTACCAGGCCCGCACTTAGATTTTTTACTTCTGTAACTCGGCTATTTTCAAGTTTTTTGAAAAACGGTATTTGAAAAAGTTGTTTATTTTAATGCCTTCTACACACAGCTAAAAAAGAAGTATCAACTTAGAAATCACCCCGTATTAAAAAAAAATCGTCCGCTTTTTTGAGCCACCCTGTAGAATAAAAAAAATTTTACGTTGTATTTTACTTTTGTGTTTAAACATTGACACGCACTTGCTAACTTTTTAAAATATCTTTAATTAATTCAATACCAAAGAGATAGTCATCTGTTTAAACAAGGTATTTAATTAAAAATAAACATATAAATTTGGAATACAAGAAACGTTTGCTGTTGAATCAACCTCATTAAACTTTTACTTTTAAGCAAATGAGAAGAAAAAACCAAATTATAACTTAGAAATAATTTTACGATTTTACTGTACTTCATGCCTATAAGGCCTTTTTATTATTATTAGTAGGGGATATTGGGGATAGTAGAAATTGATCACCACAAAAAGAAAAAAAACTTATGGATTCAACATCATCGAACATCAAAAAAAAAAATATTTATAGTGTGTGCTAGACAACCCCCCCCCCCCCCCCCCCCCCTCCCCCAATTGCGTTACATAATTTGTAAATGATTCGTACTTCATTCGTTAAACATAATTTAATCCTTGGGGCTTGCGTACCATTCTGGGGGGTATTTATCCACGCCCCCATATCTACGCCCTTGAACGTAAGCTTATAGGATAGAATAACTGAATTACTAATTTTTTAAAGTAATAGACAGTTCTTGCAAATATTATTTTTTAAACGCCAAACTCTTGAAAATAATATAGATTTTCTCTTGAATCTGATATTTTTTTTAAAATTGGTTACTTGGCTAAACCAGCCCGCGCTGATTTCCCCTAATGCAGACTACTTTTAGCTACAGTTGTACAACTGCGAGTCGTACGGCCTCGAGAATTTTCACACGCGTCTGCTATAATAGGTATAGGTACTGAAATAAAATGATATTCTTTTTCTTTGAGCTCGGGCATTGGTAGGTACTGGCCCACGTATATTCATTATTCGGTAATCTTTACGACCCGGAGTAAATAAGAACCATTTCCATGTACTTTTATCTACATTCTTAATATTGGAAATGAAAGATTTACAATATAAAACATTTTTTAGGTGCGTTCAGTTCAAAGAATATACACAAAACCACACCCAGACATCTGTGACAACTTTTCTTAACATAAGGTACCATGTTTAATGCCGTATATTGCGTTGGCTGTACCTACCAGTACTACAAAAACAAAATCGTCACGTTTTTACATATCTTTATTACATACAATTGTCAAGACGTTTATGCACCCCGTGAGTGATTTGTTTGAATTTATTTTAAATAAATATTTAGTTTTCAAGTGTAGGCTGCTGGCATATGGGCAATGGGAAATGAATGACATTCTTTGGGAGCTTAATTTTTAAGAGGATTGAATGAATACTGGAGCCCTTTTGACAAGTCAGAAATAAAGAGCTCATTAGGTTTGACGTGGGTACTTCTACTCTATTTAATTTAATAATCTGCTCTGAAAAGATTTAACTGTCAATTGTTACAATACATATGCGTATATGAAGGTAATTTGTCTTTCGCTTAGGGACGTGATTATAATGAAAAATTATGGCTTATTTATTTAAAAGTAACTTAAGTAAACACTTTTTTGTGCATGCATGAGAACACAACCAAACGTTTGCCTTACTGTATTATTAAATTAGGTAAATTTTAACATACCTCTAGAGCTTCATTATGTCATTCAACAAATATTTAATTTAATTTTAAAACTTTAACATCTTGCATAATAATAAATTTAAAATGGTAAAATAAATATTAATTCAAAGCGATTTTATACCAAATACTAAAAATTTCGCCCATTACTTTAAATAAAACACTATACCGGGTGGTGCGTCCGAGCAGGACACATGTGATTTCCCATGTAAATTTCGAGGTGATAAAATATTCGCTCTCGTATTAATTTAAAAAAAAAACTTATTAAGTTTTTTAAAAATTGAATGACAAATTGAACTTGAATTGAAACCTGTCATTGGTGAAAATCAGGAAGTCCGGATTCAGATGGACGGCTGTCTACTATCCAGCTCACAATTTCATCGTAATAAGGCACCATTTTCTTGACACTATCCAAGGAAATGTGGTTGGACCAAACCATGTGTTAAGCTGACCGGCCAGGTCTCCTGATCTTTGTCCAAAATACTTTTTCCTATGGGGGCACATAACAGATAAAATTAATAAAGATATTCGGCGCGAAAATCTGGAACAACTAAAAAATTAAATTTTAGCAGTTTGTGATAGAATTTCGCCCAACTGGCCAATGTAAGAAGGGAGTTTTATAATCGTTTAGGATATTGTTTAGCGGCTAACGAAGGTTGTTTGAGTGTCTTCCTAAAAATAAATAAAATAATACCTACCACTGTAAATATTATTAATTTTGTTTAAAAATTGTAACAAGGTTAGGTTAGGTTAGAGTGGCAACCAAACAGTCTCACGTAGTCCTATTAGGTCCGTTGTGATACTACACGTGTTCCGTAGAACCCACCTTCATCAGATCTCTGATGGTTAGTGCGGCATACTCCGCAGAAGGATTTTAACAACTTATTCAAACCAGCCACTACTATTCGGAAACCTGCTCAGTCGTCCAAGATGTAAGTTGCTTAGTTCCTCCAGGCTATCGAAAAATGGTTCACCCAGAGCAGTAAACCTTCTTCTTGCAAGGCCAGAGCATTCACACAGAAAATGTTGAATACTTTCTTCCTCTTCCTCTTCCTCATCTCTGCAACTTCTGCAGAAGTCGCTGGTGGGTATTTGCAGACGTTCGGAATGTCTACCGAAGAGGCAATGTCCGGTAACAACCGCAGTAATATTTATTACGTCTTTTTGACTGTATCTCAATAGCTCTGCGGTTCTCTTTTTATCGAATGTGGGCCAAAGTTGCCTGGATGTACTACAGATCGTCAACTCTGTCCATCTGTTCTGTGCAAGGTGCTTGGCCGTGTAATCAATCTCCTCTTTGACTAATACCAGTGGTTTATTCACTGTATTGTCTGCTAAAAAATTGTAACAAACTTATCATAAGTTTTTTGATTATTTTTAGTGTTAATATTATCAATGTCTAAAATTTGTAAATAATTTATTCAACCACTAATTTCGTTAATTAAATTATTACCCCTACCTTGGTGAGTGGTTCAGAAACATCTTTGCCTTCCACTTTTGAGGATCTAAAATAAACTGAACCTATTTGCAGAAAAAGGATATAAGCATAGAGAAACCAAACCAAGTGGAACGGTACAATATAAAAATGTTACCGCTCATAAATTATGGATAACATCCAAAACAGTTAACGGTATCTGTAATCCGTCTAAAGTCACTTCGCTTCTCGGAATTTACGTCGAGGCCTTGACTCACGTTTTAGCCCATTTACGTGGAAAGTCTAGGTTTACTTAGTTTATAATAAAAGTAAAAATTTAAAGAGGACAGCTAGTTAACAAGCTTTTACTCTATTACATACCTACATAAAAGGATGACCTTTTACAAATTGTTAAAAAATTTTAAACGTTAAACAAATTACTTGAAGATTAGTCTAACACATTCTCGATAATCAAAACCGTAGATAATCAACTTCCGTAAACGGTTATCTTTGAAATATCTTATAAAATATTCACAGTTTTAATTTGCTATAAAATTATTTAAATATCTGAAGTTTTATTTGTAGTTACAAAGGAGACTTAATTGCAAACTAATTTGTTTTAAACAAATATCAGTAACCCAGATATACAGCAACAAGCAAAATATTATTAGGTGACAGGTGTTAATAAACAAAACCAATATATCTTACATACAGAGTCCTATACCGGGTGACATAAAAAAGTGCGAGTAAGATTGATGATTAAGTGCAGTAAAGATTAAAAAATGCGAGACATTAATTATTGTGTAAATTGCCATTATTCGACCAATTCAAACCTTCGAATCCACTTCCGGTTTAACCGGAAGTGGAGCCAACAATTAAATTTTAAAATGAAACCCCTTATTTTCATTCGACGTTTAAATTGTTAAAAAAATTATCTTTTCAATCATCACCCTTTATTATTTGCTGTAAAAATGACCGCCTAGATTTTCCATTCTTTTATAAAATGTCGATAACTTTGGTAAAATAGGGTAAGCGGTAAAGAGTACGCCATGGAAACGTTAAAACGGTTTATTTTAACCTACTTTATAATACTATAGTTTGACGTGCTTGAGAAAAATGTATAAGGCTATTTTATTTACAACGTATTTTAAAAAACAATCAAAGTGGAATTTTTAGATTTTTTCAAATGACAACCCATCTTTGTTTTATTATAACGGTGTTTTACAAGTTATTAATCATTTATTAGGTAATAGTAGAAATTAACAAGACATATCATAAATGTAATTTCTAGACCCATATAAGCCATAAGCAGTTTTGTTTGTAGTATGACGCGGAAAACAAAAACAATATTTCTGGTTTTATTAGACCAAAATGTAAGCAAGTTGAAATGAACCATTTTAACGTTTTCATGGCCTACTCTTTACCACTTACCTTTTTATCAAACATATGGATATTTTAGAAAACATAGGAAAATTGACCTAGGCGGTCATTTTTAAAACAAATGATAAGGTGTGATATGTCATTGAAAAGAGAATTTTCTACAGAATTTAATTATCAAATGGAAAAATGAGGGGTTCCAGTTAAAATATAAAAGTTGACTTTACTTCTGGTTAAACCGTAAGTGGGCTTAAAGGGTCGAATTGGCCGAAAAATGTCAATTTATAGACTTATTCACACCTCAAATTTTTAAATCTTTCCTTTTAAAATTACGGAAATATTTTACATTTTTTGTGTGACCCGGTATAGCGAAACAGTAAGGTCAAATTTGAATTTAAAATACTTTTTCTTCTCCTACCTTTACATTCTGTAAGTGGATTCATTATTTATGAATGAGAATGCCAAATTCAATTGCTGTTATTGTGTAACTTTTGGTGTTATTTATCACTGGTAATATGTCTTAAACGCTACCAACCTACAGTGGTATATTGCATAGTGAATTTGATAAAGATTTCGATTAAAAATCATTTTTTTATGGTATTATCTTGTTATTTGCACACAACTGCGCGCAAAATTAATTTCCACACGTCTCACCGTTGTCGAGTCGTGTGGAGGAATTATGTAATGGGTGGGCACAGGTGGCCCAATGATTTTGGGGTGGATACTGCTCAAATGAAATGTGAGTTCTGAAAAAAAGTACTCCCTTGCCGTAAGTTAAACTTTTCCCGGTATGACTTATAAAAAATAGGCTCGCCAGGATTTAAAATTATTGTTTCAAAAAAAATTGTGGGTGGGCACCCATATTTTCAGGGTGGGCCCGTGCCCACCGTGGTCCCCCCTGGCCCCCCTGTCCCCCTTTCCGCCACTGTGTCAAGTCCTGTCAAAATAGAGTTCAACACCCAACATTTTCACTCATCTATTCATTTCTACTTAAAAAAATATTTTTTTTTTCAATATTTTTAATTAGAAAAAGATCTTTAGATTTTGTTCAAAAATTTGATCTTAATACTTCTTTGCAAGATGTTAAATAGGCTATGTCAGAAATATTATCTGTGGTAGTTTCATACGTTTATTTCTGTATCCTGACAAAAGTTGCGTCTAAACACATAGTTGAAAGTTATTTTGACTCCCATCAGTAAACACTGTAAAATATTTAACAAACCATTGAATTTATAGTTTGTTTTGCTCATAAATGAAACACACTTTTACGTTATTGTCTATAAAATTCCGACAAACCGACCGAGCGACAGCTTGAAATTGACCTCTTCTTTGTAGAATATTTTCAAACCTCTGTGAACATAAGAACTTTTTACTGATAAAATATATTGATACTTATAAATTAAAATAATATAACAAATAAATAAACAAAGTAAAATAAGCGTAAAATAACAAAATGTAGTAATGAATGCTGATTAAAATTCCTAAATAACTTAAAATCTTACAACTTAGATAATCTTAAATGCCTATATTACATTTCTGCCCAGCCGAGCTGGTAGCATTTTTGTGATATCACATGCATAAATTACTTGTACTTGGGTGCCATAAACATAAAAATATGTCGTAGTCCAAACTAAAACGGCATTTTTAAAGTGCTACCGAAACAACAGTTGATTTTCGGGCCTCTAGAAATAATTAACCTCTCTTAAGTCTTAAACGATTTCTGAGAAATCGAGATGTAAATATTTTAACAAGGCTTCACTTGCATTATGAGTCTTAGAACATCTTGAGAAATATTATTAATATCATTGGCGTGGTAAAGGTATTGACAAATTTTAAATCTGAATATATCTTAACGAGATGGCATTGTTTTTTTTTGTTTTTGTACCGATTTTCAGATTTCTATCTACATAAAAATCCGCATTAAAAAAAATTCTCTCTGGCAATGAATCATAATATTTTTTTTTTCCAATATTTCTTCCCTAAAATAAATATTTTAAATTTTGTCACCATCAATCTTTGCAGTTCACCTTTGGAGATAGAATGAGCGAAATAGTAGTTTGTACAACAAGAGTGGATATGATGTCCATATCGCACGAGGAAGTAAATTAAGCACTCCGCCTCCGGTGTGGAATGGAAATTTACACAAAATCACTTTAAATACAGGGTCCTGCGCCTCACCTCCCGTCTTCTGTAGCTCACTTATTAATTAAGTTAGGATTTTGATATTTTGCAGACTCTACCTGTATCCTAGGGCGCATTTTAGGAAAATATTTTTGTTTATACAGGGTGTTCCAAAAAAGTGTGACGTCATAAGGATATGTTTTTTTAGATTACATGCCATATATTTTCTTACTTATTTGGATGCGTCTTGTAGTTGCCTACATACCCCTAAAATTTTAATGAAATCGGTTCAGTATTATAGGCGAAAAAAAATAAAAACTAAAAAAAATCAGTTTTGCACCACTGGTTTGTAAAATTAATAAAAAATAAAAATAATGCCTCGTTATTAAAATTATACAAAGGTACTTAATAAATAAGGTCCTAAAGTGTCGTTAACCCAGTTTGATTAATACGAATTGTACAGGGTGTCCAAAATGTAGCTGCAAACTTTGCAAACTTTAAAGCAATTAATTTTTCTTATTTCAAATTGGATCCCCTGTATATTATTATGTCATTCGATGCAGAATTACAATTCAAACATTTGTTCTAATTACAACCCTATCGCAATTTCTAACGCATTAAGACTTATTTACAGAAAACTCGTTTTATCAACCTTTCCACCAGTCATTATTATATAATAAATATCAAAGGTGGCTTTGAAAAACAATTTATTGGTATTCAAGTTTATTAAAGTGACAAGAGCCCATTTTGACTTTAGTTATTTTATAATTTCAAATATTATTAGATTAGTATTAATTATTTAAGCTATATTATTTTTTGTAATGGAATACAACCAAGAAAATCTCGTAGATATGATTTTCATATTAGGAGCATGCTAAAAGAATTTTTATTTGTCCTTTTAGTAAACTTTAATATCAATAATGTGTTTTTAAAAGCCACCTTTGATTTATTATATAATAATGACTGGCGGAATAGTTGATAAAATGAGTTTTCTGCAAATAAGTCTAAATGCATTAGAAATTGCTATAGAGTTGTAATTAGAATAAATATTTGAATTTTAATTCTGCATCGAGTGACATAATAATATACAGGGGTTCCAATTTGAAATAAGAAAAATAAATTGCTTTAAAGTTTGCAAAGTTTGACACTAAACATTGGACACCCTGTACAATTCGTATTTATCAAACTTGGTTAACGAAACTATGAGACCTTATTTATTAAGTACCTTTGTATAATTTTATTAACGAGACATTATTTTTATTTTTATTAATTTTTAAAACCAGTGGTGCAAAACTGATTTTTTTTAGTTTTTATTTTTTTTCGCCTATAATACTGAACCGATTTCATTAAAATTTTAGGGGTATGTAAGCAACTACAAGATGCATCCAAATAAGTAAGAAAATATGTGGCATGTAATCTAAAAAAACATATCCTTATGACGTCACATTTTTTTGAAACACTCTGTATAAACAAAAATATTTTCCTGAAATGCGCCCTAGAATACAGGTAAAACCTGCAAAACGTCATAATCCTAACTTAATTAATAAGTTAGCTACAGAAGACGGGAGATGAGGCGCAGGACCCTGTATATCTATCTTTCTCACAATCGGCCTTTTGCAGAATAACAGCCAAAAAGCGATATATTTACTAATAAAAGTGAAAACTTTATTCTTTTCAAGCATAGCGAGTTTGATTATATTGTTCCGCTGAAATGCACAGAAGAAAAAAGGGTTTGTTCGTTTTTTTCTGCTTGCGTAAGAATAATAACTCCCAAAGCACAACAAAATAGCTGTAGAATTCGTGTTAAACAGTTAAAAACGGCGATTGTGCATTAATATGAAATTTTAACGTTCGCTATGGTTAAGTTTTTCAAAATAATCGCCAATTTACAAACAAGCAATACTGTTAACTCGGAAAGAGAAGTAGTAGTACTGTAAGTAGAAATAATATAATCTTAAAAACCTTTAGTAAAAAATAGAATTCTTTTTTTTTTGGAAATCTTATAATTTTTTTATGTACTTATATTCATGTTCCGCCATTTAAGGAAGATTTACCAGTTATTTTTCTATATCTGTTGCGTATATGTAAAAGTTTTGAGGTCCATTGGGGTTGGATCTCCATTCAAAATATATCAGATTCACAGTGGACAAATATTTGCATGACAAAGAACCAATCAAGGCTAGTAAAAAACTTTTTTTGGGTACATTTTTATGCATTAAATCTTGTAGTAATTGTCTAGAAATGAGTGGAAAACTGGAGATGTTTAAAATACGAAACTGGATCTGTGCAGAAATATCTAGTTCGGTCAGGAAATTACAATAATTTGGTAGAAATATATTTTGTTATTAATTTTGTTATTTTACCTTCAATTTTCGCACCATTTCGTGCACTCTTTAGGAAAATATTGTGTATGCATAGACTCTGGGATAAATGTTTTGATTTTAATTAAAAAAGAACAAATTTCATCTGATAAATTTGCATATTTTTGAAGTACATTCTTAACCTTATTTCTGTCAAGTGTCAGAAAACGACTCGTAAAATTTACAATATGTAAATGTGGTTTCTTTGTAATTGGCCATTGTGATTGGTCAGTTTCATATCCCAGCTAGATAGGATATGAAATCATATCTGTTCAGTTAAAAATATAAATAAAAAGTTAAAAATATATTATTAAAAAAAATATTTTTCGTCTTTGGCTATTAGCTTGCAGCCAGTGGCGGCTCGTCAGATGGTGAAGAGTAGTAGTTAGTATATAGTAGTAGTAGAACCAAAAAAAAAATAAAACCAGGAGGAAATTTTTTCGACAATATTAAATATTAATGTACCAATACAGCTACCATTTTAGCCCTTTATTATTATTATTATTATTATTATTATTATTATTATTAATATTATTATTATTATTATTATTATTATTATTATTATTATTATTATTATTATTATTATTATTATTATTATTATTATTATTATTATTATTTAATAATTATGTTCGAATTAATAATATTAATTTAATCGAAATGTAGCTATGCATAATAGCGGTTAACACCGCTGGACAATAATTATAAACACTCGTGCATTTTCGCGCACCCCAGCCGACCGGTGTCCGTTAGCTCAAAGCAAGTAAAGACCCAACGCCCAACATGGCTTAAATATTTACCGTTGCTATAGTTACGTCACGTCAGTTGCGCAAACAGCATGTAACAATTTGCATTAATATGAAGGGCAATTTAAAAATAGATCAGTAATATGCACCATTAAGGTAATTATTTTGAGGCTTCGCGAAACTTACGGTTATAGAAATTGTTTTTACGTGATTTACCGTGTGATTAAAAAGGTTTTGTTTTATTTTTTAGTAAATTCAGTAGTGTAGGGAAGAACCGGGCAGCCCCGCTCAGCGGGTAACCCCGCCCATCGCGTTTTTATAGAAACGACTCCTCTGATGCTGGCGGCATCTATTGCCCAGCGCGTGTATCAAGGCAGAATGAAGATTTATGGAAGAAGTGCGCCATTATTTCGGCTTGTTGGGTTTAGTCGACCATAAACGTTCCACATGATATGTCGGTATAGGTTATGTGAAATTTTTTAAACATGGTAAGTAAGCAAAATCTTTATTACATCACAATATTTATATACCAATGTAAAGATAATTAACCATAGTCTATTGTCAGATATTAATTTTTTGATATTGTTGTTTTGTTTTGATGTCTTTGGATAAAAAAATACTTTATGAAAAATTGACAAATCGGGTAAGCCCGTTCAGACTGAGCGGGGCTACCCGGCCGGTTTTTATCTTGTTTTTAAGAAAGTTTTTGGTTGTAGATGCCACATTCTAGACCAAGACAAACAAATAGGGTCTTATGGAGCGTTGAAGATTTACAAGGGGCTTTACGTGCTGTTGGAGAAGGGATGGGAATAAGACAAAGCGCAAGAAATTTCGATAATAAATATTTTAAAAGGGCCTAAGGAATTTATATTAATATTATGAACGCCAAAGGACCGTTTAAAATCTAATAATTTATCCAAATCTCAGCTGGGTCGCCACAAACCAATTATTACTAATGACCAGGAAGGTGAAATAGTACAACACTGCCTATATTTGGCAAAAATGCTCTATGGGCTGACCCCAATCGACTTGAGGAAACTTATATTTGAATATGCTGAGTCAAACTCAATTACCCATCGTTTTAATGCAACTTAAAGAATGGCGGGAAAGGACTGGTTTGGTGCCTTTATGGAAGATGAAGTATGCATAATCTGTAACGATTTCGGAAAAACCGAAATGTGGTTAAAATGTGGTTTATGTAAAAAGTGAGCACACAAAGCCTGTACCGGCCATGATGGTTCCAAGCCCGTTATTTGCGATTTTTATTTATAGGATACCTTTATAATAAACTTAGTTATTTTATTAACTCCAGAATTTGTTTCATTTTGCTTATTTATATTTTTAAATTAATATTAACTTATTAACCGATATGCTGGGCGGGGCTACCAACTCTCTCGGGTATCCCCGCCCGACGCAGACTTTTTTAAAAATTGCATATTTTCAACGAAAACATTTTTTTTCGGTCAAATTAAGCTCATTCTCCAAGAACCAATGGACCAAAGAATTACATAAGCTATTGAATTGAAAAATAAATATCACAGATTATTTTTAATATCCAAATAAGCTTAGATGGGCGAAGCTGCCCGGTTCTCCCCTAATATTAGTCAATGTTTGGTTAAGTACCCGCACTATACCTAGCTCTTCGCCTTTTTTTAAGGCCGCGAGCCGCCACTGCTTGCGTCGCTTGTTGTTATGCAAAAACAGCATTGTGTAATGTTGTGCTTTACGTTACCCAAAAAAGGTTTTCTCTACGAAAATCTAACTCTATATAATACTATAAATATAGTTAATTGTTGACTTGGGGTCACATTTTAAAAACAGAAAGCAATAAAAATTTTATTTAATGTAGGTTGTCATTCGTGGTGGGTCCATTTTAACGGTGACACCACTAAGTAACATATGACTGTATAAGTAAACGGGTTAGGAATTTGAACGTACCGCCTACGTTAAAAGTCCAATTGGTGCCTATTAAAAACCATAGACACAGTAAATAATCAATATCGGTTATTAAATTAATTTTCAAAATACACTGATACTACGGAGTAACACTATAGGGGGGAGGATGCTCTTCCCCAATAATTAATTAAGTTATTAAAACAAGTGCCTAATCCATCGACCTAAATTCGTTGATGTAATTCACCCTGCCTGTAATGGGCGATGTGATGAGACGTCTTACCAAAGAAAATAGATGACAATTAAAGATATCTTATTCTTGATAGGTCTGTGGATGACTGATGACCTTCCCGAATCTGTTGTATAATTTTATACTTAAAACTTCTATAGAAAAGACTTTAATGAACGTTTAAATAATTTACCGGTAAGTTTAGTAGAAAGTTTTGTAAACATTTTAGAAGTAATTTGTCCACTTTGGACAAAAATGAACATTTTCATTTAATAAATCAAATATTAACATAGATAATTTAAAAGCAGTTGTTGCCATGTCTCCTCCAGACTCAAAAAACCTGACAGCGGCTAGTTACACCAGTTAAACAAGGGTGCGGGAGGGAGTTGTAACAGGGCAATTATCCCCTTTTATGAATGGCCAGAAGTATCACAATCTTCTGGTTTTTTAGATTATGGGGGGCCCGACTTTTTAGGGTATAGATTCACGAAATGGGATTGGTAAATTTTTTTATGTACGGGTCGTCAACTAAGAATAACCGCCGGCCATATCTCAGAAACTAGTAATCGTACAGCATCCGGGTAAATTTTTTTATGACAAAAGTGCCTAAGAGAAAATTCTGGAAATTATTTTTAAGTTCGGCATTTTGCCGCAAGAGGGCGTAATTGAAAAGTAAATTTTAAAATTTTACATACCTCCGAAAATTCCACATTAAGGTATATCTTTGATAACACCATTAAAAAGCTAATTTAATTTAATTATTTTAATTAAGAACGGTGTGCCTGAGGAGAAAAACGCAAGAGACCATTTTTATGCAGAATTGACCAAGCTAATCCGAAATTCCATGTGGATATCCACATGGAAAAATATCAGTGGCTTACCAATTTTTTTCTACAAAATATATAATCGCTTCTTCATTTAAAGTTGTAAAAATTATTCTATTGGCGATAACGCTGAAACGAACGGAGATATCGAGCTGCGGTTTTATTATTTTTTCCACAAAATGTCATCTACTTTTCGATTTTGGTATCATCATTATACCGCATGATTTATTTTTGCGGAGTAAAATAAAAAAATGTGTTATTATTGCAAATTGCGCCCTCTAGCATTTTTTTTAGAACTATTAGGGAAAACTAAATACGATTGATGAAAGTGCATATATTTCTCTTCCAAACAGTCTTTCAACAGCTTGCCCCCCCCCCCCTTATTAAAGTCGGTACGCCAATGAGCATAAGACCATAATTGTCCAAGCTTTTTAATGGTGTTATCAAAGATATACCTTAATGTGGAATTTTCGGATATATATAAAATTTTGAAATTTACTTTTCAATTACGCCCTCTTGCGGCAAAATGCGGAACTTAAAAATAATTTCCAGCATTTTCTCTTGGGCGCTTTTGTCATTTTCAAATTCATTCATTTCAAATTTACCCGGATGCTGTACGATTAATAGTTTCTGAGATATGGCTGGCAGCCATTCTTAGTTGACCACCCGGTACATATTAGATATCATGGACCCTCCTCAAAGCACCTTTTTTATATATATATATATATATGTATATGCCTTTTGTGCTCCTGTGAATATTTTCGACAATTGAGAAAATATGCTTCATACATAAAAAAAAATGTAAATAACATCAATAATTTTTGTATAATAATAAAGACCATTTGTGCACCCAATAATAATTATTATTTTATAGCCAGTATTTATAACGATAGCATAAATATATAACATTCTATCATTTTTTACATAATTCTTAAACTTCTCCGAAAACTGGGGACACCGTTCATTTCCCACCCCTAGCGTCTTTGGTACTCCTTTTAGTCCGCCACTGTTAATATTCGTATTAATGACTTTCACTGCAAATTACTCCTACTATGTTTCCTATAATGGTGGTCCTCTTAAGTTGATTTAAAAATCTTCTAATCTAATTTTATGAAATGCTGATCGTCCTTTAGACGCTTCCAAGAAAATTGTAATATTATTTTCTTGGGAAAATATTCGAAATATTTTATAATCCGAAAAATGTCCAGGGGTCTATAAAATGTTCGCAAATTGTATTTTAATCCGCCAATTGGCAACACTGAGTTTATGTTATATTTTAAGTATTCCAACCTGCTGTAATATTGTCGGATTAATTCATATTTGCAGTAGAAACTTGTTATTTATTTCATGTTAAAAGATATTTAGATTTGCAAAATTATTTCCACATCAAAGAAAGAGTATTGCAAAGTGAAATACTATAGACGCTTTCATAAAATAAGTAAGATACAATTTAACAAATCTTATGTGAATTTTTATTACTTATTTATGTTTAAAATGGTAATTTTCACTTAATTTTGACCCTAACGCATAAAGCAAGAACAAATAAAGTTGGTCTCTGTTTCAGTTTTTAAAATCTTTAATTATTAACTGAGAAAATAAAATTAAAATACGTTCCCTTATAAAAACCTGCAGCCACCTATATCCAGAACTTAACATCCCCAGCCAGTCAAAAGCTCCCACCTCGAGTCTTGTTTCTTCTATCATCATCGTCATATCTTAAATAATAATTCAGAAATGGACATAAGCTCAAGCCCCTGCCAATCGCATGTTCCTTCTCTTTTATCCCTTGTTGCCTTTACAACACTGGGGGAAAAGTCTAGTCACAGCCACAAAACTGATTTATTTGGGCAAGATTTTTTTTCAAATACAATAACTTTTATCTAATATCGCTCCTTGCATATGAAAATGTTTTAATAGTATTATTATATAATAACTAAACTCGCCGATCAAATACTAAGATAGGCGTTTAACCAGTGGCGTGCATACAATGGAGGCAAAAAAGCATTGAATATCCTGGTAACAATAAAACAAACAAAATCAATTTATTTTTATATATTAGTTTTTATCCGTTTAATCCAACTTTGATAATTTATCTCTACATTAATATAATAAATAATAATATAGGACCGAAAAATGAATCCTATATCATTTCCACGAACGCATTCGTTACTTATTTATATCATAAACTAGATCCCTGTATAAGCATTCTGTCAGACCGTTCTAAAAGTAAAGATCTCGCTGTACATTAGCATCGTATGCAAACGCAAAAGCACTGAATTTGTACGAGTCGAAGCAAGCGAGTGAGCCGGTAGGCAGTAGGATAGAAAGAGATGTAAAAAATGAACCCGTCGCAACCTTCGACCTTCCCTTATCTATCAGCCCGCGCCAAGAAAGCCCGCGTTTGGTGTGTGCATTGGTGCCAATCTTCAAGTTTTACCGTAGTTTGGAAAATACTTCGTTTTCTCAATATAAAATATGAAACACGCATCTATCAGTTTTATTATTAGTTAGTTAAGTTAAGATATTTTTAAAGGGATAACGGATAAGGTATCGTAAAATAAGAAGCACTTTTGTGACAATTAAAATAATTTTTGCTGATAACTTCATAATATTTAATTATCAGTAAGCCTTTAATAATTTACATAGTAATTGACCTCGTTTTTGGCAACATTGGTTTAATCAGGTGAATGATAGATTTTTAATTTATAATTAGTGTTTTCGCCTTTTTGCTAGACTTCGCGCCGTCGGGTTTCGGAAAAAAAGAAATATGGAGGCATTAATTGTTACTATTCCGGCTAGCAGCGCATCTGTAGAACGATTCTTTTTCTGGAATAAAAAGAATTCATACCTATTTACGAAACACACAATGAGAGACACACCTAAGTGAATTAACAATAATCTCTCTGGAGAGCGACCTTTTGCAGGATTTAAAAAGCAAAACCAATTTTTATGACGAGGTTTTAAAATAATTTTTACCTAAAGACCGCCGTGTTGAACTAATTTACAAATAATATCGTTTTATTCTTTTTCTGTCACGTTGTTCTTGCTACAAACTCAAAAACAAGACATTTTGTGACATAATTTAAAATTTAGATGCTTGAATGCTACAGAAGGTAAGTTTTTGTATTAAATGCAGTTTTTGCCTACCCTGGGTGAAACAGCATTGCATGCAACTGCGTTTAACATTAAATTATTGTTTTTAATATTAAAGAAATTGTCGTTGCACCGATCGAGGCGCATCATACCGACAAGAAGTACCCTAATCGTTGTCTATTTTAGAAAAAAATAATAGTTATATTTATTTACCAATCCGTAAAAAATTATTTCTTAGGAATAGAGTAATATTTGTTTGCTGATATTTTAACACAAAGTTTCGTAACAGTTAAGAATTTATTAATTAATTTTAATAACATTAAATTATTAATAAATTCTTTAATGTAAAAAATTCGTTCTTTCGGTGTAGCAATACAAATCTGTTCAATATTTTATGTATCTGATTTACGCATGTTGTGCTGTTTCTAGTAGGTATTATGGTTATGATTAGATAAAGAATGCTATGTTCATTTCTCTTAATTTAGGTTAATTTTGAATGGCAGAAGAGTTTTGGACTTGCATTGTCTTTATTTGTTTTGAATCACAACGTTTCAACTGGTAAGTTTAGTATGTCCAGTCGTCTTTAGGCGAATACTTTAAGTTAATTTTATCAGTTAATATAGAAATTGTAGGTTTTATAATTGTTAACAGCAGATAAACATCGATTGTGTATAACAACAATAATCCAGTAAACCAATTTATATTTGGAACTATAATCAACCAGCATGTTTATAAACGCAGGAAGGAGGCAGGTATAGGCAGTTACAGTGATATATGTGGAATTTTATTCAGTTTTGGAATTGATTACACCGCAACACAGCTAAATTGTCCAAATATGGAAATAGATGTCCACCATACTGGATGGTATATTTTAAGCAATATACAATGATGAGCTAAAAGTCCTAATCTATCGGAAGTAAAACAGCGTCCTTTTTTATTTAGAAAAGTATATCGTTTTGCCTTTTGACATCAATCAAAGGCTAACAGCAGTGGCGTGCATTGCTGTTTTAACCAGGGTATAACGTAAAAATTGCATTTAAGACAAAAATTTACCTTCCGTAGCATTCAAGCATGTAAATTTCAAATTTTGTCACAAAATGTCTTGTTTTTGAGTTTGTGAAAAGAACACTGGTAGAAGAAGAATAAAATGACATTATTTGTAAATGAGTTGAACACGGTGGTCTTTACGTAAATTTTTTTTTAAAACATCGTCATAAAAATTGGTTTTGCGTTTTAAATCCTGCAAATGTCGCTCTCCAGAGAGATTATTGTTAACAAGCGTGCCTCTCCCTGTGTGATTTGTAAATAGGTATAAATTTTTTTTTAATCAAGCAAAGGATTGTTCTACAGACGCGCGGCTAGCCCGAATAGTAACAATTAACGCCTTCATATTTGTCCCCGAAACGCGACGGCGCGGAGTCTAGGCGAAAACACTAATTATAAATTAAAAATTTATCATCCACCTCATTGACCCAATGTTGCCAAAAACGAGGTCAATTATTATGTGAAATACTATAAGCTTACTGATTATTAAATGTTAAGAACCTATCAGCAAAAATTATTTTAAGTGTCATAAAAGTGCTTCTTATTTTACGATACCTTATCCGTTATCGTTTTAAAAATATCTTAACTAAACTAATTAATAATAAAACTTATAGTGGCGTGTTTCATATTTTATATTGAGAAAACGAAGTATTTTCCAAACTACGGTAAAACTTGAAGATTGGTACCAATGCACACACCAAACGCAAGCTTTCTTGGCGCGGGCGATAGATAAGGAAAGGTCAAAGGTTGCGACGGGTTGGAACGTTTGGCCAATAAGGGGCGAAAGGTATTATCAAATACTAAAATAGAAAAGCGGTTTACCCAAATAACTATTTAAATTTTTTAAATTCTTAACCAAAAATTAATTTAAAAAACATAACATTAATTTGAGACCAGTAAATTTTTTTTTATTGTTAGAAAAAGCTACGTACAAAAAATATCAATGGGTTTACACGGTAATGTTTAAAAAACGTCGGTATGCTAATCGCTAATTTAAATAACAATAAACCCGTATTTTTTATTGTAGGCTGTAAACACGGATTTTTATTGTCCATTAAACTAAAAATCAACCCTTAACCGCCATTACGACTCTTAAAACAGATTTTTATTGGCGAAGGTGTGTCTTTTTTATTAAAGAACTTCTCACACCTTCTTTGGTCAAAAGAAAGCCTGAAATTGAAAATACCTAAATTTATATGTAAGTTTTACAAAGTAATACGTTGAAGATATTCATTGTAGTCTGCCATACTGTTCTAGAGCCAGTGGCGGCTCGTTAGGTGAAGTAGGTGAAGGGGCCCTTCACCAAAAAAAATAAAACCAGGAGGAAAGTTTTTTGACAATATTAAATATTAATGTACCAATAAAGCTACCATTTTAGCCCTTAAAAAATAATTATGTTCGAATTAATAATATTAATTTAATCCGAATGTAGCTTTGCATAACAGGGCCACGGTTAACTCTGATGGACAATAATTATAAACACTCGTGCATTTTGGCGCGCCCCAGCCGACCGAGTCGTTAGCTCAAAGCAAGTGAAGACCAAATGCCCAACATGGCTTTGATATTCCCCGTTGCTATGGTTACGTTACGTCAGTTATGCATACAGCATGTAACAATTTGCATTATGATGAAGGGCAATTTAAAAATAGATCAGTCGTATGCACCATTATTTTAGCATTGGTTCATCTAACATTAAGGTATTAGTTTTGAGGCTTCGCGAGATATCGTTTTTACGTGATTTACTGTGTGATTAAAAAGTTTTGTTTTTATTTTTCAGTTAATTCAATAGTGTGCGTACCTACTTAGTTGTGTGTTTTAAAAATGAACCCAATTAATTATATAGTTTGTAATTTGTTGGAAACTCCATTCAGTTATTGGACAGATGAGGATAAGAGAGACGTTTTGTTACACGGGTTTTTAGTCAATGTTTGTTTAAGTACCCGCACTATACCTAGCTCTTCACCATTTTTTAAGACCGCGAGCCGCCACTGTCTAGAGCTATAACGCCTTAGGAGATAGAGGTATAAAATGCTTAAGAACGTAGTTTAAACTAAAAATTAAACAGGTTAGTGGTATGGGCAATATAGGTATGCCTATAAAATTTTTAAATGTAGATCTTAAGTCCTTAATTAATATAAAAAAAGCAGCAAGATATGTAGGTTTGCAAGCCGCATTATTTACGTAGCTCTAGAAATGTATAGCGGAATAAACACATGAGTTAAAATATATGAGTGCATAAATATTTCTTTAATAAAAGTGATAACAAATAAAATAAACGTAATTACATTAAATCTAACCTTACTCTTTATTTAACCAATTTTTAATCATAACTTTTACAATATGATATGATATAATATGCTATGATATGATATGATATGAGTCGCTACTGCGAACTGTCAGAAAATGCGTGACCATCTGTTAAAATTATTAACATTATTTTGTTGTTCTAAAACTATTTTTATTTAATGAAATATTTTTACTCATGCAGAGTTAAGCTGTAGTCCAATCCTGTAATTCTGTTGGTTATGCAATTTTAAGTCTAACAACATAATAAGGTATTATCATTTATTAAGATGACCATGTAGTTAATATGTAATCAGCTTTAGCTATTTATCTTGTATCATCACTGAAATTCTTCAGTAAATGAGCAGTTTCCTAGTTAACCTTACGCCTTTAACACCATATGTTTTTAAAGTTATTGATAACGATAACTATATAAATACATATCATCATGAGGTTTCCCTATAATCGTGACTAAACGAGCAATTAAATTGAGAGTTGAAGAAAATACATGTTTTTTTCCAACTATGAATTTCTGTTTAAAACAGTAGATAATAAACAGTTTTAAACCACAAACAATATTAATGTTAAACTAAGTTAAAAAGTATATCTATACATACCACCAATATTTTGATAGTGAAACTCTGAATTCGACAGTTTTTTATTTTATTTATTTAATGTTTGATTCTAGTGCCTCTTTCTAATCTAACCCCATCCCTTTATATATTTTACATTTTGTTTTTTCATAATTTAATTGATTGATTAAATAATATTGCAGAGAAGTCCACCAGTGACGTGTCGTAATAAAGGCTGCAGGGCGCAGCTTCCCCCCTCCACCAACTGTGAGCGATCTGTTCTTTATCAAACTTACTCTGTCTGTTTGAAGGTTGGAGACAATGATGTTTCTTGAATGTAGACGAGTTTTGTCATTGTTATATGCCATAAGTAGATCCTTATCAGTCCTCGTCAGATGAACACTGTACCTGGCGAGTATAGATAGAGCTGTAGTTACCATATTTATTTAGTATTCACCTAAAGACGACTGGAGATACTTACCAGTTGAAACGTTGTGACTCAAAACAAATAGAGATAATGCAAGTTCAAAACTCTTCTACATTCAACAAACTTAGTATACAGGGTGA
Organism: Polydrusus cervinus; assembly: GCA_935413205.1. Taxonomy (NCBI): domain Eukaryota; kingdom Metazoa; phylum Arthropoda; class Insecta; order Coleoptera; family Curculionidae; genus Polydrusus; species Polydrusus cervinus. The sequence goes on along the minus strand of OW284520.1, from coordinate 23,505,554 downwards.
TTCCTAAGTTTATACTTCTTTCTTAGCTGCGTATAGAAGGCATTAAAATAAACAACATTTTCAAAAAACCCAAAAATAAAGTACTTACATTCATTTATTACATTACAAATCAAATACGGTTCTGCCTAACTTGCCCGTTGAATAACATTAAGAAAACTTCTGGGTGTAGAGAAGAAACATCTACACTCTTACGACACTTACAATAAATTAGCACCATAATTAGTTAATTGTTTTAAAATTTTAGCATTTTCACCAATCTATTAAAATTAATTTGCTTCAGAAAACCACACCGCGCAGCGAATTGCCAAAATAAATAACTGACGACCGATCCGTAAAATGCATGACTAATAATACAAAAACCGGAGAAAAACGATATAAAGTAAAAGGCTACGTTTTGATTACCAGGCCCGCACTTAGATTTTTACTACTGTAACTCGGCTATTTTTAAGTTTTTTGAAAAAGGTATTTGAAAAAGATGGTTTATTTTATTGCCTTCTATACACAGCTAAAAAAGAAGTATCAACTTAGAAATTACCCTGTATTGATTCCGATAATATATAATAATCGATCTAGCCTAGCTTCAAAATGACATGGTGACTCATTCATTAGTCTCCAATATGGTGGCATGTAGCTGCATCATACGCAACAACTGGTGTTTAAATTTGCAAACTTAAATTGATAGGATTACGTTATAATATAATCATGAAATGCTAATTTTGACATAAATACGTTAATAAGTCAGTTTTATAGATTAAAGAAAATCGAACACAAATTTGCAATGTTATAATAATTTTATTCCGATAATAATTTAATCTCATCTTTATTAGGCTTTTGGTTTAAATCATAACAGGATTAATTAGTATTTTAACAGAAATAATTTTATTAATTAATTTTATGGATGGTGCTAGGCTAAATTTTTAGAACCGTCAATAAATGACGCGCGATATTATAAAGTCCCGGTCAGTGGACATTTTGTTTTATTTTTTAATAAAAATCTTCCTCACGTTGTACTAATGTTGTTGGCCCCAATTAGGAATTTATGATTGTCGAAGTGCCGAGGTGGTTGGATACCTGAAAATACTCCCCACAATATACACCAGTCAATATTTTCGATGGGTGTGATAGTATCGAATTAATAATATTTAAAAAGGTACACTAACCTATTTGCATCAGTAAATACTACAATAATTTGCATGAATAGTTATAGACCTATAAGCCTTCTTCTAAGCTTTTCAAAGTTGTTCGAGCTGGTTATATGTAATCGAATAATCAATTTTATAAATGAATGTAATCTTTTCTCGGAAACCAGCATATTTACCACAACGGAAGATCAACGCAAGCCGCCATTATTCAATTTACCCATTTGATTTTGAAATATCTTGAGAATGGTAGGATGGCTATGGGCATATTTTTCGATCTGTCAAAAGCTTTTGATTGTTTGGCTAGAAATATTCTTTTAAATAAACTTAAATTATATGGCATTAGGGGTTGTGCCCTGAAATGGATTTCATCATATTTAGGAAACCGACCCCAGAGAGTGGTTCTGAAAAAAGAAATGTGTGTATATAAATAAACATTTTCCCAAAATACATCCAATAGGAATGCCACAAGGGAGCATATTAGGGCCAATATTTATTATATTTATTAATGATTTAAATTTTAAAATAAAAAATTTAATTCCATTTTACAGTCTCACAGAGTGTGCTGATGAGTAATGATACTAACATTTTCGTAGGTGGTAAGGATATTTTAGAAATAGTAGCTAATGCAACAAAAAAGTTTGGTTTCAGGGAAACAAATTGCTTTTAAATAAAGATAAAAGAAGTCATTTTTAAAACTAAATTAAGAAAAAAGAACGACCAGATATGGTAGAACTTGGTCAGAATCAACTACCAACAGAAAATAATACCCAATTTTTAGGCATTTACATTGATGAAAGTTTGGATTGGTCACATCATATTGACTATCTAAGTAACAAATTAAATAAGGTATACTAGATCTTACCTACCATAACAAAATATTTGAACGATATGGCAAAGAGAACTCTCTATTTTGCAAATTTTAAAGCCACAGCAAGGTTTGGAATTATTTTTTGGGAAAGCAATTCAAAACTAAAAAACATTTTTGTTTTTAATATTCATAACCTGAAAGCTGTTAAATTGAGTATTCTGTTATCATCGCTACAGGTGAATATTAAAATAAATTAAATATTTTACATTTATTAGTATATTTAAAAAAAATTGGACTTATGTGCGTGGGGGCGAGTCCGTTTCTGGCTTTCCTGAGACATTAAACGCAGCATCTTTTTTCGGGTACGTATTCATTGTACAAAATAACAAAATTGTATTAAAGTATACGAGGTATTTAATAAATTAATACGAAAAGATTAATCGCTTGGTTCCCTTTGGCACTTGATTTCTCGGGTATGTGGTACTTATATAAAACGCTTGACTTATTATAACGTTTCCTACACGCACTTGATAATTTGCTCCATACCAAAGATAAACTAAAGCAAGAGAAATGATCCAATATAAAAATTTTACCACTCTTAATTTTGGATGCCCATTCGAAGTAGTTAAGATAAACGTTGTTCTGGGTAAATATCTATCAAATTCGAACACTCGTCTAAATTCCATTAGCTCATTTACTTTACCAAACGTATACCATTAGTTTTTTTTTTCATTTTCATTTACATTTAAAAAAAGATTTCAATATCTTCTAGTAAGTATGTATATCCAATAAAATCAAGTATGCCATGTAGTATAAAGTAAAAAATCCCCTTATTCTTTGGAGTTTTTATTAAACAATAGAGTTATTTTAAAGAATAACGCTTGGCATAAAAATAATCCAGGAATTCGTGGTGTAAAATAAATTGCTGCAGCCTGTAAAACTAAAAATGTAATATCCGGGGTTTTATTTTTCCCGCTGAGCTTTCAAATGTCTGTTTTTTAAATTTAAGTTTATAAAATTCTACTGAATGGCTGATATATAAAAAGAGAAGCGGGAACTGGAATTGGGTGATAGGTCTAGTAGAAATATTATAAAACCGCGAAAACCGTTTCTACCAAGTATCTTAAATGATGTTTGGTTGAGTTTGTATTATTTGTTTAAATGGTAAAATTTTCACTGAACATTATTACCTTTGTTGGTTAAATTAGATTAAAAAAAATCCGTTTTCTTGGCCCGAATCCTGGCCATGTTTTTAATGGATTTTTAAAATCTTTTTAAATTTTTATTCAATACTTATAAATTAAATTAGACGGGCGGAAGCATGCCTATTAAATGAAGGTTGTCATTTCTAAAACAATTTTTATAAAACAAAATTGTTCATTATCAATGTTAACTATAATAATAAATAGTACCGCTAATTTAATTTAATTATTTTAATTAAGAACGGTGTGCCTGAGGAGAAAAACGCAAGAGATCATTTTTATGCAGAATTGACCAGGCTAATCCGAAATAATATCCACATGGAGGAATATTAGTAGCGTCCCACTTTTTTTCTAAAAAATATATAATCCCTTCTTCATTTAAAGTTTTAAAAATTGTTCTATTGCCGATAACACTGAAACCAACGGAGATATCGAAATGCGGTTTTAATATTTTTTCTAGCATATTTCATCTACTTTTCGATTATAGTATCATAATTATACCGTATGATTTATTTTTTCGAAGTAAAATCAAAAAATGTGTTATTATTACAAATTGCGCCCTCTACCATATTTTTTGAGAACTATTATGGACAACTAAATACGATTGGTGAAAGTGCATACATTTCTCTTCCAAACAGTCTTTAGTTTGCTAAAATCAGATAAGTAGTTTCTAAGTTACAGCGATTTAAATGATTACACTTTCAACAGCTTCCCCCTCTCTTATTAAAGTCGGTACGCCAATGTGCATAAGACCAAAATGATGCATAATTGTCCAAGCCTTTTAATGGTGTTATCAATGGTATACCTTAATAGATATGTAAAATTTTAAAATTTACTTTTCAATTACAACGAAAAATTAATGCGAAACTTAAAAATTATTTCCAGGATTTTCCCATGACCACTTTAGTTATCATTTTTTTTCCTGAATTTCTATGCCCAGTAGTTTCCGAGATATGGCCGCTCGTCGACCTTAATGAATCACCCGGTATCTTTTTCTTAGAATTCTTTTTCTGCATGAAAATCACTTTCCCACAATTAGTGAAAAAAACTCAATAATTTGCTTAGTTTTATTGTAATTCGGGCCAAGGAGAACCGAAATTTAACACGGCCAATTTTAGCGCGTTTGGATCCACTTAACAAAATAATCCTAAATGCTATTTGTATGGCTTTGTTACGTTTATTTAATAAACTTCTCGGAAAATGTAAAGCTTTGCATGAAAATAACAAGATCCAACAATTTGTGGCGGATAATACATGGACCTGTAAAGCGGAAAATGTAATATCCGCGATTTTATTTTTCACGCGTAGTAGTCGCAGTGTTTGTGAAAATATAGGAAGAGTCAAATATCAAAATCATAATCAAAAAAAAACTCCTTGGTAGGTCCTAAAAATAATTACTAAAGTTCATATTGTTCTATTCCATCAAAGATAAATTGTTCCTGGCTTTAAAATATCGCTCCTTTCGAGCGATATTTTAATGTACTTCATCGTATAGAATCGTTCGAGGGTTGTCGACGGCAGAGGCGCCGCGGCGTGTAGTCGTCGGCGTGTTCGATTTCCGACATTTTGACCTTTTTTACTATTTTTTCAAAACGGTTAAATACAATGTATTTAAAGTTGCTGAGTTTATAGAGGAATATTGGAGGCATATTTAGTTAAAAGTGTCAAATATACAAAATATGCGATTCTTGTTGTTTTTTGTTGTAGATTGAAAGATTTAGATCGGTCAGTTAACACATTTTTACAATTTTTCTAGGTAGTTTAAAAATAAAAGTTTTCTTAGTTTATCTTTAAAGATAATGGCCAAATTTTAAATTATTATTTTAAAATAGTATTATTTAAAAAAAAAACTTAATAGGTATTTATGCTCCGGGGGTATATATGTATGTAGGTGATAGATATCAAGTTATTTAAATTAACATTTTATGGTTGATATAAGTATTTTAACTATAATTTGAAAATTTGTGAAATTATGTGATTTCAAAATTATCATATAAATATTTATATTTCTGCTGTGTAATTATTGGTATCCTGCTGTGACTCATCGGGTATCGAGTTTATTATCGGTAATCAAATCAGGTATTGACAAAAAGTACCAAGTGAGCGATTTAAATATTATCAAGGTATTTACTTAAAATTATCTAGTATTAACGGTCGATTTACATATGATTTTCTAAAGTTTATTAGGACTTTTATATTCCAGACATACCTATCAGCACTGGTATTTAGTTATAATTTATGTTACTCTTCTTGATTAAAATATAGCCATTCTTTTTCGTTTTGGACACTTGCAAGTATATTATTATTAATAAACTTGGTAATAACTTAATTTTATGTTAGCACAGTGAAATGACTTTTTAAAGTTAATTTGTGTGGTGGTAATTCATGCTCATAAAAACTAAGGTCGTGTCAATACTGTCAATTCGTTTAATATTAATGTTTTTGTATTTTTAAAATTTTAATGGTAGGGGATAGTGGGGCAAGATGGGCTAGGAAGGCAAAACAGAGTATGTATAAGATGACGTAATTAAACTCTGCTTAGCGTCAACAACTACCGACAAATAACTTGTGGGCTCCGATCGACCAGTGTTGCCAATCCTACGAATTTATCAGTAAATCTACGGGTTTTCATGAATATAAATACATCTTAAAAATTGAAACTTATTGGCTATAAAAAAGTGTTTACAGTATAAAATACTACAAAAATAGTATATATTTTGTTTCAGAAGTCACTTGATAGGAGAAAATGAAATGATTTTTTTGGATGATTTTTAATGAATTTCATCTGAAACTTTCGTCGTCGTAGATAGACTTATCAATTACCAATAGGTACTTCCCCAACCCTGATTTGTAGCAAAAATGGACCTCGCCTCCAAGAAATTTGTACCGAATTATCATATTTTTATAACTTATATCTTTAAACCACAAAGACGCATTTGCCTCATTACTCGGGCTTTGCACGACTACAAAATGTTTAAAAACTATGTTTAAACATTTTTGTTGATAGCTTAGAACATCCCACAAAGCATAAAAAATAGATTGAAACTAAATACCTCCAAATAGTTTTTTATTAATTCATGAAGCCCTACCTCTATATTTTGGGAATGCCCCAATTCACCTTATACAAATCAAAGTTTACTAAAAATAAATAATTTGAATTTGTATACTATTTTAAATTGTAACATTGTATTTTGTTTAATTTTACCAGTTATTTATCGTACAAAATAGCTGGTTTACAAATTGTATTCAGTTTTAAGTATTGGCATAAAAAGTAAATTAATAAATCAAAATTTTAATAACCATTATCTTGTCGAAGATGACAAGTTTTTAAAGGGTGTCATGTGGACGTGTAACACATGAAAGATTAATCGTATTTCTTAGTTTGTCGAAAAATCAATAAAAGTTTAACAATGTTGCTTAACCTGCGAACAGCAAACCCTTGTTACATCATCTTTTTGTAAAACCGTCAACAATATTATCCATCAAAGAAATTTTTTATGTTGATCGCCATAGATGGAAGTATAGAAGAATATTTCTGACGAGAAAAGTCGTATAAGACAGAAAATTCATATTTTATTAGATATTTTTATTATACTCTTGAAAAAAAAATCTTAAATAATATTTTTGCAATTAAAATATTGAAATGTGATGAAAAACTTCGGAATATCGAGCGTTTGAAAAGTCAATGCATAAAAGTTCACATAACACAATAGGCTTGTCCAATTGAGTTAGTGGTTAATACTGGCGTCAAGATACGTCACGGTTATCCGGTTATGCATGTCGCTTGGATAAATCAATATTAACCTGACAGCATTATTTTTTTACGATCAGCTGTCGTTTGTTTATGCACTTAGTTTTTCTTTCATTTTAAGTAATTACAACTTATACAAAACCTTCAATTACCAGATACACCACGTCTGTCAATTGTCAACCGTAAATACCCAGTTCCCCAGCATGGTTACTATTACCAACTAACCAATGACGTAATTTTACGTCAAACGATACCGTCACAGTTAGTACCAATCCTCGCTTAGAAGTATTACTTTTGGTTTTAACCACCCATCGCTTGCCAGGCTAAATGTGTTTAGAAAATTACGTAATTGAAGACATGAATGATGTGCCAAAAGAGGCTTAAAGGTTCCGTTTGTTATGGTGACGCATCCAGGTGGTTTTTAGAGTATAACAAACTATTTCTAGGACCAAATAAAAATACAGCGCGAAAGCAGGAATTTTAAAAACACAAGATGGATTTTTGTCTACTATTATAAATTTTAATTAGGTGCTTATTCTAATGGTTGAGGAGGGTCGTAGCCCAGAGCCCTCTGGTATATATTAAAAATTTTGGGATAAATTAAGTTTTTTAGGCCAGTTTTATTGTGACGTGAAGTCACAACCCTTTATTTAAAAAAAATAAAGCAGATCCATTTTAAATTTAACGTTAAAACACATTTTTCATGTTAAACCTATAACTACAAGCAAGTTTTAAAGTCTTCTTATCAACATGGAGTACTGGAGGAAGTTTGCACACCGAAAATATCCATGGGCAAAATCCGTTCTGTTGCAAATGAGCCAAAAGTATCAGAAACTGGATCAAAATAATAAAATCTAAAGAGGAACAAGTTGTTTGTTCTTGCTTTTACCACTGTTAACTTGTTTTTTTTAAATCAAAGATGTTTTATGTTTTGTTTCGTATTGTCTTTTTTACAATTTTAAGGTTCTTGTTAAAATACTCAGTGGACGAAATGTCATTCTACCTAAATGTGGGTATCATTCTGTAATTTTAATGACGAACAGCACTGATGATGGCGAAAGCCGAAACCGCCTGCTATAATATTAATACATTTTCTTTTTCTCAAATACATTAAAGACCAAAAGAATAAGAAGGTTAACCTAGCTATATCAAAGAGTTTGTAGTAGTTTTAGTATTTACCAATGTTAATACATTTTACCATTTCTTGTTGTATTTAATATTGCGTTAGTTTGTTTTATTATTAATAGGCATTTAAAGCGGCATTATATATGTCAGATACCAATACAGTAGACTCCCGATTATCCGAAATAATGCTGACCGGACCGATTTCGGATAATGCGGAGATTGAGGAAAATCATTACTTATAGGAAAAGTAACTATATCTATGTATTTTTGTTGATGTACTTGTACATACAGCATAAATTCTAATACTTATGTATGTACGTTAGTATGTAGGGGAGAGTCGGGTATTAGTGCGCACCTAAGCCAAAATTGTAATATTTCCGAAATGACAAAAAATTGGACTTCTAGGTTCGCTATCAAGATTCTTTAACGATTTGGCTTTAATATTCTGTAATTAATTTTAAATAAAAATGCACATTGTGACTTTAAAATTCGAAATTTCAAAAAATGACACTGCGCATAATTACCCGACGTATGCGGCTAATGGTGCGCATGGATAGGATAATCGTGCGCATTGAAAAGAGACACGAATAAAATAATTTATTGAAGCTAAGATTATACTTATTTATTCTTATAGCCTGAATCATGATTTCTGGATTCCATTGCGCCTTTGTTATTTTACGTTGGTATTTCGGCATCTGCAAAAATGCAAAATACTATAATATAAGATATTTAGGACTGTAATTATGGGTTATTTTGAGGTTATGCCGAAACTCTGACGTGCTGACTTTTTTAGACCTCGGATTTGGATTTAGCGACCCCAAAAACATATAGTAAACGTGGCCTAACCCCTTTTTGTGTGGCTGTGTTATTTACAACGCATTTTTTAAGAATGCTAAATACATGGGGGCTAATCGTGCGCACTGCGCCCCATTAACAGAAAGTGGCAGATTCGGTTTTAAATTCTTTAAAACAATATAAAACATTTTTTTGTCTAAATTATGTATATCAGTGTCAAGAGGACTCATTAAGCAATGTATTAACGCACACGATTATTAAAAAATGTAAAAATGGAAATACTTACGGCTTATTTTTTTCGAAGCATCTACTAGTACATGACATACGTAAACAACGAAACGACCATTTTGGATAAGTAAAGTAAAGCGATCCACCTGACTTATATGTCATAGTACACAGGCTTGGCAAGGGATGGCGCCTGAATACCGATTTCGAATTATATACCGTTGGTTATGGAAATAAAGACATGCGCACGATTAGCCGGCGCGCACGATTAGCCGACTCCCCCCTATTCATATTTATAAATTCAAGAAAGAGGTACCTAAATGGTACTTGTTTTAATATTAAAGTCTGTCGATTGATTAATTTCTTAGAAATTTCGGATAATGCGGAGGCATATTAAGAATCATTTCGGATAATCCGGTTCATGGGTCGTTTCGGATAATGCGGAGTTCGCATAATCGGGTTTCGGATTATCGGGAGTCTACTGTAGTTTAGAGCTAAAAATAATAAACAAAAGGTTAAAAGCAAAAAATAAACAACTTAAGAGATTGAGATAACAATTTACCAATTTTTAAGCCACTCTTAAACCGAGAAGTAAGTTAAATGGATAAATTTCGCATATGTTTTCTAACCTAAGAAAGAAATATTAGTCTTGGATGCTCTGAAAATAGATTGGTTGTGATCAGCTTTTCTCTGCCCCGCTCAAAATACTTTAATCTGGAGTTGATGTTGGTTAAAGATATAATTCTCCCATTATAATCCTAGTCCAATGTTGGAGGCAATTTATGATGGCAAGAATAGGTTTAAAAGATAAAAGTAAATTAGAACAGGTAGAGAATCGAAAATATCAATAAAATATAAGAGGGTCCTCGGACTCTGTTATACACCGCTGTGAAAGGGATATTACAAGCTATACAAAAGAAAGAAACAGATTAAAAATGACCCTATGTGGTAATCTAGTTTTTTATTTAATATTGTCCTAACTCGTAGTTTATGAATGGATTTTTCAATATTATAGCGTAATGTCTAATAATGATATTAAGATTATTCAACAAATTTTTCTGCGCACTATCAGAGTGTCCCAGTTATAATGAGAAAAGCTTATATTTTCAGTATTTCTGAATTAATTGTTTTGCATTTTGGTGTGATTAGTAATAAATGGGCACAACCAATGGCGTGCGTATGACCAATTTTATTTTTATTTCTTTTTAAAAATATATAAGAAACAAGGTATTTACTATTTAACTTCATCTAGAAAATACCATAGGTTAAAAGCAGTGACGTACTGTATTTTCTACTATAAAATTATTGTGCAATGTGACAAATTAGAAAATAGTCGAATACTTTGTGTATTCGATTATTTTTCAAAAAATATAACCCTTAGTTCTCCCAACGTAATACAATCATTTTGCATAGTAAAGAAAAAATGAACAACCGGCTCGACTGCTTCACTAGCATTCGACCGTGACGTTCCGAATTCGATCCTCGGAGTGGGCATACGCACAATAAAAAAAGTATGTCCGAATTTTAGTAGGTTTAAAAATGCAGGGAAGAGTGTAAAATATATCATCTTCCAATCCACCCCCTTTAAGGCCGGCGGTAACCAGGCCGGATGAAATCGGATATCTCGTGGGGTGCGGAAGAAGGTACACACTCCCCAATCGGTAGGTCATGCAATAACACAACAAACCGAGGGCTAGCCCTTGGGAAGGAGTGAGGATCGTGGGTCGAAACCCACGTTAACCTATAGGTTCCCTCGGGAATGGCCCTGGCGACGAACGAAGAGGTAAAATACCAATTCGAAGAAAAGGCAAGAAATGACGACAACCACCTCCTAAATAATGTCTGGATATAAAGGAATTAATTTAATACATTTATTCCATTTTTCAAACAACTATTTTAACTAAAAATCCAAAAATTAGCCCTTTTTTGGTTTTTTAGTGATAGCGGACAAAAAATGAGCTTATTTTATACGCGGTAATGAACTCTTAATATTTATTTGTTTGATTTTATCCTCTTACCGTACTTAAGTGTAAGTAACGTTTCAACAAGTGCTGTTCAGTGCATGATACTTAGAAATTAAAGGGCAGTATGTTAACATTCTAAGCCTACATACTTGTATAAATTCCTCAAGTGTTAAGTTAACCAGAAGACATTTAAAATAACCGTTAAATTTCAGTCTAATGTTACATTAATATGTATGTAAATATTAGTGTTTATGCATTGCACTGGACCAAAGCCGTTTTAAATCATGTACTTCCATATGCCTTTTGTAATCGAATATTAACTATTGCAGTTTTACACAAAAAAATGTGGGATTGCACAGTGATTATTGGCTAATATAATGCGTGGCAACGTAGTATTACTATCGACTAATATTGGCAGTATACACGCTCAGCCCGTAGAGAGTAATTTGAAAAACTTGGGTGGGTTGATACTTGCATTAGAAAACTGGTCAATTTATATATTTACCGATTTTTCATGTTTGATAATAAACGCCTATTCGCAGAACGGGTATTTTATTGTTTAAAGCCATACAACATGCAATTATATTAAACATAGAATTTACTGGTATTGATTTTCCCCATTAAAAAAAATGATTATTGATAAACACACCTCTAGGCTAGATAAATATTTGAACGCATTTAAGTTGATATTTGCAATAATTATATATATATACCATTTGAACTGAAAATGATAGTATTCGTTATTTACATGCAAAGATAAATTATGGAATTGACGCATTATATTTAATCCCGTAAATCCTGACATAACAACACGTTTCAGAATTTTTTTTTAAATAAGGTATTTTTATTACAATGAATACATATTTTTTTGGTATTATGGCATGTCCACGCGCGGCGCAGGCGATAAATTTTCAGGGCCACGCCCAAAGTTCCCCTCTGCATGGTTGGATTAAATTTGTTTTTTTAAATGTTTTTTTTTTGGATATTCCTAACTGGCTCTTTACTTAAAAACCCCATTTTTTATATTTGTGGAAAATATGAATATTGGTGTAAATCCAAAATTTTACCATAAGACTCATTTATGACTAACTTTCGGGCTCTGTTTTTCGGGCTCAGTTTTTCATAAATAAAAATAAAGTAAATATCGCTCACCACGCCAAAATTGATGATTTTTCACAAATCGTGTATTTTAGGAGCGTAGATCTAAGAGCAGTTTTTGGTGCAAATGCTTAGGTTTTAAAATACTCCTTCTTCAGTGCCGTTTTGTATATTGATATTAAAGCATTCTCGTTTCTTCCCACACAATTTTTTTTAAATAAAAATTTTTACTTTAATTTTGCTCTTTAAAAATAAATACCTAACTGTTTTCTGTTTTTGTTATAGAAATATTTTATTGCATTGGGTTATACTTTTGTTGATTTAAAATAGCTCTAAAAAAGGGAAGACGGAACATACAAGTATATAATAGAAAAATACTATAAAATATTATTCCTTTTACTCGTTTTTCTTTAAAAATGCATCATAAATTAATAACTAATACGATATGTGTCTGAAACCCTAATCTCTATATTATAAAACAGAACTTTTAGAAGAAAAGGTTTAAAAACTAAACGTTTCCTACAGGACCTTTGTAATCTAAGCCAAGAATACATTATTTAAAAAGATTTAAATTAAGAGTCCAAGCCTAAGACGAAAAATTAGGTTGCAATTAGACTTGTAGTCCCAAGCTCCTAGACTCAGGGGGGGGGGGGGCTCCCCCCTCTAAATACGCCACTGATTGTCCATATCGCGCTCAGAAGTTTTTTTTACTTCCTTGTGCGATGTAGACATCATATCCAATCGTGTTGTACAAATTACTCAATACCATGTCATTAAGCAACTCGACATTGAAGATTCTTTATTTAACCACAAACATATTTTTATTTTTTTTTTATGATAAAACACCCGCACTGTAGAAAAAATCCTTTAAGGCGCTCTGGGAGCGGTGCGAGTGCGAAAAAAGCGATTAACGTAGGTCTTAAAACGTTGAAGATTGTATTCATTGGGAAACACGACCTCAGGAAGATCATTCCACAAAGATGAGGTTCTCCAGATGAAAGAATTCTTGAACAATGAAGTTCGAGTAGTACTAAGCTGAACAACATATGGATGAGCGGCAGCGGTTCGCCGTGTATTTCTGTTTTGCATTGCTCTAGGTGGAATCAAGTCGGCAATGTCAGTCGAACACCTGCCATGGAAATATCTGTAAAAGAGAGCCAAATCACCAACCTGTCTTCGATGCTCCAGGCTATCGAGGGTCTTGGTCAGTTCGGGGTCGCCGATCAGACGAACGGCTCTCCTTTGAATGGAATCCAGTAGCCGAAGGGTGTGCTTGGGTGCAGAGCTCCAGACATGAGAGCAATATTCTAATGATGGTCGAATCTGGGCTTTGTAGAGTGTCAAAAGTTGATGAGGTGTGTACAACCTTTTGGTGCGGAAAAGTACACCAAGTTTCTGTGCAGCTGTCTTGGTAATTGCGGCAACGTGATCATGCCAAGACATATTACCTCCCAGATTGACCCCCAGCAAATTAATAGACGGTGCCAGGGGAATTGCGTGTCCTGCCATGACTATATCCGGTTCTGCAATGTTAACCTTTTTGGAGAAGACTGCTGCCTGGGTTTTCTTGGCATTAAATTCGACTTGGTTACTGTCACCCCAAGCCAAAATTTCTTCCAGGTCATTGTTGAGGCGCAATACTTCATGCTGCCTTCGAAGATGTGCGTCGGCAGCGGATGTTTGGGGAGTCAAGGTAAAAGATGAGACAAGTGTGCTGTCATCAGCAAAGCTATAAATTGGATTTTGGGTTTTCACTAGAAGGTCGTTAATATACAGTAAAAAGAGGGTAGGCGACAATATGGACCCTTGAGGAACACCGGCATTGATGGTGAAGGTGTCTGAGAGAAACCCGTCAATCGCCACTTGAAGAGAACGGTTCTTAAGGAAGCTGGTTAACCATAAACAAAATCCATTAGGCATACCGTAGGATCGCAATTTACTTAGAAGCCCATCGTGCCAAACACGATCAAAAGCCCTAGAAATGTCCAGTGCAACAGCCCGGGATTCTCCATGATGTTCGATGGTGTTGCTCCAAAGATGGGTGACATATGCCAGAAGGTCACCTGTTGATCTGGACTTACGAAAACCGTATTGATGGTCGCTGATAATGTTAAGCCCTTCCAGATACTTTAGGAGTTGTTGGTTAATAGTTTTCTCCATTACTTTTGAAATTACTGAAAGCAATGCGATAAATAGGCTAAACACTAAAACAGACCGAACTTGACAGACAAAGGGCAACCGTCCGTTATTAAGGTATTGAAGCCTTAGATCATTTGTTCTCTTTTAAATTTGTTTCAGTGAAACGGCCTAATACAGGGTAGATTCTGTTACATTGAGGTCATGGTTTTTCCATAGGCGTCCGTAAAATTGGATTTAGAATTCCTTACCCATTTTTATAGAAGGTCGAATAACAAGAAATAAAGTATGGGGTGGTTCTCTAGGACATCCAAGGAGTCACCTATTTAAATATAATACTTAATTTCCATAACACCTTGTATACTATAAATAACTGTTAACATAAAAACTGTCAAATACAACTTTGAGTAGAGTTTAAATAGTCATAAATATTAAAATTTATTCCTGTCGGGTCGGTCGTAAACAAAAGTGGTAAAAAGAAGGAATTTAAATACAGCGAGTTATCCCGTGTAAGGTGGACCATTTGTTAGACCACCCCATTCATTCCTGAGACATATTACCCATTGTTGTCCTTAATAAAGGTAACTTAATGCCTTACATCAGTGATTTTATTCGTTAGTGTTGGGTAGCGCACATAAAAAGCACAGTAGGCGTATTTGTAAATTACTGTAATTCATTTATTTCCTACACCAATTGGGCGCACTTTACAACTTTTATTCCCTACGAATAACAAAATGATTTTTTATTAAAACTATGCAGGGGCGTATCGAAAAACTCATTCTGAGAGTTTCAGTCTTATGTTATAAAGCCCTATGCAAAATTCGTAAATAATAATAATAATAAATGCCTTTATTTATATACGAAAATAAACAGTTTACATAATTTGTTTTTAAATGGTGGCGAGATCTAGCGAATCCGCTACTTACCTTACCACCTACCAATTACGAAAATAAACTTAAAATAGTATAGATAGTACTAAATATTAATACTAAAATATTAATTTAAAAAAACAAAAAAAAAGGGATTGTACCTACAAAACTTAAATATTACAGAAGAAGAAAGTGTTAGCGATATATTGACTTAAATTTAAAAAGAAGAACATAATTTAAAGAAATGATATAGAAAAGCAACCTATTATATTATTAAAAGTTATAAAAATTGAATAAAAATTAGTTATATAATATTTACTTAGATTTTATGTAGTCTTTGATTCGCCTCTTGAACGCTGAGACAGTCGAACTCGTTTTTATATTTAAGGGTAATGAATTGAAGCATTTGGTAGCATTATAAGAGAAAGAGCGCTAAAATAAAGCAGTTCTGTGCCTTGGAACAGTATACAAAAAATTAAAGCGAGTAGTTAAATGATGAATGTCCAATCCCCGTGTAAGTTTTTGTAAGAGGTACTCTGGCTGCTGAAACATGCCGACTTTAAAAACTAAAGTACACATATGTAAAAAATATCTGGAATCTAATTTTAACCAACCTGATTCCAAATAAGTAGGGGAGATGTGGTCATATTTTCTAACTCCATAAGAAAATCGGAGACATCCATTCTGTAACTTTTGCAAACTACCCTTATCCTTAGCCGTTAGAGCAGGCCAAAACAATACATCACAATAAGAAACAAGTGATAAAATAAGAGATTCACATAGTTTCAATTTAATATTTTGACTTAAAATATCTTTATATAAGTACAAAGTCTTTAACTTACCGTAGCTTTTTTGTAAAATATAAGACACGTGTTTCTCAAATCTAAGTTTTTTATCAAAATAAACACCCAAATTTTTAGCGGAATCAACAGCAATTATACTAACATTATTAATCTTAATATTAAAGTTATCATCATTACCCCTTTGTCCAAAAACCAGTAGCTGTGTTTTAGCCTCATTAAGTATAAGACCATGGGCTATGGAAATATTACAGATTGTGTCAAGATCATTATTTATCCTTTCCTGCGCTACCACTGCTTCACTGCTTTTAAAGAAATAATAAAGTTGAGTATCGTCAGCGTATTGGTGCGAATTAAGGTATTTTAAATATCTACTAAAGTCAGCAGTATAAACAGAAAACAACAAAGGCCCAAGAATACTACCCTGAGGAACACCACGCTTAACTTCTAAAAACGATGAAGTAACGCCACCCAGTGAAACTCTTTGACATCTACCACTTAAGTAGTTCCTGATTAATTCAACTGACTCAGGGCCTATGCCAAAATAACTAAGTTTATTACAAAGAATAGCATGATCAAGAGTATCAAAGGCCTTACTGTAGTCAAGGAGAAGCAAACAACCATTCATTCCCCCGTCTGACGCTCTTAGAAAATCATCAGTCACCTTGAGTAAAGCTGTGGTAGTACTGTGTTGTGGACGAAATCCGGACTGTGTAATAGGTATTACCTTACATTCCAACAAGTAATCAGTAAGTTGTTTAAAAATTATCTTTTCTAATATTTTGGAATAAGCATCTTATCGATTTGAATTTAGGCCTATGTGCTAAAAATAAGTGTTTTCGGAGAATGAATTGACCTGTATCAGCAAATTGTATTTTAGACGGCCTGAACACTAGGTAGCCCCCGTGTGTTGTTTTTCGTTTAAGGGAGATTTCTACTGTGATGGTTTCAAAAAATCGATCACTATCATTGCTTTCTTCTGATCTCTCATGATTCGGTACTGTGCATTTGCAGTTGTTTATTAAATTATATTTCGCAACAAACTTGGTTAAACAACTTTTTGTATTGCTGACTTAAGGGGGATTTCTACTGTGATGGTTTTTAAAAAATCGAAATTTTTTTCCGACGCATTTCGACTCTCTATAGCCTCTAGAATAACCGTGTGTAAACGTTTTCACGAAATCTACTCCAATAAAAAAGTTACATCCACTTTTATGATTGCTGGTTAGTTCTCATTACTAGCCGCTTTTGAGTTAGGCCGCTTTTGAGTTAGGCCGCATTCTCAGAGCCATGTTCTGTCGCCAGCGACATCATCTCGACCAATCAGGATCGTCAGGCCAGGCTTGCACAGAGGCAGGAAGAATCAGCTCGTTTATCGTTTTTCGAGGAAGAGGAGGGTGTAATCTACGAGCCAGGCACCTCAAACTAAGTGACAGTGAGACTATTTTGTTGTGAGCCACCGTTGAAACTTTAAAGTTGTTTTTCTCGAAACCCTGTTTTTCGCGCTGGTGGAAAGTACTTCGGTATGTTCAAATTATCAGAATTTAATGATTTTAGTCTTAAAATGCTTAGAATACAAGTGGTTATAACCCCCTCTAGAATCAAGTATTTTGCGATATTACAGAAAATGTTACGGCCCTTAAAATACAAAAAAAATGGTAAATTTTCAAAAAAAATTTTAAATCTCGCGCCATTTTAACAGTTACTCGAGTTTTGGCTTGGTTCTAGTGGGGGCTATAACTACATGCTTAAATAATTGAAGAATCTGGGTCAATTTTATTTTATCATGAATAAAAAAATTTATTTGAATTCTGCCAGCAAGTTACGTTTTTTTTGAGGGGGCAACTTCAGCACCCTGTAGCACCCTCAAGTTTTTCATTTTTTGAGGGTTGGAAAATTTTTTTTGGTACATCTTATCTTTAATAAAAAGAATTGAAAACTTGTTTTTCTGCATTTGTCTTATTATCCCCAGAAAAAAATCGTAAAGAAACGATGAAAATAGGACCATCACAGTAGAAATCCCCCTTAATACAAATACGGGTTGGGCAAATGTTCCGGAACGGCTTAATTACAAGCGAACGAAAAGTGATATCGAATCGGAGTTTTGGGCAATCTATAGGACTAAAATTTTACTATTTGACTGTTATACCATATGTCAGTAATGTCTCCAACTGTCAAGTGTTGACGTTATTTTTTTAAATGGAACACCCTGTATATTATTAGATTGAATTTAATCATATGATGTGCTATATGAAAAATATTTGAAATTTATTGAACATTTAGAATATCTGATAATATACAGGGTGTTCCATTTAAAAAAATAAAAAAATAACGTCAACACTTGACAGTTGGTGATATTACTGACATATGGTATAACAGTCAAATAGGAAAATTTTAGTCCTATAGTTTACCCAAAACTCCGATTCGATATCACTTTTCGTTCGCTTGTAATTAAGCCGTTCCGGAACATTTACCCAACCCTGTATATTTTTTAACAGTTTATTACGGATAAACCGAATTTCGAGTAATCGAGATTGCATTGTATACAAATACAGGGTGGCGCATCGAAAACAAAATAGAGACATTTACTGGCAGCTCAGTTCTTTTTTGAAAAAACGTTCAGACCCGTCGATTTGGTTTTCTAGGGGGACACAAAATTGGCGAAAAAACACATTAACACGTGCAGCCCCCTGGGCGGGGGTGGCACCGCCCCTAGAATCTTAAATGGAAAGGGAGATCGAGTGATATCTTATTTTAAAGGTCTTTCAATTCCCTTTATAATGATGTAAAATTCATTTACTTCAGTTCAGTAGTAAAGGAAATTGAAAGACCTTTAAAATGAAGTATCATTCGATCCCCTTTCCATTTAAGATTTTAGGGCTGCATGTGTTAACGTGATTTTTTGCCAATATTGTGTCCCCCTCGAAAACAAAATCGACGGGTTGGAGTGTTTTTATAAAAAATAACTGAGCTGCCAGTAAATGTCTCTGTTTCGTTTTCGATGCGCCTCCCTGTATGTACAAAGTATTCTAAAAAAAAACACATTTGAGTTTCATCCGAAATTTAGGTTTAAGAATGCAGGGAAGAGTGTGAAACAAAGTGTTAACAATGCAAGCAAGAGAAATAGTTAATCACTTTCATGGATCCCACGCCACTGGAGCCCCATATTTACGGCCTGTTTAAAAATTGAATATAATTATTAATATTGAATTGTTCAATTGATTTGTTTATGCATTTGATGGGCACAGTGCGACAGAGCTATAGAGTCATAAATTCGAAAGTACATCGACATCATACTGTTAGCCTGTTATAAAATCCTATAAAATTTTCTTAATATTTATTATATTGCTCCCTACAATATTTTTTTAATACATTTATTAGTATTAGTTATCCAATTATTAGGAATAAGCTCTAAACCAGCGGTTCTCAACCTTTTGGAGTGATGTACCACAAAATCATTTTTATAATTTTAGGTACCACCTAACTTAAATACCTATCTGGCCTAGGTATTTGATTAATTGTAATTTACGTGATGAAATTTTAATCAAGGGATGCCGTTCTGCCCTTCTTTCGAATTAGGCTTTTTTCCTCTCCGTTCGCTGCCAGGGCCATTCCCGAGGGGACCTACAGTTTAACGTGGGTTCCGAATCACGATCCTCAGTCATGCGACACCCCCCAAGGGCTATCAACCCTTGGTTTATTGCCATTGAATGACCTACCGATTGGGGAGTGTGTACCTACTTCCGCACCCCATGAGATGTCCGATCTCATCCGGCCTGGTTACCGGCGTGAATGGGGTGGGTTGGGAGATGATACCTTTTACACTCTTCCCTGCATTCTTAAATCCACTAAATTTCGGACATACTTTTTTTATTGTATGCCAGTAGCTTCACCTCTGAGCCACAACCGCGTAATCAAGGGATAAAATAAAATTCAAGAATAGAAATAATTTTTTAGTACATTTTTAGGTTTCGTACTACTTACAATAAAAAACACTAAGTGTTGCTAATGCTCCCATATTTTAGTTTTTCCATGTATTTATACAGGGTGATTCCTAAGTTGATAATTCTTTTTTAGCTGCGTATAGAAGGCATTAAAATAAACAACATTTTCAAATACCTTTTTTTAAAAAACCTGAATACTGAATACTAAATAAGTAAAGTAACTACAGCTCTATTCATACTAGCTAGATGCACTGGAGCATGACTGAGATGGGTGCAGTCATGCGTTTAGTTCGTATGCGGTATTTTAAGTTTACATCTACTTAACAAGGGTTTCCAGATATTTCCTATATCTAGTTAGGGCTTACTAAAACAAATTGAGTTCTGGTATATTGTAGCAGCTTCCTCGACCTTCCTCTTCCTCCAATGTGGCTCTTTATGCAGGATTCGAGCTTCTGTCCACTTGATGTAATGACCGTGTGTCCAGGCATGGTCAGCTGCACCTGATTTTTCGGTTTCTCCTTTAAGCGTGTTGTTTCTGTGTTCCTTGACCCTAGTTTCAAGTGGCCTTAGAGTCTCACCAATGTAGGATCGGCCACATTCGCAGGGGATCTGGTAGACACAGTTTTTCCTGTTTTTCTGACTTGTTGGTTTCGTCTTCGTCAGGTGGCTTCTTAAAGTGTCTTTCGAGCTGAATACCGTATTGATGTTATATCGTTGTCCTAGTCTTCTAATTCTCTCAGATACTCCTTTGACATACGGAATGTTGAGTGTTGATTGTGACTTTATTTGCTTCTTTTGTGTATTCGGCCGATTCTAGCGATTTTCCATTAGTTTATTAACTATTTTTTTTTATTTTTAAAAATGGGGAAACTCAGTTTATCCACTAGATGCCCGGGGTAGCCATTTTTGTTGAGGTCGGTCTTGTTGTAGTTAGTTTCCTGTTTGAGGGCTTCATTTGAATTACAGATGGTAATTGCTCTATCCATAAGCATTCTTACTATGCCATGTTTTTATGTTATTTACTATTCACCTGAAGACGACTGGAGATACTTACCAGTTGAAACGTTGTGATGTAAAACAAATAAAGACAATGCAAGTCCAAAACTCTTCTATAACAGCTAATAATGATGTGTACCACCAGTGGTACATGTACCACAGGTTAAGAACCGTTGCTCTAAACGTTTAGTAGGTTGTGAGTGTGTTGTATTTCATATTTTTTAAAAAAATTTAAATCTATGTCTAATCGTGTAAAGTTTGTTAATTTATAAATAATTCTATGAATTTTTAGATAGGTTAGTTACGGCTAGTTACGTGACAAAAGTAATTACCAACATATTACAATGGGTTAAATTAAGCTATACATTTTAATTTCGTTGGGATAACTTAAAACGTAACAAAATAATTAACTTTCCGTGATTAAACAGATGTTTTCTTGCTTTCAGCGTTAGATTACAAACACTAAAATTGCCCTCAAAGAAATTTGTAATTACGGTGTGATTAAGTGAAACAGTAAATTTTGCAATATTATAAAATTAACAAGGAAATTTTATGTTAGTGCTTTAAAGGGTCTTAATATTGCTATAATCAGTTAATATTTCATAAACAAGTATGAGTCAAATCCGAGGTCAAATCCGTCTAGCAATGATGTTATGATTTTTTCTTGTGATTGGGTTAGAAACACCATTATTTTTGTAATTTGCACCCCACGCATCTCATAAAATTCCAAGATGAGGCATAAAAAATGTACCTTTCTATGTCAAAACAGACAATATGTTTGAAAACTTCCCACCACGGATTTATCGAAAACCACTGATTAAAAAAAAAACGCCGAGACACTTCAAAAGATGTGCCAAAGGGAACAACTTTTTAACCAAAAACTACTTCACCCCCTTTTACCCGATGCCCACCGGGGTCATCCCCTTAAAAATATTAAATGACAAGGGGTATCAAGTAATAGCTTGTTTGAAAGGTCTTTCAAAGTGCTTTATTTTGACGTTGGATTTTTTTAAATCGATCGATTCGTTTTCGAGAAAATTAGAAATATCTTTATTTATCTTAATTTATTCAAAAACACACGAAAATATCACTTTTTATTTTAATAAGTGTTCAAAATGTTGCCCGTTATTGGCCTAACAATGATATAGGCGATATTCAAATTCCTGACGGACATTTTCAAAAACATGTTGTGGGAGATCATGGCAGCTTTCGATGATGCGTTGACGAAGTTCATCCAAAGTTTCAGATTGGGGAGTGAACTCAATAGATTTCAAATGGCCCCATAGAAAAAAGTCTAATGGCGTCAAGTCAGGAGATCTAGCAGGCCATTCTATCGGCCCTCTTCGCCTTATCCATTTATCTGGAAACTCGTCGTCTAGCCATTGCCGAACCGGAAGAACATAGTGAGGAGGAGCGCCGTCTTGCTAGAAATATATTTCAGCCTCATCAAGTATAGGGTTTCCATCGTCTTCGATTTGGTATCAATGATTTCAGTGATAAGCGGATTGATGGTATTTTCCAACATATCTAAATAAATGCCTCCATTTAAATTCCCATTAATAAACAATGGCCCAACACACAAAACAAATTAAGATAAATAAAGATTTTTCTAATTTTCTCGAAAACGAATCGACCGATTTAAAAAATCAAACGTCAAAATAAAGCACTTTGAAAGACCTTTCAAACATGCTATTACTTGATACCCCTTGTCGTTTAAAATTTTTAAGGGGATGACCCCGGGGGGCAGAGGGTAAAAGAGGGTGAAGTAGTTTTTGGTTAAAAAGTTGTCCCCTTTGGCACATCTTTTGACGTGTCTCGGCGTTTTTCCTTTTAATCAGTGGTTTTCGATAAATCCGTGGTGGGAAGTTTTCAAATGAACACCCTGTATACTGGGTGGCGCATCGTTTTCGATGCTAGATTATTCTATTTACCTTGCAAATTAGTTATGTCAAAAACGTTGTAATTAAATACAGGGATGGCTCATCGAAAACGCAACAGAGACATTTACTGGCAACTCAATTCTTTTTTAGAAAAACGCTCAGGGGGTCACAAAATTGGCAAAGAATTACGTTAACACGTGCAGCTTTCTGGGCGAGGGTGGCATCACCCCTATAATATTAAATAGAAAGGGGGGTCAAGTGATACCTTATTTTAAAGGTCTTTCAATTCCCCTTATAATGATGTTAAATTCATATACTTCAGCTTAGTAGTAAAGGAAATTGAAAGACCTTTAAAATCAGGTATCACTCGACCTTCCTTTCCATTTAAGACTTTAGGAGTGGTGCCACCCCCGCCCAGGGAGCTGCACGTGTTAATGTGATTTTTCGCCAATTTTGTGTCCCCCTCAAAAACCAAATCGACGGGTCTGAGCGTTTTTCCAAAAAATAACTGCCAGTAAATGTCTCTGTTTCGTTTTCAATGCGCAACCCTGAATTTCGTTTTACATACAGGGTGTTATTTAAGTAGCAGACAAAATTTTAGCGATAATTAATAAGAATTTAACACAAATAATATCTTCCAGTACCCAAAAAACCACTTTATTAATATATAAAATCATTTATTCATCAATCATCAATTTTTGTGGTCCTGATTTACACATTTGACACGATTATTTTAATTAGATATTTGTCATTTAATAATAGAGAAAACAAGGATTAAAGCTATTCTAGATTAAATTATTCATTTGACGATCGTACTATTATTAAAAATAAAAATTTTTGTACATCATTATAATGTTTTTGTAGTTTAAGCCATTAGCTAGATATTATTTATCGTTATTGTGGGACGCTCTGTAGATTTGTTAAGATATTACCCCAATTAGATAAGTAGATTTCGGAACATTACATTTTCCAACAAACATTGAAGAAAATATATTGCCCTACCTCACGCTATCTTTGTATTAGCAAACTTCTTGAGGTATCAAGCAGGTTTTTTTTATCATTCAAACTAAGTTTCCCAAAACTTAATCATTAATACTTTTAATGAAGGCATCCATTACTAATTATGAAAAAAAATACTGGGTCTTCCAAAAGTCCCGCATAAAATTAATATCAATTAAAGGAAAAAGATCTAGGAAAAACGCTCGGACCCGTACATTTTTATTTTTAATTGTGCCTTTTTTGATATAAAAAAACATTATACCGGGTGTTGCATAGTCGAACGGGACATAGGAAATACCATGTAATTTTAAATGGGGTCAATTATTGGCTTCCCTAATTATTTTAGAGAAAAATTCTATTTAGGTTTATTAAAGAGCACTAAAACCCACATTCAAAAGAATAACTTTAGATATTTTTAATGAGCCCGTTTACGGGTTATCGCCGATTTCTTTTTAACTATTTCTCCTTTTTATGGCCCCGTATTTGCAGGCACCAGTCAATGTAAAAGATGACTGTCAAATAAAGTTGTCATTTTGAAATGTGTGCTTTATTGTTATAAAAACTCGTACATGGAAAATATTAGCCATGAATTACATTTCTGAAGAAAAAATATTGATGATTAAATGGTATTATCAAGGCAATAGTTATCAAAATGTGTCAGACATGTTTGCTGCTCTGTATCCGAATAGACCGATACCTGCAAAATCTACAGTCGAAAGGACTATCAAGAAATTTGAGACAAAAGGCACTGTAATAATAACAGCAGATGTGAAGAAAGGCAGGAACAAAGAAGAGATGCAAGAAATGATAGGGACTTGCAAGTTTTATTGTGCGTGGAAGAAAATGATGGGAAGATCAGCACACGGAAACTTGAGGATGACATAGGATTAGATCACACCACAGCGTTACGAGCTTTGAAACGACATAAATATTATTCATACAAATATGAAAAGCACCAAGAGCTAAGAGATAGGGACGAAATACGAGGACAGGAGTTTTGTTTTGGTATGATTGAAAGAGCAAACATATATAGGGAATTTTTAAAAAACATTTGTTTCACTGACGAATGCACATTTACCTTAAACAACGAACCCAATGTTTAAAATTATCGATATTGGAGCAAAGAAAACCAACACAGGTTTGTCGAAACAAGGACGCAATATCCACAAAAAGTTAATGTTTGGGCTGGGATTTTCGGAGAAAATATTGTCGGGCCATTATTTTATTATATTTGGGAATATTTAAACCGTGCTTTTAATGGAAATGTTATTGGCTTAAATCATACAGTAAATTGGCCAGCCAGGTCTCCTGATTTATCGCCAAATGATTTCTTTCTCTGGGGCCATTTAAAAAACAGGATATACAAAGATAAAAAATACCCAAATCTAGACGAGTTAAAAATGCTATTTCTGCCGAATGCAATAGAATTTCAGTTTACCAACTAGCGAATGTAAGAAGAGAATTTTATGATCGCCTCGGTTATTGTCTAGCAGTCAGTGGAGGAATATTTGAACATCTTCTTGAATCCTAAAGTTCTAACAATTTAATAGTACCTACCTATTAATTAGTAAAATATGGAAACATGTAAAATGTCATAATTAACCTTGTAATTGGATACTTTATTTTAGTTTTATTCAGATTAATTTGTACTCATAAATACACCTTTAATATTTTCGATGTACGAGTTTTTATAACAATAAAGCACACATTTCAAAATGACAACTTTATTTGACAGTTACCTTGACTGGTGCCCGCAAATACAGGGCTATAAAAAGGAGAAATAGTTCAAAATAAATCGGCGATAACCCGTAAACGGGCTCATCAAAAATATCTAAAGTTATTCTTTTGAATGTGGGTTTTAATGCTCTTTAATAAACCTAAATAGAATTTTTCTCTAAAATAATTAGGGAAGCCAATAATTGACTCCATTTAAAATTACATGGGATTTCCTATGTCCCGCTCGACGATGCAACACCCGGTATAGGGTGTCTCATAGAACTATCGTCACGTCTTTGACGATTTTTTTAAAATGGAACACCCTATATATTGTATTATTTCCTGATTCCCCACAAAATTCTACGCTTATGTTGTAAATGTCATATGTCTAAATTCAATAGTTTTTGAGATGTTGACGTTTCAAATATGGCATTTTTTGACTTTGGCAGGCTGTGACATTGGAACGATTCATCTTAGAGAAAAATAGTTTTCACCTCCCTTTCTTAGTTTTTTATTCTCTATCCAAATAAACCAACCTCCGATTTACCATGTTAAACCAAAAAACCGGTTTTAACGGTGTAGGACACCTATAAATAATTTTAACATCCAAGAAAATATAGTTTAAAGCTATTTTGAACTCATAAAAATGTCCCTATACTAGTTCCTATATAAGGTTCAGAATATTCTCGCGTAACCTTTTAAACATTTTTTAGCTATGATAAAAATATAAAGTGAGTCGTAACGATTCAATACAATAGTAGTTTGTACAATAAGTGGCGGTGCAGGATTTTTGGGATGGGTGGGCACAAGCGGGCCCGATGAATTTTGAGTGGGCACTACCCAAATCAAAGGTGACATAGTGACTTCTAAAAAAAAAGGTCGCCGTCTCCCCCACGTTCTATAACGCCATAAGCAGGGGAAAAACCAAACTTCCCTAACCCCCCCCCCCCCCCCCGATTGGCGACTTTGCTATCGACCACAATAAAAAAACAATTATGTATTCCCTAACAGCTTTTAGTGAAGAAGCCAAATTTGATGTCAAAAAAATCTATATTTACAAATTTGACAGATACGACGCCATATTGGATTTTCTTAAATGGCAACCCTATCTTATAGTAAGCCAGCTGCATTCGCCTATCTGTTTCAACATTAAAAATGTATAATGTCAATATTTATTTTCAGCCGTTCCGGAGATACGAGGCTTCGAAGTTGGTGATTTTTTTATCATCGAATTAACAGAAGCTTTGAGATTAGAAACTCAATTTTTTCTGGAGATGCGTAATTTTTTATAACGGAGCCACCCATGCTATTATCAAATATGTCAGATGTCAGAAAATGACAGTTACGACGCCATTTTGAATTTTTTTAAATAGCGACCCACATTTATAACTACACCAATGTGCAATCCGATTTCAAAAATATATAGTTGTCGATATTTATTTCCAACCCTTACCGAAATACGACCTTATCAAAAACTGCATCGTATGATTATGTGTTTTAAGTATCTCACCCCATTAAAAAATAGAAGCTTTATGATTAAAAAATCAATTTTTTCAGAAGATACCTACGTAATTCCTTATTACGGAGCAACCCATGCTATTGTCATATATGCCAGATGTCAAAAAATATAAAAAATGTGAGTTGCCATTTAAAAAAATTCAAAATGGCGTCGTAACTGTCATTTTCTGACATCTGACATATATGACAATAGCATGGGTGGCTCCACCATAAGAAATTACGTATCTTCAGAAAAAATTGATTTTTTATTCACAAAGCTTCTATTTTTTAATGGGGTGAGATAGATACTTAAAACACATAATCGTACGATGCAGTTTTTGATACGGTCGTATTTCGGTAAGGGTTGGAAATAAATATCGACAACTATATATTTTTGAAATTTGACCGCGAAATGCATTACATTGATGTAGTTATAAATGTGGGTTGCCATTTAAAAATATTCAAAATGGCGTCGTAACTGTCATTTTTTGACATCTGGCATATATGACAATAGCATGGATGGCTCCACCATAAGAAATTACGTATCTCCAGAAAAAAATTAAGTTTCTAATCTCAAAGTTCTGTTAATTCGATGATAACAAAATCACCAAGTTCGAAGCCTCGTATCTCCGGAACGGCTGACAATAAATATTGATAATTATACATTTTTAATGTTGGAACAAATAGGCGAATGCAGCTGGCTTACTATAAGGTAGGGTTGCCATTTAAGAAAATCCAATATGGCGTCGTATCTGTCAAATTTGTAAACATAGATTTTTTTTGACATCAAATTTGGCTTCTTCACTAAAAGTTGTTAGGAAATACATAATTGTTTTTTTATTGTGGTCGATAGCAAAGTCGCCAATCGGGTGAGACACTTAAAATAATGTCCCTGTACACACCTTATCTACTCCACAAACAGTTACACCAACTAAATAAACATAAGTATCTCTAAGATCTTCTCTTTTGATAACTGTCACCACAAATACAATAACTATTTTACACAAAATGAAACCTTCTCTTTTGTCTTAAATTAAGACATCAATTATTACTTTGGGAATATCTATTTCAACACAGGATGCTGAGTTTATAGGGATTGTAAAATACAAGCGGAACAGTTCAAATAGCAAAAGGAACACACTTTTCGAGGGGCGAATAATTTTTGTTACTTTTTACGCCTTCATTTTGAACATAAAAGTATGAAAGCTATTATTGTGTGCGAATTAAAATGTTTCTGAGACAAGTTTATTAAAGAATTAAGCTTGTGCCACTATTATAAACTGTAATTTTTCACTTGTTTGCAAATAACTGATATTTTTTCTGCCGATTTTTGGGGTAGCAAAAAGAGGGGTTTGGGAATTCTGAGGTGGCAACTGCCACTCCTTGCCACCCCGTAATTACGCCACTGCTGATAGTACCCAAGGCTACAAATCTTACTGTAATTTCCCTTTCACGGTGTGACGTGTATTTCGGTAATGATTCTACTCATTGAACCTTTATTTCATCTAATATTTTAACCTTAAAGCTCCCTTTTCTTCTTAACTTCATTTATTCTCCTGAATCTTTCACTTATTCTGATGAATGTTTCTGCGTTCGAAACATGTAGAGAATTTCTATCTTAAAATAATCATTTTATTAATATAACAGTGTAGGAAGACTTTAAGTTCTTATTTCTTTCCTTGTAATTATCCACTCCACTTCAAGTATAAACAACTTCTTCAAGTTATTATATATTAATATCGACCCCTAGACGCTTAAACTGTTACACAATATGCCTGTTACGGCTCTGAGCTTTTATTATATTTAAATAAAGCTTTTAAATTAGATGGGAGTATTAAATAAACCAAATGAGGGGAAAAGGTAAACAAAATTATTATGTTTATCCCGAATATATGTTTATTACGTTAAAACTTAAGCGCTTGATTAAAATTTAACTAAAGGTAAAGTTGTATAATACAATAGGCTCAGGGTTGGAATAAGGTACTACAATTACAAGTCATTTTTATTCAATTTTTTAAAATATTTTCTTTTTTTCAAATTAGGCTTTTTTCCTCTTCGTTCGCTGCCAGGGCCATTCCCGAGGGCACCTACAACTTAACGTGGATTCCGAACCACGATCCTCGGTCACAATTTAAAATAATTGGATGTTCCAAATAGTCAGAGCAAATCCAACATTATTTTCTAATTTCCTATTAAATTTCACGTAAATTTTGTGTAAAACGTCATACGTCTAAATTTAATTCTTTTTTATATATTGACGTATATAATATGGCTTTTCAGATTTTGACAGGATGTAGCATTGGAACAGCGCATCTTAGAAAAAAAAAAGATTTTTAACTCCCTATCTTAGCTTTTTATTCTCTATCTAAAAAGATCAACTTCCGGTTTAACATGTGATGCGAAAAAAAAATTGTAAATTAAATATTTAAAAAAATTAAGTAGTTTACATGCTCTGGAGTCCTGCGTTGATAGCGGGCCACCCTGTACATTATATAATTTTTTTTAATAACAGCTCATCCTAAGTAGGTATGTTTAAATTCAACGCTATTATTTATTTACGTTCTTTAAAACGTGTATATTACAGATCATTTAACGTAAGAAATCTTAATTAAGCTATCAATGTCGTTTAAAATAATGACTTACTATAAATTTTATTAAATAAACTAACGAATATCTCAAACATGATACGCAGATTTGCTGAATTTCCTTACTTTAGATAAAGTAATTCTCTTGTAGACATTTTCAGATATTCACAGGTATTTCATTAAACTGTCTTAGTGACTTAGCTTTCGAATAATACTCGTTTCAATACTTTGTAATTAAATACCACTTAGATAGTACTGACATTAATGAACCTATAGTGGCTTAGAACATAAAGTCGCTGGCGCGTTGTAGAAGGTTATTTTATAAAAAGTCATTTAAAATTAGTTTATTCTTATTAACAGTTACACAGTAACAAGTTTTATGTAATGTGTACTTTATTAAACGTATTAACGTTACTCCCTAGTGGAGCCCTATTTAAAGAAACACAGAGGATATTTCATTAAAATGGTAATTTTTGTAATTTCTGTATGATTTTGTACTAAAAATGGCCATTTTAGAGTGCTGTTGTAGCGTCTCAGCAGCTTAAGTGGTGTTAAATATCTTCTTGGCCCGAATTACAAAGAAACTGATACAATGACAAGGTGTATCTAGTGTCTGTTTAAAGGTTGGAGACAATGACGTTTCTTAAACGGCAGTAGAGTTTTGGATTTGTTTAGAATGACTACGTTTCAACTGGTAAGCATATCCAGTCA
The DNA here is from genome assembly GCA_935413205.1 of Polydrusus cervinus. Taxonomy (NCBI): domain Eukaryota; kingdom Metazoa; phylum Arthropoda; class Insecta; order Coleoptera; family Curculionidae; genus Polydrusus; species Polydrusus cervinus. Next base: position 23,475,311 of record OW284520.1, on the reverse strand, counting down.
TCTTCAGGTGAATACTAAATAAGTACGGTAACTACAGCTCTATTTATACTAGGCAGGTGCTGTGACGCGTGACTAGTGGGCGGAGTCATGAGTGTTGCTAGGTGTGGACAAAAGCGGAAATCCTTCAAAAAGAACCGCACTGGAGGAAGAGGAAGTTTAAGGAAGCTGCGACCATACACCAAAATCCAGGTTGCTTTAGTAAGCCTTCATTAGATATGAGAAACGTCTGGAAACCCTTGTTAAGTAAATGTAATCTTAGAATAAGACCACCTAAGAGTTAAACGCATGATTCTTCGAGCATGACTCATCAAGCATGACTCATCCAGTTATGCGTCATCACCTAGCAACACGCATGACTCCGCCCACTAGTCATGCGTCACAGCGTAAGTAGGACATTTTTTTTCTGGATAAAGGGACAGTCGGGACTACATATTATATTTCATGATATTTTATCTAGTAAAGAGGGCGGCAAAGCGCCTGCAAGACCTTTGTAAGCTAAGCCAAGAATATATTATTTAAAAATTTAAATTAAGAGTCCAAGCGCGAGACAACACATTAGCTTGCTATTATACTTTTATACAGGGTGTTCATTTGAAAACTTCCCACCACGGATTTATCGAAAACCACTGATTAAGAGAAAAAACGCCGAGACACGTCAAAATATGTGCCAAAGGGGACAACTTTTTAATCAAAAACTACTTCACCCCCTTTTACCCTATGCCCCCCGGGGTCATCCCCTTAAAAATTTTAAATGACAAGGGGTATTAAGTGATCGCTTGTTTGAAAGGTCTTTCAAAGTGCTTTAGTTTGACGTTTGATTTTTTAAAAACGGTCGATTCGTTTTTGAGAAAATTATAAAAATCTTTATTTATCTTAAGTTGTTCAGATAGAAAAAAAAAACACACGAAAATATAACTTTTTATTTCAATAAGTGTTCAAAATGTTGCCCGTTATTGGCCAAACAATGATATAGGCGATGTTCAAAATCCTGACGGACATTTTCAAAAACATGTTGTGGGAGATCATGGCAGCTTTCGATGATGCGTTGACGAAGTTCATCCAAAGTTTCAGGTTGGGGAGTGAACACAATAGATTTCAAATGGCCCCATAGAAAAAAGTCTAATGGCGTCAAGTCAGGAGATCTAGCAGGCCATTATATAGGCCCTCTTCGCCCTATCCATTAATCTGACGTCTAGCCATTGCCGAACCGGAAGAACACAGTGAGGAGGAGCGCCGTCTTGCTGGAAATATATTTCAGCCTCATCAAGTATAGGGTTTCCATCGTCTTCGATTTGATTTTCAATGGTTTCAGTAATAAGTGATGGTATTTTCCAACATATCCAAATAAATGCCTCCATTTAAATTCCCATTAATAAACAATAGCCCAATCACTTTGTTTCCTAAAATGCCTGCCCATACATTAAGTTTTTGGGGGTACTGAGTATGCCCTTCTACAGAAGCATGAGGATTTTCATTGCTCCAATACCTGCAGTTATGCTTATTAACAAATCCATTTAGATAAAATGTGCATTCATCACTGAAGCAGATATTCTTTACATGAATGGTATTATCATTAATCGCTGCAGTCATTTGTTCACAAAACTCAACTCGCCTATCGAAATCATCTTCGGTTAACTCTTGCTATATATTCATTTTGAATGGATGAAATTTATGTAATTTAGCAACTGTGTATACAGAGCCTATTGAAATACCAGTCGCATCAACAATTTTGCGTAATGAAGTATTAGGATTTATGCCAAAATGACCCAAAACTTCAACCTGATCCAAAACTCTACGATGATTACGTTTTTTATTTGCAACAGATCCAGTTTGAGTAAATTTAGTAACAAGGTCCAAAACATACCTATGCGAAGTTATCTTTTCCGGATGTCTGGCGTTAAATGTGACGGCAGTTTGCCGAGCACATTGATTTTGGGCACCATAAATTAGAATCATTTCCACTCTTTCGGCTAGTGTGTAAACCATTTTGGAAGTAAAATGTGAATCAATAAATTAATTTTTACTATCCCGAGATTGTCACAAAGGTAACTGACAGCAAATTAAATTCTTTCTTTTCCTTAGCAACTATAAAAAACTAAACAGGTATAAGAATAAATACAGTTCGCCCATGTTATCTGTGTTGATAAAAAGAAGGCGGAAAAAAATTCTGGTTGTTATTTGGTTGCTGCCACGTATAATCTTCAGAATTGCTGTTTATGTTGGTTTTTGAAGACTTATTGAAATAAAAAGTGATATTTTCGTGTGTTTTTTTTCTATCTGAACAAATTAAGATAAATAAAGATTTTTCTAATTTTCTCGAAAACGAATCGACCGATTTAAAAAAATCAAACGTCAAAATAAGGCACTTTGAAATACCTTTCAAACAAGCTATTGCTTGATACCCCTTGTCATTTAAAATTTTTAAGGGGATGACCCCGAGGGGTAGAGGGTAAAAGGGGGTGAAGTAGTATTTGGTTAAAAAGTTGTCCCCTTTGGCACATCTTTTGACGTGTCTCGGCGTTTTTTCTTTTAATCAGTGGTTTTTGATAAATCCGTGGTGGGAAGTTTTCAAATAAACACCCTGTATAATAATAATTATCTTGCTGATGGAGATGCCTACGAAGATATGTGACTTATGAACAGAACAGAAACATCTTTAATTATATGGTCAACTTTCTACAGAAATTCTAAAGACAGAGTATTAATGTGATGTAACAAATATTTTAATGCTCATTAGTGATAGAATCCTTATTCCTGCTGAAGACATTTAATTTAGCAGCTCATTTAGTCCAAAGAAAACTAATTAAGTGCATAGTTTAACTTGAAACAGATGAACATATTATACTAACCCTCTGCTAAGCAAACTAGCCACTGAGGGTCGTTAAAACATTTTAATGTATTTAGGGCAACTCTTAGTGTTTGAATAATTTAATTGAAATAGAGAATAAATGAAAATTTGAAAATGTAAAGGAATGCGACATGGTATAAATGTTGATCTTATTTTTTACATTTCTCGTACGAAAATACAATACTATTTTTGAGTATGACAATATACTTGCCTTTAAATATCAATAAAAAGTATGGTGTTTGACTGTCAATAAATAAATAAATGTATAATAATTTAAAACTCAAAGCTAATATTTTGTTCTTCTCAGTGGCGGCTCGCGGTTTTAAAAAATTGTGAAGAGCTAAAACTGAAGACTAATAACCCGTGTAACAAAACGTCTCTCTTATCCTCATCTGTCCACCGACTGAATGGAGTTTCCAACAAATTACGAACTATGTCATTAATTGGGTTCATTTTTAAAATACAATACTAAGTAGGTACGTACACTACTGGATTAACTGAAAAACAAAAACAAAACTTTTTAATCACACAGTAAATCACGTAAAAACGATATCTATAACCGTAAGTTTTGTGAAGCCTCAAAATAAATACCTTAAGGTTAGGCGAACCAATGCTAAAACAATGGTGCATATACTACTGACCTATTTTTAAATTTTCCTTCATCACCATGTGCAATTGGTTACATGCTGTTTGTGTGACTGACGTCACGTAACCATAGCAACAGTGAATATCAAAGACATGGTGGGCGTTGGGTCTTCACTGGCTTTGAGATAACGAACACGGTCGCTGGGGCGTGCCAAAATGCACGAGTGTTTATAATTATTGTCCATCGGAGTTAACCGTGACCCTATTATGCATAGCTACATTCGGATTAAATTAATATTATTAATTGGACATACAATTATTTTTTAAGGGCTAAAATGGTATCTGTATTGGTACATTAATATTTAACATTGTCGAAAAACTTTCCTCCTAGTTTTTACCAACTTCACCTGATGAGCTGCCACTGTTCTTCTTTATTTGGAACTTCTACAAGAAGTAGCTTGAAGATCATTTTTTAAAGAAATAATTCATCTTCCATATATACAAAATGTAAATATAGCCATAAAGAAAAAAGAGAATTAAACTCATTTTCAGGTTATATCATTTTGGAAAATGAGTTATTTTAGAATGTTATTTGTCAGGCCAAACATGCAGGATCAGCTATTTTCGATTTAAATTATATATTATTGAACTTTAGTTTAAGTTCATTTAGTAAGAAGTAAGAAACATCATTGTCTCCAACCGTAAAACAGACATTATATATTATTATTAAAATAATATTGAGTGTAAGACATTTTATATAAACAATAATTATATTTTGTTCTAAAAATTATAAGATGAATTAAAAATTTTCTTCTTCCAGGCCCCCGCTAAAGAAAATAATGATTTGCTTTCTTTACATTTCCCACAGGGCATTTCTCGACAGGTTTCATGTCATCTATAGCTAAATTATGCAGACAAAAAAAGCACTTAAAATGAAAGCGGCGAGGTTACCCAGAAACTGTGTTCATAATATACAAAAGACCATCATCGTGACATTGAAAAATAAAAAATATTATTTTTAAACAGGAGTATTACTTTAAAATATCGGTAATATCCTTTTTAATGAATATTATTCATAGTAAGGTAATTTCAGTTTGAAATCTAAAAAATACATGGGGAAAATATACTAAAAACGACAACCCCCCGATCTGATTAATATGAGAAAATCTGCAATACCCTCCCTAAACTAGTGCTTTCAATATTTGCAAAATATTTGCTTACAACGCTGCATGCTTCTTCGATATTGGACATAGTACACTTTTAAAAACAACATGGTATGGATTACTAAAATTTGGTTCTGACAACTATTTATTTTCGTGAAATCGGACTCAACCTAAAAATTAGTCTGTAAAACCAAGAAAAATTGTCGTTATTGAACTGTTGAGCTAATTAATAACATTAACCAACCCAACCTACAAATTTTAGTTGTCACAACGAAATTTTATATACGGATAACTAAATTTATATGGTACTCCCGCTTTTAAAATTAGTTGTCACAACTAATGTGTAAATATGGAAAATTAAAAAAAAAATTTCAAGGAAATATTGTTTTTGTTAATGATGCAATCTACAAATAATGCCAAAGCAATCATTTATTTGGGCCAAACTTGAAATTTTCATAGAGTAACAATCACGTATGTAGTCACAACATTGTGTTTATTATCTTTTTTCTGTTCTTTCTAATTGTAAAAAAGAAGTTGAATCATAAATAAGTACAAATTTTATATTTTTGTCATTGCAGTTGCATATTAGAAAGTTTGAATGAACTGCTTATAACGCATGGCAAAATTAGCAAGTTGATTTGATAGAAATAACTTTAAAAAAAGTCTGTTTCATTTCTAAAAAAAATGTCATATGTAATTTATACTTAGTAACGACAAATAATCCTTCCTAGGTCCCCATTTAAATAAAAAAATGCCTTGGCATTACTACTCTATTAGGTATGCGTAAACTAATTGGAATAAATTATCAGAGTTATTATGGTTTCTTTAAAAAAAATTATTTCCAATGTCCTTGTTCTCTCATGTTCTTTATAATACATACTTATGCAATACAAAACAGAAACACTAGATTTTTAACTTATTTTACTCAACCTTTTGGGTTGTTTAATTGCTTATAGAACTGAATTGTCCTTATTTAAATTATCTTATCTTTAACTGCCATTCTTAAATACAAAATATATCTACTGGACTTTCTATTTAAAATATACAGCAATATGACGTTCTTTTATAGAAATGGAACATAGAACAAAAAAAAATATTTTTAAGTTATTTCTCATCGGGTCACCTTGCCATGCTTTATAAAATTCTCATTTAAACTCTCTAATGTACAACTGCAATGATAAAAAATAAAATGTTTACTTACTTATGATTTAACTTCCTTCTGCCAATAAGAACGTACACAAGAAAGACAATAAACACAAATAAATTACACCAAATATTGTCACATCCATTTTCCACCAGCACGGCCATGAAAATGGCCAATTATTACCTTAAAAACACAAAAAAATGGACACGGAACCGCAAAAGCACCCTAACATAAACATAACCTCCTGACAGTCCTGGCTAGAATGATGTCACATGTCACCCACCGGGCAAGGGCGTCAAGTCTCTGTTGATGCCGTTAGTTATAAATATGAAGAATGATATTACTTGAAAAGAAAAGTTAGTTCTGGTAACTAAGAATCTTAATCAAAATTGACAAAATGATAGGGACTACAAATTCATAATGTGTTATTACAACAAGCTTAATTGATAAATACAAGTTTGTACGAACCTTGATGGAACATTTAAATAAGATATATACAGAGTAAAATTCAGCTAAACAAAATATTTTCTTTCTGCCAACTAATATGAAAACAAGATATTTTCTTTGTTCTAATGGCATCATTTTTTGGTAAATATAACCAAGAAAAAAATCTTTTTTGTTTTCCTAACTAAAAATAGTTATTTTTGGTAACGTAAACACGAGAACAAATAAAAATTAGTACCAAATACCAAGTCATTTTTATGAGTGTATATGTGCAAATGTTGAAGATGGTATACTATTTTTTGGTTGTTGAATGTGGGTTTTCAAGATATTCTTTTATATCGGGTTCCGTATATAAATCTTCTTTGTCGCTATAAATTAATTCATTTTTGTTGAAAATTTATGGGAAATAAGTCCCACGGAAAATGCCGCAATATAATATATTAAAATTTAGTGTCCTCAGTTTAATTATGTTTTTTGGTTAATTTAGGCTGTTGTAGAAAAATTAATAGGGTATTAAGGTGCATTTATGTATCGGTCGCGAACAAGAGCGTACATAGATCAATTAGGAATTCAGGAGATTAAAATAAATTTTATAAAATGTAAACAGTGTGGTAGGTTGATTTTCTAAATTATAGGTTAATCAATTTAATTGTTATAAAGAACTAAATTATTATTATTATTAAAGAAGCTATTACTTCAGGGCCGTAGCCAGAGGGGGGCCAGGCAGGGCGGCGCCCTTTCTGGAAAAGATTTCGCCCTTCCTGGAAAATATTTGGATCTTTTTCATATTTATTTTGCTTATTGGTTTTATTAAAAAATAAGTCGTCATTAATTCAGTTTTATTCACACCATTTTTTATATGGAAACAAACTTGCTAACAGAGTCCGTATTACGTGGTTTAGGCCTAAGAGTTTTTGAATTTATCATTTCACACTCGATTATCTAGCAGTAGGGGTGTTAGTATGTCACATCAAAGGCCCGCATTCGCAAAGCCCGCATGTAAAAAAAATTAAAGTAAACATTTTAATTGAAACATATTTTATGGAAGATGTGTGATAATTTATAATAAAAAAAATATTGCGGGAAGAACCTAGAATGCTTATTATGATTATACAAAACGTCACTTAAGAAGGAGTATTTCAAAACCTAAGCATTTGCACCAAAAACTGTTCTTCGATCTACGCTCCTAAAATACATGATTTCTGAAAAAATCATCAATTTTGGCGTGGTGAGCGATATTTACTTCAGTTTTAATCATGAAAAACCGAGCCCGAAAACGCTGGTTAGAGTCATACATACATTAAAATGTTGTATTGACCAATATTCATATTTTATTCATATTTTCACATATAAAAAATTTTTTTTTTGGAATATCAAAAAAAAGTAAAAAACAACATTTACAAAAACAAATTTAATCCAACCATCCGGAGGGCAAAAGGTAATAATTTAATTTTTGAAATTTGATAGTATAGTAGGTAAATTTTAAACGACCTTTGGGCGTGGCCCCAAAAATTTTTCGCCTGCGGCGCTTTCCCGCCTTCTTTAATAGGTACATTGTCATGAAATACATGTAGTCCTGACTGTCCCTACCTCCAGAAAAAAAATGTCCTACTTACGCCCACTGACCCCCCCCCGAGCTTATTTTCTAGCTACGCCACTGGCGTCCACTCCAGATTGCTCTGGTTGGGTGAATTCTTCACGAATTTGGGCGTGGCCTGGAAAATTTTTTGCGCTTTTCTTATTTGTACTAATAATTTTCTTTTAAATATATTCGCCCTTCCAAGAAATTTGTTTGCCCTTCCTAACGTTCGAGTCTGGCTACGGCCCTGTATTACTTAATGTGTGTTTCATGGGCAAATGCACAAAAGACCAGGGCATATAAATTTTTTGCAAAAATTACCGGCCTAGGGGGAAGCCCGCACTCCCACTAATATGGCGGTAGCTCAGTGGTGAATTACCTGCATTCGATCGTGGCGGTCCGAGTTCGATCCTCAGAGTTGGCATACGTACAATTAAAAAAAGTATGTACGATTTTAGTAGGTTTAAGAATGCAGGGAAGAGTGTAAAATATATCATCTCCCATCCACGCCAGTCACCAGACCGGATGAGATTGGATATTTCGTGGGGTGAGGAAGAACGTACACACTCCCCAATCGGTCGCTTACGCAATGACGAAAGAAACCAAGGGTTGATAGGTCTTGATGGGGAGCATCGTCTGTCTAAGGCTAGTGGTTCGGAACCTACGTTAAGCTATAAGTCCCCTCGGAAATGGTCCTGGGAGCAAATAAAGAGGAGAAAAGTCTAATTAGAAAGAAGAGCAAGAAACGACGATGTGTTCCCTTTATTTGCATCTGGCAGATATGCTTCTACAATATATGCGATCTCGAAATATTTTGGGTAAAAAAAATTTAGTTTCATTTCAGTTTTTTTAAACAGTTTATGCTGACGTAAAAACGTATATTAAAATTTTAACTAAAATACCTTTAGAGCGTTTTCACACGGCGCCATATCGCGCGCGACAAATGGTCGCAATATTGCTTTTACACCAATTTATGTGTTTTCTAATGAGCCATTTTCACACACAAGCGATATTAGAGAACACATAATTTGGTGTAAAGCAATATTGCGACCATTTATCGCGCGCGATATATGGTGCCGTGTGAAAACGCTCTTATCGTTGAGTTATTAATAAGAATGGTAACTACCCCTTTGGTATTAAATCCAAAATAAATTAATTTACACTTTAATGACCAATAAAATTTGTCACCTTCCTCAATTCCCGTAAATCTCCGCTCATGATAGCGCTCGAGCAGCGCTACATAGATCACAGAGTCGTTCTTTATAGTGATTGGAGATTTGTAGAATGTCGTAAATAACCCGCTATGCCTCACCTTACGGTCTACACTCTATTACCCCGCAGTCCTGCAACCCCCAATATAAACCCCAGAGCAAGGTTTCACGTAATATATTGCCGAACGGTTGCCGCTGAATGCATTTTCATTTACTTTTGCTTTCTTTTAGTCACCCCTTACAGTATCGAGTCGCCGCACCTACATATTTTTATTTATGCAGTGCCGTGTTACCCTTAAGGCTGCTAAGCGTTTTAGTTGCCTTGCGAAAACGGGTCAAAATTTGACTTAGGTTAAATTGACAAAGAGTTGTTAGAATGAAATATTAAGGGATGGAAATAGATCTTTTCAAGAACGTATTGTACAGGGACATTATTTTAAGTGTCTCACCCGATTGGCGACTTTGCTATTGACCACAATAAAAAAACAATTATATACTCCCTAACAGCTTTTAGTGAAGAAGCCAAATTTGATGTAAAAAAAATCTATGTTTACAAATTTGACAGATACGACGCCATATTGGATTTTCTTAAATGGCAACCCTACCTTATAGTAAGTCAGCTGCATTCGCCTATTTGTTCCAACATTAAAAATGTATAATTGTCAATATTTATTTTCAGCCGTTCCGGAGATACGAGGCTTCGAAGTTGGCGATTTTGTTATCATTGAATTAACAGAAGCTTTGAGATTAGAAACTCATTTTTTTCTGGAGATACGTAATTTCTTATGGCGGAGCCACCCATGCTATTGTCATATATGTCAGATGTCAAAAAATGACAGTTACGACGCGTAACTGTCATTTTTTGACATCTGACATATATGACAATAGCATGGGTGGCTCCGCCATAAGAAATTACATATCTTCAGAAAAAATTGATTTTTTAATCTCAAAGCTTCTGTTAATTCGATGATAACAAAATCACCAACTTCGAAGCCTCGTATCTGCGGAACGGCTGAAAATAAATATTGACAATTGTACATTTTTTATGTTGGAACAAATAGGCGAATGCAGCTGGCTTACTATAAGGTAGGGTTGCTATTTAAGAAAATCCAATATGGCGTCGTATCTGTCAAATTTGTAAACATAGATTTGGGAGGTTGGCTCAGTGGGCGTAAGTAGGACATTACGATTACGCTCACCAGAAACAAGAATGTGCATAATTTTCGTTATTCGATTAATAATAGTGATCTTAAGTCGGTAAGTGAAATACGTGATTTGGGTGTTATAATGGACACTAAGTTAATTTTTAGCTCTTACATTGAGCAGGTTATTAATAATTGTAACCGATTCTTAGGATTTATTATAAGAAACAGTTTCAATTTTCAAAATCCTCAAACAATTCTAAACTTGTACTACGCGTTTATATTTAGTAAACTTAATTTTGCATCAGTTGTTTGGAGTCCTCAGTAAGGCTGGAAAGTATTCAAAATAAATTTTTACGGTTCTTATCACGTAAGATGGATGTACTTATAGTAAATAGCAATTATAAACCTATTATGGAAAAGTTTTCAGTAGTAACGCTTGCTGGAAGACGGACAATTTCTGATCTTGTTATGATTTATAAGCTGGTTAATAGTCTTATTGATTCGCCAATACTTAGATCAAAGCTAAGCATTAATGTACCGGTTAGGGACTTAAGGCTTCAAAATACATTTAACATTCCACTTCGAAATACGAATTCAGGTCAAAATTCTCCTATCTATAGAGCGACACGTACCAATAATGGTCTTTCCTTGAGTATGAAAATGTTCGATATGTCTATAGTTAGATTTAAAAAACATGTCAGATCATTGTTGTAATTTTTTTTGTTTTTAAATATTAATTTTTGTCAGGTTTTATATTTATATTTTTGTTTGTATAATTAAAACATTTAATTCCCACTAGCTAATACCATAACGTGGATGTTTTATTGGACTTAGTGTCTGTTGTATCCCTACTTGTTAATAAATAAATAAATAAATAGTGTACCCAGCGAAGAAGGCGAAACATTTTTGGGGCCACGCCCAAAGTTCGTTTAAAATTCGCCTAACTACTATTAAATTTCGAAAATTAAATTATTACCTCTCCCCCTCTACATGGTTGGATTAAAATTGTTTTTGTTAATTTTTTTTTATGTTACTAGGCTCTATATTTAAAAAGAAAATAATTTTATATATTTGTAAAAAATATGAATATTGGTGTCAATCCACAATTTTAACTAAGACGTATGTATGACTCTAACCAGCGTTTTTCGGGGTCGGTTTTTCATGATTAAAAATAAAGTAAATATCGCTCACCACTCCAAAATTGATAATGTTTTCAAAAATCAAGTATTTCAGGAGCTTAGCTAAAATCAGTTTTTCGTGCAAATGCTTAGGTTTTGAAATACTCCTTCTTAAATGCCGTTTGGTATATTCATAATAAAGCATTCTCGTTTCTTCCCGCACTATTTATTATATTATAAATTATCACACTTCTTCCATAAAAAATGTTTCAATTAAAATTTTTCTCTTTAAAATTAAATACCTAATTGTTTTTTGTTTTTGTTGTAAAATTTTTTTATTGCATGGGTTATATTTTTATTAATTTAAAATAGCTTTAAAAAAAGGAACAAGGAAACAGAGAAGTATATAATAGAAAAATACTAAAAAATATTATTCTCTTTACTCGTTTTCCTTTAAAATTGCATTATAAATCAATAACTAAAACGATATGTGTCTGAGTCTGAAACCTTAATCCCTATATAAAATATAACTTTTAGAAGGAAAAGTTTAATAACCAAACGTTTCCTAGAAGACCTTTGTAATCTAAGCCATGAATACATTATTAAAAGATTTTAATTAAGAGTCCAATCGTGAGACGAAAAATTAGGTTGCAATTAGACTTTTAGACCCGAGCTCCTAGGCCCCCTAAATACGCTACTTATGCCTGTATATAAATAAAAGTCCTAACTTAATTCGTATGGAAGCTCTAGAAGCCTAACGGACTAGTTCAGGACCCTGTATAAAAACAACCTTGTTTTAAAATAATCTAAAACGAATCATGTATTGTAATATTGTGGCGCTATTTTTGCGGTAGCTATAGTTGTATAAAGACAAAGAAAAATTCAAAAACACACAAATATATTAGTTAAATACCTCAACGCGTCTCCGTGTAAGCAACCATCATCAGGAGGTTTAAATTTTTATAACACATTTTCATGACACACCAAGATTAAGTCAAATCTGACAATCACATACATTTCCATAAACAACAAACGTGAGATTTATGTCAATGTGATGCAATGCAATGAGATGCAAATGTCAGAATTGATCTAATCTTGTTGTGTCATTAAAATTTGTTATAAATTAAAATAAATAAATTATAAAACCTCCTGATGATGATCGTTTAGACCGTAATGCGTTGATGTATATAATTAATATATTTTGAAAATTAGAAAAATCGAAATCAACATATTAAAACATACAAGTCTTTATTTTGTCATAAGTCCGTTATTTTTTAACATGTTGATTGCATGTACGACCTCTTATTCTGTTCAGAAATGTTCAGGATTTCATATTCTTGGACATAAAGATATACAGTGTTATTCAAAAAAATTCTAGCGAGTTTTAAACTTTAACCAAGTTGAGCCATTTTGTTTTTTTAACAAATTTAATGTCAAAAATATGAGATTAGCGGTCCCTTGGTTTATCTTTAAAACAAGAGAAAAATCAAAAACGTCGGTTTATAAATAAAAAAGGTATTATATAGAAACAAAATTCCGTTTTTTTTAACAACCCTATATATTAGTTTAGTACGCACATTTAGAAAGGCACCATAAAGAAATATTTAATAGTTTGGAACACTTGTCAGGCGCGGTTGACATGCAGTTATCGATATTTTTATATATTATAGATACATCGATTATATCGATATTAAATTTTCAATATCTCCCAGCCCTAGACATAAGTATAAAATTTAATGGCTAAAGAGCTTTTAGGAAAAGTTAAGTAATTCACTTTGTGATAAAACTTATACTTGAAAAACGTTAAAAAGTCGATTTTCTTGAAACTTTCATAATATAGCGTGAGAAATGACATCCAAAAACGTCATATAAAGAAATTAAAAGTCTAAACTACAATAAATCATTTTTAATAACTCATCATAATGCTATGAAAAAAATAACTTATCATCATTAATTATGTTTTGTGTTGTATTCATATTAATTGATTTTTTATAACAACTTATTTTAAAATTTTGGTTTGGAAAATAAGAAGTGCATATAAAAGTTCCCCCAATTATAAAATTGAATCGATAAATATTGCGGTGAATATAAACAGCGGCATTATACGATCATAGTTGAAACAATTAGCATATAGCATTTATTAGTCTTTAAGCATGTGGTATGTAATTAAAGATGTGCTTGTTTTTAAATAGATCAGGAAGCAAAAGAAATAGTTTGTTTTTGGAAATCTAATAAATTTTTAGGCATTTTATCCCCCCCCATGGGCGTTGTAGCCCTAGAACCGTGTGGTGGACTTTAGTAAGGTTAACAATTGTAGCATTATAAAATTCCATTTTCTATGAATTTTCCGTATAATCAGATCCGGCTCTAGAGGGTACGTAGCAGGGGCGCAGAATGGGATAGAGGGAGGGCGGTATAGTCACTATTTACCCCCCTAGCTACTTTAGAGATTAAAGACAATGGTGGTACCAGAAAAATTGTAATGGTTCTCGATCAAAGTGACTGCTGAAAATAAAGTAAATGAATTCCCTAACCACAATTGAGTGGGCACCCTTAGTTTTAGGGTGGGTCAGTACCCACAAGAGATTTCTCGGAACCCGGGCTGGCACAACTAAAGTCTCCGCCCTGGGCCATGGAAGTGCCGGCTGCCTCTAAGAATGTGACATAACTAAAAAATAAAACTACAATCATTGTTAGCGCCATTAATAGGAGCCGCAATTCTGTATACATCGTGGTTTTATTTTTCTTAATTACATCGTCCCTTTTCACCTCTGTCACACCCCTAGCTGATCGACGTATTGACATGTGCAGTCAGTGTCACTGACGTCAGTGACTGCTGTCAGTGTCAGAGACACATCTATCATGCTAGTAGTTGGGTAATAAGTTTTTCCTACGACCACCTACGAAAATGAGAAAAAAAGCACGGTTAACTTGGCTCGAAAGCGCCGAATATCACACGCGTGTTGAAAAAAAATATTTCAACACTAGATTTAAAATACAAGGCACACTATTTAATTTAAAGATATGGTGCCAATGTGAAAGACCACCCCTATTTATTACAAAAAAAAAATTAGAAATCAGTAATTGTAAAGTGTTTAACTTATTTACCATGTATTTGTCAAGTTATTCAGAATTAGATTAAGAAAATACGCCATTTGAAATTATAAAAAATAATAATATACTGGAAAATCTATAACCAGAAAAAACAAATCGCGCTCAAGAGTGTCATGTATTAAACAACAAATGTGTATCGGTAGTGATAGCATAGAGAATAGAGCTCTAGCCTACAGATCGCAAGGTCACAGGTTTAAATTCCATCAGGAGTATTTGACTTTTTTTTATAAAACCATTAAATAATTTATAGAATTAGGTATTTTGAATTGAAATCTTCCTTGTTGGGTGGATTTTTTAAATTTATGTTACATCTTTCCGTGATTAAATTTAAAATTTTTCATTCTGGGTAATCTCGAAGTCAATCCAGGATTAGTTCTTCCTAGATATATAAAATATGAAAAACTTAAACTACAAATAATGTAAAAGCCTATTGACAAACTATGAAACCAGATATTAAGTGGAGCATATTCCTAAGTATGTTAATTTCAACACTAGTGCTGATTTTTTTTTCAACATTAGTGTTGAAATTATTTTTTCACAAATCAAAGGCTTTTTTAATAATTCTTTGTGGTCGTAGGAAAAATAGTGGACATTACTTGTGTGAAAGTGATTATTCTAAAACTCGAAAAATTTCCGCACTCGGCTGACGCCTGGTGCTAAATATCTTCTCGTTTGAAAAGTATCACTTTCATCACTTGTTATGAAATATACTATTTTTGTTAAGTCAAGTCAAAGTATTGTTGTAATTTTTCGGGTCTCTGAAGACACAAAAGTTAGGTTTTCCCTGGTCACTAATAAATAGATGTTTATTTAGACATTGTACTTATGTAAGAACCTTTTGTTGCTGAGTTAAAACGGGTAGTTTTTTCTGGACGCAACAATCATTGTGTTTGTGAGAGCTAACGTAAATAAATGTTTTATTATAAAAAGAAGGGTGGTAATTAAATTCTAAAAAAGTTAAATTTGTACCACTTATATTTGTTAAAATAATTATTCAGAAAATATTGTTTAAGTTTAAAGTAACTTCTTTTTAAATAATTTGTCAGTAAAAATAAACAAGGTAGGTAGAATTCTAGAAGGGTATAAGCATAAGCGACTATAACTAACATAATAACGATAAAATCAATAATGTGCTACCTTTTTCAGATAAAATTTGATCTTTCATGTTTATTACATTAACACGTAGCTGGTAGGGCACTTAAGACATCATTTCACAAATTAATTAGCTTTAATAGGCAAATGTATTTAGCGTTGTTTCTAAGTACCGTCTAGTCTAACCGGTCTAACATTTTGTGTTTAATAGTCTTAACATTTTTTAAATAATATACTGGAATTTCTAAATTTTTTTTATCCTGGATCATTTTATTTTCAATCAACGGCGTGGCCAGAAAAAGTCTTAGGGGGTAATCAATAAGAATCTCATTGCGTATACAGGGTGATTCCTAAGTTGATACTTCTGTTTTAGCTGTGTATAGAAGGCATTAAAATAAACAAAATTTTCAAATACCTTTTTTCAAAAAACTTAAAAATAGGCGAGATACAGAAGTAAAAAATCTAAGTGCGGGCCTGGTCATCAAAACGTAGCTTGATATGTACTTTATGTTGTTTTTGTCTTATTAGTCTTGCACGGTCAGTTATTTATTTTGCGATCTGCTGCGGTGTGTTTTTCTGAAGCAAGTTAATTTTAAATTGGTGACACATGCAAATAGTAAAATTTGAAAACAATGAATTAGTAGTTATGGTAGGGGCTAATTTACTGTTAGTATCGTCAAAGTGCGGCTGCTGCTTCGAGATTATACGCAGACCGCTTTCCCTTGCGGGTTCATTCTACACCCAGAAGTTTTCTTAATGTTATTCAATGGGCAAGTTAGGCATGATCGTATTTAATTTATAGTGTAATAAATGAAAGTACCTTAGTTAATAGTTAAAAAAAAAATCATTTAAAAATGTTTATGGTTAACCAGCTTCCTTAAGAACCGTTCTCTGCAAGTGGCGATTGACGGGTTTCTCTCAGACACCTTCACCATCAATGCCGGTGTTCCTCAAGGGTCCATATTGTCGCCTACCCTCTTTTTACTGTATATTAACGACCTTCTAGTGAAAACCCAAAATCCAATTTATAGCTTTGCTGATGACAGCACACTTGTCTCATCTTTTACCTTGACTCCCCAAACATCCGCTGCCGACGCACATTTTCGCAGGCAGCATGAAGTATTGCGCCTCAACAATGACCTAGAAGAAATTTTGGCTTGGAGTGACAGTAACCAAGTCGAATTTAATGCTAAGAAAACCCAGGCAGCAGTCTTCTCCAAAAAGGTTAACATTGCAGAACCGGTTATAGTCATGGCAGGACACGCAATTCCCCTGGCACCGTCTATTAATTTGCTGGGGGTCAATCTGGAAGGTAATATGTTTTGGCATGATCACGTTGCCGCAATTGCCAAGGCAGCTGCACAGAAACTTGGTGTACTTTTCCGCACCAAAAGGTTGTACACACCTCATCAACTTTTGACACTCTACAAAGCCCAGATTCGACCATCATTAGAATATTGCTCTCATGTCTGGAGCTCTGCACCCAAGCACACCCTTCGGCTACTGGATTCTATTCAAAGGAGAGCCGTTCGTCTGATCGGCGACCCCGAGCTGACCAAGACCCTCGATAGCCTGGAGCATCGAAGACAGGTTGGTGATTTGGCTCTCTTTTACAGATATTTCCATGGCAGGTGTTCGACTGACATTGCCCACTTGATTCCACCTAGAGCAATGCAAAACAGAAATACACGGCGAACCACTGCCGCTCATCCATATGTTGTTCAGCTTAGTACTCCTCGAACTTCATTGTTCAAGAATTCGTACATCTGGAGAACGTCATCTTTGTGGAATGATCTACCTGAGGTCGTGTTTCCCAATGAATACAATCTTCAACGTTTCAAGACCAACGTTAATCGCTTTTTTCGCACTCGCACCGCTCCCAGAGCGCCGTAAAGGATTTTTCCTACAGTGCAGGTGTTTTATCATAAAAAAATTTTTTTAATGCCTTTTATACACAGCTAAAACAGAAGTATCAACTTAGGAATCACCCTGTATAAAAGCGTAAACTCAAATTATTTATATCTTTGGTTATTCACCATAGGCCACTCCACTGTTTTTATTTATATTAACCACAACTTTATACCCATGGGAGTTCATGGGGCATGCACCCTATTTTTTGTGCTTTTAGGCATACGCGTGTTAAAAAACTTTAAAATCAGGTAAAAGAAAATGTTTCTTATTTATTTATATGTTTGTTTGTTTGTTTGCCTTTACTTAAAGTAGTAACCTTAATAGTTTCATAATAAAATAATAGAACTAGATATACTTAAAAGTACTAATATAAATAAGTTAAATTATAAGTTAACTTACGGATCAAATATTACCTGTATGTAATTAATGACAAAAGGTACCGTTTTAGTGATTATAAACTAGTTTTTTTAAACAAATAGAAGTTTACTTCACATAAAGGGGAAAAGTAATTTAAATAACAGGGTGTCTAGGAGCCGGGAAAACCGGAAATTTTACAAAGCCGAAAAAAAAAACGGGGATTCGACGGGAAAATCAAGTTTAAGCCGGGAATTTTGAATGAGCAGATAATTTCGAACTTAAAAATTTGAAGTAGTTACCTATTTATTCCAATAAAGTGAATTCGAAAAAAGACAAGTATGGTTTATATTGCAACCTTAAAAAAGTTTTGATCTAGGATGTGGGACTAGAGCGGCTATCAAAAAATGCGTCGGAGTTAAAGATAAAGAAATGATGATCTTTCGCCAGGATTGTCGAAACTGCTTGATGTATACAGTTTCCAAACTTTTGGAAAAATATCCGTTAGCATATAAATTAACTGAAGCTATAAGTTTCCTTATCCCCAATAAAACTGGCAGAGATCCAAAAAAATCCTTGCAACTGATGTCCAAAGCATTTGAAATTTTGTTAAATTCAAACAGATGCAATGCGACTAAATTGGAAGAAGCAGATAGAGCATTTAGAGACATTCTTACTGATCAGACTATGATAAATAAAATGAAAAATTATTCCAAGATGTAACAGAGTAGAGATGACTTTTGAATGGAAATCATCACAAATGACATTTTAAAAAACCTGGTGCAACTTCTTCTAACAATTTCTCATGGAAATGCCACAGCAGAAAGGGAAAAATTTTAAAGAAGAGTCACTTATAGGCCAAAGATTAGTGTACGGTTCACTACAAAAAATTGGAGGAGTTCAAACTATGGATATTACAAAATCCATGATACTTTCCATGAGAAATGCCTTTTCAAGGTACAACACAGCACAAAAAGATAAAAAGGCAAAAGAGGTGGACAGCGACTTGAAAAAGCAGAACAAATGAAGCTTCAAAAGCAAGCAAGCAAATAAATGTTTTAAAATTTAACACCGAAAGTGTAGTTAATTTAGGAAAATCCAGCCGGGAAATTTTCAAAAACCGACCGGGAAAAACCGGGCATTACTCGGGAATTTTGTTTTTGATTTTTGGTAGACACCCTGAATAAGATAGATGTCATTAAATAAATTGAACATTTTTTTTACAATATTGTTAAGTACAAAGTTAATAGAAGTCATGAATTACTATGCAGACCCGAAAATTGAATAAAAGTATTAAATGATTAGGATCAAGGTTATTATACAATTACCTAAAATAATAAAATTCTTATTAGGTACTTTAAAATTTGAAAAGCAAACGTATATTTTAGGGAATTAAATAAATAGTATTAGGTGCATATTTGTTTGTATTAAAATAAATTGGTAACAATGATTGGCGTGAAGACAAAGTTTTTTTAAAATGAAAATGATTTATGCCTCCCCTGGGAATCGAACCTAGAAACCTCTCGATTACAAGTCGAACGCTCTAAAAAGTTGCGTCACAGAGACTCTGACCACCAACTCTCAACCAACTTTATTAGCGAAATTGGTTAGCGCATTTAACATATAATAGAGATGTTCTGTGTTTGATTATCAGCAAAGACATAGAACTTTTTCAATTTAAAAAAACTTTGTCTGCATGCCGCTAAATATTTTCAGTTTAAGTAATTATGTTAAAAATATTTAAAAAATTAATATACCTACATAAATGTTACTCTACATATTATAATAATCAAATTTAAAAACATTTTTAATTATAACCGTTTCATGTTATACAAAAATATATCCTGCTTTATGAAATATCTGGTAAAGCTAAACTTTTCAGGCTAAACCAGTGTTTTTTTTAGAAAAGAAGTAACTTCAGTTTGCATAATTTTATGCACTTTGAGAAGTTATTGTTGTTGTTTTGGATACGTTATAGAAGTTAGTTTAACCACATTTTACCCTATATCATTGGCGTACTTAAGGGGGTCCTAACGGTCTATATAGCAATCCGAGTTGCATTCCATAATTTTGTTATCTTTTAAAAACAAAAAAATTTAATTTAATAATTTTTTTAAAGTCATATTCATGTTAATATTCGAATGTTGTTCTATTTTAAAATTAAAAATCCAGGAACCTGCTAGGAATAACCGAATTTAATTCAAAGATGGATTAGTTAAAGGAAGTAGGGATAATAATGTATATAATGAGGTGTGGCCCCGAATTGGCTGCGGAACTTTTACACCTTCCTACACTCCATTTAGTACAGCCCCTAAATGATGTTGTTAAAGTTGATGGTATAATAGCTAAGTACTAATCGCCTAATTGAAAGAAAATAAGTTGAGTGTGTGTTCTGTGCTACTAATGGCCACTTGTCGTTTCAACATTCACCCAGCTTGCTCATGGACCTACAGCTTAACGTGGGTTCCGAACCACGATTTTCAGTCATGCAACACTCCCCCAAGGGTTATCAACCCTCGGTTTATTGCCATTGCATGACCTACCCATTGGGGGGGTGTGTACTGTGTACCTTCTCTCGCATCTCCGATCTCATTCGGCCTGGTTACTGGCCTGAATGGGATGCATTGAAAGATGATACATTTTACACCCTTAAACCTGCTAAATTTCGGACATCATTTTTTCATTGTGCCCCCTCCGAGGATCGAACTTGGACCGCCACGGTCAAATGCCAGTAACTCACCTTTGAGCCACCGCCCCGGTAAGAAAATCAGTTGTTATAGGAGCCAACGTGACAGTGGTAGCCTAGTCATTACTCGTCAAATCAACATTGTGTTTAGTTATTAAAATAACCTGCTGATTATTATTTTATGTAAATATAGTTACGTCTCATATGCATCATTATACCTGTAAACGCCCACCGTGCATAAATCCCTTTGTTTAAGATGTATTAGTCATACGCCTGGACCTTTTCTAACGCCATCTTGAACAAATGTTAACCATAAATCAATTTTGATAATCTAAATTTATACTCATTAATTATGGCTTGGGATCTTTTAAAATTTACTTTATTCATTTCATTCATGAAGAAAATAACCTAAAGTTTTTAATTCACGTCTAACGATTACCTGGAAAGTGGTCCATGTATACATCTTAGAACCCTCATTCACCCACCGAAACTACCTAACCAAAAATATACAATTTGTCCAGTAGGTACAAAAATTGCATGTAAAATTACAATTTTAAGGTAATGTCTTGAAAAAAGTTCTAGGGGAGAGTTGCCTATATTGAACCACCATTGAAAAATCACTTTAACTTGAAAAAATAAACAAATGTTAAATATTAAAATTTTTATACAAGCTTAGAGCCAGAATCGAGATTTTGTAGTTTTTTTTTTTTTTTTTTTTACGGTTCGCCGACTACGTAGGCCATCTTGAACCGGTCATCGACCACAAATGTGATCTACCGACTGGGGAGTGTGAAACGGCACCTTCATCCTACGAGATATCCGATCTTATCCGGCCTGTCCGGCGTGAATAGGATGGCTAGGTGTCGATTCATTTTACACTCTTCCCTGAGGCAAGAGCACGCCGTGTTCCCAAGCGGTCACCCGCCCAAGTACTAACCGCGCTCGACACCGCTTAACTTCGGTGATCTGCGGGAACCGGTGCTTAATATGTCGACAGGCCCTTGCCCGAGATTTTGTAAACTGTAAATAAAATTTACTGCAGAAAACAATCAAAAGAAACCTTTTATTTTAAATATTTTGCTGAATGTTTAATTAAGGAAACTGGTCTCTTTAATTGAACCAACTGATTCTTAAATTAAACCTATATTCATTTCATACTTGAAGTAGTGAGGCAGTGAGATTTTTGGACTTTATTAAACAAAGCTTTTTTCCAAAATTTTGAATTGGCTTTAAAGCTATCGATTTTAAATTAGGATATGTTCTTTCTGCGCAAACTAGAACCGGCTACGATATCTAAATAAATAGAAAAGTAAATCAGTCGTATGCACAATTGTTTTAGCATTGATTCGCCTAACCTTAAGGTATTTATTTTGAGGCTTCGAGAAACTTACGGTTATAGATATCGTTTTTACGTGATTTATTGTGTGATTAAAAAGTTTTGTTTTTATTTTTCAGTTAATTTCGTAGTTTACGTACCTACTTAGTGGTGTGTTTTAAAAATGAACCCAATTAATGACATAGTTTGTAATTTGTTGGAAACTCCATTCAGTCAGGCCCGCGCCATACATAAGGGCAAAGTCGTGTGGTGCACGACGGCGCCGAGGCGCCGAAAAGCCTTAAAACTCAAAAGTAAAAAAAAGATAAAGCAACAAACAACATTGTCAAAACAAAATTTATAATGATAAAAAAAAACAGTTAGGAATTGCTAGCTATTACATTGTTTTTTATTTGTTTATTATTTTATTTTTTCTCTTTGAGACGAGGGAACCGAATTTCTCGAAAATAATATATTTACAAATGAGAGTACGCAATAATAGCATTTATTCGATCGAATACGTAGCATGATAACATGAATTGTGTAAACTCAAACAAATCTGATTTTATTCATGTTTGAGCTTGAAATTTGGCTTGCAACGAGCCAACGAGCGGACAAGCGTTTTTTTCCTGTCTGAGCTTGCAATGTACGAAACTTTATATATTAAGCGCTGCATCGGTCGCGATTTCATTTGTTGCCAGATGCTCGATCGATAATTAACTTAGCGAAGTGAAAATGTGCATGGGGTAAAAGATATATGTTTTTGAAACTTTAGTTTTTTGTAGTAGTAGCACGAAAAGCTCAATTCACTTAGCTAAAATATTAATAACAATACCTAATACCTCGATATTAACCTTAAAAAGGTGACATGTTGCATTATTAAAATAATATATTGTTTTGTTTTTATTTGTCGATCAGTTTCGTCCTGTGATGTATAAACGAGTATTTTTTATGTTTTAAATATTTTTTTTATTTCTTGTGCTTTTGTATCATTGTAAACATTTGAAACTAAAATACAAAAATTTTGAGTTGTAATACTGTTAGAATATATTTCTGTTTTTTATAAGTTTATAATTATGTTATGAATCTCAATGAGAAAATACTTGTATGGCTTGTACTTGTAAAATATAAAAATAAATTTATGAATATACTTTTTAAAATTATTGTTCAATTCAATAGTGGATAATAATACCTAACTTAACCCGTATCTGTACTCACATATGAACGTTGAACGAATTTGGGGCGTTATTTTAAATTTGCACAAGGGCGCCAAAAGTGCTAGGCGCGGGCCTGCATTCAGTCGTTGGACAGATGAGGATAAGAGAGACGTTTTGTTACACGAAATTTTAGTAAATGTTTCTCAAAGCTCTTCACCATTTTTTAAGACCGCCAGCCGCCACCACGGGCTAAAACTATTTTACATTACACCCAGTTTAACACAAGTGCCAGCAACTGATCATATAAAATTACATTTTACCTCGAATACCTTGATTACAAAATACAATTACTTTGTATATTCCTAATGCACTGAAAACGTCACTATCTAAATTAATACAAAAATTGAACGTTTTCCTTTTCGGTAATCCATTACAATACAATGTAAGAGTAATTTAAACAAAACAAAACTCCCACAAATCGTTACTGATGCTCATCATCGGCGACATAATAAGTCACTTTAGTAAACAAAATGTAATAAAATATATTCAAATTAAGTAAAATTTCATGTAAAATTATTGTAATATGGTTTTTCGACGACAGATTTAAGTTTCGTCGGGTCATTATGCGTATATTAGTTTATCAAAAGTAGTGTCTGTGCCTTTGGCAGTGTTGATTTAAATTTAAAATGATGTGTTATGATAAATCACTTCGATTTAAATTTATAGTAGAACATTTTAGTTACAGTTTAGTTAAGCGTCAGTTTCTTTTTCTGGTTAAATATCTGAATAGAGATTACTATACTAGATTATTCTATTTACCTTGCAAAGAAGTTATGCAGTGGCGGCTCGTCAGGTGAAGTAGGTGAAGGGGCTCTTCGCCAAAAAAAACAGGACGAAAGTTTCTCGACAATGTTAAATATTAATGTACCAATAGCCCCTAAAAATAAATATGTTCGAATTATTAATATTCATTTAATCCGAATGTAGCTATGCATAATAGGGCCATGGTTAACTCCGATGGACAATAATTATAAGCACTCGTGCATTTTGGCGCGCCTCAGCCGACCGTGTCCGTTAGCTTAAAGCAAGTGAAGACCCCACACCCAACATGGTTTTGATATTCACCGTCGCTATGGTTAGGTGACGTCAGTCACGCAAACAGCATGTAAAAATTTGCATTATGATGAAGGGCAATTTAAAAATAGATCAGTCGTATGCACCATTGTTTTAGCATTGGTTCGCCTAACCTTAAGGTATATTTTGAGGCTTCGCGAAACTTACGGTAATAGATATCGTTTTTACGTGATTTACTGTGCAATTAAAAAGTTTGGTTTTTATTTTTCAGTTAATTTAGTAGTGTACGTACCTACTTAGTTGTGTGTTTTAAAAATGAACCCAATTAATTACATAGTTTGTAGTTTGTTGGAAACTCCATTCAGTCGTTGGACAGATAAGGATAAGAGAGACGTTTTATTACACGGGTTTTTAGTCAATGTTTGCTTAAGTACCCGCACTATACCTAGCTCTTCACCATTTTTTAAGACCGAGCCGCCACTGAAGTTATGTCAAAAACGTTGTAATTATAAACAGGGATGGCATTTCGTAAACGAAACAGAGACATTTACTGGCAGCTCAGTTCTTTTTTGAAAAAACACTCAGACCCGTCGAGTGGGACACAAAATTGGCAAAAAATCACGTTAACACGTGGAGTCCCCTGGGCGGGGCTGACACTATCCCTAAAATCTTAAATGGAAAGGGGGGTAAAGTGATACCTTATTTTAAAGGTCTTTCAATCCCCTTTACTACTGAACTGAAGTACATGAATTTTATATCATTATAAAGGGAATTGAAAGACCTTTAAAATAAGGTATCACTCGATCCCCCTTTCTATTTAATATTTTAGGGGTGGTGCCACCCCCACCCAGGGGGCTGCACATTTTAACGTGATTTTGTGCCAATTTTGTGTCCCCCTCGAAAACAAAATCGACGGGTCTGAGCGTTTTTCCAAAAAAGAACTAAGCTGCCAGTAAATGTCGCTGTTTCGTTTTCGATGCGCCAGCCTGTATAATTAAAACAATGCTATAAGTTAATAAAGACAGAATGTTGGTACGTCTTTCATAATATAATTCGTTTTTTATACCTAAAATTATCCTCTGGAAAAGAGACAAAAGAAAAATCATGCTAAAGCAAGACAGGAGATTATTGGGGTTTATATAAGAATATTTTATTGAATTAATTTTAAATCCTGTTCGAAGAAATTGCTTTTTACTTAAGTTATTTTTATATCAATCACAGTGAAAATCTATAAAAACAATTAAAATAAGTAATTAAATGTTATTACATGGCGAAATTTTTTTTTCTGTTACAATCTTAACTTTATTTTCATCCAGCTCGTCAATAGCGATATTTTGCCAAACAACAAAATCCCGCTATACGATATTTTAAAAGAGTTTTTTTTCTGAATCCACACAAACAATTTTGTAAAAACCTGTTTCATATTCAATGGAAAGCATAATTTTTTCCAGCGAATCGAAAATCTTGTTTCGGGCATCAACCACTGTCCAGATCTTAGCGCCTGAAAAATCGATTAGCGTGAATTTGTTTGGTTGGCAAAATGTAACCAATCAAAGCGCAATGATATTTTCGAACGTCTAAAGACTCTTTATTGTTAATACCTTTGAATTTAAATCTCTATAGAAAGACACAGATATTCATAAGTCGTTGAACTCCAAAATCGACAATACTTCAATGAACGAATTGTCTGCTTTCCAGTGCCGCATGTCTTAGATAGATCGAATTCCGGGTAAACCAGGCGTTTATCTCCAAAAATAGGTTGTTGATTTTTAATAGAGTTCCGGTGTTCTTTAGCTTTTGAATTTCAATGGTAATACTCACTTGTACGCTCAGGCCAGACGACAGGAGGCAAATTTCTCAGGCTCGGTGTTTCAGGGGGTCCAGACCAGGTCCAGGTGTTTTGGAAGGCCGAACCAATACGCCTGCGGCGCAAATTATTCTTTCAATAATACTGTTTTGCCATACTGATTGTTTTTGTTGGCTCTTGATTTTATTTCAATTATTAATTTTTACATTTTTGATTATTTTCTTAAATAATTTCATCTAAAACCGAGGTTCAGTTAAGAGACCAAATATTAGTATGGAAATTGTCAGAATGGCAAAGCAGGAAAGCGGTCTGCAGCAAATATTTGGTCTGAAACTAGATGTTTCACTAATTGCCTGCCGTATATTACTTGAAATTTTCAAATGCTAATACTCGTCTAAAGAAATAAGTTTCCAGTAATTTGGTAACATCACTGACTAATAGTCTGCTAATGAAATTAAAAGTAATAAGTATAACTATTCATGTAAAATGTATAATACATTTTATTCCACAGTATAAATATTATAATGATAATAAAGGTAGGATACGTTAGATCCCCGAGAAAAATATTACCAGGACAGGTAAGTGCCAAAGTCCATCAACTCCTTGAAACCTGCGGATGTATCTTTCTTGAGGTAGTCTGACTTTTTATTAGTTCCCTCTACCTACGTAATAATAACATCATAGTTTTCTTGAATTCATTTAATATTATTTTGTATTTATACCCAAGTGGACATCAGAGAGAAAAAACCTTTTACGACGAAGAATATTTAATATTCCAAAATTATCGTATCATACAGATTACTCCACTACTTAATGTACTTAAAAGATATGTACTTAAGCAACGCTTGTCTTTCTGACATTGAAACTAGAACTTAGTTTATGTTAATTCATTATTAATGATAATGACATCGTTGTAATATAGGGTGAAGGAAATTAAACCATTTTATTTAGAATAAGTAGTTTACATATCCAGTGACGTTGCTATGCTAAATTTAACTAAAATCACACTGTTATACATAATTACACTATAGCAATTTATTATATAACAATATATACAGTAAAAATATTAGGGGAGAGTCGGCTAATCGTGCGCGGCGGCTAATCGTGCGCGGCGGCTAATCGTGCGCATGTCTTTATTTCCATAACCGGCGTATATAATTTGAAATCCATATTCAGGCGCCATCCCTTGTCAAGCCTGTGTAGTATAACATATGAGTCAGGTGGATCGCTTTACTTTACTTATCCAAAATGGTCGCTTTGTTGTTTACGTATGTCGTGTACTAGTAGATGCTTCGAAAAAAATAAGCCGTAAGTATGTCCATTTTTACATTTTTTGATAATCGTGTGGGTTAATACATTGCTTAATGAGTCCTCCTGACACTGATACCTATATATAATTTAGGCAAAAAAATGTTTTATATTGTTTTAAAGAATTTAAAACCGAATCTGCCACTTTCGGTTAATCGGGCGCAGTGCGCACGATTAGCCGCCATGCATTTAGCATTGTTAAGAATGCATTTAAATAACACAAACACATAAAAAAGGGGTCAGGCCACGTTTACTTTATGTTTTTGGTCGCTAACTCCAAATCCGAGGTCAAAAAAGTCAGCACGTCAGAGTTTCGGCATAACCTCAAAAGAACCCATAATAACAGTCTTAAATATCTTAGATTATAATATTTTGCATTTTTGCCGAAATACCAACGTAAAATAACAAAGGCGCAATGGAATCCAGAAATCATGATTCAGGCTATAAGAATAAATAAGTATAATCTTAGCTTCAATAAATTATTTTATTCGTTTTCCTTTTCAATGCGCATGATTATCCTATCCATGCGCACCATTAGCCGCATACGTCGGGTAATTGTTCGCTGTGTAACTTTTTGAAATTTCGAATTTTAAAGTCACAATGTGCATTTTTATTTAAAATTAATTACAGAATGTTAAAGCCAAATCGTTAAAGAATCTTGATAGCGAACCTAGAAGACCAATCTTTTGTCATTTCGGAAATAATACAATTTTGGCTTAGGGCGCACCAATACCCGACTCTCCCCTATCCTTGCTGATGGTATTCGTTCAATCACACGCCTCGACAACGGTGGCTGCTCCTTTATAGTTTCTGGGCAAATATAAAATTTATATATTTTTTAAATAGTTATTTTAGGAAGATTGTTTATTTCGATTTAAATTCATTCGAGATTAAATATTCAAGTTTAAACGAAATTTATCCGAAATACTCTTATTAACTGAAAATTATAAAAAAATAGATCCACAAAAAATACGTAACGGGCCTAGGGCCCCCTATAACAAAAAATAGGCCCTGTTTATGCTACTACTATAAAGATATCAACGCTAACCCATTTTTTTTGCTGTCACGGTTTTACTGATATCCAACGTACACATATACTTATATTTACATTTACCTCAAAATAAATATAAATAAAAGGTCGGGGTATATTCTTAAATTACCTCTCTATTATTTTCATTACAGTAATTTTTGTATACCAGTTCACCTTATATAGACTAGCAGCTTAAAATAATAACCAGAAAAAAAATAGTATGTTAAATAATCATCCTGCATGAAGATCCAATAAATGATAAAGTAAAGCTAAAATATTGTAATCCTTAAAAACAATTTAAATAATCGGCCTTAAAAAAAATTGTCAGTTGAGAATAACTAATGTAAATACCTTGTACTAGCAGCTTTTCTTAACAAGTTTTGATTTTTATTCAGTTACACTTCAACACAGTTACTTATGATGATAATTGATAGCACAAGATGAATTCAAATAGTGATATCGAAGGAAAAGTTCTGAGAGCTTGGGTAGGTTTACAGTCATTTTACTATCATTGTTGAGTTTAATTGACTGATATCTTTAGGAACCAGTGGCAGCTCGCGGTCTTAAAAAATGGTGAAGAGCTAGGTATACTGCGGGTACTTAAACAAACATTGACTAAAAACCCTTGTAACAAAACGTATTTCTTATCCTTATCTGTCCAACGACTGAATGGAGTTTTCAAGAAATTACAAACTATGTCATTAATTGGGTTCATTTTTAAAACACACTACTAAGTAGGTACGTACACTATAAAATTAACTGAAAAATAAAAACCTTCTAATCACACAGTAAATCACGTAAAAATGATATCTATAACTGTAAGTTTCGCGAAGCCTCAAAATAAATACCTGAAGGTTAGCAGAATCAATGCTAAAACAATGGTGCATACGACTGATCTATTTTTAAATAATGCCCTTCATCATAATGCAAATTGTTACATGCTGTTTGCTTGACTGACGTCATGTAACCGTAGCAATGGTGAATATCAAACCCATGTTGGGCGTTGGGTCTTCACTTGCTTTGAGCTAACGGACACCGGTCGGCTTAGGCGCGCCAAAATGCACGAGTGTTTATAATTATTGTTCATCGGAGTTAACCATGGCCCTATTATGCATCGCTACATTCGGATTAAATTAACATTATTAATTTAAACATATTTTTTTAAAGGGCTAAAATGGTAGGTGTATTAGTACATTAATAGTTAATATTGGACTATACATCGATTATTAAAAAACCGGTAGGTATTATAAAGCACAGATAAACTGTGCATGTGCAGTAGGTATAGCCCAAAAAAATTATAACTAAAAAACTATAAAATGTAGATTACCTACTAAAATTCTATGTAAGTCCAAGAAAGATTTAGCAAGGCAACGACCTACCAGGGCGCAAGTGAGAGAGAGAGAGAAGAGCAGAAAGAAAGAGATAGACAAAAAAAAAATTTTGAGTAAAAAGGACGCTTTAAAATGCGAGAAGTTTCCAAGTCAAAGCCGAGTTACTTCTGTGGTTGTTGAAAGATCATTTTTAGTTTACAAACGGACCGTTAACCACTTTTGTAACGTAAGATATTAATCTAATATAGATATTTATGAAAGTGGTGCTGATTCCGCCCCTGGAATTTGGTCTTTAGTTATCACTGTTATCAGCCTATCAAATATCAGCTGTTCAGGCATGAGTTTCGGACTTTTTAGCGCCAGATACCGAAGAAAGTCAATAGGCAGTTTTTGTCAACCCCCCCTTAATAGCTCGGCATTCACTAACTCCTGAAACCCGAATTTCGGTTTGCCGCTGAATATGAAACAGCTTTTTACCAAATTGTGTGTGTAATTTCAGAGAAATTTGCGTTTAAAATATCGTTAAGCGGTATTTTGGTGAATGGCAAACACTGGCCATTGTTACAAAAGACTTAAAAAAATAAATGTTATTTAAATCCAGTGATGTCTGTATAATAATAGCAGTAATAAATAACATTAGTGTTATTAAAGTCATCAATAATATACCGTATTTTTTTACATAATGGTTTTAATAAGTAGTAATAGTAACTTTACCGAAATGATGGCGCCATATAAAAAAATATTACCGACAATATTTGTGTAGGTTTTGATTGAAACAAATGGATAATTTTGTTTACTAACATAAAATATTAGTTCGCTGGCTGGTACCCTAATTTATCAAATCCATCCATTACTACCTACGGATTATCAAACTCGATTTACTTCAAAGAAAGAAAGAAAATTAAAAATATTTTCCGTTATTATTATGCAAAGTAACTGTTCCAAAAACGATTTCCTTTTAACATGTGGACCAAATATTTAATAAGATAACCTTAAATTTTTAACGCCTATTCCACTATACTTTAAGGAGTGTCACTATGACATAACACTAAATATTAGACTTGTAAGAAAATAATCTTAGTTTTCATTGTCTTAGTATACAAGGAATAATGTTTTTGATTTTATTACTTCGATTTTTCATTCGACCGGATTTTTAAATGGGAATTTCACTCCTACGTTGCTTTCAGTATCCATATTAGTATGCTAATTTTTTTAAATGCATTTTATACATGTTTTTATTTGTCACCGACTCGGCATTAATTTGGAAAATATTTTAATTACATGATATGCAGACATTCTTCGTGGCGATGGTGTCTCAGTTTTAATATACTATTTTATGGCTTTTTAAATATCCGTTTTTGGAAAATACACGATTTTTATTTATTATTTTGTATGGCATAATTTATATTTATGTATTAAGTCCGTTATTTGACTTATAAATATCTAGAAATGTGTCACCAATAGTCGCTTTACCATTCGCTTATTTGCGACATATTTTGTTTTAACCGATTCC
Organism: Polydrusus cervinus; assembly: GCA_935413205.1. Taxonomy (NCBI): domain Eukaryota; kingdom Metazoa; phylum Arthropoda; class Insecta; order Coleoptera; family Curculionidae; genus Polydrusus; species Polydrusus cervinus. Next base: position 23,444,382 of record OW284520.1, on the reverse strand, counting down.
GGGGTCCGAGGTCCGATTACGGGGTCTGAGTCCGAGCCCGGGGTCCGATTCCGAAGTTCGAGTCCGGAGTCCGATTCCGGGGTCCGGAAGGAAATTATCGACTTTTTTCACCAATAACTGTCTGAGTAAAATTTTGTGTATTAAATTAACTATGATAATTAACCAAAAATTTTAGAGAATTATGTTAATAGGTATTAAGATAAAATAGTAGTTTTTGTAATAATAAAATTTCAAGTAATTGCGTAATTTAATTCGGAGGATTACCACGAGGACATGAATTCGAATGTTTTTGAGGACTATTTGGGTGAAATGATAAAATTTCTTCCCTCTGATTAAGTAGTAGTTATGGATAACGCAAGCTATCATTCACGGCGCACAGAGAAGACTCCAACTTCATCTTGGAGAGAACAAGAAATTATCGACTGGTTAACCACCAAAAGTATTGAATTTGAAGATAATTTGATAAAAAAGGAGCTATTAGCTATAGCAAATAAACATCGTTTGTGTGGAAGATATAGCCGAAAAACATAGTGTAACTGTGCTGCGCACACCGCCTTATCATTGCGAACTAAATCCTATAGAACTTATATGGGCGCAACTGAAAGGATTTGTAGCAAAACACAACACGACATTTAAAAGGAAAGACGTTAAGCTACTGTTTGACCAAGCCATTAAGGAAGTGACACCAGAGAAATGGCGAGAAGCAGTCTATCATGGCATTAAAGAAGAGGAGAAAATGTGGGATCATGATGGGATTGGACCGTTAACCCGATAATTATAACGTCAAGAGGAGGTGACAGTTCTTCAGATGACGAAGAATATTATGATTTTTTATAATTAAATTTCTGTATTTTTTTATAATGTTCAATAAAATATAAGTTTACCTAATAATATGTACACGCCTTTGTCACACCATTTTCAGTGTTTGTGAATGGATAACAATAGGCAAAACCCATATATTGACCCAAACCCAAGTGGTACTACCTGCACTTGATGAAAAGAAGGAATTTTGCTATGGAATCAATGCCAAATTATGAAAGTGGCTTAAATATTCGTTGGGTCATTATGTAGTCCCTTCGCATACATAATTAGCTTTTATTAGATACTCTACACCTTTCTGAAATAGACTATAGGAATTCCTAAAAATATGAAACAAAAAGGAATATATTAAAATTAATTTGGCTTAATGAGATACTTTAATTTGCAAATGTCTCTCTTAATTTGCAAACGTTTTTTAACAGGTAACAGCAATTATACATCACATTATTTTAACACTTTGTAAACAAACATAATTAATCTAGGGTAATGATGATAGCACACAATCAATTTCATGTTAGTATCGTTCGGCATTTAATATAATAAAAGCCTCAACCGGGCAATTAATTACGTGTAAAATGTACGTTATTGATGTATTAATAACGTGTCATAGATGTCACAGTCATGTCACGGGCGATATAAAAAGCCAGGCCGGAAATCAAGGGCCGCATTTAAGTGGAATCGGACATGTATTATGCTCAAAAGCTGCCTGCTCTTGCCCAGAGATTACTTTCAGCATTTCGTTCATGTCAACTGCACCTGTTCCATTTCCATGCCTGGGATCAAACCTTATACCATCTTCTTGTCAATTATAAAAAGATCAATACGTAAACGTATATACACGACGAGCTGAATCAGGATGTGTATATTATAATATCCGAAATATTTAAATCCTTTGTGCCATTGGCAACGCCTCGATATCTTGAGGTATCTTGAGGGATAAGTCTGGGAGTATATTCATTAATTTTAAAAATAATGCAACAATTAACTTTACTGCAACCAAATGTTCACTATTTCGATTGATTCGTTATTAACGGGTGGGTCAAATTTCTTGTAGTGAAGCCTTGTGGCTCTTTTGTTTTTTATTAGGTCCAATAGAGGGCTTTACCAATTTGGTCATATATTAATGTGTTTTTAAAATGAAAAGTGTTTGCCGACGTGCCTAGAACCTCTCGATTAAGCCTCAAGCGCGCTGCCAATTGCGCTACGGAGGACCTGATATTCTCTCACCAACTTTGGTCATATATAACTTATTCAATTTTATGTTAGTAGTAACAATCTGGAATCTCCTGCGATTTACAGACCAGTGAGGGTGTTACGGGAGAAAGGGAACTCATTCACTACCACTGAACATTAAGACTGTGAGGAGTACTTCAGCCGCATGCACAGAGCGAAATCGACTAATTAAACAGAATTGTTAAGAATAGTCTTATACCAGTAGCAACATTTTTAATAATCACTATTAAACAATCTATTACTATAGCAAAAAAGTTAACTAACGAACAGCATACAGAATTGCTACCTCTTTATTTATACGGACAATAAAACGAAATAATTATGAATATAAGCCTAGAATTGTAAGAATGTATTTTAATAAATCATTCTTTTTGGAAATAAAAATGGTTTTATACAACATAAAGATTATATCAACAATAAAACGCTTTTTTGGGGGTAATAATTAAATTATTATTTGATATTAAACATTTATTTACCCTAATGCAACATACTTTTAATTGGCAAGAGTGGGGGAGACTTCGACGTATTAAGACGTGTTTTACGATACCATTTACATTTGTTCGGCTGTGCGGGTTGTCTCAGATGTTTGTTGTTTTTTGTGAACAGTGTTGTGAGGTTATTATTAAGCTTTATTTGTGGTGGTGTAAAATTATCAGTATTTTGTAACCTAAGAGCTGTGTTCATGATCTCAGATTTTTCGTTGTTTCTTGATTAGAAAGTGTTGAGGGTATATACACGTATTTGTTTTTTTTTTTAATTAAATAAATACCTTTAAAATGTTAACCTATTTTTATTATTTACTATTCTTTATATTATCCGCCATTTATCTGTTTATTTTAAATTCTGGATATAAGATTGCACATGTTTTAAAGCGAAAAAAAGCAGTAGTTACATGGTAAAATCAAAAAATGAAATTTGTCAATACCAATATAAATATAGTAAAATATCATTTCTTTACCTTTACCTTTATTATTTTTTGGTCTTAAAACATACAATCATCCAAAATTTCGCTTGTTGCTTGGAGTTTACGTAAAGAGATAAGTGACCAATAAATTTATAAAAAATTAATATTGGAAAAGCTCAAGCGCAAAATTTGAATCGGCAAACAGTATAAAAACGTTTTATATTGGCAGCTAAATAATTTTATACCGGGTATAAAACTGGATTATACTCTTTTTCAACTGTGTTTACTGGTTATAAAGCGTTTTATAGTCGCTATGGAACAAACCTTCATGGTTACCATCCGTGTCATATAAACAGTATAACATATTTTAGTTATCCTTATGCACTGGTCCTAGCAATATCTGGTGTATAACTGGTATTAGCTCGTATTGCTGTCCCAAATAGTATTAAATATTCTTATAATGGCTATAAGAATTCTTATAATGGTTATAATCCATTTTTCTCAGTGTGCCCGGATTTGTTAGGCAATGCACATTTAGAGAATATAAGTGTAATATTAATGTTCAAAATTCAAGAATATACCCCTAGCGCTTTTATTTATTTTCTGGCCAAACTGATTTGAATAAGACGTCTTACCGCGAGAAAATCCTAAAAAATTAAGACGTGCCTTGACAAGAACCCAACTCTATTGAGATCGTTGATTATAAAACAGCTGTATACAAAACAGATTTAAGAAACAATGCATCAAGGTGCAAGAAGTTTATTTTAGCTTGTCATTAAATAATTCTGATACCTGATACTTTTAAAAATTCATCCTTGAATTAAGATCACTTAAAAGAACACATTTAAAATATCCACTCTGTAAAATATTATATTGAAACTTAAAAAATAAACTTCATTGTATTGGTCATCTCAAACTTACATTTCAAAATTAAAAGGTTTAATTAAAAAGGTTAAAATTTAAAGATTCAGATTATCTCAGTGGCGGTTCGCGGTCTTAAAAAATGGCGAAGAGCTAGTGCGGGTACTTAAACAAACATTGATTAAAAACCCGTGTAACAAAGCGTCCCTCTTATTCTCATCTGTCCAACGGCTGAATGGAGTTTTCATCAAATTACAAACTATGTCATTAATTGGGTTTATTTTTAAAACACACAACTAAGTAGGTACGTACACTACTGAATTAACTGAAAAATGAAAACAAAACTTTCTAATCACACAGTACCTAAATCCAGGGCCCGCTCTAGCAATAACGCCGCCCTGGGCAAAAAAAAATTGCCGCCTTTTTCTAGTCTCGCACATAATTTCGAAAGTGTTTTTTCTAATTTAAAAAAATAAAACACTTGCCAGGTATTTTTAATTTAAAAAAAATTATTGATTTTTTTTTATTGCGTATTTATTGCACATAATTAAATTCTAAATACTAACAAAGTGAAAATTAACAAAAAAACATTAAAATTTTTAGGCAATCTAATTGCACATTATAAACATATGTTTAAAAAAATTAAGCCCTTTGCTGCGACGTCGTCATGACCGAAAAAAGCACCGGTGCCGGCGTTGTTCGGCATGCTTTGTCGCGGAATTGCTTGATATTTTAATAATATTAAAAAGAAAAGGGATTGGTTGAAATAGTCACTGTTTAAAAAATAAAACAGCAAAACAAAGGAAATTAATGTTGTTAACTGAGAATTGGAATGTTTCAAACTTCAAATATACGTAGGAACGTAAGTAGGCAAAACGGGGATTTATGATGTTATTTAGAATTATCATGCCGTTCTTCCAACTTGCCGCCCTGGGCAGGGGCCCAGGTTTTTCCCCCCTAGAGCGGGCCCTGCCTAAATCACGTGTAAAACGATATCTATAACCATAAGTTTCGCGAAGCCTCAAAATAAATACCTTAAGGTTAGGCGAACCAATGCTAAAACAATGGTGCATTGGACTGATCTATTTTTGCCCTTCATCATAATGATAATTGTTACATGCTGTTTGCGTGACTGACGTCACGAAACCATAGCAACGGTGAAAATCAAAGCCATGTTGGGCGTTGGGTATTTACTTGCTTTAAGCTAACAGACACGGTCAGCTGGGGTGCGCAAAAATGCACGAGTGTTTATGATTATTGTCCATCGAAGTTAACCGTGGCCCTATTATGCATAGCTAAAATCGGATTAAATTAATATTATTAATTCGAACATAATTATTTTTTAAGGGATAAAATGGTAGCTGTATTGGTACAATAATATTTAATATTGTCGAAAAACTTTCCTCCTGGTTTTGTTATTTTTTTTTTTTGGTGAAGAGCCCCTTCACCTACTTCGCCTAACGAGCAGCCACTGGATTATCTATACATTAACTAGACCAGCATATAAATATTATAAATAATAGATGATCGATGTGGTGCAATTGATAAAAATTGAAGAAAAGAATGGTAATTAATTAATAAAATGTGGGTACATATTTGTATAAACGTAGTATATAGTTAAATTAAATAAACTAAACTCAAATAAACAAGATTAATATGCAATAATTATGCGAAAAAAAGTTTTGGTCTTGCTGCGTTTGGATATAAGTCAAATGTCATATTAAATTTTATTTATTTTTTATCATTTTAATGCGCCTTGCAAATGAATGGCATAATTTAATACCCAGAACACCCATGCCCGAGATAATCTCAGGACAGAATTAATTTTTACGAAACTTGTTTTGTGTCAAGTAAAAAAGATGAATTTGGTAGCAGAAAACGATATCGATAAGAATTAAATATGTTGTATAAAGGCATTTAACAAGACGTTTTTTTGCAGGTAATTATAATATTATTTCTGTATCCCATCAGCTTGATTAATGTCATTCATTAAGAGGTAAATTAAGAAATAAAACCATTTAGTTGGTTTTTTATTAATGTATTCATCAATTTTGATATTATTGGATATTTGAGTATTGTCTTAGTTTGTGTTCTGAGCGTTCCTTTTATTCTGTCACATCCATCAATAGATGCTTGTCGCGATATCACGGCTCATCAGTAGAGCTAGAAGCTGACGAAAGAGTTTTAGATGAAATCCGTCAGCATGGGCGTAATTTCAGCTTTTTAACTGTGGTGGCAAGGTCTGCCGGGGGGTCTGGGGGTATGGACATTTTTTAAAATTTGGCGTTAAAATGATGTAGTTTAAGCATTTTAAAAACGTTTGATAGGATTTTTATTGTCAAACCTAAAGGCAAATGAGCGATGATCAATAATAAGTTTTACCGCGGCTATGGCTCAGAGGTAGAGCTACGGGCATTCGACCGCGGCGACCCGGGTTCGATTCCCGGGGTGGGCGTACAATAAAAAAAAGTATGTCCGAAATTTAGTGGATTTTAGAATGCAGGGAAGAATGTACAAGGTATCATCTCCCAACCCACCCCATTCACGCCGGTAACCAGGCCGGATGAGATCGGACATCTCGTGGGGTGCGGAAGAAGGTACAACTCCCCAATCGGTAGGTCATGCAATGGCACTAAACCAAGGGTTAATAGCCCTTGGGGGGTGTCGCATGACTGAGGATCGTGGTTCGGAACCCACGTTAAACTGTAGGTCCCCTCGGGAATGGCCCTGGCATCGAACGAAGAGGAAAAAAGCCTTATTCGAAAGAAGGGCAGAACAGCAAAAATAAGTTGAAAATGGCGAACAATCAAAAAGTATCTCCATTTTTTGAGGGCTTTTACTATTTATGACATAATATGCTTCATTTTCTACTGAAGAGTGTCTTTGTTCTGATTTTGACAGAGTTCTTGAAAAAAATGCTACTGGTTTTCCAAGTTGCGAGAGCTGTGCAGCTATAATAAAATTTAAAGCATCTGTTTCTATAGTGAACATGGCATTATCATCTATTGATGTTACAACAGCATTTGCAATATCAGTTTTCAACGTTTTAAAAGCTAAAACAGCCTTCTCCGTCAGGGGAAATTCTTTATCTTAATGAACAAGTGGTTGGATTTTTTCGGAAAATTTCTCGACCCATTTGGAATAATGAGCAAAGATACCCATAATGCGACGTAGAGAAGTAGAATCAGAGGGAACAGTCACTTCTAGAAGAGGTTGAAGTCTTTCTGGATCTGGCTCGATGTTTTTTTCAGTGATACTATACTCAAGAATATTAATGGAGTTCGATGAAAACTTACACTTTTCTTAGTTTAGTGCTAAATTGTATTTTCCGGCGGCGTTCATAAATTGTTGCAAAATTTTATCATGATGTACACACCTTATCTACTCCACAAACAGTTACACCAACTAAATAAGCATAAGTATCTTTAAGATCTTCTCTTTTGATAACTGTCACCACAAATAAAATAACTATTTTACACAAAATGAAACCTTCTCTTTTGTCTTAAATTAAGACATCAATTATTACTTTGGGAATATCTATTTCAACACAGGATGCTGAGTTTATAGGGATTGTAAAATACAAGCGGAACAGTTCAAATAGCAAAAGGAACTCATTTTTCAAGGGGCGAATAATTTTGGTACTTTTTACGCCTTCATATCGAACATGAAAATATGAAATGTATTATTGTGTGGTAATTAAAATGTTTCTGAGACAAGTTTATTAAAGATTTAAGCTGGTGCCACTTTTATAAAATTTAATTTTTCACTAATTTGCAAATACCTAACTGATATTTTTACTGCTGATTTTTGAGGTGGCAAAAATAGGGGTTTGGGAATTCTGGGGTGGCAACTGCTACTCTTTGCCACCCTGTAATTACGCCACTGTCCATCAGCAAGATGTTACTTATAAGTAGTTATGATTGACACTTGAATATAATTAGAGATGTTACTTAACCAAAATGTTTTAAAAATTACACTTGAAGTCTTACAATAAAATACATAGCGCAACCTGCATTGACAATATATTTTCCAACGCAGACATAACTAGGGTGAGTGTTATGGAATCTTATATGTCGGACCATACCTACCAACTTTGCAGACTAAATCTACCTTGCGAGAAAATATTGAGCCCTACTTTATATAAAAGAACTCTTAATAACTCGAGTATCGATTCTTTTAGATCTATTCTTAGTGGGGAGGATTGGTCCGAGATATACAACACCAATGATTTTAATGCAAGTTTCCGCATCTTTTACGAAACCTTTATCTACCACTATAATTGTGCGTTTCCAATTCACAAGCATAAACCCAAAAAAGACACCAAAAAATGGTACTCGCCCCAAATCAAAGATATGCATAACCAACTCTGCGAAATGGGAACATTAAACAAGCAACTAAATGACCCAGCTTACTCCTTGGCGTTTAAAAACTTTAAAACCCTTTACAAAAAATCCGTAAAAAAATATCAAAAACAGAAAAACAACTCAAGACTCTTAAACACCAAAAATATAAGTCGCGAAAGCTGGAAAATTATAAATAGGGACAAAAATAAAAAAGATAGCTTCGCTGCTTTAAGCATAAAAAACGCACAAGGCGAGTCAATACCCAATCTAACCGAATTAGCCAATTGTTTCAATAACTACTTCATCAGTTTATCTGACACAACCACACAACGAAGCAATAACCAAATACATCTCCAAAATTATAGAAAAACACTTTTTTTGGCGCCAACAACACCAAATGAAATAATTGACATTATAAACAAGACGTCTTCCAAACCTGCCCAAGGAGTTGATGACATCAATGGTAGGGTTCTAAAAGCTGTGAAAGAGCACTTAGCCACACCCCTGTCCTATTTGATAAATCAATCTTTTCTTGTGGGCTTATTTCCCAGTTGCTTAAAAGAATCTAGATGTGCTCCAATTTTTAAAAATAAAGGTAATAAGGACGACATAACAAATTACCGTCCTATATGTATACAAAATCAATTTTCAAAAATTTTTGAGCTTGCCTTTAACAAACGCCTAGTCAATTTTTTAGAGGAAAACAAAATTTTAACTGAGGTCCAACATGGATTTAGAGGAAAAAAGTCTACCAACAGCGCAATACTTGACTGTCTAGACTTTGTGTACGATTCACTTAATGCCAAACTTCACACACTTGGCCTCTTTTATGATTTAAGCCGAGCATTTGATCTATTGGATCATTCCATTCTCCTGGAAAAACTTTACAAAGTAGGAATTCGTGGCAATTCACATGACTGGGCTAGCTCTTATCTGTCGAATCGAACACAAACTGTAATGATTGAAGGTAACAAATCCACTACCCTTTTAACCAGTCGCGGTGTCCCGCAAGGGTCCATCTTATCCCCAACACTGTTCCTAATCTTCATAAATGACCTTGTAACCTCTTGCCCGACCCCAAATAAGACCATTATCTATGCAGACGACACTAATTTCATCATAGCGCAGGAAAATTCACAAAACCTTATCAACAAAGGAAATACTGCATCGGAGGAATTTCTCTCCTGGTGTGAAAACAACTGTCTCAAACTAAATGTCAGCAAGACACAATGTGTAAAGTTCGTACCCAAAAACTTAACAACAGATTCCAATCCACTTTTGAAAATACGGGGAAAGTCAATACAGGTCACAGACAGCATGAGGTTTCTGAGAGTCATAGTGGACAGTAAACTTACTTGGGAAAAACACATCAGTTCAATATGCAGTAAACTTAGCAGCACATGCTACCTTGTAAGAATGCTTAGAGACACAGTAACACCCAATATACTAAGAACTCTCTATTTTGGGCTTGTTCAATCTGTCCTCCAATACGGACTCATTTTCTGGGGATCATCAGCCTACTTAAACAGAGCTTTTGTTGTCCAGAAGAAAATCTTAAGATGTATGAACTATGCCCATCCTCGAGACAGTTGTAAACCTCTTTTTAAAAAAAACCGAATTCTACCCCTGCCCAGTCTGTACATCTTTAATCTGATAATGTACATAAAAGAAAATGAACACCAATTTTTGAAAAATAAAGACATACACCCTTACTCCACCCGGACTAGTTCCTATATGCATCAGCCTTTTTCAAGGTTGCAGGTTGGACAGAACTCGCCAATATATATGGGGATTAAGCTCTTCAATAAAATACGGGTTACCTCGGAAGATACCCGCTCATTTATAGGGGTGGTCCACAACTATTTGATAGATAATTGTTTTTACTCCGTTGATGAATTTATGAATGCTACTACAATAACTTAATACATTTCGCGAATTCTGAAGCAGGTTATCTGAATTGAACTTGCAAAGATCTTTGAATTCTGTGAGGTGAGTCTTTCTTTTCTTTTCTTTTCTTTTCTTTTCTTTTATCCTTTTACATTACCGTACACCGTTGTTTGTATCGCCGTTATTGATTATTCGTTTAAATTGTTTTTTTTTAAATAGGTTTTACTAATTTTGACTGTTTTTCATATATTATATACTATATTTTTGTACTGTATTGTAATTTATATCAAATTAATTTTATAATAATTGTAAAATGACTAGTGGGATAAACTGGAGGTTGATACTATTTGCATTGACCTCTTGTTTTGGACACGAAATAAATGATTTTTGATTTTGATTTTGATTTTATATCTAACATCGACTTTTTTGTTTCAGGTATGGTAACACATATACACAAATCTAGAGCAGCATCTACATTAATTTTTTGGTAAGATCTATTTTCTTAAAACGTGGGAACAAAAAACTATCAGAAATAAAAAGTTATTGATTAAATGTTAGTACGGAATTATGAATTGTTTCCAGCCCTAATCGAGGATTAATATAATTTATTCGAAAACCAACTTGACAAAGGGAAATAAAGTTGATGGGTTTTTGCAGACTTCCATATTTCGTAGAAGGGCTCAAATACTAAGGGTGGTATGTTTTTAAGTAGACGCCCTGTATACAATTAAATTAACATTAAATATTGTTCTGCCTGTAAAAAATAAAGAATGTTGTATTTATACCTTATCCAAACTTTAACCATTCTTGACAGAATGGTTAAAGTATTTTTTTTTTTTTTAGTTACTGTACTGTACTTTTTCCTAAATGCGAGGATTTTAATGTTCTTGTCTGAAGCGTATCACCTTGTTTCGAATATTTTTAATTTAAATTTAAAAAATTATAATAAAAAAGTAAACTTTTTGTATACCTACAGGGTGAACTACGGAAAAATAAAGTTTATATTGGTATCAGCCATTAATTTTTAATTGGAAATAATTTATTTTTGCTTCCAGGTAATTTAATTATTAATTCTTTAAAAAAAATATAATATTACATTCCTTGCCGAATTATAAGATCCAATAAAGCTTGTTTACTATGGAGAAAATAAGCAAAATTTTGCCAACTTTTGTTCTTTGGTAATTGGTATTTTTAATTTTCCATGAAAGAATAAACACCACCGAAAAAGCACCCATTTTTCCTATTTCTTTTTCTCGTACACCTGTAACGTACTATAGCCCAGTGGCGTAGCCAGGGAGGGGCAGCCCCTCCCCCCCCCCCTGGATTTAAAAAAAAACAGATCTCTAACTCAGAATCTTAAAACTTTTAAATACACAGCGACACCCTCTTCGGATTTTATTTATTAATTTTAAAAGTTTTATTTTTGCACGTATAATATTTATGTACCATTGCGCCCAAAAAAAACTGGGACAGCAAAATTGTTGTTGTAGAGTAGCTCCTGGACTATAAGGAATATATAAAATCTATTGAGGAAAGGTTATCATTGTTGTTATAATAGTTGTCATGGAAGTGAAAAGGTTTAACAACAATACCACATTTTTAGAAATACGAGGAAAAATTAAAATACGCATATTGTGTTTAAAATGTAACAAAAATAAAATAAAATTTTTTAATATTATGTTCCTATAAATTTTAATTCATTTTAATCAAATTTAAACCTTAATATAATAACATGTTTTTAACATTTGGTAGTTGCATCATTATTATCGATTAACGCTTGTAAACATCTTGCCATATTTAATACTAGGTTTCTCGTTGTTGCATCCCATGCTTGCATTATCCTTTGGCTTAATTCATCCCGAGTTCTAGGCTGGAAGTTTTGTTTTACATAAATTTTGTCATCTCACCCCAAACGTTTTCAATTGGGTTGATATACGGACTTTTCGAGGGCCAAGGCAGAACACGAATTTGATTTTTGATTTTCTTGTACATAATTTTGAACCATGCTAGCTTTATGTATAGGAGCATTATCTTGTTGAAATATAAAACTGTGGCCATATACTGCGTCGACAGATGGTATCATAACTTGGTTTAGTATGTTGCAATATAATGGTGCATTGAACCTCCCATGCACTATTTGGCAAACTCCTGGGCCCCTTGCACTAATCCAGCCCCAAACGTTTATAGAAAAGCGTCCACTTTGATTAGTCTTATTTGTATATCTTCCATCGCATCTCGTACCAGAAGGCCTATAAACGCGGATTTTCCCATTATTGCATGATTGAAAGGTTTTTTCATCGGAAAATATTATGGTTGCCCATATATTACCTTGATTTATATATTCATAAGCAAATTCTACTCTTCTCTGTTTGTTTGCTTCGGTCAAAAATATTTTATTGGCAGCACAACAACTTTTTATATCTGAACTACGAATTCTTCTACGCGCTGTATTAGCCAGACCAGGAAAAATGTGTTTCTTCTTTAGCTTTTATTGCTGTTTCGAGTGGATGATCATTTAGTAAATTAATCAATTCTATATCTTGGCCGTCATTCAAAATTTGGGGGAAACTAGAACCTGCTTTTCTTACAATATTTCAATATTCTGCAATTTTGTGCTTAGCCAACAACACGGTATAGTATTTTTGCTAATCTCTAATTCATCTGCGATGTTTCTTATTTGACACCCATCTCTCAATTAAGTGTAAATGATCTCTTTTTGCTCGGTTGTTAACGATTTCAAAAAATATTTCTTTTGACACGCCCCTGTCAGTCACAAAATTAAATTAAATTGACAACTCCAAAAAAAAGCTAATAGTCTGGGAGATTAAACTAAATTTTGCTGTCCCAGTTTTTTTTGGGCGCAATGGTACATTACTAAGGCTTTTAATAATTATCGATTATAGTTAATATATATTTTTTTGGTTTTCAATAAATAAAAAATAAACCTTATTTTTAATATTTTTTTGCTCTGTTATGCTTATTTCATAATTTTGTTTTATAAGTTTTGAATTATTTATATTAGTGTATCAGTGTATTATTATAACTCCCTACAAGTTTCTATAAAAATATTTTATATATATTTTTTCTAATTTGAAATTTTTTTATGGTCCATGAAAGGGTTTTTTGGGCGTGGCACCCGATTAACCCACTTCAGGTCCTTTTGGGCCTCCCAAACAAAATTTTTTGCTACGTCACTGCTTTACCCTCAACAAGTTTTAACCTCTTTTTGTTATAAACTTACACGAAACTCATAGGCGCAATTAGGGGGTCAGCCAGCACCACCTTAAGGGGGTATTGGGTCAGCCCCCAAAATGTAAGTGTCTAGTTGCGCCACTGACTTAAGGATGTTGTCTTCTCTTCCAACAGAATTCCCGGGAGCTCTCCTGCCTCATACAAATTCAATTTTCTATTACAAAAATCAACTGGGCTAAAAATTGTTGCTAGGTTTTACCAATTTTAACTTTAACAAAATCGATATGAATTACTGGTAAGAAAATTTCCTATTTAAAATTCAAAGGCTGAAAAATGTAAGTAATGCATTTGCATTTTAAGTAAGTTATCTTCCATTACGATCCTAGAACTGTTGCTTATCGGATAACAACTAGATGAATATAAATTTCTTATTTGAATAATGTCTATGTTAATAAACAGTAACATTTAACAGAAACTGGAATTAATTAGGTACTTACTATATTATTTTTTATATACAGGGCTGTGATAAAATAAACGGATCAGCTTTTTATATACAGGGTCCTGAATTGTTCCGCCCCCTTAACTGGTTTATAGAGAATCACACCCGGTATAACGAAAAGGTGAATGCCTGGACGGCAGTGGCGGCTCGTGATAGTCGATACAGGTGGGAAAAAATATCAATAAGTCAAAAATCTTTAATGAGAATGCAGGGTGTTACAAATTCGATGCATTAACATTGCTATCTCTGTTACTATAAGAGATAGAGACTTGGTTAAATGGGGGCGAAATTGCATAATTTAATGCTGAAAGTTTTTCATTTTAAAACTGATACACCTAAACCCGGAATCAGAAATATAATCCACTGACGGATTAACCTAAAGCTTACCTACAAGCACAGAACTTGAACACAAGAAAGTAAAAACTGTTTAAAAGAAAAATATTTTAAATTCATCTCTTGACAGGCAAACTTGTTTTAAAAACAGCTGCCACCGAGTAGCTGGAAGCTGTAGCAAAGCCACAAGCATAACTATGTACCCTAGTAGTGCCCTAACCCGATTGGGACTCTTCATTTTCAATAAAATAAAGCATCATATGAGGATCTGTTGAACTAGATTTGTAAATTAACACAATTACCTTCATGATAGTTTTAAAATCATTAAAGACGCTGAAATGGAAAATGGAAAATCACTCCTGGTATCGAGAAAAAGAGACATCAAAAGGTTAAAAGAATTTTTGAGTACTGACAAAGGATGGCACAATATTGAACTATTATTTGAGGTTGATGTATCCGTATATATAAAAAATTGATATTATTGAAACTTAGTTTAATAATCGTTTTGAAATGCACATATGAAAAATTTAATTTTCTTTCTCCGAAAAATGTGACAACTGCTGCTGACGATGAACTTTATAATAATACCAGTACTTTTCAACAAAGTAATGACTTATTCCCAGAATTTCCCGCTCAAATCATGTCGCTTAGAGCAGAATTTTTGCGAGACTTAATAGTAAACGACTCGGTAATTTTTTAATAATTAAAAATAAGTGTGCAGCTTCAAGTTTACCCGATGTATCTAATACCATTTTGCTGTTTATGACTTTACCAGTTACTGTGGCAACGGCTGAGAGGTCATTTTCAAAACTGAAACTAATTAAAAACATTTACGTAGTACAATGGGGAGAGAGAGAGACTTTCAAATCTCTCTCTTATTAGTATCGAACAGGAAAAAGCAAGAAAATTGGAGTTATGGTAATTAATAAATTATTTCGCAAAAAAAATGTTAGGCGGCAAAAGCAAAAGCGTGAGTATACGTACCGTTAAACCTTTGAATAAATGAAAAATTTGTGATATTAATTTGAAATTCAAAGATCCTCGAGGTTTAAAGCAGTGGTGGCTCGTACAGTAGGGCCACAGTGCCATGGCCCTACCTAACTGTACACCAAGCTCTTTATTTCTCACTTATAATTATTATTACTTTGTCTCCCTACGCTTCATTCTTTTTGTAAATGTGAATAATATCTGATAACGCCTAACTGTGCTAATGTGTGGGTGACGCCGAGAAAATTCCCTGTCGCCACACTGCTCCGGTCAACTCTGTATTTGGCCTGATGTTAAACGCGTACGAGAGAGATAATAATACCAATTATTAAACCTTGTTTGGCCTGACCAGATCCTCATATGATGCTTTATTTTATAGGAAGTGATGAGTCCCAATCGGGTTAGGGTACTACTAGGGTATATAGTTATGCTTTCGGCTTTGTTACCGTTACCAGATATTAGGTGGCAGCTGTTTTCCTGTCGAGATATTAATTTAAAAAAAAAATTCTTTTAATAGTAGTTTGTACAACAAGAGTGGATATGATGTCCATATCGCACGAGAAAGTAAATTGAGCATGACGCCGTAGGCGGAGTGCTCAAACTTCCGAGGGCAATATCTACAATTCACTCGAGTTGTACAGTATATTTTTTCTACGACTTAACTTTCGAACTTCATGCTAAGAATTTTAAAAAATTATTTAAATTAGGCATCATAACTTGTCTTTTAAGTTGGCCATGAACTTGTGAGAACGGTAATAAGAAACAATTGAACAAAAATTCATTTTGATAGCAAACCCATGCACGGGCCAAATTACACTATCGATTTGGGTAAGTTCTTATATTTTTACAAACTCATTTTTGAATATATCTATCTTTCTGACATTCAACTTTTTGCAGAATAACAGACAAAAAGCGATATATGTATTAATAAAAACGAACAATTTATTTTCTTAACCAGGTAATTTGATCAATAATTGTTTTACTGCAATGCACAGAGGGAAAATAGGTTATTCGGGTTTATTTCTGCTTGCGTAAAGAATTATAACTCCGAAAGTACAACAAAATAGCTGTAGAATTCGTTTCAAACAGTTAAAAATGGATTTTGTGCATTAATATGAATTTTTAACGTTCGCTATGGTCAAATTTTTCAAAATAATCGCCAATTTACAAACTAGCAACACTGTTAACGTGGAAGGAGAAGACGAGAAGTAGCAATAGTGTAAGTAAAAATAACATAACCTAAAAAATGTTTTTTTTCTAGAAATCTTATAATTTCGTCTGTTTTATCGGGTTATCTTTATGTTCTACCATTTAAGGAAGAACGACCAGTTAATTTTCTATGTTTGTTGCGTATAATAAAAGTTTTAAGATCAATTGGGGTTCGATCCCCGTTCAAAATATATCGGATAATATCCCTGTTTACAA
Source organism: Polydrusus cervinus (assembly GCA_935413205.1). Classification (NCBI taxonomy): domain Eukaryota; kingdom Metazoa; phylum Arthropoda; class Insecta; order Coleoptera; family Curculionidae; genus Polydrusus; species Polydrusus cervinus. The sequence continues at coordinate 23,427,899 of OW284520.1, read as the reverse complement.
ATATTTATAATAATATATATTATTATATGGAAAAAAATTACCAAGGTTAGTAAGAAAACGTTCATTTGGTAGGTATATAGTACATTTTATGCAAAGCTTTTAGTAATTGTCTAGAAATGAGTGGAAATAAAGATATTTTTGAAATAAGAAAGTGCGTCTGTGTGCAAATCTTTAGTACGGCAGAAAATAACAATAATTTGGTAGAAATATATTTTGATATTAATTTTGTTATTATACCTTCAATTTTTGCACCATTTCGTGTACTCTTTAGGAAAATATTGTGTATACATAGACTCTGGGATAAATGTTTTGATTTAAATTTAAGAAGAACAAATTTCATCTGACAGATTTACATATTTTTTAAGCATATTGTTAACCTAACTTCTCTCAACTGTCAGAAAACGAATTTACAACTTGTAAATTTGGCTTCTCTGTAATTGACTACTGTGATTGGTCAGTTTCATAACCTAACTAGGATGGATATGAAATTTTCCCGCACAGTTAACTGGAATAGCCTACTTTACCCGCCACTAGAGTGTAAAGGAAACAACAAATTTCCATGTGGGAGTAGAAAAACACTTTTAATTGTTTAACATAAATGTTGTAGGTTAGGTTTAGGTCAGTCCGTTAGTGGATTATATTCCTGATTCAGGGTTGGGTTTATCAGTTTTAAAACGAATAAAATAAAACAGGAAAGACTTAGCGCTTTGGGTATATTGTCTGCCTAAACAATATAGGTAACTTCAAGAACAAAAGTGATTGAAACTACATCTTGCAGGGGAGGGGGGCTGATATTTTGCGTTACGCCCCTGGTATGCGAATCTATTTGTCTATTGCTAAACTGCTTGTGTACTTTTAAAATATTTTAAGTTTGAACTTAAATTTTTACTGTATTCACAATGAATAATTTTGTTATATTGATATTTTCTCTCATTGTCAAATATGGATGATGAAATAGTATCTAATTTAACAAAATCTTTCTACGAACTACCTACCTAAGTACTATTGTGCCGATAAAAAACTGGGACAAGAGATTTACAAAAACAATGTAAGAAATACATAATATCCCCTAGACTATAAAAGGTGTCTAGAGCTAAAAAGGATAAACATTCAAAATTTAAAAAGTAACCTAGGTTACATAATGGAATGTTTTGTATTTTTCGATACGGGGTGGTTAAATTTGAGAGACATCATATAATATGGATAAAGTAAATTTATTAGATTTTTTTAAAGTCAAATATTTTATAAATTATTATATTTACCATTACCACAAAATAATAAATAAAGCTAATACAGGTAATAAAATACATTTAATAAAAAGAAAAAAATTGCGAACACAAAGTTTGTCAAAACAACACAAAATTAATATTTGGTCATAGAACCATTTCTGTTTATTACTTTTTGGAGCCTTTGTGGCATACTTAAAACTAAGTTTCTACATAATTCGACAGTTATTTCATCCCAAGCTTGATTTATCCTATGACGTAATTCATCCCTGTTTCTAGGTTGAAAATCATGTTTATACATAGATTTGACCATGGCATCCCAAATGTTTTCTATCGGGTTCAAATCGGGACTCTTCGAAGCCCAGGAAAGAACTGCTATGTTATTTTCTTGGAGAAAATTTTGTACAATGCGCGCTGTGTGTATTGGAGCATTATCATGCTGAAATGTGTAATTTTGACCGTATACAGCGTTTACCGATGGTATCATCACTTCGTTTAGTATATTAACGTATACTGCTGCAGTTAGTCGTCCTTCGACGATTTGGCAAAGTCCTGGTCCTCTAGCGCTAATCCAGCCCCAAACATTTATGGAGAAACGCCCACTTTGGTTGGTTTTGTGGGTGTATCTCTCATCATACCGCATGCCGGAAGGCCTATACACCCGAATTCTCCCATTATTGCATGACTGAAAAGTTTTCTCGTCAGAAAATATAACTGTTTCCCATAAATTTATTTGATTAATATATTCATGTGCAAATTCTAACCTGCCCTGTTTATTTATTTCCGTTAAAAAATTTTTATTGGCAGCACAACGGCTTCGTATATCGGAATTTCGAACCCTGTCTCTAGCGGTATTTGCAGAACCTGGAAAATTCGTCTCTTCTTTTGCCTTGATTGCAGTTTCGAAGGGATGATCCCTTAGATAATTAACCAGTCTTCTATCATGATCATCAGTAGAAATTTTAGGGGGACCAGAACCTGCATTCCTAATAATAGTCCCATGTCTTGCTATTTTTTGTTTTGCCAATAGCACGGTATTCTTGCTTACTCCCAGTTCATCTGCAATATCCCTAATAGCAACACTATCTCGCAACCGACTATAAATAATTTTGCCTTTTGCTGGGGGGTTAATTGTGGCATATTTACAAATAATATATGATTGTATGTTTGACGAGTCAATCATAAAGTGACAATCTTTATTGACATGCAAATTTTCATGACATTTTACTGGTACCAGGCTTGATGTAAAATTATTCTTAATAGTCTAGGAGAAAATAGAAAAATTTCCTGTCCCAGTTTTTTATCGGCGCGATGGTACTTGAAATTTAACAATTTTTTCGTATAATCTTGTATTCTCTAAACTTTATCACAAATATAGTTAACCATTACCATCCCTCTATGTAAATTAATATTGTCCTTTAATTTTATTGTCAAAAGCCCTAAAAATTCAAAAATATTAATTATATTTTCTAAATTTAGGTATGTTTATTCTTTTATAAAAATAATTCTCAAGTTATTTCTATGAAGCCAGTTAATTGTAGAGCTTTATAGACCGCAAATATCATTTCGTTCTGCTTACATCGCCGCAATATCATGCTAGGGTGTTTTATAGTTTGTAACAGTTGGCTCCTACAAGCTACAAATACAAAGGATGGGCGAAAAAATATTTTATAGAATATTACATATCATAATGTAATGGGAATAAATTAAAAATTACTAATGGCCATATTTATAGCCGTTCCCTGAGGCTTCCTTACTCGAGGAAAATCTCAAGTGTTCCTCAACTTGATATTGATTAATATTGACAGTTCCTTGAGTAATCCTTAAGGAATAATTTTTTTCTCTAAAGTTTTTTGTTTATAAATATAAGTAATATACCCGTATTTATAGTTCTTCCTTGAGGAAGCCTCGACACTTACGAGAGCCTCACGAACCAAAACGGGTTTTATAGACAAAAATTAATCCTCAAGGAACTGTCAATATCAATTACTGTCAAGTTGAGGAACACTTAAGATATTTCTCGAGTAAGGAAGCCTCACGGAACAACTATAAATATGGGCATGAGAATTATTACGTTCTATCAGTACCAAATGTTACCTGTAATAAACATTCAGCGAAGGTGAATATCCGTCCAAAGTCGCTTTGCTTCTCTATACGTTGCAGTCTTGAGTCACTCTTTACGTCCTTTAGGTCGGATGTCTAGGTTTACCTACCAGTTTATGGTTAAATCGAGTGTTTGCGAAAGGTGGTTCACCCCTATAAACTTCTTGTTTTTAAACATATATAGTAAAATGGGATTTGGAGGATTTGTATACGATCTGCAATTTTTGATAGGGAACTGAAGTTTTGAGTCTATTTTTTTATTTAAATAAATATTAATATATTATCATTGCATTTAAAATTTTTGAAAAAATTAAAAAATCTGGTGATTGCGTAAATACCGCCCGCTAGCGGCGACGGATATAGCAAAGTATAGTCATGCTAAATTTTAAATGTTACTATAGGATAAGCTTTTTTAAATGAGACCAAGTTTGTTAAATTTGGTTAAGACAAATCAGAGTTATGGGTATTTCTTTTAAAAGAGGATTTCCTCCCCCCCCTGTCACAATATTCGGATTGGGGGGATTTTGCAGGGTGAGACATTAGAATATGCTCTCATTTTTATTGTAAAGTTTAGAGGGCGCCACCTGCGGTACCTTGCACACGTTTAAAACGAAATAACTTTTTTGAGCCACCCTATATTTAACTTTTAAATAAAAATTCGGATTCTCCAACGTTTTTTACCTAAAAAAGGTATACGTGGAAAGAGTTGATGTGAGCAGCTGTTTTTGAGATATCGGGATTTAAAAAATTCACTTCGGGTATGACCAGGTCTAAATTATTGTCATAATTGAACACATTTGAAGCGTTTACCGCAATAACGTCACTAAAAACTACCTGGCCATACACGAAGTGAATTTTTTAAATCCAGATATCTCAAAAACAGCTGCTCAAATCAACTCTTACCACGTACATCTTTTTTAGGTAAAAGACGTTGGAGAATCCGAATTTTTATTTAAAAATTAAATATTATGGTGGCTCTAAAAGGTAATTTCGTTTTAAACGTGTGCAAGGTACCGCAGGTGGCGCCCTCTAAACTTTACAATAAAAATGAGACCAGATTCTAATTTCTCACCACGCAAAACCCCTCCAAGCCGAATATTGGGACAATACACCAATTATTAAAAAAATTATTTATAAAGAATGAAAACCAAATTGAACTTTTGACACTCTGTATCACCGAAATTATCCACTTTTGGACTAAGGTAAGTTGGGTGAAATCGTCATATTTACATCTCAGGAACTTGTGGTAGCTTTTTTTCCGCACCTTTTAGAGACACCCTGTATAAGGTATTTTTTGTGGATTGTAGCATTTTGTGGCAATATTTCTAAAATTTAATCAAGGAAAGTAAATTCGGTACAAGAAAGATGTTCCTATTTTCGGTAACCATGCACATACTCACACATCAATTTTATTTAGCATCGACCAGCGAAGGTATTAAATAGAAATCTTAAAATGCCGGGATAGCTTTCAAAAGGATAAGTAAATATTTGAGTGGAGAGTGGAAATCGGTTCGCTGAAATCATCAAAATTTAACATCCATTTGATTTGGTAAGCATATCTGGCCATATTCTAGTAGAAACGTAATAAATACATTTATCACCCGACCAGGAAGGATAATAATTTGGAGAGGAAATGTCTACTAATCAAAATTTTATTGGGACGTCTGACTGGTGTAATAATATGGCGAATTACGTCGCTAGCGTATAGTAGGGCTTAGTATAAATGCAATTTTGCACTTGGATCTTTTGTAATAAAATTTTACATTCATTTCTGCACAATTCTAACATAATATTTTAAATAAAACCAATTAAAAATTTTGGGTTAATATATTTTAATAAACTATAATATATTATTGTTGTCAGGGCCGTAGCCAGAAATATTTTTCGGGGGGGGTTACTCTGGCGCTATTTTGCGCCGCAGGCGAACATTTTTTGGGTGCCACGCCCTTTTTTGGGTAAAATACCCATAGATAGAGAACTAAAAACAAGTATTTTTATGTCTGCCACTTTAATTTCTTGTAAAAGTTTTTTCTATTTACCGACCTTTGTCCAATTTTCATCGCCTCCACATATTAAACAAACAAAACAAAAAAAGTATTGGTATTTTGGTATGACATATAATTTATGATTTATGTATAACTTATTAACATGCACGGGAAAAGTTAAAGCGTGACAACTGTAAACTGTAATTAATTACAAGAAATGTATTGGATTTTAAGATACTAAATTTAAGCGTCGCGCTTTCTCAGTAAACAAATTAAGAACTTCTAGGTATTAAGCGAGTAAGTAGTAAATTATTTTAGATTTGTTAACATTTCGGGGGAGGGTTACAACTCCCCTAACCCCCCACCCCCCCCCCCCCTGGCTACGGCCTGACGCCAATATCGTCATTCGGTGCGTAATGACTTCTTAGACAACTATACCAAATTCCAAATTTGGTTCTGATCGGTCAATGAATTATAAAGTTATTGGACCGTTTCCAGACTACCAGACTACCAGACTTTATACACGCTTACACGCACTCTATATTTATTTTAAACTAGGACTACTTTACTTATACTATACATACCTTTTTAGCTACTCCTTCATTTCATATTTACAGTTTTACATACACTTTATTAACAATAAAATAGTATATATGCATATGCACAGCACATCACATAATAATTAATAATATCACAACGAGAATTTGTAGGTACTTTTACTTTGCATTAGTTTCTAAATCAGTAAATCACCACAAGAATATTACATTTGTTGGCATTGTTGGCTATAATACTATAACCAATCCTTACAAAATCCAGAATGATCTAATGGCAGCGCAAATGCAAATAATAACATAGACTAGACAGCCCTACCATACAGACCCACATAACAAAGTTTTTGTTTATTATGTGATACAGACACACAACGTCTAGAGCTCGTCTGATCACTGATCAGCAAGTTAAAACGCGTCGCGGCTCGCGGCAATGCGGCAAATGTTGCCAGTGTTGCCACTGTTGTCAATCTTCGGACGCCAGATTTAATTCCGAATTTATGATTTCTCTTACAATACCGAATTTTTTTCGGGTTTAAATTTTGTTGCGAATTACTTAATTTGAGATTTTTAAGAAATATTTATTTTTTTACTTTTATTGAAACACTTTAAAGTTTAAGATTTTTTTAATTTTAAAAATTATTTTTGTTTCTTTCATCTTTCTGATTTTTTTACGATTTTAATTAAATTTTCTGAACTTCATTATTAAATAAATAATTTCGGGGGGGGTTCTAACCCCCAAAACCCCCCCCTTAAATACGGCCTTGATTGTTGTTTGTTTGTTCTGGATTACTGATGGCCACAGTGGCGTAGCCAGAAAATATGCTCATGATATTGTACCCAGTAAAGAAGGCGGAAAATTTTTCGGGGACACGCCCAAAGTTCGTTTAAAATTCACCTAACTACTAAGAAATTTCATCAAAATTATTAAAATTTGTTTTCGTAAATGTTTTTTTTTAACTTTTTTTTTGATTATTCTACTCTTTATTAAAAAAAATATATTTGTGAAAAATTGACGTATGTATGACTCTAACACACGTTTTTCGGGCTCGGTTTTTCATAATTAAAAATAAAGTAAATATCGCTCTCCACGCCAAAATTGATGATTTTTTTAGAAATGATGTATTTTAGGAGCGTAGATCTAGGAGCAGTTCTTGGTGCAAATTCTTAGGTTTTGAAATACTCCTTCTTAAGTGCCGTTTTGTATACATATTCATTTATTTATAATAAAGCATTCTCGTTTCTTCCCGCACAATTTTTTTTATTATAAATTATCACACTTCTTCAATAAAAAATGTTTCAATTAAAATTTTTATTTTAATTTTTTTCTTTAAAAATAAATACCTACCTACCTAATTGTTTCTTATTTTTGTTGTAAAAACATTTTATTTCATTGCGTGGTATTTTTGTTGATTTAAAATAGCTCTAAAAAAGGGAAAACGGAACAGATTATTAGATATCATAGAAAAATACTATAAAATATTATTCTTTTTACTCGCTTTCCTTTAAAATTGCATCATAAATCAATAACTAAAACGACATGCGCCCGAAACCTTAATTTCTATATAAAACAAGACATTTAGAAGAAATAGTTTAAAAATTAAACATTTCCTACAAGACCTTTGTAATCTAAGCCAAGAATACATTATTTAAAAATTTAAATTAGGAGTCCAAGCTTGAGATGAAAAATTAGGTTGCAATTAGACTTTTAGACCCCGAGCTCCTAGGCCCCCCCCTAAATACGCCCCTGGATGGCCACTTATCCTTTTGAACATTCAGCCAGATTGCTTTTGGACCTACAGCTTAACGTGGGTTCCGAACCACGATCTTTAGTCATGCGACACCCCCTTGGGCTATCAACCCTCGGTTTATTGCTTTTGCATGACCTACCGATTGAGGAGTGTGTATCTTATTCCGCTTCCCTGCATTCTTAAACATACTAAATTTTGGATATACTTTTTTTTATTGTGCCAGTAACTCACAATTTAACCTACTGCCGCGCTATTTTTTGGTCTCTGCAAGGGTGCGGGCCTTCCTCAACATTGCGGGGGCTAGCGTGGCGTATAGTTACTTCACTGCTCCCATTTATGGATGTCTTCGAGGATTACAATTTGGTACGAGGATTCTTCTTGATACGAGCTATAGATTAAATATTAAATTAATAATAATTCTGTAATATAATTCTTGACAAAATGGAGAATGTTAATCTATTGACTGTTAGGTGTTGTGAGGCGCACAGGATCCGTGCTAGCAATTTAAATATTTAGTGGATTCGAACAATATTTCTAAATTCTAATCTAAAGTTACGGCTTTATGCAAATTTATATCTATGCAGGGTGTCTCTAAAAGGTGCGAAAAAAAGCTACCACAAGTTCCTGAGGCGTAAATATGACGATCTAACCCTTAGTCCAAAAGTGTACTGTAAAGTTTAGAGGGCGCCACCTGAGCGGTACCTTGCACGCGTCTAAAATGAAATAACTTTTTTGAGCCACCCTATATTTAACTTTTAAATAAAAATTCGGATTTCCCAATGTCTTTTACCTAAAAAAGGTATACCTACGTGGTAAGAGTTGATTTAAGCAGCTGTTTTTGAGATATCTGGATTTAAAAAATTCACTTCATGTATGTCTAGGTAGTTTTTGCTGACGTTATTTTAATTTACCGCCTACGCTTCAAATGTGTTTAATTATTACAATAATTAAGACCTGGCCATATACGAAGTGAATTTTTTATATCCAGATATCTCAAAAACAGCTGCTCAAATCAACTCTTTTCACGTATTTTTTTTTTTTTTTTTTTTTTTTTTTTTTTTTATGATAAAACACCTGCACTGTAGGAAAAATCCTTTAAGGCGCTCTGGGAGCGGTGCGAGTGCGAAAAAAGCGATTAACGTTGGTCTTGAAACGTTGAAGATTGTATTCATTGGGAAACACGACTTCAGGAAGACCATTCCACAAAGATGACGTTCTCCAGATGAAAGAATTCTTGAACAATGAAGTTCGAGGAGTACTAAGCTGAACAACATATGGATGAGCGGCAGTGGTTCGCCGTGTATTTCTGTTTTGCATTGCTCTAGGTGGAATTAAGTGGGCAATGTCAGTCGAACACCTGCCATGGAAATATCTGTAAAAGAGAGCCAAATCACCAACCTGTCTTCGATGCTCCAGGCTATCGAGGGTCTTGGTCAGCTCGGGGTCGCCGATCAGACGAACGGCTCTCCTTTGAATGGAATCCAGTAGCCGAAGGGTGTGCTTGGGTGCAGAGCTCCAGACATGAGAGCAATATTCTAATGATGGTCGAATCTGGGCTTTGTAGAGTGTCAAAAGTTAATGAGGTGTGTACAACCTTTTGGTGCGGAATAGTACACCAAGTTTCTGTGCAGCTGTCTTGGCAATTACGGCAACGTGATCATGCCAAGACATATTACCTCCCAGATTGACCCCCAGCAAATTAATAGACGGTGCCAGGAGAATTGCGTGTCCTGCCATGACTATATCCGGTTCTGCAATGTTAACCTTTTTGGAGAAGACTGCTGCCTGGGTTTTCTTAGCATTAAATTCGACTTGGTTACTGTCACCCCAAGCCAAAATTTCTTCCAGGTCATTGTTGAGGCGCAAAACTTCATGCTGCCTGCGAAGATGTGCGTCGGCAGCGGATGTTTGGGGAGTCAAGGTAAAAGATGAGACAAGTGTGCTGTCATCAGCAAAGCTATAAATTGGATTTTGGGTTTTTACTAGAAGGTCGTTAATATACAGTAAAAAGAGGGTAGGCGACAATATGGACCCTTGAGGAACACCGGCATTGATGGTGAAGGTGTCTGAGAGAAACCCGTCAATCGCCACTCGCAGAGAACGGTTCTTAAGGAAGCTGGTTAACCATAAACAAAATTCATTAGGCATACCGTAGGATCGCAATTTACTTAGAAGCCCATCGTGCCAAACACGATCAAAAGCCCTAGAGATGTCCAGTGCAACAGCCCGGGATTCTCCATGATGTTCGATGGTGTTGCTCCAAAGATGGGTGACATATGCCAGAAGGTCACCTGTTGATCTGGACTTACGAAAACCGTATACCTTTTTTAGCTAAAAGACGTTGGATAATCCGAATTTTTATTTAAAATTTAAATATAGGGTGGCTCAAAAAAGTTATTTCGTTTTAAATATGTGCAAGGTACCGCAGGTGGCGCCCTCTAAACTTCACATTAAAAATGAGAACAAATTCTAATTTTTCACCCCGCAAAACCCCTTCAAGCCGAATATCGTGACAATACACCAAATATTATAAACATTATTTATAAAAAATGGAAACCAAATTAATATTTTGACACTCTGTATCTCCGAAATCATAAGTTGGGTTAGATCGTCATATTTACGCCTCAGGAACTTATGGTAGCTTTTTTCCGCACCTTTTAGAGACACCCTGTATATATCGAAAACATTACGTGCTCTTAAACCGAATCTTGTCCACGTTTATTGACGGATTTTTAAAAACTTTTTAAATTTGGACAGATATTGCAGAATGTGAGAAATTTATTTAGTAATAAATTTTACAACACAATGAATTTAAGTAATTTTTTAAAGGATTTTCATTGGCTTATATCTTTTTCCTCGATTTGTTTTCCTGTATGAAAATAACTTTCTTATACTCACATAGATCCCACCTTTCCATTGGTAAACACATAAATTTAAGATATTGCTTAGTTTCTATGTAATTCGGTTTAAAAAAACCTCAATTTAAATGGGAAATTTTAGCGCGCCAGCTAATATTTTGTCCTCCTTTTTTGAACTTTTTACAAAACATAGCTTAATGATTTTTTTTTAATATAAAGCATTTAATATTAACGAATATTATGCTTTAAATTATATTTAAGACAATGAATGGAAGTAATAATCCATACAAAAATATAATTCTTCGGTATTTTCAAGCATTTATTAAATTAGGCTTATTTTTACTATTGTATATAAAAGGTTGTATTTGCTTTTTAGATAACAACATAAATATTTACGCCAATCTGTACTTACTCCTAGTCTTCCAAAATCTACTTTTATTAAGACGGGTAAATATTACGAGAATCTCTTTTTCCCCTGTACTCACCAAACAGATTAAATTGCAATAATAGCTTGGACTAGATCCTAAACCAATATTTTGCTGTTTTCCTTAAAAGTAGTGGCTTTGATCTCGTACCTACAATGGTCATTGTATTTAAAGACCTCAGTTTTAGCTGCATGAACTTGATAGCAAATTAAATATAAAATTGCCCCTGGGTATATTTTTGCCCCTAAGTAAACTTGATTAAAGGATGAAATTTGCTATAGGTTGTTCATGACGTAAGAACAGAAACTTTCAAAGAATATTTTTTGATTCATTTTTTGACAAACTATATAATTATGGATCCGCAACTGCTTCGTTTTTCAGATACAGGGTGTTCAAACTTGAAACAAAATTAAAATGTTTCCATATTTTTTGAATAGCTACTCATTTGAAACACACTAATAGATATTCAAAAACATTTTGCAAGTATTAACGTATTTTTAATTTAACCATGGATGGGTAACCTCGAGCAAAAAAATAGCATACCACTGACGCTGGCAAGCTACTGACTCTTTTAAAGCAGTATTGAGTGCGACAGGTAAGAAATACAAAAAAATTGCCTCTTGATAATTTTTGATAGAATGAACTATTTTTGAGAAAATTCCCTAAATCGGATTTTCATGCACGCCTATGGACAAAAGACCCCGCATAAAGCTTATGGAAAATGGTTTTCGGCTAATTTTTCTGAATTTTCAGTATTTTCTAGATCTTGACGTCCTGGTTAAAAATGTCCATGGCCGTAATCTAATCCTATGACTAGTTTTTCAGTTATGGCCTTTTAAAGTTGGCAACTTTTTACTTTGAGATTTTATGCCTGAAGTTTTCACTTGTTTCTTAAAAACTATCAACTTTTTTATTTTTTTTATTGGTGGAAAAGTAGGCCTGAAGTTTTCTTTTACTTATATGAAATTGAAATATGTACAGGATGTTGAATAATTTATAGGCGGATTAAATAAATACTAATATTTAAAAATTATGAAAATCCAAAAAAAAAAATTTTATCCACTCATTTTTTGAATTTTGAAAACAAATGGCTAGATTTTGTTTATATTTTAATATCTTGTAGTACCAAGCTATGGATGAAAAAAAAAATGGGTATAGGTTGATGTAGAATATATTGCCGGGTATTTTATTTTTCAAAAAAAAAAAAAAAAAATTCAACTGAAAACGTAATAAACGACTTTTAATTGATTCTTTAAATTATTATGCCAATCTGTAACAATTTGTTTTTACAATAATTATTCTCTAACACATTCTTATCTTAGATATACAGGGTGAACCAGTTACAATGATTTACACAAGTGAAAACTTTTAAATATAGGAAAATCAAAAAATGTTTTTTTTTTATCAAATGACAAAATATTATTGTTAAATTATAAAATATTTTTTTTTCGTAAAATACCTTGGCTCTTGTACATGATACGTTTAGATTATCTTAGAGTCATACCAAAATGTTTTTTTTTTTCATAATTTATATTTTTATTTTCCTATATTTATTTAAAAGTTTTCACTTCTGTAAATCATTGTAACTGGTTCACCCTGTATATCTAAGATAAGAAGGTGTTAGAGAATAATTGTTGTGAAAGAAAATTGTTACAGATTGGCATAATAATTAAATGAATCAATTAAAAGTCGTTTATTACGTTTTCATTTTTTTTTTTTTAAATAAAATTCCCGGCAATATATTCTACGTCAACCTATACCCATTTTTCTTCATCCATAGCTTGGTACTACAAGATATTAAAATATGAACAAAATGTAGTCTTTTGTTTTCAAAATTCAAAAAATGAGTAAAAATTTTTTTTTGGATTTTCATCATTTTTAAATATTAGTATTTATTTAATCCGCCTATAAATTATTCAACATCCTGTACACATTTTAATTCTATATAAGTGAAATCAAACTTAAGGCCTACTTAATACTACTAAATAAATAAAAAAGTTGATAGTTTTTAAGAAACAAGTGAAAACTCCAGACAATGCATAAAATCTCAAAGTAAAAAGTTGCCAACTTTAAAAGGCCAGAACTCAAAAACTAGTTATAGGATTGGATTACGGCCATGGACACTTTTAATCTAGGAAATACTTAAAATTCATAAAAATTAGCCGAAAGCCGTTTCCCATAAGCTTTGTGCGGGGTCCTTTAAGTGGGAATTAAAATTACTCGGAACTCAAAAAAAAAAAATTAGGGATGGACCTTATAAAAATATTAGGACTTAATACCTGCAAAATGTAGTCTCTGAATATCTATTAATGTATAAAAAAATCTTAAATTTGTTTCAATTTTGAACACCCTGTATCTGGAAAACGAAGCTGGAGAACGCATAATTATATAAAAAAAATTTCGTATCAATCAAAGATTAATCCCTTAAAGTTTCTATTTTTCCTTAATGTATTATGATGTAGATTTAGATCCGGCCTCGCTAAATTTTGCCGTGGTAAATTGCTGCTCTTCTTGCCCGAATTACCAAGAAAGTAAGTCAAGCCAATGAAAACCCTAGAAATAATTATTAAAGTTCATTGTAATAAATTAATTGATTCAGCCGATACTAGGTGGAAATCCATAACTATTATATTATAGGATACAGTAAAACAAAGTTGAACTTGTAAATTTCCATGTTATGTTTCTTCTTTTTAATATAGTGGAAATTTACAAGTTCAACTTTGTTTTACTGTATCCTATAATATAAAGTTCATTGTATTGTAAAAAATTTTGAAAATTATTCAAATTTAAAAAGTTGTTAAAATGGGAAAAAAAATATGGAGGCGTTAATTGTTACTATTCCGGCCAGCAGCGCGTCTGCAGAACGATCCTTTTCTGGATTAAAACGAATGCATACCTTTTAACGAGACACACGGGAAGAGACACGCTTAAGTGCATTAACAATAATCTCTCTGGAGAGCGACTTACTGCAAGATTTAAAACACAAAACCAATTTTTATGACGATGTTTTAAAAGGAACTAACTTTCAAATAATGTCGTTTTATTCTTCTTCTGCTAGTGTTCTTTCCGCACACTTAAACACAAGACATTTTGTGACAAAATTTGAAATATAGATTCTTAAATGCTACAGAAGGTATTTTTTTGTCTTAAATGTAATTTTTGCCTACCCTGGTTAAAACAGCATTGCACGCCACTGTAAAATGTTGTACACGGACAACAAACCCACTCTTCTTAAGTCTTAAACTACAAGAGAAACCCTTTTTCCATTAAAATAGGTTTGTAAAATAGGTGGTAAGACCTTTTTTAGAGCAATGAATAAATTATATTGAATATTGATTCATATTTTAACTTCTAGCCGTTTTGACAACAGACGACATCGACATTAAACAGTTTTCGTATTTGCCAAATCATGGAAATAATTTTACAGTTCAACTGTAAAATTCGTTTAATTAAACAATGATTTTGTCATTTGGATTAATTTTAATTTTCAGGGCCCAATAATTTGGCCAATAATTTATTATATTCAAGTTAATAGAGTGTGCTCGCGAAGATTTGCAAAGGACAACATTATTAAAAGAACGAAAGTAATGCAAGTAAAATAGTAATGTCAATAAAATCAAGATTTTCATTTCGTCAGAGCCATCGCTAGGCGCGTTTCTTCATATCATGGCTCACCAGTAGAGCTAGAATCCGAGGAAAGAAAGGAATAATTTAAAACTACTTTAAGCAGTATTTGGTGGAACACACCAGGAAGATGTGGCACGGAGCGACATCTGTGTTGTTGTTGGACACTCTTGAGCATACCAACAACTTTAGCAAACTTACAGAAATAAGTAGAAATGGTAAGAGGAAATCACCTGTAAAGACATGCGTCACAATTACAGGAGGCAGAGCTGACCCGTAGGTAACGGTTGAAAGTACCGAAAACTAAAATCAAATCAAATAAAAATGTTTATTTCTTCAGATGCATTCCTAGACACGTTTCTTCATATTATGGCTCATCAGTTGAGGTAGGATCCTAAGAAAGAAAGGAATAACTTAAAACTGCTTTAAGAAATATTTGGCGAAATACACCAGCAAGATGTTGCATGAAGCGACGTGATAATAAGTTTGAATAAACTTTAGATAAAATACTCTGACCTAAAAATCATTTTTATTTTAAAATTGCATTTCAGCAATATTTTTCGAGCCCAAAGTACGGTGTTACTATACATCCATCTATCAATAAAATCGCTAGAATGTTTATAAAATTTTTGTAAGTTTCCAGGATATGCAATTATAGCTGTCAAATTCAAATATCGTTATGATGATATATGCAGCGGAATATCTGTGCTATTAAAGATAAAATATAGCTGTCGAACTTTTTTTTTCATAATCGTTTTCAGAGGATATTTAGTCTAGTCTAACTGAATTTGTGTTGAATACTTTGTTATGGCTAAATTTTCTTCAAATATTATAAACAAACTAGCATTTAGATATATACAGGGTGTTATTTGGTATGTACCTATTTTTGTGGGTGATTCCTGGACCAATTTTAAGTTAAAAAGTTCATATATCTACGTGTTCGATATACAGAGTGTTAACATTTTATTTTTTTCTGGATTTTTAATTTAATAAAATCTAACTTTATATAGATAGTATTTATACAGTATTTATCTGAAGACGACTGGAGATACTTACCAGTTGAAACTTTGTGACTTAAAACAAATAAAGACAACGCAAGTCGAAAACTCTACTGCCGTTCAAGAAACGTCATTGTCTCCAATCTTCAAACAGACACAAACAATTTAGTTATAATATTATGTCGTGTCGAATAATATGAATAACTCTGTAATTATTAATATTGTGTATCGTTGAGTGTTCTAATGTGTTTATGAAATTATATGAGTACGCATGCAGGACCAACTTATAATGGAAGAAACTCTTTAACTCCAATGCATTACATTTTTTAGAATTGGTGCAAACTTCTTATCTGTTACTGTATATTTTGGTATACTATATTTTCATTGTTAAAACGTTAGGTATTGTGAAAATTTCTAATCTAATAAATATAGAACAGGGGTAGGTATTGAGTTATTAAATTTGTCGGAGGAAGTAAAGTCTTAATAGGGACAGCGAGTTATGAAGTTTAACAGAACAATAGGCAAATAAGTGCTTCAAAAGGGAGGCTCAATATAGGAAGATCGATAGAAAATGGCTGTCTCTTGCGGCAGGTAGAACAGGGGTAGAGTTTATCTAATAAATGCTGAGAACATTTGCCGAACATTAATGTACAAAGGGGAGAGGTAATTGCTAAAGTTTTTTTTATGTAATATCAAGGAGAACATCGTGATAGAACATAGGTAAGGGGGTGGTTTCAGATTTTCCTCACAGTAAATAACACTGTTACTAGTTATTAATAGAACTAATATTACTATATTAGTTATTTGAAATGGTGAAACGGAATTTTCATTATACGAAAAATAAAAAAGTTATTACTTGTTATAGAAAACAATTTTTATCGGCAGGCGGACAAGTATTAAAGTACACAGGGACGCCAAAGGTAATGGGTTCTCTGGCGCACAGGTAGACAATGACAGGCTGTTTCGTCCGTCCTTGTAAGGGCTCATCAGAAAGCCATCTTTAAGCAATTCCCAATACAGCGAAAATATGTTTCAAGATATTTTTAAGAATATATATACAGTGAGTCCCAGAAGTAATGTCTAAATTCATTTAAAATTCAGCGGTAAGTTTTTAAAAAACCGCTCGTACCCGTCGATTTTAATTTTTTAATGTGTTTTTTTTTGTGGTAATTTCATGTATACAGGGTAGCTCAAAAATAAGTTACGACCATCAACTTCATTTTTCAAATGAAAACATATATTTCTTATTTCATTTTTGATTTTGCATTGAATTCTAAGCATGTTTTATGTACCATGTCCTATACATAAACTCAACAGTTATTGAAAAAATTAGGATTAAACATATCATTTTGGGAATCCAACGATCTATCAAATCTTTTGCCAATACGGCATTTTGGGCTCCCTAATAAGTAAGAGTGTCACTGTCACCGTTTATTTCTATAGAAACTGTATGACAATTTTATTTCAAATAAGTATAGGTAATTGTTGTCAAGCGTAGTTTCAAAGTTGCGGTTTTCACAATAATGGTGAAGTTAACGGAACGGGAAAAAATTGAAATTCTATGCATTCTTGGGTTTGGTGATAAAACACGTTGGTTGGTGCATAAGTTATCTGAAGATGATTTCGATAGGCAAAATGAGTTTTGCGAACGCATGCAAAATATGTGCAATCTAGATAATAATCTAGTTAAAAATATTATTTTTTCGGATGAAGCTACGTTCTATTTGAATGGTAATGTGAACAGACAAAATTGTCGATATTGGACAACAGAAAATCCGCATTGGATGATAGAGGTTCATAGCCAGTACCCTGAAAAAATAAATGTTTGATGTGGAATCGTACGCGGAAGAGTAATTGGTCCATTTTTCTTTGAACAGCCTTTAACTGGACAAGTATATCTCGAATTTCTCCAACTTAAGTTAATTCCAGTATTAGTGGCTTTATTTCCGAATCCATTGGATCCAGACTCCCCTGACGAAGAATTGATATTCTAACAAGATGGTGCTCCTCCGCACTATGCTGCCACTGTGCGCACATTTTTGGATGAAACCTTTCCCAATCGGTGGATAAGAAGGAGAGGACCTAT
The DNA here is from genome assembly GCA_935413205.1 of Polydrusus cervinus. NCBI lineage: Eukaryota > Metazoa > Arthropoda > Insecta > Coleoptera > Curculionidae > Polydrusus > Polydrusus cervinus. The sequence continues at coordinate 23,410,295 of OW284520.1, read as the reverse complement.
CGAATGGCCTGCTAGGTGGCCAGACCTAACTCCGCTGGACTTTTTTTTTTGTGGGGTTACCTCAAATCAAAAGTATTTGTTTACAGGCCAAACAATATGCAGGAGTTGAAAGAGAGAATCCGAAAAGAAGTGGTTGTTATAACTTCGGAAATGGTTGGAAACGTGCAAAAAGAGTTTATGGATCGTCTTGGATATTGTCAAGCCCTAAATGGCGCACATTTTCAATATTTAATTTGATTTTGTTGTGATTTTTTTTAATAGACAGTTCTTACTTATAGATATGTTTAATCCTAATTTTTCAATAACTGTTGAGTTTATATATAGGACATGGTACATGAAACATGCTTAGAATTCAATGCAAAATTCAAAAATTAAATAAAAAATATATGTTTTCATTTGAAAAAATGAAATTGATGGTCGTAACTTATTTTTGAGCTACCCTGTATACATGAAATTACCACAAAAAAACACATTAAAAAATAAAAATCAATGGGTACGAGCGTTTTTTCAAAAAACTTGCCGCTGAATTTTAAATAAATTTAGACATTACTTCTGGGACTCACTGTATAATAAAAACCTAGTATCGCCATCTGCAAAAGATAGCCATCAGACGTGAAAACATAGAACTAACAATAAACCAAGTACGGTGGCCAACACAGCCAGTATAGGAAACGTTTTTGCGCATCCTTACACTTTTTCTACGGGTTTGTAGATTCAAATATAGATCGCGCTGTGATAGCCCACTGGTGTGCAGCACGAATCCGTAATACAATTCCATGTAAAAAATAAAGTAGTAGAGTTAAGTGTCCGTATAAGTAAAATAGAAAGAAAGTTTTAGCGGTAGTTATCAGTATCAGGCAACTGAATAAAAATTGTGAAACATAACAAGTAATTAATATTTTTATTTTCCGGACATTATAATATAACTATATATTAATAATAATGACAATATGTAACTATGTAACTTAAAATAATATTAATTACATATTTCATTACATTTACTTTACTCTGGAGTACTATCGGATTTATTTATATACAACTGGTATTATCATATACATGTCTCTATATTTAATTTAAAATTAAATTCTTGATGCTTAATTTGTTGGCTGAATTTATGCCTCACCATAAACTTGAGGTAAATGGTTAGTATTCTCAGTCAGGGAGTCAGGCTATTCATTAGATGGTGTTATTTTGCTAAAACTAAAAACGTCCAAACCAAGGTAAAGTAAATTCACTGCAAGTGAAATAGTACAATTAGATTGTTAGAATAATGATTTAATCTATCGATATTTTTGCTAAGGAGGTCGATCAACTAAACTGCTGGACAATTGCTTTCGAGCAAGAAAAATTTAGCCTAAATTTAACAGTTAATATTTTCTGAACCAGATATGATATCGACCTACGGTTTTGAATGGTTTATAGATTCATCCCTTCGAAAACAGTTGTTAATGTTGGATTTTCTTTAACTGTCAGAAATATTTATATACAGGGTGTTAAAGAAGACAATGATTTTTGCTCCAATTTTAATGGCGTGTAACTTTCACAATAATATTTTTAAATTTTATCACTCTACGTCAATTGAATCACAGGTTCATAGCAAAGAAAGTAATTTGTCAAATTTTTGATATCTCCTATATTTTAAGAAATACCGATTTTTTTGGAAACCCTTGCTTTATTTCAACTTATTGGTAGCTAGATCTCACTGTGCGTTGTATCGTGCACACTTTGTGAGTGATTATTATACCCTATGAAAAGCTTGATTATATTCAGTAACAATAGTTGTACCTAAATGTTATAATGTAGAGTGGCGTACTTATAAACACCTATATGTCTATGGTTTATGAGTATCTCACAATTTTTCACGATTGTTTTATATTGGAAAGTACTCACCCCTAGATTAGGTAAATTTTGTCTTATTTTTTATATCGCACTATAGGTATATTATACAGCGTGTTTACAAAATTTTAACAAAGATAATTTTTGTAATTTAATTTTTGGAAAAAATGTATTTATTAATTTCTAACTTTCTAAAACTACTCCTAAAATTAAACTTACATTGAAAAAGACTTTGATATTAAATATCACTAGCTGCCGTCAAACCAAACCCCGTCCATCCGAGTGTATTAATTTGAACCGATATTATCACAAAAAAACAATATTAAGTAATAATAAGTTGAAATAAAGCAAGGTTTTCCAAAAAAATCGGTATTTCTTAAAATATAGCAGATATCAAAAACTTGAGTAATAACTTTCTTTGCTATGAACCAGTGATTCAATAGACGTAGAGTGATAAAATTTTAAAATATTATTCTGAAAGTTACACGCCATTAAAACTGGAGCAAAAATCATCGTCTTCTTTAACAACCTGTATATAAAATTTTCTGATAGTTAAAGAAAATCCAACATTAAAAATTGTTTCCCAAGGGATTAATCTATCAACCATTCGAAACCGTAGATCGATATCTTATCTGGTTCAGAAAATATTAACTGTTAAATTTAGGCGAAATTTTTTTTGCTCGAAAGCAATTGTCCAGCAGTTTATTTAAAATTACTTCTTCCTCACTGTACTATCCTGTTTTTTTTTTGTAACGTTTCAAATCCCAGCTAAATAAGATGATAATGTCGCGTATCAAAATGGTAGGCGACTGGGTTGTGTAGCTTAGATGGTTTTGATTGATATATTAATTATTTTATTAATTATTATTTAATTTAATATGCACTATCTGATCACTGAAACACAAAGGATTTTTTAAGAGATTTATTTAATGAATAGCAAAGCGATGACAGATTATAATAATGCAAATAAGATAATTTTGCGACCTAAGATTATAAAACGGTGAATTTAGGTAGTTCTTTACCAAATAGAGAAACTGTCCCTTTTTACTCACTTTAGAAAGATGTTATTCCAGTAAGTTTAAAGAAACAATTCCTTCTTAATAAACAACTCTGACCAAAAATGAGAACGACACCATTTTATACAATAAACAGTTAAAACTTTAACGTAAAGAACATTTACGCAATTGGACCAAAGTAGACTGGTTTTGGAGTAGTACTCTTCACTGCTTTGGAAATTTAGACTTGAGTAGTTACTCGGGCAGAGGTTACCCTTACACTTGAATACTTTTTACAACTTTCCGAGTAAGTGTTAAGCTTTTATAAAGTTTTGCAACCCTTACCAGATGAAAGAAGAGGTTCCTTTTTGCTATGTCAGCAATAATTTTGCAAGTTAATGAAAGAAGGGATTTCCCTGGATGTACTATTCAAAATTGACCACTTTATCCCAACCAATTTAAACAATTATTTTTATCAGACCCATTACGAGTCTTAGAACCACAGCAAAGTATGAGATGAGAAATCCATCCTTAAGGGTACCAATCCATATGCGACAATATTAATAATGGCTGGAACATTCTTTTTAAATTCGTACCACCCTGTGGTAGATACTAGCAATTATAACATGTGTCAGTTTAAATTAGACTGTAAGTTCATATTTCCGTGATATTCTCATTTTTGGTTCCCGTCATTATCTTTATTATTAGAGAAGATAAACCGCTTTATAGCTTAACATGTTTTTTTTATAGCATACATTTTATATTTAGTATATTTTATTATAGTATATGAGGTTTCAAGAAATATATCCATTGGCATATTATATACGATGGCTTATAAAATTACTTTTAGAGTGTAAAATTACCAAAATAATTGTTGGTAAAAACCACCTAAAATAATCGTCATTAAACTTTGTGTTTACAGTTGTGAAAAGTTAAAAAGTGAAATCGATTTTATAGAACATCTCTACTTCCCTAGTGTAAAAGTGGACAGAATGGGTTTGTTCTGTTTTATTGTGAGACGCAGTGAGCTGATTTAATCCAGCGGGATATCCAGTGATGTCAGGACAATTAGAAGTTGTGGTGGCCAAGTAGAAATTCTCTGCCAGGCGAGAGAGCCGGCGAATAATAGTAATGCAGGTACATATCGCGGAAAAGGACATAGAATTGTCTGAAATGGTATCAGGAGAATTTTTATTTTGTGTTAAAAAAGGATATGTCTATGTCTGTATGACTAGAAAGTAATAAAATACAAATAAATGCTATTTAATTTTTTTTTTATGATTATAAGGTAGTTTGAAGAAATCGTCCATGATTCACAAAGATGCCTTATTTAGATTCAGAATGGAAAGACTCAAAGTCTCGCTCCCAGAAAGTTATATTTGAATGTTACATGCGTTTTTTTTGCATAATATCACTGTTGAAAAAACTAATAGCATAAAATATTTAGGCTTGGTACTAGATGACCAGCTTAGTTGGGGTGCACACATTGATCACATAAAAAAAAAAATAATTGCCTTAATTGGAGCATTGTATAGATGTAGAAATTTTTTAACCATAAATGCCAAATATAAAATATATAATGCATATTTTCTTTCAATTATAAGGTACCTGATACCTGTTTGGGGAACCTGTAATCAAACTAACTTTAATAAAATTAAAATCCTTCAGAATAAATTTTTGAAAATTTTATTTAACTTGGATTATTACACTCATACTGAAACTTTATATCATTTGCTTGGACTTCTACCTGCTCATGATATTCTAATGCTTGAGCAATCAAAATTAATATTCAAGGTCTTAAACAACAAATTCAAGTGCAATGGTCGTATTCAATTTATTAATCAAATTCATGATCATAATTTAAAAAACAGTGATGATATTCGTTTGGATAGTGCAAGAACAAATAAAGCATTATGCAGTCCTATAAGTGCGGCCTGCAATGCGTTTAATAATTTACCTCTAGAAATTAAGAATGAAAGACGACAGGGTGTATTTGTAAACAAATTAAAAAGATATATGTATGTTAAATAAGTTACTTAATTGTTTTTGATTTTTTAAATTTTCTATAATGTAAATGGTGATAGTTGCAATCTATGCTATTTATTCATTAGCAGTACCCTCGGTACCAATGCTACTTGCATTGTTTTGAGGGTTACCTAAATTTAGATAGTTATTCTTGTTTTGTAAATGTAAATTGTTCATTTGATCTAAATAAAGGATTTAACAGTTTCGCCCTTTGGGACATCATTAGACCTAAAAGTTAAAATTAAAAAAATACCATTCACTACATAATATTAAAAATGAACAAAATCAATTTTTTCATTAAAGAGTTTTTATTTCTATGTTCCGTTTTATACCCGGTATATATTTGTTTCAATAAATCTTACAATTTAAGCAAGATTCTAAAAAGAAAGTAATTTGGTGTGAATTTTATATTCCATATTTTCCTATCCATGTCGTAAGATATGATTTCCGATCTTGTGTAAATTTCTCCAGATGCTCTTATACTCTCCTTTTTCAAGCAGTTTCCAGGATTGATCATCCAACAGCAGCACTGCCATTTCGCACCCTTTTGCTCTGTTATGAGTATATTTTACATTTCATTTGAAATCCGCAAAGTTGTTTACATTTCCGAGCATGTTTCACACTTTTTCCTTTTATTTCATTAAAATTCGCATTCTTCTTTACACAATACCGAAAATATGTATTTCTTTTCTCTCGCTGTACCCTTATACAACTTTGCATCTGTCAACTCTTTACAAACGGGCGAAAATTAGTCGGGCTGCTTTTGTTTTCCAACTACACTTCAGTCTCACAAAGGAAAAGACGTTCTTGCTAATTTATTCAAAATAAAATCAGATTTCTGGTTTCTTTTATTGTTTAAAAAATTATTGCACTTTACGAAATCCACTTATTTATTTTTTTAAAAACATTTTCACAATATTAATTTTTCTTTACGTTTATTATAATAATATTACCAGTTTTTGAAAATAAACATGGAATTTTCTTTGATTGAATTTGAGACAAAAAGTTCATATAATTATGGGTCCGCAACGGGTTCGTTTTTCAGATGCAGGGTGTTCAAAATTGAAACAAATTTACGAATTTTCCATATATTTTTTCAATGGTGTCAGCTACTTCTTTGAAACTTAGAATATACTAATAGATATTCAGAGACTACATTTCGCAAGTATTAAGTTATTTTTAGTTTAACCATGAGCGTAGATATGGGTAACCTTCTTAGAATGTTCGAGCAAAAAATGGCACAGCACTGACTCTTTTAAAGCATTATCGAATAAGCCAGATAAGGAATACACAAAAAGTGTCTCTTGATATTTATTGATAGAAGAGGATGAGAAAATTTCCTAAATCAGTTTTCATGCACGCCTATGGACAAATTGAAGTGGGAATATAAACTGCTTAGACCTCAACAAAAAAACTGCAAGTTAGACCTTGTTAAAATAAATTTAAGACATTATGACTTATTACTTGCAAAATGTAGTCTCTGAAAACTTTAGTTTCAATTATTATATTTTAAATAAATTATTCGTGAAATTATCAAGAACCAATGATACTACGTAAGTAATAATTTAATAAATTATAATCTCAAAAGAACTTAATTACAAAAGTTACTTATATATTTTTCAAGTACTGGAAACGTAAAGTTTATAAAAATACTTTATTGCATACATTTTCTATTATACGTCCATTAAGTTAAGACGTTATTATAAAAAAACCTGCGAACATGCAAATAGCACAACAGCTATAAAGGGGATATTTTCGCCTATTATATTATCGCTCTAATTGCTTTTATATTTCCTCAAGATCTTTCGGAACGATTTACACTATTTGCGCTATGACTAGAAGAAACTATATTGTTTTTTTACATTAAAAAAAGTACAGGTAATTTTATACATTCCCTAAGTATATTTCTGTTCTAAAATAAAAAAGTTATTAATTCCCATAATTTTTGAACACCAACTCTAGAGACTGAACCAACTCAGATCCAAACCAGAAATTCATTACATTTAGTAAGTACTTTTATAATGTTTCAAAACAGGCTTTATATCTGACTAATAAATTAAATTAAATAAAAATTAAACTTCAACGAGCAAATACTCATTCAATCGGGTTAATTACCCACAAAACAAATTAACCACGTTAGTTCTAACAAATTGCTAAATTTCCAGCTCAACCTTGGCGATACTTGCGAACTCCAGGGTGTCATAATTTACTTTGCCCACGCTGTGTTTTAGTTTTCCTTAGAAATGAGGTTACTGGATTACTTACAACATAAATTTCACCTCGTATCTCTAGTTTGCTCTTATGAAATTATATTGTCTAAGGTATTGATGAACGATGCTCTTGTTGAAACAACAAGTGCTTCGCCTTTTTCATTTTCTTTTAATGTACAAGTTTAATAACGTGAAAGTTTTTCTTAACTGGAAGCGATACAGCTCGAAAATTTGACTTGAGGGCCAAGTAAAGTCAGTTTTAGTTAACTAACTAAAATACGCTTTTGGGATGAGTGCATGTGGAGAGGAGCAGAGTGCTAAGAGGAGCAGAGTGGGGAGAGGAGAAGAGTGGGGAGAGAAGAAGAGTGGGGAGAGAAGAAAGTGCGGACAGAATAACAGTGGGGACAGGCAAAGAATGCGGAGAGGAGAAGAGTGGGGAGAGGCAAAGAGTAAGGAGAGGAGAAGAGTGGGAAGAGGCGAAGAGTAAGGAGAGGAGAAGAGTGGGAAGAGAATAGGAGCGGGAAGAAAAGAAGAGTGCGGACAGGAGAAGAGTGGGAAGAGGAGAAGAGTGGTAGGAGGAGAAGAGTGAGGAGAGGAGAGGAGAAGAGTGCGGAGAGGAGAAGAGTGAGAAGATGAGAAGTGTGGAGGGAGGAACAGTGTTGGGAGTGGAGAAGAGTGGGGAGAGGAGAAGAGTGGGGAGATGAGAAGAGTGGGGAGAAAAGAAGAGTGGAGAGTGGAGAAGAGTGGGAAGAGGATAAATGTAGGGAGAGGAAAATAGTGGGTAAATGAGAAGAGTGGGAAGAGAAGAATTCTAGGATAGAAGAGGAGTAGAAGAGAGGAAAATAAGGAAAGAGAAGAAGTAGGCATGGGTGATAAGAGAAATAGGGGAGAAGGGGAGAACTAAAACAACCTGGATGCACAAGAAATTCTATGGTTAGGTGTAAAGTATTGAAAAAATATCTAATATACTTGTGGGTATTACACATTGAATATGTATGTATGTAATATATTTTTAGGCAAAATGGTGACGTCGCTCGGCGCGACCGAAGTAGCAGACGAGTACCGGCTAATTTATTTAAAGGTGTGTAAATAAAATCACTATGGCGTTCATGTCGCATGTCGTATTAGAGACCTTACACGATCCGTATTGCATCAGTGTTACTATCAATAGTAATTTGGTCAATTTAGGATTGATTAATAGTTCATAGGGTCCCTCTATAAACTATTAATCGCAAAATCAAACAAATTATTATAGGTTTTTACAGAAACAGTATTTATTCTGATTCCATTTTTGTTGTCAGAGTCTGTATCGTTTATTTCTTCTATTTGTACAACAAATTGAATTAAAATTGTATTTTCACAGAAATCATGAATCCCCCATTTGGACAGTATACGTATTTTTGAAAGAAGTTTCAAAAATTACTCGTGTGCATGCGATCGAGCTATATCAATGGCATGGATAAATTTTGTTTCTAAAAACTGGCTTCAATCAAAATATAGGCAAAAAGTTCAGCTCAAAATATTTAAAATTTTGTTTCATAGGATATTGCTTCATTTTGGATATGCGATGATAGTTTGTATATCCAAATTATTTGTGCCAAACATAATATATAGAATTTAATATTTGTTTCAGAAATCATTATATTGAAAACCAAAATATTCGTCTATATTTAAGTAAGTATACTAGTTATTAAATGATGAGATGACTCAATAAAATAAACTTCAGAGGCAGAACTAGGGTGTGTTTCTTGGGGGAGGCGAGCTTAATCCCTAATATCAAATACATATGTGGCAAATTTTTGAAGTTGCGTGAAATTTATACAGGACTTTGTCTCTTGCCCCGCTAAAACAAGAAAATTTTGAAAAAATTTGGCACCTGCACTTTTAAAAGGGGCCTTATTAAAACATAGTTGGATTTAGCAGAAATGAATTATTAATTTTTGGAATACGCTTTACAAATAAACCTTTTTTAAAGCTGTTTCAATATCAAGTAACTCAAAAAAGCGTTATACGTGCTCTTAAAGAAAACTTTTCAGCCAACTTTGCTTTAGATTATATTAAACAAATTAAGGGCTGTTTTAAAAGGGCTGGTTGCACCCTTCCCCTTTGTGCTAACAAGATTAAAATGTCTTAATAAGTTTATACTGCGTAATTTTATGCAGTTTTATAATTACTATTTATACTTTCCTGCGCGTTGTGCTATTTAAATTTATTTTATGTGAATAGATATAGTGTCTATAGAGGGGTTAGTTTATTAAATTTAACATAGTTTAAATCTTACTGAAGTATATCAATAGATATAACAAGTACTAATAATAATATAGTTTTAAAATAAAGAATTATACTGGTGTCTGCTTGAAGGTTTCTTAAATGATAGAAGAGTTTTGGACTCGATTGTCTTTATTAGACAATAGATGTTTATCTTCTGCTTTAATCAATTTGTTTTGAATCACAACTTAATTGGTAAGTATCTCCAGTCGTCTTTAGGTGAACGTATTCATATTATGATACAAACAAATATTTTATGAAATAAGAAGCAAATACTGTAATTTTTTAAAATAAGGCACTTTTTTTTTATAAATAATTGATCTTTTTCTTAAGTTTAACTTATTACCAGTGATCTTCCAACTCAAGAAGATACAACCCTGGCTACGTTTGCTGATGATACTGCTCTCCTTGCAACTGATGATGATCAAGAAAGAGGTACTAGAAAATTGCAATTAGCTAGCAACTCTATAGTTGAATGGACAAAACAATGGAAGATTAAACTTAACGAACTAAAATCTATCCATATTAATTTTACTAACAAAAAAATAACACAGCCTCTTCCTCTAAACATCAATGGTAAAATTGTTCCATATGACCTAAAAGCAAAGTATCTTAGTATAACTCTTGATGCCAAGCTAAGATGGAAAGAACATGCTAAAAGAAAAAGGACAGAACTAGACCTGAAATTAATATAAACAATTTTATTGGCTTATTGGTAGATATTCCAAATTGTCGATATATAATAAGTTATTGATTTATCAGCAGATATTTAAGCCAGTGTGGCTATGGCATTCAGCTGTGAAGCTGTACCAAAGACAGTAATATAAAAACAATTCAGACATTTCAGAACAAAGTGTTGCGCAATATTGTAAATGCCCCTTGGTATGTGCGCAATGCGGATATTCATCGTGACTTAAAAATTCCCATTGTTAAGGAAGAGATAAGAAGGTATGCTGTCAAACAAGAGGCAAAAATACATTCATGACAACGTGGAAGCCCTTTAACTGCTTGACAATCAATGCCAGGTCCGAAGATTGATGAGGACCAAACCATTTGATTTCGTTTAGTGTGTAGGTCAGATCAGTGTGCGAGTAAGAGAGTAAAGAATTGATAGATAAGCCTATGGGATATCACTGAATTGACTTTAGATAAGTACCTAGTTTTTAAGCCTTATTAGCGTAAAATTAATGGTTAATCTTTTATACTTGTTTTAATGTAAGTATAGACTTATGCAGGTATTGAAAAAAATCTTTTAATGTGTACGGGATGACTTTATTAGGAGTGGCCACAGGCCATATCTCGGAAACTACTGGAAATCATTATTAAAGTGACTATGAGAAAATCCTGGAAATAATTGTTAAGTTTCGAATTTTGCCTCTAGATGCCCTATTGGCTCACTCTTATCAAGGTCGGTACACCAATGGGCCTTAGACTAAAATGATGGAGAAAGAGGGAAAAGAAGTTTTCTAATGACGAAAAGTACATCCTAATGTAGGAATTCTCGAAGAAATGTAGAATTTTAACATTTAAGTTTCAATTGTGCCCCCTTTCGGCGAAATGCGGAACTTCTCTTCTAAGTTTCAATTCCTAGTAGTTTTGAAGATATGGCCGGTGGCCGCCCTTAATGAATCACCCTGTATAATCGAAATTGTTTTATAACCTCGTAAACTGGCTTCTAAAAAGTCAGGATAGTTGGATAAAAAAGGACTTTTTTTTAAAGTATTGAACTTTTACTCAATCAATACTCGACCTAAGACTTGGTCGCAACAGCTAAAGCCTCTTCCTATTAAATTAAGTTGGAAATCCACCATACTGCACGTTTTCGATAACATCAACCCTGGCTGGATAATCCTTAATTAGATATCGGTTCCTGCAAAGGTGCCAAACTGTATAACGCCGTTTCAAAGGCTGATACTGAGAATCCTTATAATCTACTTATCAAAACAAACCAATCAGGGTTGGTTTGTCCTTATGCGAATTGTGGGGCTGCAGGTGCGGCGGGGGTGCATATAAATGTACCGGGTTTTTGACAAGTGCTTTATGATGGAAAAATATTAGTATACTTTGGATAGAGGCTCTTATAGTATATACCCAGCTAATGTTTACTTTACAGGAGACAGAAAGTAAGTAAAGACACTTTAGTTGAATACACGGAGAAAACTGACTTTGTTATAATTGACTGAAATATTTTTAGTATTCTGTAGAATAATTATCATAAAATACAAGATCTTATTTAAGTAAATGGTAACATAAAATTATATTAAAAACAATTTAATAGAAAAGTAAAAGTACTCTGTACAAAACTTTTTCTACAGTTCATTAACATATACAATAAGCAGCAGCAACAACAACAATAATGAGAAATTAATATATTTTATGGTAAAAAATAGTGTTGAGTGTCGTAAAAGTGCGGATATTTCTTCTGTACACCCAGAAGTTTTCCTAATGTTATACAACGGGCAAGTTAGGCAGAACCGTATTTGATTTGTAGTGTAATAAATGAATGTAAGTACTTTAATTTTGGGTTTTTTAAAAAAAGGTATTTGAAAATATTGTTTATTTTAATGCTTTCTATACGCAGCTAAAAAAGAAGTATCAACTTAGGAATCACCCTGTATACTACTAGCTATTATAATACATACTTATATTATATTTTTTAAACGTTGTATTATAAATTTCCCTACATGTATACAGCTTAAAATACTATTTGTGTGTACATAAATAAAATTGGAAATTATTTAAACTCAAATTACTTATAAATATTACACAACTGTGAATGTGAATAAAAACAAGCAATAATTAAATTAGAATAGCAGTCAATGAAAATTTTTTTCGAAATTAATTAAAAGTTTACTTTTATATACAAATTACTTTTAAAGAATTTATCCGAATGTATTTCACGAGGCTGCATAATTTGCTTTTGTACAGCAATTGTTGATTTATTAAAATTAGTTTTATTACTCGGAGGTTTTGGAAGACATAAAAACAATGAAAATTATTCTAAAGCCATAGTTTCAATTGCTGAGCTCAACGACCGGTACAAGTGATGAGTTTCATCCTGCATAGACGTTATGGTTATGTAAATTGTTTCAAAACTTTCCGGGATAAGAAAGAACGGCATAAAAGACGGGTCCAACCTTTTAAGATTATTGCGAAAATTAATTGCAAGAAAGATACACAAACCTAATTTGGATAGCGGCGAAATTAGGCGATCATGTTTTATATCTAAGTATTTTTGATCTATTTATTTTAAAATATATTTTTATGATAATATGAGGATTGTTGTTCTCGAAACCGTTTTTAAAATCTTTAAGACTTTTACTTTGGAATGTTATTAAAAAATATTTTTTTCAAATTACATAACATTCAAAGGCTTATTTAAAGAAAATAATGATTTAATTTTAAAATTAATTAAATTAAATTTTTATACTTATATTAAAAAATAAATGGTGTCCCACTTATAATGATGATATATATAATGATTGATTATAATATTAGTTAACTCATTGGCGTACGGATTTAAAGGGATTTTAAAATAATATTTTAAAGAGTAAAATAGCGATAATTCTATTTAAAAATATCAGAAGTCGTTTGGCATCCCTCAAAACGTCTAAATATAAAATTTCAATAAACTGACACAACCAGTAGCGGGCATATGATCAATTTTTTAAACATTTAAAATTCGTGCTATAAAAAAACAGGGAGAATTTAACTGCTTCATCTAAAAAAATATTATACGTGAAAAGCTGTGGCGTACTGTATTTTCTGCTTTTAAATCTAATAAATTTATTCTTGCCATATGAAAATTTAGAAATGAATCAAACAGGCATAAATAAGAAAATTAGAACCAGTTGACCTTGTAAACAAAATATTATTTAATATTTATATTTTTTTATCACTGACGTGTATTAAACTTATGTAAACCTATTCGATTATTTTCTCATTTGTCACATTGCAAATTTAATTTTATAATAGAAAATACGACTTTTAGCATATACGATTTTTTAAAATCAAGTAGTTAAACAATCAATATTTTTGGTTTTTACCCTTATAAAAAAAAATTGAGCTGAAATTTAGTACAGTAAACTTGTTTTGAAAATATATCGACTGTTTTGTTTTGATGCTGTACCACTTGCACTAAGAGTAGGTACATAATAAACTCGAACAAACCTTTTTTTTCTATGTAAAACGGAAAACGTACCTTACCTAAAAACCATTAGTTGGAATTAATTTTTTTCGAAAAAAGTTATAATTTCGTCTGTTTTATTTGGTTTTATGTAGGTACTTAACTTTATTTTCCACTATTTAAGGAAGATTTACCAGTTATATTTTTCTATATCTGTTGCGTATACAGGGTGGGGACTTTAACTGGAATAAATTCGATATTATTAAAACTGCTGAGGTTGCGCCTATAAAATTTGGTATATGGGGGTTTTGGAGCACGCGGAATTGGGTTATGATGTCGACGAAGTTGCCAGATTTCTCAGCGTTGCGCTACACGTAGTAATTTTGTTATTTTAAATGGAATGCCTAATTTATTTTTATTGCAGTGAATTGGGCGTGTCAAATTTAGTAAGATCCCAACTTTACAAAATTCTATCTTCACAAGTAGTTGAGCTATGGCAACACTGTAGTTCCATTAAAAAGTACGATGAGAATTTCTATTTTTAAGGTTTCAGTTAAATAAGCCATTTTGACATGACAAGAACTTTTCTTGAAGCTTGTCAATAACTTAGTAACCATGGAGATGTTAACAAGGTAACGCTACTTTAAGGTAGATATAAGTCCCGCTACTTTTTAATAGAACTACAGTGTTGCATAGCTCAGCAACTAGTGAAGATAAAATTTTGTAAATTTGGGATCTTACTAAATTTGACATGTCCAATTCACTGCAATAAAAATAAATTGGGCATTCCATTTAAAATAACAAAATTACTACGTGTAGCGCAAAGCTGAGAAATCTGGCAACTGCGCCGACATGATAATCCAATTCCGCGTGCTCCAAAACCCCCAAATACCAAATTCCGTAGGCGTAAATTCAACAGTTTTAATAACATCGAATTTATTCCAGTTAAAGTCCCCACCCTGTATAATAAATGGAAATATAATCTACCAAAAAGAACCAAAATTGAAATTTAGGGCTTTGTCGTGTAGCTCCTGATTTAAGCGGTGCTATGTGATGCCTGTGCAACATAGTTGGCCGGCTCGTCCCACTCCTGATTAAAACTGATCACGTCCGGACGCAATTATACTCGTCTGTCGTGCTATCCTTCAAGAAGGCGTGCTCTAAATGCCCAAGCTTGACCGGAACTAAAATGGCGTATATCGAATTTTTAACAGTCGTTTGACTGCCTTAATAAATGACAGTTTGCTCGAGAATACCTTCGTCTTGTTTCTATTCTGCAAACAACACTTTACAAATTACTTTGGCCATATATTTTACTTCGAAACATTTTTTTATCGCATTGCTAATCGTCTTGTCTTTTCTGTTTTTTTTTTTATTTGACGGAGAAGTTGCTTAAATTAAATACACTCTAAAAAAAAGACAAGATTTTAACGCTTTTGGGTAGTTTTATCTTTTTCAGGCTTTTTTGAAAAAGTATAATTAATTTAATACAGGGTGATTCCTAAGTTGATACTTCTTTTTTAGCTGTATATAGAAGGCATTAAAATAAACAACTATTTCAAAACCCTTTTTTCAAAAAACTCAAAATTAGGCGAGATAGAGAAGTAAAAAATCTAAGTGCGGGCCTGGCATCAAAACATTCCCCGCTATAGTTTCTGTTGTTTTTCTTATCACTTATTAGTATTAATCATACGGGTAGTGTTGAAAAATCCGGTGCGGTGTGTTTTTCTGAAGCAAGTTAATTTTAAATTATTGATAGGTAAAAATGGTAAAATTTTAAAACAATGAATTAATAGATAAGGTGGTAATTTACTGTGAGTATGGCAAAATGCTTCGAGATTATACGCAGAACGCTTACCCTTGCGGGCTCATTCAACACCCAGAAGTTTTCTTAATGTTATTCAACGGGCAAGTTAGGCAGAACCGTATTTGATTCATAGTGTAATAAATGAATGTAAGTACTTTATTTTTGAGTTTTTTGAAAAAAGGTATTTGAAAATGTTGTTTATTTTAATGCCTTCTATACGCAGCTAAAAAAGAAGTATCAACTTAGCAATCACCCTGTATAGTAGGTAAATACGACTAAACTTATTTTCTCGGCTGGCGATTTCTTGCTGCTATTTGGCTCATGCCTCGATTTTTTGTAGGTGTTATTGAGTTATTTAATTAATTTATACAGGGTGTTATGGAATTTCAATTTAAGGGTTAATGTTACATCACTATAATAAACAAGAAAATTGACGATTTGTTTTTTTTTGTATTATGGCTTGACCACGCCGCCACTGGAGGAGTTATAAAGAAAATATGACAATACAATAGTGACATGTGTTTATTTTTATTTGAAATATCAATTAATAGAAGTCAGTGACCCGTGATTACCTGTTCTAAGTTAAGAAATAAAAATTAAACCTACCTTAAAAATCCTAAGATTATAATAAAAACAATGGCTATTAATCCAATCCACAAATAAAACTTTTACAGCAATTTACATTACAACAAACTTTTTCATCTTTTAACCACAAAACACAACTGTGCCCAAACACTTTAAAACATGTTATTAAAGCAATTTTACATTGAAAATTATTTGTTGAACCACTAGGTCCACAAACATTTAAATAGTGTACAACTAAAAAACAAACCATTATTTGTTAAACTGAAATCGAAAGGGCGTAAAGTATTTATCATCAAACTTAATCTATATTGTTAACTTTTCGCTCAGAAATTGTTTAGAAGGAAAGTCCTAATTTTAAAATACTAAAATTTAGAGATTGTCTAAATGCACGGTTTTTACTGATCGTGGGGGGGCTTTCTAATTACGCACTTCCAAAAATAACTACCTTTAATAAGTGGTGGAAGCCTGTACAGTTCATGACGTCGGATATTGCTTCGCTTTATTTTGCAGGGGAAATTATTTTAAAATTATCTTTCTTAATCATGAATTCTTTTTTTCTGAATTTACTTTCAAAAAAGTGGTTATTATTTTAAAAATATCTTTTAGTAACTCCAAAAATGTGGTGGAAGTGTTTTTCAAATTAAATTTTAAAACAGTTAACGAATGTTGTTTAAGAATGCCCATTTTTTAAAATTAGGTACGTATACTTCGTTTTTTAGCTGTGTATAGAAGGCATTAGGGTAAATAATATTTTAAAATACCTTTTTCAAAAAACTCAAAAATAAGGTACTTAACTATCATTTATTATACTATGGATCAAATACAGTCCTGCCTAACTTGCCCGTTGAATAACATTAAGAAAACTTCTGGGTGTACGATGAGCCCGCAAGGGAAAGCGTTATGCGTATAATCTTGAAGCAGCAGCCGCTATTAGGCGACACTTACCGTAAATTGGCATCATATCTACTAGTTCATTATTTTCAAATTGTACCATTTTCACTTGTTATTAATTAATTTAAAATTAACTTGCTTCAGAAAAACACATCGCAGCGTATTGCCAAATAACTCACCACCGACCCGTAAATTGCCTGACTAATAAGACATAAGACAAACAACATAAAGTATAGCAGGCTACGTTTTGATGACCAGGTCCGCACTTAGATTTTTAACTTCTGTATCTCTCCTATTTTAAAGTTTTTTGAAAAAAGGTTGTTGAAAATGTTGTTTATTTAAATGCCTTCTATATACAGCTTAAAAAGAAATATCAAATTAGGAATCACCCTGTATTTACAAGTTCAAGTGAAAATAATACATTACTTCTTCGTTACAAAAGCTTTAACCTAGAACAGAAAATGTAAACTAAAAGATTTAATTAAACTAATTTTTGAAAACAAATGAATCATTTTTTAAAACTATTTAGAGAATGACTCGTGTAACTCCCTTACTTTAGCCGATTTATTGAAAGTCATTATGTAGACCTGGCCCTTAAAACTTAATTATCCACACTCAATGAGTGAAATAAATGGGATTATTGAAGTATGACAAAAAGGGGAGAGAAATGTTTGATGCGGTAACTACTATCTGGATTTTAAAACAGGAACAGCCCTGGCTGATTTATTATCCAAAGATATCTTTTTAATGTCCATAATTTAATTTTTTTAATTACTTAATTAACAGACTTGGTAAAAAGTTTCGGTAATAGGGTAGCTCCATACTTAATTAGCTTTTATTGAAATTGCTTTTTTCGCATTATAAATTACTTATTTGATTTATATTATATCTCAGTACAGTAACTCGGTTTTATGATCAAGGGACACCACATCATATATTATTATACAGAGTTTTAATATACGTACAAATGTATGGTATTAATTTTTTTGGTTTTATTGGTACATATTGTTAATCTTATCATACATTTTCGATAATAAAGGTACTTCCATATAAAGGGTGTTATTTATTAATGTGTACTTTTTCTCATAACTAATTTTTTGACTGATAAAAGAGTTTTGGACTTGCATTGTCTTTATTTGTTTTATATCACAACATTTCAACTGGTAAGTATCTCCAGGTGAATACTAAATAAGTAAAGTAACTACAGCTCTATTTATACTAGCTTGATAGGTAGCGTTGTTCTTTCCTGTCGAGTCTAGTCTTCCTTAAACATGGCATAGTAAGAACGCTGGTGGATAGAGCAATTACCATCTGTAATTCAAATGAAGCCATCAAAGAAGAAACCAACTACATCAAGACCGATCTCAACAAAAATGGCTACCCCAGGCATTTAGTTGATAAACTATTGGAAAATCGCAAGAATCGGCCAAATACACAAAAGAAGCAAGAGTTTCAATCAACACTCAACATTCCGTATGTCAAAGGAGTATCTAAGAGAATTAGAAGACTGGGACAACGATACAACATCAATACGGTATTCAGCTCGAAAGACACTTTAAGAAGCCACCTGACGAAGACGAAACCAACAAGTCAAAAAGACAGGAAGAATTGTGTCTACCAGATCCCCTGCGAATGGGGCCGATCTTACATTGGTGAGACTCTAAGGCCACTTGAAACTAGAGTCAAGGAACATAGAAACACACTTAAAGGAGAAACCGAAAAATTAGAGGCAGCTGACCATGCCTGGACACACGGTCATCACATCAAGTGGAAAGAAGCTCAAATCCTGCATAAAGAACCACATTGGAGGAAAAGTAAGTTCAAGGAAGCTGCTACCATATACCAGAACCCAGATTGTTTTAGTAAGACATCATTAGATATAAGAAATATCTGGAAACCTTTGTTAGGTAGATGTAAACTTAAAATACCGCACACTAACTAAACGCATGACTGCACCCATCTCAGCCATGCTTCAGTGCATCTAGCTAGTATAAATAGAGCTGTAGTTACTTACTTTACTTATTTAATATTCACCTAAAGACGGCTGGAGATACTTACCAGTTGAAACGTTGTGATATAAAAGAAATAAAGACAATGCAAGTCCAAAATTCTTCTATCAGTCAAGAAACACCATTGTCTCCGACCTTCAAACAGAAACTAGTTTTTGATTAAGTATAAGTTAAAAAGTTCACATAAATTTATCGAAAAAGCTTGGTTTTCGATGTGGAGGTATAGCAAAAACTATTTTAGATTTACACTAAATTTTGGTATTGACTATTAATAATACATACTTTAATTTTTCTCCAAAAATTGTTTCTACAAACCGAGACTTTTGATAACAAACAGAAAAAATCCTAAGAACTCAAAAATAGTATAAATCATAATATTATATTTTTATTAAATATTCTAATTTCATTATTTAACGAAATACGAATTGTAATTCCTAAATAATATACGATTAAAAAAGAAAATGAACCCCAATGCAGATCTCATAGATCCATAAGTCATTGCATCCTCCCTTTTTAATAACTAAATTCTAATCCAAAAAACGTGGTATTTTAATTTTATGTTTTCAAATAACCCCTTTCCGTTGTGCCTTTTAATTTGTGATATTTATAGCACAGCCCGAAATCCAGTAGAGTTGATTTCAAATCCGGAATTTACTGGCAACGCTTTAAATCTCGATCTGGAGCAACAAAACAATGCAAATTGCTTTAAGAGTGAACCTGGCAGAATTCGTAAAGGACTAATCTTAGGCCTTATTTCGTACGCGTAATTGCAAGCTTTACCTCGATTTTAGTTACAACTTTGGTATATAAATGCTTAATATAGGACAAAACTTTGAAGCATTGTATTTCATAATTCCTTTAGGAATTGCTTTTTGCCGGAATAATCATTTGGTAAATGATAAGCTGAGCTTGCATGTTGATAACACATAAATTCGTGTAATTGAAGTAATTTTCTCATTAATAAAAGTGGTTAATTTAAGAGAAGTAATTTTTAAAATAAAAAATAATTGCGATCAGTAAAGTTATAAAATGAGAGGGTAGTTAAGTTAGTTAAATATTTAATAAATAAGTTTTTGTATGTACCTAAACTTTCCTTCTGGCCTTGTATATAAGAAGCACAACTGTTTAAAAAAATAAATTAAAAGCTTGGCAATAATAAATGGTTCTTTTAAGGCTTTTGGAGACAAGATCTTTATTTGGAGACAAATAATTGAAATAAATGGGCACATATAGTTGGACAATGTATTTGCCTTTTGGGAAACCGTTTTCATGCTTTTGAGCGCAATCAAGCTGCACGAATGCATATAACGGACGTTAAAGTGGAAAAGCTCGTAACCTATGATTTTAATTTGGGGTTTTACTTTAACCAGATTTCAAAATGATTTTGAAATAAAGTCTCGTAAATATGCTCTTTAGTAAATTTTTATAAATATTTTAAGTTGAATAGATTATATTGTTTTTAATTTTATAGATTGACGGCAAGAAACAATTTCTTTAATTTTACGGAAGAATTTCACTTGAATACTATTTTAAATGTCATTGTATAATATTAAATCTGCACCTGTTAAATCCGCTGATATCTATAAAAAGTTTCCTGAAAACACGTTAAAATTTTGATAGAATTCGACCCAAAACCAGCTTAATTCAGTAAGTTTTATTAATCTCTCATTCCCATATTGGAATATCAAATATATTCAATAAACATTTCGCCGAGTTTTATTTAAAGTTTTCCTGTGAAAAGTTTTAGAACGCTGGTATATAAATTTAAAAAGTATTTGAGAAAACCGCAACAACTAAATTTCAAATATTCTACCATAAAAACTAAAAGATGTTTTTAAAGTTTCAGTTAAAATTGTTTGAAATGAACAAAAAATCACAAAAAAGTTACACAATTGAAAACATTTACTTGCCTTTGTTGGTGCTGAATGCAAGCACATTTAATTTATTGTAAATATTTTCTTTTGCAGATGAGAAGATACAAAACTTTGAAGTAAAAAGCTATTCTCATGATTTTGTGGGTAAGTTGCTGATAACAAACTATATTAATTATTCTTAACTGGTTACACACTTGTTAGTAGAAAATTAAAGGTCTAACTGGTAAGTACACTAAAATATAAACGTATTTACTTAAAAAACTATAATTATTTTCACATTTTACTTGTTTATAAACCACACGTCTGATAATCCGAACTGATATCAAAGTTAAATAGAAATATTGTGTGATCGGGTTTGTGACTTTTGCGACATGTATCTAGCCATAAAAAAATCATTTTAAATTTGGATCCTTTATTTCACAAATTGTATGGATAATCGAATTATTAATTTAACTGTATTATACTGATCAAAATGTAACAATCTTATTATTGGAGATACAGAAAGAAAAAACACATTGGTTTACCAAATCCTACATCTAAATTTTATTAAAACTCCAAATTATATGTTTGAAATACTAATATGACATAGTTGTACTTCTTAAAATGGTTATATGTTTTAAGTGATATGCCTTTTTGGTTTTATAAGTTTTTAAAATCTAATACAGTTTATAGAATTCTTACTGTATTTGCAATATCCAAATTTAGTTTAAATTTTTTTAAAAGCTGTGATTAAAGGCGTAAATAATATTGATAAAGTAAGGTTTTTCCCTAAAAGTATATTTGAAAGGTCATTATGATAAGACGCGGGTTTTCTAATGGTTCGATATTTTATATAATTTATATTATGCTATATTATTATTTATTTACATTATTATATTCCTTAAAACAGTTTTTTATATGAAGTTAAGTGTCATATGACGTATTTATTTTTGCTAAGGTAATAAATTAAATGCAATGGCGCACGAGTAAGCCAGCAATGATGCTGCAAGGTTTTGCTACACAAATAATGCTTGTGCAGGTCTTAACCGGTGCTCCTTGGTTTATGTTAATATAAGGACGAGAAAATTGCATTTTCACGAAATACTAAGGCTAAGGGAAATAAGCTCGGATTTTGGCGAAACCATACAAACATTTTCTAGAGAGAAGTTTAACATTAACGATTTGTTTTGTTTGGAAAGAAAAACTTCCACTTAGAATGTCGGTTTGAAATATAGTCGGTCGGTGTTACGTAATTTTTCTAAGATATTTTGCCTATGCTAGAAGATAATTAAGGATCTCTTAAGTTTTAGAATTATATTTAAGTAATGCCGAATTATAATTTGTTGAATGTATTTTCTTAAGAAAAGAAGAAAATAAATGATTTCTCTGTTAACATAAAAAAATGCAAAAAAGTAGTATAAAATAATTTTCAAATATAAAAATATTTCGTTATCCTTGCCGTTAGATACAACACAGAATATGTTTCTTGACTTATCGGTTAAATAAATAACAAATTTAGTTTATTTAATAATAATAATAATAATAATAATAATAATAATAATAATAATAATAATAATAATAATAATAATAATAATAATAATAATAATAATAATGCCTTTTATTTTGTACAAAAAAATAAATACAGATATAGATTTGACGTTTATGTTGGTTTAAACCATCATCAAAAATTGAATTATTATTTAACACTTCACTATTCACTACACTTTAGTTAATCGACAATAAAAGTAGACATGTGATTAACTCATGTTTCCTATATTATCGTCTAATTAGAGAATAGTAAAGTCTAAAATAATTATTTAGGTTCTAATGATGATTTAAACCAAAAGAAACCGAATCTCTAACAAACTAAACTTGTTATTTATTTAACAATAATTATAGAGTAATAACCAAAGAAATATAATCTATAAGAAAAAAATATGTATTTAAATAAAGCCACAAAATAAATAGGACCAAATCGGTGTCAAGCGTTTCCAATCAAGCTTTTTTTCGGAGTGGTATTGATTCTTTAAGGTAAATTACAGTGATAACATCGCGGCTATAGCCCAAAAGTTCCGCGTCAACCATAAACACATTATTCAGTAATGGCATTGAACCAACGTAATTAAAAGGAATTCATTTTGGGTCGAAGCTGAATACACAAATTAAGCAATGTTCAACGAAATTAAGCTATTCAAGGAACGATTAAGCAAATTGAAGTTGAGTTAAAAAGGATACTGAATCCACAGAAACTATTAATAGCTGACAGACAGAAAAAGACAGAAAATAAAAAAAATGTGAAAAATACGCCAATTTATGATTAACATATTTAGGTTACATGATTATAGGGAATTTCTAATATTTATATTATATCTTCATAGTTAAATATCTTTAAATGTTAATTGTATTGAATGGTAAAGTTGTGTAAAAACTATAAATAAAACTGGTTTGATTAATTTTTACTAAAGGTTAATAAGGACTACAATAATGTTTTTTCTAATAGATTTTCCTTCTAGCTGGCATATCTTACTTTACTGATCATCTTTGCAGTTGTCGCTTATGATGACATACCGCTAAGGCCTTCTATTATTCGTTTGTTTTGCATTGTTATTCGTTATCAGTTTCGTGGTATGATTCCCCTTAATATAAATATTTTTATCGTTAATATAAAACTGTAAATGCAGAGCAATGTCTAACATAGGTAGTAAATATCACTACTTCGTCATTCTAATTAATGCTGGTTTTCTGATCAAATATTTTATTTGATGCAACTATTTTGGATTTTTCATTCCTTTCAGCAGTGCCATTGATTAAAGTTTAAAAAAACTGGAAAGCAAAAAATGTTAATTAAACCCCAAGGCAAATATTGCAGGCAATTTTTTTTACCAGTGTAATTACCAAATTAATGAAGTTAGCATGGAATCATGCAAGGTACAAAAATAGAGAAAAAGTTAATTCATGAATATTTTGTGTTAATTAAAGTTTTATAAATATTTATTTAAATTAATCACACTTAAAAATTTAGGGAACTTGTTCACTTATTAAGAAGAGAATATTGAGAGCATCGAAAGAATTTTAATTATTTATACATACAACATAAGTTTTTTAATGAAAAAGCCGAAATATTACTATGAAGTTTAAAAGGTAATTTAAACTTTCAGGCAGATAATAAAAATAACTTATGATTTAAAAAATCAGTTAACTATAAACGTACAATAACAAATTTTTAGAAAAAAAATGTATGTATACAATAAAACCAAAATTTGTTGTGGTTTTGTCTTGTCTTTTGTATATAATAAATTAGATATAGGCTACACTCTACAGCAAATATATTTCAAAAATTAAACCTATTTGAAAAAGTAACACCAGTACTGTTTAATTAACAACTAATTTACTAAAATCTAATTAAGCTTAATTATATGATAATTTTGCATCACTTCAAAACAAAGAGCAGTGTAACTAAATATACTGATTGAAGTATTGTCAATATGCAATCGTAGACTGAAATAACTAATTGTTATTTTTGATCATGCGAAGAGCGATAAATAGATTAAAATATCATATTGAATCATGAAAAAATAAGTCAACACGGGATCAATAACAAAATTAAGTTTTTGTATTAATTCAAAATATATATTTTTTAATTGCTTGCCCTGTCCGAAAACAAAAATTGAAATGACCTGAAAATGTATAAATGCTACATGAAAATAAATCAAGTCCTTGAAATTCACTGTCAAAGTGAATGGTCATCAGCTGTATTAGGGGACAGTGGTCACCAGGGTAACTTAATGATAGATGGCGCCGCTAAGGGGGACGTAAATTTTGCTTTAAATCAATTTTGCATTGATAACAAAAAATATACTAGTATAATACATACATACATACACAACCGAAAGAAAAAAATTCATAGAAAGTCCATAAAACTATTATTTTATTTTGAAAAAAGATTATCTAACGATTTTATTGTAATTTTCATGTCGATGGCTAACTTGTATTACTCCTGGCCAATACATCTTCTAGTAATGCGGTGTAACGTATACGTAATAAATGATATTAAAAGTCCTTATAGTAATAAAAAAATTCTCACAATAAAGTACCTACACAATACATAATTAAATGAATTTCGTCTCCAAATTAACGCTGGATAAGAACTGTGGGTTACTCGTTATTATATACTAAAGTTTAGGCATTGCGATAGTCCATTATGAAAAGAAATGATTTATTTACGATTGGACTAAATCTCTAAGCTGGCGAAATGTTGACATAAAGTCGCCGCCTAATAATTTCAAAACCAAAGATTGCCAGACGTAAAAATCCTTAGGTTTTGAAACCCCAAGCGAGAAGTTCCAGCCCGATATTTCTGTCATATTGATTTTTTTGGTGGTTTTATTTCTTATTGAGTTGTTTGTTTACATAACAGACAGACCAGCTTAGTTTAAGACATGTTTAATAACTGACCTTTGAGAAAATAACGGCTGCCATGAAACGATGCTCACTTATGTGCAAATACTAAAAATGAGATAGTATACTTTTTAAATATTTGGGTTTTGTTCATTCGGTCTTTATATTATAAAAATGTGTACCTAATATATCGTGATTTAATTTATTTTTAGGTGATATTACTTGATGAAATACATACTATTATTTTTCTCATAAATATATTTCATTTAAAAAATTATCGCAATTGATTTTATTACTCTTTCCTAAGGATTAAAATACCTTAGATAAAAAAATATATTATGTCCAATATCTGTAATGTAATAAATAAAGTTAATAAAAAATATGAAATTAAAAATAAATTTATTATTGAAAGAAAAATATATATAAATAAGAAGTCATTACAAATTACTTTTATTTAGGCTCATGATGTAATCAATCAGAAGCATATATTAAACAATCTAATAAAACAAAACAAGTTATTTGGAAACAAGTTATTAAAATTACTGAAGATGTGAAATATTTTTGCACTAGTTTGTATATTTGTACAAAAATGCCTAATTATTTGTTGTATGTTCATGTTCAATTATGTTACTTTTATCTAAATCTATAATTTTCTTTTTTGATCCCAATATCATCAAATAATAATATTTAAAAATGGTTAACTCATTAACAGAGCCCTTCAATAGTGCGTATTAAGTTAGACATTTTATTTATATGCAAACCTATACTGTATCATAGGGATTTCAGGAAAATATTTTTCCATATGCAGGGTGTCCCAAAAAAGTGAGATAACAAAAAGTTATGGTTCTGGAAAAAAAACCATCTAAATTAATTTTTTTTTAACCATGGAATTGGGTGAGAATTATGACAATGAGTGAAGTGATATTTTAAATCTAAGTATTTATATACGGTATACATGGCGTTTATGAAAAGGTTTCAAAAACGACACAGTCTAAATTATTGTTTCTCAAGTTTTTCAAAGAAAACACCCTGTATATTATTGACTATTTAATGTAAAAGTCTTAAGCATTTTTTTTTTGTACCACAAGCAAGTTATTTCCAACCGTTTTCAAAAAAATTTCAAATTTCATAAATTATGTTTAAAAATAAAGTTTTATAATTAAAATAGTACATAAAAGACACTAGACTAAATTAAAATAAATGTTCAAAATGTCTTTTATTTTAATCTGTGCACAAGTCAGGCCGTTCTTAAAAAGATCTGTTTATATCCCTTAATATTTCAGGTAAAAAATAGCAAAACTCTGCAAAAGGTTCATTTAGTAATGGTTATGGTTATGCCTAGGAACCATGGCAGGCTTTGAAATAAAATATGAATTTATTTGGTTATTATAATTTGACAAGTTATTTAATTAATTTAAAAAGTTGATATTTAGGGCGAATAAACTATGATAATTTAAAACTAATTTTAATAAGATTAGTTGGTGGATATGATCTTTGTACTTGGTGATAGCGCCCTAAATATCACAGATTAAAATATGAACATTTTGAACATTTACTATAGCTTAGTCTAGTAGCCTAAGATTATTATATTAATTTTAATATTTTATTTTTACAACATAATTTATGAAATTTGCAATTTTTTCAAAAACGGCTGGAAATAACTTAAATGCTTGTAGTACAAAAAATGGTTTTGAATTTTATTTTAAATAGTCAAAACATATACAGGGTGTACCATTTGAAGAACTTGAGAAAAATGAATTTGAAATGTGTCGTTTTTGAAACCTTTTTATGAACACTATTTATAAAATAGATAGACACAATATAATTTATGATATCTCTAGACCCCTTGTCATAAATCTCACCCAATCTCATGTTTTCAAAAATAACTTAAATGGTTTTTTGATTTTTTTTCAGAACCGTAAAAATTAATAGTTTTAGTTTTTAATTTATTACTCCGAAACTACCAAAGATAAATAAATAAAATTTTGGACAATTATAAAGGACTCTAATACAAACCTAAATATGCAATAATATATTGAGTGTTCCATTTAAAAAAATACAACTCTTTGTTAGCACACTTTTTTGGGCCACCTTATGTATGGAAAAATATTTTTCTTAAATGCACCCTAAGTTTGCATGTGAATAAAATTCCTAACTTCGTATGGAGATATAGAAGCCTGACGCACTATTGCAGAACCCTGCATATTTTACATTATTTTTGGAATAGTTTACCTAGAAGCATGTTTTTTTTTAGTAATAGAAGTAACATAAAATAAATTCGCTGGGAAAGTGTAACGGCTTATGTATCTATTGCCTTTTGTTTCAATTTATCTATCTATCCATTATAGACTGCATTCGAGTTGAGAAAATACTGGCAGCCCTTTTTGAATATGCAATTGTTTAGATGTGACTGTTTTTGTTGTAGTGTATTGAACAATTTTATTGAATTGTTAAAAAGTGTTTTTAGAAAACCAATAAGGGAATGAAATTAATATAATATAAAAAAATAGAAGATTTAAGTACCTAGAGTTACAACATACGTTGTATTATGCAATTTAATAAGTTATAAGGTTTTCCGGAGTATTTGTTACCTCTTCCGATCTAGTGACTCGTAATAGCAAACTAGGTGCTGTACTATTTCCCTGACGTGTCCTCATAATTTGCAGTCAAGGTATCTATTGTACAGTTGTATTATCTGCAGCTGATTTTTGATAGCCATGTGTCCTGTCAGAATTCCTGTAATCGCTCTCAGCTGATTTTAATTCATTGAAGCAGCTATTTCTCGTCTGGGGTCTGGATCTCCAATGAAGCGTTTGCTGCGGTGTAATCTCTGTTTGTTATTCCAGTAGATTTTGTGTTCACTCCTAATCTATCGCTTGATGGCATCCTGTACTGTGCATCTTAAAATTTCGAGTACCGGTTCTGAACCTAAGAATGTATTTTCTGAGCCTTTCCTTATAAGTTTATCGGCTTTTTCGTTCCCTTCAACATCTTCGTGACCTGATACCCACTGCAGTGTTAGTTTGTTTACTTGTGCCAGGATCTTCAATTCTCCTTGACATTTCCATACCAGTCTTAAGGTTACCTTGTTGCATAAGGTTAGTTGAACGCTTTTTAAACGAAACACTTTAAAAAAAGTTTCATAGAATGCAAAATTTACGTAAACAATTAATAATAAAATTTGCGTTCAGTACTGTATTCCTAAATCAAAATGCGTTGTAATTCTTTAAACTAATAAAAATTATTTTCGAATACATCAAATTGACCCAATGGGAAATTTCTAATATAAAATCAAGTCGGTTTCAAATCACTCTCATCAGTGTACAAATCGGAATTTGGCATAACGCAGATCTCGGAGGGGAAAACAGAATTCCAGTCAAACGTTGAAAATTCCTTGGCTAGTTTCCACATCAGTCCATCCCACTCCAACTCATACAGAGAAATCGGTCAGTGTTAAACCGAATGCATACTTCATTAAGTCGTAATGTAGAGTCAATTAAATAGCAGTGACGTCGGATCGGTTTAAGCATAGAAACGCATAATGCATGCTTTTTATAGGTTTAATTTCTATCCAGTTAGTTTTATTGTTCTATTGTTGTTAATTATTTATTGAGAGTAGACATTTTAACAAAAAACGCATACATAATTTGGAATATACAATTCATCCAATTTAGTGCCTTGAGTGCATACTGGGTAACTGAAGATACTAGACATCAAACTAAGCCGATTAAGTCATATACGTTTTTTCGGATTGTTACTCGTTCTAGAGATACAGGGTGTTGAAAGTAAAAGTTTATTCTCAAAAATAAGCCATAATTTTAAAACGGTTTAATGAAACGAATTGAAAGTTGGCAATATTATGTTTTTATGAGCAAGAAATAAGAATTTGTAGAAATTTTTAAGTTTCAAACTAGAGGGCGCCAGTTGCATACACTGGGCTTCATAAATCTATGATTTTTTTTTCTTACCTGTGATATTAGGTGTCTTTCCATTATAGTTTCTTAAAGAAGGGCATTTTCTGAGTCAAAAAGGTGTACTTGATTAATCTTAATATCTTTAACGGTTTTCGAGATAGTTCCCTTTAAACATCCCAAAGCATATAGAAACATAGTACATAATTAAATTAATATTTTAATTATCAAAGAGAAAAAAACTTATATGACTTAATCGGCTTAGTTTGATGTCTAGTATCTCCAGTTACTCTACGCCCATAAATTATGGGACACCCTATATAGACTCATATTATTCACAATAAATTCCAGTAATTATAAAACTGCTAACTTTTAAATAAAATGGTTGAAAATTACTAGTTCATTTTTATTGTCACGATATCGGAATATTGTTTATATGGAATATATTTTAATTTTTGTATTGTTCGTCAAAAATATTTCAAATTATCTAGCTTTTTTGTTGTTGTATGAAAACCTTTTGTAAATTATACGATATTCCTGTACGTTTTCCGATGCGTGTACATATATATCTGTTATCCTGTGAATTACTTTACAGCTACTGGTTAAATTGTAATTTAAAATGAGGTATAACAGCGTATTATAAATAATTTAATATGTAAAGTTTTAAAAATGTTTTATGACGTTAAACTATTTTTATGAACCATATTTGAGTTTTGAAACAACAAAAACTTTTTCTATTTCTATTCTATTTTTGCCCTTTATTTCCTGTACTTTCAGCAGAGACCCCTAGAAAACCTATTTATAATAGGTACTTAAATCTTTTGGCTCGATAAATTTTCAAGACATATTTATTTAATGCATATTAAAAAAAAAAACTGATGTATCGGCGACTATAAATATTTAAGCATGTCCCATTGGAAAAACGTGATGGAACTGGATAAAAAAAGCATATAAAAGCGTTTTTAAATCGGTTTCATTTAAGGACAATAGCCAGGAAGGAGCAGGCGACACAGGTGATCCAGCGGCCGAGTGACCAGCAGGACACCGTCTTGTGAATGCGCTCCCCACTCCTCCCCTGTCAGGGATAGTGCCGTGGTCCTTCGTCCAACGCAAGCCGACAGTTGAACGAAGCCCACAGGACGCGAACGACTATCCTGTAAATCCTGCTGCGCTCTCGGCGCGCTGACACGTGTTTTTGCCGTCGGTATTTATTGTTTTACTTTTTTATTTGTTTCCTAAAAACTTGTGAACTATTTGATTTTCTTTGCAATTACCGATTTTCTTCCTAGGTAAGTTTCTAAGTTTTTCTTATTATAAAGTGTAACCTATTTTATTCTAAGTATCAATGCTGATTGTGCATTTACGCGCGCGAGAAAAAAATTAGAAAATGATCAAAACTTTTTACGGATCGAAACTAGTGGCAGCACGTTTAAAAACACGATTAAAAGTGCTTGAAAGTTTTATAAAGTGTGCTTTTTACCAACCTTTTCTGTTTGTGTGTGTTTTAAGGTTTGTGTTTCCAAACATTTCCGTATTTTACGCGGCGGTTTGTATTCACTGAAAAAGCTTTATTAAAAAAGGTTTTCGATGTTATTTCGCTCTTCGTAAATTTCGCACTAGGTATGAATGAGTGAAAATGTAGGTAAATTGTTCGGTTTCAGTCGTAATTAATAAATTTTACTTAAGTTAAATTTCAAAAACATAATATAACGTGTTGGAAATATAGTGTAGTCGATTATTGGTTGAAAATACTGAAATAAAACAATAAAATATTTTGCTCTGAGTTCAAACAGCGAAAATACTTATATTTCTTTATTTCAAAGATACTTGAATAATTTTGAATCCCCTTTAATAAAAGAATGAATGTTTCTTCTCAATCTAATAAATAATTAGAGAAAAAAAGTACACTATATCTACTTAAAATAATATATCACAATAACCAAACTACTAATTTTTAATAACTTTGACTTTGTTTACACTTGCTAGTAATAATATAGCTGTGAAATAGTTTATTTCACAGTTATAATAACTATACTCAATGAATATTTTAAATATACCAGTATTGTCTTATCAATGACTTAATTTTTTTAGTTGAGTAGGTTTCAATTCAAAAAACCATAAAAATAATATCTTTTACGAATAGTTAGATGGGAACCTGAAAAGTCCTTTTCATATTATAGATCGGTGTTCTTACGAATTAAAACCCCAATTTCATGCAGATTAGGTTTAAATAGTAGTAATTTTATGACGCTTGCTCTGGTAGATTTTATAATTTATTAAAGTTCAGGAAAAACATGCAACGTTCATATACATACAAGGTTATAGATTGTCCAATAAAATATATTACGGTCTTATTATGCGTATTCAAAGTTCTTCATAGCTCATGTGGGTATGACTCTCATTTTATTAAATATTTTGAATTTTTTTTATGTGATGCAATTATTTTCATTCAGAGATTAATAATTTTTCCAAGGATATCTAATTAAAGTTCACAATATAGATGAAAAGAAATCAAAAACTCATGTTGGGCTGTATAAAGATTTTTAACTAACCAGCAAGTTTGACTGTGACATACATGACATTTACAGAAATACTGTTCTCACAATCATAATGACCCAGTTACCTTCATTTTTAATTGACTAATTAGGCAACTTTGATTGTGCGTAAATATTGCCTGTTAATGTCATTTATTTCACAGTCAAACTTGCTGGTTAGGTTATAATGGTTAAACATCTTTATGCGACCAAACATAAATATTCCGTCATGTATGGACTTTTTCTTCAAGTTATATCACATTATTTTCTAGGACCCGCATTTACTTAAATTTTTTACAAGAACTTATGATTCGATACAAAATAAGCACTATTGATTTTATTAAGCATTGCTCTATTTCTGTTCAGATAAATGTGATAAAATATGTTAAGCATTCCGTAAAAACTTTTTATTTACTTACGAGATTACCCAATTACAGAAACATCTCTTAGAGTAATTTAACAGGCAAATTGGTCCCTTTTATTTTGTATGTAAGGGCTTTTAAAATAAGAGACGCACGAGACGATGTGGCATTTAATTTTTAAGGAAAACCTATTATGTCATGCAAAACAGGGGTGAATTTGTTTACACTGTAAAATTATATAAGCGGTGCTGTACAAATAAAGACACTAAACTTAATACAGCGACAACAAATTTTAAGAATCGCGTGTTGGAAGGACATATTTATTTTCATTAAAGTTCGCTTACTGGTGTTGAATCTCCAAAACAGAAATGTTCAAAGATAAAAACACGATAGTTTGCGACCGCAAAGAACCAATTTGATATATGTGTAATATAAAATAAAATTACCTTCCAGGTATTATTATTTTATTGGTTGGTTTATCACGCAAAGTTTTTATGTCTTTGTTTGGAAAATTTACAAACATATAAAAGCGGTCGTAAAAAATATAAACTCAATTTCGGAATAAAAATTCAGGTCTATCTCCATACGTTAATAAAAAAAATAAGGTATGAAATTGTTTTTCGTTTAAGGGGTCTTTATGTTAAACGTTTTTTTCTGTCCTTACATGAAAATGTAGGTAATGGATATTACCTCAGAACTGATAGGATTTTACGCTAAATATAATATCAACGGTGAGATAAAAAAAACGTATATCTGAGAAATGCGATTTTTTTAACCTTTGATGTAAAACTACTTTTCTATTAAATGATTGCAATCCCAATAATATATTTTATATTTTGATATTATATACGTATAGGTATACGGGGTGTCCCGCTAATGTCAGACAGCGGCTGTATCTTGATCATATATTTTTGGCAAAAGAATTTTTATATATAAAAAAGAAAATACTGAAAATAATTTTTAAAGTTGTATAATTGCCGCTAGAGGAGTTACGTTCGAATGGATTTTTTTAAATTTAAAAATAACCACATTAAGGTCCTATTTTGATATCAGGAATTAATTAATAATTAATTAAGCCGTAATATTAATATAACCAAACGAAATATTATCAAATAGTGACTTATGACTCCTTGTTTCATTTGTTTATTTAAGGAACTCACAGCCCACCAAGTTTTATTGTTAGCAGTAGGTTTAACTGATTAGACATGCTGTAAAACATTACGATTATTATTTTAAATTTTTTAGGAGCCTACTAATATCTTGGTTAAGTCAATTTCAAGTTCACCTTAATCAAGGCCTAAGCATAAAAATCATTGGAAATGACTAACAATAATTTCTTTGTGAAAAAAAGTTATTCGGAAATAATTTAAAAACGAATAAAGATATCAAAACGGGTTTTTTGCCAAAATATAGGTATTTTTATGCTTTTCAAACATATTATACAAAAAGTATATCATTCCATTTATTTTTTTAAAGAAAATTAGGAAAACTGAACCTTTTATACATAGCGCCCTCTGTAAAACAAAATACCAATAAGCGACCATCAACAAAATTACTTTTTTATTAAGCATAAAATTATCTTTTAAACGTAAATGTGGGTGGAAAAGATGTAAAAGATACAGAATAATAACTTATTTACTAGCTTGCCCCACCTGTATTTTTGGAGATATAAAAAAATCCTTATGATCAAACTGAGTCAAAAATGGATTGATGATATCAGAACAGTACCTTAATGGGGCTGTTTTTAAAATAACTTGAATTTTGTATTTTGTTCCATCAGTTACGCCCTCTAGCGGCAATCATACAACTTAAAAAATAATTTGAACTATGTGCTTTTGGCCGGTTTACCTACAACAATTTTTCCCGAGTATTTATGCATGACCAATACTTTCCGAGATAGAGCCGCTTACCGACCTTAGCGGGACACCCGGTATAATGACTTACTTAATTACCCATTCTCAAAATACTTTCTTTATTAGGTTCATTTCTGTATGGTTAACACTTTTTGCAAATAAAAAACTAAAACTATTGCTGTGTCAACTTATCAATTCAGACAATAAATAAGGTATCTGTTTAAAGGTTGGAGACAATGACGTTTCTTGAACGGCAGTAGAGTTTTGGACTTGCATTGTCTTTATTTGTTTAGAATCACTACGTAGTGATTCTAAACAAATAAAGACAATGCAAGTCCAAAACTCTACTGCCGTTCAATAAATAAGGTAGGTACGAATAGGCGACAATGGTGCTTCAGTATTTCTTTATATGAATGCAGTGGTGGCTCGCGGTTTAAAAAAATGGTAACGAGCTAGGCAGGGCCGTTCCTAGCCCCTCTGCCGCCTTTGTGCAGAGCATCGAAAAGCCGCCCCCTCGGCCGCCCGTATATTTAAAACAACTAAATTTTTTAAAGTATTATTTATTTAAATATTAAGTAATATTTAACAACCAATAAAACAAAATATGAACCAAAACTTTAATCTCTTTTTCTAATACAAAATAAAAGTAAATAAAAACTTAATACTCTATAACAAAAATATAAAGGTAAAACAAACAAAATAACAAAACTCATAATCACACTCCCAGTCTGGGTTGCTGTAGGAAAAAAAAGGAAATATCTTTCTACTTTATTAAATAAATATTTTTCTGGCTTTTATAGATGCGTACTCGTCAATAAGTTGCGAGTGATTTAACTTTTCATAGATGTCATTTTCAATCGATATTATGCCTAAATTTGTGAGTCATTCCTGTGACATGGTAGATCTCAGATAGTTTTTTATTATTTTTAATTTTGAAAATAATCGCTCTCCGGATGCAACTGTTACTGGCAAAGTTAAAAATATTCGCAAACTTACAACTAAATTGGGGAATGACGATAATAAATTATTAGTGTAAATAAATTTTAAAATCTCGATCGGCTGCTTTACATCTGTTAAAGATTTAAATGTTGTTAATTCAAAATAAAGTTCCTCTCCAATTACATCTTTCGATTCACCTTGTGTAAATGCCAATTCAAGCTCAATGCATTTTTGTTTCAAATCGTCGGGTGCCATGTCATGAAAGCGCAATAAAAAGTTGAAAAAATTGTTACAATGCGATAAACATTGAAATCTTTCTTCTAATGATATACGGGCTCTATCTATTACAGTGTAATAGAAGTTTATTTTAAATGTCTCCTTTTCGTTAGTTAACACATCGTCTGAAGCTTCATAACTAAATTGAGTCTTTTTTCGTCTTATACGAACTTGAGGAAAAACGGACTCTACGTCAATTTCTTTAGCTAAAGTAGTTGAAATTTCTAAATAGGTGTCAAAGCTTTGGTCGGATCGCATTTCGTTTATGAAGGTAAGTACTTGTTTTAATGACGTTACGCACTGATTCATATTTATAGTTTGGTTTTGCAACATTTTACTGACGACGTCAATTTTGGCCTGTAAATCGTTCCATATGACCAAACTACAAATAAAGGTAAATGATTTAAGTTTTTCTAGTAAACAGTTGGCAGTATGTTTAGTTTTTGCATCTCTTGAATCATCTTCTATAAGGTCTGATAAAGCTTTACATACGCTGCCAAGTTGATTGCGAGGTGGTCTCAGTGCTTTAACCCTGCTCTCCCATCTTGTATCACTTACTGATGTAAGATTTAAATTCTTAACATTTCTTTTTAAAATATCCCAACGATAAGTCGAAGAAGAAAAGAATACATAGAGTTCCTGAACGATATTAAAAAAATGTATTGTCTCATGTGATATTTTAGCGGAATCGTTTACAATTACAATCGGAAATCGGAATCGCAATCGAAGTAGAGAAAACAACAAGGTACTAAAGGTAAAACTTTTGCTGGACAAAATCCAAACCAAAGTGTACTTCCAAACTGATAAATTCCTTCTGTATTCTGCCATTTTATCATTTTCGCCGAACATATCATATCAAAGAGCGGCCGCCATGTATCGTCCCTTTGTCGGAAGACGCCGAACGAACGCGTCATATTTTTTGTGAACTCCACAGACAAAACAATCTATTTTATATTCTATTTTTATTATATTATTTACCTATAAAAAAATTAAATTGTCTGTAATGTGAAAACTATAGACTAGAAGTTTTTTTGTCGTTTTTTAGGACTACTTTGTGTATAAAATTCAATTTTGCGGGTGTTTTACAGTTTCTGCCTGCGGCCTGCGGCCGCCCTTTTTATTTTGGCCGCCTTTGTGCCTGCACAACCTGCACACCCCTAAGAACGGCCCTGGAGCTAGGTATAGTCCGGGACTTGAAACATTGACTAAAAATCCGTGTAACCAAACGTCTCTCTTATCCTCATCTGTCCAACGACTGAATGTAGTTTCCAACAAATTACAAACTATATCATTAATTGGGTTCATTTTTAATACACACAACTAAGTAGGTACGTACACTTTTGAATTAACTGAAAAATAAAAACAAAACTTTTTAATCATACATTAAATCACGTAATAACGATATCTATAACCGTAAGTTTCGCGAAGCCTTACAATAAATATTTTAAGGTTAGGCGAACCAATGCTAAAACAATACGATTGATATATTTTTATATCGCCCTTTATCATAATGCAAATTGTTACATGCTGTTTGCGTGACTGACGTCAAGTAACCATAGCAACGGTGAATATAAAAGCCATGTTGTGCCTTGGGTCTTCACTTGCTTTGAGCTGGGCGCGCCAAAATGCACGAGTGTTTATAATTATTGTCCATCAGAGTTAACCGTGGCCCTATTAGGCATAGCAACATTCGGATTATATTAATATTATGAATTCGAACATAATTATATTGTAAGGGCTAAAATGGTAGGTGTATTGGTACATTAATATTTAATATTGTCGAAAACTTTCCTCCTGGTTTTATTTTTTTCTTGTTGAAGAGCCCCTTCACCTGACGAGCCGCCACTGTATGAATGTATTCTTTCTGTCATTTCGGTCATTTTGTTTTGACAGCTTTTTTCTAATATAATTTTTTAAAAATACAATAATTGCAAGTAGGCAAATTAAATATTTGAATAGTTCTTATTCATTCTACAAAAATAAATTAAACGTGGTTTATTTTCTTGAATATTGTGTTGATATTTAATGAAAAAAAAAAGATATTTGATGATCCCTAATAAATAATATTTTTATATAAAAAGGGGTAGTCAAATATTCAATTCTAATTTTAAATATTAGTTAATAAAAAATAACATCTAAAACCTTGCTGCTTTCCAATAGTCAGAAATGATTTTATTTAATTTAATTTAGATATACCACAAAGATAACAAATTTAGTACGTCACTGGCCAAAACAGATGTTTTAAGGCTAAGTAATTTGGCAGAAAAGTAAAACGTTTTAGTCATAATGAGAAAATGTAAACAGTAATTTTCTAAAAGAGACCTTATAAAATCTATTTCGCGTTTTCTAAATAAAAAGTAAATTTTCAATCGGAGAAAATTAAATGGGTTGAAAAATAGCAACTTAATTTTTGTGCTGAAATATAAAGTCATTTGTTACTGTTTACATTACTAATAAATAACTTGGTTTAAAGACTTCTCTAGAGTCGTATTTCACAAACCAACTATTAAATTTGATTAAGCTTATGTAGACTCTTGAACAGCTTAACGTCTACGTCAACATGTAAAATATTTTCAAAAGTTGACCAAGACACCATTTTTGCTGTTATTTTATTTAAAAGAAACACGATAAGCCAATCTAATAAATATTTCTATAATGTATTTATTTTAAAGTAACTGTTTAACTAGACTACTAAATGTTGGGTGCTACCACATATTTTACACACGTATATGGCTTTCTGTCGTGACACATGACGATAAAAATTGTAGACGAAAGGTTTAAATTTGTAGGTCGTCTAGCCACCCTATAAGGGTCTTTTTATGTAATTATAACGTTTTCTAAGAATGTAAAATTACCATATTACTATAACAGAATTATACATTTCCCAATTTGAAGTTTCTTTACCGACTTTATTAATTCATTTATTTATTATTATCCAATACCCAAGTATCTGTGTTTGCGTCAGTCAGTGTTTCTATCTTATACAGCATAAACATTATGTAAAACAATGAATGCATAACTAATATAATTAATAGCATGTTTATATAAAGTATACACTATTAGCAAACTCGAATCTAGGGTGCGAAATCTCTAATGCAACCAAGTGAGAAGGCATTGACAAAACTTTCAGTTAAAAAGAGACACTTAATCACTCCTACATTACTACTGAAAGAGGGGATATGTGTGTGGTGTGGCCGAGTCGACGTATCGATTGCTTCCGTGGCTGCTTCGACCGCGGGTTCTAAAGAATGGAAGGTGAGAGGTAGGAAATAGCGTGTTCTCTGTTTAACGTGTTAAACGCTACTAATAATCTCCGTCTGATGCGTTTATATCGGCACCCTAGATACGAGTTTGCCAATAGTGTTTAATAAGTTAAAACTTAACACTTTTCACTGGGTCTTTATTATGTAAGAATATTAATGATGTAAAAATAATCAGAGCTTAAATATATACAGGGTGGCCCATTCGTCTGACAAAGTAATATACCGTCTCTACTATTAAAGATATCAAAAAAAAAGTTTTTATAAAAATTGTGAGGGACAAAAAAATATATGTTCTAAAATAATTTTTAAACATACAGGATGGTCCAAAAAGGTAGGACAATAAAAAGATACATTTTTTTAAATAGAACACCCTATATATTTTAGCATTTTTTGTTTCCTTACAAAATTGTCCATATGACGCCATATTTAGTTTTTTAATTTTTTGCAACGTTGCCAAACAAAATGCAAAATTCTTAAAATTTTGGAAAAAACATGATAGTAAAAAATTACCTGTATTTCTCAATAAGAGTATCGAAAATCGAAAATTTCTTGTAAGCTCTTAAGTTTAGGGATAGATAAACTGTCTTAAGTCTTTAAGTACCGAAAATTTTGTACAGGGTGTTTTCTGTTGACATCCAAATATACAAAATTTTAAAATACAATAACTCTGTTTTTTCAAATGAAACACCCTATATTTATTAGGCTTGTCTGATAGATATTGTAAGTATCTTTTATTATTATTAAGTCATACCTATACCTAAATTTACTAGTTTTGGCAATATTTCGATTTTTATTTAAATTTTGGTGAAAAAAACTATAATTTTAATTTTTCTAGTAAGCCATGACCAGCAAACTAAAAACGAATGTAATTAAATATTATCCCATATTAAAATAAATTGATAACCATAGTTAGTTACATATTTATTTAATTTAATAAAATTTTGTTTTTATTACGCAACTTGATATTGAAAATAAGTTTACTAACATTATAAATATAAATATAATAATTATAAATATGACATTATATTTAATTACATTTGTTTTGACTTTGCTAGTCATGGCTTACTAGAAAAATAAAAACTATAGTTTTTTTCACCAAAATTTAAATAAAAATCGAAAAATTGCCAAAACTAGTAAATTTAGGTATAGGTATGACTTAACAATAATAAAAGATACTTACAATATCTATCAGACGAGCCTAATAAATATAGGGTGTTTCATTTAAAAAAACAGAGTTATTGTATTTAAAAATTTTGTATATTTGGATGTCAACAGAAAACACCCTGTACAAAATTTTCGGTACTTAAAGATTTAAGACAGCTTATCTATCCCTAAACTTAAGAGCTTACAAGAAATTTTCGATTTTCGATACTCTTATTGAAAAATACGGGTAATTTTTTACTATCATGTTTTTTTCCAAAATTTTAAGAATTTTGAATTTTGTTTGGCAACGTTGCAAAAAATTAAAAAACTAAATGTGGCGTCATATGGACAATTTTGTAAGAAAACAAAAAATGCTAAAATATATAGGGTGTTCTATTTAAAAAAAATGTATCTTTTTATTGTCCTACTTTTTTGGACCATCCTATATGTTTAAAAATAATTTTAGAATATATATTTTTTTGTACCTCACAACTTTTATAAAAACTTTTTTTTGATATCTTTAATAGTAGAGACGGTATATTACTTTGTCAGACTAATGGGCCACCCTGTATATTTAATGAAATTGAAGTTTGGAAAATTTTCAATTATGTATTTTTTACATTTTGTTTTAAATAATTTGTGCCTTTCTCCTATTTCTTGTATATTAAGTTATATATCTAAGGTGCTAGGATATATTGACTGCCCTTTGGTATAAATTTGGTCGACCAATTAAATTATCCAAGAAAAACATTTTTTTTATCATGACTTTTTTGAATGAAACTGCACACATTGTAAAGGTAGATTGTCCCGATATCACAAATCACTGCTGTATAAACGGCCAGTAGAAGTAGTTTTTATTTGTAAGAAATTCAATATTTTAAGTTAAACTCATTACAATTGGGTTTTCCCTAACTAGCTTGAAGAGTGTTATGATTATGAACATCCCATTGCTTTAATTTGTATAAAATATGATTTAAATACTTTTTATGATTCATAATTAGTATCATCAAGATTTTTGCAGGGCCCGATATGCATTTTTTTTTATTTAGGTACTTATGTATCACTAAAGTGTCAATGCTATAGAATAATTATTCATTTTATTTTAGAAGTTTATGTATTCAAAAGTAGATTAGGGTAGGTTAGCATAATTTCTATTTTTTTAAACCTACGCCTTTCGCCTAATCAATGTTTCGGGCTCGGAAATATCACTTTGTTCACCTATTCTTTTTATTCACATATAGGAGTTCTTTGGTCGAGTGTTTCACGACTTTATAAATAAATCAAAGGTAATTGTAGAAATTTTTTTATCTGTTTGTATTTTCTGGAGAAAATAATATGAATAATTTGAAATTTAGAATTGCTCAATTCAATATACGCTCAATTTTTACAGGTTTTTATGACTTTAAGTCAGTTATTGTAGATTTAGACTTTGATCTCATTTTTCTTACCGAGACATGGCTATCTGATGATGATGACATATTACTGCTCTTATTATTCCAGGTTATCGCATGATTCGAAAAGACAGGCTGGGAAGAGGTGGAGGGGTAGGGTTATATGTAAAAAATAACTTAGTCCCGGAAGTAGTGAATTTTGAGTTTAATGTCACAAATTTTCTTGAGTTTTTAGTTATTAAAATTAAAATCAAAAATAAATATTATGCATTCTGCGTTTTTTACCGGCCCCCAAACACTAATTTTAACAGTGTTATTAATGATTTTGACAACATTTTCTCAGCTCTCTACCCAACTGTAGATGAAATAGTTTGTGTTGGTGATTTTAATATAAACCTGTTTAAAGTAGACAATCCCCTAACCTCGCTGTTTGAAAATTATAATTTTGTTCAAATTATTAACCAACCTACTAGAGTTTCAAGGACGTCAAGCACCCTTCTAGATCCTATTTTTATCACCAATGACACATTGGTGGGTGATTTTGGAACGGTGGCAATGTCTGATGTTTCTGATCATTTTCTTGTTCATTGTTGTTTGAATATCGAAAAAGCACATATTGAACCAAAAGTTATTCAGTATAGAAATTTTAATAATTTTAATTTTAACTCGTTTCTTATTGATCTTCATGCACTTCAATGGAATGATATTTTGTACGAGCGCAATATAGATAATAAAATTAATTTGTTTAATAATCTTATATTTTCCCTTTTTGACAAGCATGCCCCCTACAAGGAGTCTAGAATCACTAAACCTAGAGCACCATGGCTTACTCCTAACCTAAAGGTTTTCATGAAAAATAGGGATCGAGCGCTACAGAAATTTAAGAGGACTCGGACCGTTTATGATTGGGAAGAGTATAAGCGCTTATGAAACTTTGCTGTTTCTATGATTAGAAGAGAAAAAAGACAGTATCTTGATTCTATTTGTGCAGAAAATAATTCTAGAAAAACGTGGAACTCTTTAAAGGCTTTTAATATAAGCTCGAGCAAGGATTGTAATAATCCTGATAATTTATCTGATGCTAATGATATAAGTACATTTTTTGGTAGGTATTTGCAAACAGCTTCAGATTGCAGCCCTAAAGTGAATTTTTATAATAATAATAATTTTAATAATAACCTATCTTTCTCATTTAGAATGGCTGAAATACAAGATATTCACAAAATAATTCACTCAATCACTTCCAATGCTTCTGGTGTAGATGGTATGTCTTTAAAGATGTTAAAATGTTGTAGTCCTCATGTAGATAAGTATGTCACACATATTATCAACTGTTGTCTAGAGGCTAACTATTTTCCAGATCAGTGGAAAATTTCTATTGGTAAACCATTACCCAAAACTAATAATCCTGTAAGTTTTAATGATCTTCGGATAATAAGTATATTGCCACTACTCTCAAAAATCTTTGAAAAAGTATTGTATGGTCAACTATTTCAATACTGTGTCATCAATAAAATAATTCCGGATAGCCAATGCGGCTTTAGAAAAGACTTTAGTACCTCCGTCGCCCTTGTTTAGATCACAGATGATATAATGGCAGCAATTGATAAAAAATTAAACACCGCACTAGTTCTTCTAGATTTTTCTAAAGCCTTTGACACCCTTAATCATTCTCTTTTGTTGGCAAAGTTAAAGTATTATGGCTTTGAAGAATCATCCTTACATCTTATTAAATCATATTTTAACAACAGGTTTCAAAAAATTTTCCATAATAACACTTATTCAGAACAAATTGAAATTCTGTCTGGTGTGCCTCAAGGATCCATTCTTGGACCTCTTCTCTTTATCATCTATACTTCAGATATTTTAAAATTTCTAAAGCACTGTAAGGTTCAGGCATATGCAGACGACACGCAAATTTTCCTTCATTTGGACTGTCAAGATTATATAAACGCCTCAAATTTGCTTAACGAAGAGTTAAATATGTTAAATCAACTTTCTTTAGACCACAATTTAAAATTAAATCCATTAAAGTCATCCTTGATGCTCTTTGGAAATAAGAATAACGTTGATTTTTTGAATCATAATATCAATATACGTGTTGATGGTGTTGTGCTTCCCGTGGTTAAAACAGCCAAAAATCTGGGTATAATTTTGGATACTGAATTAAGGTTTAGAGAGTATGTCAAAAAACTAATTCAACGGTCATATATGTCATTAAGAGTATTATACAACAACCGTCATATCCTTAATATGAAATTGCGCAAAATGCTCTGTGAGAGTCTTGTTTTGTCAAGTTTTAACTACTGCGATTTCATTTATGGGCCGTGCCTTGATTTGGCTGATAGGAATAGAATACAAAAAGTGCAGAATACATGCTCACGCCTTATTTTTGGACTGCGAAAGTATGATCACATTTCTCACACTTTCAAAAATCTCAACTGGCTAGTTATGAGCAACCGTAGAACTTTACATTTAGGAAACTTCTTGATCAAAATTCTTAAAAATCCAGCTCTACCTCGTTCCCTCAAGAGTAAATTTGTATTTCGTGAAAATATACATTCGCGCCAGATAAGGTTTCCTAATAGAATGACGGTGCCTCACCATCAGAGTGCCATGTTTCAGAGATCATTTACATATAACGCTGTAAAATTGTATAACTCCTTGCCTAATGAATTGATCTCACTTGATAATAATACATTTAAATTAAAATATAAAAAAACATCTTCAAAATTTTCAAAATGAGCAAACTCGGTAGCTTAACTTTTTTTTCTTTTAAAATATATAAGTATCTTAATAATATTCTGCGAGTAATGCATTGATAACATATATTTATCGTCTACTCCATCGTATTTGAGTGTAAGGTATTAATTTTTTCTCTTCTTCTTGCTGACTTATTTTATAAGATTGTTCATTTATTTTCTCCTTTACATGGTAATCTTTAAATACTATTTCTACATCTATCACTAGTTATGTATATTCTTTATTCTTAAGCAAGCAGTGCAGGGTAAAGTTGAGTAGCCGTCTAGGCTAGACTGCGCCATGCTTTTGTTTGCATCGCCTATTTTTTGTTATATTGTTTATTTTTTTATAGTAAAAGACATTTATTATTATTATTATTATTATTATTATTATTATTATTATTATTATTATTATTATTATTATTATTATTATTATTAATACAATCTAGGTTTACGTAAGATTTTTTTTATATAGTTTTGGGGTCATGGTTCCAAGTGTACCTGGTAAGTCCCACCCCAGACAAGTAGTTCATAGCGAAGAAAAGACTCAACAAGAGTTTTATACAAAATAATAAGTATATTTTGATTCAAAAGTTATCTTAGCAAGAAAAACGTGTGAACAAGAAACCCCACCTTTCCAAACAAGTATCGCCAGGGGCAGTCTTATTTAAAATTCTGGGCTATTATAATTCCAAATTACTTTATTGGATCTACTTTTTTGATATATTCTTCGAAAGAGTCAATATCTGTTTGATTAAAATTTGGTCGGGAAGCACATGCGATAGAAATGGCTATATAATAAGATTTATTTGTTTTGAATGTTAATTTAAAGCTATTTAAAACAATAAATATAATAAAAATAATTTACCCGTATTGAGACCTAAGATTAACATGTCTATAGCTTTACCAGAATAAACAAGGACTGTATCATTCGCATCAGCTAAAACCCTCTCACCAATGTTAAGGTTGTATTTATATAAATATTAAATAGTACAGGACCAAGAACTTGTGGTACTCTAATTTTTACTTCTTTTCGTTATTGTTTCACTCACCTTGACATACTTGGTATGGCCGTCAAGATCATATATATCCAATACCATAACGATGCAGTACCTCTGAAAGTAGAGTGTTAGCGACTGTGTCAAATGCCTTCGCTAAATCTAAGAACACTGAAAATATTCTTCAACCCTTCATACATATTTTTCATTTTTAATTTTTCATTCCTATATCTACTTAGTTTATATCTAGCATTCTATAATAGTAACAACCAAATTACTAATTTTTATAAGCTTCTAGTAATATTATAGCTCGTAAATAGTTTATTTGACCCTTATAATAACTAGACTCATTGAAAATAATAATGTATCTTATTTTAGATAAACGAGTATTTTATTGGCAATGACATAT
The DNA here is from genome assembly GCA_935413205.1 of Polydrusus cervinus. NCBI lineage: Eukaryota > Metazoa > Arthropoda > Insecta > Coleoptera > Curculionidae > Polydrusus > Polydrusus cervinus. The sequence continues at coordinate 23,365,472 of OW284520.1, read as the reverse complement.
ATTTTTTTGTTTAGTAGGTTTCAATTCCTGAAACCATAAAAGTAATATATTTTAAGAATAGTTAGATGGAAACCTTAAAAGTTCTTTTAATATTGTAGATCGGTATTCTCACGAATTATCCTGCAGATTAAATTTATATATTAGTAATTTTAGGACGCATGGGCTCTGGTCAATTCTATTAAATATTTTAATTCAGTATCAAAATATAATGTTTATATACCTATATAAAGTTATAGATTACACAATAAAATATATAACGGTGTCACTGTGTTTAATAAAAGTTCTTCACAACTCACGTTGGTATAACTCGCACCTTATTAAATATTTATAATTTTTTTGTATGTGATGCACTTTCTGTCTGTCTTATTGTTTTATTAAATAAGTGAATTTTGAATTGAATCGACATGTCACGGAAATGGAAATTGCTTATTTTGTGAAATACAATAATATATAATATACTTAATGTCGATAAAGCATTATAGTGATTTATATCAATTTTTAATTGTTAATGTCAGCAAAGAAAAGCTAAATGAGTTTTTTTTTGTTTTGGAAGTTAAGAAAAGAAAAGGTTAAAGAGTCGTAATCTATCTGCTAAACCTGAATAGGTGGTTTAGATAGTGATTAATGCTGTACTGGCCATTAATTTAACTATATAAGAAACGGGACTAAACAAAAGCGGTAAATTCGTTTTCACAAGGAGGTAAATTACGAAATTTTCTAAACTTTTTTCATTAAAGGGATTAGATTCCGTATAATCAAAATCTTTTTTCTTTTTTAAATTTAGGACTTGACAATTATATGTTGAATTTTGCAGTAACTTAACTTAATTTTCAAACATTATTATTTATTGTAGGGCTAAAAATACAATATTTCTTTACATATTATACGTCTTAAATCTTAATTTTGGAGTATTGTACCTCTTTAAACACGATAATTTTAAAAAATAGGCCTTGAAAGTAGAATACAGATATTTAAGTCCTGATGCTCTTCCTTAAGGCAGAATTAATGTTATTTCAAACAATATTATGGTTTCTCCAACTCTTTTATCTCAAAATCCAGCTTTCGCTAAAGGATTTTCGTATTTAAATAATAAAATAAATAATAGTAATCCTGTTTTCAAGCAAAAAATTCCCATTTTTATAAATTCGCTTTTTTCTGGAATAGTAGTCCAACATAATATAAAAAAATATAGTGTTCTATTGCTTAATTAAAATTAAATATACATATATTCTGGTGGAAAAAATATATATATTTACATTTTCAGTTACTATTAAATGATAAATAAATAATGCCTTTATATTACGAAATGATGATTACAATAAAAGAATGAAAAAAAAAGTATTTATGGTTGTATTTACTGTAGCATGGCGCAGTCTAGCTGTAAATAGCTACTCAACTGAACCATACGACAATAATTATTAGAAAAAAACTATATTAAAAGTTATAATTATACTAAAACTAAGAAATTACAGGTAGAAAGACACAATACCAGTAACAAGAAATCCATTATTAAAAATACCTTACTATATATCTTAAAAAGAAAACGTTGATCATTGATTGTCTATCAATAACTAAATGAAGTTAAACAAAAGCACCCATGGACATAATAAAACTTAGAAATTATTTATTTTGTTTATTTAAAAGAAACTTTTTATATCTTTTTTTAAATAATTCAACAGTTGAGACATCAGTTAATTCACCAGGTAAAGCATTATAGGAAACTACTGCATTGTAAGTAAAATACCTTTGGAATAAAGCACTCTGATGATGTGGTAAAGTATATTTACTCACAGAGCGAATGTTAATAGAGTGTATATTATATCGAGGAATTAGGCGTTCACGAAGAAATGATAATGGCATCGCTTAGATTGTACGTTAAATACATAAATTCGAATGGCTAAAAAATATTTTTTTTTCCTTTTGGTTTATTACATACAGGTCTCTTCTATGTTGAATGTCTTTTTAATGACAATGAGGTGGCTTAGACTATGAGTATATTGGAACTCTTGTTAAACCTACGCGTTATGAAAATCTTGCCAAGCAAAGACATTGGTCTAATTTATTGTAAATAAAAGGACATCAACGAAAAAATATCAAAATATTGAGCAAAATACGAAATGGTAAATTCATCACTTGCTCCAACTCTTCCTATAATTTATTACCTACTAAATTTATGCTTAATTAAGATTGCAAGATGCAATTTTAAATTTATTTTAGTTCAATAAATTTTTAGTTTGATAACGTTTTTGTGAAGTAATCAAATGTTCCAATTAATTAAATTTTTAATTACCTAATACCGCCATTTTATAATATCTGCCCAAATAAAACGATTTAAATTCAAATCAAAGAATTTTTCGAATAAAATTTTATTTTTTTTAATTTGCCTAAAAGGTTGAATTAAATATTCAGTTTAGAAATGAGACCTAAACAAATGGAAGCATATTATTTTCTTTTCTGTTTTGAGGTTCACGCAGACAATTTTCAATATTGGAAAGAAATTTAAAAGAAATTTACCTGTCACGATTTCCAATTTTTCATTTTTTATATTATTTTGCTGCAAAAAGTAATATCGAATGGAGATTTATTTTTGGGTTTTTATAATACTAGTGTTTTAAACCTGATTTAAAATAATAATATGTCATAGAATTTATTATGTAAAGAATTTTAAATAATAATAACAATTGTATACGTTAATAATTTATGTTATTACTTATCTTATGAATAAATAATGGAAACCTCATAGTGAGTATGTGCGCATGTAAATAAATATATTACGTTGTATATTTTTCTGGTTATCCAACTTTTTTAAACTGTTATCATAAAGGAATCCTTTTCACTTTCCTTAATACATTTTTTATTTCTCCAAAACTTTAGGGCAATTTTGAAGTTTAGACTCTTTTACTTTAAAACAATCTGACGCGTACGTGACTAAGCTAACCAAACAGCTTTCAGAGAAGTATTTTTGATGTCACAAAATGCCCAACTCTGACATACAAGCATGGAGAAAATGAATAGGTTGAGCACGTTTGGAAAAAGCTAAAGTTCTTATAAACTTTTTGTTTTAATACCCACATATAAGAACTGCTACTTGTGTTTTTAGTTTATTTTAGGAGTAAATGTAATTGACAATTATTAAAATAGCACTTTAAATGGGCTAATAATATTGATAAATATATGGTTGGTTTACTATGGAAAACTTGACTTTGACTTGACCTTCATGTCCTAACTTAGCCTAATAAGTTTTGTATTATTTTTTAATGGATATTCAAAGAAATTCTGGAATAACCTTTTTGTACTTACTATTTATAAAAGGTAAATAAATAATATATTTATTATTCCCTAAATAAAGTGTGAGTAAGAAAATATAGTTTAGCGTATTGCTTTATGTCCATTATAGCAGTAAGTGCTTAAAATCACTAACTAAACATTGAATAATGCTAATGTTCGCTGACTAGGAAAATTAGTACCAATGGAATCATTATTTCAATTAAATAAAATTTAGAGAAAGCAAAACGTCAATTTAAAAAAATCAAACTTGTGTTGCACGATGATACAAAATATGTTTTTCTATTGCATGTATATCCATGTATTCAATTTATCTATAACCTGTAAACTAAATATGCTTGCTTTTCTTCACATAATATTTACTTGGCAGGATAAGACTCGTAATTTGATATGAGTGTCACAAAGTATACAATATTCGCTTCATTACATAGTTAATACCCAATATCGCATATCTGGGAAAATGCACTGTTTGTTCAAGGTTTCGAAACTCGATGCTCGCTTGTAAGGTACGGGATTTGGGGCTTGTATTAGGTAGCCAATATCTCATGTTTGGATTTCGTCAAGGATACTACATCCGCCATTTTCAGTAAAATAAAAACATATCTTAGTTCATTGAATCGCGAAGCGCCGACTAAAGAAAAGAAAAACTTTCCCGAAATTGTCGGCCTTGATTTGAAAAGTTTAATGCTTTTTTAGCGTGCTTTAGACATAAAATTCACGGTGGTTAATACACATTTTAAATTATTATTTTTTTTTATAAAAGGTCAAATTTTGGTGACATAAAAAAACGAAAAAGTTCGAGATATAAAGTTTGCGTCAATTAAAATTAAATACAAAACAATAATTTATTCTTCTTCTTCTGTAATAATTTATTAATTAAAATAGTTAGATATGCCTAATTTTAATTCTTTCACTTAATATTATATTTTTCTTTACCATAGACAAAATGATTTTAAAAAGTTTTAAGCTATTGTTTTTAAAAACTCTATTACATATAACTTCCCCATAATATGAGTTGTTAATTAAATTTTATAAAAAAAATCATATTTAGTTTTTATAATTATTATACTCGGGTGGTTAAATTATTAATTAATTTGTCTTCAGTTAACTTTATAATAGCCTTATTAACAAGAGTAAGCATTAAATTTTTATACCCCGCACCTGACACCAGCCATAATGTCGTCTAACTAGACTTAGAATAAATTATTGAAAACAAGGCCTATAGTAAATGTGAAAAGTTATTAATAAAGTTTCGTTGGCTCACGCTACTTAACTTAATAATTAATCTAGTTATTTAATTAAGTCTCTCTTTTACTCTTCTATTGTTAAAATTAAGGGGCGAAAGTCCCGAAGTTCGAAAACTAACTTGCCTTTTAAGGCCTGTCTTTTCTGATAAATTTTGCTCATTTATATTTGCCAATTGGTAGGCTGAATAATACACCAAGAAGTGACAGCATTGTAAGTGTCTTCTATTCTACACTGTACTTTTTTAATGATTTTTAATTATTTCTGCTCAGCGCATAAAGCACAAATAGAAATCGTAGTCTTGGTTCGTTAATATAACGATTACCATTTTTTCACCACAGTAAATATAACTAAATATTTAAAACAGTGTTTTAACTAAAAACCGGTGATACCTAAAATTTACATAAACACTAACCTAGGAGTGTTTTTCTTCTTACACTGATCGAAATTCCGAGTTTATCATTACTTTATTTCAAAATGCGTTTTGTTCATAAAAAATTTTAGCTTAAAAATTTCTGTTACACAAAAAATTTATTACTTGATTTATTTGATATAACTACAGTAGCTTTATATAAAGGAAAATTTCCTCAGACTTTGGATTATTAGGTAATTAGAATAAAGTGTAAGATTTGAAGTATTATGGTAAATTTAAAAACATTTAAGTATAATTTAAAAGTCATACTAAAGCTAAATATATTTATTATAAATAAATAAAAGATGTAGAAGACAAAATAACAAAAGATGAGTTCGTGTGATGATCAAGCCATATAATAATTATTGTTCTTATGCATTAATGCTTGATAAACCCTCTATCAGTGTAGTTTATTTAAAAATACAAATAAAATATATAAAAAAACAGTTATTAAATAAAAAAAAAATAAAAAAATTTTTGGATAAAATGTAAAGCCAGATTTGAATTTCATAGCTTATTAAATTTAAAAGTAGCTATAACCCCAATAAATATTCAAATTAAACTAAAATAAGAAAGGTAAAAATATACTATAAATAAAAAAGGGGTCACACTGAAATCATATTTAATTCTTTTAATAAGCGGATTTCTTAGTTATTGGGATCTGCTAAAAGTAAATAACACAAAATCTTACAAATAATAATAGAATACCTTTATTGGAAATATTTTGGAAACAAATACGTCATTATTAGCACATAAATATGAATATAGTTACAACAGTAGTTATTGGTGTAGGTACGAATTATTTTTTCGAAAAATTGCATTGAAACTTGGCTTTTATAATTTGTGGTTGATACTACAAGATTTAAAAAAATTTAGTTATTATGTATATAAATGGGAAAAATTAATTTAATTTAACGATAACTTTTAGGTGATGAATGATATGTATGCAATATTTTTCTGTATACTTTGTTGTTGTTAAAATATTGTCTTTGTTGTTATCCTTTGCCCAATTTTATAAAGTTGATTTAAACCGAGGTCCAGTTTAATCAAAGAAATGTTAAAAATGGACATTTTATAATGTGGAATTGCCAGTAAAGTTCGAGTTAAAAGCGATTTACCTGGTCAAAATTTAATAGAATGTAACATAGCATAACAAGTGACCAGGTTGACTACTCTTAAATGAACATTGCTGTTAATGTGTCAATCCCACATTATAAATTGATCATTTCTGACATTTCTACGATTTTAGAAGTATTCTTCGGTTTAAACTTAGATTTAAGAGGACTTTATAAAATTGCCGCTACACGGCGGCGCCAGGGGGACGGGGCTAAGGTGGGCACCTGCCCATCCAAAAAATATGGGTGCCCAGGTTAGGTTTTGTAATGGAATTTCCGTGGGGGGAAGGGGGATTTGACTATGAAATTTTTGTTATATATCTGTTAATGTTAACTGAACTACATACAAGCTCTAGGGATTTTTCTAAATCAAGTGATACTCTCTTTTTTTTAGGCACATGTAGTGAGATATTCTGCTATTGTACAAATAATAAATTACTATTAATATAGGAGCGATAAAAAATATTCTATTAAAAGTTTAGAGGCTCTAACTGTTTCAATTTTCATAAAAATTTTACTATATTTGTAAAGTGCGGAGGAGATTATTTTTAGAACAATTGACTACCTATATAAATTTCATCTCTATTTTTTGAAGAGCAATATATGAAAAGAATGTAAATTTTATCGCTTGAAAATTTAAATATATTATATATAAGATAAGGCAGAAAGGTGTTACAAAGACTTATGCATTACTAGTAAGGCTGTTCACTTTGCTGTAAATTGGAGTCTTATCCTTTGTGAAGGCGTATAAAGCTAACATAAAAACGTCGAAATATATCCTCGTTGTAACTGATAAAGGGAGAGTTTTACAAAGTGCTAGCTAAACTGCTGTCAAATAATTAGTAATTGCTATTAACCTAGTAGACTCAACTAAATACCTCAATGCCTCTATATGTAACACATTAATTAAGATTCTTAATGTAACTTTAATTTTGTAGCATTGGTTAAAGCCACATTTTACCTTCACACTAATTTGATCTCAAAAATGTAAAAGATAATCACCCGGAAATCAGAAAGGTCATGTATAAATGAATTAAACGATAAAGCTGGAGTAAATTAAATTAGCTGTGTAATAACAACTGATTCAATAAAACGGGAAGGGTAGGTAATTTACCACAACACGTAGACATGTGGAGTGGCAGTATTTAAGATAAGCGCCGTATAGGCTCAAAATATAAGGTTGGTTCATGGCTTACAAAGCGGCAACCTTATCATGTCAGGTCATAGTAAAAGGTTGCCACATACAACCACTTTCTTATTAACCTTTCTAGCAAGGAATGCAGGCCTTTCAGATTTGCTTTCCGACCTTTTCGTATACTGCGTCCGTTCTGTATTTTCTTGGAAAATGCCTCGCCAGAAATTTTAAGTTAAGAAGTGACATACATTTCGAATTAGGTGTTAGAGATGACCCACTTTTCAGCCGACAAATTTCATGACTATATTTTCCATATTTTTTCGTTAAAAATATTTTTTTAAATGATGTGCTTTAACTGACGAATAGGGACTTTGACATAAAGAAAATGTTATTGAGAAAATTTAATGTATGCCTGTCATTGAATGCTTTGATTTATTTTTTGTAATTTTAGAAAATGCGTATCGTAACGAACAATATTGTAATACAGCGTTAAGACTATTTTTATTAAAATGTTAGGTTAGGTTTATATATTTTACAATAAGCCTTTTTTTAAATCGTGTTTTGTACTGCTAAGTGAAAGATACATCGAACATAACAGATGCCCTTAAGTGACTAACGAAAACAAATCTTGCAAATTTCATATAAACGCGTTTAAAAAGGTGGTTCTAAATGCGTAAATTAATACCAAAAACGTAAATCGCCTGCAGACATTTAAAAATAGGAATCAGCTTTAATTTAATATTTCCCGATGTTACGATTAATTATCGATTAATAAAACGCTTAATCGCTAACTGTTTTCCGCCAATTATTTTATTATTTTCTAATATCTTTAGGTCTGATTAATATTATTTTTAGTTATTTAATTAGTCCATAAAAAGTGATGTTTGTTTTGTTAGTTATACAAAAACTGTTTTTAAATACATTTTATTTATACAGGGTGGAAACAAATTCGCTAGAAGGATAGGAAAAAATATTTTTGATAAATGTAAAAACACGTTGAATAAAAGTTTTTCCTGTTCTTCATACTCATAACAAAAATTTGTTTCTTTAGATCTCGCGAAACATAACCTAACAATTTTTTTTTAAATGGGTAGATACCGCTTATGGTACCTTTTCAAAAGGCTCTTTTAAAGAGAAAATTAACTTGTCTGTTGTTTTTCATTTTAATTTACTTTTATTGTTCCAGTAGGGCGCTTTAATTGGTATAAATTAGCTATAATGGTACAAAAATATCTATACAAAAATGCAAAAACAATTCAATTAAGATGTTTCGTGGGTTTTATAATAATAGCAAAAAATTTTAAACCCCTTAAAGGGGTGGAACGTAACCTAACTTAATTTTTTTACAATAAAATATAAAAAAATATTAAAATTAAAAACAATAGCCCAGTCAATTTTCCCTTTAAAATAACTTTTCAAAAGGTACCACAAGTGATATATTCTTATTAAAAAATTTAGTTAGGATGTTTTACCTTTTAATGAGGTCTGAAAAAACAAATTTTTTTTATAAGTATAAGACCGAAAAAATCCTAATCGACGTGTATTTACATTTTTCAACAATAGTTTTGCGTAAACTTTTACCAAATTATTTCCAGTTAAAGTCCCCACTCTTCATATATCCTAATGTGTGTGTGTGTGTAATGTTAATGTATTTATAAGTATATCTTATTAAGAGTTCTATTCTTATAGTAACATTTAGATTTAATTTTAAAAAAATATTACATTCCAAATAGTCAATAAATGTAATTCCTTTTTAGCCCCCGAGGATGACCTCATACAGGTCCAAACGTAACTAAACATAAAATTTAAACTATTTTACTGATCATTGTCCAACAATTTCTACCCCTAAATATATTATTTTCAAGTTAATAAAAGAAGTCTGGTTGTTGGTATATATATTGTTATTAATAAATGTTAAAATTTAGTACAAACTTGAGTTACTTTTTACATTACTAGGTAATTATGAAAATAATAATGCCTTTATACAAAATATATTATTATCATAGTATTTTTTACACATTTTTGTTAAAAAACGAGAGAGAACATTTTCGTAAAAAAAAAGACGAATTGAGTTGACAAAACTAAGCTTTCGGTATAAGGGTCATAAATTCTATGCAGAAGAGGCATAAGGGGATATTTTTCCAAATCCCCGCTTATATACACCCACGCTTAATTAAATCTATGGTGTTGCCGGAAAAACAAAAAACACAAAAGTTTAATTTTCATTTGTTCTACTTAGATAAATAAAGTTTGATCCAGATGACTGCTTCACGAGTTATTTAACTTATTTATTAGATCCCTTTTATCGTTGCTACTTTCCTGGAAATGATATTAAAAGTAATCCGAGGTTTTATGAGCTTTGAGGACAACGTACAAAAAGAATTGGACTAGTACGCCATTTTGCTTCCGATGAAACATAGTTTCAATCCCTCTGAAAACCTTGTTTTTATACAGTTTAAGCCCTACTTCTGTTTTCTTCAATTTATGTTTTCTGCCTCAAATTTTTTTAAATAAAAGCAATATTATATGAGTACGGCACTGTGAGGTCATTATTCTTTATTTACTCGTGCTTGATAGCATAAACATTATTCACAGTAAAGAAATTTTAAGCGAAATTACACAGAGAGAACACCATCGTAAAATCAAACTTATATTTTTTGATTCAGTGACGTATTCCATTTTGTTAATATTGAATTTTTGAATAAACATTTAATTGTTGGTTATGAAATCCAAAATAATTTTACTGTCAGTTATAAACGTGTTTATATTCCACATATTATATTTCAGAATATAAAATTATTGTCTTAGTCAAATACAAATTGTTATATTATAACAATGACATACCGGGTGTTGCATCGTCGAGCGGGACATAGGAAATCCCATGTAATTTTAAATGGGGTCAATTATTGGCTTCCCTAATTATTTTAGAGAAAAATTCTATTTAGGTTTATTAAAGAGCACTAAGACCCACATTGAAAAGAATATTTTTAGATATTTTTGATGAGCCCGTTTACGGGTTATCGCCGATTTCTTTTTAACTATTTCTCCTTTTTATGGCCCCGTATTTGCGGGCACCAGTCAAGGTAAAAGATGACTGTCAAATAAAGTTGTCATATTGAAATGTGTGCTTTATTGTTATAAAAACTCGTACATCGAAAATATTAGCCATGAATTACACTTCTGAAAAAAACATATTGATGATTAAATGGTATTATCAAGGAAATAGTTATCAAAATGTGTCAGACATGTTTGGTGCTCTGTATCCGAATAGACCGATACCTGCAAAATCTACAGTCGAAAGGACTATCAAGAAATTTGAGACAAAAGGCACTGTAATAAATAACTGCAGATGTGAAGAAAGGCAGGAACAAAGAAGAGATGCAAGAAATGATAGGGACTTGCACGTTTTATTGTGCGTGGAAGAAAATTATTTCTTCTGGTGCCCGCAAATACGGGGCCACAAAAAAGAGAAATAGTTAAAAAGAAATCGGCGATAACCCGTAAACGGGCTCATCAAAAATATCTAAAGTTATTCTTTTGAATGTGGGTTTGAGTGCTCTTTAATAAACCTAAATAGAATTTTTCTCTAAAATAATTAGGGAAGCCAATAATTGACCCCATTAAAATTACATGGGATTACCTATGTCCCGCTTGACGATGCAACACCCGGTATATTTCAAATTTACTTTAACAAACCTAGTTGGTTGGTGTGATATAGTCAAGTATCCACTAAAAAACAAGTTATTAGCAACACATAAACCATGGTTCATAATAAAAATGTATCAAATAATTGCAGACCTTTTCAAACTTACAATGATACGGTTTGGTTTAGTTTAGATATAAGCGTGTTGCACGCATATTTACACATTTTACCCAACTTATGCTCTAATCAAAATAATGATAGAAACCAACTCTATTCATACAACTAATAATTTATGTGTTATTTTCACCCAGTACGCTCAAGTCCAAAAACTACTTGGTGTAGGCTCTTTTGGACAACCATTTTTGGCGACAGAACAACGTTAAATTTTGTCAAATATTAGTCGCAAATCGGAGAAATATTAAAAAATATTACTTGGGTGGTTACTTTAAAGTTGCAAATGAAAACTAAATTGTTGTAAACATGACTCCATAATATTTAATATTATTTCAAAGAACATTTAAAAAAAAGAAACCTCTAACGGCCAATAAGATGTACCGATTAAGATTACGCGACATTTGGGTGTAGCATCTATAACCATTTTGTAACGTCAAAAATAGTAGCAATGTAAGTTTCCAAAACCATCTTGGAACCGAATAGAAGAATCATTCTCCACTTTAGTGAATGAATAAGTGGCTGCAGCCCAATACTAGGCCTGTAGCGGTCATTAGTAATAGAACCCTTTGCTGTCGCTATGTTAGTCGCAATAACGATTCCGTGACAATAAATGCTAGTTGGTCTGTTAAGTTACGCTAGTGAGAGAAATAGCAATAATGCCTCGTAAAACATATTCTGGGCCTCCAAATTTACTTAGTTCCTAGAGTTTAATAATAAATAACGTTAAAAGGTTTACGAACTACTCCTTCCAAATCATACAAAGTTTTTTTTGATTTAAAAGACTCATAAAACTATTTAATTAAAAAGTGGAATGTAGCGGGGAAAAGTGTTAATAAATAACGTTTGCCTGTAAAAAACGTGTACGTTTTTTACCATTAAATCAAAAACTAATCTAGTTAATCTGTAGAAAGTTCTTTGTTCATATTTAGTTCATTCACAAAGAATTTTAAATTAGATTCTTACCTTGTTAGTAAATTAATAATTTGGTACAAAAGCTGAAAATAAATTATCCCTTAACTTAACATATTTTATGACATTTTGACTACATTCTTTTTGGTACTTTAATTTACTTTCATTCTTTGGCATTTTTCGCCATATTATTATATATATGTAATATGTACATTCTTCGCAATTCTTTGGTATTTTTTTTATTATTTTTAATTAAAATTATTGAAAACTGTAGTTAAAACAGGTATTAAAATGAAATTACTTTATAGGTTTACTTTTTATTAAAGCAGACATAAAGAATACATTTCTAATATATTATTTTATAATAGGTTTGCCACAATTATGAAAAAGCACTCACTATAGCACTTTTAGCTCTGTTTTACCTATAAAATTGTTCCATTCTATTGTATGGTATAGAATTAAAGAGTTTTTCTAGGAAATTTATATACAGTGTTTAACCTTATTTGTGTCCATTGTATAATAGTTCTTGTCTCACTATTAAGTTGATAGTAAAATATATTTCACTTACTTTGCGGTGCAAGTTATTAAGTTAAGTATAAAAAGACCAGCGAACATGTGTACTTTCAACTAATTTTGAGCAGCTAACCAGTCTAAAGGACTTAGGCTACTATACTTTTAAACGGTAAACTGAAAAATTATAATAATAATGTTATAGTAAATATGTACCTAATAGTATCGCCTAGTTCCATCCAACAGTTTCCTTTTTCAGCGTGGATATGCTTTTTTTTAATATAAAATTTAAAATAAAAAAGTATTTAGATTTATTTTATATCAGCATCAAACGTGCTTTCCAACTCTTATATTTTTAGACATAACCGACAACCATTTGCCAAATAAACGATGTGTGTTTTAACGCTTTTAAAGCTGCCTTGAGGGTAACAATTTAAATTCTGTAATTCCATGCAAAGTTCCATCCCAATAATTACGTATCTGACGTATATTAAGGCTTTATTCACATTCACAAAGCGAAATTAGGAGTACCGAGTTTAGAAATCAATACTTTATGCTCCATACCTTTATTTAAAATTTTATATAAAGCACCATCGATCGTGTATGTTACAGAATATTAATTTACAGTATTTTCTGAAAACGTGAGAAAATTTTATTACTATAGGTTTGTTCCAACTATGAATCACCACCAGGTTAAAAATTATTCGTAACGCGCATGTTTGTACAATAATTAGCTTTCTAAACAATTTTTTGTGTATGGTTGAAACAGCTGATAAAGTACTAAAAGTCCAAAGTATGTGAATGTTAACATAACCTGACTAACCTGACCCAAGTAATTTAAATATTTGCTCGTCTTGTAGCAATTCTAAATCATTATCGTCATCATCATCATCATCATCATCATCATCAAGGGTCCATATAGTCGCCTACCCTCTTTTTACTGTATATTAACGACCTTCTAGTAAAAACCCAAAATCCAATTTATAGCTTTGCTGATGACAGCACACTTGTCTCATCTTTTACCTTGACTCCCCAAACATCCGCTGCCGACGCACATCTTCGCAGGCAGCATGAAGTATTGCGCCTCAACAATGACCTGGAAGAAATTTTGGCTTGGGGTGACAGTAACCAAGTCGAATTTAATGCTAAGAAAACCCAGGCAGCAGTCTTCTCCAAAAAGGTTAACATTGCAGAACCAGATATAGTCATGGCAGGACACGCAATTCCCCTGGAACCGTCTATTAATTTGCTGGGGGTCAATCTGGGAGGTAATATGTCTTGGCATGATCACGTTGCCGCAATTGCCAAGACAGCTGCACAGAAACTTGGTGTACTTTTCCGCACCAAAAGGTTGTACACACCTCATCAACTTTTGACACTCTACAAAGCCCAGATTCGACCATCATTAGAATATTGCTCTCATGTCTGGAGCTATGCACCCAAGCACACCCTTCGGCTACTGGATTCTATTCAAAGGAGAGCCGTTCGTCTGATCGGCGACCCCGAGCTGACCAAGACCCTCGATAGCCTGGAGCATCGAAGACAGGTTGGTGATTTGGCTCTCTTTTACAGATATTTCCATGTGTGTGTTCGACTGACATTGCCCACTTGATTCCACCTAGAGCAATGCAAAACAGAAATACACGGCGAACCACTGCCGCTTATCCATATGTTGTTCAGCTTAGTACTCCTCGAACTTCATTGTTCAAGAATTCTTTCATCTGGAGAACGTCATCTTTGTGGAATGATCTTCCTGAGGTCGTGTTTCCCAATGAATACAATCTTCAACGTTTCAAGACTAACGTTAATCGCTTTTTTCGCACTCGCACCGCTCCCAGAGCGCCTTAAAGGATTTTTCCTACAGTGCAGGTGTTTTATCATAAAAAAAAAAAAAATCATCATCATCATCATCATCATCATCATCAGTATCATCACTACTGTCTATGGATAATATATTTCTTACCTAAATATTATTACACACATATTATGTTGTCATACAGGGTAGCACAAAAAATTGCGTTTTAAGCTTAACTTCTGAACATCCTGGGGAAAATTTTAATATTTGTTTGATGTTTCTTCGTACCATCTTTTCTAAACAACTTGTTTTTTGATTCATATCGATATTTGGATTCTTAAAGGAAAACCACAGGTTTAAAGAAAATAATGCAATGATCCTTTATTAGCAATAAAAATTTAAGAAAATTATTTGTAAAGTTGGCTTTGTCTTTCTGAATGCAGTTTCCAAGGCACCATGGCTTGTCAAAAAGATGTGTGTCAACAAATTACAGATTTATTTATTGCTGTACTTCTCGCGTTTATTAAGTAAGTCGTTGTTGGTTGTTTTGTGTTTTGAAACTGTTCCGTAACCGTGTATTTATGTAAATTAACGATGAGACCAAAAGAAGTAGCACAAGCCGTTGCTTTACAAGATAATGATCGTCCGATTCTGTATATCGTAGAAAGGCTTAGCCATCCACGCAGTCGTACAAAGAAACATCAAGCAGTAATTAATTTTTTCCACAGGATGTTCAGAAGTTAAGCGTAAAATATAATTTTTTGTGCTACCCTGTGTGTCAACATATCCATTTATATTGTTGGTAAAAACGATATCAGAACATGATGAAGACGACAGCATCTGCAACATGTCAAAAAATTATCAAATTTGGTAAAAAAACCTAAAAGTTATTTAAGATTGAATTGCAATTACTGTCAATAACTCATCGCTTTTACTTTTCATTTCATTAAAATAATTATTCTGCTTTATTAGAATTTCAAAAATACATTGGTATTGTTTTCTAACTTCGCACTCTATATAAAAGCGATGAATCACTAAAAGTAATTTTTGGATTTAGGGTATAATTGTTAGTAACTCTGGTTGGAACGCACTACTGCGTAGAATCCTGACTGTTTTTGACGCCGTTGCTGGTTTGAACTAAGTTTATATTATAGGTTCTCTTCAGTTTTTTAATTTATTTTATCTTATGATAATTAACTATTTTAGAAAGGTGCAGAGTAATAAAATGGGAAATTTCGTCCAGTTCGGCTCAACTTCGGTGTTGGTCATAGGCGCAGGTAAATTTTGAGCATTAATCTATTTATTATTATGATAACTAACCAAAGAAAAAAAAGATAATTTGATAAAGAAGGAACTATTAGCTATAGCAAATTTACACAAACATCGTTTTATAAAATATACCGCGGAAGATACAGAAGTAAAAAATCTAAGTGCGGGTTTGGTCATCAAACTGTAGCCTGCCATACTTTATGTTGTTTTTGTCTTATTAGTTATGCAATCTACGGGTCGGTGGTCAGTTATTTATTTGGCAATTTACTGCGGTTTGTTTTTCTGAAGCAAGTTAATTTTAAATTGGTGACATGTGAAAATGGTAAAATTTGAAAACAATGAACTAGTAGATATGGTGCTAATTTACGGTGAGTGTCGTCAAAGTGCGACTGCTGCTTTGAGATTATACGCAGAACGCCTTCCCTTGCGGGCTTATCCTACACCCAGAAGTTTTCTTAATGTTATTCAATAGGCAAGTTAGGCAGGACCGTATTTGCCCATAGTGTAATAAATAAATGTAATTATTTTATTTTTCAGTTTTTTGAAAAAAGTTATTTGAAAATATTGTTAATTTTAATGCCTTTTATACACAGCTAAAAAAGAAGTATTAACTTAGGAATCACCCTGTATATTTAGTTGGGCGGCACAGAAATACTGCAAGTAATTAAACAAATGACCAAAATCCATTTACAAGATTAACATTTAATTTATATATAAATACCACTTATACTTTAAAAATATTGTCTATCACTAAAGTTTTAATCAAAATTTCCGAATATTATTAAATTTGACCTGATTAAATTTTTACAATAACGAATATTTTTCCGATGACAAATCCCCTATTCAGTTATGCAGTTGAATGAATTATGTTAAAAGTTTTAAATTAATTGCGGAGAATTCGAAAAGGAAGCAGGATAGAATTGCGAAAAGAAATTGTCGATTCACGACATTACCGTTGCCATGAGAGTGTGCGAAACGACAGGGTTGTAATCGCTTTCTCATATTTTTTCTTTGACAGTTTTATACAAAGCGGTTTCTTTCGTTTCTTTTTATACGTTTGATTTGCCACAGCTGCTTACCAACGTTTTACAAAGTCAGAAGGGCGTACTAAATATTGTTTGCTAATAAAAGTTAAGTAACTTGTAAAAATATATTTTTTCTATTATTATTACTATGACTTTGTTCCTACACGTTTGCGGCCAACAACAATAATAAATGATTATTTATGAAAAAAATGTAAATATATCATATAAATGATAGGTTCCCTATAGCAGCCGTTCTTAAATTATTTCTTTTAAGGTGAAGTGGGGTAACTGGGGATCTGGGGCAAGTGGTTTTTTTTTTGTAATAATTGTAAAAAAAAATTCTTTTAAAATCTAAAACTACAATAAAACGGCTTTTTGGACTTTTATAGACCCCAACATATTGTTACAAAATTTTTATATTTTTTTTTTTAAATAACAGCTCATGTCAAATGTATCTAAACTTCTCCATAGTTACGGCAAAACATTTTAAATTTTTTTATCTGTACTAATTTAAAACTTAGGTTTAAAGTTTTTACATCCTCAAAGTTGTAATCACTAACGTTATCTCTTGTATTTTTTTAACACTTCAATTTTTCAGGTTTTCAGTTTTAGGTCCATAGTTCCCACTTGCCCCGCTTTTTTGTTAGTGGGCTAAGTGGGGATTAGTTCCCACTTGTCCCATTTAAATTTTTTATATTAATAAAATTCAAAGTGAAAAGTTTTAAGAAGTTGAAAAGTGAGATTGTGCGTAATTTGCAAAAACTATAAAGTAAATAAAAACCGTATTATGTAGTTTTAAAAAAGTTATAAAAGAAGAAATCTCTAACATATAAAACTTTTTTTTATAAATTTTTTAAACCTGAAAAAATCCTATTGTTGGTGAAGTCGCAATAGATTAACCCATTTGCTCCAATTGAATATAACATTACTCAAACGCGATTTATAAGTTGAAACTCCACCTACCCCAGTACCTCGGGCAAGTGCGTTCTATGGGTATATTTTCGTAACAATTTTTTGTTTAAATGAAATTCTTGATTAAATAAGTAAACAAATATTGTTGTAATTATCACTAAGTACTTCCTGTCTAAGGCGCATCTCTTTAACTCGATTTAAAAAAATGTTATGTGATTTTATATTTTTAATCCCCACTTACCCACCTTATGTGACATTATATGCAATACCGCTTACCACCGAACTAAAAAAAATATTTGTAAGCATTTCGTTTTATTTAAAAAAAATTGCAAACAAAACACCCATTGTTCGCCACGATTTGGAAACGATCAATCTATTTAATATTTAAGAAAATATATATATATATTAATACCCAAATTGGTATTTTTATTGAGATATATGAACCGCTTATATTTTTTTTTTAATATACCCAAATCAAACAAGATCCTGCCAAAGTAGGTGGAAAGTTGGCACATATTTAGAGGACATGCAGAAAATGCCGTTGACAGTCCTATTGCATCTGCTTCAGAAGTCCTCAACTTCTTATTTGATATTCACTATATGTCGCGAGTATATAGAGTCATTTGGAGTAAGTGAGCTCAGGGGATAAGTATGCTCCACGCCTATACCAGCAAAGGATAACTATTAATGAAGCTAACGCAATCTGTAGCGATACAAGAAAACAAATACGTATTAAAACAAATAAAAGGCAAAAATTTGTAATTACAATGCTTAACAAGCAGTTTTTAGACCTTTATCTAAGCAGGAAATTTAAAAAAATGTAGGTTTGTCATATGAAAGAAAAATATACACCTAAATTTAAACATAAAAGGCAACGTGGGACAAGTTAACACATTCTGGCCGGCTACCTTATTTATCAGTTTCGAGAGTACTTACATTATACAGGGTGTCCCATAACTTATGGGCCATAGAGTAACTGGAGATACTAAGCCGATTAAGTCTTATAAGTTTTTTCGGATTCTCGAAAATAAGCCATAATTTTAAAACGGTTTAATGAATCGAATTGAAAGTTGGCAATATTATGTTTTTAGGAGCAAGAAATAAGAATTTGTAGAAATTTTTAAGTTTTAAACTAGAGGGCGCTAGTTGCATACACTGGACTTCATAAATCTATGATTTTTTTCTTACCTGTGATATTAGGTGTTTTTCAATTATAGTTTCTTAAAGATGGGCATTTTCTGAATCAAAAAGGTTATTGATCTTAATATCTTTAACGGGTTTCGAGATATTTCCCTTTAAACATCCCAAAGCATAAAAAACATAGTACCTACATAATTAAATTAATATTTTAATTATCAACAAAAAACGTATATGACATAATCAGCTTAGTTTGATGTCTAGTATCTCCAGTTGCTCTAAAGGCCCATAAGTTATGGGACACCCTGTATACTAAATTATTACTTGTCTATGTAGAATAATAAACATATCATTCTACATTTATGATCTCACTTCAAACATCCTATTTTTTTCGTGGCCAAGAATACCAACGTAAGCACACTTGCCTCGAATGACTCTACGCCTAGTACACCGCCAACTTACCAAATACGTTTTTCGAGGGCGATATTGTTGTTCTTACTTTGAATAACACCTTTTACGCTACTGTAAATACAAAAATGGAACATTTACATAGAGGGTGGATATGGAATGCTGATTTAGTTGAGCCAAAGTAGATATATCGAAAATGGAATTATTGTTAAATTTTTTTATTAACTTTCGAGGAGAACAACAGAAGTAGTCGTCACCGATTTTAATTAAATATGGTATACAAGTACACTGATATAAAAAGTAGGAGGTTCTTAAATTGATCGCTATATTTTATAGTTCTGAAATAATTAAAAAATGTTGATAACTTTTTAAAGCGATTTAAAAATGATAATTTTTTCTAGGGATATTCGACACTGTCTGATATTTTATTTCGATATTTATAATGAGACATACATTAAATAGGTATCAATACATGTACCGATATCGATCCAGTATACAGGGTCCTGCGCCTCACCTCCGGTCTTCTGTAGCTCACTTATTAATTAAGTTAGGATTTTGAAATTTTGCAGACATTACCTGTATCCTATTCAGGAAAATATTTTTGTTTATACAGAGTGTTCCAAGAAAGTGTGACGTCATAAGGATGTGTTTTTTTAGATTACATGCCATATATTTTCTTACTTATTTGGATGCATCTTGTAGTTGCCTACATACCCCTAAAATTTTAATTAAATCGGTTCAGTATTATAGGCGAAAAACAATAAAAACTAAAAAAAATCAACAATTCGTAGTAATCAAACTTAGTTAACGAAACTGTGAGACCTTATTTATTAAGTACCTTTGTATAATTTTATTAACGAGACGTTATTTTTAATTTTTATTAATTTTTAAAACCAGTGGTGCAAAACTGATTTTTTTTAGTTTTTATTCTTTTTCGCCTATAATACTGAACCGATTTCATTAAAATTTTAGGGGTATGTAGGCAACTACAAGATGCATCCAAATAAGTAAGAAAATATATGGCATGTAATCTAACGTCACACTCTTTTGGAACACCCTGTATCAACAAAAATATTTTCCTGAAATGCCCCCTAGGATACAGGTAAAGCCTGCAAAACGTCATAATCCTAACTTAATTAATAAGTGAGCTACAGAAGACGGGAGGTGAGGCGCAGGACCCTGTTTAAATAGGAAGGAATATGATAAAAACTCCTTATTTTTACATTTGACGACAAACCCATTTATTTTTAAAAATACGCATAATTTATTACTTTTACCAACCTTTTTTTGAAATAAACTTTTCTTGAAGTGGTGTTAGATTTTTAGAGGACCGTGGAGCGAAAATGGGCGTAAGTAGGACATTTTTTTTTCTGAAGATTACATTTTTTTTTTAATGTTTTTTTTTTAATATTCCTAGCTGGCTCTTTTAAAAAAAAAAAGTATTTTATAATTGTAAAAAATATGAAATTGGTGTCAATCCAAAATTTTAACATAAGACGTATGTATGACTCTAACCAGCGTTTTCCAGGCTCCGTTTTTCACGATTAAAAAAAAGTAAATATCGCTCACCACACCAAAATGATGATTTTTTCAGAAATCATGTATTTTAGGAGCGTAGATCTAAGAGCAGTTTTTGGTGCAAATGCTTAGATTTAGAAATACTCATGCTTAAGTGCCGTATATATTTATATTCCTAATAAAGCATTCTTATTTCATCCCAGACAATTTTTTTTATTTTAAATTATCACACTTCTTCCATAAAAAATGTTTTTCAATTGAAATGTTTAGCTTAATTTTTCTCTTAAGAAATAAATACCTAATTGTTTTTGTTGTAAAAATATTTTATTGCATTGGGTTATATTTTTGTTAATTTAAAATAGCTCTAAAAAAGGGAAAACTAAACAGACAAGTATATAATAGAAAAATTCTATAAAATATTATTCTTTTTACTCGTTTTCCTTTAAAATTGCATCAAAAATCAATAACTAAAACGATATGCGTGTGAAACCTTAATCTCTATATAAAACAGGACGTTTCCTACAAGACCTTTGTAATCTAAGCCAAGAATACATTATTTAAAGATTTCAATTAAGAGTCCATGCGTGAGATGAAAATGCAGCCCGGCAGCCCCCCCCCCCCCCCCCCTTATATACGCCACTGGGCGCAGCCACAATTTTTGGTAGCCTTCGCAAGCAAATAACGCCACAGCCCCAAATTTTTTAGGATCATGCTCAAATTGTATCAAAATTATGTAAATAATAAAGCACCCGGAATTTTTTTTTTACAGTGGCATACATTTTATAGTTTGTTTCAGAAATGTTGGGGGGTCCTTGGCCCCCCCAGGCCCCCCCCGTAGAACCGTCCCTGCCAGTTGAAACGTTGTAATGTGAAACAAATAAAGACATTAAATCCAAAACTCTTCTATCATTCAAAATTAAATATATTATTGTAGTATGCGTATTAGATAAGCTCGATAAATAAATTATCAAAACAATATTATCTGTTTTATAAAATCTTGCCTTATCACTTTTATTTTGATATAAACAGCCATCATTCACAGAAGCTCATCATACTAAACAGAGGCGAATTTCATGTGAGGCGTATCAGGAAACTGGGAAGCAGTTTTTAATAAAGTTTTTTCCTTGCTTGCAGGACAAGGGTAGACGTAAACCTACTTCGAAGATTAAACTGATTAAAGTTTTTCAAAGCAAAAACTATCTGAAGGCGGGCTTGCAGATAAATAATTTTTGAACCATTCTTTCACTTCCGTATGGCTGGATAAAGCACACAGTGGGATAAGTTACTGACAAAAACGAATAAATTAAGAAATCGGGTTTTCTGCTGTATACTCTTAGAACTCTACAGATAAACAATTTGAATAGTTTCCCCTAACTATAAAGAGAAAAAATAAGTTAAAAAAAAATGTGATTGATTATTCGTGAGCATTTTTCCTCAAGTTTTCGGTTCATGTCACGTCTTCGAAACTAGATTAAATTCAATTTCAATTTAAAGTATTTTTGGATTAGGCATTTTGGGCGGTTGCTTACTTGGAAGTTTGTCGGCATGATCGCTTCGCGCTACCTTAGTTTGGTTTCGTTAACACGCTGCCCTTCGATTGGGTGTTTCGATTTTTGTTGCGACGCGTGGTGTATGTATATCGAGCGAATGCAATTTTTTTTAACCAAGGAGCATCCTAGAGATTAGACTCCGCCACACCGATTACAAGCATCGTAATGGCTTCATGTTCAGGAAGCTAGTGGTATAGCCGCAGTGAATATGGTGTCTGGATGACAAAAATTAAAATTTTACGCAATATTTTAACCAGAAAATATGGTTAAGTTTATAAAATTTGTTTCCCTTGGTTTAAAACCCACGGCACGCCCTTGCTCTACTTGCTGTAAGTGTATTTATTAATAATTTCAATATATAACTAGAGCTTTATTTATACTACCTAGTTGCACTGGAGCATAACTGAGATGGGTGCAGTCATGCGTTCAGTTCTTGTGCGGTATTTTAAGTTTACATCTACTTAACAAAGGTTTCCAGATATTTCTTATAGCTAATGAGGGCATGCTAAAACAATCTGAGTTCTGGTGTATGGTAGCAGCTTCCTTGAACTTCCTTTTCCTCCAATGTGGTTCTTTATGCAAGATTTGAGCTTCTTTCTACTTGATGTGATGACCGTGTGTCCAGGCATGGTCAGCTGCACCTAATTTTTCGGTTTCTCCTTTAAGTGTGTTTCTATGTTCCTTGACCCTAGTTTCAAGTGGCCTTAGAGTCTCACCAATGTAAGATCGGCCACATTCGCAGGGAATCTGGTAGACACAGTTCTTCCTGTCTTTTTGACTTGTTGGTTTCGTCTTCGTCAGGTGGCTTCTTAAAGTGTCTTTCGAGCTGAATACCGTATTGATGTTGTATCGTTATCCTAGTCTTCTAAGTCTCTAAGGTACTTCTTTGACATACGGAATGTTGAGTTTTGATTGTGACTTTATTCTTCTTTTGTGTATTTGGCCGATTCTTGCGATTTTCCAATAGTTTATCAACTAAATGCATGGGATAGCCATTTTTGTTGACGCCGGTCTTGATATAGTCAGTTATACTCCAGTGCATCTAGTTGGTATAAATAGAGCTGTAGTTATTTTACTTCTTATTTAGTATTCACTTGAAGACTACTGAAGACACTTACCAGTTGAAACGTTGTGATGTAAAGCACATTAAGACAATGCAAGTCCAAGACTTTTTTATTATTCAAGAAACATCATTGTCTCGAACCTTTAAACAGATAAACATAAAATGTTAGTATTATATTTTGTTTTAAAATGTTATAGATGATTTTTTAACTATTAAATGAATTTCCTTGGTGGAATAATTTTAACTGTAAATGGTGGAATTATAATAAATAAAACATAAAATGTGCTAAAATACAGTCTTTAAGCTTAAACAAATAAAACTGTTGACCTTTTTCATATTAGGTACGGCCTACTGCGTAGCCTTTTCCTACTTTGTGAATTTTTTTTACAAAGAAAGAGATCCCGCATAGACGGCAAAGGGGTTGTAAAATATTAAAACTTGAATTAAAAGTGCAATACAACAGTAGTAGTAGCGCGGAAAGCCAAATAAGTAAAAAGGGTGTAAAAAGAATGAGGGTGATAAAATATGCAGATATCGGTATATCTATTTCTAAATTATCCATAAATTTAAACAAGTTATTATTGTGGACTTCTTGTTTCTAAAGAACTTCTATACGTGTGTCTCATCATTTATTGCGAGTATGATGTGAGACAGACTCATAACATATTTATATAAACTCAAACCAATAGTGTTTTTTTTGCATAAACTTTTAGAGCGCCGAGCGTCCAGGTTTTTTCTTAAATTTAAATATTAAATGTAACGGGGTTATATCATATTATTTTACGTCTAATTATATTATTTAATAAAGACAAGCATACGCACAATAAAAAAAGTATGTCCGAAATTAAGTAGGTTTAAGAATGTAAAGAGTGTAAAATGTATCATCTCCCAACCCACCCCATTCACGCCAGTAGCCAGACCGGATGAGATCGGATATCTCGTGGGGTGCGGAAGAAGGTACACTCTCCCCAATCAGTAGGTCACGCAATGGCGCAAGAAACTGAGGGTTAGCCTTTGGAAGGGAGTGTTGTATGACTGAGAATCCTGGTTCAGAACCCACGTTAAGCTGTAGGTCCCCCCGGGAATGGCACAAAGTGTCCTGCGACTGAAAGAGTTGAAATTCTGGAAAAAAACCAACCACGGACACAACATCAGTATACTAAAGATACACCCGGGGAATAATCTACTAGACCCGACTGATTACTCTGTCCCAATAACATGCTTCGATAGAAGGTATTCTATACTCATTCCAAATAAGGAAAGGCAATCAGTATATACCGAAAACAGATCACTCAATCTTCACAGACGGTTCAAAAATGGAACTTGGTGGGTCAGCCGGGGTCTTTTCCGAAAGTCTACAAATACAGACGTCGTATAAACTCCCCAACAGTCAACAGTGGCATTTTTTAAGCAGAAGTACTGGCAGTAGAAAGGGCGGTCAATATCCTGCCAGAACACCTTGGACTGGGAGTAGCCTCGTCAATCACCATCTTCAGTGATAGTCAGGCTACGATTAAGGCGATATGTTCCAACAGCGTCAAATCAAAGCTCGTAAAGCGATGCTGCAACAATCTATGCACATTTGGCAACCAACATTGGGTTACTCTGTGTTGGGTTCCTGGACACTCCAAAATAGATGGCAACGAGGCTGCCTATGCGCTCGCGAGAGAGGGCGCACGCATGCCAGCTGATCTAGCAGACAATACGGTGAACAAACCACTGGGATTAGTCAAAGAGGAGATTGATTACACGGCCAAGCAGCTTACACAGAACAGATGGACAGAGTTGACAACCTGTAGTACATCCAGGCAACTGTGGCCCACATTCGATAAAAAGAGAACCGCAGAGCTATTGAGACACAGTCGAAAAGACGTGAGAAATATTACTGCGGTTGTTACCGGACATTGCCTTTTCGGTAGACACGCCGAACGTATGCAAATACCCACTAACGACTTTTGCAGAGATGAGGAAGAGAGTATTTAACATTTTCTGTGTCCCACTTGGCTGACATTACCCAGACGATAGGGGATACAATGGGCCTTATATAGGCCTAAGTAGGTTAAATGTAATTACCAAAATAAACCGCGGCAGTGACTCAGAGGTGAGTAAAAAGGATAACCAGTGCATACACGTGGTTTAGATTCCACGTTAATCTGTAGGTCTCAATGGGTCTTATATAGGCCTAAGTATATATTGGCTCTTCTGCCAACCCCGAAAAAAAAAATTAGCAAAATATAATATTAGCTACCTATACAGCCTAGCTGAAATATCACAATTTAAAAGATAATAAAAAACCAAATCTTACTTTCTTTGTATAGTGGAATGAAGCCTGGTCGTTATGTAAAGTAGCAAGAAATTAATAATAATTCTAAAGACGGAATTGCTAGCCGTTATTAGCAGAAGCACTGTATTCTAATAATTTGACTCTAAATTAAATTACACTAATTAAAACCCCGAGTCGACTAACGACATTAATATTATATTCCAATTAAATTGACTCATAACTCATGTGCTGATGAGATGCAGGGTAAGTTCGCCTCGTATTTTGTTGTCAAATGGATATGATCTGTTTGCCTTACTATTTATCAAAATATTATTTTCTACCTTTCCAATGCTATTAAGCATTAGTTTAAGCAGGTGTTTTCAGGAACGACATCACAATGGAAAGATACAATTATTTTACATAATAAATGTTTTTCTCGCAGGTGTTTAATTGTGAGTTGACGTATGTGCTCTCGTTCATTTCACTTATCAATCTTACATATTATATTTTTAATGAAACATGGTCTAATAAAATTTTCTTTAAAATGGAAAAATATTTTATTTGTTATATTTTATACAGGGTGATTCCTAAGTTGATACTTCTTTTATAGCTGTGTATAGAAGAGTTACAGAAGTAAAAAATCTAAATGCGGGCCTGGTAATCAAAACGTAGCCCTTTACTTTATATTGTTTTTCTCCGTTTTTGTATTGTTAGTCATGCATTTTACGGATCGGCCGTCAGTTATTTATTTTGGCAATTCGCTGCGCGGTGTGGTTTTCTGAAGGAAATTAATTTTAATAAATTGGTGAAAATGGTAAAATTTGAAAACAATAAACTAATTATGGTGCTAATTTATTGTGAGTGTCGTAAAAGTGCGGATGTTTCTTCTCTACCCCACAACGGGCAAGTTAGGCAGAACCGTATTTGATTTGTAGTGTAATAAATGAATGTAAGTACTTTATTTTTGGGTTTTATGCAAAAAGGTATTTGAAAATGTTGTTTATTTTAATGCCTTCTATACGCAGCTAAAAAAGAAGTATCAACTTAGGAATCACCTTGTATAAACAGCTCCGTGAATCATGCCATTTTATTCAAAACTTTGCGTTAGACAAGAAAACTTATTACAAAATATGCTTGTTTTATTAGGAATGCCGAATCGCCCGTAGTATGCCCATAACCCTTATTTAATTTGATAATGTGTTTTTAAAGTGTACTTATGTGTGTTGTGACTTGTATTAAAGAACAATTAGACCAAAAACATTGCGTTCTGTTGGCCCGAATCCTTACTACCCCGAACTTTTTTAATTTGGACTCTACAGATTTTGGGAGTGTAAGAAATTGAATATTTCTTACACACACACAATGAACTTTTGTAACTATTTTTAGGGTTTGCATTGACTTTTATCTTTTCCATAGAATTTTTTTTGCATGAAATTAACTATTCCATACCCACATATATACCACCTTTTCATTGGTGTAAGATAGAACTGAATAATATGCTTAGTGTTTTTTGTAATATGGACCAAGAATAAGCGCAATTTAACAGGGAAAATTTTAACAAGATCGAATCTACTTAATATTTATTTCTTCTTATTTTAGAGTTTCTACTAAACGTAGCTTAATGATTCTTTAAAAAAAAAAGGTACTATAAACCAATTTTTTTACATGTATCAAATATAAAAAAAGTGCAAGAAAATATTTGAAACATAACATTTTAAAGAAGTTTTTACTTTTATAAATAAATTGTAATTTAACTGTAATTTAATTGGAAAAGAGACTGCCCTAATTTTCTTTTATATCTGTTTAATTACCCAGCTAGAACAAAGTGCCCAAATCAAGAATTCTTTCTAGATTGAGTAGCAAAAAAAGGTCGCCTAATCGTACTGATGACGTCACAACAAAGCCCCAAAAAGTGCTCTCGGTATTAGATTTATTCTCCACTAAATTGGATTTTTTCCTTCGTGTCACAAAAGTCATAAAATCAAACAGTTTCCTATCTTATTTATAGAACCGAAAGTGTTGCCGAGTTTTGAGAATACCTTTTAATACATTTTGTTGAACGATCGGAAGGGCGCCCACAAATTCACATTAAATTTTTATTAATAAAAGAATTATTGACATACATTTTTGCTAAAATCAAATTTGAATTAAAAAAAAATACTTAAGATTGCAAATTTGGAAAAAATATTCCAATTTATATTCCAATTGCCTAATAAGGTAATTGTATAGGATGTCCTATTCTTTATATCCTGTAAAGTTATTATTGTAAAATTTAAGAAAGTGTGAAAAAAGGGAAACTTATATACAGTGGCGTAGCCAGAAAACATGCTCGGGGAAGATCAGTAGGCGTAAGTAGAACATTTTTTTTTCTGGAGAAAGGGACAGTCGGGACTACATGTATTGAAGAAGTGAAGAAGGCGGAAAAGCGCCGCAGTCGAAAAATTTTCGGGGCCACGCCCAAAGTTCGTTTAAAATTCACCTAACTACTATCAAATTTCGAAAATAAAATTATTACCTCTCCCACTCTGCATGGTTGGATTAAATTTGTTTTGGTAAATGTTATTTTTTACTTTTCTTTTGATATTCCTAGCTGGTTCTTTATTAAAAAAAAACATTGTTTATATTTGTGAAAATATGAATATTGATAACAAACCAAAATTTTAACATAAGACATATGTATTACTGTAACCAGCGTTTTTCGGGCTCCGTTTTTCATGATTAAAAATAAAGTAAATATCGCTCACCACGCAAAAATTGATGATTTTTTTTATAAATCCTGTATTTTAGGAGCGTAGATCTAAGAGCAGTTTTTGGTGCAAATGCTTAGGTTTCAAAATACTATAATTCTTAAGTGCCATTTTATATATTCATAATAAAGCATTCTCGTTTCTTCCCGCACTATTTTTTTATTATAAATTATTACACTTCTTCCATAAAAAATGTTTCAATTAAAATTTTTACTTTAATTGTTCTCTTTAAAAATAAATTACTAATTGTTTTTTGTTTTTGTTTTGTCCTACATGACCTTTGTAGCCAAGAATACATTATTTAAAAATTTAAATTAAGAGTCCAAGCGTGAGACGAAAAAGTAGGTTGCAATTAGACTTTTAGACTCGAGCTTCTAGGCTCGAGGGGGGGGGGGGGGGCGCAGCCGGGCTGCCCCCCCCTAAATACGCCACTGCTTATATATCGATTACTTAAGCAATATTATGCACAGTGGAACTTAAAACACACTACGGACAACCATATTTTAACAGTTTTTTTAACTTCCCCTACACGCTCCCGGGAGTTTAACCCATATCTACCTGAGAGCCTGTATATCTCCTGCATCTTATAAATGAGCTTGGTTCTCTTTTGCTTAAAAATATATTATTAGCAAAATGACTGGAAGCACCTTTAGCTAAATTGTTGCCGAAACTTATTCTTGGCAAAGTCAATGTGCACCGACTTTGCCTTTATAAACTTAAATAATAGTATTGTGTGCGGAGCATTTTCATTGCAATTCTAAAGAACAATTCAAAGATAAATGTTTTCAAAAGAAACGCTGCAGGTATTTCAGCTAAATTTGAAATCTGATCAACGGCAAAGCTTTCTGAACCCTGAAACTAAAATGTTACTTTTAGTTGAACTAAATTAGGTAATTTATTGTTTATAGCCTTAAGCTAACAATGTTTAAAAAGCAAATGCGATGGTATTTATTATATTATGCATGTGTTTTAGAAAAGGTTTACTACATTTTTTTTATTTTGCTGAAACAGAAGATAACATTTATGTAGTTTTATGTTAAAATGTTAAGCTTTTGTTTAAGACAACATTTTTGCGAACATATAAAAGCACAACTATCAGTATATGTAGCTTAAAATGCTTCACATTAGCAAGTATTCTAAACTAAAACTAAAAAAAATACATTATTTCAGTTATATTCCTACCCATTTAAATAGGTTATCTTTTTGTAAAGGTGGCACATATTATGCTTTAGAAACAAGCAGTGTGTTGCAAGAAGTAGCTGCAAAATGTAGCAAAGCCGCAGCGCAACCAAAGACGATAAAGCATAAACCAAAAGACAATAAACCTAAAATGAAAAGGCAAAAGCTCTTACGTGTATTACGTTAGATAATAAGGGGTGAAAATCGCATAATTCCGTGAAAATTGAAGAGAAACTTTCCCCTTTCGAATAATATTATTTTTCTAATAAATACCGCAACATGAGACATCGAAAAGGAAAATCGATAAGTAAATTGACTGTGTATATATAATGTTTTTCTTCTTTTGAAATTGTAATATTTTTTTTGAATTTAATTTCTTTACACAACAGGCAAAAGAACATAAGGACTAAAAGGGTCTTATAAAAAAATAAAATATGAATATGAAACCAACACCATTTCTTAAAAGATTTTTTAATATTGGTCACTTTATTGACATTTTTTTTTGCAAATTTAATTTACTTTTCGATTATGATGTCGTATAATTTGAGTTTTTGAGATAAAATCAAAAATACTGTTATTATTACAAATTGAGGCCGCTAGCAATTTTATTGCGAACCATCGTGTATCAATAAATACGAAAATTACAAGTACTTACCTTTCTCTTCGAAACAAGCTTAATTTTACTTAAATCGGATAAGTCGTTTAGAAGTAACAGCAAATTAAACTATTACACATTCAATGGGTTCCCCCAATTGTGACCTTGTGGCACAATACGGAAATTATTTTTCGGGGTCCGATTCCGGGGTCCGATTATGGAATATGAGTTCGGGGTCCGATTCCGTGCTTCGATTCTAAGTTGATACTTATTTTTTAGCTGTGTATAGAAGGTATTAAAATGAACAACATTTTCAAATACCTTTTTTCAAAAAACTCAAAAATAAAGTACTTACATGCTTTTATTACACTACGAATCAAATACGGTTCTGCCTAACTTGCCCGTTGAATAACATTAAGAAAACTTCTGGATGAGCCTGCAATGGAAAGCGTTTTGCGTATAATATCGAAGAAACATCCGCACTTTTACGACATCATATCTATTAGTTCATTGTTTTCAAATTTTACCATTTTCACGTATCTATCACCAATTTAAAATTAAATTGCTTCCGAAAAACACACCGCAGCGGTTTGCTTAACACTAGCCGTATGACTAATACTAATAAGAGATAAGAAAAATAAAGAAACTATAGCGGGGTATGTTTTTATGACCAGGCCCGCACTTAGATTTTTTACTTCTCTCTCTCGCCTATTTTTGAGTTTTTTGAAAAAAGATATTTGAAAAAGTTGTTTATTTTAATGCCTTCTATACACAGCTAAAAAAAAGTATCAACTTAGGAATCACCCTGTATACTTTAATACTATCTAAATTTAAAAAATTTAGTGTGTTCCATTTACATAAATGTTCGTTATTTTTCAAAATTATAATGATGGGTACACGCGGTTGATATTCATTGTAAAAATAAATATTTATAACAGAATAAGGAATTCTGATATTCTATGTAAATCTCGCTGTGGTGTTTATAAGATTGACCTGCAGTAAAAGTCTGTTACAGCTGAATTATTTTTTTAATAAAAGAAAGACACCCAAAAAGAAAATCGAAAAGTAAATTGGTTTTGTGTGTTATATTTTCTTGTTACGAAATATCCTTGTGTGCATTTAATTTTTCTATATAAAACAAAAACCCTAGAGTAGCTCAATAGATTTGGAAAAATATAGTGATAAGACAGATGGGGTTAATGTGAAATAAATATTTAAAAAAATATATTTCTTTACAATTTTATTTGTACATTTTTTTTTCACTTAAAGAGGATGTCATGGGAAAAAACGATCCCCTGCCTCCTTTAGTGTCTGCGCTTCTAACACACACAAGATTTTTACAGTGAGGTTGATATAGTATAATTCGTATACACACAGGCAAAATATTACACGGAGAAAAAGTTATAATAATACAACGTATAAGAAATATAATATTTATTATAATTTCTAGTAGCATATAGGACCATAATCCAGTATATTATCGTTTACAATAATATTATTACATGTATTTCATTTAGTGACGGGAAATATTTTTGATAATATAAATTTTTATATTATTTTGTAATCTTCATAATAGTACTGGTAAATGGTAAAATTTTAAAACAACGAACTAGTAGATATGGTGCCAATTTACGGTGAGGGTCGTCAAAGTGCTGCAGCTGCTTCGAGATTATACGCCAAACGCTTTCCATTGCGAGCTCATCCTACACCCAGAAGTTTTCTTATTGTTATTAAACGGGCAAGTTAGGCAGGACCGTATTTGATCAATAGTGTAATACCATATTTTTGAGTTTTTTGAGAAAAGGTATTTGAAAATGTTGTTTATTTTAATGCCTTTTGTACACAGCTAAAAAAGAAGTATCAACTTAGGAATCACCCTGTATAAGTATTAACTAAATAGTTATAAAAATTATTATTTTATTGAATAGCCACTAAATGACCTTTTTAAATATAAATACGCGCTAGTATCATTTGCGTTTAACTCCGAACAGTATTGTACGCAAAAAAGTAAACGCCATTTAAATAATTTTTCAATCAATCTGGATTGCTTATCAGTTTTCGAAGCCCGTGTAACAAAAAAATCTGAAAAATTGTCGAAGAAGGAAATTGATAAACGGGTGGCTCTTACTTCTACCATGAATTTAAAGAAGACTGCTAGTGACAAATTGATATATCACACTGGCAGATTTTTGCAACAGTCAAATTTAATTTCCTGTAAATAATTTCCAGGCATTTATTTTTAACTTTTACTCAAGAATTATTTATCAGTATTGACGGGATACTTAATTCTATTGGAGCTTTATTGTATGTAGATGTTGAAAAATTGAGATTAACCTTTTTAAAATTTATTAAGGGCTTCGGCTACATTTTAATATATATCAGGGGGATTGTGCTGTTTTATACATAACTAGATTTAGGGCTTGTACCTACACGAAATATGTTATACAGGATGTAGGTAAAACTTTACAAAACCCTACCACATTTTCCTTAGGAAAAATAAGCCATTTTAAGTAAACTTACCTTAATACAATGTTGCCTAGTTTAGTTTAAAAATTATTTCATTAAAAAAAAATCGATACCTAAAGTTTACATTAAAGTCAAAATTATAACAACCTATAATAATGTTTATAATAATTTCTAGTAGTATATAGGACCATTTATAATAAACTTATTATATTTCATTTAGTGGCGGGTATTATTTTTGGTAATATAAATTATGAGAATAGTTTGTAATATTCATAATATTTTCTACTACAAGTTATAAAAGTTTTTATTAAATATTACGATATTTTCTTATAAGAAATATAATCTTTTTATTTACTTTTACTATATTTTATTGTATTTTCTTTTATTTTAACAGAAAACAGTAGTCGATGAGTCATCGTGAACAAATAATGGAGAAATATACAGAGTATTACTTTTCTAGTAAATTTGTTTTAATATAATTTTATGTTACCCTAAATCTGATTCTGTATTTTATGATAAATATTATACAGAATACTACAAAAACTTTACATTCAGTTATAATAAATCCAGTTTGGATTTTTTTTGTCATGTCACTTCTTGCCATTCTTTCGAATTAGGCTTTTTTCCTTTTCGTTCGCTGCCAGGGCCATTCCCGAGGGGACCTACAGTTTAACGTGGGTTCCGAACCACGATCCTCGGTTATGCGATACCCCCCAAGGGCTATCTACCCTTGGTTTCTTGCCATTACATGACCTACCGATTATTTTTTTTGTCATTTATTATTAAATATTGTCAGTCGTGAGGTTTTTATTTTCTTGTTAGACGAACATAAATAGGAAGACAAAAATCACAAAGTCATGGTCTCAATGTGATTTTTGTCTTCCCATTTATGTTGTTACTTTGGTCTCTTTGAGAAAATGGACGATTTTTTCGAATATTGTTAGACGAAGTCGAGCAAATTCTTATTTGCCTTTCTATCACGAAAACATTGCACATAACAGAAAACAATATATTAAAAAAATTCATATTCCAAGTAAAAAATAAATTTATGCAAACGGGTTGATATCCGTAAAATCATAGGTTTTATCATCCTCTTCGGAAAAAGGTTTATGTAAAAACCAATATACCACAAAAGCGAAAACATCCAACAAAGTAGGGGCATAAATATGGGAATAAATAAAACGGATCTCAGTAAGTAAGAATATTATGTATTATGTAGAGCCAGCAAATAATCCCTGTCAACGTCCTGTGGGGAATGGCAAAGTTATTGTAGGTACCTATAGCATTAGGCATTCTGTGCTTTCATAAACTTTAATCACCAAGAAAGAGTTCACCGTCATGGCAAGCAATGTGTGCATTTTGCGTAAATTTCTTTCGAACCAGTTCGGTTACAAAGCAAATCTGACTAGTTTACGACGTGTCGTAAAAACTACTGTTACATTCGAGAAAATTTGCCACATAAATTTGCTGACAAAAAAATAATCCCCCTTAATGTTTGATCGGGAGTGCAAAAAATTGATGAAAGGCAAATAGGTATAAATATTGTAAAGGACCACTGGCTTTAATCCGTAACTTGACCAGCGATAAAATAACCAAAAATGTAAAAATGTAAAATAAAAAATCTACTACTTTGTTTTGTGAATAATAACAAAACAAAATCGTTCTAAACAATTAAAGGGAAGAGCATAGCGATGGCAACCATCATTACTCATGATTTAGTATGTCAGTTTCCATTAGGCCTATGATTATAAGCTATAGTTATTCTGCATAGTGTGAAATAGGAGACTACTAATGATCAATTTCTAATATAACTGTTGTTCAATATAACAGCACGTAAGGTTAGACCAGGTCAGGTAAATTGGTCACCTAATCATGGATGTCCATTGTCATAGGCGCAAATAGACGGGGACTAGGGGGAGTAAATCAAGATTATCCCCCTAGAAAAATTGGTGTTTCTACATCCTCTCCTATATACAGGGTGTCCCACCGGGAACCGAATCGATCTATATATAGAAAACTATACATAGGAAAATTTTGAAAATTTGGCAGTATGCTGATGTTGATGGGGGCGACCGGGCTAAAATATTTTCATAATGGTGGCATTTCCGGTTATACCGGAAGTAAGTGTCAACTTGCTTATTTTAAATGGGACAACCTATATATTATTACATTCTTGCATTCTACGCAAGATTCTAGGTAGATTTTGTATACCATGTCCTATACCTATGTCTAAACGTTTTTGACATATTTGAATTTTTATGTCAAAAATGACGTTTGTAAGCCTTGAAATAATTATCAATTTTTTCTATAAAGAAGCCTTATTTATTTAATTTAAGTGGGATTCCTTGTTATAAAGGACCTGCTTTAATAGATTTATTATAATATTTTGATAACTATTAATACAGGGTGTTTAAAAAATAAAATGAAATTGAAAAAACTGCAAAAAGTCTAGATTTTTAAATGGAAACACTTAAATTTTATAATTATTTCTTATTTAGCATTAAAAATAAGGGTAAGTTTGTATAAGGTTGTATATCCCAAAAATTCTTAGTTTTCGAAATATTGCCAATTTAATATTTTTATATGGGGATTTTCCTGCAGATTTTAAGTTTAGTTACTCTTAGTTGGCTATGGGGGCGTTGAAAAACAATCAAATGCTAAAAAAATCTATGACGCTGTCACTTAACATTATTATTAATCATTCCTGGGCGCTTAAATTATACAAACGAAGATTATTTAAACTTATTTATTATTTATGGAGAATGTGATAAAGTTATATCATGTCACATTTGCCATTCGATATCCGCAAAAACAGAAGCCATCACAATGTGCTTATTAATAATGTTTAAATGGTAAGTGATAGCTTTATAGATTTTTTAGCATTTGATTGTTTTTCAACGCCGTCATAGCCAACTAAGAGTAACTGAACCTAAAATCTGCAGCAAAATCCCCATATAAAAATATTAAATTGGCAATACTTCGAAAACTAAGAATTTTTGGGATATACAATCTTATACAAACTTACCCTTATTTTTAATGCTAAATAAGAAATAATTATAAAATTTGGGTGTTTCCATTTGAAAATCTAGACTTTTTGCAGTTTTTTCAATTTCATTTTTAATCTTATTTTTTAAGCACCCTGTATTAATAGTTATCAAAATATTATAAAAAATCTATTAAAGCAGGTCCTTTATAACAAGGAATCCCGCTTAAATTAAATAAATAAGGCTTCTTTATAAAAAAAATTGATAATTATTCTAAGGCTTGCAAACGTCCTTTTTGACATAAAAATTCAAATATGTCAAAAACGTTTAGACATAGGTATAGGACATGGTATACAAAATCTACCTAGAATCTTGCGTAGAATGCAAAAATGTAATAATATATAGGGTGTCCTATTTAAAATAAGCAAGTTGACACTTACTTCCGGTATAACCGGAAGTGACACCATTATAAAAATATTTTAGCCCGGTCGCCCCCATCAGCATCAGCATACTGTCAAATTTTCAAAATTTTCCTATGTATAGTTTTCTATATATAGATCGATTCGGTTCCCGGTGGGACACCCTGTATGTGGCCTTTTTCTAGAAGTAATCTTTTGGAGTTGTTGACTTTTTTTTAGTAGATATCTTTGGGAGGTGTAGTAAAATTATCTAAGATTTTTACACGGGGTTTTAGCCCCTCCCGATAGAACGTCATCGGTGTCATAGTGACCAACTATTTTAATACGATGTTATCATACTCTTGGATAACTTTTGCTGCTGTTACTCAATATCTTCTGTTATAGGTAGACACAAATAAGAATAATATTGCTGTTGGTACAAATTCGCTTAGATAAACTAAATTTTTTTTGTGCTTATCTTAGTTTCTTTGAGTTTCATAGTAAGGTTTCTTTTTAAAATCAAAGACATGATATTCAAGATCATACAGTAGTCGATGAGTGCTCACGAGCAAATACTGCATTTCCACCACATTGCGCATATTTTACCTGCGTCTGGCGATGGCAATAATATTAATTTTTTTAAATACAAAATATTATAAAAACAAACTTCAAGAGAATTAAGTGGCGCGACGTCAGTGGAGATTTTGAATATAATATCAGGGCATCGTTTGTAATATTCCTGCCTTTGCAAGTCCCTATCATTTCTTGCATCTCTTCTTTGTTCCTGCCTTTCTTCACATCTGCAGTTATTTATTACAGTGCCTTTGTCTCAAATTTCTTGATAGTCCTTTCGACTGTAGATTTTGCAGGTATCGGTCTATTCAGATACAGAGCAGCAAACATGTCTGACATATCTTGATAACTATTTCCTTGATAATACCATTTAATCATCAATATTTTTTCTTCAGAAGTGTAATTCATGGCTAATATTTTCGATGTACGAGTTTTTATAACAATAAAGCACACATTTAAAATGACAACTTTAATTTTTTACCTTGACTGGTGCCCGCAAATACGGGGCCATAAAAAGGAGAAATAGTTAAAAAGAAATCGGCGATAACCCGTAAACGGGCTCATCAAAAATATCTAAAGTTATTCTTTTGAATGTGGATTTTAGTGCTCTTTAATAAACCTAAATAAAATTTTTCTCTAAAATAATTAGGGAAGCCAATAATTGACCTCATTTAAAATAACATTGGATTTCCTATGTCCCGCTCGACGATGCCACACCCGGTATAGACGTAAAGTTTCTAATTTAATGTTCTGCATGGCGGATGATATAACTTGAACCTGTATAATTGAAACTTTAAAATGAATTTTCATTTTTCTTTTTGAAAAAAACATAAGGTTTCATCCGCCAAACAAGAAGTTCTTGCGAACCCTTTAATAAAATTTTTGTATTAAATCTTTAATTAGACGAGTCAGGTAACGATGCCACATTTCACGCTGGTATGGAAGGCTCTTATAATGGTTATTTTACTTACTTACTAGCTTCATCAAACATACACACGTAATTCGCCTTCGTTAAAATTTATTAAAGATAAATTGTTAGTGAAAACATAAAATTACAACATAAACTAACGACATAAAGTTCATAAGAGGCTTATAACCTAGTAAACCTTTGTATTTTATAGCATAAAAGGTATTTTATTTAAAGTTTCAAATACCTTTAATATTATATAAACTGCTGGTCAAAATTAACACAATCATAAGTTTGCCACATATTTAATGGTTTAACCAGGAACTAAGGGAAATGAGGGAGCACTTAACATTCTTAAAAGATATGAGTGATAGTAATTACATAAGTACACAAGTGTACAAAAGTTATAGTTCCCTGTATAAAAACAAAATAAAACAAGCAAAAATAAGTGCTAATGATAACCTAATACTCAACTCCAATAACTCTGTGAAAACAATGTGGAACATAATAAATACTCAAAGAGGTAAGATAAAAAATAACTCGGTTGAAACGAATTTATCTCCAGATGACTTTAATAGTTTTTTCTCTAACATTGCTGAAAATATAGTAAAGAACATTTCACTATCTAATACCGACCATAAAAACTATTTATCATCAGTTAGTCCGCCTTCTGAGGCATTTTGTTTTTCCGAAGTGACATTTAATGAGGTACGCGTAATCATAGATAGCTTAAAAAATAAGGAAAGTCGTGATTTGTTTGGTTATAATACAAAATTGATAAAAACAATTAAAAACGTTATTCTTATACCCCTAACAAAACTTATAAATAGTTGTTTCAGAGAAAGGAAATTTCCAGAGATTCTAAAAAAAGCGATCATAATACCAGTATTCAAGAATGGTGACCCTAACTTGCCTGGAAATTATAGGCCAATTTCATTACTTCCGATTGTTTCAAAGATATTTGAAAAATGTATAGCATTGCAACTAGTGGGTTTCTTTGAAGGGAAAGGTCTTTTCTCTGCCAGTCAGTTTGGATTTCGGCAAGGAAAAAATACAACTATGGCAGTTCAGGATCTGACGTCACGCATTATAGAAGCATTTCATAATAAAGAATATATGTCGGTAACTTTTTGCGACCTAAGTAAAGCATTTGATTGCGTAGACCACAACATTTTACTAAAAAAACTTAAATTTTATAACTTTGATGCCAGTAGTATTAAACTAATAAGTTCCTATCTTGCAGACAGATTCCAGAGCGTGAGGTGTGATGATGTGACGTCGGCGGAAAGAGTAGTAAATATAGGTGTTCCACAGGGTTCAATTCTTGGACCAATCTTGTTTTTAATCTACATAAATGACCTACCGGCAACTGATCCTAGGGCAGGACACACTATTTTTGCGGACGACACAACTCTCTCTTCTGCCGGCGACTCATTGGAAGAGGCTTTAATAGAGTCCAGGGAATCTCTGGAATTGTCGAGTGAATGGTTCCGAGCAAATAGGCTTCTTCTCAACGAGGATAAAACCAAGCGGATGGTATTCACTATGAGATATTTTGCATTATTTCAGTCCCATGTCTCATATGCTATTTTGGCTTGGGGGCACTCTGCGGAGGTTTATAGACTGTTTGCCATTCAAAGGAGAGTAGTAAGAGTAATATCTAATCTCGGCTACAGAGACGATTGTAGAGGGGCGTTTGTTGCTCTTCAAATTTTAACATTGCCAGCCCTCTATATTTTACAGAATTTACTTTTTATAAAAAAGGCAGATAATTTTAAATCACACACAGACATACATGACTATAATACACGCAAGAAAAATAATTTAGTACCCTTATGGTGGCGCTTAGGAAGGTGTCAGGATGGCCCGGGCTATTGGGCCATTAAATTTTATAATGTTTTGCCAGAAAGCATTAGGAACCTGCCTTATAAGCAGTTCTACAGCAGAATGAAGGAGATCTTGACTGATAATGCTTTTTATTCATATACAGAATTTTTAAATTTTAATGTGTTTTAACCTGTATTTCTTTTTTTGGTACTAGATTTAACTATGTATATTGTTTGACGTGTGTAAACATTATGTATTAACTTGAATAAAGGAATTTTGAATTTTGAATTTTGAAGAAATTTTTCAAAATACAATCAGATTTAAATGATTTTTTTTGCATTATAGATTGGTTTCTTGATGAAAAAACAGTATTATAGTATCAAAGAGAAAGTTTTTAAATCAATAATATACTGTATTTGCTATTCCTAAATAACTGTTCTATTTGTTTTAATGCTTAACCTATTGTTGTTTCATAATAACGATCATCATTTATTTAACTATAAGATATCATTGGTTTATATGAAAATTTAATTGGTTTTTAATGAAAGGATATATTTGGCATAAAAGCATTTATATTTTAAACACCATTGGCTTTCAATAACAAGCTACAATGCGTTCAAATATTTATTAAATTGTAGGAATAATCTTATGATTTTTTATAGTTTTCGTTCTTAAAATCCCCAACAGGGCCTAAGTTCTTGGTTTATGGGAGATTTCCTATGGGAATATGCATTTTCTCTCATGAAAATGGCAATCTCGTATTCTTGAACATATTTCGTAGAGAAAGTTAATATGTATAATGTATATAATAAGACCACTTGAACTCCAGTTTACCTCTGTGAGGATATTGCGACCGATATATTTCCCCAAGGGAATAAATTCCACTGCTTGAAGAATTGAGGCCCAGACAAGTAAATTTTCCATACCACAATGCAGTGATATAGAACTGGTTAATTCTTACAAAATACACAACGCATGGATAAATACTATAGGAAGCAAAGCCACGACGCGACGCGACGGCAGCCAAAAGAGAAATATGTCCTTCATTCCCTCTACGCAGGTGAAGAAGTGTAGCCTAACTTTTCTATGATTAAATTAAACAGAAGTACCATTGTAATTGTAAGAATTATAAAATATAATTTTATTGTATTGGGTAAGTCGTTATAGTATTCGTTATAATAAAATAGAAAGAAAATTAGCGCCTAGCGGTGCATCAGTACACATCCAGGATGCCAAAACATTGGGTTCCCTGGTGCACAGGTATAGTGATGACCACCGTTTCGTCTGTATTAGGACTCAACGGAAAGCTGCAACCCGTACCCAACTACAGAAACAGCGAAATTATGTTTACCAGAATTTCTTATGACTTAATAAATAGTAAAAACGCATCACCGCCATTTTTAATACAAAAGACAAACCCACCGATTAAAAAAAAATATATCTTATTGTTTACAATAAAATATAATTTCCTATTGCTTGTGTTGCTTATTATATATGTATTTTAATAAAATGCACAATTTCTTAAGTCTTAATTTAATATTATAAGAAATTATTGTACATAGTATTACTTTTGTATTAAATTGTATTTAATATAATTTTATATTAATAGGTAATAAAATGGATTCTGTATTTTATGATAATCATTATACATAATACTATACATTTTTGATAGTCAGTTATAGCCAGTACGATCCTGGTAAAGTTTTTAAAAACATATTAAGCTATAAGATCGTGTATCTCTTCTAATAGCAGAGATAATGAAGTAAGCTGAAAATAAGAATGTCAGGGAAAGATACTACTACAGTATAATTTTAACTGCTATATCTGGCGATTGCTAGTATTGTTCACAGAGTGATACAAATTTAAAAAATATTTTTATTACACCCGGTATAAAACACATATTTATTTTTTTAATCACAAATAGGGAAAAAATGATATTTTCAAGGAATTAATTTATATCACAAAAAATCAAGCATCAAATATGTGGCCAACTGATGATAATGCGTTAGTTTTGTCGAGGAGTTTATATACCTACATTGCCGGGTTGGGTAATGTGGCGTTTCCCCTTTTAAGAGTTTAATATACGCATCACCCATTTTACTAATAGATTGTTAAGATATTTTTAGATATTAAGGGTGGAATTAATTATTGGTAAATGTTAACCTAACAGTATAGTGCTTGCTTACTTCTAAAAATAAAATCAAAAATTATGAACAGATGCATGCAGCAAAGACAAATACATAATTGGTATTACATACATTTTGGAGCCACAACGTATATATACCCGTCAATATAAATAGCCAAAATACTCATACAATGGTGACAATTTGCCACCTAACAAAATCCCGCTAATCGATTATTCAGGCGCTAAAATCTACGCACTGGCTGATAGCTGAAACCGGATTCTCGATTCGCTGGAAATAATTATATTTGTCGCTGAATATGAAACAGGTTTTTACAAAATTGTTTGTGTGGATTCCGAAAAAATCATGTTTAAAATAGCGTTTAGAGGGATTTTGTTGATTTGCAAAATGTCACCAATAAATTGAACCGCTATTTTTCTGGATCCGATCAATATTTTTAAATTCTGCTCCACAGTTACCAGCTCCATGGGAAATTGTATATACATATTAAAAACGTGATACAATGAAGATTTCTTACCTTAAAAGGTAAAAAAACATCAATGATTTAGTATCATTTCCGCCTATTTAAATAGAGATTTTTTAAAAACTTTTAATAGTCACCATTTTGAAACAGCTTGGCAGAATCGCGCCTAAATTTATTAGCAGTTACAAGATATTAGCTTTCAAATGATGTATCACAAGCTGTATGTTTCCATTAAAAAAAGATCGATGTCGTCATATCTTTGACAAATGTCTATAAAAAAAATGAATAACGTCCAAATGTGAGCATATATAAAACTAAGTTGACGTGTCCAAGCGTTTTCCCCAAAAGTTACAGGTTAAGGCTATATTAATTTTATTCCGGACTTCTGGGCAACCCTGTATATGTAAAGGCATGGCGCGACCAGCAATATTTATTGCAAAAATCTTACACATTTATAGTTATAGTTCTCAATAGCCTCTATTAACAAATCCATGTTGTTTTT
Source organism: Polydrusus cervinus (assembly GCA_935413205.1). Lineage (NCBI taxonomy): Eukaryota > Metazoa > Arthropoda > Insecta > Coleoptera > Curculionidae > Polydrusus > Polydrusus cervinus. The sequence goes on along the minus strand of OW284520.1, from coordinate 23,323,319 downwards.
TTTTAATAATAATATATTCTTAAAGGTAAAGCACTCTTTCAATGTAAAATTGTATTTATTTTCCTAAATATAATTCAATCAAACTGGGTGTGAATTGAAAGAATTCGTCAAATGGTACATTGTAAAACCATAATTACCATCATAAAATTGTTTGTATTGCAGAATGTTACCTTACCTATTAACATTGACATTCTAAATACCTACATTTTAATTCCTCTAATAAAACAAAATTATTTTCTAAATATAGCCTTACCTTTTTTTTTAAAGTACTTACTATTAAATGGACAAACAATGCTTTTCTTTAAATTTTAATTAAATTATATATACAGGGTGTCCCATAACTTATGGGCCGTAGAGTAACTGGAGATACTAGACATCAAATCATATAAGTGATGAAAGTAAAAGTTTATTCTCGAAAATAAGCCATAATTTTAAAACGGTTAAATGAATCGAATTAAAATATTATATTTTATGAGCAAGAAATAAGAATTTGTAGAATTCTAGAGGGCGCTAGTTGCATACACTGGGCTTCATAAATCTATGATTTTTTTTCTTACCTGTGATATTAGGTGTATTTTAATTATAGTATCTTAGAGAAGGGTATTTTCTGACTCAAAAAGGTGTACTTGATTGATCTTAAGATCTTTAACGGTTTTCGAGATATTTGCCTTTAAACAACCTAAAGCATAAAAAAACATAGTACCTACATAATTAAATTAATTTTTAATTATCAAAAAAAAACTTATATGACATAATCGGCTTAGTTTGATGTCTAGTATCTCCAGTTACTCTACGGACCATAAGTTATGGGACACCCTGTAAAGTCAATATTAAATTGCCCGTTGCCAATTAAATTATTTAGTTGGATGAAACATATACATTGGGTAAGTAGAATTAATCATTTTTCTTTGTGTAATAGCTACATGAACGACTAATTTTTTTAATGCTTCATTATATAATTCTCCCTAATAAATATAACAAGCCTTTTAATTTTATATGTTGTAAAAATAATTGGGCATTAGGGGACATACAAAGGCCAAACCGTAATGAAGTATATTTAGTCGAAATCGACTTTTTGCGGGAGAACCAAGGAATCGTGACGAAAGTTATTACTTCGTTTAACTTGCAATTTCATGCTTTTTTGTTCTAATCTTTTACGCCATTACATTTCCTTAAATTTCCCCTATTTTATTATTGTGCCAAATAACATCCCTGTTTTATTGCTTTGATGCCTCTTTTGTTGTGTTTTACGTAAGTATTTGAGGCCAAAATACAAATTCTTCTAAACCACTTTTGGTACAAGGGAAGCAACCTAATTATTTTACAGAAAATATCTTTAAAATAATTATAAACTTCAAGAGAATTAAATTTTACTCAAATCTTAACAAATATTCTTAAAGTTTCCATAGATATTTAACCCCTGGGCAACCTTATACAGTAAAACATGCATATGCATGTTTATGGTTAACCAGCTTCCTTAAGAACCGTTCTCTGCAAGTGGCGATTGACGGGTTTCTCTCAGACACCTTCACCATCAATGCCGGTGTTCCTCAAGGGTCCATATTGTCGCCTACCCTCTTTTTACTGTATATTAACGACCTTCTAGTAAAAACCCAAAATCCAATTTATAGCTTTGCTGATGACAGCACACTTGTCTCATCTTTTACCTTGACTCCCCAAACATCCGCTGCCGACGCACATCTTCGCAGGCAGCATGAAGTATTGCGCCTCAACAATGACCTGGAAGAAATTTTGGCTTGGGGTGACAGTAACCAAGTCGAATTTAATGCTAAGAAAATCCAGGCAGCAGTCTTCTCCAAAAAGGTTAACATTGCAGAAACGGATATAGTCATGGCAGGACACGCAATTCCCCTGGCACCGTCTTTTAATTTGCTGGGGGTCAATCTAGGAGGTAATATGTCTTGGCATGATCACGTTGCCGCAATTGCCAAGGCAGCTGCACAGAAACTTGGTGTACTTTTCCGTACCAAAAGGTTGTACACACCTCATCAACTTTTGACACTCTACAAAGCTCAGATTCGACCATCATTAGAATATTGCTCTCATGTCTGGAGCTCTGCACCCAAGCACACCCCTCGGCTACTGTATTCCATTCAAAGGAGAGCCGTTCGTCTGATCGGCGACCCCGAGCTGACCAAGACCCTCGATAGCCTGGAGCATCGAAGACAGGTTGGTGATTTGGCTCTCTTTTACAGATATTTCCATGGCAGGTGTTCGACTGACATTGCCCACTTGATTCCACCTAGAGCAATGCAAAACAGAAATACACGGCGAACCACTGCCGCTCATCCATATGTTGTTCAGCTTAGTACTCCTCGAACTTCATTGTTCAAGAATTCTTTCATCTGGAGAACGTCATCTTTGTGGAATGATCTTCCTGAGGTCGTGTTTCCCAATGAATACAATCTTCAACGTTTCAAGACCAACGTTAATCGCTTTTTTCGCACTCGCACCGCTCCCAGAGCGCCTTAAAGGATTTTTCCTACAGTGCAGGTGTTTTATCATAAAAAAAGAAAAAAAAATATAAATTTACTAGGATCACAATGTAACTGCTGATGTACCTTCATCAATCAGTACAATACATTAATAATACATAAAGTCGTATCTGCTATAAGTGGTCAATTACATTTTAAATCTCACGAAACATTATCGAAACAATTCGCCCATATCCACAGGCCGCCACGTCGCGTAACGGCGCGGTGCCGGTGTGGCGAGGCCACAATATATAAAACCAAGATATTGCCAATGGTATGCAGCCTTTTGCCAACTCAGTCTTCCATGCATAACTTGCCGGAGAACCGCGGCTCAGAGGTGAGTTACTGGCATTGGACTGTGGCGGTCCTGGTTGGATCCCCGGAAGAAATTTAGTGGATAAGAGAATGCAGTATTATGCTACTAGTGATTCCTGATATATTGGGACCGAGAAGGGCGTCATGGACCTCTGGGGGCATAAAAAGGATAACTAGTGCATACACATGGTTTAGATTCCACGTTAAACTGTAGGTCCCGTCTGGCTGACATTACCCAGACGATAGGGGATACAATGGGCCTTATAGGCCTAAGTATACTGGCCCTTCGGCCTACCCCAGCAAGAAAAACTTGTCGGGGAATGGTAGTAGTATAAACAATAAATTTTGACCACTATTTTTTTTCTGTGGATGCCATGACGCGTGCCATGTGAGCAGAACTGGATCCACAAAAGAGCCCCTGGGCTCTTTGTAACTGGATCGTTCATTTTCGTGCATTGTTGTTTTGTTATACCATAAATTTTTAAGTGTTGTGTTGTATTTATTATATTAAAGACTATTTAGAACCATTCAGGTGTCCTTATAAACAACTGTGGCTGATATAGTGCCTCTAAAGTGCCGTATAATTTATAACCCGCATTTACCAGCCCTGTTCACATGACCTACAAAATTAAATACGCAAGTTTTTTTATCCTCCTTTAGTCCTCCATCTGAATCACAAATTTTGTACATGTCATTAGCTATATAATAATATGTTATACAGGGTGACCGGTGTGTTTTCGTTAATCCTTTTTTCCTGTTTTATTTTGACCATACAGGGTGACAATTTGAAAACGAACAGCATTTTTTAATATTGCCTCTACCAATGATAGTATGAAAATTTGGCAAAACACGTCAATTGATATATCGAGGGGGACATTTTTTAAGACATTTGTTGTCGTGTTACTTTCAACCCTCTGACCCCCAGGGCACCTACCCCTAAAATTTGAAATGACAACCCCTATTTATTTTGCCATTTTTGTGTTCCTTATAAAATTCTACATAAACTGTTTCATTTTATTTTTTCTAGTGGCGATATCGAAGACGAGATGTAAATAAATAAAGGAATTTGGAATGTATGTATTGGTAGGTACAAACAGTTTTAAACGAAGTGCTATGAAGCGGTGAGTGCAATTCGTTTTAAAAATCGATATTAAATACATTTCATTAATTTGTGAGGTTAATAATCACAATTTTGAAAAAAAAATAATACAGTTTATGTAGAATTTATAAGGAACACAAAAATGGCAAAATAAATAGGGGTTGAAATTTAAAATTTTAGGGGTGGGTGCCCTGGGGGTTAGGGGGTTGAAAGTAACACGACAACAAATGTCTTAAAAAATGTCCCCCTCGATATATCAATTGACGTGTTTCGCCATATTTTCATACTATAGTCGGGAGGCAATATTATAAATGCTGTTCGTTTTCAAATTGTCACCCTGTATATACATATACACTATATTGCTAATACCATAATTCAATGATGACACCACTGTAGGTAGATGATCAGGGTCCGTTGAGTTTGCGTAGCTCGGAAATTTGCTTCTTGATGTAAGCATTTCACAGGATCGACTTTCAAAATATTTTTACAAGCTTTTATTTAAATTCACCCATTAATTCGGGTGTTTACAGTTTATGGTCAAATAAAACTAAGTAACCAATATTTCACATACTTGAAATACCTTATTCCTGGTATTGAACCGCGATTCGTGCAAAAAAGGATTATGCACTTTTTTCTACCCATCTTGAGACACAAGTCGCTAACAATAACAAAATATCTGGTAAAGTTTTATACCTAAATTCGCACCTAAAACTTAAAAATAATATCCACAATCACACATGGAACATCCGAACGAATACAGCGTAAAAAAATATGAAAACGACTAACAACTAACAAAAAAAAATTTCTAAAGTAAAGTTTGATAAATATTAACACCCAAAACTTGGAAATTATAACCACACACGAACGAACAAAACAAAAGATGGCGACGAATAAGAATACAAACAACTACATAACACCTAATGTTCAAACAACGGCGAGCCGGTTCTGTTTACGATCTGTTAGATATCGTGTCGGTTGCCTAATTTTTTTCCTACAATGCATCGCATCGCAAGCGTCACGGGCCCAATTTCAGGTTATTGGTTTGGCAATATAGTGTATATATGTGATTTTGACGGATAAATAATTGAAATATTTCAAACTTTTCTGACACCCTGTCTTACCAATGAAGGTCATTGCCACTCTACATAAAATATTTTTCCTGTGTAGTTATTCCGTTTAACACAAAGGCATTAAGTTTTTTGCAAGTCTCTCGAATAAAGTGGACGGACGATTTTTCTTGCTGAGCTTAGAATACCAAAAACGGCGTCCATAAATCATTCAGATGAGATGCTCGTCAAGCTTAGCAGATCAAGCAGAGGAACAGAAGACTTTTGACACCTCGCGGACATTAGGATAATAATTTACATTATAGCCTCTCCGTTTTTTTGCGTTTATACGCCTTAAACTCGTTTTAACGTTTCTTTTAACTGTGGATGGATAAGTTAATAATTGATCTTAAAGGTAAAACCAGTGGCGGATCCAGGATTTTGCTGAGGGGGACAACTAAAAAAAGAGCGTATCCCGGCTCTAAAAATAAGTGAATTCTCACCGACAGACAAGGTTCAAAGTAAACAAAACACCCATTTTGTAAGCCTCAGGGGGAGGGGGGCGAAACTGCCTTCGCCCCCCTCCTCCCCTGGATTCGCGCCTAGGTAAATCCATTGTTATTAAAAAAGTGATTAAAAAAAATAGCTGCTGTTTCAATTATGGTGGGTGTTAGGAGAGGCCATAGTTCCCCTCTCTCCTTATTTTTTTATTTGAATCAAAAATTTATCACGAATGCTATGCACATACCAATTTTTCCTATGGCAGGCACGGAGTGGTGTCAAAGTTAAAGATATAACCAAAATATATTTTCCCTTAACTAAAGATTTATGCACAAATATTCACTTACTTATTATAAAAACTCTAATTCTCCACTCTAGACAATTGCTACAAGATTTAAATTAAACAGAAAATGAACGTTTGTATTTGCCTTTATACGTTTTTTACAATGAAATTAATTTTGTTACTATTTTCTGATATTTTCAACGGGGTCCCAAACCCAATCGACTTAAAACGTGTATTACACACGACAAATATAGAAAAATAACTGATAAATCTTTCTTAAATAGTAGAAAATTAAGTTGAATACATAAAACCAGATATAACAGACAAAATTTTAAGATTTCAAAAGAAAGAATTTATTTCGCAATTTTTTGACCGGTATCACTATACAGTACTGCTACTTCTCTTTTTATATATACAGTGTTGCTTCTAGTATGTAATATGGCATAGTTTTTTTTTTAATTCTTGCTGCAATCTCTTGGAGTTACTATTCTTTTGCAAGCAGGCAGCGGCGACGCCAGGCAGGGTAGGGGCAATATTGAGGGATTCGGTTTTGTAATGGAATTTCCGTGGGGAAGGAGGATTTGACTATGAAATTTTTGATATGGAAGGATAGGTATTATACAAGAATATAATAATGTAATAAGAGATAAAGAGAACGATGGGGACCTTTTTTTTTGAGACGTCAGGTTTGGACAAGAGGAGAGTTTTGTTTACCCCGCTTATGGCGTTATAGTGCGTGGGGAGGGGGCGACCTTTTTTTTAGATGTCATTTTTGACTTGGGTCGGGCTCACCCTAAAATTGTCGGGCCCACTTGTGCCCACCCATCCCAAAAATCCTGGCGCCGCCACTGCAAGCAGGCAACCAAGAGTACACTTTAACATAAATAATACATTAGATTGACTATGGTTTAGAAAAAGACAGAAACTAGCAAGCAGATAAATTTGGTTCTGTCCATGGTTTCAAATTAAAAAGTGAACAGAAATGATGTTCGCATACTCGAATCTGGGGAACTTGATTATATATGCTCGGAGACTTAAAATTGCCACTATTACTAGTATATTTTGAATAGCTTTCCAAAACATCTTCATTCTTGTAGATACATTGGCAGACTACTTTCTATCGTAGTGTTAGCAGTGGCGGCTCGTCAGGTGAGTTAAAATAAATAAAACCAGGAGGAAATGTTTTCGACAATATTAAATATTTATGTACCAATATAGCTACCATTTTAGCCCTTAAAACATAATTATGTTCGAATAAATAATATTAATTTAATCCGAATGTAGCTATGCATAATAGGGCCACGGTTAACTCCGATGGACAATAATTATACACTCTCGTACATTTTGGCACGCCCCAGTTGACCGCCGTGTTCTCTACTCAACAGCATTGGAAGGCAAGCAGAGCCATCCAGTCAAGAGGTTTTGTTTTCTCGTCGCTATGGTTACGTGACTTCACTGGCGTCCGAAACGCGAGACGTCACACGGCAGCATGAATAAATTTGCATTTTAATAAAGTGCAATTTGAAAATAGATCAGTCGTATACCATTGTTTTATCATAGGTTCGGGACGTTCGGGTATTTATTTTTGAGGCTTCGCGTAACTTACGGTTATAGATATCGTTTTTACTGTTATTTACTGTGGGATTAAAAAGTTTTGCTTTTGTTTTTTAATTAATTCAATAGTGTCGAAGTACCTACTTGGTTCAATTGTTATTGTGTGTTTCAATAATAAACCCAATTAATGACATAGTTTGTAATTTGTTGGAAACTCCATTCAGTCGTTGGACAGATAAGGATAAGAGAGACGTTTTGTTACACGGGCGATCTACTGGAATCTTAAACATAGATTTAAAAAAAGTATTAAAAAAAAGTGGCAGATCCTATAAGATTAATTTTCAGAGTTCCTGGTTTTCAGAATATAATTGGCTATGTAGTAGTGTCGCCTTACAAAAATTGTTTTGTTGGTCGTGTTTACTCTTTTCGAATAAATATTGCGTTTGGAATAGGGACGGATTTACATATTTTTTAAATATTACTAGATCATTGCATAAACACGGGGATTCTGGATAACACTTAAAATGTCAGTTAATGTTAAGAAATTTTGAACAAAATCAAAATACTATTGTCGATGCTTTAAAAGAAAACGCTAGACGTCAACCGAAGAATCGATCTGATTCTGATTTAGAAAAACTTGCTATGTAAGTACGTAATTAAAATATAAATTTGTCAATGTTTGTTTAAGTACCCGCACTATACCTAGCTCTTCACCATTTTTTAAGACCGCGAGCCGCCACTGAGTGTTAGTGCTGTAAACAAACCTTGTATATTAAAAACGAGGATTTGGAAAAAAGAATACTGATTTCATATAAAGAAAAGTTATAGAATCTGGAAGACTGTCAGATTGATACTTAATTAAAGTTTACGACCCTAGAAAGGGAAAACTTTGAAAATACTAAAACGTATTTACATTGCACTTACTCCTTTCGCACTTTAAAGGATGTCTTTTTACAGAAGACTGTTCTCGGCGAAATTCAGAGAATTGAAAAAGGCTCCAGGGAGTAAGAAAACTACGAAAAGTCAAAAGAATTGAAATATAAATGCATTCCTTGCTCTATTCTAAATATTGATGTTGTATTATGTAGTAGTATTCTTGGATAAGGTCTCCAACCGATAGAATAGTTATTTTGTATAAAAGAGGAGATTGCATTTATGATTGGTATACTTTATTATTTGATTTATAATAATGTAAGATTTTTTAGTTACTTTCATTTAGTAATATGAATTTTACAGTTCTGTAAATCGTTTTGTAAGGGCATCTATTACAGCACTAGTACTGTAGTGAAAAAAAAACGGTTTTATTAAAATTTTGCTGTTAAATAAAACCACACTTTTTAAAAGAATGATTTATTATTAACAACTATAAAATTAATTACCAATTATTTATTAAAATATAACACTTAAGGTTTATTATAAACATTAATAATACACTTTTTACAGTTAGAAATTTGTATACCAGAAGTGAATGTGATGAAGCCCTTTACGTTCGAATTTCCAATCATTAAATCCGTGTCTGGACCCCATGATCTTCTTTGCTATTTGTTTCTTATTTTCTAAAGAATTCTCAATGTAGCCGTCTGCCGTAGAAGAGGATTTCCAGCCCCCATGACGCTTTAACATCTGCATATCTGCACCACCATCAACTAGAATGGTGGCTGAGGAGTTCCTAAAACAATGTCCACTGTATCCTTCGGGATTATTCAATCCAAGTTTTGTTGCAATCTTTTTTGGTATACTTTCAAAACTTTTAATTCCGACAGGCTGGGAGGTGCATTTTCCTTTTCCATAGAATACATTCCATTCCATTAAGAGACCGAAGTTTAGCATATTTTCGAAAAATACTTAAACAGTTGACACCTGTCACATTTCCTTCTGTTATAACAAATTCTCGCACAATTTTCGTTTTCGAGAATGGAATCACAATTTTTTACAAATCATTGTGTTCAATATGATCCAACATTAACTTTTTCGCGCCGACAAGCCCCAAAAATGCCGATTATCATAACAACATTCATAAGTAAATATGTTTCATTATCTGCAGTACTAAGAAACTTACATACGTCTTCCTTTGTGAAAACTTTGGACTTTTTGGCCTTGTAACCCTCTGAACTTCTTTTCAAAAATGCGATTAGTTGAGAAAATCGGCTTATATCTTGATTTTTCTTAACTGAAATCACAGTTCTCAACATTGAGTAGTGAGTCCATAGTGTAGATGGTTTCTGGGAGCGTTGCTTTACGGAAAAATAACCCAAAAGGATTTTCTCAGACACCCCCTTAATTTTGTTAGCTTTAGACCAATCGTCAAACTTCTGATACTCCAACTCATACCGCGCCTTTGATTTTGTCGGAACTAAACTTGAGATCGCTTCGTTTGCCGCTGCTTCTACATCAGAGGGTAACCTTTCATCAGAATCGCTCATTTTGAAAAACGCTTTTTATATTTTTGAATTTGTTTGACAGTAACCATGCGAAACAATAACTATGCTAAAGGTAACATAAAAAAACTTGATTAGTAAACTTAATAGCAGGTGCATTTTTATTTTTAAAAATGCCTTTTGCCAAATATTTTTATTCATAAATGAAAGTAGATAAAATTTTGTATAATATTCTTGTTGTAAATTCATATTACTACACTCGATGTTTTATTAAACTCGGCTGACGCCTCGTTTGACAACTTTAACATCTCGTGTTGTTATATGAATCTTAACAACACTTATATCGTAAATAACTATTAAAACAACACCATTTTTTTATGCACAGTTAATTATCCTCTTTGTGTCAGTATTAAAATACGCTTTGTATTTTAATGTCAAATTGAATTCTAAAACTTTATTATTTGATTGAGTTTTTTTAATTGAAAAGGTTTCTTGAAATATATAAACAATTGTACGACGTACGAAGATTAGCATACTAAACTGGGTAATTCTTTTAGATTGAATTAAAATTGAATTTTTTAGCTGCTCCAAATTTTCAAACCTAACACTTTTATAAATATAATTTTTTAAATGCCCCCAAAGTAAGAAAACACTTGGTGAGAGATCAGGAGACCTAACTGGCCAATTAATGATTGAGTTTGGACCGACAACGTGTCGACTAAAGGTATTATTTAGTTATTTGCGTACAACAAGCGGTGTGGGCCGAGCAACCATCCATTTGGAACCAAATCTCCTGATTTTCATCAGCGACTTCCGCCAATGCGGGTCCAATATGTTGGATCAGCAAAATTCAATCATCAATAAAAAATTATTTTAAAAAATTTCTACCCATTCACTTTCTGAGGGTATTGGGTTCGTGTGCATGCAATACGATGTTTATTTTGTAGGCTCCACTACCGATAATTTTGAAAATTTGGCTCATTATTTAATGTAAACGTGCATTCGTCTTAGAAGCAAATATTTTGTAAAAAATATCTGTTGTTAGCTCGCTTCATCATTTCAAAACAAAAAAGTGATCTTCCGCTCTTTATCCCGTTCTAGTAATTCTTGATGCTTTTGATACTGAATTTTATTTATGCTTTTTCAAAGTTTGCAGTACTGTGATAGGATTTTTTTCTACCGCTTGCCCGAGAGTTCTAGTGCTGATATTTTTATTTTATTCGGCGTGAAGTAAAATATTAAGATCTCTATCATTGTTTTCTTTAGCTCTTGTAGTTGTTTATTATAGTGCCTTTCGCCTCAAAATTTGTAATAACTTTTGGTATTGCCGACTTGGTAGGAATGGATCTATCAGGGGAATAAACGGAAAACATATCAGATACAATACTTAAGCTTTTCCCGCATAGTACCATTTTATCACAGTGACTATTTGAGGAGCAACTGTGCAAAACGCAATAAATCCATTTTTTATAATTTTCAAGGTAAATATAAAAATGTAGTGCTTTTTAGTCAATCTATCATTAGAACAACCCAGTTTGATCAAGGCGCGATAAATCAATTAGAAATAGCCATATTAAAAACACTCAGTTAAGCAAAACGGATTAATTCCAATGCACGTTTAAGCAAAGTGCAATAAATCCAATTCGCATTTAAGCAAAGTAAAATAAATCCAAAAAAAGAATATTCATTTGTGTTTAAAGCGTTTGCATTCTTTTATTATTATTTTAATCTTATATATATATATAACTAATAATTATTTCACTGAAGTTTTAAATTTTATTGGCCTTATAAAATAATGTAAACTTAATTACTTCAAGCAAAACGCAATAAATCCAAACAAGAAGTAAGCAAAAAGGAATAAATCCATTCTAATCTAGCAAAATGGCATAAATCCACATTCTGGTTAAACAAAATGCAGTAAATAATAATAATAATAATAGTAATAATAATAATAATAATAATAATAATAATAATAATAATAATAATAATAATAATAATAATAATAATAATAATAATAATAATAATAATATACGCACAGTGATAGATATTGTAAATCATTTTTACCCTTTTTAAACAACAACATTACCGTTTCGGCAACCAGATGCATGCTTTTCAGGCGGCTGATTAATACCTATCGGTTCTTTTTCGTAAGAAAATCAAATATGTATATATCTTAAGATGGAAAGTTCTTGTCAATCAAATCAATCAATCAAATTAGGTGTTTATACACAAGAACTTTCCATCTTAAGATATATAAATAATAATATATTACATATTGTTGATAACAGGTGTCAATACATAGTTATATAAGTACCTAAATAAGTTTATTTATTATAAAATAATTTAGTTTTTGCACCTAGGGAACTAAATCACTGTATGTGCAAAATTTTATTCTAATTAACAAAAATCGTTATTAAAATAAGTAATACACAGATTTAATTAAAAGCTACTATATACTACGCTACGCTATCTTATTTATAAAAAAAAATGTTGTTTATAGTATATATTATAAAGTCATAATGAATGGTATAAGTAATGTAATGTGGATATTATATTATGCACCTGGGTGCGTAAACATCAAAGTTTGTGAAAACAAATAATTTTAAAATAATACACTAAATTTATTTATGTTACTACTTATAAAAATTCTACATTTTTTTCTAAAAACTTTTCTACTTGTAATATTTCTTATTTCTAGTGGTAGAACATTATAGATTTTTGGAGCTAAGTAATGAATAAATCTGAGGTTAATGTTTTTACTACTTTTAGAAATTGTCAACTGTCCATCTAAATGGTTGCGCGTCTGATATGGGTGATTAATGCAATTTCTTAATGTGGAAGTTTTATGTGTTAATACGGCGGTTGATAAAATATACAGTGATCGAATATTTAGGATTTCTGAATTGTAAAGTAATTGTGTAGAATAGCGCTTGCTTTTTTTTATTAATTATTTTTAAGATATAATTTTGAACCACCTTTAGAGGTTTTAGAGAGTTATTGTAAATTGTAAAAATATAAAATTTATGAATTAACTTTCTAATAATTAAATAACTGATATGTGCTCCCCATTTAATAGTAATTCCCAAATATTTTGTTGAGTTTACTTCACAGATAACTTCATCAAGGTTTTCAATTTTTATGTTATTAAAATTAGGACGATTAGAAGAAGTAACAGAGAAAGCTATGTAATTGGTTTTAGAGGTATTCAAGGTTAATTTAAAGAAATTCAACCAGTTTTTAATTTTTTTTACTCCATCCATAGCTGACCCTTTCACTTCACTCCAAGTTTCACCCTTGAATACCAGAGCTGTATCATCAGCATATGATATGACTATCCCGTTATTAATACTCGTGTTAGCTAAGGAATTTATGTAGGTAATAAACAAGATTGGTCCTAAGACTGTACCCTGAGGTATTCCAATTTTTACGGTTAACGGATCACTGTGTATGTTATCAATTTTTACTATTTGTTGACGATCCCTAAGGTAACTCTCAAAGACATCTAATACAGTACCCCTTACGCCATATGAACTTAAATCATTCAAGAGCAAATCCACTAAAAAATATACCATATTGTCATGAAAATCGAAAATTTAGATTAAAAAAGGAAATATTTCTTTTTAATCCTATTACATAAATCATTCTGCGCCACATGAAAATCTTAGTTTTTCTTCTAACCTACTTTGCTAGTTTTTTAAGTTTTATTCAAAACAACATAAATTATGGATTTAATGCGTTTTGCACAGTTGCTCCTTATGTATTCTATTGTGCAACTCACAATAATTATCTAGATAAAAAAATTATCAATAGTAAAAAATCTAATACTTTTAAATTAGATTTGACAATGACAAATCACAGGTTGACAGGTCCAATTAATGCTGGTATCCGCAGCGTCACCTGTTAAATTCTAATGAAAAACCAACCGCAAACCTATTCTAATAAGTTACGATCGGGTTATCCAAAGTTGTTTAAATGTGCACTTACCACACAGAGACCCTATAAAAGTCTCCCTACAACCCCGCTCTAAAGTCAACAAGGGAGCAAATATTTGGACAGTCTAAAACTTGCATGGGATTTCCTATGGTTCCAATCACGGTAACCGTGGAGAATAAATTAGAAATATTGATGGGATGCTCCTAACAAAATTAAGATTTGTTTTAAAATAAAGCAAACTGCATGTAAAAGTAATTAATATAAATATAATACCCAAAGACGACAAGTAGTATTTAGAGAAATACCCAAAACTCTTAGACCCATCTTACAAACTCAACAAAAAAATAATGGTTTTAAGTCCCTTGCAAGAACATCGTTTACTTTTTTGTATCATGTACCCTCGCTTATCCTAGTGAACGCTTACATGTCATTTCAGAGTTCGAAAGTGTTTAGGAACAACAAATATTTTGTTTTTCGGGAAGGGTCAGCCCAGTTTTCAACGTTGTGAGCCCAAAGTTTGCGGTAAGGTAAGTCTGGGCAGAGAGCAGATGAAAAATACAAAGATAAATGATGCACGACAGAAATAAGATTAATGATTGTGGTTGCCTTGGTGTCTGTAGAGTTTCGGTCAAAACGTGCGCATCCTTCGACAAAGATACATGTGTCGATCCTGATGAAACATACTTTAAACTTCTTGTACGGGGACCACCATTATTTGTTGTCTTTGGTTTATTGTTTACCGACACAAATTGTAAAATAAGTTTTAAAACTATTGACGAATACATTGTCCAACATTTATTTTTTAAATTACCATAAAATATAAACATTTTTAGTATAAATAGGCAGGTATGTACAGGGACATTATTTTAAGTGTCTCACCCGATTGGCGACTTTGCTATCGACCACAATAAAAAAACAATTATGTATTTCCTAATAGCTTTTAGTGTACAAATTTGACAGATACGACGCCATATTGGATTTTTTTAAATGGCAACCCTACTTCATAGTAACCCAGCTGCATAAGCTTATTTGTTCAAACATTAAAAATGTATAATTGTCCACATTTATTTTCAGCCGTTCCGGAGATACGAGGCTTCGGAGTTGGTGATTTTGTTATCATCAAATTAACAGAAGCTTTGAGATTAGAAGCTTAATTTTTTTTGAAGATACGTAATTTTTTATGGCGGAGCCACCTATGCTATAGCATATATGTCAGATGTCAAAAAGTGACGAATACGACGCCATTTTGAATTTTTTTAAATAGTAATCCATATATACAGGGTGATTCCTAAGTTGATACTTCTTTTTTAGCTGTGTATAGAAGGCATTAAAATAAACAATTTTTTCAAATACCTTATATACGAACACTTTAAAAACTGCATCGTTCGATTATGTTTTTTAAGTGTCTCACCCCATTGAAAAATAGAAGCGTTGTGTTTAAAAACGCAATTTTTTTTTTCCGATACGTATTTTTTTATGGCGGAGCCACCTATGCTATTGTGATTAATGTCAGATGTCTAAAAATGACAGATACGATGCCATTTTGAATTTTTTTAAATGGCAACCCACATTTATAACTACACCAGCGTGTTGCACTTCGCGGTCCGATTTCATAAATACGTTATATAGTTGTCGATATTTATTTTTAACCTTCACGGAAATACGACACTGGTGTAGTTATAAATGTGAGTTGCTATTTAAAAAAATTCAAAATGGCGTCGTATCTGTCATTTTTTGACATCTGACATATATGGCAATAGCATAGGTGGCTCCGCCATAAAAAATTACGTGTTTCCAAAAAAAAAATGAGGTTTTTAATATTAAAGCTTCTGTTAATTCGATGATAACAAAATCACCAACTTCGAAGCCTCGTATCTCCGGAACGGCAGAAACTAAATGTTGACAACTATACATTTTTAATGTTGGAACAAATAAGCGAATGCAGCTGGCTTACTATAAAGTAGGGTTGCCATTTAAGAAAATCCAATATGGCGTCGTATCTATCAAATTTGTAAACATATATTTTTTTTGACATCAAATTTGGCTTCATCACAAAAGGCTATTACGGAATACACAATTGTTTTTTTTATTGTGGTCGGTATGAAAGTCGCCAATCGGGTGAGATACTTAAAATAATGTCCCTGAACAAATTTCAAAAATCACACTGATAAAAGAGTTTATTAATCATTAGTAAATACGAGTAATCATTAATATATGGCTGATTTAAATATGGCGAAATCAACGTTAATTTATATTAAATATACTTTGGATTAATTTGGTTAATTATAAAATTGCTAGATAAATTAATGCGTGTTTCTCCTATATAAATATTTATCTAGAGTTTATTCTGCTGTTGAAGTTCCCTTGCCAGCAAGTTCAGTATATTCATTTTTCTACTCCCACATGGAAATTTGCTATTTCCTTTACACCAAAGTAACGAGAAAAGTAGGCTATTCTAGTTAACTCTATGGCAAAATTTCTTATTGTTACTGTTCAGTGCTGCACAGTGTTGCGACCTTTAAAAATAAAATTTCCCATCTTTAAAAAAAAATTCCACGCATGCACACAATACTGAAAAAGTGTTTTTTTACAGATCACAACTACAAGTGATCCTGAAGAATTTCTTACGAATATAACACTGTGCGTAAAAATTTCTCTTTTCCCTTTGGAGACAGCGCCGACCTATTATTTTTCTGTGCCTTGTTCTCACGAATCCGGAAATTTCCCATTAGTTGACAACAATGCTAGAAAAATTAAATTTTTCTGTGACGTTCTTATAAAGTACTGACCAATCACAGTTTCTTGTATTTACTGAGGCTCCTCCTTCCTTTTCCATAAATAAATAGTAATTTATAAGTATATGGTACCATATGTTATTAATTTGTTCAATATAACAATATACAGGGTGGCCCATTTGTCTGACAAAGTAATATACCGTCGCTACTATTAAAGATATCAAAAAAAAATTTCTATAAAAGTTGTGAGGTATAAAAAAATATATGTTCTAAAATTATTTTTAAACATACAGAATGGTCCAGAAAAATAGGACAAAAAAAAGATACATTTTTTTAAATGAAACACCCCATATATTTTAGCATTTTCTGTTTCCTTACAAAATTATTTATATGATGCCATATTTAGTTTTTTAATTTTTTGCAACGTTGCCAAACAAAATGCAAAATTCTTAAAATTTTGCAAAAAACATGATAGTAAAAAATTACCTGCATTTCATAATAAGAGTATCGAAATTAGAAAATTTCTTGTAAGCTCTTAAGTTTAGGGATAGTCTTAAATCTTTAAGTACCGAAAATTTTGTACAGGGTGTTTTCTGTTGACATCCAAATATACAAAATTTTAAAATACAATAACTCTGTTTTTTCAAATGAAACACCCTATATTTATTAGGCTCGTCTGATAGATATTGTAAGTATCTTTTATTATTGTTAAGTCATACCTATACCTAAAATTACTAGTTTTGGCAATATTTCGATTTTTATTTAAATTTCGTAAAAAAAACTATTGTTTTTATTTTTCTAGTAAGCCATGACCAGCAAAGTCAAAACAAATGTAATTGAATATAATGTCATATTATAATAAATTGATAACCATAGTTAGGTATTTATTTAATTAACTGAAACTTCTTTTTTATTACGCAACTTGATATTAAAAATAAGTTCACAAACATTATAAATATAAATATAATAATTTTAAATATGACATTATATTCAATTACATTTGTTTTGACTTTGCTGGTTATGGCTTACTAGAAAAATAAAAACAATTTTTTTTTACGAAATTTAAATAAAAATCGAAATATTGCCAAAACTAGTAATTTTAGGTATAGGTATGACTTAACAATAATAAAAGATACTTACAATATCTATCAGACGAGCCTAATAAATATAGGGTGTTTCATTTGAAAAAACAGAGTTATTGTATTTTAAAATTTTGTATATTTGGATGTCAACAGAAAACACCCTGTACAAAATTTTCGGTACTTAAAGACTTAAGACAGTTTATCTATCCCTAAACTTAAGAGCTTACAAGAAATTTTCGATTTTCGATACTCTTATTGAGAAATACAGGTAATTTTTTACTATCATGTTTTTTCCAAAATTTTAAGAATTTTGCATTTTGTTTGGCAACGTTGCAAAGAATTAAAAAACTTAATATGGCATCATATGGATAATTTTGTAAGAAAACAAAAAATGCTAAAATATATAGGGTGTTCCATTTAAAAAAATGTATCTTTTTATTGTCCTACTTTTTTGAACCATCCTGTATGTTTAAGAATAATTTTAGAACATATATTTTTCTATACCTCACAACTTTTATAAAAACTTTTTTTTGATATCTTTAATAGTAGAGACGGTATATTACTTTGTCAGACAAATGGGCCACCCTGTATATTCGCATCTATAATAGTTTTATGAATAATGTAACATGCTGAATATGCATAAAAAATTAATTTCATATACCATTATCATTGACTTGGCTTTACCATAATTTCTAATATGATTCTGTGGCCGAGACAGTAGTGCGTCGAACTTTGAATACAATGATCTAAT
Source organism: Polydrusus cervinus (assembly GCA_935413205.1). NCBI lineage: Eukaryota > Metazoa > Arthropoda > Insecta > Coleoptera > Curculionidae > Polydrusus > Polydrusus cervinus. Next base: position 23,305,147 of record OW284520.1, on the reverse strand, counting down.
GGCCGTGATTTTGAGCCCAGTAGCCTGCATACTTTTTTAAAACATTTTTAGCATAAGGTTCGTAAGTTTGATCGTAGAAAAAATATACTGTTCAACTCGAACTAACTAAATTAATAATAAATACATTAAGCGTTATAATGCATCAAGAAACTTTTAAAAGAAATAATTATAATAAATAATACATGAAATATTTTTAAATTTAGCATTATACCAGAAGTATTTTAAATTATTCTAATTACCTAATTATCAAAAGTCTTCAGCACAGTTTGAACTGTGGTATGAAAAAAATGCTTTATTATAAAACGTAGTTATACCAAATAAAGTAATAAATCGTTAATTTATTTATAATAACAATTTTTGATAGATATGTTTATCTTAAATAAATATAATAGAAATCTACGGTAGAGTTATGATAAACTCTGCATTTCTATCAGTGCATTGGATAGCTTAAGGTCCAAATGGGCAGGTTGTCTTGTAATAGATATTTCTAACTTAGGGCATTCATTGTGCAAAAATCATTTCTAAATAGGGTCTATCTCAGTGGCAGCTCGCGGTCTTAAAAAATGGTGAAGAGCTAGGTATATTGCGGGTACTTAAACAAACAATGACTAAAAACCTATAGTGCGGGTACTTAAACAAACATTGACTAAAAACCCGTGTAACAAAACGTCTCTCTTATCCTCATCTGTCCAACGACGGAATGGAGTTTCCAACAAATTACAAACTATGTCATTAATTGGGTTCATTTTTAAAACACAACTAAGTAGGTACGTACACTACTGAATTAACTGAAAAATAAAAACAAAACTTTTTAATCACACAATAAATCATGTAAAAACGATATCTATAACTGTAAGTTTCGCGAAGCCTCAAAATAAATACCTTAAGGTTAGGCGAACCAATACTAAAACAATGGTGCATACGACTGATCTATTTTTAAATTGCCCTTCACCATAATGCAAATTGTTACATGCTGTTTGCGTAACTGACGTCACGTAACCATAGCAACTATAAATATCAAAGCTTTGTTGGGCGTTAGGTCTTATTCACTTGCTTTGAGCTAACGAACACGGTCGGCTGGGGCGCGCCAAAATACACGAGTATTTATAATTATTGTCCATCGGAGTTAACCGTGGCCTTATTATGCATAGCTACATTCGGATTACATTAATATTATTAATTTTTTTTTTTTACGGTTCGCTGACTACGTAGGCTATCTTGAACCAGTCATCGACCACAAATGTGATCTACCGACTGGGGAGTGTGAAACGGCACCTTCATCCTACGAGATATCCGATCTCATCCGGCCTGTCCGGCGTGAATAGGATGGCTAGGTGTCGATTCATTTTACACTCTTCCCTGAGGCAAGAGCACGCCGTGTTCCCAAGCGGTCACCCGCCCAAGTACTAACCGCGCTCGACACAGCTTAACTTTGGGTATCTGCGGGAACCGGTGCTTAATATGTCGAAAGGCCCTTGCCTAATATTATTATTTCGAACATAATTATTTTTAGGGGCTAAAATGGTAGCTATATTGGTACATTAATATTGTCGAAAAACTTTCCTCCTGGTTTTATTTTATTTTTTTGGTGAAGAGCCCCTTCGCCTACTTCACCTGACGAGCCGCCACTGGTCTATCTATACCAACATAAATTACTGCATATTTAAAAAATTTAATTATAAAAATCCGTTGCACTGTAAACACAGTTCAAGAAACTGGATATACATTCTGTATTGTGTACTGGTAAGATATTCCCACAATAGAGATTCAGAGGTTAAATAACATTAATAAGGATCTATACTGAACAAGAACTAGTAAAATCAGTTTGACCTTATAGACGTTAGGAATAAAAGTTTTTAGAATCTGACCCTTAAAGGTTTCTACTTGGCAAAACGTGGAATCGTGAGGAAAAATTTTATTCTTGTCATTTCTTTTCAGAACACTTTATTCAAATAGGTATTGACATTAAGGAGCAAAGCTACAATAAAATTTTAATTATAAATCGAAGAGCGGCATTTGTAACAATAAATTTTATATTCCTGGAAGATATGCCCGTCATATTTAAAACCTTAAAATTTTTATTCCATCTATCGGTGTGCGACCCAGACAGACAATCTTTCTATTGGGGACTGAAACGACTCCAAAAATATACTTGTCACGTATGGCCTGCAATAAATAGTTTTATATCTACGAATTTACAGTATTGAAAAGTGTATAAAACTTAAAACCTTAGGAAATTATTAACGGAATGGAGGCTGCTTTTATTAAATAACATTTTAATGACTATTTTTAATTTTATCCCAAGTAGCACAAAAATACTACTATTAGACTAAAGTGTTATATATCAGGTTTATAATGGTATTAAAATACATCGATTTATTATTTAATAGTCGTAATAAACACATATTTGCTGCAGAAACAAATATATTTTATTATTTTATCATAAAGATATTATTAAGACAAGTTAATAAAACATTTTTATAGGTTACGTATTAAATTGACTTGATGATATTTATATGACAACACGTATACGAGTATTTTGTATTAAGCTCGATACATTATATAGTTAATTTATAGTACTGGTTAAAAATACTTATAAAACGTTTATAAGAATATGACTTGTAGTGTTAATAAACCTGTATAACTAGGTTATATAGCGGTGGTGGAAACTTAATTAAAAAACAATTTATTCTTCGCAACAATTAGGTTGTGTCGGTCTCTCTTAAAAAAATATTTTATAGCTGCTGAGAATTGAAACGGAATAAAATACTTTTACAAAATGTCTACAAAACAAAACTGTATTTTTAAATGCAAAATCATTATTTAGGTAACCCTATAAAATAATAATAGTACTAACCCTAATTTTGTCATTCATACGGTTACATTTTTATTACTTAAATCATATCGAGTATATCTAGAGGAAAAAAAACAAAACGCAGTGGTAAATTCATTTTGACAACATCTTTACATCAAAATGAAGTTGGAGCTTGGTTCAACGCTGAACTAAGTTTAAGTCGTAATTGTACAACCGGGCCTTAGAGTATTGTTTATAAAGATATTTTCCGGCTAGATATTATTGGAGCCTCGATTAAATAATTTTTGTATTTTCGCCTAAAAAGAAAAATTGCCATTGGTGTGATAGATTTTTTACTTAAGTAGGTTAGAAATTGCGCAACTGGAATTAATTTTTAAATGTCTTTTTAGAACAAAATATATTAGGCGTAAGTATAAGCAGACATCAAAACAATAATTTGATAATTTATGTTATGTCAATCGATATAGTAACACAACTATATTCCATAAAATGGCACTATATAACAAATTATAAATCATATTTGTTATTTAAAAATCAAATTTGTTTTATAAATATTTTTTGTGCGATAAAATGATTTTTTTAGATGACGCCATGTTTACCGAAGTACTTTATGACGGCCATTATGTTATCCAAGTAAAGCAAATCAAATTATAATTATTATCCTGTTTAAATCTTTACTGTAATAAGAAAAAAGGCATGTAATATCACAATGGACATATAACAATAAGTATTTTTAATTTTGTAAATTATTATAAAACAATTTGCCAAAATAAAATATAACTGTAAAATGTAAAATCGTGATAAAAAGGAAGCGCTTAAAAATTTATTTACAAATGTATATATATTATCAGAAAATTTGACCTGGCAAGAGAATTTGTCCATAGGAATAGCGTTTCCGATATTTTCTATTCCAAGACAAAACATTTTCAACCTTTAATGTCGCCATTAGTAAATAATATTTTGATTATAATCTTAAAAATCACTTTTATCATCTAACAGTAAAGAAAATGTACATTTTATTCTATTAAATATTAATATGACAACTAAAAAACCTAAGTTTGATATAATATCCTAAATTACACAAATTGGTTATTGTGCTGATACTTTTAGAACTGTTATAAAACAATTATATTAGTGGTATATTGTTATCGTATAAAGTATATAGGAGCACTATCGCATACTTTACAAATTCTTTATATGATTGTTTTATAAATATTTTTTAAAATACTTTAAATTGTTTTGTAAGTATTATCAGCAGACCTAACAAAACTTTAAATAAATAAAATTGTTTTATAAACTTGCGCCTTTTCCGTGTTTATAAGCATGATATAAAGGTTTACAAAATATTTTCAAGAGAAAAGGATTTTATTAGAAATTATTATATAGTAGTTTATAAAACATTTATAAGCACATTTGTGCTACTTGGGGTGTTATTTGACTCCATATTTAAGAAAAGTTAGTGTTTAATTGATAAATACAATATTAATAATCCACATAAACAGTGCCGTAGCAAGAAAATATGCTCGGGGAAGGGGGAACTCAGTGTTCGTAAGTAGGAATTTTTCTGGTGAAAGGGGCAGTCGGGACTACATGTATTTCATGATATTGTACCTAGTGAAGAAGGCTAAAGTTCGTTTCAAAATTACTTTTTTGATAAAGTGTTTCTTAACCTTTGTAATTAATTTTTATTTGGTAATTCTTGGGTTTACAAGGTTACACAAAAAACAACTCATTTTAATGTAACGACGTTTCGTACGGTTTGTCGTACTTTTTTAAGCTTTATGTTGAACATCATACTAGCAACTCCAAGATGAATAAAGCTTGAAAAATTACGACAAACCGTACGAAACGTTCATCTTGGAGTTGCCAGTATTATGTTCAACATAATTCTAGCAACTCCAAGATGATTAAAGCTTGAAAAAGTACGACAAACCGTACGAAACGTTTATCTTGGAGTTGCTAGTATTATGTTCAACATAATTCTAGCAACTCCAAGATGAATAAAGCTTGAAAAAGTACGACAAACCGTACGAAACGTTCATCTTGGAGTTGCTAGTATTATGTTCAACATAATTCTAGCAACTCCAAGATGAATAAAGCTTGAAAAAGTACGGCAAACCGTACGAAACGTTCATCCTGGAGTTGCTAGTATTATGTTCAACAAAATTCTAGCAACTCCAAGATGAATAAAGCTTGAAAAAGTACGGCAAACCGTACGAAACGTTCATCCTGGAGTTGCTAGTATTATGTTCAACAAAATTCTAGCAACTCCAAGATGAATAAAGCTTGAAAAAGTTCGGCAAACCATACGAAACGTTGTTACATTAAAATGAGTTGTTTTTTGTGTTACCTGTAAACCCAAGAATTACCAAATAAAAATTTATTTCGAAAATTAAATTGTAATCGCTCACCCTCTGCATGGTTGGATTAATTTTGTTTGGTAAATGTTTTTTTTTTGATATTCCTAGCTGGCTCTTTATTAAAAAAAAACTCTTTTTTATATTTGTGAAAAATATGAATATTGGTGTCAATCCAAAATTTTAACATAAGACATATGTATGACTCTAACCAGCGTTTTTGGGCTCGGCTTTTCATGATTAAAAATAATGTAAATATCGCTCACCACGCCGAAATTGATGATTTTTTCAGAAATCATGTATTTTAGTAGCGTAGATCTAAGAGCAGTTTTTGGTGCAAATGCTTATTCTTTGAAATACACCTTCTTAAGTGCTGTTTTGTATATTTATAGTAAAGCATTCTCGTTTCTTCCCGCACCATTCTTTTATTATAAATTATTACACTTCCTTCATCAAAAATGTTTCAATTAAAATTTTTACTTCAATATTTCTCTTTAAAAATCAATAAGTACCTAATTGTTTCTTGTTTTTGTTGTAAAAATATTTTATTGCATTAGGTTATTGTTGATTTAAAATAGCTCTAAAAAGGGAGGGGCTGCAGCTCCTCCCTAAATACACCACTGCACATAAATAACACTAAAATCTACTGATACCTTTACACAAATTACTATTTGCATACTTCTTTTAGTTTTAGTATTAACTAACCACCCAGACAAACATGCATGTTATTTTAATAGGTCAAAAGTTTATCTAAATGTTAAAATGAACCTATTTTTTTTTTAAATAACTTTTTAATTACCTAAAACTAAAATATTGTAATTTCATTAAATTATGACCACCATGCATGTTTAGACTCAATTATCAAATAAAGTATTCTTTATAGTATCTATATTATTGGGTCATATTCTACTTAACTTACTCTGCGAAAGTCATTAACTTAATGATGACAATGACATATGTATTATTTAAAATATAGGGAATAAAAAAAAATAACTAAAAAGTAATTACCTTCCACAAATTAAACTCCTTGTCACCAAGAACATATTGAATCGTCTTTCTCTATTGAATCGATCTGCAAATCTGTTTTAAAAGCATTATATAGAGCAAAGAAACTTTCAGAAAAATCTAATATGAATGTATATGAATAAATTATTATGTCACTGTTTTCCAGTTTATCGTATGATATGTATGTAACTCACATAAAATGTTTTGTGTAAAAGTTATTGTCTTTCTTTTAGGAGTAAATATTTTGGAAAAAATTTAATATAATGTAAATATCCATTTTATGTGTGTTATATTGGGGAACATTTCCTACCTTTTACCTAAAATTTCTTAGGATATTATGCACTGAAAAGCATAAATTTTATTTAAATAACATTGTCAACTATTTTACATGACAAGTCAAGTATTACAAAGTTGCCAACGATATGTTTCCTTTCGTAGTGTATACAGGGTGTCCTATAACTTATGGGCCGTAGAGTAACTCGAGATACTAGACATCAAACTAAGCCGATTATGTCATATAAGTTTTTTCGGATTGTTACTCGTTCTAGAGATTCAGGGTGTTAACAGTAAAAGTTTATTCTCAAAAATAAGCCATAATTTTAAAACGGTTTAATGAATCGAATTGAAAGTTGGCAATATTATGTTTTTATGAGCAAGAAATAAGAATTTGTAGAAATGTTTATGTTTCAAACTAGAGGGCGCTAGTTGCATACACTGGGCTTAATAAAACTCTGTTTTTCAATTATAGTTTCTTAAAGAAAGGCATTTTCTGAGTCAAAAAGGTGTATTTGATTGATCTTTTTTGATAATTAAAATATTAATTTAAGTATGTTGACTATGTTTTTTTATGCTTTGGGATGTTTAAAGGGAAATATCTCGAAAACCGTTAAAGATATTAAGATCAATCAAATACACCTTTTTGACTCAGAAAATGCCTTTCTTTAAGAAACTATAATTGAAAAACACCTAATATCACAGGTAAGAAAAAAATTATAGTTTTATTAAGCCCAGTGTATGCAACTAGCGCCCTCTAGTTTGAAACTTAAAAATTTCTACAAATTCTTATTTATTGCTCATAAAAACATAATATTGCCAACTTTCAATTCGATTCATTAAACCGTTTTAAAATTATGGCTTATTTTCGAGAATAAACTTTTACTGTCAACACCCTGAATCTCTAGAACGAGTAACAATCCGAAAAAACTGATATGACTTAATCGGCTTAGTTTGATATCTAGTATCTCGAGTTACTCTACGGCCCATAAGTTATGGCACACCCTGTATATGCACGTACGAATGAGAAAAGAGAAAACCTAATATGTATATAACCCAAGACGCATGCATAAAGAGATAAAAAAGTACATCATATCATTTGATGTAATTTGCAATATTCAATTCTAAAGATTAAATCGAATATAATTTAGCGACATCCGTAGTCGCAGAGATTCGATATAACAATTCCATAATGCTCAGAATATGACGTGCCGGAAAAGAGCCTATTTCGCACTTCCAACGCTCACAAATTTTAAGCTTTTGTGTATGAAGATAGGCAAACATATATATTATCCAATGACATTATATGTCGTCGCAAAACTGGTAAATTTACATAGGCTGTAGCCTGATTAAATGGTAAAGGTTATTTATTATCAAACAATTTGTTTGGTTTAAATCAACTAACAATACCCGCGATGAAAAATGACAGTGAATTTTCAGCCCTGCTACACTTTTTACGACATAATGTTGTTTTAATTTTAAAATGCGCTGCGATTTATTAGTCGGTGTCCTAATTAGTTTTTACCAGTTTTATATCAATTATCAAAACACTATTGGATAAAAGAGGAAAGTGTAAAAAATAAAAAAGGGACTTTTCCTACACATCAGGTTGCGTGTATTTATTTGAAATATTGAGAACTATCAAAAGTCTTTATTATAAAGCTACTATAGTCATACCAAATAATTTGGTAAGTAATAAATCGTTGATTTATATATAATAATAATTTTTGAGGTTAACATTATTTATAAAGAAAAAATATTTTATTTTTTGTAGAAGGAGTCCATTCTTAAACTAGAGTTAATTTATAGGAATAAGTAAAAACATGAAGTCTTTCTCCATTAGTGGAGAAAAAAAATTATTTAATTATTAAAAAAATTATTTTTAGATAGACATGTTTATCTTAAATAAATATAATAAAAATGTAAAGTAGAGTTGATAAACTTTGCATTTCTATCAGTGCATTGGGTTGTCTTGTAATAGATATTTCTAAAACGGCAGTAGAGTTTTGGACTTGCATTGTCTTTATTTATTTATAATCACTACGTTTCAACTGGTAAGCATCTCCAGTCGTCTTTACCTAAAGACCAGGTAGTAAATTTTAAAATTTTAGATATCTCCGAAAATTCCACATTAAGGTATATCTTTAATAACACCATTAAAAAGCTTGGACAATTATGCATCATTTTGGTCTTATGCTCATTGGCGTACCGACTTTAATAAGAGGGGGAGAAGCGGTTGAAAGTGTAATCATTTAAGTCGCTATAACTTATAAACGACTTATCCGATTTTAGCAAACTAAAAACTGTTTGGAAGAGAAATGTATGCACTTTTACCAATCCTATTTAGTTGTCCATAATAGTTCTCAAAAAAAGTGCTAGAGGGCGCAATTTGTAATAATAACACATTTTTTGATTTTACTCGGAAAAAATAAATCATACGGTAAAATTATAATACCATTATCGAAAAGTAGATGAAATTTGCTACAAAAAATACATGAGTGTAATGTAAATAATAAGGTCAAGAATATATGGATTTATTTTTGAATACATATACTAGAGGTGGGAAGTTTGATCCTTTGTTGTGAATTAGTTCTTTTGATTCATTCAGGAAGATTCGTTCTCAAATGATTCATGTCCTTATAAATAAGTTTTCCTCAACAAATCGTTTTTTTCTGTGATTGTCCTATAGTATCGAGAATATCTAGAATTTTAAGCCTTTGCGAATTAGAATTATTTATTCATGTTTCGGGTACCTAGTGAACGAAATGCGATAATATTAACAATTAACAAGTTTTTTTTTTTTCGTTTTGACAAAACTGACAATCATTTCTTTCGGTTTCCCTTCTCTCTCTTTCTTCTCCTCTTAACTTCTTTTTCGTTTCCTTATGCTTCTTCTTCCTATTTTTTAATTGGGGTTGTTTCTAAAAATGTCTTTAAATCATTCCTAAATTGGCGAATCAAAAAAGTATCGAATCTTTTAGAACGAAGAAGTAATTATTTTGATTTATTGAAGTGATATGTTCGTATTGAACGAATCATTGGCGAGCGACACACCTTTAACCTTTCCACAGTCATCATAATCATGCACATAACAGGTATGCTTTCTAGTCTTAATTACTACTGACAAATATTTTTATTTTGAAATCTGAAAATTTTCAAAATAAATCCAAAAACAGCGTTCCCACCTACCACAAAGCTTTTTTATTTCCACTTATGACTACAACAAAAAAACGAAATTTACTAACCAGAGTTATTTTTAGAGCAAATCATAAATATTCCCAAAAATGCGGTTTAAGGAATTTATGGAAATATCCTCATCAAAATATAAAATTTTTATTGAGCCATGACATTTTATAAAGGGAGTATATTTAGAGTAAATATTAGTCTCTGCCGCAAAGCATCTCATGAGGAATTTCATAACATATGGAGCTAAAACCAGAACGAGTTTGGTCTTGCGGATCTCAGAATTGCATGCATGAAATGGCCTGTCGCCACTCGGGAATGGTACGTAATTAACTGTGTATGATATAAAAGCTAACTAAAAATTTGAATACTTTTGGGAAATTTTGAAAAGTACAAATGAGTTTTAAACCAAATAAACAGCTGGCTGTTAAATTACTTGAATAATTTATATTGTGGTGATACAAATATCAGCAAATCAAATTAATTATTCTGTATGATGCGAGTTAAACGCTGTTTAGCTGTAATTGTGACTCGCGTCTTCACAGATATTGTAGCCTCACTGATGAGCCATAATATGGCGAAACGCATCTGGGGATTAATCTGAAGAAATGGAAAGAAATTCTTTGTCTTCGTTAAATAAAATTAAGATAAGATGTCAATTTTTATTTCTTATTAAACACCAGTTCCGCTTTAAACCGTTTATATCCTTTATTAATATTTTTTTATTTCCTTCCTTCCTCCGTAGTGGTCATCTAATGGCCGCATTCAGACTAATGAATAAATAATCGAAAATTATTTATAAAAAATTTAAAAAAACAAACTTTACGGTATCGATACGAATTGACAGTTCCTTTTGAAAAATCGTGGGCTTTGGTAATAATTTAAGACATGAGAGACCGATTTCATAACTATTCTATAGTCAGTTAACAGTACATGCATAAATCTGATACCTAGAGAAAAATTGCATAGATTTAAAAAAAAAATATTAATCTCAACAGCAGCTGTTGTCATTGAATATATTTTAAACTGTATTTAAGCAGTTTTAAAATATTTCCTTCGTTTGAAATAAAAACTTGAATACTAATAAATATTCCCTAAGAATTTAAGGTTTAAAGCCTAATAGAAAATGTCAGTGGAAGAAATGAGATAACATTTACAGCCATTAATCATTTAATAAAATATATATTATTTACTTGAAAGCATAACCGTTTACTCTATAATATTTAATTAAAGTATAAAAAACGGAGAGCGAAAGGAATCTTGCTAAAAGAAACAGGAAAAAGTTATGATGCGGAAAGGTAAGAAGTTAACAAGATTTTTGCGCGCTTGATCCCGATTAAGTAGTATCGATTTGTTGTAGAAACTGGGAATATTTTCCTATACAATGGTTTGGTATTTTACGAGCTTGCCGCTGCTACTAATTATAACTGAGCACACTTCGAAAGCTGGTGCATACATATTATGGCCCTTCGCTTTTTCTCTAGGGTTTTCTATAATTATTAACTTTTATGTAAAATAGTTGCCTTTATAATAACGGCTTTCTAAGCAATTAGAGATAATTAGTTTTAAAACTAGTTTGAATTCTCTTACGCTCTTAAATTGTAAATAAATTGTTTATTGCGGACTTATTATACTAGGTAGACTTGTAACCTGATCTAATGCAAATTTTCAATTATCGATATTACCAAAATTGAACTACAAGAATTTAAAAATAAAAAAATTTATAATTTTATAGTATAAAAAGGCTTTTAAGTAGCTTAGAATATGTAATTTTCTAAATATCTGGTTAGCTGATTTACCTATAATTATATCTTAAATACTTAATATAAACAGGTGGTGTTTTCAGGTCAAAAAAATGAAATAATAAATACAATTTTTCTTAGTAATAATTTATCTTCTTTGACTTAAAAGGTAACAAAAGATTCTTTAATTTACCGGTGTTTTACATTTTGGCTACAATAAATGTTTTAACGTCGGAATGGTAGAATCCGCGGTCTCAAATTCGAGTTGCTAAAATATAATTAGGAAAGTTTTTGTTCACTCTTTTGTGGTTTTTAACGAGAAACACGGTGCTAAAGTTGCACCCAGCCACCAGAAGTTCACGTAAAGAAGAAAATATTGCGAACAATAAATATTTAGTGCGGCCACGGCGGCTGCGACATTTTAATTAATTTCTTTCCTTATCGCTTCTATGTGATATATTTCGTTTATTCGTGTTTGGAAAACCCGAGCCTGACAGAATATTAACAATTTTTTTATTCCGATACTGAAGGGAAAATCCTGTAATATCGTGCACTGTTTAAACAGGACTTAGGTATATACTTAACATAAAATTTATTATTTATGTTTTATTAAATATTCCTGAGTTTTATAATGCACAATCAGCAATATGATGCATGTATTATCTAAAATAGTTACCTAGAATTTACTAAAATTTTCTGTTTTATTTTCAGGTAGCAACCATGTGACTAACCAACTCATCGAAAAATATGCTTATACTAACACCCGTACCTTATACCTTATCCATTTATAATGCTGTCACGCAACCGTAAACTAAATTTCCTTGGTACGTAGTTGCGGCTGTCATGAGGCAGCACTCTTATGGGCATGCGCCTCATTCTGCGCACTCAGCTACGCGAATGGTGGAGTCTTATGGTGTCTATCATGACCCACCAAGGTGTAACGTAAATTTCCATGAGCCACATAGTGATCGTTATCGTGATTCTTGTGCGGGTCCGGAGTATCACGATACCCATATTACTTACACGGATCCGCTTCGATCAGATCATATACCGTATAATGACGACGACGGGTTCGCACCACAGAGAGCGCAAGTTTATCGGGCTGGTGTCGTAGTTAACGCGTCCGGTAATAGTTCAATAGTGCGAAATTCCGCGTCTCAACAAGGTACTTATGTGACGCAAAATAATACAAACTCCGCGCAAAATAACACTCATTCAGTCCAAAATAATTCTCATACGCAGGGGACGCAAAACGCACAAACTAATACGCAGCAAGCTCAAACAAGGAACGAGGCAACTGAGACTGAAAGTACTTTCTGCTGCGGTTGTAAAGGCCGACGAAAATCATCCTCAACGGCCGCTAATGGAAGCACTAATCCGGCGTCATTGTGGGCGATATGGTGCAGGCCGACTATTTTATTACTTATGTTGGTGCTGGTGGCATCGGTTTTTGTCCTGGCTTCAGGAATCATGCTTTACTATCACTGTATGTATTAATGTATATATGACTACTGCATGTCATGTTGTGCCTGCGAAATAGAATGTTATTTCTGTATTGCTTATTTAATTTTTCTTTATTTTGCTATTTCGTTGCACAGTTCAATTCGTTTTTAGATTGAATTTTTAATACAGCCTTTAAACTTGCATGAGATGCTTTTTAGGAGATCATAGAAGGTAAAATTTGTTACCTTTTGCGCAAACGAATTTTTGTTTAATACTATTATTCTTTTGAGGGGCTTAGTTAAATTTTGTATTTTATGAGATGCTTCTAGTAGGTGTCATAAAAACTCTCACTTATTCCCATATAGAGTCATGGGATTTTACTTTATAGTAAACTGGCGTATCTTAATATTACGCCGTGTTTACTTTATAGCGTTATTATGGTCATCAGCAATATGTTATTGTGTTTACTTAGGTTCTTTATTATTATACACTTAATTGTACCAAGAAATTAGTGTCGCCAAAGTTTTACACTGCATTCCTGAAGAGTTTTTAAAATCGAGATAGATCTCTTCTTAATAACAGCGATGATATGGGCCTAAGTTGAGAGTTAGGTAAATCAATAAGGGTATCAGGTAGAAAATATTGGTAGTAGAGATAGTTAGTTAGCCCCAGGTAAAACTATAACTTACATTCAACTCCACCTAGTCCTATATTTTATTGTTTATCTCACAATATGCCTTATTCAGTATTCTACCAACGTGGAACTTTTTTAAATTAACAAGTTTATATTAACGGGAGGGATACTAATTATATTCGCTTGGTAGGTATCGCTCAATTAAAGTTTTATTAAAATAAAGTTATAGTCAAAAAGAACTGAAAATGCTTGAACATTAAACAGACTAATAAAATAAATATATTAATACGGCTCTATCTAAGATATTCGCATTTAAAGAATTGTTTAACCCAACCACAATCATTAGGATATCAACATGGATTATAAAAACAGATAAAAATATTATGTTGAAACTCGTTCTAGTTCAAAAAATGTATGAACCAAATACTATAACTACAGCTGTAACTAATTATAAATATATTCAATACTATATATATAATTTAGGTAAATTTTATATTTGAAAGTACCAGCTTTTAGGATTTGTTTATATTAATAAGAGATAATACTAATTAATAAAACTAATATATCGAATTAATGCACGATAGTTTCATTTGCAAGTAATAGTAACTAAATGAAATTTTTTTGTTTAAATAACATGCTAACAATATTTATTTTTAGCAAGTTATTAATTATTTTGGATACTATCTGATATTTGGTATAACATTATTTAAAATACAGACATTTTTCACCCAATATAAAATAATAGGACCTTTTATTTGTAAATATTACCGAAAATATGCATATTTTAAAAATAGTGTACATTGTCCCTTGTATATAACTCAAATACTATTAAAAAATTTGAAATAAATCTAGGTTATAAATTATAAAATGAAGCGCACTTCGCAGTCATATAAATTGCCTTATTTATAAAATGAAAATCATAACTCTAAATTAGTTACTTTACGTATAATATGTTTCTTCAAACTGTTTTTTATAATATTCACAGAATACGAAAAAACAATTAATTTTTTACACTATTTTTACGTACATAGCTAATAAATTTATATCATTACTTTAACAATTTAAATTCATTCAAAAACTTCCAAGTTCTATTTAGGAATCAGTCGGAATTGCATTAGAGCTCATGCTGTTTTGCGGTTATAAGGAGAATGACATCTCCCTTTCGGTAATAACTAGTTTATTATGCTATTAAGAGCAATATAATTCTCAGGATCCCGCCGGATATACTATAATAGCAGCAGAAAAAATTTACCGATATATTTTTTATCGAATATTTAAATCGTAAGTACGGAACAATATTATTGTAAAACTCGCAGTTGGCGCTATTATGTAACTATTTTATTAAAAATAGCAATTTTAATAAAATAAAAGAGGGGAATTTTTGGTTAATTAATGATTAATAATTTCAGTTTATTCTTGCTCGTTAATCATTCTTATCCCTTACTGATGCTTTTAAGCGGTAAAGATATTTTTAAATTTAAATAGTTACCCTTATAAGAAATCAACAGTAATATACAAATAAAAAACCGATAAAATATGATCATTTTATCAGCGGTATAAAAAAACTCGTTTGCTAAAAATATCTTAATTACATTTTGGTGTGTTCTTGGTACTTGTTGGTGTAAACTTGGAGTATTAAAAATGTATCCTTCATTCGCCATTATAGAGACATTGCGATTTATATGATAAAAGTGATCGATGACCGGGAGTGGGTAATTACCTACTTTACCTTGCTATTGGCACCCTCCAAAATGGCACAAAACAACAAAAATAGCTTTCTGGTAATTATTTTGGAACATGCACGGAAATCGATTAAAGAATGATATGATCATTCTGACAGCTATCAGTGTTCCCTTAATAGATATCTTACTAAATACGTTACCGCAATGCCTTTATGGATACTCATATAGGGTAATAATTTAATATTACTTTCATATGAAGACAACAGGGACAAAACGTGCAATGTCCACTTTAACTAGTTTTGAAAAATCGCGATTTTAAACCAAACGAGTTAAAATCGGGTAAAGATATATAGATTTTTTTACAAAATATGAGACCAGAAAATTGTTGTCGTGTATTTTTGGTTTAAAATAAGTGAAAAACTTTTTACTTTGTACCTAAATTTATTGAAAAAAAACAAAAATACATAAAGTACAGGGAAAAAACGATACACCTTGGAATGTTTCTTGTAATATTGAAGCACAAATGGTAGTTAGCTATCTTCTAGTTTAGGTTTTCATTGTTTTTTAGTTTTGGTGAAAGTCTTGGTCGGGGTCTTGGTCGAGGCTTTGATCAAAGTTTTGGTCGAAGTCTTCGTAGAGGCTTTGGGCGAAGTCTTGATCGAGGTCTTGGTTGAAGCCTTTGACAAAGTTTTGGCCGAAGTCTTAGTCGAGGTTATTGCAGAAGTCTTAGCAGCTGCCTTGAACGAAGTCTTAACTGATTCTCTTTTAGGCAAATTTTCATAATATTGATGAACAGAGTAGTCGCAAAATTCCATCAGCTCCTGAAGATTTTTGTATTTTTCCAGTGTTATCGGTAATCGCTCTGTAATAATAACAATAATTCTTTTGTGCTTATGCAAGCCATACACTTACCATGATAAGCTCTCTCTCTCTGGCCGAAAGCGGTGGCCCTCGAATTTGACGTCGGGGTCCTCGGGTTGGAAGAGTCATGATGGAACTTGTCCAATGTCCATTATATGAGTCGCGATGAAATATCATACGAGGATGATTGGCAGAAACCTTTAATTCTCGAATCGGTCTGGAGATAAATGGGCACTTTTTGGTGTATTTGAAAGAGAGAAAACTATTCCAGTCCCGAACCATGCTGTCATCAACCTCTTCAATTTTAAAAGAAGCTGGTTTGCATCTGGCTGCCCTAAAAACTTCTATCCAGTCCTTTGGATGCTGTGTTTTGGCCTTTCACTCAAGCAATTTATTAGAATATTTAAACACGCGTTTCCTGACTTAGCACGTTCCTTCCCTGTTATGCGCTGACTACACACGTTTTTTCCCCAACAACACATCAATTTTCAATAAGGCTTAACCAGACATTATAAGGAGAAACCTACATTTTCTTAGTTAAACATTTTTTTTTGGGTTGGCGGAAAAACCAGTATACTTAGGCCTATATAAGGCCCATTATCTGGGTAATGTCAGCCAGACCTACAGCTTAACGTGGAATCCGAACCACGTGTATGCACTAGTTATCCTTTTTACGCCCCCAGAGGTCCATAACGCCACTCTCGGTCCCGATATTAGGAATCACAGTTAAGTTAAGTAGTTAAACATTCGTATTAGAAATAATTTTCAATAAATTCTCTTGTCCGCTTTCCTCATAAAAAAAAAACCGAAAGCGGTACGATTAATAGTTTGCAAAATATGGCGTCCCCTTTTAGTTGTACACTCGGTAGTGTTTTGTATCTAATATTACCCAAACCCTAAAAATGGCAGTATTGGTACCGTTTTTCACTCTACTTGCCGCCATTGATAAATGTATGTATAATATAATAGTTGTTGATTGACCAGGATTATACCAGAAGTTAAGTAAGGAAGATTGCGCATGCCGCCGAGCGTTTCCTTAAAAGACAAGAAACTTAAACCTGCGTAGCTAACAATATGAAACTAATTTAATAACAAACTTTGGCAATATTTAAGCTAAACAATTACCACATCCCAGAAATGCTTAATTCCACATAACCTCTTCGTTGCGACTACATAAGGCTTGAGCTGAATAAAGTAATTTCTATGAAGTTTAGTGGAAGAGAAACTAAATAGGGTAAACATATCACAGAAAGGTTTGCATATTAACCAAACTTTACATCTGCTGGCTGCTGCGTTTATAAGATACCTATCATGGCTTCAGAAGTATGCGGAAAGCCTTAAAGGAAGATAAGCAATATGCAGGGCGATACATTGATTTACAGGGTGTCAAGAAACTACTGAATATAGTTTTCTGAAAATTGGCACATATATATTATTTAGTTAGAAACATCCCTTTTTTTAATATAAATGTAACGTCTGGTATATTTTAAAGAAACAAATAGTCTCTTAAAAATAAATTTAACTATATAGGGTTTGATGGATATTTGTCAAAATAACCGTTTGATGTAAAAAAATAAAATTAATCATTACTTTTTTGAAAATTGGGAAGGTATTCGCAAGCATATAAAAAAATAGAAATTCGAATGGTAGCCTTAACTAAAATTTTAATTATGGTTTATATCCATTTTGCAAGAACTAGTAATACCTATAATATATTTTTATAAAATAAGTTAATTCCAATATGAGACGAACCCTGCTCTTTTGCGGTATACAAAGTTTAATTCCTGAAACTAAACTGCTTTAATAAATTTGGAAAACTAATTGAGACGAAAGGACTAAATACAAGTGCCATTAGAAAGAGATAGAGCCAGTAATATAACTGTTTTAAGTGAAAGCAAGTATTTGGTATTCGCGTTGGCAGAACCTAATGACTGGAATAATTAGAACGAGCCTGACGTTACTTTTACACATATATTAGCTAAATAAGTGAGTGGAGACACCTCTATGTAAAATACACCCCGCTTTGAGCAATATAATATTTCATCTTCTCGTTTATTAACTCTATACTTAGACGTCCTAACGTACAGGAGGGGTTGTTTTCATTACGGGAATCTGATGTTCCCAAACAAAATTGTACCGAGAAGAACAAGTTTTACATCATTTACCAGGTGGATCTTAAAAGTAACTAATTTTTGTAGCTGTGATACTGAGTACATAAAGTATTTAAAACAATTTCAAGGAAAAAGTATTTGAAATTATTACTTTAGTGGATAAACGTTGGTCTTGAAACGTTGAAGATTGTATTCATTGGGAAACACGACCTCAGGAAGATCATTCCACAAAGATGACGTTCTCCAGATGAAAGAATTCTTGAACAATGAAGTTCGAGTAGTACTAAGCTGAACAACATATGGATGAGCGGCAGTGGTTCGCCGTTATTTCTGTTTTGCATTGCTCTAGGTGGAATCAAGTGGGCAATGTCAGTCGAACACCTGCCATGGAAATATCTGTAAAAGAGAGCCAAATCACCAACCTGTCTTCGATGCTCCAGGCTATCGAGGGTCTTGGTCAGCTCGGGGTCGCCGATCAGACGAACGGCTCTCCTTTGAATGGAATCCAGTAGTCGAAGGGTGTGCTTGGGTGCAGAGCTCCAGACATGAGAGCAATATTCTAATGATGGTCGAATCTGGGCTTTGTAGAGTGTCAAAAGTTGATGAGGTGTGTACAACCTTTTGGTGCGGAAAAGTACACCAAGTTTCTGTGCAGCTGCTTTGGCAATTGCGGCAACGTGATCATGCCAAGACATATTACCTCCCAGATTGACCCCCAGCAAATTAATAGACGGTGCCAAGGGAATTGCGTGTCCTGCCATGACTATATCCGGTTCTGCAATGTTAACCTTTTTGAAGAAGACTGCTGCTTGGGTTTTCTTAGCATTAAATTCGACTTGGTTACTGTCACCCCAAGCCAAAATTTCTTCCAGGTCATTGTTGAGGCGCAATACTTCATGCTGCCTGCGAAGATGTGCGTCGGCAGCGGATGTTTGGGGAGTCAAGGTAAAAGATGAGACAAGTGTGCTGTCATCAGCAAAGCTATAAATTGGATTTTGGGTTTTCACTAGAAGGTCGTTACTATACAGTAAAAAGAGGGTAGGCGACAATATGGACCCTTGAGGAACACCGGCATTGATGGTGAAGGTGTCTGAGAGAAACCCGTCAATCGCCACTTGCAGAGAACGGTTCTTAAGGAAGCTGGTTAACCATAAACAAAATCCATTAGGCATACCGTAGGATCGCAATTTACTTAGAAGCCCATCGTGCCAAACACGATCAAAAGCCCTAGAGATGTCCAGTGCAACAGCCCGGGATTCTCCATGATGTTCGATGGTGTTGCTCCAAAGATGGGTGACATATGCCAGAAGGTCACCTGTTGATCTGGACTTGAAAACCGTATTGATGGTCGCTGATAATGTTAAGCCCTTCCAGATACTTTAGGAGTTGTTGGTTAATAGCTTTCTCCATTACTTTTGAAATTACTGAAAGCAATGCGACGGGTCGGTAGTTGCTTGGCAGGGTCTTTTTACCTTTCTTTGGAATGGGCTGGACACGCGCCGACTTCCAGCAGGATGAAAATATTCCTTTTTTGTAGGATAAGTTGAAAAGTCTACAAAATACTGGTATAAGTTCATCGCCCATGTCTTGAGAACAATGATAGGAATTTCGTCTACTTACATACCTAACATTTAGTATTCGTAAAGTTGAACGCTAGAAGTATATACATTTTTAAGCACAGAAGAAATATACTTAATAACTAAATTTCGCTTAAAAATTACTTATCAAGTTTTAAAAGTACTAATTATTGGGAAATTCTTAAGTAAAAAAGTAATTCAAAGTTTTTCTAAACTAAAGCATGAGTATTTGAAGCCAACATAATATTAAATAATTAAAAAGTGATGGAAATAACACTTAAATGCATAAACTACTTAGAAACCTAACTTTATGTATCGATAAAGGATAGTGGGAGTACTTACATTATACTAAGTACTTAAGTAATAAAAAAACTTAATAAATTAAGTTCTTCTAAGTACTTGACTTTTAAATATTTAAAAAGTATACTTAAGTAGGTACGAATATTGTTAAATACAAAAATAAAATGTAAGTACTTTGACTTAATACTCAAATACTTCCATATAAAATTTCTAATATTGGCATATACCTGTTCTTTTGATAATATTGCTAGTTAATACTCAAGTAAATATTACCGGCACTTACAACAACCCTGCTTACTTTATAACGTTTCTGGTAAGTACTTTAAAAACAAATTATGGCAAACTATTTAAATTACCTGTTTATTTATATGCAGTCAAAAGCAAAGAAATGTAAGCTTTATGTTAAAGCGCCGCGAAATATTTCGTTTCTCTTTGCCACATATTTTCGCATCTAGTAAATATTTACCTTATAACAGGGGGAATTATTCAAGCCACCGCTTTTACGCGTGCACATTTTTCGATTATAGCTTACACAGCATTAGATTTAATCCACACTTTTTCAACTCTTATATATTCACCACTTCCGCAAGTTTTCTTCTCTTGCTTGTTGAAGCCACTTCACTTAGGATTAGGCAGGTGTAGCACTTTTTTACGTTTTAAGATACTCTGGTGGTATTTTGTTTCATTGCAAAAATATTCCTTGTAGGCATTTACTTTCTTTTACTAAAATATATAATTAAATATTTAAATCTACTCTGGATTACAGCTATTTGATTAATAATTATAAAAGTGCTTGATTTTTAATAAATACATATGAGTTTCTATAAAATAAATATTTACCAAAGAGTATTTTATTTAAACAAAATGTTGTTGAATTGTAGTAACTACCCTTTCTCCTAGGTTCTCCCCAAATGACTTATTTTTTTCTTAGCACATCTACATTTTTCTCCAAGAGTTTATTCTTCTTTTGAAGTCTCCTTACCAATTTTTTATTATACTTATTTCTGTAGTTGATTTTTGGGTTAGAGTCCCCTTGCAGCAGAATAATTTCGCTGTGAACTTTAAATTTTTTAGACAAAACATAGTTATAAATAGACAGTTATTTATCATAAATATATACAGGGTGGGGACTTTAACTGGAATAAATTCTATATAATTAAAACTGCTAAAGTTGCGCCTACAAAATTTGGTATGTGGGGATTTTGAAGCATGCGGAATTGGATTATGATGTCGGCGCAGTTGCCAGATTTCTCAGCCGTGAGCTTTACGTAGTAATTTTGTTATTTTAAATGGAATGCCAAATTTATTTTTATTGCAGTGAATTGGGCGTATCAAATTTAGTAAAATCCCAAATTTACAAAATTCTATATTTACTAGTTGCTGAGCTATGGCAACACTGTAGTTCCATTAAAAAGTAGCGGGACGCTTATCTACCTTAAAGTAGCGTTACCTTGTTAACATCTCCATAGTTACTTACGTAAGTTATTGACAAGTTTCAAGAAAAGTTCTTGTCATGTCAAAATTGCTTATTTAACTGAACCCTTAAAATTAGAAATTCTTATGGTACTTTTTAATGGAAATACAGTGTTGCCATAGCTCAGCAATTAGTAAAGATAGAATTTTGTATATTTGGAATCTTACTAAATTTGACACGCCCAATTCACTGCAATAAATATAAATTGGGCATTTCATTTTAAAATTACTACGTGTAGCGCAAAGCTGAGAAATCTGGCAACTCTGCCGACATCATAATCCAATTCCGCATGCTCCAAAACCCCCACATATTAAATTTTGTATGCGCAACTTCAGCAGTTTTAATAATATTGAATTTATTCCAGTTAAAGTCCCCACCCTGTATAATATAAATCTACGGGAGAGTAATGGTAAACTCGGCATTTCTGTCAGTATATTATAATAGTAAACATTGTGTAAAGAAAAATTAATCAATTTTTCTCATTTTCTTTGAATTCGTTTTTTGGTACTTATTGACTACAATTACGTCTCAAGGATAATCTTTGTATATTATTTAGGCTTAACGGTAAAACATTTGTTTCAAGTTGACGATAGATTCAAGGAAATTCATGTAAAATTGTCATTACTAACAAAATTCTCTGAATTTTCAAGAGAAAATTACCAAGATAAAAAAACTTAAAATATTTACGACTATGCATTTTTAAAATGTTAATTAAGTTAGTAACCCTTAATTCTATTTTAATTATTTATTTAACAATTTATGGTATGTATACGTTCTTATTATTGTTACTAATGTTAATAAGTACTAATAATACTGAATTCAGTATTACAAATATATATTTATTAAAATTAGATGAATAATGCACCCAGATGTTACCACCTATATATATATTCATTCTGATTATTCATATATAATTGTATATAGGACACAAAGTTCCTAGTAGCTTTCAGTTTACCATATTATTTTACACGAATTCCCATTCATATTAGGGTTTTGGGTATATATTGATTGAGACTGGCAAGATATATTTACTTAAGGCATTATTATTCTTACAAAATCCTAACCTAAATGATTAATTTTTGTATGATATGTATTGTAACCATTTTAAATCACTGCAAACTTTTAAATTAAAATCTAATTTATGTAAATATACAGGGTGTTTTTTTAATGAAGTTCCGATACTTAAGGTGGTGAATCTTTGGGTGATTTTAAGAAGAAAAGTTAATATTAACATATGTCCTAAAGATCATTCATTTTCATTTCAACAAAATATCGAAAGCAGTCTCAATGAACCGAAGAAAAAAATTGTTTTTGTTTTAATTTTTTTATGCAAAAAGGGTGCATCATACGAAAGTAAGTCTATGGACCAAATTTGCTCCAAAATAAATGAGGATTTTAAATATAAGTCTGGTTTTTGGAAAATATCAGTGGCGTACCATTTTTCTCTTTAAAAATATTCAGTTCAAACCCCGTACGGACGTCACTGGTAAAAATTTAAAAAATCTTTTAAATCAAAAAATGCTCCTTAATGATTAAGAGGTGTGTACAAAATTTCATAAAAATATCTAAGAGTGATATAATAATTATGATAAAAGAGTTATATTTTTTTTAAAATGTGAACACCCTGTAGCTCAAAAATGAAGAGCTTTAGGACATATGTTAATATTAACTTTTTTTCTTAAAATCACCCAGGGATTCACAACCTTAAGTATCGACACTTAATTAAAAAACACCCTGTATATAAAACTCCTCTCACTCCACCTAAATTAAATAAAGTGTTATATAAATCAAAAAACAAATCAGTCAATATCAAAACCGTTCCAAAACATTTTTATTTCGCACGCAAAAATGTTTAAAATATTCTTACATATTAGCAGAATTAAAGGTAGATCACGAGCACTAAAAAATAGTAATATTTTTATGGTCTGATTACCTGCTTAGAAAAATTAAAATTAATTATTTCATTCTCTTGGTAATAAATTTTAAAAAATTTCCAGATTATCCGCTTACATCTAAAAATATCCTTGTTAAAAATTAATAATCGATAATGCCGCGTAATATTGGTCAGAAATTTAATATTTAAAATATACTCCTATAGCATAATTAAATGCCAGTTTTGTGAAGCATGTAACTTTATTCTTATTTAGGTCGAATAGGAATTTTTGTAGTTGATGTTATTTCACTTAATACTAATACTTAATATGAATACCCGAACAAACCCGTGCTTTCAATAAATACCCATACTTGAAGCGTAATTAAGAGCAGAAACAAAACTATGCTACAAATTTAAGGAAATTTAGTTTTTTGATCAATATTTCTTTACTATTTTTCATTTTATCAAAAAGCGACCAAATACATAAGATTATTTTTAGGAATAATTATTTCAAATTAATATTGTTAAATCAAACTATACGTTTACCTTTTTTTATATTATGTTTTGTTGTGGATATGTTAATGTTAATTACTCTGTAACTCTCAAACGATTACTTTTTCAATGAAAAAATCCAACCCTAAATTTTAGTAATTAACAAAGAGAAAGAACAGGTGCCATACAAAGGAAAAAAAGGGGCTTTTGTATACGTTAAAGCGAAAGGAATGTCAGCAATAAAAATAAAATGCATTATACATTTTAACTGAAAAACTGTAGTAATAAGCAATTATTTCCTTTAAAATAAATCTGTGAGCTTTAATGGGCTCTGCAACTTCAATATAAACTCGGGACGTACTTTAAATTATTTAACAGAAGAGTGCTTGTCAAAAACTCTACGTACGTTGCTTTTAAAATTTTATTAACATGCAACGCTATGTTCTTTTACACGAAATTTAAATTTATGATAACATTTGTACAGTCTGATGGTATTCAGTTTCTTTTATTGCTAAAAAGTTTGGGCATGGATTAGTCTGGGCACAGTTTTTATACCACAGACGTCCTTTGTGGCTTGAAATACTTCTTAATTGGCGTTATTTGTATTTGGAGACATTTAGGGACAGCTGAATGGTATTAATTTAGGAACTCAGCATATACGATTATTTTTCATGAAAAAATCGGTTACGTTCAATAATAAGTATAAATATTATTAAGATATTAGAATTAGTATAAAGTTATCATTTTTATATACATTTAGTACTTGTTAAAAATTACTAGAATTTTAATGGATTCTGATTATTAATTTTTTTAAATTTTTTTCAGATATTCAACAATACAGACCCAGTATTAACCCAGCCCCAGGTAAGATCCTTCGAAGCGAAAAAAAGATAAATAGCTAATTTTTTTTCAAATCCAATGTTATATCGATTTAAAGAAAGTTAATGACTACCTAACAGTTCACAGACACGGCAAACAGTCGTTAATTTGAAAATTGATTTTTTCCTAGATATTCATCAAACCCGTGCTTTCAAGTAAAAGAAATAAGTGTGAATAACGTGTTAACTAAATCTAACTACCCAACTTTATTTTAATTAGAAACATAGTAAAGTATTTTTTAAAAATAGAGTGTACACTAATGATTACATACATCGATACTTTTGTAGGCAATCAAATCAGATTTTAGGGGTGGTGCCACCTCCGCTCAGGAGCTGCACGTGTGAACGTGGTTTTTTTTGTCAATTTTGTGTCCCCTTCGAAAACAAAATCGACGGGTCTGAGCGTTTTTCCAAAAAAGAACTGAGCTGACAGTGAATGTCTCTGTTTCGTTTTCGATGCGCCACCTTATATAACTGACTGTATATTTGCTTATACGACTAAGATACACACTAAATATTCCAATTTGTTGCCCTTCGATCAGCTAAAACCCATCAAGCGATTATGGTTACAGAACCTGACCTCGATGCGGTTAATATGTGTCTCTTTCTTTTCGCATATCTCTCTTTGTACTTTATCAATCAGCGTATCTTATGCGAATTATTTCAATATAACAGAACCGCATCCCGCACACGGCACCGCATCTATTCGTTCTAATCTGGTTTTGATTGTTCACGCGTTGAATAAGGGCAGTATTGTTGTTTTTGGTATTTTTAGAGATGATTTTATATTATCTTGTGCGTAGACCCTCTGGTAAAAAACTGCTGGACTGTGTGTATCTATGAAGTTTTCTTTTTATGAAAAAGTAAGTAAATGTTTTGTTTATTGGAATCTAAACTAGTTTTATAGGGCGTCAAAATATCTTTTTTTTAATACTTATTTTTTCTTTATTGTTAACAAAAACAAATACCTAATTCGATATCATTACAAACCTTTGTTGTTTTGTTTTAAACTAACGAGAACTTCTTCTGAAGAAAAAATATTCACTTGGATAAGAAAATAAACAATTAAACGTTAAGTTATTAAACATATATAAGTATAAATGTATTTTCTCAACTTAACACTGCAAGGTCTAAAGTCAAAAAATTATTATTTTAATAAATGTTACCGTATTTGGGATGTATTGTATCTACCATTCGTAGTAAATTATCCAAAATACTATACCCACGACTGCCACCTGTACCTATATTTTATATTGTTAATTAAAAGTGTGCTTTAAAAATAAAAAATAAAATTAAAACTCTTGTTGATATTCTATCCCATTTCTAATTCCCTTTAGTGTTCTTTGAATAATCACAAATTTTGCTTACATAATTCTTGTTAGGAATCGTTCAATTAAAACTAAAAATAAATTATTTTTATTTTCACACTTAATTTTTAATAAAAATTGTATTCCGGCCCTGGCCAAACTAAGTTCAATACCATAAATATTACTAGGAATGATGTGTATTATCGTCGGGTATTAAAAGGTGTAAAATATACTATATATTTACTGTACATAATATTCATTTTAAAACTAACAACCCTAAGTATATCTCTTGATCTTGAGGGAAAGAAGATATGACAAAAAAACCCGTAAATTTTAATGTCGAGTTCCTTATCCAACATTGACAAAAAATCTTAAATCGGGTAACGATGAATTACTCGATAGGTGGCGCTATTTGACATTTAACATTAATGTTCGAGGTGTTTACTGTTTTTTTTTTCCAAATCCTATCAAGAGAGGACTTTTTAAATATGCTGCGTCAAGGTAGCCCTGGGAAAATGGGTTTGTATTTTTCCCAAACATCAGATTAAACTCCAATAAGTTTAGATTAAAATAACAAATTTAAAGTATCTAAGTAAAATTGTAATCGTTTTTAAAGGTGTTACAATTTATTATGTTATGACTCACTTTTCTTGTTAAATTTCACAATTTAGCTCTTGGTGACATACATTTTATAACTTTACACAAGTACTCAGTAGTCATACTTCATATGTCATAATTTATATTTTTTTTACCCCTAGCAAATACCTAATTTTGAATTAAGCAAGTGACAACAGTAGTTATTAGCATTATTTTATCAGATACAGCACACCTATTTCATTTAGGTAAAAGTTTTGTAAACACACGTGTTGCCTGCTACAATTAACAATTGTTTAAAAAAAGAATTCATATAATATTAATATAAAAAATTGTCTTTAATATAAATATGTTTTTTAGTTATAACGTGTTTAAAATTCAATTAGATCTTTCTAAAATTATTACTGATGAAATTTGTAATAGTATCGGTCGTTTAAACACGGTGCAGATATTGTCACAAAATGTTGTTTTAAGTTGCGTCCGAATTCCGTGCACAATTTACCATTGACATCTACGGTAAATTGTCAGTAAATGTATTTTAGGGTTGTTTAACAGCACAAACAGCTTGTAGATTTGCCTAGTTAGCAAGCATGTTGCCGTTAATATGTTTCTATCCGAGGACTGTGTTTCACAGACAGCTCACGTTTACAAATAAATATTATAAGCAAAAATTAAATTATATTTTACATTGTTATAGTTAAATTGTACCGGCTTTATTATGACTAGTAACGGAGTGAGGTGTGTGTGTGTGGGGGGGGGGGGGGGGGGGGGGAAGAAATAGGATGTAAAATAGACGAATTTCTAGTCATTTAAATATCCGGATGAGCATTTCAGGTTTACAAATTTTTCATAAAAGTTTAAAATAATAATTCAAGAGTAGTTTACAATTTTTAGTATTTTAGCTATTGTTAGAATAACAAAGTTGACAACTTGTAGTACATCCAGGCAACTGTGCCCACATTCGATAAAAAGAAAACGACAGAGCTATTGAGACACAGTCGGAAAGATGTGACAAATATTACAGCGGTTGTTACCGGACATTGCCTCTTTGGTAGACACGCCGAACGTATGCAAATATCCACTAACAACTTTTGCAGAAGTTGCAGAGATGAGTATTCAACATTTTCTGTGTGAATTCCCTGGCCTCGCAAGAAGAAGGTTCACTGCTCTGTGTGAACCATTTTTCGATAGCCTGGAGGAACTAAGCAACTTTGACGACTGAGCATGTTTCTGAATAGTAGTGGCTGGTTTGAATAAGTTGTTAAAATCCTTCTGTTGTGTACGTCGCACTAACCATCAGAGATCTGATGAAGGTGGGTTCTACGGAACACGTGTAGTATCACAACGGACCCAATAGAACTACATGAGACTGTTTGGTCAGAGCCAAAGGTCTGCCACTCTTACCTAACCTAGAATAACACTGTTCTTGAATATATCTCAAGAAAGTCTCCAGCGGCGCTGCCCAAGTTCCTGAATCTGTCCCTGTCACAGTCCAATTTTAGTTTAAAAAAATCCAATAACTTTTAAAAATCCCCAGACAAGTTAAAGGTCTCAAGGAAAATGTTCGTTTCATTTCGGTATGAAATCCGCTAAGGTGCCATATCTGATAATCTGCTGGATTTCCCCCTTACAAGCAGACAAGCTTCCCCTTATAATACAACACCCCTGAGCATAAAGGGTTTTTTTTCACCGATCGTTATCCAAGATTAATAACCTATACAAAACGTGCTTTGGGCGATTCTTGCGAATTGTTGATTTTTAGGATTCCAAAATTATGTAAGACAAGAGGCAAATAATAACATCACACCCAGGAAGATCGACAAAAACAATTTACAACTAGAATTAATAGAAGCATGTACCCTGCAAAATTTAAATCAAAACTGGTAGGTAAAGTACAGTAGATAAAAATATACATTATAGTACAAAAATTTACTGTAATATTAGTAGCTTTAAAAATTTAAGGAAATTTCCTCTAACTTAAGAAATATGAGACAAATCCTTTATTTTTAAAATGTACGTTTTTGATGGGAACAACCACACCTTAAAAGTAAAAGAACATTAAATTCTTATCTAATAATGTGAGAAATTCGAAAATGAAAGATCTCGTCCAATAGTACATATCATTATTATTTATTTATTTAATTCTTAACCTCAAAACTACTAAATAAAATTTGATGCCATCCCTCTAACTCAAAACAGCCATAAATTTGCCAAATTTACTACTTGAATATAACAATGACAATCTACGTAGCGTATCATGCAGTAAAATAGATGTATAAAAAAATGTTCATACCATATAAATTGACAAGAGTGCACAAATTGCTTTTATGTGATATTATAATATTATTTGGAATAATAAATGTTTACACAATCTTATACTTGAGATATTAAACATAAAAATATAATAGAAGATAGTGCAAGAATGTAAAATTACCTCTTTCCTGCCCCGCCAACCCACCCTTCCGTTTATAATTTAAAGGAAGTATTATTTATTTATTCCATACACTGTTTTACAGTTTCCCAGTTACAAAACAGGCAGAAAACAGAATTTACTAAGGTAAAATGGAAACAAATTATTTAACAATTAACATAAAGATTAGCGATATTTAGATTTATAAAACTAACAATAAAGTAGTATAGGTACTAGGATAAAAATGTCTTTTGTAACATGTACACATCCTATTGATGAAAGAATATTTAAATACGTTGGTTCGGGAAGGTGGTAAGTAGAAGGTATACAAATTTCGGAAATTTAGGCAAGGAACTCTAAAATTTAGTTTGTGCAGCAGCTCTTCACAAATAATGGTGTTCTAAGAATAAAACCAAGTCATTTATAGGCAATGGACACGACGTGATCAATATAAGGAAGAAAAGATAGTTCTTTATCGAAAATAACTCCCAGATCCTTAAACATAGTAGGTCTCTCTAGGATCTTACCACTTATATTATAGTTGAAATCAAAAGTGGTGTTTTTGTTGGTATATGTTATAACATTACATTTAGCAATATTTAAGTTTTATCTATTTTTAGTGCACCACTCATACAATATATCCAAATTACACTGTAGCTTTAAACAGGCAATTAAATTTGATATTAAACAGACAATTTTTGGATCATCTGCATACAGCAGACAACAATTAGTAAGGTTTGTTAATAATGTCGTTTATAAATAACGTTATTAAATTATTAATCATTGCATATTAATAAAAGCATGAACATTTATGTTAAACGTCGTTTTTAGAATTACCCATTTTATACGCAAAAATAAATTAGAAAGTGAATCCTACAGACACAGAAAACAAGTTCATCGATTTCAAAGTTTTTGCAATTCATATTATTTAATTAAAAGTGGGTTGCCGTTAATATTTAAAGTAAAAAGCAATTAGGCGAATGGGTTACGTATTAAAACTGAATCACACACCTTTATTATTTTACCCTCTACATTTCGATAGCCATTAATGAAAGGAATCAAAGCTAATTCAAACAATAAAGTATAGATTTTTTTGGAGGGTCGCTTGTTTAAAAATAAAGTGAGCACAAAATTATAGAGTTTTCGAGAAGTTTAAAATATACTTAGTATATAAAATTATGTCTGATGTAGTGATTACATAAGGTTAAATTTATATTTTATAGTGGTCATATGCAGTACATCCAGCGGGTGTATTACCTTTAAATGGTTATCTAAAGTAGATTTTACAATGTAATTAAAATGTGTCATGTAATATTATCAACACTGGTGACTTCTGGTAAAAATTTTAAGGCGTTCTGCAATTTTTGAAAAAAAGAACTTACCTATTTTTTTATAAATCAACTCTATCCTACGTTCTTTTTGTTTGGAGATTAACTTTTTTTTAATAGATAGGATGGAAAAAGATGTTGCCATGATTAATAATAATATTATAATTTCCTTCAACGTTTCTCCTAGATTCTTTGCTATTAAACATTTTAGAAGAGGTAGTGCACCATTTAATGTAAGCAGGAAAAACAGTATAAAGTATTTTTTTGTTATATCCACAAATCCATTAATTCTTTAAACAAATATCTCTATTAAAGTTGCGTGTTTAACCTATTTTTCAATAATATTATTTGTTAATGGTCTACTTTTTCCATTTAGTTAGATATTTTGTTCGTATGAATATTTAAAAAGTCCTATCAGAATAATTAAAAACAACTTTTATAGAACTCAGTTTAATTATAGTCAGCGATACACAAAAACAGAATCCCACGCACGGTAAAACTAGAAAGTCGCTTAAAAAACAAACAACCTTATCCAATACCGCGCTCGCGCCTTGTTAAATGCAGCGAACTTTCCAGTTAAATCACATTTAGATGGACATCGGGAAAGCGAAGTACAGCACGGGTGTTTCAAGCTCGCAGGGCACGATCGTGTGGCCCAGAGAAATAATAACTCGGCGATAGCGTGAGCCGGTAGGTTATTCCACTGGTCGACTTCGTGGTTCAGACTTCAGTAGGAGCGCGTTTACAATCGTTTGCCGGGCGCGCTCAGAGACTCGATTCTGGAATTTCGCTTAAAAATATCCTAAAATGTCGTCATAACTCGAGAATTGAGCTTCCAGAGCGAACCCGACGAACGCCCGTCGTCAATCTTAAACGCGCCCTAGCAGTTTTGGTGATTCCCAACGTGAATGTCGAGTATGATATAGCTTGATTTTTGGTAATAGAATATATTTTAGTTAGATTACTTAATTATTGTTTTGGGCGCTCTGCAATAAACAAAGCATTAACGTACAGAAAAATACTATAGGAGGCAAGGCAACGACGCGACGCGACGGCATCGGCAGCCAAAAGCGAAATATATCCTTCATGCGTGCTCCGCAGGTGAAAAGTTATTGCCTACCTTTTCAATGATTAAATTAAACATACGTACCTTTGTAATAAAATAAATTAAATTTATTTTAATATTTCCTAGTTAATGATTAAACAATATATATATGTTTTACAGGCAATCTTAAAGTTTATCGGGTTTTAATATATACTGTAATTGGAAATTTGATTAAATAGTATTTTCTTAAACAGGTCAATATTAAATGTATATTTGATTAAAATATTTTAATTTTATTGATTAAAATGTCATTTATTGAAACAATTTAAAGGCATTAAACAAAAACACTATTATTGGTATTAACATTATAATTTTTTTATGTAGAATAATTTTATACATAAAGGATCGATTTCACTCCGTACTTTAAGGACATTTTTTTATTAAATCTTACATTATCTATATAATCTGACTAATCATAATCTACCTTTTTCCGAAAATTTTAAAATGAGATTTTTGTCACAAAGTTACAAACACGAAGAATAAACAAAAAGTAAATTAATTTTGTTTCTGTTATAGCTCACAGCACTATCAACAAATTTTGTATTCACAAACAATTTGTTGGCCAAATCATAAAGTTAGACTATTAATTTTAGTTTTGTTTCATACTGAACCCTCCCCGTGATATATTTTTAGTTATTAAGTTACTGTTTTTCGTTAGTTTCAGTTTTATATTCCAGCTAACTATGCTGCGATTATTTGTTGATCATTTCAGGTATAAGCTGTGCTTGCAAACCATATGCACCGCAAATGTACACGATTTTTTTCAAATAAATTTTCTACCTTTTTCAATTTTTAATGTTAGTTATTATACGTCATCAACATAAAGCAATATAAATATTTAAATAACAAAAACTAAAATTTGTGAATTAATATGTACAGTTATTATTGTTCCGAAGTCTTCGAATTTCTGCAAATGTTACTATAGAATTAACTGAAATGTATTCCAAAGAATCCATTCATTCATTTAAAACAAACTAAAAACATGTGTATTTATTTTTTTTTGCATACACTGAAAATTGTTCCTCTCATCTAGCGATGGAAACTTACCTAATTTTTAAATTTTTCTTATTTGATAAACAAGAAAAAATTTGAGAAATATAATTTCCTAAATAATTTTCTATTGTAATTATTGTTGGAAATGTTAACAATTTTTTTTCCTGGCAGAGCCCTATCCCAAAGTAAATTTAATTTGTTACATTGTGTTCCATTATACAGGGTGATTACTAAGTTGATAGTTAGCATTAAAATAAACAACTTTTTCAAAAAACTCAAAAATAGGGTATAAAAAATAAAAGAGAGAAGTAAAAAATCTAAGTGCGGGCCTGGCATCAAAACATACCCCGCTATAGTTTCTGTTGTTTTTACTATCTCTAATTAGTATTAGTCATACGGGTAGTGTCAAACAATCCGGTGTGGTATGTTTTTCTGAAGCAAGTTAATTTTAAATTATTGATATGTAAAAATGGTAAAATTTGAAAACAATGAATTAATAAATAAGGTGGTAATTTACTGTGAGTACGGCGAAGTGCTTCGAGATTATATGCAGAACGCTTTCCCTTGCGGGCTCATTCAACACCCAGAAGTATTCTTAATGTTATTCAAGGGGGCAAGTTATACAGAACCGTATTTGATTCGTAGTGTACTTTATTTTTGAGTTTTTTGAAAAAGGTATTTTAATGCCTTCGATACTCAGCTAAAAAAGAAGTATCAACTTAGGAATCACCCTCTATTATTTATTGAATTTCGTGTGTTTTTCGTTGGCTAAGTTCGTGGGTTAGGTTTTACGTCCCCCTCTGTGCCCTAAATAATGGGTGTTTTAATTGACTTTGATCTAAATATATACAGGGTCCTGCGCCTCACCTCCCGTCTTCTGTAGCTCACTTATTAATTAAGTTAGGATTATGACCTTTTACAAGCTTTACCTGTATCCTAGGGTGCATTTCAGGAAAATATTTATGTTTATACAGGGTGTTCCAAAAAAGTGTGACCTCATAAGGATATGTTTTTTTAGATTACATGCCATATATTTCTTACTTATTTAGATGCATCTTGTAGTTGCCTACATACCCCTAATATTTTAATGAAATCGGTTCAGTATTATAGGCGAAAAAAAATAAAAACTAAAAAAAAATCAGTTTTGCACCACTGGTTTTAAAAATTAATAAAAATTAAAAATAATGTCTCGTTAATAAAATTATACAAAGGTACTTAATAAATAAGGTCTTACAGTTTCGTTAACCAAGTTTGATTAATACGAATTGTACAGGGTGTCCAAAGTTTAGTGTCAAACTTTGTAAACTTTAAAGCAATTTATTTTTCTTATTTCAAATTGGAACCCCTGTATATTATTATATCATTGGATGCAGAATTAAAATTCAAACATTTGAATTACAACCCTATCGCAATTTCTAACGCATTAAGACTTATTTGCAGAAAACTCATTTTATCAACTATTCCACCAGTCATTATTATATAATAAATATCAAAGGTGGCTTTGAAAAACAATTTATTGATATTAAGGTTTACTAAAAGGACAAATAAAAATTCTTTTAGTATGCTCCTAATATGAAATCATATATCTACGAGCTCTTCTTGGTAGTATTCTATCACAAAAAATAATATAGCTTTAATAATTAATACTAATCTAACAATATTTAAAACTATAAAATAACTAAAGTCAAAGTTCAAAGCCTCCTTTAATATTTATTATATAATAATGACTGGTGGAAAGGTTGATAAAACGAGTTTTCTGTAAATAAGTCTTAATGCGTTTGAAATTGCGATAGGGTTGTAATTAGAACAAATGTTTGAATTTTAATTGTGCATCGAATGACATAATAATATAGAGGGGTTCCAATTTGAAATAAGAAAAATAAATTGCTTTAAAGTTTGCAAAGTTTGACACTAAATTTTGGACACCCTGTATAATTCGTATTAATCAAACTTGGTTAACGAAACTGTGAGACCTTACTTATTAAGTGCCTTTGTATAATTTTAATAACGAGGCATTATTTTTAATTTTTATTAGTTTTTAAAACCAGTGGTGCAAACCTGATTTTTTTTAGTTTTTATTTTTTTTCGCCTATAATACTGAACCGATATCATTAAAATTTTAGGGGTATGTAGGCAACTACAAGATGCATCCAAATAAGTAAGAAAATAAATGGCATGAAATCTAAAAAAACATATCCTTACGACGTCACACTTTTTTGGAACACCCTGTATAAAGAAAAATTGTTTCCTGAAATGCGCCCTACGATACAGGTAAAGTCTGCAAAATATCAAAATCCTAACTTAATTAATAAGTGAGCTAGAGAAGACGGGAGGTGAGGCGCAGGACCCTGTATAATAAAATTGAGGGGCATATGTAGGGTCCGTGTTTTAGATGCCACTTTTGAGTAGAGGAAGGTTTTTAAAACCAGTGCATGATTTTTTTTTAGAAATCACTTTTTTTAGTCTCCCCCCTCAGACAAATCTTGGATTCGCCACTAATTTCCTTTAAGTTTTTATCCCTGGATCGATAATTCGCGGAAATGCTAAAACAGCTTCTAAATAAAAAACTACCCGTGTTTTTTGATTTTTCAAGGAATGAATATATTTTTTGTTATAGTATCTATTTTATTTAATGTAGGGTTGGGAACCCTACATGATCATGTCCCTTCTGGAGAGTAAATACGACTTCGTTATTTTATTTAAGATTTACCATATTGTGTTTCAGTTACATTTAATACAGATAACAAAAAGTAACATTAATAAAATCGATTAATTTACATGTACTAGGCACCATTTGATAATAGTATTTTCAATAATCATAAATTTTATTGTATAATAGTATCTCCATGGACAGGTGCAGATATCAGGGAGAGGCAATAAGGCTTAGTGCCTGGATTCAGAATTGATTTGAAGCATATATATATCCAATACTATATTCGACGTGTTAGCTAAACTGTTTGTAAATATACGGCTTGATGCATATCCCGTGTTTTAAAGCGTCCGTCTAGTTTTATCGTTTGGACAAACTCAGTTATTCCCTATTATAACTGCTCACAGTCCTCACGTTTATGTTTTTTCATTTATGACTATCTTTGTATCAAACGAATAAAAGGTAAAATATTGCTATATTTTGTGTAGGATTACCATTATCTCTTCTTATAGCGACTTTTGTCTAAACAGTAGGTTAGGTATTGACTGGTTCTAAAGATAAAATAACTGTTTTAGCTCTAAAAAAATAGTTGTTAATAGAGTTGGCTTTTTTTAATTGCGTCCAGTGGCGTTATTGTTATTTGCCGTATCTCAGAGATAAAATAAAGTTTTTCGGCACGCCATATTTCCTAAAATGACTGGAAAATATCTGGCAGCAAGGGTGGATTTATGGTGGAGGGGGGTTAATGGGGTAATTTTATTATTTAACTGGTCTATCTTAGTCTTAAATATTTATTAGTAGTAAGCAATGCACATTTCGAAATTAAAGGGGTTAGATATTTACGTCTCCGAACGTCGACAGTGAACGCTGGCGCCAATGCGAACGAAAGTTTATAAATGCAGCTTAAGCACATAAAAATAAAACTACATAATTTTACTTGTGTCTGTTTGAAGGTTGGAGACAATGATGCTTCTTGAATGTTATAAGAGTTTTGGACTTTCATTGTCTTTATTTGTTTTACATCACAACGTTTCAACTGGTAAGTATCTTTAGTCGTCTTCGGGTGAATACGAAATAAGTATCGTAACTACAACTCTCTTTATACTAGCTAAATCTACTAGGGCATAACTGAGATGGGTTATGCGTTCAATGCGTGTGCGATATTTTAAGTTTACCATCTATTTAACAAAGGTTTCCAAATATTTCTTTTCTCTAATGGGGGCTTACTAAAACAATCTAAGGTCTGGTGTGTGGTTGCAGCTTCCTTAAACTTTCTCTTCCCCCAGAGTAGTTCTTTATGCAGGATTTGAGCTTCTATCCCCTTGTTTTCTTTTAAGCATGTTGTTTCTGTGTTCCTTGATCCTAGTTTCAAATGTCCTTAGAGTCTCACCAATGTAAGATCGGTCACATTCTCAGGGGATCTGGTAGACACAGTTTTTCCTCTCTTTTTGACTTGTTCGTTTCGTCTTCGTCAGGTGGCTTCGTAAAATGTCTTTCTAGCTGAATATCGTATTGATGTTGTATCGTTGTCCTAGTCTTCTAATTCTCTAAGATACTCCTATGACATACGGAATGTTGAGTGTTAATTGTGATTCTATTTGCTCCTTTCGTGTATTTGGCCGATTCTTGCGATTTGCCAATAGTTTATCAACTAAATGCATGGGGTAGCCATTTTTGTTGAGGTCGGTCTTGATGTAGTTAGTTTCTTCTTTGAGGGCTTCATTTGAGTTACAGATGGTAATTGCTCAATCCACAAGCGTTCTTACTATGACATGTTTAATTGTGCTGTTTGAGTGATTTAAAGTGTAATTGAGATATTGACCTGTATGCGTAAGTTTCCTCTACACTAAAGTATGGATGGTCTTGCCAATTTTTTTATATTGACATCTAGAACAGATAATTGATTGTCTTCTTCTCTCTCCATGGTGAATTTGATTGTCGGTGTCAGGCTATTAATGTGATGTAGGAATTCCCTGAGTTCATCATCGTTTCCATTCCACATAATGAAGGTATCGTCCACATACCTATCTGAGCCATGGAATAATTAAAAAGGGCCAACTCTGGCAATTAAGCAAAGCAAAAGAAATATACAAGTATACATAATTTTTATGACCTTCATAGGTCAATAATAATAAAAATTAATTTGATAGGGACTGAAAGCTGTAAGGCGTTACTTACACGGCGTTGCGACTGGGAGACCCGGCAACCAGAGTATCCGCGACTCGGCATGCTGGTCGCCACACTACTCCAGTCTCTTGAGTGACGCAAAATAATAAATATGAAGAACATTTTTAAGCTGAAATTAATCTATGTGCAGCTTTTAGCTCTCGAGTAGTTAAGTCGCCCAGTCTCCACTCTACTACAGTTTCTTTTAAGCTTCCCTGTGTGAAGAATGCCTCAGAGTTTCAATTGTAAAAACACACCGACCGATTAACCGAAATTCAACACTTCCAATAATACAATACAGTAAAAGTAATATAATGAAATTAAATAAGCTAATTCTTATGGAAATCCAATAAAAGGCAGTGATTATAGAGCAAGATTAAAAGTTGAACAAACTTTTACACAAAATGTGGAAATAAAATGTATTTTTAACATCGCTAATCTTTGTTTTGGCTCGGCTTTCATAAATTAAAAATATAGTAGATAAACCAATATAAAAGTATCTGTTGTGTTCTTGTTTTTCTTTTTAATAAAAAAGAAAATTTTATATTTTAATAAGTTCAGGGAATTTAAAACTTTCCTAGAACTGTATTACCTCTGCCTAAAATTTGGCATTTCAATACCATATAATTTAAGAAGAAATTGTTGTCAACAAATAAACTTGCCCGACTGAACAGTAATGTGGAAGAAAAATATATCTTTCTACCCCTAGATCCGCAACATATTTTAAAGAAACACATGGAGCGATAGCTTTATAAAATTCAATTATGGTACCACACATATTTAACTATAATCTTAATTTCTGCTTTGGTGCACAAAACATTGAGTTTTTGAGCATTTTTAGGATTTATATTTTTAAAACGAGACTTTTCTATTAGAGTAAATTTAAAATTTATGATTTAGTTTATCATATAGAAGCAAAGTTAAAAAAGTTTACGGTTATTCTTGGCCCGAATTACAAAAAAAAACGAAGCAAATTACTGTTGTGGGAAATTTATTTTTATGCAGAAAAAATCGAAAAAAAAAAGATATACGCCCATAAAAACCCATTGAAATTTTTTTTTAATGAATATATTGATTTTTTTTTTAAAGTAGTACTAGTAGAACTTTAAAAATAATTTCTAGTATTTTCTTCTTGGCGGTTTACCTATAAAAAAAATTTTTTTGAAAACTTATGACCAATACTTTCCGGGATACAGCCGCTGGCGGACCCGATATACAAAAAAAGTGTTTGTAGAACTTATTTAAAGGTAGATATAGATACTAAAAATGTTTTTATTTTTAAATATTTGGTGCCAAAAAGTGAAAATCAGTGTAACTGTTTTCCGACCAAATGTCTCACAACTCCGATTTAATCCGGCCTGGTAACAGGCGAGCATTCACTTTTCCCATTACATGAGACTAGACTAGACAAACCTTATAACTAAAATCTACCGGTCGAATTGGTTTACCGGCCGTGAGATACAAACCCATAAACACTTTTGCCAGAATTCGCAGTAACCAACCATTTGGTCAGAGAAGCCATTATATCAACTATAAAATTTTAAACAAAATGGGGACATGAAAATATTTTTTTTCTACTCCCACATGGAAATTTGCTGTTTCCTTTACACTTAAGTGGCGGGTAAAGTAGGCTATTCCAGCAACCTGTGCGGCAAACTTTCATATCCATCCTAGTCAGGTTATAAAACTGACCAATCACAGTAGTCAATTACAGAGAAGCCAAATTTACATGTTGTAAATTCGTTTTCTGACAGTTAAGAAAAGTTAGGTTAACAATATGCTTCAAAAATATGCAAATCTGTCAGATGAAATTTGTTTTTTTTAAATTTAAATCAAAACATTTATCCCAGAGTCTATGTATACACAATATTTTCCTAAAGAGTGCACGAAATGGTGCGAAAATTAAGGGTAGAATAACAAAATTAATACCAAAATATATTTCTACCAAATTATTGTTATTTTCTGACTGATTGATTCTGATGAAAGATTTGCACACAGACGCACTTTCTTATTTCAAAAATATCTTTATTTCCACTCACTTCTAGACAATTACTACAAGCTTTGCATAAAATGTACCTACTACATACCTACCAAATGAACGTTTTCTTACTAACCTTGGTTATTTTTTTCCATATAAATAATATACCTATATATTATTATAAATATTTGTGCACAGGGATATTTTCCAGTATATTTTGAACGGGGATCCAAC
Source organism: Polydrusus cervinus (assembly GCA_935413205.1). NCBI lineage: Eukaryota > Metazoa > Arthropoda > Insecta > Coleoptera > Curculionidae > Polydrusus > Polydrusus cervinus. Next base: position 23,265,682 of record OW284520.1, on the reverse strand, counting down.
CCCAACATAGAAAATAACCCGGTAATTCTTTCTTAAATGGTGGAACATAAAGAAAACCCGATAAAACAGACGAAATTATAAGATTTGTTAAAAAAAAATCCATTTTGTACTAAAATTTTTAAGGTTATGTTATTTCTACTTACACTATTGCCATTTCTCTTTCCACTTTAACAGTGTTGCTAGTTTGTAAATTGGCGATTATTTTAAAAAATTTGACCCTGGCGAACGTTAAAAATTCATATTAATGCACAAAGTCCATTTTTAACTGTTTAAAACGAATTCTACAGCTATTTTGTTGTACTTTCGGAGTCATAATACTTACGCAAGCAGAAATAAACCCGACAAACCTTTTTTTCTTCTGTGCAATTCAGTAAAACAATTAATCAAAATACCTACGGCTGAGAAAATAAATTGTTCGTGTTTATTAATACCTACATATATCGCTTTTTGTCTGTTATTCTGCAAAAAGCCGAATCTGGGGAAGATAGATATATTCAAAAGTGAGTTGGTATAAATATAAGAACTTACCCAAATTGATAAATATGTTACACTGTAATTTGTTGATGGGTTTGCCATCAAAATGTATTTTTGTTCAATTGTTTTTTATTATCGTTCTTGCAAGTTCATGGCCAACTTAAAATACAAGTTATGATGCCTAATTTAAATAATTTTTAAAAATTCTTAGCATAAAGTTCGGAAGTTAAGTCGTAGAAAAAGTATACTGTACAATTCGAGTGGATTGTCCATATTGTGCTCGGAAGTTTGAGCACTCCGGCTACGGCGTCGTGCTCAATTTATTTCCTTGTACGATATGGACATCATATCCATTCTTGTTGCACAAACTACTATATTAAGCTCATTAGAGTTTTGAGTGATAAGACTGATAAGTGAGCATTTATAACAGAATTTCTACTGTAATCAGAATTGATTTATTCGCAAATAATAAAGCGAGACAGAGATGAACCGATAGAGCAGAGCTCGTCGCTTATACCGCGATAGAGAAAAACAAATACGATGGCATTAAATAGACAACTTCCAATTAACAATATTGCTGGCTGGAGAAATTATTATCCATTAATTAAGGCAGCTTAATTGGTTTCTTGCTTCAAACAGTTTGGCAAGGAAATTAGAGAAAGATGCCAATATTGTGCTTTAGAGAAACCCAAAGTTGTATTCAGGAAGTTATTTTATTTTTAGTTATGCAATCGAAAAATTAACTCCTTAGGATAAAGGATGAAAGAAACTCGAAAGATTAAAATAATAAACCAGATGCTGTCAAAAGAAAGCAATATCCAAATTGGATTTTGCAAAATTAAGTTGCTTCTTTTAAAGGCAAATTGGTAATTAATTAATTAAAGATTTAATAGGGTCTTTTAAAAGTTAAATAAAGATTTAATAAAAAAATTAATTAACTTAAATTAAAAAAGTTTTATAGTAAAATTAATCGTCATATAAAAGTCGAGTTAATATAATATATCGTATAGAACGGTAAGTTTTTTTGTAGGTGTATGAAGCCTTAAAATAGCAATATAATTTAAAGATATAATAAAACGAATTAATCGTGAGTTAATAATGAGCCCTAAAATAAATAAAGCAATATTTATTAAACCTGGTCTTAAGATAAGTAGCTTAAATTTTTTTATATATACAGGGTGTCCCATCGGAAACCGAATCGATCTATATATAGAAAACTATACATAGGAAAATTTTGAAAATTTGACAGTATGCTGATGCTGATGGGGGCGACCGGGCTAAAATATTTTCATAATGGTGGCACTTCCGGTTATACCGGAAGTAAGTGTCAACTTGCTTATTTTAAATGGGACACCCTATATATTATTACATTTTTGCATTTTACGCAAGATTCTAGGCAGATTTTGTATACCATGTCCTATACCTATGTCTAAACGTTTTTGACATATTGGAACTTTTATGTCAAAAATGACGTTTGCAAACCTTAAAATAATTATCAATTTTTTCTATAAAGAAGCCTTATTTATTTAATTTAGGTGGAATTCATTGTTATAAAGGACCTGCTTTAATAGGTTTTTTATAATATTTTGATAACTATGAATACAGGGTGTTTAAAAAATAAGATTAAAAATGAAAATGAAAAAACTGTCAAAAGTACAGATTTTCAAATAGAAACACCCAAATTTCATAATTATTTCTTATTTAGCATTAAAAATAAGGTTAAGTTTGTATATCCCAAAAATTTTTAGTTTTCGAAGTATTGCCAATTTAATATTTTTATATGGGGATTTTGCTGCAGATTTTAGGTTCAGTTACTCTGAGTTGGCTATGGTGGCGTTGAAAAACAATCAAATTAACATTATTACTAATCATGCCTGGGCGTTTAAATTATACAAACAAAGATTATTTAAACCTATTTATTATTTATGGAGAATGTGATAAAGTTATATCATGTCACATTTGCCATTCGATATCCGCAAAAACAGAAGCCATCACAATGTGCTTATTAATAATGTTTAAATGGTAAGTGATAGCTTTATAGATTTTTTAGCATTTGATTGTTTTTCAACGCCGTCATAGCCAACTAAGAGTAACTGAATCTAAAATCTGCAGCAAAATCCCCATATAAAAATATTAAATTGGCAATACTTCGAAAACTAAGAATTTTTGGGATATAAAATCTAGTACAAACTTACCCTTATTTTTAATGCTAAATAAAAAATAATTATAAAATTTGGGGTTTTCCGACTTTTTGCAGTTTTTTAAATTTCATTTTTAATCTTATTTTTTAAGCACCCTGTATTAATAGTTATCAAAATATTATAAAAAATCTATTAAAGCAGGTCCTTTATAACAAGGAATCCCGCTTAAATTAAATAAATAAGGCTTCTTTATAAAAAAAAATGATAATTATTCTAAGGCTTGCAAACGTCCTTTTTGACATAAAAATTCAAATATGTCAAAAACGTTTAGACATAGGTATAGGACATGGTATACAAAATCTGCCTAGAATCTTGCGTAGAATGCAAAAATGTAATAATATATAGGGTGTCCCATTTAAAATAAGCAAGTTGACACTTACTTCCGGTATAACCGGAAGTGACACCATTATAAAAATATTTTAGCCCGGTCGCCCCTATCAGCATCAGCATACTGTCAAATTTTCAAAATTTTCCTATGTATAGTTTTCTATATATAGATCGATTCGGTTCCCGGTGGGACACCCTGTATAACTGCTATTAAAATATATATTCTTTTATAGTAATGTAAATGCATTAATTAATGCATCATACATAAATTTTTTTAAATGTTTTAATCTTAAATATTTGATTGTGGTGTTGATTAAAGCATATGGAACAGTTATGCCCATATTTATAGTCATTCCTTAAGGCTTTCTTACTCGAGTAAAATTTTAAGTGTATGTAACTTGACATTGATTGATATATTGACAGTTTTCTGAAAAATCCTTAAGGACTATAAATTATTATATAATTATAAAGTTTTTCGTGTACAAATATTATTCTTTTTCGAGGAAGTCCTTTTCCTAACCTCAAAACGGATGTTATAGACAAAAAATGTCCTTAAGAAACTGTCAGTTTCAAACAATGTCAAGTCGACACACTTGAGAGTTTCCTTGAGTAAAAAAGCCTCAAGGAACGACTATAAATATTGGTTTGATTACTTGTTTATTTTAGTTACCGAGATATAAAAAGAGTTACTCATATTAAAAAATATATTATTAAACATATTTTGTTTGTCTGTTTAAAGGTTGGAGACAATGACGTGTCTTGAACGGCAGTAGAGTTTTGAACTTGCATTGTCTTTATTTGTTTTGAATTACTAGTCATAAAATCATGAAATAAAACAAATAAAGGCAATGCAAGTCCAAAACTCTATCTCCGTTTATATTTTGTTTCTTACTAATATTTTTTTATATAACTTCAATTTTTATTTATATAGAAAGCAGTAAAAATGTTTTTATCATAAAGTATATGTAACTTCATTGGACAGAAGTGTTATTTTGAATACAATTGGTTTAGTAACAATAATATGAAAATATAATATAGTTAATTAAATCGATTTACTACAACCTCCATTATTTAATATATTAATCTTATAGCTACCACTGCCACCAGCTGTAGTTATTCCCATGAACGTAATAAGGGATTGAATAACCAAATTTCTGGTAATACACTTTTGTAATATTAATCATGTAAGGTTTAGTTTTATTAAAATTTACTGTACGTCACTGGTACTTTAATTTTAATATGTTTATTATTTATAACATTTAAAAACAAGTTTAAAAAAACAAACTTTTAAATAAATTAAATAATTCATTTTTACTTCACCCAACAAATTTTTTCTAACTTTGCTTTTATAAAAATATTACGTGTTATTTGTTGCAACATTAAGCTTTATACTTAATAATGTATTAATTTCTTCAATTGAAAACCCCATGTGGATAAGATTTAGTCAAAGAAAACTTGTGGAAAAGAGACCATTTAAAGTTTCCTTTGACTAATATATTAATTAAAACAATACAAATTATTTAATTTAAATATTTTCGTCAAAAGTGGTAATACTGGGTTGGTTGGTTGGTTTAAGGCGGGGGTCGGCCCAAGCTTCTTACACTGCAGCCTAGTGGCTTATTGTGCTCCCCTATCTTGCTAGAAAAGATTTGTTCCTTTTATAAGGTCCAGCAAATTCCTACCAAGTTTGTCATGTGGGAGGTTATCCCCACATTGGATATCTCCGAAGATTTTGAGTCCTCTTCGGGTCAGTGCTTCGCAGTTATATATGATATGTGAGGCGGTCTCGTCCTCATCGCCGCAAAGCCTGCATTCAATGGGACCATTGTAAATTCCTACTCGGCGTAGGTGCTTTCTTAATCAGTGGCCTGTTAGTAGGCCTACCACTTGTTTTAGCTGGGTGCGCGTTAGAGGCATCATTCCAGTTGATAACTTTTTGGAGGGTTTCCCAATTGTGGCCCTCGCTTGGGTATGACCAGGTATCCTGTTCCATCGGAATAGGTGTTGTCGTTGCGCCCACCTATCTGATGTTGCTCTCGTTGCCTGTTTTGATATGCCAAGGGCGGGTTCAGGGCCCCTGAGTTTTTGCGATGATCCGGCTCTAGCCAGTTCATCGGCCTTTTCGTTGCCTGCTATCCCCGAGTGACCAGGAACCCATAGGAGTTTTACCTTGTTGTTCCTTGCGGCCAGGTCTTTCAGGTCGTTTAGGCACTCCAGTGTGATCCTCGATTTGAGTCGATTGGAGTTCAGGGCCTTAAAGGCAGCTTGGCTGTCTGACAGAATGTATATCTCTTGGTCATGGTAGCCCTTTTAGATATTTTTCTGTACACATGCTTGTATAGCACGTATTTCTGCTTGGTATACTGCGGGGTAGTTTCCTAGGGGAATGCTGATTTCGATTCTGGGTCTTTCACCAAATATACCTGCGCCTACTCCGTCGGCTGTTTTTGATCCATCAGTGTACCAAACCAGGCCCTCATCTAATGTCTTGATGAATGACAGCGCTTAAGCTACAATTAAAGACTTCATAGACATTGTCATTGTAACATGTGCATATCCTATTGAATGGAGAATATTAAATTGCGTTGGTTCGTGAAGGTTGTAAGTGGATGGTATTTAGGCAAGGAATTTTAAAGTTCCGATGTGCAGCAGCTCTTCACAAATAATGTTGTTATTGAGCCGTTTATGTCAAAATTACTGCCTAGAAGATGTGTATCTATCACGTAATCTTACAAACGAGAATCTTTGCAGCAGCTGATCATGGGGAAAACCTCTTTCGGGATAAACTCCATCCGATCTATACCATAAAGCTTTCAAAAAACGTCTTTGAACACTGTCAATATTGTCAATGTGGACTTTATCAAACGGAGGTCAAATTATTGAAGAGTATTTCAATTTAGATCCAACAAGAGAACGATACAAAGTTACCAAAAGATCAAGTGCCCGAAAATTTCTAGTAGTTTTAAGAATAAAACCAAGTGATTTATAGGCGGTGGACACGACGTGATCAATACGAGGAAGAAAGAATAATTCGTTATCGAAAATAACTCCTTAAACACAGTAGGTCTTTTCAGGATCTTACCATTTATTATAGCTGAAATCAAAAGTGGTGTTTTTGTTGGTATATGTCATAACATTACATTTAGCAATATTTAAGTTTAATCTATTTTTAGTGCATCAATGATACAATATATCCAAATTGCGCTCTAACTTTAAACATTCCATTAAACTTGATATTAAACACAACATTTTTAGATCATCGGCATACACCAGACAAGAAATAGTAAAGTCATTAACAATGTCATTTATAAATAACGTAAAAAGAAAAGGACCAAGGATGGACCTTTGGGAACCTCCAGATGTTGCAAAATATTCGATAGACTTGACTCCGCCATAAGCTACAAACTGGCCCTTTTCTATATGAGTCGAAAAATAACAGTAAATGATCAGAAAACCCAAAGGTTTGTAGTTTGCTTATTAATATGGAGTGATCTAGCTGATCAAAAGCTTTGAAAAACTCGGTATCAACAACATCTGTCTGCATGCGTTGGTCAATGCCTTTAGCCAAAAATTGAGTAATACACATTAGATTCGTTGTTATCAAACGACCTTTTACAAATCCATATCGTTCAGTAGCTATAGCGTTTTTAACTTTAAAAAAATAATATTATGTAGACTTCAAAGATCTTACATCTAACATAATTGTTTGTATTGGTTGGGATAAAGGGTTCCATTTTGAATAGTCCATCCAGGGGAAAATCCCCTCTTTAATAAATTGCTGACATAGCAAAAAGGAACCCCTTCTTCCATCTGGTAAGGGTTGCAAAACTTATAAAAAGCGCGAAGGAACACTTACGCAATCGAAGCAAAGTAAACTGGTTCTGGGGCAGTACTCTTTATGGCTTTAAAACTGTTTTAAACTTTAAGGAGTTATTTGGGCAGAGGTTACCCTTACACTTGAATACTTTTTACAACTCCCCAAGTAAGTGTTTCTTCGAGCTTTTTATAAGTTTTGCAACCCTTACCAGATGGAAGAAGGGGTTCCTTTTTGCTATGTCAGCAATTTATTAAAGAGGGGATTTTCCCCTGGATGGACTATTCAAAATGGAACCCTTTATCCCAACCAATACAAACAATTATGTTTATCAAATTTCCTCTACAAACTTCTCCTACAAAACTAGGAATGTCCCTGTCCTTGTTCTACACACTATCTTTTCACTACACCTATCCTTATCAGCAGACTTAACACCTATTAAGTGTCTTAGCACCACAGCGAAGTATGAACTGATTTATTCATCCTTAAGGGTGCCAATCCATATCCGACAATATAAAATAATATAAAATATAAACAAATTAAGAATTTAGGGAAAATCTTCTTCTTCTTAAGTTTGTTTTCAGTTAAATAAACCGATGCGAGTTAGCGCTGCCTAGCGGGACTCCTGTAATTGTGACAAATGTCTTTACAGGTGATTTCCTCTTAACATTTACTTATTTCTATAAGTTTGCTAGAGGTGCTGGTATGCTCAAGAGTGTCTAACAACGACACAGATGGCGCTCCATGCCACATCTTACTGGTGTGTCCCACCAAGTGCTGCCTAAGTAGCTTAGAGTTCCCTCTTCTTTTCGTCGGATCCTAGCTCTACTGATGAGTCATGATATGACGAAACGCGTCTAAAGATGGATCTGACGAAACGAAAGGGAAAATCTTCTTCTTCTTAAATTAAGAATTGTTAAATGTATTTAAGTTCGATTTTTTAATTATGATTGACAAATGGGTTCTAAATTTTTGTTAATAAACCAAATTTTTTTAGCTTCGAATTTTTGTTAAATCGCTTGGCAGAGTAGACTAACTGAATTTAAAATGGATGTCTTAATAGTCTTAAGAGATAAAAGAAATTTCGAGGGCGAATTAAAATAATAATCCGGATGTTCTCAAAAAAAAGTATTTAAATTGGATTAAGAAATTATATCTCTACTTAATGGAAAATGTAATTAAATTATCTTCATAAAAATTTCCTGGGTTTTTTATGAATAGGTATCAATTTTACAAAAGCTGTAGAGTAAATTAGAACAGTAATTATGACTGGGATAATTTTTATAATTGATAGTCACTACCGTAGTAATAATATTATACAGGGTGTCCCGTAACTTATTGGCCGTAGAGTAACTGGAGATACTAGACATCAAACTAAGCCGATTATGTCATATAAGCTTTTTCGGATTTTCGGATAATTGTGTTCGGATTTAATTATTTACTATTTTTTTTATGCTTTGGGATGTTTAAAGGGAAATATCTCGAAAACCGTTAAAGATATTAAGATCAATCAAGTATACATTTTTGACTCAGAAAATGCCCTTTTTAAGAAACTATAATTGAAAAACACCTAATATCACAGGTAAGAAAAAAAATCATAGATTTATGAAGCCCAGTGTATGCAACTAGCGCCCTCTAGTTTGAAACTTAAAAATTTCTACAAATTCTTATTTCTTCCTCTAAAAAACTTAATATTGCCAACTTTCAATTCGATTCATTAAACCGTTTTAAAATTATGGCTTAATTTCGAGAATAAATTTTTTCTTTCAATACCCTGTATCTCTAGAACGAGTAACAATCCGAAAAAACTTATATGAACACACCCGTATTCACCAACAACTATTTTTTCACTATCAGTCGGTTAAGATTCTATTCTCGTATTCACCATTGGATTTTAAGCCTTATCAGAGAGAGTTAACATTAACAGTGAAATTTTGAGCTGATAAGAAATAACAAGCTGTTAAGTTTTGAAATTGTTGTTAGATTTATAACAACTTGACAAACACATGACAAATAATAATAATTATTAATAGGTTTTTCCTTTAAAAATTAATTTAGACTATCGAATACATTTTCCACATTTACTATAGACTTGTCAGAGTCCGATGATGAGGAAATCGTACAAGAAAGGAACGTAAAAGTGCGTAACAATGTATTTGAAGAAATAGACGATATTGAATTCAAAAACGGTTTAGAAGAAATAAAAATACATTTGAGCAATTGGCGAATCGGTTAGATGGAGTAGTTGAACCAGTAAATTATAGAAATCAACCTATTTCAAGAATATATTAAATACTAATTTGTTTAAGATAATATGTTACAGAATCATTTCAAATAAATATTGGGGATTTCCGATTTTAATGTACTTTTGTTCCAATGAAATTGGAATTCTTCTCCCGCATAGTATAATTAGGTACTGGATGTCTTTCTATATCCTGTTTTGTCCATCATTAAATTTTACTACTGGATCCGTAAAATTTAATTTATTAGCGTAAAGTGAACGGATTTGATTGATAAAACGATATTTAAGAAGATATGAGGTTGGAATATTTTACTCTGAAGTTAGTCATAAACTAGAATTGTCAGCTCAGACGTACGTACATCAACCTAACTCTCTGTTTGTTAATAGAGCGTCCCTGATTTATGGTGAATACAATATTTTATTAACAGAGTGTTAATCCTTATACCGATGTTAACTATCAGACTGTTAAGTTAAAGATGGTAAATACCGCTGTTAATCGGCTTAGTTTGATGTCTAGTATCTCCAGTTACTCTACGGCCCATAAGTTACTGGACACCCTGTATATACCGTAACATAAGAAACCCCATGCAAGTTCTAGACTGTCCAAATATTTGCTGCCTTGTTGACTTTAGAGCGGGGTTGTAGGGAGACTAATTTAGGGTCTTTGTATGGTGAGTGCACCTGCGGAATTTGAATAATTTTTGATAACCCGATCTTAACTTATTAAAAAAAAAAGCTCTCAAGTATCAACTTCAGAAATATATATTAGGTAATGATATTCTACCTGGAGTACAGTCTGGTTTCCGGCCTGGACACAGTTGTACCACTGCACTTCTTCAGGTTACTGATGATATAATGACGGCAACGGACAATGGAATGATTACAGTATTAGCTCTTTTAGATTTTTCAAAGGCATTTGATACTTTAAATCACAGTACCCTCGATTCTATCTTAGGTTACATTGGGCTCTGTCCAGAGGCCAGAACTTTAATAAAAAGTTTTCTTAGTGGCAGAGTGCAACGTGTTAGACTGGGTGATAGTATTTCGCAGCCAACGGGGATGGTCATGGGCATTCCACAAGGTTCTATATTGGGACCTCTGTTATTTACAATATACACCAGTAATTTTGTCAGGTATATTAAATACTGTCGTTTACATAAGTATGCTGACGATATACAAATGTACTTTAGTTTTTACCCTCAAGACTTTGCTAATGCCGTACTGAAAATAAACGAAGACCTCTCCACCATTGCCGATATATCTGTCAAGCATAACTTGCATTTAAACTCTTCAAAATCTGCTGTGATTGTTTTCGGTAATAAGAAACAGTGTGGTCGGTTCATTAATACTGAGCAAATTAAGATCGGCAATCAAGAACTACCGTTTATTGATAATGTCAGGAACTTGGGTCTAGTAGTCGACAATACTTTCAGATATTGATCGCATATTCTAAACTGTTTAAAAAAGGCCTATTTGCGTCTAAAACTTTTATTTCCACACAGGAGAGTATTGTCTCGTAATGTCAAAACTATGCTCTGTGAATCCCTGGTCTTGTCATGCTTTAACTATTGCTCCCCGGTATTCTTTCCATGTCTGGACAACGCATTTATTCAAAAAAATAAAATTTAGAGCAGTTGAATTAAATGTCAACATTCGCAACAAATCGTCTTTGCTTATAACACCGCCTAAACACCGTACTACGCTTTTCCAAAGATCCTTTAGTTACCACATTTATAAGTCCTACAATTCCATACCAGATCACCTAAAAGGACAGGATCTATTAAAATTTAAACGTAACCTGCGCAAACACATATGGACTAAGCAGAGTGAAAATTAATTTTTGTTTTACTACGATGAGGGAAATCTTTTTATTAAATCAATTTTGAGGCCATTAATAGGAACAGATATTGTGTATGTATAATTGTAGTATTTTTTCTTAAAGTTTAATGTAATACCTACCATTAATTATGTTAAAATTTTTATAAAGGTTATTTTTTTATTTTATAAAGTGTAAAAGCGGGGAGAACACAATGTGTCCAACCTGAACTTCACCTTTGGTTGTGTTAATTGTTTGGTTAGACTATATATTTTTTTTATTTATTTGTATTTTTTCTTCAAACTAATCAACCAATAAAGACAGTTTATTATTATTATTATTATTATTATTATTATTATTATTATTATTATTATTATTATTATTATTATTATTATTATTATTATTATTATTAAGGATTGTGGTTGGTTTTTCATTAAAATTTAACACGTGATGATGCGGACACCAACATTCATTGGACTTGTTAATCTGTGATTTGTCATTGTTAAATTATCCACCCCCCCCCCCCCCCCCCACAAGAAGCATTTCTGGGGGTATGTTTATAGGACATTTTTGTCATATTGTTTGAGGTACTTTACGCCCTAAAAATATTGCACGCGAATTTCGGGAAACCCCGTATATCGTGGTAATAAATTTCCAACGATAACTAGTGTAAGTATTTTTAACAGTGTACGCGAGTTTCAGTTCGTATTATTCTAAAGTACAATATTTGTACTATTTTAGGTTACATAATAGATTTTCTTACAGCGACTTGATAATAGTTGGGTAATGAAGGTTGTAATGATCTACCAAAGGCGCAGATATTTTTTTCTATAAGTAATTATACAAGCGCAGCCGGTATAATGTGATGATATGATTATCCCAAATTGGCTTTTCGTATCACCTGACACGTTTCCGAGAAGCTGAAAACATGTTGATGCAAGGTGTACATAATAATATATAATGTGTGCCATACTTTTTAGGTTTTACATGTCATATCAATTTGTATACTTTCTTTCATCATGTCATGACATCGAGCATGCCATTAGTTTTTTTTTTCAAAATGTCATCTAAAAATGACATGACGGACGGCAAACATTTCTGAAGCAACACTCTTAAAAATAACATGGGTTGGATTACTTAAATTTGGTTCTGACAACTATTTATTTTCGTGAAATCGGGCTCAATCCAAAAATTAGCCTGTGTACAACCAAAAAAAATTGTCGTTATTGAACTGTTAAACTAATTAATAACATTAACCAACCCAATCTACAAATAGTTGTCACAAAGAAATTTTATATACGGATAACTAAATATTATAAATGGTACTTCCGCTTTTAAATCATACCTATTAGTTGTCACAACTAATGCGTAAATATGGAAAATTGAAAATTTTTTTCAAGGAAATATTGTTTTTGTTAATGATGCAATCTACAAATATTGCCAAAGCAATCATTTATTTGGGTCAAATTTGAAATTTTCATAGAGTAATAATTACGTATGTAGTCACAACATTGTATTTATTATTTTTTTTCTGTACTTTCTAATTGTAAGAAATAAGTTGAATCATAAATAAGTAAATATTTTATATTTTTGTCATTGCAGTTGCACATTAGAAAGTTTAAATGAACTGCTTATAACGCATGGCCAAATATGCAAGTTGATTTGATAGAAATAACTTTAAAAAAAGTCTGTTTCATTTCTAAAAAAAAATGTGATATGTAATTTATATTAAAATATTCCTTCCTAGAGTCCCCATTTAAATAAAAAAATGCCTTGGTATTACTACTCTATTAGGTATGCGTAAACTAATTGGAATAAATTATCGGGGATTTTATGGTTTCTTAAAAAAAAAATATTTCCAATATCCTTGTTCTCTCATGTTTTTTATAATGCATACTTATGCAATACAAAACAGAAACACTAGATTTTTAACTTATTTTAATCAACCTTTTGGGTTGTTTAATTCTTATAGAACTGAATTGTTCTTATTTAAATTTTCCTATCTGCAACTGCGATTATTAAAAAACAAAAAATATCCCCTGGACTTTCTATTTAAAATATACAGCTACCTATATGAAATTTTTTGTACTTGGTTATCAATATGACGTTCTTTTATGGAAATGGAACAAACAAAACAAAAAAATTATTTTAAAGTTATTTCTCATTGGGTCACCTTGCCATGCTTTATAAAAAGCTCATTTAAACTTTCTAATGTACAACTGCAATGATAAAAAATAAAATGTTTACTTACCTATGATTTAACTTCCTTCTGCCAATAAGAGCGTACACAGGAAAAACAATAAACACAAATAAATTACACCAAATATTGTCACATCCATCACACGGCCATGAAAATGGCCGATTATTGCCTCAAAAACACGAAAAAATCGACACGGAACCGCAACAGCTCCCTAACATAACATAATCTCTGGCAGTCCTGGCTTGAATGATGTGATGTCACCCACCGACCAACTTCAAGGGCGTCAAGTCTCTGTTGTAAAGTGAGTACAGGTAAGCCATTAGTTATACATAAATGAAGAATAATATTACTTGAAAAGAAAAGTTAGTTCTGGTAACTAAGAATGTATAATAATCAAAATTAACAAAATGATAGGGGCTACAAATTCTTATTGTGTTATTACAACAACCTTAATTAATAAATACAAGTTTGTAGGAACCATGATGTAACATTTAAATAGAATATATAACAGAGTAAAATTCGGTTAAACAAAATATTTTATTTCTGCCAACTAATATGAAAACAAGATATTATCTTTGTTCTGATGGCATCATTTTTTGGTAAATATAACCAAGATAAAAATCTTTTTTGTTTTCCTAACTAAAAATAGTTATTTTTGGTAACGTAAACACGAGAAAGAATAAAAGTTAGTACCGAATACTAAGTCATTTTTAGGAGTGAAGGCATATTTTAACCTTCATTTTAAGAGATCATATTTGCTCCACTGTGCTTCCAAAAATGAATACTAGTATAGGTATTATTTTTTGGTACATTCAATAAAAATGCAATTCGTTTAAATAAGTAAGTAACACTCAAATATAATGGTTGGCAGCTATCATGTATCCATTTTAATAAATGTCAGTTTTGATCGATTTGTTGAAGGGGGGTTGCAAAAGTTTTATTTTTGCTTATTGCATTTATCCCATTCATAATTTATTTGAGTCAAAAAGTACTTGACATGTTTAAACGATAAAATCTTGCAGCAAAATTAATTTTAGGAATAGTCCCTACCAATGAGGATCAAGGTTATAGAGATATTATTCTCGCAAGACAACGTGAGCCTAAATGCGAAATCCTAGTTTATTTTGCTGGGGTTGGCAGAAGAGCCAGTATAGTTAGGTATGATTGAATCCCGTATCGTCTGAATAATGTCAGCTAGACGGGACCTACAGCTTAGCATGGGATCCGAATCACTTGTATGCACTAGTTATCCTTTTTACGCTCCCAGAGGTCCATGGCGGCCTCCTCGGTCCTGATATTAGAAATCTGCATTATTTAATCCACTAAAATTCCCGGTATACTTTATTTTATTAAGCGTATGTCCGAGATCGAACTCAGCATTGGCGTAGCCAGAAAATAAGCTTGGGGGGGGGGTCAGTGGGCGTAAGTAGGATATTTTTTTTCTGAAAAAGGAACAGTCGGGACTACATGTATTTTATGATATTAAAAAAAGTCACCTAACTACTATTAAATTTCGAAAATTAAATTATTACCTCTCCCCTGTGCATGGTTGGATTAAATTTGTTTTTGTAAATGTTTTTTATTTACTTTTGCTATTTCTAGCTGGCTCTTTATTAAAAAAAAAAACATTTTTTATATTTGTGGAAAATATTAATATTGGTGTCAACCAAAATTTTAACATAAGACGTATGTATGACTCTAACCAGCGTTTTTCGGGCTCGGTACTTTAATTTTTCTCTTTAAAAATAAATACCTAATTGTTTCTTGTTTTTGATGTAAAAATATTTTATTGCATTGGGTTGTATTTTTGTTGATTTAAAATAGCTTTAAAAAACGGAACAGACAAGTATATAATAGAAAAATACCATAAAATATTATTATTTTTATTTTCCTATAATATTGCATCACAAATCAATAACTAAAACAATATGCGTCCGAAATAATCTCTATATAAAACAGGACTTTTAGAAGAAAAAACTAAACATTTCCTACAAGACCTTTATAATCTAAGTCAAGAATACATTATTTAAAAATTTAAATTAAGAGTCCAAGCGTGAGACGAAAAATTAAGTTGCAATTAGACTTTTAGACCCGAGCTCCTAGGCTCGGGGGAGGCTGCAGCCCCCCCCCCCCCTAAATACACCACTGGAACTCAGACCGCCGCGGTTGTATGCCAGTAACTAACCACCAAGCCGCAGTTCTAGTTTATTTCTGAACAGAATTTGAAATGTTAAAATTTCTTGACAGTTTCCTACTCCCACATAGATGTTATCTATTTTCTTTATAAACAAATTACCAATTAGTTAACTAAATGGATATAATCTCATATCCATCCTTGTTAGGATACGAAACTGCCGAATCACAGTAGTCAGATTTTTATAACTTTAGAATGATGACAAACAAACCAAATTTACACGCTGTAAATTTTAGGCGTCGTTTTATGACACTTAGCAAAAGTGAGGTTAGGAATATATTTCAAAAAGGTGCAAATTTGTCAGATTAAATTTTTTATTGGTTTAGAACGTTCATTCCAGATCCTTATCATGCAAAAATCTTTGTCCATTTATCCTAAGGCGTGCACGAAATAAAATAAAAAATTGTTATTGCAAGAACAACATGTAAAAACAAAAGACGGTTAAATCGCAAAGCATATTTTTATAACCATCAAGTAAATGGTGCCAAGATCTGTGACTTAAAATATATTTTTATTGAGCTAAAGATTTGTGCTCAAATGTTGACTTTCTTATTCCAAAAATTTCCTGTTTTCCACTAATTTCTACATATAATATTGCTACTTACTACTACCCTTACTTTTGTTGGTTTTTTGAGTTGTATATAATTTTTCACCACGATTTTTCTACTATTTTCTTGTTTGTGGAAAATGAAGATGGGTACATAAAACCGGATAAAACAGACGATATTATAAGGTTTGTAAAAAAAATTTAATCAAATTTCTAAGGTTATGTTATTTCGTTTTGTCTTGTCAATTTTATTGCCTAAGGCGTTACAGTGATAAAATGATTTTATTCTTAATCTGTGTATACCTATTATAGTGGAAATAAGTGTTTTAACCCGAGTAAAAACAAATTGAAAAGACTTTCAGCAATGGAGAGAAGTGCTTATTATGAACATTTATCTCAAAGTGTGAAAGACAATATACAATTAAAAATCATCAATGACAAAGATCCATACCTTTTGAAAGCCTTAAGTGTATTTACATTCCCTGCCTGACATAACTATGATTGACATGGTAAATTATTTAATCCTAACACATAGTTTTTATACTGGACAACAAATGAAGAAAAATGAAAGAAGTGAAACGTCCATATTCTCTATGCTTCATGGATTTGGAAAAATTTGCTGCAAAAGGAACTTCGTGTTTGTAGGTGGAAAATGGTAAATACAAACTGAATAAAAACCACATGCATTTCCACCAAATTCAGTGCCAAATGTTTACAATTGAAACAAAATATTGTGACTTTGTGCTATGGTCAAAACAAAATTTGTTCGTTGAAAGGATTTTGTATGATGAACATTTTATTACTGTAAACTTAACAAAAGCATTGGACTTTTTTAAATATATTATCAAACCTGAACTACTGGGAAAATATTTTACACAATAAGCCGGAACAGCAAAGGTCTCTTTGTGGTGTGTGTGAAAAGGTAGATGACAGTAGCCCCATGATAAAGTGTGATAATGAAGAATGTGACATTGGCTGGTATCACTTTTCATGTGTTTATATTACAGAAATTCCTGAATGATTGTAGTATTGCCCCAAGTGCAAATTTATGTATTTGTAAGAAACATCTTTGTTTGCACTTTTTACGATTATTATTGTTCAATATTTATGTGTAAATGATTATATAAACATGCTTCTAAATGTAAGTAGTGACATTTGTAGTATAATATTATTACGTACTTTTTTATTTGTCCCTATATGGTAGGAATACTTCGGTCATTAGCCGTTTGGACCAAGTGGCGAAAAAAGTTTATTAATGATTGATAATATTGTTAAAAGGTATACACCAATTTGTTTCAAATATTGTTTATTTTACTTAGGAAAAATTGTACAATTATGGCTTAAGCTTTGCTTGGTTCAATGCTGAACCAGCTTAAGCCGTAATTGTACAACCGGATCTTAATGTTGATTTTTTTGCATGCACCTTGCATACTTTAAAGTAGGAATGCTGAATTATATATTTTGTAAATTAAACAAATGTACAGAAGATAGCTTTTTATGAAATAAAACACATCAGTAAATTTGGTATCAAAGTTTTAATAAAGATTAATAATGATAATATATTAACGAATTCAGCCAATTACAAATTCAAAACATACATAGATTACACGAGCCATCTATATAATAAAACTAGATATATCACAAAAGTTTACCTACAATTTATTCCTAAGTTATTTATTTATATATTATGAATATTAAAAATGATAAAAAAATTAACTTATGGAATCGTGAAGGGCACAAATTTGTTAAGGCACAACATACAACAATAATTTTGTCAATAGAAATATTATCATTCACCATGTTTGACAGCATAGTCATTGGTATATTTCTGCTCGTGCCTGGAATTTCTTCATCTTCAAACACTTGCTGTTGAGAGTCACTTAATGGTCTCCTTATAATTGCTTTTATCTATATCTCTTGCCTGTGTCTAGATAGATAGGTTTGATCACCAGCATTTTTCAAAGCAGGAGGTATTCTGAAAAATCTTACATTGTTTCTATTTCCTCTCATCCCACAATTAACTACTGTACATTATGGTATTACTAAAGTATTTAAGTTTATGATTTAAAGAAAATAACACATAAAACCACTTAAATAACCGGGAAAATACTTAAAAACACAGCACTTCGCCTAACCTAGTTTGGTTTTGTTTGCCCTCCAGGCAAAATGGCGGCTGCCTTGTGACGTCATGTGAAAATGGTCAATTGTAAGACAATAGCAGGTCTGTAGAGTTGATTTAGTACCAGAATATTCATATCATACGATTGAATATCCTCCTGATTAGGTAGACGCAGCGAAAAAGTGCTTTTATGAATGATTATTTTTCTTATAAATAAAGTCGAGCAGAGGTAAACGCTGTGGGCGGGGATCATTTTATACTAAAATTAAATAATAGCAAAAATAAGCTCTTACTTTTAATGTAATGGGCTAATGAGTAATGACTAACGTAAGCAGGTGCACCTAGCAGAAAAGTGTTCGTATAGGACACTGTAATCGGCATAATGTGGTAATTATTTTACCTGTACATTGTCTACTGCTTTTCCTAGCCCCTAACTAATCTTCTTGGGGAATTAACTTAATAAAGAAGTTTGCTTTTGTAATTAAAGTCGGCTACATTTAAAAATCCCTTGTCCAGCAGAAAGAATGAAATTTAATTAGAGTCGGAGAATTAAAAAAATGATTTGAAATGAAATAGTTATTTTTTAAAGTACCGTGAAATTGACGAACGTTATTTTACCTGATGATTAAAATCAATGGATTCCTGATTAGATTTTTCATTGGAGTTAATTCAAAGCACCAGATTTTTTTCGACTAATGAGATTTTAGGTATTGCATTGTGTTTCAACATTAAAATAATTTAAAATTATATGGAGTTTGGCACACAAAAAAATTATTTTTAAATAGGAGCGGATTAGTTTATTTAACATAAAAAAATACATAAAAGGTTATGAAAATTTTTTTTACAATATTTAAATTTATATTAATCTATCCAATTTTATGAAGTAACTTTAAATTAAATCCATTTTTTTAGTGAAATATAAACATAAGGAATACAAAAACATAAACACAAAATCCTATTTAATTATTGCAGCAAAGTACGCATAAAAACACATTTTCTTCAGGATTTAAAAAACAAATTTATCAAAAGCATCCTTGTTAACATGCCCTGCAATATTTTTAATCAAGAATATGGTCGCAGTGGCGGCTCGCCAGGTGAAGTAGGTGAAGGGGCTCTTCACCAAAAAAAAAATAAAATAAAACCAGGAGGAAAGTTTTTCGACAATATTAAATATTAATGTACCAATAGAGCTACCATTTTAGCCCTTAAAAAATAATTATGCTCGAATTACTAATATTAATTTAATCCGAATGTAGCTATGCATAATAGGGCCACGGTTAACTCCGATGGACAATAATTATAAACACTCGTGCATTTTAGCGCGCCCCAGCTGACCGTGTCCGTTAGCTCAAAGCAAGTACAGACCCAACGCCCAACATGGCTTTGATATTCACCGTTGCTATGGTTACTTGACGTCAGTCACGCAAACAGTATATAACAATTTGCATTATGATGCACCATTATTTTAGCATTGGTTCGCCTAACCTTAAGGTATTTATTTTGAGGCTTTGCGAAACTTACGATTATAGATATTATTTTCACCGTGATTTACTGTGTGAAAGTTTTGTTTTTATTTTTTAGTTAATTTAGTACGTACCTACTGAGTTGTGTGTTTTAAAAATGAACCCAATTAATGACAGTTTGTAATTTGTTGGAAACTCCATTCAATCGTTGGACAGATGAGGATAAGAGAGACATTTCGTTACACGGGTTTTTGGTCAATGTTTGTTTAAGTATCCTCACTATACCTAGCTCTTCACCATTTTTGAAGACCGCGAGCCGCCACTGTATGGTCGCCACTCTTTTTAACTTAAATAATATATTTTTAATTACTCTCTATTTTCTCATAAAAATGGTCTCTTGCCGGTTATCGATTTTGGTGGAAGATGTTCCTATTTATGCATGAAGGTACACTTGCTTATTTTAGTGTTTTAGCATGCAAATATTTACACCAAAACTTTATTATTAGCTAGATAGGTCGTGGGAGAACAGTCATGGCCCGCTAGATCCCCAGACCTAAACAGTCTGGATTTTTTTTTTGACATCTTAATACCTTGGTTTAGAGTCAACCAAACTGCGGAAGAATTGCGAAATCGAATAATAGTTTTCGGGGAAGCTATAAGGAATACTACAAGAATTTTCAACAGCTAATTTGGTATCTTTTGTTCAAAATTATATTAAAATTGTATTCTTATGCGTACTTAATTTATTTTTTTAATCGAAAAAAGTCAAAAGAACATTTTCATAAAACATAAAGGGCAACTGTAGAAATAATATTTATTTAAGAAAAACAGTGGCTTATAATTTTTTTCAATTTAAAATATGGCAGGGTATGTTATCAGGGACGCTACTGATAAAATGTTTTTAAATCTTTATCCGAGATAAATGTATTTTTACGCGTACCTACTTTGCATGTATTTTGAAAAAATATAACACAGAGATTTTAGAAATATTGGAAAAAAAATTATTGTTTTTAATATCAACACCTTGTATCTCAGAAATAAAACGGTTTATACATTAAATTTTTTTAAAGTATTAGCTCCCTTTAGGATCAGCATTCAATTATGAAATACGCTATGTGTAGGGGGAAAAGTACCGGGTTAAGGCATTTGCCGTCTTTTCTCTAATAGTTAATATTTTCAATTTATACCTATTTTTAAAAGTAAGAATTCCCTTAACAAGAAATGTAAAATTAAAAAAATTGCTGAATATTTCCCCTAATTAGGTGAATTCCGGGTTCAAACCCTCTCCGCCAGCGGTACATCCCTAATCTTGTACCAAACAAGATAACAAATTCTATTTACTTAACAAAAATAACGAACTCTATCAGAGTATTTATTTACCGCTTAAGAGCTTGATTCAATTTTCCCTCTGCCCTTGCCTTCTTAGTGTAAAAAGAAGAGGCCTGTGTCTGGATCCTTTACCTTTACTTAATTATTTCGTTATTCAATTAGTTTTACAGTTAAATTAGTTTAAGATTGGGGTAAAGCCCTAAGTGAAACACACTACATGCCGGAAACTGGCCTCTGCCTTCCAGAATCACTCTAAACATCATTAATGAAGTTGGAGGTCTCATGGAGTTACTTCCTCGCATTGTCCCCTGGAGATTAAATAATAAGCCTTAAGAGCTGCCCGAAATATCAATTTTGAACTATGTTACGACAAATATGCATTAAACTTTAACCCCTTTTATATAGGGTGGAAAGGACAGTCAACAATGGAAGGATTATATTTCTACTGTAGATTTCGAACTTTCTCAGTCATATTTGTTCCAAGCAAAGAAAAATCTTGTTTTTGGCTAACGCCTAAAACAGTAAAAAGATCATACAAAATTACTCTTATTGGCGGAGGAGAAGGTTCAAGTATAAGCTAGGGTCCGAATATGGGCTACTTTTACGTATTGGCGTTTTACCTGCTGCTATCTAGCGTATGGAGGTTAAACTTATTACTTTGGAACAGAGAAAGCCACCACTACCAGTTGATTACTTTCAATCAAAGTGTATTGATGTAAGAGTAAAAAATAGTCTAATTATGTTTTTTATAGTGTGTAAATATTTTACAGGTAGGTATTTTTTTATTTTTTTAGTGAAAATTTGCTTAATAAATACAAATTTGGTTTTATAGGCCAATTAGTGACAGTATAAGGTTGTTTTATCAATGGTTGTTTTATGACTTAAGATGAACTTAAAATGGTTGCCATTCCTTTTAAGTTTCTGTATAGTTGGTCTAAATACGGGCTAGGAAAAAAGGTCTAAACATTGGCCAGCCCATATTTGGACCATTTCTTGGTAAATTTGAAACAAACACGCTGTCCATTTTTTTTTGCAGAATGCCACGAAATAAGTCAAAGTATATTAAAAAAGGTAAAGGAAAGTATTGAAACCCTGCTAAAATGGAGAGTAATTACAGCGGTAAGGGAAAATAAAATGGGAACGACTTCGAATCAATCGGATTCTCCGGTTCCTTCCATCCAAAAGACCCTAGTTTGGTCCTTCTATAAAAGAATAAGTCACTAACCGAAGTTGAAAGTCTGCAGGTTCCTGCCATATCACTGGAACACCTTACAAACAACAGCTGTCATTGTCTTTGAAGAAAACGGCATTTAACAAAAAAAAGAGAAAGTTGAACTTCGGAACTATAAGCGATGTTGAAAAAGAAAATAAAAAAAAAATAAAAAAGCTAACAAGCAAAAAAATGTTAAAGAAAAAGCCACAGTTATCAGACTCTGAAGATGACGATACATTCCTGGATCCTTCACTAGATAACAGCGATTACTTTGATTTACTTCAGGGAAAACTCCCACAGGATGAGGATGCAAATTGCTTGTTTTGTAATGGACTTTTTTCTAATGGTACAAAAGAAGAGCTTTGGGTAATGTGCTCTCAGTGTTGCTTATGGGCACACAGTGGTGCTGATCGGAAGGTTTATATTTGTGATTTTTGCAAATAGAGGTTTTTATGAATATTTTTATATATTGGATAGAAAAATAGTAGGTCTTTCCTGGTACTTTTTTAGATAGCCCGTATTTGGACCTTGTATTAAAAATATGTCTTTTTGTTTTTTTTTATAAATAAATATTTTAAAACTAAGTATAATTATGTTCAGTCATTTTTGGCCTGATATCGTTCAGGTAACATTTATTTAGAATAACGACTACCCTATAAAAACTTAATATGCCTTAATTTTTTTTTAATTTTTAAGGTGTATAAAAGTAGTAGCCCGTATTTAGACCTTCTACTCTAATATAACGCCTTGATCAATGGCGGCCGGTGCGAGATGGCGCTGGGCTCTGTCAAATTCTCCTTCCTGTCAAAATAATAAATAAATAATAACCTCTCCTCATGCAATAACCTGCCTTTAAAAAATATTAAGGACAAACTGCTGGAGCTCTGATTAGTCCGCTGACTAACGCTAACAATTTAAGTTGATGGTTGCCATAATTCGCTTGTATATGTCTTGGCTTCCCAGGAAAAAGTACCAGAAAACACAGATTTATATTCTTCCTGTCATTTACAGAACGTGACATGGTTGTGTGTAAAGTATTAATAAACTTCATTCAGGGTTGCCAAGCTATCCTTATGGTGTACATTTCCAACCGAAGAAACGGATAACTAATAATTTATTAATGTGGATTTAAAGAAAACTCAGTTCTGTAGAAGATTTTCGGAATTATCTTTAATTAATTACTTACTTACATAAAGGAAATGACAAAGAAGGGTGGCGAAAATTACGTAATGCAATTGCAGTGATTGCCAATTTAAATATTTTACATTTTTCAAATAAGGAAATTACGGTCCTGTGGCTTGGTTGATTTAGAGCCAGAGAATCTCAAATTGGGAAGCGAAGAACTCAGAACAGAAAAGAAACGTCAATTAATCGACGGCGACGGACTAAGGGAAAAACAAAGATAATAAGAAATATCTCCTATCTTGACGACAAATTTCCTTTTTGCGATCTCAAATAGGGGAGACCGGGGCAGTTGTTACAGTATTTTATCTTTTTTCATATCTCTTTGGTATACGAACGAATCTACATATGATTTTTAGCTTACAGATAAGATAAGGAAAATTTTTGGCAGTCCTTAGCCTAGTAATGAGTTGAAAAATCTAAAGTAGGGGAAAGTGGGATAAGATGACGAATCGGGTAAGATGACGAATTGGAAAATTTCGATTATTGTAATTAGATAGCACCACTCAGTTGATTGCCGAGTGTAGTAGGTGTGCTTCGTAAGTTGCCTATGTATTAACATCAAAATCTGACTTACTCTGTTGACGATATTTTGCAATTTGTGTTTATTGGTTATGTCATTATAATATTAGTGCAAGACGAAATAAGCTTTATAGCGTTTGTGTTGAATCGTATTTTCAATCGGTAAGTATTTTCTTTAATGTTATGGTATTGTTTGTCTATAGCCCATTAAGTTTTCGTGAAATAATAACTTTTTGTTTTTTAATACAAAACTCGATTCAAAATTTCCTGGTTGGCTAAGATGGCGAATTCTTCATCTTACCCGATCGAAGGATGTGGTGGCATTATTTAATGTGGCTTACGATAAGGTAGCCTCAATAAAGAATGCCGTACAATCTTTCAGAGCAACTGGATTAGTCCCACTTAATTCTCAAATATTTAATGATTCTGACTTTAAACCCTCAATGACCACAGACAAGCCATACGAGCCTTCCAAGAATGTCGACGAAAACTTAGACCATAATGTACCGGGAGTACCAGATGTCACTAATGCTCTTTCAGCAAATATGGTCACTGCGGTAGGAGGAACATCTCAAAATACTTCCTCTAATGTCTTAGATATTTCACTACCAGGGCCGTCTAATGCAGAATCATTGAATTGTCTACCTCACTTGTCTATTGCTGCTTATAAAGAAAGGAGACAGAGAAAGAAGCTACCTACTCTGCATATGACAAGTAACTCTGTAAAAGTGCATTACTGTTGGGAACTAAAATTATCCTGAATACTCTAAAATATGAAACAAAGTTTTAGGGCGAAATATGACGAAGAAAATAAAAATATATGCTTATTGTCGTCATCTTGCCCTCCTTCCTTTCCCCTATAGCAAGCATTCCGCTTCGATTATTTAAGGCATTAGGGGTCTCCAATTTTCACCCCCCGCCCTTCTCCTCTTATTATGCCGGAATTTTTGAGTTTTTATTCATCTTAGGACGGGCCTGGTCGGGTCACAAAATTCCGACCGGGGCTGGGTCGTAAAAATCCGGCCTATTCTTGGCTCTGGGGTAAAGTAAAGCCACGATTCGTCGCCATTTACTTGTGTGACAGTTATAGACTTGGTTTCCCCTAAAGACGGTATGATAAATCAGGGTTAGATTTAGAAAATATTAAACCGTAAATTATGAAAACCCTTGTCGATCTGGATTGCGATGAGATTATCAACTGTCAACATAACAAATCACTGAGAATTATTTTTAGGTAAACAAAAGAAATACATTCAATAAAACGGGGACCTTTTTCTTCAGAATTAATTGTTTTGAATAAAGCGTTTATTATTAAATACAGTTCCATTCAAAAACAGGGGGATAAATTAATAAAGTGATTTTCTTTTGTATTGTTTGGGTGTGAAGAAATATTTAAATTTTTTGGATTTTGTTCTTTGGTTGATAAATAATGTTAGTGCAAAAACTTGTGACGTAATTTTTTCTTTACAAGTAGGTATACCGTTGTGATTGGAAACATAGGAAATCCCATGCAAGTGTTAGACTGTCTAAATATTTGCTCATTGGTTGACTTTAGAGTGGGGTTGTAGGCAGGGGCGGTCTAGACCCAAAATATTGGGGGGGCACCAGGGATAGTCGGGACTATATGTATTCCATGGTATTGTACCTAGCGAAGAAGGCGAAAAAGCGCCGCAGGCGAAAAATTTTCGGGGCCACGCCCAAAGTTCGTTTAAAATTCACCTAACTACTATCAAATTTCGAAAATTAAATTATTACCTCTCCCCCTTTGCATGGTTAGATTAAATTTTAATGTGTTTTTTTGATATTCCTGGCTGCCTCTTTATTTAAAAAATAACATTTTTTATAATTATGAAAAATATGAATATTGGTGTCAATCCAAAATTTTAACATAAGACGTATGTATGACTCTAACCAGCATTTTCCGGGCTCGGTTTTTCATGATTAAAAAGAAAGTAAATATCGCTTACCACACCAAAATTGATGATTTTTTCAGAAATCATGTATTTTAGGAGCGTAGATCTAAGAGCAGTTTTTGGTGCCAATGCTTAGATTTGGAAATACTCCTTCTTAAGTGCTGTATATTTATATTCCTAATAAAGCATTCTCATTTCATCCCGCACTATTTTTTTTATTATAAATTATCACACTTCTTCACTAAAAAATGTGTCAATTGAAATGTTTACCTTAATTTTTCTCTTATGAAATAAATACCTTATTATTTTTGTTCTAAAAATATTTTATTGCATTGGGTTATATTTTTGTTGATTTAAAATAGCTCTAAAAAAGGGAAAACGGAACAGATAAGTATAATATAATAGAAAAATTCTATAAAATATAAAATTATTTTTTAATCGTTTTCCTTTAAAATTGCATCAAAAATCAATAACTAAAACGATGTGCGTGTGAAACCTTAATCTCTATATAAAACAGGACTTTTAGAAGGAAAAGTTTAAAAGCTAAACGTTTCGTACAAGACCTTTGTAATCTAAGCCAAGAATACATTATTTAAAGATTTAAATTAAGAGTCCATCCGTGAGATGAAAATGCAGCCCGGCAGCCCCCCCCCCCCCCTTATATACGCCACTGGGCGCAGCCACAATTTTTGGTAGCCTTCGCAAGCAAATAACGCCACAGCCCAAAATTTTTTAGGATCATGCTCAAATTGTATCAAATTATGTAAATAATAAAGCACCCGGAATTTTTTTTTATCAGTGGCATGAATTTTATAGTTTTTTTCAGAAATGTTGGGGGGTCCTGGGCCCCCCAGGCCCCCCTGTAGAACCGCCCCTGGTTGTAGGCAGACTGGTTTAGGGTATCTGTGTGGTTAGTGCGGAATTTGAACAATTTTGTATAACCCGATCTTAACTTATTCGAATAAGATTGTGGTTGGTTGTCATTGAAATTCAACGGGTGATGCTGCGGACACCAGCATTGATTGGACTTGTCAATCTGTGATTTGTCATTGTCAAATGTAATTTGCGAACGGTAGGCTTTTTAAAATTCTTTGACAGACTCATTTTACACTGAATTTAACTAATATTTTTAAATAAAACTAACATTACTTTCAAAACGGATCTTTTAATAGAAAACGAATTACTTTACTCACAATAAAACCTATTAGATAGTATTAAAATCATCAAAAATTTCTAAAATGAGAAGAAAAAAGTGAGTATTTAAAAATAAACAATTATTTATAAAAAAACCTAATAATTTCTTTTATTTTAAGAAAACTGTACCATCGTTTGGATTATTCTTAATTCGTAATTAAATAAAAAAAAAATTAAGTAAACCGCCATTTGCTGTAATTATTAGGAGTTACACAATAGAAGAAAAAGTCACTGTGATAAAATGGTGCTATGCGGGAAAAAGCTTATGTATTGTATCTGATATGTTTTCTGTTTATTTCAAGTCGGCAATACAAAAAGTTATTACTAAGTTTGAGGCGAAAGGCACTGTAATAAACAACTGCAAATGTACAGCACAGAATCATGAGAGATTTTACTTCACGTCAAAGAAAATAAAAATATCAGCACTAGAACTCTCAGGCAAGGGTAGAAAAACATCACACCACAGTAATGCTAACTTTGAAAAAGCATAAATATTATTTATATAAGTATTAAAACCATCAAGAATGACGATTTTAATACTATTTAATAGGTTTTATTGTTAGTAAAATAATTCGTTTCCTAGATATTAATAGATCAGTTTTGAAAATAAGGTTTATTTTGAAAATATTTGTTAAATCCAGTGTAAAAGGGATCTGTTAAATGTGTTTAAAAAACCTACAGTTTTCAAATTACATTTGACAATGACAAATCATAGGTTGATAATTCCAATCAATACTGGTGTCCGCAGCATCATCTCTTGAATTCCAATGAAAAACCAACCGCAATCCTACTCAAATAAATTAAGATAAGAACAAACGATATAAATTATCCAATACATAGATTAACATTGTCCGAAAAAAATCCATATTATAAATAATGTGTATTCGAATTTTTAATAAATTGAATTGAATTAAGGACGCACCAAACGAACACTTATTTAAAAAGAAGCTGAACATTTTTTAAATTCAGAAGAAGAATTTACAAGAGTCTCGGGATCAACGATGAGCTCTCCCCGAAAGTAGCCGAATGAACGAACGTTTGACATTTGATGTTTTCTAAAGTACGTTAACGCCTAAATTATGACAAAATCTATTTTCAAAATTATTATTTGTGTACGAAACAAGAGCGTATCTATCGACAGCGTACTTCAATTAAAGATTTGGTGTTGCCATTTTTCTAATGTATCTGCGTGTTAAGTTTTTTCTTTAATTTGACTGGTGCATTGGTTAGAATTATTATTATTTTGTGGTTAGAATAATGTTTATATCAGTCTATCATTTTTGAAAACCACTTTATTCTACAGGGTCCTGCACCTCACACCTCTCGAGCGGGAGGGTGCTCACTTATTAATTAAGTTAGGATTTTGATATTTTGCAAACTTCACCTGTCCCCAGCCTAGGGGGCATTTCAGGAAAATATTTTTATACAGGGTGTTCAAAAAAAGTGTGACGTCTTAAGGATCTAATTTTTTTTAGATTACATGCTATATATATTCTTACTTATTTGGATGCCTCTTATAGTTGCCTTCATATCCCTAGAATTTGAATAAAATCGGTTCAGTATTATAGGTGAAAAAAAAAATTCTAAGAAAAATCAGTTTTGCATCACTGCTTTTAAAAATTAATAAAAACTAATACCTAATGATAATGCCTAGATAATAGAATTAGAACGACACTAAATAAATATTAATAAAGAATAATAGAACGGTACTTAATAAATAATGTCGAACATTCTCGTTAACCAAGTAATTCATACGAATTGTACAGGGTGTCCAAAGTTTAGTGTCAAACTTTGCAAACTTTAAAGCAATTTATTTTTCTTATTTGAAATTGAAACCTCTGTATATTATTGTCATTGTATGGTATCTACCCATTATTAATTTGATACAATTCAGTATTTGTAAAAAATTGTCATTTAGCTTCACCATTTTGTCAAGAAATATATTATATTTTTTAAAAATTAATTATATTATACCATTCAGTATTTTTTGTAAAATAATTAAAGTTCACCACCGTACCTACGGAGTTGCTAAATTATTATAATGTGCCCAGATTTTATTAAAGCCGGAAATATTCATAAATATAAAGTTATTTTATATAATTTATTTAATACCTAACATCATTTTAAAACGACATGTAAACTTGTAAATACACCTACATCTTATTATTGTTTTCGGACGACATGTAAACGCACAAAATCGGCATCGGAGTTCGGCTTCTTTCGGGGGGAGCTCATCGTTGATCCCGAGACTCTTGTAAGAATTTCTCTTTATTTCGTCAGATCCATTCCTAGACGCGTTTCGTCGTATCATGACTCATCAGTAGAGCTAGGATCCGACGAAACAAAGAGAAATCAAAGCTGCTTATGGCAGCACAGTGGTGGGACACACCAGTAAGATGTGGCACGGAGCGCCATCTGTATCGTTATTAGACACTCTTGAGCATACCAGCACCTCTAACAAACTTATAGAAATAAGTAAAAATGTTAAGAGGAAATCTCCTGTAAAGACATTCGTCACAATTACAGGAGTCCCGCTAGGCAGCGCTAACTCGCATCGGTTTATTAACCGAAAACAAGAATACTATAAATTGATTTACAACCTTCCAAGTTAGGCGATTACTTAGACACTTAAGATTTTGTGAATTGTAACTATTGTTAATATGTTTCTGTTTTTTTTTTGACATTTCTTTTTATTTTGTTATTTACTTTGTATTTGTCAATGTAATTTTCAAATAAAGATTAAATAAATAAATAAATCGGGTTGTTAACATTGTTGAAGCTGTGCATGTGCACTCACCACACAGATACCCTAAAAATGTATTCCTACAACCCCGCTTTAAAGTCAACAGGGGAGCCAATATTTGGACAGTTTTTGCATGGGATTTCCTATGTTTCTAACCACGATGCACCCACTGGCGTGCATACAATATAGGCAATAAAGCATTGCCTACCCTGGGAACAATAAAACAAACTCCAACCAAAATTATTTCTTTAAATTTAAATTTTTATCTGTGTAATATCCGGCACTATTTCTGTGTATGTAGATGACCAGGACCAAAAAGTTAATCGTATAACATTGAAGATCATTTCTACGAACGCATTCGTTACCAATTAATCGTAAACTCGATCGCTGTATAATCATCCCGTAAGAGAATTTGAAAAGCAAAGATTTTACATTACCTTAACCGCTTATGGGAAAGCAAAAGCACTGCTTTTATACGAGTGGAAGCGAGCGAGGGCCGGTAGGCAGTAAGCTAGAAAGATAACAAATACACGTGACTCGTAAGCTAAGCCTCCGTCAGCTATCCGCCCGCGCCCGCGATGGTAAAATGCATTGGTGCCAAGCTTCCAATTTTGTCGTAGTTTCAAAAAATACTACACGTTATCGATATAAAACACGTCCATATATAGTTCAATAATTAGGTTAGTTAAGATCTTAATTTGTAACGTAAAATAAGAAGTACTTTTATGATGATTTAAGATAATTTTTGCTAATAAAGTATGTTAAATTATAAATTACATAATAATTGACTTGGGGTTCAATCAGGTGGATGTTAGATTTAAAATCTGAATATAAAACGAATGTGGATGAAATTTATTTATAATAATAATACATATTAGTATTTTCGCCCAGTGTTTACTTTTACTATTAACGTCGTGCGTCGCCGTTGGTTGTCGAAAAAAAAAATGGAAAAGTGGACTGTCCACGTACATGTAATTGAGGTAATGGCGATGTCAACTGTGTTGAAAATTTTTAAAGTCAATTGTTTGAAAATTAAATGTTTGCCTACCCTGTTCAAACGGCTTTGCACGCCACTGGATACACCACCCAGTATGTACGTTCTTTATAATTTTTTTAAACAGTTCGTTGACCTTTGACCGAACAGTAATGGAATGGAAAAATAATATTTTTATTTATTACGGAGCTAAAGCCAAAATAAGGTTAAAATAAAAATGTTACTATAAAAAAAAGTAAAAGTATGATGTAATGTCAGTAACCCGACAAATAAATATTTAGTAGATAAGGCCGTATTTATTATTTTAGCAATAGTCGTGTGTAGAAACAGAAATTACATTTATGAAATTTTATGACCCTAATATTTTGCAAAAAACTTAATACTTCTTGGTTGGTTGGTTAGTTGCTTCTTGCACTACAGCCTAGTAGCTTATTGTACGCCCCCGTCTTGCTAGAAAAGATTTGTTCCTTTTATAAGGTACAGTATATTTCAATCAAGTTGGTTGGGAGGTTGTCACTACATTCCTCCGAAGATTGTGAATCTTCCTCAGGTCAGTGCTTCGCAATTGTATATAATATATAAGGGAGTTTCATCCTGTTCGCCGCAAAGTCTGCATTAAATGGGTCCATGGTAAATTCCTATTCAACGTAGGCGTTTTCTAAAGTGGCAGTGGCCTGTTAGTAGGCCAACCACTGGATTTAGCTGGGTACGCGTTAAAAGCAACATTCAAGTTGAGAGCTTTTTTGAGGCTTTCCCAATTGTGGCTCTCGCTTGGGTTTGACCAAGTATCCTGTGCCACCGGGATAAGTGTTGTTGCTATGGTTGCCTGTTTTAATTATGCCAAAGGCAGGTCCAGGGTTTCTGAGTTTTTGAGTAGATCCAGCTCTAGCCTGTACATCTGCTTTTTCGTTGCCCGCGATCGCCGAGTGAGCAGGAACCCATAGGAATTCTACCCTGTTGTGCCTTGCTGCTAGGTCTCTCAGGTTGCTTAGGCACTCCATTGTGATCTTCGATTTAGGTCGGTTGGAGTTTAAAGCCTTGAGGGCAGCTTGACTGTCTGACATGAACGGATATGATTTCATATTCATCCTAGTTAGGATATGAAACTGACCAATCAGACTGGATAATTATAAATATTACGCCTCGTTTTCTGACCCTTGACAGAAGTGAGGTTAGGAGTATACTTCAAAAATATGCAAATATGTCAGATAAAATTTGTCCTTTTTTAATTTAAATTAAAACATTTATCCCAAAGTCTATGCATACACAATTTTTTCGTAAATAGTGCACGAAATGGTGCGAAAATTGAAGGTATAATACCAAAATTTATTTCAACCAAACTATTATTTTTTGAACTAAATATTTGTATAAGTTTTCCATTCATTTATAGACAATTACTACAAGATCTAATACATACAATGTCCTGCTATATACATACAAAATAAACGTTTTTTTACTAACCTTGGTTGGTTTTTTGCCATGCAAATATTTGTCCACTGCGATATTTTCTAATATATTTTGAACGGGGATCCAACCATAATCGTCCTTAAAACTTTTATTTTACGCAGCTGTAAATAAAGGGTAAGCCTTCCTTCAGTGGTGGAAAATAAAAATAAGTAGGTACCTAAAATCAAATAAAACAGATGAAATTATAAGGTAAATTTAATTCCATTTTTTGCTAAAGTTCTTAAGGTTACGTTATTTTTACAGTATTGACACTTCTCTTTCCACGTTAACAGTTATTCTGTGTAAAGATAAGCAATTACCCAAATCGATGAACATGCTACAATGTAATTTGGTCCAGGGATTTGCTAACGAAATGAATATTTGTTCAATGGTTTTTTTATTATCTTTCTCACAAGTTCACGGTCAATTAAAAAGACAAGCTATGATGCCCAATTTGAATATTTTTTTAAATTTTTAGTAGGTATGTAGTTTCTTACAATAAGAATGGATATCATATCCACTCTTGAATGATAGAAGAGTTTTGGACTTGCATTGTCTTTATTTGTTTTACATCACAACGTTTCAACTGGTAAGTATCTCCAGTCGTCTTCAGGTGAATACTAAATGAGTAAGGTAACTACACCTCTATTTATACTAGCTAGATGCACTGGAGCATGACTGAGATGGCTGCAGTCATGCGTTTAGTTCGTATGCGGTATTTTAAGTTTACATCTACTTAACAAGGGTTTCCAGATATTTCTTATATCTAGTGAAGGCTTACTAAAACAATTTGGGTTCTGGTATATTGTAGCAGCTTCCTTGAACTTCCTCTTCCTCTTCCTCCAATCCTTTATGCAGGCTTCGAGCTTCTGTCCACTTGATGTGATGACCGTGTGTCCAGGCATGGTCAGCTGCACCTGATTTTTCGGTTTCTCCTTTAAGCGTGTTGTTTCTCTGTTCCTTGACCCTAGTTTTAAGTGACCTTAGAGTCTCACCAATGTAGGATCAGCCACATTCGCAGGGGATCTGGTAGACACAGTTTTTCCTGTCTTTCTGACTTGTTGGTTTCGTCTTCGTCAGGTGGCTTCTTAAAGTATCTTTCGAGCTGAATACCGTATTGATGTTATATCGTTGTCCTAGTCTTCTAATTCTCTCAGATACTCCTTTGATATATAACAATGCAAGTCCAAAACTCTTCTATCATTCATGAAACATCATTGTCTCCAACCTTCAAACCGACACATATCCACTCTTGTTGTACAAACTACTATTGCAAGGTAGAGAAGTAAAACATTGAAAAAGAGTTCGCATGGGTCAGCCAAAAGTCAAATGTTATTACAACTCGGGTTTCATCAAAAAACAAATTTTCCTTCTTTTATAAACATTGTAACACAAATAGCGAATTCATCAGACCATTTACATAATATTTACACACATGTTGCATACTTTATCACACAAAAGGAAAGTATGCAGCCGTTTAAATGGAAAAGCACCGTAATCTTAATTTAGTTGTTACCATAAATTTTACCCTTTTAAATCTCTTTTATTCTGCTGTAAAAGAATGTTTTCCAACGTTACTTCATTCAGCGCTATGCAGATTTTTAGCTTTAGATGTATTTTTCTTGCTAATTTAAATAAAACACACTTTAATTATAAGTATTTGTGTTAATATATCGAAGACATAAACTATTTACAGAAGCATTATAAACTATTTAGATAGCAGTAGCGCATCTAGCTTTTAATTTATTGCCTTCCAAGAATGCCCCTAACTCCGCCACTGTTAATTACATTGGATGTTACTTATTAGATTTGATAACAGTTTTGATTTATATTATTTATTATATGCGCCTGGGAATCTTACACAAAAGAAAAATTTATTAAATTAAGGTTGATGGGGTTTTGTTTGATTTACCAATTCCATTATAAACAATCAAATTTTAAATAATTATAGTAAATTGCTTAAAAAAAGTTAGGGGAATACATTTTTTTAACCCTAAAACTTTTCTTAATTTTCGTGTTTTCAAATTGTTAACCAGATCAGTCAGAGCTGAACAGTAATTGCCTCGAAAGTGTTTAAAAAAGCGCTTCAAGCACAATAGTGCTTTGAGCACAGTGATTGCAATCACTTTTAAAATACAGTGCTCGGTAATTGGGAATTGAAGCCCTTTCTAAGGAGTGTTGAATTTCGTATTTCATGCCATTTAATTCATTTTCAAGCACTTAAAATGACGCAGAATTATTTTCCTCGGTGATTGCAAGCACTTAGAATTTCCAAAGTGCGTGATGCTGGCAATTAATTTTCTAAAGGGCTAAGTACTTGGTGCTCCAAGTGCTTTGCCCAGCTCTCCAGATCTTAATAACAAATAATTATTTGTCTTAAAGTCTAAGGTCTAAAAGTCTTTTTTGAATTAATAAATCTAATAAAATTCAGTTTTTCTACTACTTTTACTCGTAATCCAACATGCGGTAAGATTTTTCTATAATTGGTCACTTGATGTAACCTAAAAAGATGTATATTTTTTTCAAGCTTCCATCCAGTTAGGATTTTTATTTATTTATTTATTTATTTATTTAATCTTAATTTCAAAATTACATTGACAAATAAAAAGTAAATAACAAAGTAAAAAGAAATGTCGTCAAAATAACAGAAACAAAGCAACAATAGTTACAATTCACAAAATCTTAAGTGTCTAAGTAATCGCTTAACTTATAGGGTTCTAAATCAATTAGAAAATTTTTGAGTTTCTTCTTAAATAGGCGTTTGTTTGATGTGTCCTTAATTCTAACATTTAATTTATAAAACATTCTAATACACATGTAATATGGATTTTTTTCGGACAATGTTAATCTGTGTATTGGATAATTTATATCTCACGTTCTTGTATTATAGTTATGGTAAATAATTGTATTAAACCTATCTTTGTTTTTATAAAAAAATAAAACGGCTTCGTAAATGTACAATTCATAAATAGTTAACATTTTTTTTTACCTAAAAATGCCTCTACATGAATGTAAATGGGAAATTTTATATAATATTCTTAAAACACGTTTCTGAATAACAAAAATAAAAAATTTTCTAGTTTTGAATTACTTCCCCAAAAAATAATTCCAAACCTTGCTGTGGCTTCAAAATTTGCAAAATAGAGAGTTCTTTTTGCCATATCGTTCAAATATTTTGTTATGATACGTAAGCTGTAGCATACCTTATTTAATTTATTACTTAGATAGTCAATATGGTGTGACCAATCTAAAAATGCATCAATGTGAATGCCTAAGAATTTGGTATTATTTTCTGTTGGTAGTTGATTCTGACCAAGTTCTACCATATCTGGTCGTTCTTTTTTACTTAATTTAGTTTTAAAAATGACAATACTTGTTTTATCTTTATTCAAAAGCAATTTGTTCCCCTGAAACCAAACCTCGGTGTCCTGGAAAATTTTTGTTGCATTAGCTACTATTTCTAAATAATCCTTACCACTTACCAAAATGTTAGGATTACATTTTAATAAATTTTTAATAGTCAACAGTATTTTCACACAAAGATGTCAAACTTTTCCTTCTACCTTTTAATTTTTTATAGTGCCTTAAGCCTCAAACCCACATATTTTTCTTTCTCACAAATGCAACGTGTGTACCTGTTTTCTCACCGTTCTACCCATTTTTACATCGAACGTACAATTGTGTTGCTCAGTTAGGCCCGATTTCACAATATGTAGTATAGTCTAGTAGTTTAGTACCCAATAGTTTTAGATTAACCCAGGGTCTCGAGGGTACACTATTTCATAACCGAAAGTAAAATGTGGGTTAATAGACTATCGGCTAGAATTTAGTTTTTAAGGTTGGTACTTCTGTTTTGTTCACAAAGTAAACTGAGGCAACGCTTTCTATTGACGCCTCATTCAAAAAAAGTCGAAAAAGAAAAAGAATTGCTAAATTAACCACCAAAAATAGTCGCTGTCAGTAATTTTGATTCTTTGTTAAATCTAAATAAGGGGTTAGGAAAGAAAGCCCTATCTTCCTTCTTACGTTAAATCTATATTTGGTTCGTTTGTTCGTTGTGTATTCTTGAAACAGCAAGTCTTATGTACAAGAAGTATAAATCTGAAATACAGACTCCCTCGACAACTTTCACAAGAAGAACACACGTTATAGCGCTGCCGATTCCATCTTCTGCTTTAACAAAAAACTCTCGTTATTATAACAGCAAAAAATTGTTTAATCATTTGCCCCTTAGTTTACGTAAAATTGTTTGACATAGAAGTTCTCAAATTCATCTTCACTACTTTACGCATTTATATCGTAGTCATTCATTTTTGAGATTTTTAATTTATAAAAATAATCTTGGATGGCTATTTGACATTATATGACGTTATATTTTTTGAAACCAGTAGTTTACTCAATTAACCCATATTCCAAGCTTGAGTAAAAACATCTTATAGTTAACTAAGAAATATTTGCCAAACCCGATATTGTGAAACGCCACTTTTATTGGTTAACCAAAATGATATTAAACATCTTCTAGTGACCATCGATTGTGAAATTGGGCCTACTGGTTTTTCTTCTTTTATTTATTCTCCTGAAGATGAATGCTTCTGCGTCCGAAACATGTAGAGAAGTTGCTTAAAATATTTCTATAAAATAACAGTGGAGGAAGACTTTGTGTTCTTATTTCTTACCTTCTAAATTTCCACTCCACTTTAAGTATGGATTATTTCTTCAAATAATTATTTATTGATTATTATTATATTTGTTTATTTCTTAAGAGAAAATGTATAAGGTTTGGAATTTGAATGTCTTATCTTTATATTGCTTCTACAAAAAAAGTAACATCAATAAGTAAAGTGTTCTCCCAGTTTTTTCAGCAGTGTATTACTACTTAACTTTTACATGGGTATACCAAAATACATTAAGGCCGATTTAATATTATTAACAAAGTGAAACACATTTACCATGGAACATTATTGACATGATTGAAATATAATAAATAATGTACAGTTTAACCAGATACCAAATAATTTAGCACATAATAAATTTGATTATATTTTAATAATGAATATCACTCTCCGTTAAATTATGTGAGATAATTTATTTATTAGGGTTTTATTCAGGTTAAATAATACACATACAACGGTGACTTTTAAAAAGGTTAAAATTGTTGTAGTTTTCTTTTGATTTTTAACAAAATTGTTGTCCTCTCCCCCTTCTCCGGAAACCAAAATCCTGGATTTGTTTCTTATAGTGAATGTTAGTTAGTTTTTAGAGGACTGTATTTTAATTTTAAAGTGCCTGGTCACCCACGTTAAATGAAATTACCCATAGAAAAATGTACGCGAATAAACTTTTAATAATTAGAATATACAGGGTGATTGATACTTCTTTTTAAGCTGTGTATAGAAGGCATTATTTTTAATGTTTATTTTTTAACAACTTTTTCAAATACCTTTTTTCAAAAAATTCAAAAACAGGAGAGATAGAGAAGTAACAAATCTAAGTGCGGGCCTGGTCATCAAAACATAGCCCGCTATAGTTTCTCTGATCTCTTATTAGTCCTTCAATTAACGGGTGGTGTTGAGCAATCCGCTGCGGTGTGTTTTTCTAAAGCAAGTTAATTTTAAATTGGTGATACGTGAAAATGGTAAAATTTGAAAACAATTAACTAATAGATATGGTGCTAATTTACTGTGAGTGTCGTCAAAGTGCGGATATTTCTTCGAGATTATACGCAAAACGCTTTCCCTTGCGGGCTCATCCTACACCCAGAAGTGTTCTTAATGTTCTTCAACGGGCAAGTTAGGCAGAACCGTATTTGATTCGTAGTGTAATAAATGAATGTAAGTAGGTACTTGATTTTTGAGTTTTTTGAAAAAAGGTATTTGAAAATGTTGTTTATTTTAATGCCTTCTATACACAGCTAAAAAAGACGTATCAACTTAGGAATCACCCTGTATTGTGCAACGAATGTAAATATAAAATATCTAATGATAGAAAAAAACTTTTTCCGGTCAAAAATAATATATTTTCTTCCTATTTGCTTTAAAAATCATGCCGCAATCTGAACTACTAAATGGTGTATGTTTTTATTCCTAAAAAAATGTCATGTAGTAAACCTAACAGCATCAAAGAAATATTTTACGAATAAAAACAAATATTCTTTTTGTGTTCTTATAGAACGATGTAAACTTTATTACATACGACTGGGGCTAAACAAACATAATATAAAATTTAAGCGAAAAAGTCAATGTTCTTCTTGGGGGCGGTGTAAAACATCTTGCGGCGTTTGTTTTTTAAGTGAACGCAGAGTAATATGGAAAAATGTTCTACAGCATCACAGGAAATAATTTCTCAGCAAGCAGAAAACTTTAAAATTTAAATTAAAATTTTTAATGCAAATATTTAGGAGTAATATTGAAAATATTTTAATAAATTTGGTATTTCTATAACAAGGGGACATTAGACATGAGCTGAAGCCATTCAGGTTTATGGGAGACATAAAAAAGTGTCTACTTGAACTGTTAAGACGGTTCTCTTCTGTAATAGATTAATGTTAAAAGTTTCCAGCTTACAAGAGTAAACTTGGACCATTAGGGTGTTAAGTGTGCTTTTTCAGCGACACCTCTTTCCGTTATATCCTGAAAATACTCAACTTTTCCAAACGTCAACCAAACACTTACTTATAATTTTTCAAGATTTAAAGGTTTGGTACCGAAGCTTTACAAATTTTTCTTATTCGGCGGATGAATTTATCATTTCGCATTTTTTTTTGTGTGCGATTATATTATATTCTTTAATAAACCGCGAGAATTTTAGGATAACACTGATACTAATATTAAGTCTCTCATAATAAAAATAATAGTCAAAGACATATCGTCATATTAAAACAACATAATATGGTTTACTATAACAATATTTTATAGCAACAGCATGGAAGTAACTATAATTTAAATTTACTTACGAACAAGCCCGAACAAACCTAGTTAGTTAGTCTAGTCTAGTCGAATATCTAATAAAGCACAATCTATTAGTAACCAGTGGCGGCTCGCGGTCTTAAAAAATGGTGAACAGCTAGGTGTAGTGCGGGTACTTAAACATTGACTAAAAACCCGCGTAACAAAACGTCTCTCTTATCCTCATCTGTCCAGCGACTGAATGGAGTTTCCAACAAACTATGTCATTAATTGGGTTGATTTTTAAAACACACAGGTAAGTAAGTACGATATCTATAACTGTAAGTTTCGTGAAGCCTCAAAATAAATACCTGACGATGACGACTGATCTATTTTTAAATTGCCCTTCATAATAATACAAATTGTTACATGCTGCTTGCGTGACTGACGTCACGTAACCATAGCGTATGTGAATATCAAAGTCATGTTAGGCGTTATGTCTTCCTTTGCTTTGAGCTAACCGACACGGTCGGCTGGGGCGAGCCAAAATGCACGAGTGTTTATAATTATTGTCCATCGGAGTTATCCGGGGCCCTATTATGCATAGCTATATTGGATTAAATTAATATTAGTAATTCGAGCATAATTATTTTTTAAGGGCTAAAATGGTAGCTCTATTGGTACATTAATATTTAATATTGTCGAAAAACTTTCCTCCTGGTTTTATTTTATTTTTTTAAAGAGACCCTCCACCTACTTCACCTGACGAGCCGCCACTGTTGTACATGTCTTGGATGATCAGTCGTCGCTACTGGGTCGTAGTCGCTAGCTACCTTGGAAGAAAATTGCGTGTCAGTTTGTGAATACCAAATATATGATTTGTCAAAACCTTGTTATTATACTTGGTTAAAACTTAAGTACCTCATCTTACCTCACCCTCCCCATTCTACAAACGGCGCTATAGGCAAAATTTTAAAATTAGGTACCTTAAATTGGCTAGCTTAAACCGCAGCTGGAAAAAATTTAATAATTAAATGAATATCAAAGAAAACCTTAATTTTCAAATATTTAATAAATAAACTTAGCCATGCTAGGGTAATCGCCTGAGATTACGTACATGTTTATTAAAAAGTCTACCTTGTTCTAAAACAGTTTACCCCGGCGCAAAAGGTATTAAATTTATGCTAAAGCAAGCCCGCATTAAAAAAGTTTATCGGCGTTGCTGCATTAGCTAAAGCACTAGGGTGGCATGATGCTAGTGTCCTTTGTAGCAAAGAAAAGTTCTAAATTAAATGAACGATGTTGGTTTGCTTTGATAAGTTATACAGGTCGATTTCTTTATTTTTACCAAACAGGGTAGTGCACGGTCCATGCTAGGCAACACGTTATTACTAGTATCGGTTATTGTCTAATGTAATTAGTACAATGTTAAAAATATATCTCTTAATTTTCTATTAATTTACTTCAGGTTTGGTAGATAAGAGTTTTTCGAAAAAAGCTTGTTGTGGAACAGATTGCAAAAAATATTTTATACTAAATTTTTCGAACTACCTATATTAGGGTGATAGAATGGATAAAACGTATTTGGTCTAGAAATAATTTTAATATAGTCACTTTATCAATGTAATATATTGCCTAAATCTGTTTATTTTTTTTATTTTTTGTGTTTCTCTAGGAGACATAGTCAAATATTTATTGGTTCACTTATCATGGTATGACCTACTTACTGAGGAGTGTTTATCGTCTCCCGCATCCCATGAGATTTCTGATCTTCTCCGGCCTGGTTACCGGCGTGATGATACAGGGTGTCCCATAACTTATGGGCCGTAGAGTAACTGGAGATACTAGACATCAAACTAAGCCGATTATGTCATATATGTTTTTTTTTTGATAATTAAAATATTAATTTAATTATGTACTATGTTTTTTTTGCATGGGATATTTAAAGGAAAATATCTCGAAAACCGATATTAAGATCAATCAAGTACACCTTTTTGACTCAGAAAATGTCCTTCTTTAAGAAACTATAATTGAAAAACACCTAATATTACAGGTAAGAAAAAAATCATAGATTTATGAAGCCCAGTGTATGCAACTAGCGCCCTATAGTTTGAAACTTAAAAATATCTACAAATTCCTATTTCTTGCTAATAAAAACATAATATTGCCAACTTTCAATTCGATTCATTAAACCGTTTAAAAATTATGGCTTATTTTCGAGAATAAACTTTTACTTTCAACACCCTATATCTCTAGAACGAGTAACAATCCGAAAAAACTTATATGACATAATCGACGAATTTTCTTGTGTCGTATTTTCTTTCCTGTTGCATGGCTCTGGATTAACCTGGCTTGTATTACTAAAATCCACTGGACTCGTACCAGTTTGCCAGGCGAAGAATACAAACCTATTTGAGTTCCCAGTGACTGATGCGTTAACCACATCAAAGTCAAAAAATGTATTCGATTTCCTTAATATAAAACTGGATCAAAGTTTCCTTGTCTATTCTTTTTTGTCCGAAGTGTATTATGAAGTTAGCGGTACCGTAAACAAAAGATAAATTAGGCAAACCTGGACCCTTGGAACTCTCTTCCGGTGTACTGCTTAAATTATATTCAACGCCTGGCAGATGGAACATTTCCCACACTCAAGGAATCTTTGCGAATAATTTGTCTTTTTCTTATTCTAAAATGTCAGTGATTTATTTATTTTACCTTTCAGACTGAAAAGGTCGCGTTCACTTGTTTATCTTTGCTAATGTAGATATTATTACTCATATTTCAATGTTAAATATCCCTAGGGCACTCGTTTATAAAACATTCGTCAGCAAGATAAAACCCAACAGAATTACACAGGTTAAACCATTTTTTACATTATAAATTATTCAGATCTATATAGGGTGTCTTGCCTGATAAGCTATACACTATGAATTCCTTCGATAAATTTAAGAATAAATGTTATATCCATAGAAGTTTTTTGATGTCAACTATACATAGGAATTAAGTATAACCGACAAAAAGTTCAATTTAAAATTAATGAAAACCACACAACTAAAAAACACGATTTCACCACAACTTGATAATCAGTCAGTGATGTAAAAAGACTGTCTAAATAAATATTAGTTGATACTTATACATATATACCTATACAATACCGGGTAGTGCATCGTGGTTAGAAATATAGGAAATCCCATGCAAGATTTAGACTGTGTGTAATATTTGCTCCTCTCTTGACTTCAGAGTGGAGTTGTATTGAGACTTTCTTAGGGTCTTTGTGTGGTGAATGCACATGCGGAGTTTGAGCAATTTTGGTCAACCCGATCCTAATTTGGACATCGCATTATTGAACCATTTTTTATTGGCGGAAACCTTACGGGTCCAACATATTTAGATCTTCTTTAAAATTAAATTAGACCCGCACTGGAGGAAGTCGCTGATGAAAATCGGGATATTTGGTTGCAAATTGATGGTGGCCCGGCCCACAATTCGCTTGTGGTACCCGAATATCTAAATAATTATTTTATTAATGGGTTGGTTCTCGGTCCCAAATTAACAATTAATTAGCTAGCTCTAGGTCTCCTGACCTCTCATCAAACCAACCAACTTCTTCCTATGGGGGCATTTAAAAAAATTGTCTTTATAGAAGTATTAGGTTTTGAAATTTAGAGCAGTTAAAAAATTCAATTTTAATGCAATCTGAAATAATTACCCAGCACCAACTCGCTAATGTTCGTAGAAAATTTTACGACCGTTTAGGATATTTTTTACCACCAAATGGCGGGTTATTTGAACATTTAATTAAGAATTACCAATATTCCAAACGATTGTACAGTTTTCTTTAAAATGAAATTGAAAATAAGGTTTGTTTTATTTCAAAATATTAGTTAAATCCAGTGTATAATGAGTCTATTAAAGAATTTTAAAAATACTATTGTTTGCAAATGACATTTGACAATGACAAATCACAGATTAACAAGCCCAATCAATAATGGTGTCCGCATCATTACCTGTTGAACTCTAAGGAAAACCCAACCGCAATCCTATTAAAATAAGTTAAGATCGGGTTGTCCAAAATTGTTCAAACTCCTCATGTACACTAACAATCCAGAGACCCTAAAAAAGTCTTCTTACAACCCCGCTCTAAAGTCAACAGGGCAGCAAATATTTGGATAGTCTAAAACTTGCATCGTATTTCCTATATTTCCAACCACGATGCACCATCCGGTATATTAAACACTTTAAAGACATTGATATGTATATTGACAAAATCTACATTTTATAAAAGTTTATATTATAATTTAAATAACAATAATTATACATTAAAGTCAAATAAAACTTGTAAACATATTCATTTATTACTTTTTTTAAACACTATTTACTTACTTTTATCATAATAAATATGATTATATGCATCGTTTGTGTTTTTCTGTTAGCTTAAAGTACTTTCTGTCTTAAAATGATAAATACACAAACGGTTAATGAGTTCTTTAGAATATTCGTCTTTGAAATAATATTTCATCAATATTTATGAATAAATATGGAAATTTATTAAAAAGTCGCTACGTGAATGAGATAAATCTTTGAAAAGGTATTTTAATATCCCTTCTGAAAGTTTTCTCCTTTCAAGGAAACAACTAGACAGAAACAAATTTTAAGCTAGTATTTTAGGTATAGTAATTTTTGAAAACAGACCATTGTTAGCTACGAAAACATATTTTCAAAATAAAGGAAATAAGGAAAAATGTGGGCTGTTAAAACTAAAATCCGGGATTGTGGCAACAAAAATAATGTATTAAATAGGAGGCAGTTAGAGATTCGGGCAGGATTTGCATTTTTCTAAGGAATTCTTTGGTGACAATTATTTAATGCAACTATCAGATCTCAGGTTTGTCCAATTGTATCAATGCTTGAACAAAAATGAGAATGTCAAACATAAAGTTTTTGGATCGATAGAAGAGCTTTGGACTTGCATTGTCTTTATTTGTTTTACATCACAACGTAAAAAATATATAATAACTTAAAAAGTAACTAGATACTTTAAAAGTAACTAAGATGCTTTTAAAGTAACTAAGTTAGGTACTTTTAAAGTTCCTCTAGGATACCAATTATGCACACGTGCCGTCCATCAGATGATGACCAAGGGACGATCGGCGGCCGTTAATCAGATTTTCACGAAGGGACGAGCTGCGAGTCGCGAGCGTCAAACAGCAAACTGGTTGGAAAGCGAAATTTCTTGGAAAGCATTTTATTCTACTTGTTCGTTGTTCGAATTAACACTTCTTAGTTTAGTTTTCTGATGGTTATAGTGGTAGTGTGTACAGAAAAAGGAGTTATCATTACCTGGTAAATTTATGGTATCTAGTTCAAAAGCATCTTAGTTACTTTTAGAGTTTCGTAGTTACAATTAAAATAACTAGTTACTCAAAAGCATCTTAGTTACTTTTAGAGTTTCGTAGTTACAATTAAAATAACTAGTTACTCAAAAGTATCTTAGTTACTTTTAGTAACTAGTTACTAAAGTATCTTAG
Organism: Polydrusus cervinus; assembly: GCA_935413205.1. Classification (NCBI taxonomy): domain Eukaryota; kingdom Metazoa; phylum Arthropoda; class Insecta; order Coleoptera; family Curculionidae; genus Polydrusus; species Polydrusus cervinus. Next base: position 23,221,337 of record OW284520.1, on the reverse strand, counting down.
TTACTTTTAAATTATCGTAGTTACAATCAATGTAACTAGTTACTGTAAAAGTATCTTAGTTACTATAACTAGTTACTTTAACTAAGTACCTAAGAACTAAGTTACTTTAAGGTAAAAGTAACTATTCCTTATAAGTATCTAGATACATTTGCGCAAATGTATCGAAAAAGTAACTAGTTACTTTTCCGAAGTAACTTTCACAGCTCTGGGTATAGCACGTTTAACCATTGGGTCTGATTACAATTTGGATTGCTTTCTTTATTCCCAAATTTTCCTTTTTATAGTGAAAAGCTGTTGAAATTGCAATGTTTTTAAAACGCGAGCTTTTTACTGGATACGTACGTGTTTTAACTCTCAACTAGTTTTAGCTTTTTAAAGTTAATAAACTGTTTCTAGAAAACGTGATAATAAATTTAGAATATATTTTATGTCCTGTATAAGTGTACTTGAAAAAGAAGAGAGGTGTGCATTCGGCACTGTGCAAGTGGGGAAAGTAATAAAGTGTTACTTCAAATAAAATCGATTTTGCTGCATCAGTTTTTTCTTTATTCTAGCATATTTTTAGGTCAACCGGTTGTTCGCAAAATTTAAATACTAAAACTTTAACAGAAAACGACAACTGGTCAATATACATTACTAAAAGTATGTTGTTATTGTAAAAATATTAATTTCAAAGGCTTTTATAAGCTTATCTACAAGACACACTGTTTTATAAAAAGTATTTTTTTCTACTCCCACATGGAAATTTGCTGTTCCCTATACACTTAAGTGGCGAGTAAAGTAGGCTATTCCAGTTAACTGTGCGGCAAAATTTCATATCCATCCATCCATTAGGTTATGAAACTGACCAATCACAGTATCAATTACAGAGAAGCCAAATTTACATGTTGTAAATTCGTTTTCTGACAGTTGAGAGAAGTTAGGTTAATAATATGCTTCAAAAATATGCAAATCTGTCAGATGAAATTTGTTCTTTTTAAATTTAAATCAAAACATTTATCCCATAGTTTATGTATACAAAATATTTTCCTAAAGATTACACGAAATGGTGCAAAAATTGACGGTATAATAACAAAATTAATATTAAAATTGTTATTTTCTGACCGAACTAAAGATTTGCACACAGACCCACTTTCTTATTTTAAAAATATCTTTATTTCCACTCATTTTTAGAGAATTACTACAAGCTTTGCATAAAATGTACTATATACCTACCAAATGAACGTTTTCTTACTAACCTTGGTAATTTTTTTCCATATAACTAATATATATTATTATAAATATTTGTGCACGGGGATATTTTCCGATATATTTTGAACGGGGATCGAACCCCAATTGATCTTAAAACTTTTATTATAAGCAACAAACATAGAAAATTAACTGGTAATTCTTCCTTAAATGGTGGAACATAAAGATAACCCGATAAAACAGACGAAATTATAAGATTTCTAGAAAAAAAAACATTTTTTACTAACATTTTTAAGGTTATGTTATTTCTACTTACACTATTGCCACTTCTCGTCTTCTTTTTCCACGTTAACAGTGTTGCTAATTTGTAAATTGGCGATTATTTTGAAAAATTTGACCATAGCGAACGTTAAAAATTTATATTAATGCACAAAATCAATTTTTAACTGTTTGAAATGAATTCTACAGCTATTTTGTTGTACTTTCGGAGTTATAATTCTTTACGCAAGCAGAAATAAACCCGAAAACCCTATTTTTCTTCTGTGCATTTCAGTAAAACAATATTGATCAAATTACCTGGTTGAGAAAATAAATTGTTCGTTTTTATTAATACATTTATCGCTTTTTTTCTGTTATTCTGCAAAAAGTTAAATGTGAGAAAGATAGATATATTCAAAAGTGAGTTTGTATAAATATAAGAACTAACCCAAATCGATAAATATGTTACAGTGTAATTTGGTCAATGGGTTTGCCATCAAAATGAATTTTTGTTCAATTGTTTCTTATTACCGTTCTCACAAGTTCATGGACAACTTAAGAGACAAGTTATGATGCCTAATTTAAATAATTTTTTAAAATTCTTAGCATGAAGTTCGGAAGTTAAGTCGTAGAAAAAATATACTGTACAACTCGAGTGGATTGTCCATCTACGGCGTCGTGCTCAAATTACTTCCTCGTGCGATATGGACATCATATCCACTCTTGTTGTACAAACTACTATTTTCTACTCCCACATGAAAATTTGCTGTTTCCTTTACACTTAAGTGGCGAGTAAAGTAGGCTATTCCAGTTAACTGTGCGGCAAAATTTCATATCCATCCTAGTTAGGTTATAAAACTGACCAATCACAGTAGTCAATTATAGAGGAGCCAAATTTACATGTTGTAAATTCGTTTTCTGACAGTTGAGAGAAGTTAGGTTAACAATATGCTTCAAAAATATGCAAATCTGTCAGGTGAAATTTGTTCTTTTTAAATGTAAATCAAAACATTTATCCCATAGTTAATGTATTCACAATATTTTCCTAAAGATTACACGAAATGGTGCAAAAATTGACGGTATAATAACAAAATTAATACCAAAATATATTTCTACCAAATTATTGTTATTTACAGCGTGTCCAGAAACCATCTTAACATACGGGAAATTTTTTTATTTTAGACTTTACGAAAAAAAGTGATTCTTCATAAAAAGTTCTGCTTAGTCTAAAACCTAAAATGCAACTATCAGATATTAAATTCTCCCAGGCGTATACGAGGTAAGTCAAAAAATATGAATTTGACTTAAAAGTAAAGTACCTTTATTTTTGATAATATCGAAAATTGTTATTAAAAAAAGTTGATCAGAACTGAAAACCACGTTTAAATATGAAATTACGCCCATTTACAAGATTTTAAGAAGCGGTATTCATTCTCGCTTAGTAGGTCCAGCACGCCTTGGAAAACTAAATGAAACCATGACAACTAATTATTTTATTTGTCAAGGCCATCAATATGGTTTTCGTAAGTCCAGATCAGCAGGTGACCTTCTGGCATATGTCACCCATCTTTGGAGCAACACCATCGAACATCATGGAGAATCCCGGGCTGTTGCACTGGACATCTCTAGGGCTTTTGATCGTGTTTGGCACGATGGGTTTCTAAGTAAATTGCGATCCTACGGTATGCCTAATGGATTTTGTTTATGGTTAACCACCTTCCTTAAGAACCGTTCTCTGCAAGTGGCGATTGACGGGTTTCTCTCAGACACCTTCACCATCAATGCCGGTGTTCCTCAAGGGTCCATATTGTCGCCTACCCTCTTCTTACTGTACATTAACGACCTTCTAGTGAAAACCCAAAATCCAATTTATAGCTTTGCTGATGACAGCACACTTGTCTCATCTTTTACCTTGACTCCCCAAACATCCGCTGCCGATGCACATCTTCGCAGGCAGCATGAAGTATTGCGCCTCAACAATGACCTGGAAGAAATTTTGGCTTGGGGTGACAGTAACCAAGTCGAATTTAATGCTAAGAAAACCCAGGCAGCAGTCTTCTCCAAAAAGGTTAACATTGCAGAACCGGATATAGTCATGGCAGGACACGCAATTCCCCTGGCACCGTCTATTAATTTGCTGGGGGTCAATCTGGGAGGTAATATGTCTTGGCATGATCACGTTGCCGCAATTGCCAAGGAAGCTGCACAGAAACTTGGGGTACTTTTCCGCACCAAAAAGTTGTACACACCTCATCAACTTTTGACACTCTACAAAGCCCAGATTCGACCATCATTAGAATATTGCTCTCATGTCTGGAGCTCTGCACCCAAGCACACCCTTCGGCTACTGGATTCCATTCAAAGGAGAGCCGTTCGTCTGATCGGCGACCCCGAGCTGACCAAGACCCTCGATAGCCTGGAGCATCGAAGACAGGTTGGTGATTTGGCTCTCTTTTACAGATATTTCCATGGCAGGTGTTCGACTGACATTGCCCACTTGATTCCACCTAGAGCAATGCAAAACAGAAATACACGGCGAACCACTGCCGCTCATCCATATGTTGTTCAGCTTAGTACTCCTCGAACTTCATTGTTCAAGAATTCTTTCATCTGGAGAACGTCATCTTTGTGGAATGATCTTCCTGAGGTCGTGTTTCCCAATGAATACAATCTTCAACGTTTCAAGACCAACGTTAATCGCTTTTTTCGCACTCGCACCGCTCCCAGAGCGCCTTAAAGGATTTTTCCTACAGTGCAGGTGTTTTATCATAAAAAAAAAAAAAAAAAAAAAGGCGGACAGTTTCCTTTTAATTAAATATGGTGCTTAAATTTACAATCGAGGAAAAGGTTGAAATAGTGTTAATTATTGGGAGACCACTACAAGACGTACAGAGAGTCTGCTTAAATTTTTAATGCAACATATCCAAATAAAATTATTAGCCATGTAACGGTTGGAGATATTTTTAATAAATTTAAAAATTCCGGATCTGTAAGTAATAAATTTTCTGACAAGCCTCAGGTTTGGCGTACGGACGAAGATACCCAATTAAATGTTTTGCTAGCTGTCGTGGAAAATCCTAAAATCTCATTTAGAAATATTTCACAAACTGTTCCACGACCTGTTACAAAGTCCACTGCCCAAGTTATTTTAAGGAAAAATAATTTTTACCCATACAAACCAAAATTTCTTCACAAACTGCAGCCTAAAGATTTTGATTCACGATTTTTGTTTTGCTCTTGGTTTCAAGGTGAGGTAGAAGATGACCCACTATTCGCAAGAAAAATATTGTTTTCAGATGAGGCGATGTTCACCTCAATGTTGTTGTGTTCTCAAAACTGTAGGTGGTGGAGTGATAAGAATCCCCATTTTGTAATTGAGTGTCGTGACCAGTATTCTTTCAAGGCAAATGTTTGGTGCGGCGTTTTTAGGAACCAAATTGTAGGGTCGTACTTTTTTCGAGAAAATATTACCGGTGAAATTTACTTGAACTTTTTGGACACGGAATTTTTTCATGGGCTACCGATGAATATAAGACAAACACTTTGGTTCTAACATGACGGCGCTCTGCAAGAGTGACAGAATTCTTATACCGGACATTTCCACAGAAATGGATTGGAAGAAGATCAGAATTTGCTTGGCCACCAAGGTCACCTGATCTAACACTTCTGTATTTTTTCGTATGGGGAATTTTAAAACAAAAAGTGTATACCCACAGACCTTTCGAGAACATAGACCATTTAGAGAGAATTATCAAAGAATGTGTCCAAGAAATTTCCCTTCAGATGGTTAGAAATGCAGTAATGGAATTTTCACGACGTACAACCGTTTGTATGGAAAAAAACGGTGGTCATTTTGAAGCTTAGTGTAGTATTTCATTATTGTTCTTTGTAATTAAAATTATTAAATATAGTTTTCCATTTACGGTATTAATATTATTGACTTTCTGAACATCCCGTATGTGCTGGCTCAAAACTTTTGATTTGAATGTTATTTTATCAACAAGCAGAACTTTTTATGAAGAATAATTTTTTTTCGTAAAGTTAAAATAAAAAAGTTTCCCATATGTTAAGATGGTTTCTGGACACGCTGTATAAACAAGTCAGTTTTTCTCACGAACATTGGCTAGGTTCGTGAGATATGGATATATAACTGAATGTATGTACCTACACACAAAAATACAAATTGAATACTCCATTCTACTGCTCTTCAATTAGCTAAAACCCGTCAAGAAATTATTGTTACAGAAACTGATATAGATGTCGTTAGTATGTCTATCTCTTTCTTACGCCTATGGCCTCATATAGATATCTCTTTTCGTACTTCATCAATCCCCGTGTTTTCTCGGCGCTCTTGTCTAAAATGCACAAAATCCATTTTTAACCGTTTAAAACGAATTCTACAGCTATTTTGTTGTACTTTCGGAGTCTTACGCAAGCAGAAACAAATCCGACAAACATTTTTTTTCTTCTGTGCAATTCAGCAAAACAAATAATCAAAATACCTACGGTTGAGAAAATAAATTGATCGTGTTTATTACGAGCAACTAAACCTGCTCAGTCGACCAAGTTGCTTAGTTTCTCCAGGTTATTGAAAAATGGTTCACCCAGAGCAGTAAACCTTGGCGGGGGTGGCACCATGCCTAAAATCTTAAATAGAAGGGAGGGTAGAGTGACAACTTATTTTAAAGGTCTCTCAATTCCCTTTACTACTGAACTGAAGTATATAAATTTTACATCATTATATTTTCTAATTTTGTGTCCCCCTCAAAAACAAAATCGAAGGGTCTGAGCGTTTTTCCAAAAAAATGTCTCTGTTTCGTTTTTGATGCGCCACCCTGTATATTTTTACCCAAGCGTTTACAATATTCCTACCTACGGTAAGTTTTTCTTTCCTTTATTGTGGATAACTTTTTTTACCTTCAAATTTCTCAAATCATATGTTAATTATTGAAATATATTCTAATCAAAATTAATAGTGTGTATTTGGTATATATGGTGTTTATTTAAAATGTCAATTTAATTGGGAAAATATAATAAATTATCAGTTTCAAATTAAATAGGTACGTATATTTGGTGTTTAATTTTAAATAAAACCCATATCGAAAATAGCGCATGGTAAATGTGGCTAAGCCAAAAAAGACACAATTTATGTTAATATAATATGTAACAGCATTTAGGTAGTTTTAACTAAACGTGACTGGAACAGATCAATACATTCAAAGATAATTTATTTTATCAATTTTTATAGGAAAATGTAATAAAATTAAACAATCGGATTTTTTTTTTGGATTTACTGGAACTGCAAGAGTCACTTTGTAAAACTTCATTAAATCCGCTGAAACTACGATGTTTAATTTTTTATTTTAACTATACTACTAAACTTGTAGTTTCATAAATATTCCTACTATTGTAAATAAGGCTACACGTAATATGACATGAAGATTAGTAAATAAAACTACATTCCATGTTACTCTATAATAATTGATTACACGGCTTGCACAAAACAGATGGACAGAGTTAATAACCTGTAGTATATCCAGTGTGGCCCACATTTGATTAAAAGAGAACCTCAGAGCTATTGAGACGCAGTCGGAAATACGTGATAAATATTACAGCGGTTATTACCGGACATTGCCTCTTCGGTAGACATCCTGAATGTATGCAAATATCCACTAACGACTCCTGCAGAAGTTACAGAGATGAGGAAGAAAGCATTCAAAATTTTCTATGTGAATGCCCTGGCCTCTCAAAAAAAAGGTTTACTGCTCTGGGTGAACCATTTTTCAATTGCCTGGAGAAACTAAGCAACTTGGTCGACTGAGCAGGTTTCTACATATTAGTTGCTGGTAATAAACACGAACAATTTATTTTCTCAACCGTAGGTATTTTGATTATTTGTTTTACTGAATTGCACAGAAGAAAAAAAGGTTTGTCGGATTTGTTTCTGCTTGCGTAAGAATTATAACTCCGAAAGTACAACAAAATAGCTGTAGAATTCGTTTTAAACAGTTAAAAATGTATTTTGTGCATTAATATGAATTTTTAACGTTCGCTATGGTCAAATTTTTCAAAATAATCGTCAATTTACAAACTAGCAACACTGTTAATGTGGAAAGAGAAGTGGCAATAGTGTAAGTAGAAATAACATAACCTTCAAAAATTTAGTAAAAAATGGATTTTTTTTCTAGAAATCTTATAATTTCGTCTGTTTTATCGAGTTATCTTTATGTTCCAACATTTAAGGAAGAATTACCAGTTAATTTTTTGTGTTTATTACGTATAATAAAAGTTTTAAGATCGATTGAGGTTGCATCCCCGTTCAAAATATATCGGAAAATATCCCCGTGCACAAGGTTAGTAAGAAAACGTTCATTTGGTAGGTATATAGTACATTTTATGCAAAGCTTGTAGTAATTGTCTAGAATTGAGTGGAAACAAAGATATTTTTAAAATAAGAAAGTGGGTCTCCTTTTCATTTAAAATTTTAGGGGTGGTGCCACCCCGCCCAGGGGGCTGCACGTGTTAACGTGATTTTTTGCCACTTTGTGCCTCCCTCGAAAATAAAATCGACGGGTCTAAGCGTTTTCCCAAAAAATAACTGATCTGCCAGTAAATGTCTCTGTTTTGTTTTCGATGCGCCACCCTGTATAATATTACTAACAGAAACTAACAATAGTTGGCTTCATTAAACCATGGATTTTGTATATGTGCTATAAATAACTCTCGAATAGAACTTTTCTGAAAATCAATAGTGTAATTATATTACATATAGCATTTTTTATTTAATAAATGTAAGTTAAAAGGCACCTGGCAGAATTACATGTAACAAGAGAATATATTTAATGACTGATAGAAGAGTTTTGGACTTGCATTGTCTTTATTTCTTTTATATCACAACGTTTCAACTGGTAAGTATCTCCAGCCGTCTTCAGGTGAATACTAAATAAGTAAAGTAACTACAGCTCTATTTATACTAGCTAGAAGTACTGAAGCATCACCGAGACGGGTGCAGTCATGCGTTTAGTTCGTGGGCGGTATTTTAAGTTTACATCTACTTAACAAAGATTTTCAGATATTTCACTTCACTTCACTTCTAATGATGGCTTACTAAAACAATCTGGGTTCTGGTATATGGTAGCAGCTTCCTTGAACCTACGCTTCCTCCAATGTGGTTCTTTGTGCAGGATTTGAGCTTCTTTCCACTTGATGTGGTGACCGTGTGTCCAGCAATGGTCAGCTGCACCTGATTTTTCGGTTTCTCCTTTAAGTGTGTTGTTTCTATGTTCCTTGACCCTAGTTTGAAGTGGCCTTAGAGTCTCACCGATGTAAGATCGGCCACATTCACAGGGGATCTGGTAGACATAGTTCTTCCTGTCTTTTTGACTTGGTGGTTTCGTCTTCGTCAGGTGGCTTCTTAAAGTGTCTTTCGAGCTGAATACCGTATTGATGTTATATCGTTGTCCTAGTATTCTAATTCTCTCAGATACTCCTTTGACATACGGAATGTTGAGTGTTGATTGAAACTCTTGCTTCGTTTGTGTATTTGGCCGATTCTTGCGATTTTCCAATAGTTTATCAACTAAATGCCTGGGGTAGCCATTTTTGCTGAGGTCTTGATGTAGTTGGTTTCTTCTTTGAGGGCTTCATTTGAATTACAGATGGTAATTGCTCTATCCACCAGCGTTCTTACTGTGCCATGTTTTGTACTGTTTGAGTGATTTGAAATGAAATTCAGATATTGACCTGTATGCGTAGGTTTCCTGTATATTGAAGTATGGATGGTGTTGCCACTTTTCTTTACGTTCACATCTAGGAAATGTAATTGATTGTTGTCTTCTCTCTCCATGGTAAATTTGATTGTCGGCGTCAGGCTATTAATGTGATATAGGATGTTTGTCATCGTTTCCATTCCAAATAATAAAGGTGTCGTCCACATATCTCAGCCACGTTTTTGGTTTCTTTTTTGTTTGTTTTATTGCTTCAGATTCAAACCATTCCATGTAAATGTTGGCGATTATTGGTGAAAGAGAAGAGCCCATCGGTAGTCCGTCCACTTGGCTAAAAAACCTATATTTTTCCTGGAAGTAAGAATGATCGAGGCAACATTCTAATAATTCCATGATGGCCTTGATAGGTAGAGGTGTTGGAAAGAAGCTCAAATCCTGCATAAAGAACCACATTGGAGGAAGAGTAAGTTCAAGGAAGCTGCTACCATATACCAGAACCCAGATTGTTTTAGTAAGCCATCATTAGATATAAGAAATATCTGGAAACCTTTGTGAGGTAGATGTAAACTTAAAATACCGCACACGAACTAAACGCATGATTGCACCCATCTCAGTCATGCGTCAGTGCATCTAGCTAGTATAAATAGAGCTGTAGTAACTTTACTTATTTAGTATTCACCTGAAGACAGCTCGGGATACTTACCGTTGTGATATAAAATAAATAAAGACAATGCAAGTCCAAAACTCTTCTATCAGTCAAGAAACATCATTGTGTCCGACCTTCAAACAGACACCAGAATATATTTAATATTACACACAGGGTATTACTTAAAAGCATAGCTTAAAAATTATATAAACGTTTATGCTAAAATGTTTGGTTTTTGATATATACAGGGTGCTAAGCTTTAATTTTTTTTTTCGGTTGTTAATAAAAATGTCGAAAACATCCACGAATTAGGAACTATTATCGTATAAATTATGTTAATACTTTGTAGACTATATGTGAAGATACATTTGACATATTAGCTAATTCTTCACTCTTAAAAATGACTTGGTATTTGGTACTAATTTTTATTTATTCTCGTGTTTATGTTACCAAAAATAACTATTTTTAGTTAGGAAAACAAAAAAGATTTTTTTCTTGGTTATATTTATCAAAAAATGATGCCATCAGAACAAAGAAAATATCTTAGTTGGCAGAAATAAAACATTTTGTTTGCTGAATTTTACTTTGTATATATCCTATTTAAATGTTACATCAAGATTCCTACAAACTTGTATTTATCAATTAAGCTTGTTGTAATAACACATTATGAATTTGTAGTCCCTATTATTTTGTTAATTTTGATTAAGATACATTCTTAGTTACCAGAACTAACTTTTATTTTCAAGTAATATTATTCTTTATGTTTATAACTAACGGCATCAACAGAGACTTCTTGACGCCCTTGCGCGGTGGGTGACATGTGACATAATTCTAGCCAGGACTGTCAGGAGGTTATGTTTATGTTAGGGTGCTTTTGCGGTTCTGTGTTCATTTTTTCATGTTTTTAAGGCAATAATTGGCAATTTTCATGGTCGTGCCCGTGTGGAAAATGGATATGACAATATTTGGTGTAATTTATTTGTGTTTATTGTCTTTCTTGTGTACGTTCTTATTGGCAGAAGGAAGTTAAATCATAAGTAAGTAAACATTTTATTTTTTATCATTGTAGTTGTACATTAGAAAGTTTAAATGAGATTTTTATAAAGCATGGCAAGGTGACCCGATGAGAAATAACTTAAAAATATTTTTTTTGTTTTGTTTTTGTTCCATGTTCCATTTCTATTAAAGAACGTCTGAATCTGACCAAGTACAACAAATTTCATATAGCTGTATATTTTAAATAGAAAGTCCAGGGGATATTTTTTGTTTTTTAATAATCGCAGTTGCAGATAAGAAAATTTAAATAGGGACAATTCAGTTCAATAAGCAATTGAACAACCCAAAAGGTTGAGCAAAATAAGTTAAAAATCTAGTGTTTCTGTTTTGTATTGCATAAGTATGTATTATAAAGAACACGAGACAACAAGGACATTGGAAATACTTTTTTAAAGAAACCATAATATCCCTGATAATTTATTCCAATTAGTTTACGCATACCTAATAAAGTAGTAATACCAAGGCATTTTTTTATTTAAATGGGGACCTAGGAAGGAACATTTTTCGTTACTAAGTATAAATTACATATGACATTTTTTTTAAAAATGAAACAGACTTTTTTTAAAGTTATTTCTATCAAATCAACTTGCTAATTTTGCCATGCGTTATAAGCAGTTCATTCAAACTTTCTAATGTGCAACTGCCATGACAAAAATATAAAATTTTTACTTATTCATGATTCAACTTCTTTCTTACAATTAGAAAGTACAGAAAAAGATAATAAACACAATGTTGTGACTACATAATATGTAATTGTTACTCTATGGAAATTTCAAGTTTGGCCCAAATAAATGATTGCTTTGGCAATATTTGTAGATTGCATCATTAACAAAAACAATATTACCTTGAAAAAAAATTTTCAATTTTCCATATTTACACATTAGTTGTGACAACTAATAGTTATAGTTAAAAAACGGGAGTACCATATAAAATTTCGTTGTGACAACTAAAATTTGTAGGTTGGGTTGGTTAATGTTAATAATTAGTTCAACAGTTCAATAACGACAATTTTTTTTGGTTGTACAAACAAATTTTTGGGTTGAGTCCGATTTCACGAAAATAAATAGTTGTCAGAACCAAATTTTAGTAATCCATACCATGTTATTTTTAAGAGCGTATCAGTGACAAAATCATATAAATGAAAATAATGGTAAGCAACTAAATACAACAAAATTAAAATAAGGGTTTTATTTTAAATTAAACTTGGCAACTTTTTTTACGTAAATAGGTCACAACACAAGTGAAAGGTTCTATATTTCAAAAGTCGGAAATATGCGACCATATTTCAAATTATTACTCGGTAAAATTACTCCTGGGGTTTTGCCATTAAAAGAACGCCGATATTGTTGTGACTTTTTGTATTTACAGGTACTTTTTATTTTTTTCTTTCTGCGAATGTTCGTTTTCAGGAATTTGTAATTTTTTAAATTACAGCGGTTTGTATGAGGCCAAAATGTTCCACTGTTTTAGGGCGTGAGCCACGATATTTTACAGATAAAAAGTATTATTCTGTTATACTTGTTTGGTTTTCCTAACAATGAGCAAAATTAATATTTGAGCTTATCAAAAGCCATCAATTTATTTCCAACAGTGTTTATAATATTTTTGTTTGAATATATTTAAATGGCTGACCACTTGGATGTCTTGGAGAAACACTTTATATATTGTTTCTTTTAATTAACCGTCTACAAAGTTAGATTAAAACCCCTAAAATCCGAGTTTTCCAGACGCTCATGTGGAAACATTTCCTTCTCAATGTAAATGAAACTACCCTACTATTTTTTGGGTTACATACTTTAATAATTAGATTAGATTAGTCATTGTCAAGCCGAGTCACCGAGGCCGAATTTAAACGCGAACAAACCACTCGTTACTTTAAAAATGACGTCTGCCTGGTATGCCGCGTTTGGTCTGTTTTAGCCTATTTATTTAAAACACTATCTAAATATTTGAAGTTAAATAACGAAATTTTTATGGCCGAGTTGCATAATGACGACGATTTTGGCATAGTTGTTTTTAAGACGTGATTGTTTGTTGTTTATTGTGATGTTGTGAAATGTGTGAAAAACTTTTTATCGTCAATAATTAATACTGTTGGTTTAAATTTAATAAGCCCATTCTATGGCACCCTGTATGCCCACAGTTTTTGAGAATTTTAATTTATTAATTAGATAAGATAAATGGTCAAATGCAAATTTCACTCGGATAAAATTATCAATACCTTGAGTTGTTGATAACTACTTTTTGACACAAAAAGCTTTGTTTGTAACATTTCTTTAGATTACACAAATTAAATTTTATCCCTGGATCATGATATTTTAGCAATAAAGCACAGATTGTGTTAAAGAATTATATTTTAAGTTATACTACGTACATATATTAAGAAAATACTTTATAGGTATACCTTATACAAGCAAGATGTATTTAAAAGACTTAATAGTTGTTTCCAAAAAAGAATGTTCAAGTTTCTAGTTTGAATTTGAGTACAGAAATTCAGCTGATACTATTGATTCACCACGTATATATGTTTAATTTATTACTGACCACTGCGGATTTTTCCCAAACACCAACTGGAATATATATGACATGTATCATGAAAAATCCAGCCCATTCTTTGCAAATAAAGTCCTAGTTTAGTGTGCATTTTATGACGGTAAAATTTCGTCTTGGGAAACTTATATTATTGAGGGAATAAAAACAAAGTGAACAACTCTTTTAAAATCCTAATGCGCAAGAGTGTCACAAAAACAGACAAGAAAGCAACGTCGCCCGGGGTGACAAACAGAACTAAAAAGAAACCAAGCTGTTCCGTCTGAATACAGAACGCGTTATTAATATCCATTTTATTTTATTGCGTTTGGAACTACAGTGTCGGTTTAAGGATTTATAAGAAAAAATACACTATTGGACAAAAACAGTTTATATACAAGAATTTGTTTTAAAAATTGGCCTATTAATTATTTCATATGCTTTTAAAGTGTCCAACATAGTCACTAGATGTCGCCGAATGCTACGTTCTTCTGAAGGTTTACTATTTAAATATTGAATCACTTTTCATTTATTTGACTAGATCCTAGCCTTACTGATAAGCCATGATACGGCGATACGCGTCTAAGCTTGGATTTAATGCAATAAAAGGAAACTTTTCTTCTGAATTATTTTTATAGTTTACCACAATATAAACAGTACTAAAATACATGTACCTACCTAAATATTACAAATAATATAGATAAACACGTGAGTTAGTCCACTAAATAATAATTTCTATAAGTCACAATAATTTTATACAGGGTGATTCCAAAGTTGATACTTCTTTTTTAGCTGTATATGGAAGGCAATAAAATAAACAACATTTTCAAATACCTGTTTTCAAGAAACTCCAAAAATAGTTCATTGCTTTCAAATTTTACCATTTTCACGTGTCACCAATTTAAAATTAACTTGCTTCAGAAAAATACACCGCAGCGTATTGCCAAACAACTGACGACCGACCTGCAAATTGCATGAATAATAAGACAAAAACAACATAAAGTGTAGCAGGCTGCGTTTTGATTATCAGGCCCGCACTTAGATTTTTTACTTTTGTATCTCGCCATTTTTAAGTTTTTTAAAAAAAGGTATATGAAAATGTTGTTTATTTTAATGCCTTCTATACACAGATAAAAAAGAAGTATCAACTTAGAAATCATCCTGTATATATTAAAAGAGCGAGTAAATTAATTATTATTGTACCTATAGCAGAAAAATGTTTGTCTTTTTAAGTCTGACGAGATAAACTTTATATATAATCTGCTCTGCAAGTTCTTTAAGATCAACAATACTAAATGGTCGCCTAGGGTTGTGTTTTTCCTAGTATTATTGACGATCCATCATATGACGATACGCGTGTGATAACGAATCTGGCGAAATGAAAGGAATTATAATTATTACTTGATGATGTATGGAAAGAACAAATAAATTTTAAACGTTATAAAATTAAATTTCCTGTTTATTTTTAGACGCAATATTTTTCAGTACGACTCTGCTTAAATCCCCCAAAGTAATTTAGCTAAGTGATAAGTTGTAACGTTTTAAATGTGTGGGACAGTTGCTGAATTTCGCTGGAAAATTATTTGCGCTTAGCAGCAATAAAACTCCTGTGGTACAATTAAGATTTACATATCTTATCGTTTAGTTTAAGTAAGCCAAATGGTCGTGAAGTCATAGTTTTTAAGATAAAGTTAGTAAGTTAGCTCTTTTCGTAAATAGTCGATATTTTAACTTTTTTTTTGTTTCAGATCCTGAAAATTATTGGAATTTACCAGGCCATGAATATGGTAAGTTCTTTGTCAGAAAAACAAAACAGGCTATTTTCAAAATTGCCGTCTTATTTTTTTTACGAAAACCTCATTATTATAAATTCTACTATTTCTAAAATAATACTAGACACGACAGAAAACGTCTATACGTTAACTTGCTTGGGAAATTTAAACTTTCTGATTGGTGTATAAAACAATAATTATCCCTTTATCGAAATGGTTAATATTTTTTTCCAAGTATGTTTTTTATAAAAAAATGTTTGCTCGAAATATTAAAATAATACTTTTTAGTCTAAAAGACTTTATCGAATCAATTCAACTTAACTATAAAGTTATATTTCTTCTCAAATCCAAAAGTTTAGACTTTTTCTCGAATTTTTTCCTAAGTTACATCGATCTTTTCCAGTCGTATAATATAAAGATATATGTCTTTCGGACGTTTTAAGAATTGTTTCAATATTATAGTATTTTAAAGGGATATTATATTATATAAAGAAAACACTATTTTAGTGAATTTAAATTCTACCGTATTTAAAACTATAGAAAATATTATCAAAAGGATTTGATGATAAAAAAGTGCAGATTTATGAAATTTTATTACATTTTTAAAATATTAGAATACATTTAAGATTAATCGAGAAATAAATGTCCAAGAGAACTTTGAAGGTTTTTTAAGACAGTCGTATTTCGTGAACCAAAAGCTTTTCTCTTGTGACAAGAGAAATTTTCTTATACAGGGATGATTTCTCTTGCCGCAAAAACGCCTCTTTTTCAATTTAGTTTTCCTAGCTTGTTTAATTATATTTAGGATAAAACTGCTGCATATTATTTTTTTTACATAAAATTAATTTCTATGTAGGTCCCGTATTAATGTGCATAAATGTCTCCTCGAAACTGGCTAAATCCTTTATTTCCCTAGGTGGATTTTATCTCAGTTTAAACTAATTGCTCTCAGAATCGGAAAGTAAGAAATTACTTTCAAACTTGTCGTCATTTATAATGTCTGCTCTAAAACTCTCCTGTCGTTTGAAATTTTACGTTACCCGAAAATATAATTGTGTTCGGTGTTGAAAAATTAATGTGCTGTCTTTACCTCTTTTACATATTCTAATGCTTTAAAATAATGAAAACTCATATTTATTTTAATCTACGAGGGGAAATGATACTTTTATTTTTATTTTTTATTATTCATTAATATGTTTTAACTTTGTTCAACTAAACTAGTTCTTTTCGTCTTAAAATGTACCAAACATAAATGAAACTTGGTGGTACCGAGCTTTTTGTAAACAATTCGTAATCAAAATTGATACTGAAATATTACCGTTTTCAAGCAGACGTACTGGCAGTAGAGAAGGTGGTCAATGTCCTGCAAGAACACCTTGGCCTGGGAGTATCCTCGTCAATCACCATCTTCAATAATAGTCAGGCGGCGATTAAGACAATCTGTTCCAGCACCGTCAAATCAAAGCTCGTAAAGCGATGCCGCAACAATCTATACACACTTGGCAACCAACATCGGGTTACTCTGTGCTGGGTTCCTGGACACTCCAAAATAGATGGCAACGAGGCTGCCGATGCTCTCGCGAGAGAGGGCGCAGGCATGTCAGCTGACCTAGCAGACAATACGGTGAACAGACCACTGGGATTAGTAAAAGAGAAGATTGATTACACGGCCAAGCAGCTTGCACAGAACAGATGGACAGAGTTAATAACCTGTAGTACATTTGGGCAACTGTAGCTCAAACTTGATAAAAAGAAACCGGCAGAGCTATTGAGACACAGTCGGAAAGACGTAAGGAACATTACTGCGGTTGTTACCGGACATTGCCTCTTCGGCAGATATGCCGAACGTATGCAAATACTCATTAACGACTTCTGCAAAAGTTGCAGAGATGAGGAAGAAGAAGAAAGTATTCAACATGTTCTGTGTGAATGTCCTGGCCTTGCAAGAAGAAGGTTCACTACTCTGGGTGAACCATTTTTCAATAGCCTGAAGGAACTAAGCAACTTACAACTTGGACGAGTGGAGTAGGTTTTTGAATAGTAGTGGCTGGTTTAAATGAGTTGGTAAAATCCTTCCGCGGTGTACGCCGCACTAACCATCAGAGATCTGATGAAGGTGGGTTCTACGGAACACGTGTGGTATCACAACGGATCTGATAGGACTATGTGAGACTGTTTGGTCAAAGCTAAAGGTCTGCCACTCTAACCTAACCTACCTTTAACTCGAATTTTGCTTTAGCGATGAAAATAGAGATTTAAATAAATTTTGATATTACTCACAAGTGTAAATATTCAGTAAACCAGAACAAATAACTAAGCAAACCGAGCTTTAAACAAACGTTTTAAGTTAGAAAAAAGCCTGATAAATTATATGAAATTATGTGACAAAATTGCGTTTGTCAGCATTTAAATGAGGATAATCTTCTCGAACATAAGTGTCATGAAAAATAAAAGCTCTCAGTTTTAACCGTTTACTACGGTTTACTTGTTTTAATAACATGCTTTGTCAGAACTACAAAAATTTTAAATGTAATGTTACATGGTTAGTAATGTTTTGCTATTTCCATTTATTACTTTAGTTCTCGTGAGATTATAGCCAACGAGCAATGATAATTATTAGTATGTATGCGTTTTAGCAAATTATCGTCCTTTCTTTATATAGCAAATATATTTTAAAAAACATGATCAACAAATAAAATGTATTTCTAACTTTTTTTCTAAGAGAGGATTACAAAATAACGAAAACACAATTATGTATCTTCTTTTATTTTGCTATTACGTACTTCCATTGTTTTGTGCAATTTGCTCAAAAAGGATGTACTTACTGTTAATTTCCTAATTAAAATATTTAGTTAAATACAAAAACATATAAATAATTTAACTAAAACTTTTTTTTTAATTAAATGGAATTCAAAAATATATTAGATTATCTTATTCATATTATTAACTAAGATTTTATTATAGAAATATGACCATAAATTTGCCACATATTTGATGCCATATTTTTTTTTGAACCTATGATCATGTTTTTTTTTATTTGTTAGTTGATTCCTTGCTGATGATCGCTAATTGTGATAAAAAGTTATGTTTATAATGTATGCAGTGTTCAAAATTTCTTATCACCCTGTGGAGTATACTGGTAACCATAACC
Source organism: Polydrusus cervinus (assembly GCA_935413205.1). Classification (NCBI taxonomy): domain Eukaryota; kingdom Metazoa; phylum Arthropoda; class Insecta; order Coleoptera; family Curculionidae; genus Polydrusus; species Polydrusus cervinus. The sequence continues at coordinate 23,203,010 of OW284520.1, read as the reverse complement.
AATAAGTTGAAATTAGACTGTAGCTCAATCTTTGTCTGGTAGTTTATTAAACACAAACCTTTTTTTGACAACGGGTGAAACATGAAGATAAAAAAAACAGTATGACAGCCTTCATTTCACATTTGTAACTTTAAAAAACAAATTATGTCCCTTGGTAAGAGAGATAATGAAGTGAACCAAAAATGAGAATGTCAAGAAAAGATGGAACTACAGTCCAATTATAACTGCTAATGTTACGGTTGCTAGTGTAGTTTATGGAGTGCTAAGAATTTTAGATAAAAAAAAACAGAACATTTTTATTACACCTGCTATAAAACGAAAATTAATTTTTCTGTGCAAATTATGATATTACTAAGGAACCAACCTATAATGCAAAAAAAAACTATTTAAATCGGATCGTAGCTTTAAAAAATATATAACAAATTTATGATTTTTGTCCAGGAGTTTTTATATAAATAAATATATTAAAAATGAAGATGTTTTAAATAGCATAGATGCTTTACAAAGATCTTTTCCACAACTACATTTAACGTATTCACTTACAAAGACCACCTAATTATCGTACATATCAAAGCAATTTTTGCTCAACTGAAATGTAAAGTTTTTTTGAACATGTAACATAAATATTAATTAGGTATGACACACATGAAAATGTTTTATTTGTTATTCTCTACTGAAATAAAATTCCGTACAGGACAATAGGTTAATATGAATTAAATGGAATATTTAGAACAATAGGATGTGTAAAATAATTAAATAGAGGTGCATAAACATTTTTTGTAATTAAAAATAAATTATAAATGTGTAGGAAAAAAATTATTTTGCTTAAATAGTAAATTATTTAACGTAAATAATATAGGAGCACTATGATTCAGTAAACTAACATTTTTCTAAAACATAAATAGCTCTAACCGCGGTAGTGGCTCAGAGGTTGAGGTACTGGCATTCGACCGTGGCGACCCGGGTTCAATTCCCGGAGTGGGCATACGTACAATAAAAAAAGTATGTCCAAAATTTAGTGGATTTAAGAATGCAGTAGGTCACTAGTGATTCCTAATAACGGAACCGAGAAGAGAGTCATGTACTGGACTTCTACCATGCTTCTGCCAAATAATAAAACACTTACGCAGACTTAAAACCGCCTCACATATCATAATAACTGCGAAGCACTGACTGGAAAAAGATTCAAAATCTTCAGGGGAATCCAATGTGGTGATAACCTTCCGCATTACGAACTTGGTAGAAGTTTACTGGACCTTATAATAGGAACAAATCTTTTCTAGCAAGGGCGCACAATAAGCCACTAGACTGCAATGCAGGAAGCCGAACGCCCGACCCCCGCCTTAAACCAACCAACCAATCAGTTGTTTAACCATATAGAAGATTACTAATAGCTACCTTTAGAAGAAAGAGTCAAAAAGCTATACTTATATAATTTCCCCTGGAAAAAGAAATGAAAAGGTTGTAATTACCCAGGTTCTATTAACTTTATTGAATATGTACTCATGACGTACTACTTAACAAACAAAAATATCAATATAGAATGGATTATATTACTTTTGTTGGTCATGCCCTTTTAAAGCCTCTATAGTCCTGTTGGATTAAGAGCGAATTTACTTCAGTTTGTCAGTCAGTCAGATTAACGTGGTTCGATTCCACGTTAATCTGTATGTCCCGTCTGGCTGACATTACCCAGACAATAAGGGATACAATGGGCCTCATATAGGCCTAAGTATACTGGCTCTTCCGCCAACCGCGAAAAAAAACCATAGATAGCTCTACTACTACTACTACTACTACTACTACTACTACTACTACTACTACTACTTGGACCTTTACTTAAAATTGCAAGGCTCTAGGTACTTGGACCTTTACTTAAAATTGCAAGGGCATATCATCATTTATTTTAGCGGTAAATGACGTAAAATATTTATACACCAAATTTAAGTACTCTTGACTCGAATTTATATTCATGTGTGAAAAGTATTTTAAGAGTCATTTCTAGATACATTTTAATTAAATAATATACAAAGATGTCCGTTTTCACTTCATATACTGCTCTACTCCAAAAAAAAGGATAAAAAAATTATAATTTACAAATATTACCACACAAGAAAATATCTAGAAAAAATTGTGTGACGGGTGGTAAAAGTCATATGAATTTTTTACTATGTTTGTATATTTAATTATTTCAATGAATTCAAGAAGTTTTATGTTTCCAAGTAATTGTTAACATCTTTTAGTATTTGTAGTCCGCTCAAAGCAGGTTCTAAAAGATATTCTGCCCAAAATTATTTAATTAAGTAGTAAGTACTTAATATTGTAGCCGTATAAAGACCTCTTTGGGTTTCTATAGGATTTACGAAATTAATACTTCCAGAAGTCCTTAAAATATTTAAACCCTTCTTAGAGTTAAGTGAAAAGCAGCAGCAGAATTTGCTACTATTGTGCTATAAATAACTTGCTACCCACTTTTATTCTTTGTAAAATAAACTACAATATGGAAAAAATTGTCGGCGCATTTCAGTAAAAGCTTTGAATTAAAGTCTACAGAAACGGAACTGAAAAGTTTTTATTCTTGTAACAAAACGTTTAGTTAATTGAGGCTTTTTATACGTTGCGCAGTTTCTCATTATTACGAAAAGTTAAAGCAACAGATCTCTGCTCATAAAAGGATTTTATTCATTGAAACATTTTCGTCGTAACATCGCGTTTAAAATTGTAGTGTTTTAAAATAGTACATGTTGGTTACTTGCATATTCTTTTATTTAACGACACTTAATCCGAGGCTGGATTGAAAATAAATGGAGGTTGTCATATGCATACATCAACGATTTGACAATTAATTTACTTCTGACAAGCAGGGAAAAGAAGAATACTGTGTGATTTTTCAATTGTAAAGAAAAATAAATTTAAGCTGTTAATTTTTTTATTTAAACGGTAAAACTAAGACATAGTCTTTATTCCTGTCATATTATCCGCCGTTCCTAACCAATCATTTCCCACAATAGTAAAATTAATTTTAAATTTTTTCGTCTACCGGTTGACCAGTTTTGGTTCCGCCAACTAAAAAAGTTTTTAGCTGAATCTTACAATCCTGTCAAAAAAAACATTTTGTTAACAGAGCAACTAAGTAATTAACACTGAAGTTGCTTTATATTGTGCTTAAATAAATTAATTACTTCTATAAAGTACTGGTAAACAAAAATTATGTAATAATCAAGAAACAAAGCTATTTCTCAATGAGAAATGCTGCTTCCATCGAAAAGTTTTAAGTTTCTCTATATAGTAACGCGCAACTACATTTTGGATAGTTATTTAACTCTGATTTCGTATAAGCAACTTTATAATTGCATTTAGATCTTTGCAGAGTAACTATTTTCTAGAGTCGATCGATACGAGTCATCTTTATTGCCTTGTGTCTTTAACTTTACACAAATGCATCAGAATAACTTGGCATTTATCAATATCCTGAGTTGGCAATTACATCTACTGAACTTACATTGGTTGTTCTTGATGATTTTGTACCTGCTAAAGGTACGGTAGAGCAACCCCGAATAAAATAAGAGGGTCTTAATAATCCATAAATAACAAAACAGAATCAAGGATTACATACACATATAGATCTTGCAGTAGTAACTGAAGAGCTGATTGGTCTATACGAATCTAATAAAACTTAAATTTAAGAAAATCTATACTAAAGGGTAAACATACAAAGGATAATAGATGGTTAGAATGGAATACTAACCTTAAAGAAAAACACAAGCCTTGCGAATTTAAAGTATGGATTTAAATTTAACCAGTGATTGTTTAAGAATTCAATATGAGCTTTAAACCGGAGCAAGGTAGACGTTTATGTGCGTTTAACTGCAACAAGATAAGGGAGTCTGTGAACGTGAAGCGATTTAACAAAAAGGCAGCTATAATGTACGATGGAGAATCAGCTTATAATAGCAAATAAATGGAAATGCTAGCGTCCGGTCCAGTGCGTCGGGTCGTCTTGACAAATGCACCCATTAGCCCTTTACACCTAGCCGAGTTTATATCTCTACCGTGGTCAGCGGCGCACATCCAATGCTTTCCTTTATTCAGGTCAAATGAGGCATGCGATAAAGCTTTTAAATTCCATTAAGAATGTCCGAAAGACACTATTAGGAAACTTTATATAACGCCTTTAATTTAAATAAATGAAAAGCTAGAAAAAATACTTTAAAAATCAAGTTCATGTCATTGATTATATTATATAATACCTAATAAGATATAAGGTAGGTGCGGGTAATAAGGCCTGCCGGCTAATAAGGCCTAAATAACAAAAATACCATTTAAAATGATCGATGTCGTTGAAGGTCACACTCGTAGGGTAGCTAAGAGTCGTAGATGGCGCACTTGTTGCGACGCGTAGCTCACTCGCTACCGCCAGTTACTGCGTTATTCATTGTGAGTGGTGCTTGGGCGGCACGAATAATAATAAATCGTTCGAATCAATCGTAAGTATTTTTTGTAATATAACACTTATGTATATAATTTTGCACTATAATGTTTTGTTATTTGATGCTTCTACGACCTTTGATGTTTGAATAATATATTATTGTCCGAATTTCAATTCTTTTTAGGTTTCTTTACATAACTTGTCAGCGGGTACCAAATTTGACAGTAGACCTTATTATGCTTCCTTTTTTTATCAACATTTTTCTGTTTTATAGTTTATTTTAAGTATGTCTTTTTCAAAATATTAGGAATGTAAATAGGTAATAATATTACTGTTTACTAATTTATTTATTGTGCAGGAAAGTCCCTTTTAATATTTGATGGAGCAGCTTCTCACTTAGATTTATCCATCGTTGAAGTTGCAGATTCATTCAACATATCATTATACTATTTACCTTCAAATACCACCCATGAACTACAAACTCTGGATATCGATCTTTTGAACACCACTGGGATGCTGAAGTTTTATTATTTATGGAACAAAATCCAGACTAAAAACTAACTAAAGCCCGATTTAATATTATCCTCTCAAATGGCTGGTCCAAATGCATGACCCATAATTACATTAAAAGCGGCTTTAAAGCGACTGGTTTATACCCATTGAATCCACAGGCTATCCCAGAAATAGCTTTTGCTCCATCTTTATTAACATAAGTTCCAGCTCCTCCTGTATCTGACGAAGTTGATAACGAAAATTCGCAACCTTGCATCTCCCCCAGGCAAATGACCCCAGAGCCATCGACATCAATAATACGAGAAAAAAAATTGAGCATATGCGAAACAGACCTCCTGGAAAGTATTACAGCATGGTTTACAGAAGTTCTAGTTCGGGCGATGATGAAGATCATGTGCCGCTCGCTCAACTAAAAAATACAGCATTTCAGGAGCTTTTGCCTACACCGGTCAAAAATACTGAAAAAACACCGACAATAAAAAAAAACCATAAATTACAGTCATCAAAGACCTATTTGACAAAAACAAGGAAGAAAGCCTAAAAAAAAGACCTCAACCCTCAACGATAGAAGTGGTACTAAACAGAACCAGGCAAGTTGGTACTGTCACGGTTGTGAGGATGATAAGAGGCAATGTCTTAAATGCGGCAAGTGGTATCATGAGGAGTGTGTCGGTTTGACAGCGGATTATACCAATGATTTTAAGTGTCCTGATGGCTGTTAAACAAAGATATTTGTTCTAGTTTTTAAGACTTTAAGCATGATTAATGCATATATTATTATTGATCTCAATTACCAAATGAATAGAGTATTTTTTTTTTATTATTTCTGTATGTTTAGATTTTAGGCCTTATTATCCTACTGCCTACTGACAAGGTTTAAATAAATGTTTAATTTTGTTGTTGTTTACAGCAGGAGTTTCCATTTTTCGTTTGTATTTTATAGTAACTGTTCTGTAGGATTAATTAACATTAAAATTTGATGATTCGGATAATTACATAGTTTAAATATTATTTCAAATCTCTCTTAGCTAGGCCTTATTACCCGCACCTACCTTAATTTACCCAACCTACCACTGGGAACTTTTGGACGAGTGTTTGCCTGTTTGTAATCCATACGGATTTTAATGGTATAAGTCATAAAGTTCATCATACAATAGAGAAGACTAAGAAGTAACAACTTTCATACCCAACGGTAACTAGGCTGAATGGGATCAGAAATATCGTGGGGTGCTGGAGATGATTTACACTTCTCAATTGGTATATCGTGATGTGTAAAACTAACTGTTGAAAATCTTTGGAAGGTGTATCGTTTGACCAAGTATGATGATCGGCAGTAGAGTTTTGAACTTGCATTGTCTTTATTTGTTTATAATCACTACGTTTCAACTGGTAAGCATCTCCAGTCGTCTTCAGGTGAATACTCTTTCCATCACTTCTGGCATGATTAAACGTATCTCTGCTCGAATCCTTGCCTTTAACGCTTCCAGATTTCTAGGTCTGGAAACATATACACTACTTTTAAAATCTAAGGGTGTAATATCCGGAGATTTGGGCAGCCACTCAATAAATCCTTGCAGTCCTATCCACATATTTGGAAATGTACCATTTAATGATTATCTTATATTATTTGCAAAGTGTTTAATACCAGAACTTCAAACAATATTCCCTAATTATGGAAATCTAGACCAAAGTATGATGATGTTTCGGACAATATAGTGTTTTCCGATAAGCATTTTTTTTTTATTAAGTTACAGTAATTTTATGTAATAATTGTTAGTTTTCTTTAATTTATTATTACCTAGGTGACACTCATTTAGTTCTTAGAATAAGTAAGAAGAATTTAAAATAAGTTTCTAAAGCTAAAGCTTGATGACTGGCTGCGACAATTTTGCTTCGTATGATATACATTTTCTTAATACTCTCAAAACTTTTTTGGTCATGACACACCGCTTCATAATTTTCTTTCCTTTTTTTATATCGTACCAATAAAAATGCAATTTCTACATATCCTGTCTCTAGAAACATAATTTTCAATGCGAGATGCGGTTTTGAATAACAAAGGCTACAAATTTAAAATGCTAGTTTTGTTGTGATTTTTTTAAAATATACATCGAATTGTCTAATTTTTAAACAAAGGTATGTCTTCTAGTCGATGATTTTTTGCTTTCGTGTAAAAAAATATTTTAATTATATTTAAAACTTTTAAATATTTTTAACTTTTAAATATTTTTCTGATTCAGCAACTGAAAAGTGAGTGTATTTCTCTCAACTCTTTAACCTAACATCTGTTTTATTTATCCACTTTTGATTTCATTTTGTTCCGCTTATGTTTATCCCTCGGAGGCCCAGTAAGTAATTTTAATGCCCAGCCGGCCAGTGGGTCTCTCTGGAACGAGGTCCCAGTGACGTTTTTGGCTTAAGCCCCCGACATTTTCACAAGACGACAGGCACTATTCTTACTAATTTATGTCCGTGACCGTTTAAGCAGTGAGGATTTTATGCATCTAACAACGGTTTGGGTGGTGAAAATGAAAAATATAAACAGTTTCTATCAACAGGGTTAGAGAATTTATATCAAAAAATTTAAACCAAAAAATATTATATAGGGGTGTTAAAAAAAACACGAAATATTGTTTTCATATAATAATTTTTTTATTTATGGCCCGATTTTATTGATATTGATCTTGTTTGAAAGAGGATGAATTAAGAGCCCGGCAATCTCACATTTTTGATATTTGTTAAAAAAACAAAATGGCGGTCACACCTCAACTTGGTTAAATTTTAAAACTTGCTGGAACTTTTTTAACTAGCACTGTGTATCTTTACGTGCAAGATTCTGAAATCCCAAACATTTCTAAACAATAAAAAGTCATACATGCAAATATGTTAAAAAAAATAGCTGACGAATGACAAAATAAAGACATATACTATGTTTTAACATGATTTCGATTTTTTCTCGTTAATTTTCAATATCCATCCATCGCTTATTTTATGTTTACATTTTTTGACAGGTGCGACGTTCCAATTATGTTGATTATCAAATTGTTTAAAATGGTAATTCCTAATGACGATAAACTTTTTATAAAAACTTTACTTTACGAGGATTGTTGAAATTTTACGAAATTTACCTGCTGGAAAAAAGTAGATAAATAATAGGAACTGTATGTTCCTTGCCAGTGTATTAAAATTAGGTGAATAAGAATATACACCACAACTTTTTTATTTTTGTGGGACCTGTTCTGTTATAATTAGGATGTAGTAAGTGAATTTAAAAAATTCTACGTGTTATTTCAATATGGAGCATGTAATTTTGGGATATTACTTGTGTTTTTATATACAATATCGGGTACTTTCTATCCAATAAGCAATATTACTAAGTTATTATTCCGGAAAGACTATTTAGGAATTTAAGAAGAGTTCAACGAAAACACAAGAAATTGTATGGTAGTCCTTGTATTGGAGAATAATTTTTTACTGTATGAAATAGTCTAGAATACAAAAACTTTTAAAAGCATTTTTTGAAGCTACTTAACAAATCACAAGACTTGTTGTGTAAACATAAATATTCTAATTATAAGTTTATGTCTTAGTGCGTTTAATTAAAAATAAAATTCCTAATTCTGACAATGTTTTTAATTAAAACGCTTAAAACCAGTTTAAAACCAGAAACCTTTTTTAAAAGTAAGTAACGAAATTAAAATTGACAAAAACCAGATTAGCTGTTTACTGTAAATGATGTTCTTGATGTCCTAACTTAAAGGAGAGTTAAAAACCAGAGGACAACGCTTAAAAATTCTAATTGGGGACATTACAAAGCCGAGGAACGTTTCCTAAATTCATTACGTCGATTTATATTTGAGAGAGAAAATTTAGAAGCTAAACGGCCAAAGTAACCCTGTTTTCCAGAAACTTTTTTCTTTGAAAGTAATTTCTATTTTTGGGTCTGTTGAACGAAAAAGTTCGCTATAGGCAATATATTTTCTTAGGTAATTTTGCTTTTACGGAAATAAGTATTTTCTTTTTAATTTGGATATATAAGCGACAAGTTTTGTTCTAATTGGAAATGTTTCAATTATGAAAAATGTTGCGTAATATAAAACTTTAAAAATGGAAAAGAGCATCTAAATAAAAGCACCAGGGTTAGGTCAACTGGCCCAATGTTGTTAGGAAGATTGCTATTGTTGTCAGTTGTCAACAAAAGCTAGTCGCGGGCTGTTCTAAGATTTGTACAGTTCTTTCATAAATAACATCAACCCTGTTTGAACAGGTTATTATATAAGATTCAGAGTCATTAAATTGTAAATAAAATAAATAATTTTAAATAAAAAATAGGTATATTTCCTCCTATGCAACAAATTTAAAATTTTAAGTTAAACATGTAATATAATGAAATAAAAGATATTTAATAAATATTTAAATAGTATGTCCAGGTAAAATTGTGGTATTAATATAATGTGGCATAATTAATTTAATTAATTATCTGCTCTAAGTCTCAGTTATCCAGGGTGAGGATTTTTAGTGAGGAACGCTGCTTATAGCGGTTCCGAGAATAGGATTTCTCTAAAATCCAAAAATACGACCTCCCAGATTTTTTATGGGCCGCGCTTTTGTCATGTAAAAAATAGCACCCCAAGGAGGGGGCGCAGCCCTAACCACCTTTTTTTTATCACAGGAGATACCACTTGTGGCACCTTTTTGGAAAGTTTATCGAAAAAGGAATTTGTCCATATATTTTTTTTAAACATGTGTCAAACCATGTGTCATGGCCATTGTTGAAGATGTGCCCCATGAATCTGTAGGCACAGATGATATAACACTGCCTTACTCTTTCCATAACTTCTGGCATGATTAATAGTCTCTGCCCGAATCCTTGCCTTTAACTCTTTCAGATTTCTAGGTCTGGTAACATATACCCTTCTATTAAAATCTAAGGGTGTAATATCCGGAGATTTGGGCGTTCAATCTATAAATCCTTGCAGTCCTACCCACCTATTTGGAAATGAACCATTTAAAAATTCAATATTCCCTAATTATGGAAATCTAGACCAAAGTATATTTTTTTAGCAGGATGGAGACCCTTCTTACTTTGCAAGAAATGTAAGAGAAATATTAAATATTTCATTTCTAAATACGTCGTGACATGACAAAACCAAGGCCCATTGAATTTTTGAGAAATCGTATTCTCAGAGTCGCTATAAGCAGCGTTCCACTTAAAATCCCCACCCTGTATAATATATAAGTTATTTATTTCGTATGACAAATAATGAAACTGAATCGAATAAATAAAAAGCAAACTATATATATTACGTGACTGTAGAAAGACACCTTTAAATATGTAAATAGGCGCATGGAAAAACACATTTAGGTAAAAAAACAGCTTCTTGTAATATAAGCGCGTGTATGAAAGAAAAATTGTATCATTCCTTTTGTTTATTAAAAACCTTGAAGACTGAGGGTTCGCTCAAAACCAGAACGACATATTGCGTTGAAATATATTAATATGTAGAACATGATATAATATAAACGTAAAAGCCCAAGCAGGAAGCCCGGGCCCAGCTTTACAAAAATACTGATAAAGTCTGGCCCATTGAGACTTGATTTATGTCGAATACATGTTAAGAAACTTTAATTTCCTTGGGTCATTTAACATTTAACGTTAAAGCGGGTTCCATTTTACTTTTTTAATAGAATATATCGCAATTGATCAAAATAAATAAAAAAAAAATTTAGTAAATAACAACTAGGAACGTTAGTTGATAATTTACCAGTTATGTATGACTAAATAAAACCTCCGTCTTCCCTCCTAAAATGCCGCGTCGAGTATTGTATTCACTTACTGTAGTACAATATAAAATGTCCATGTAAAATTACCATGATATTCTTTAAATTAAAAATTAAACTATGGTAAATTTTTTAAAATAATGTAATATGTCCTTGTTTAAAAATATTCGAATATTTGGTGTGAAGGAGACATTTCTACGGAAAACGTTACTCCAGACCTTTGGATTATTTAGTATTGATCGATATCCATTAAGCTGTCTTAAACATTGCATTTCAGCTGAGTGCATCGGCGTATTTAAGGGGGGGGCTACCGGACTGCAGCTCCCCCCCCCCTACCCCCGAGCCAGGGATCATGGGTCTAAAAATCTAATTGGAACCTAATTTTTCGTCTCACGCTTGGACTCTTTATATAAATTTTTAAATAATGTATTCTTGGTTTAGATTACAACGGTCTTGTAGGAAACGTTTTTCCGTCCAAAAGCCCTTATTTATAAAGCCCTTCTTTATATAGAGGTTAAGGTTTTGAACGCATATTGTTTTTTAGTTATTGATTTATGATGCAATTTTAAAGGAAAACAAGTAAAAAGAATAATATTTTATAGTATTTTTCTATTATATACTTGTCTGTTCCGTTTTCCCTTTTTTAGAGCTATTTTAAATCAACAAAAATATAACCCAATGAAATAGAATATTTTTACAACAAAAACAATTAGGTAGGTATATATTTTTTAAAAGAAAAATTAAAGTAAAAATTTTAATTGAAATATTTTTTATGGAAGAAGTGTGATAATTCATAATAAAAAAAAATAGTGCGGGAAGAAACGGGAATGCCTAATTATGAATATACAAAACGACATTTAAGAAGGAGTTTTTCAAAACCTAAGCATTTGCACCAAAAACTGCTCTTAGATCTACGCTCCTCCAATACATGATTTCTAAAAAAAATCATCAATTTTGGCATGGTTAGCGATATTTACTTTATTTTTAATCATGAAAACCCGAGCACGAAAAACGCTGGTTAAAGTCATACATAAGTCTTATACAAAAATTTTTGATTTACACCAATATATATATTTTTCACATATATAAAAAATATTTTTTTAAAAATTAAGAATAGGAATATCAAAAACAAAGTAAAAAAACATTTATTACGAAAACAAATTTAATTCAACCATGCAGAGGGGAAGAGGTAATAATTTAATTTTCGAAATTTGATAGTAGTTAGATAAATTTTAAACGAACTTTGGGTGTGGCCCCGAAAATTTTTCGCCTGCGGCGCTTTTCCGCCTTATTCACTGGGTACAATATCATTAAATACATGTAGTCCCGACTGTCCCACTCTCCAGAAAAAAAAATCCCACTTACGCTCATTGAGCCCCCCCTCCCCCGAGCATATTTTCTGGCTACGTCACTGGCTGAGTGCAACAATTAACCTCTTAAATAATATACCATCTACTAAAAATTATTTTTTTCTGTAGTCCTACAAGTTGACAATACCAATTGTAATCAACTAGCAATACCACAATATAACATTAATTATGACCAAATATTTAGAGGAAAAAGGTAATAATGCATAAATCGATCCTCCTTTAAAATTACTAACGGTGGATACTTAAGCTTATCTGTAACTTTTACCGTATATTTGTCCGAGAGTTTTCTATTTGTTAAATATGTTCTGTCCGACGTATTTTTCGGGAAAGGGGTTAAGTAAAATGTAGGACTCTGTCGTTAATAAATATGAAATATTAAAGCTAGTTCTTGGTTTATTGAGTTCCGAAAATCCAGTTGCGGCATGTTGGATATAAATTCTCTTTTACTAGAGAACAGTCCACGAGCAGGCCTCGTATATCAACACAACTGTTAACTTCACTGCTATACAGGGTGGGGATTTTAAATGGAACGCTGCTTATAGCGGCTCTGGGAATAAGATTTCTCTAAAATCCAAAAATACGTCCCTAAAGATTTTTTATGGGCCTCGCTTTTGTCATGTAAAAAATGGGACCCCAAGGAGGGGGCTCAGCCCTAACCTACTTTTTTTTTTAAATTGGAGGATACCACTTATAGCACCATTTTGGAAAGCTTATTGAAAAAGGAATTTGGCCCTATATTTTTTTTACATCTGTTAAATCATGTGATTTAATAAAAACTAATTAAAGGAGCAATTACATTAGCAATAACTTTAAAACTGTAATGTCACTTTTTGAGCCTAGCAATTTTTGAAAATCTGTTAGCATAAAATAAAAACCAAAAAAAAAGTGTTTTCACTCATGGTGAGTGCCTACCAAATTTCAACAAAATATCGAAAGCAGTCTCAATGAACTGAAGAAAAAAATAGTTTTCGTGGTTTTTCTTTTTTTTATGCAAAAAGGGTGCTTCATACGAAAGTAAGTCGATGGACCAAATTTGCTTCAAAATAAATGAGGATTTCAAATGTATGTTTGGTTTTTTTGAAAAATCGGTGGCGTACCATTTTTTTCTTTAAAAATATTCAGTTCAAACCCCATACGGACGTCACTGGTAAAAATTTTAAAAAATCTTTTAAGTCAAAAAATGCTCCTTAATGATTAAGAGGTGTGTACAAAATTTCATAAAAATATCTAAGAGTGATATAATAATTAGGATAAAAAAGTTATATTTTTAAAAAAATGTTAACACCCTGTAGCTCAAAAATGAAGAGCTTAGGACATATGTTATTATTAACTTTTCTTCTTAAAATCACCCAAGGATTCACAACCTTAAGTATCGGCACTCAATTAAAAAATACTCTGTATAAATGTAGTTTAATATCCTGTAACGTTTTTAATTTTTTTAAATTTTATGTGTTAACGTATTATTATTTAAAATGCTTTTAATATTATCACCAAAACCAAAAATTGGGGACAAGCGGTTAACTTCCCGCTTAATTTTAGATTTAGATTCTATTTCTCGAGGTACATGTAGGATGTATTTACTGTCAAGCCGGCCTAATCTACATAATGTCCTTATAATTAAATAACATAGAAAGGCAATTTAATATTTTAAGGTCCTCTTAATCCTATTTGGCCTTACTAATTGTGAGTATTACTATATAGAGTGCTTTAATTATGAAAACGTATTTATCACTTGAACCCATAAATCTGTCAAAATAGCTTGTTGTTTATTGTATATATTTTTATTTACTTCTTTTATTTTTTAAAATTTCATTTCAGTGCCTTTATTTGTAATTTAGCTTCCCCGTAAACATATTTTTTGTAATATTTTTTCTTTTATTAAATGAATATAATTATCAAATCGAAAATCTATTGAACTCAAATGTCTAAGATAAATAATTCTTTAAAATAAATTTTTAAGTAGGTACTCTTTAGAATTTAAATTTAGTTGAAATAAAACTATATAATTTTAGTACAGACTGGCTAATGAAAATAATAATTAAATGGTATTTTGCATTTAAAGTGATCTCCTTAAAACTTTAAAATTTTAAACAGTTTTTAATCGGGTTTTTAGTTGACTATCTAAATGCAGCAAAACAAACTTTAATAGTTTGAAAAAGAGAAATAAGTTTTATTGAAAGCGCAGTTAATGCTAAAAGTTTTATGTTTACCTGTTTAAAATTTTAATTGACAAATTAGGATAACGCCTGAAAATGTTGAAAAGTTTATCCGGATGGGATAACCTCATGCAAATGACAAGTATGCCTGGGGCCACAAAGCACAGTAGTCCAATTAGAACTCTACCAGGACACAAACATTTTTTTTTTCGAAAGAAAAATTATTGCAGTTTCTGTGTGCAGTTTATTTATTAGCTAATTTAGTTTTATGAGGCTAAATAAATATGCACACATCATTAAGTTTTGTACACAGTAAAGTATCAAACTTATATCCGTTGAGTTAATAAGACACTCTTTTCTGTTTTTCTGAAACTATATATATACTCAGCGCCATCTGTGTCGTTGTTAGACACTCTTGAGCATACCAGCACCTCTAACAAACTTATAGAAATAAGTAAATGTTAAGAGGAAATCGCCTGTAAAGACATTCGTCACAATTACAGGAGCCCCGCTAGGCAGCGCTAACTCACATCGGTTTATTAACCGAAAACAATGAGTAAAGAAGAAGATTTTCCTTTTCATTTCGCCAGATCCATCTCTAGACGCGTTTCGTCATATCATGACTCATCAGTAGACCTAGGATCCGACGAAAAGAAAAGGGATCTCGAAGCTACTTAAGGCAACACTTGGTGGGACACACCAGTTAGATGTGGCACGGAGCGCCATCTGTGTCGTCTAGAGATAGATCTGGCGAAATGAAAAGGAAAATCTTCTTCTTTACTCATTGTTTTCGGTTAATAAACCGATGTGAATTAGCGCTGCCTAGCGGGACTCCTGTAATTGTGACGAATGTCTTTACAGGCGATTTCCTCTTAACATTTACTTATTTCTATAAGTTTGTTAGAGGTGCTGGTATGCTCAAGAGTGTCTAACAACGACACAGATGGCGCTTCGTGCCACATCTTACTGGTGTGTCCCACCAAGTGCTGCCTTAAGTAGCTTCGAGATCCCTTTTCTTTTCGTCGGATCCTAGCTCTACTGATGAGTCATGATATGACAAAACGCGTCTAGAGATGGATCTGGCAAAATGAAAAGGAAAATCTTCTTCTTTACTCATTGTTTTCGGTTAATAAACCGATGTGAGTTAGCGCTGCCTAGCGGGACTCCTGTAATTGTGACGAATGTCTTTACAGGCGATTTCCTCTTAACATTTACTTATTTCTATAAGTTTGTTAGAGGTGCTGGTATGCTCAAGAGTGTCTAACAACGACACAGATGGCGCTCCGTGCCACATCTTACTGGTGTGTCCCACCAAGTGCTGCCTTAAGTAGCTTCGAGATCCCTTTTCTTTTCGTCGGCTCCTAGCTCTACTGATGAGTCATGATATGACGAAACGCGTCTAGAGATGGATCTGGCGAAATGAAAAGGAAAATCTTCTTCTTTATATATATACTATTTTATTTAATGACAATATATTTATAAACGATATCAAAAATTGTAAAAGTAAATGGATTTTAATATCAGTTAGGCAGTGGCGGTTCGCGGTCTTAAAAAATGGTGAAGAGCTAGGTATAGTACGGGTACTTAAACAAACATTGACTAAAAATCCGTGTAACAAAACGTCTCTCTTATCCTCATTTGTCCAACGACTGAATGGAGTTTCCAACAAATTTCAGCCTATGTCATTAATTGTATTCATTTTTAAAACACACACACAACTAAGTAGGTACGTACACTACTGAATTAACTGGAAAATAAAAACTTTTTAATCACACAGTAAATCACGTAAAAACGATATATATAACCGTAAGTTAAGGTTAGGCGAACCAATGCTAAAACAATAATGCATACGACTGATTTATTTTGAAATTGCCCTTTATCATAATGCAAATTGTTACATGCTGTTTGCGTGACTGACGGCTGACGTCACGTAACCATAGCAACGGTGAATATCAAAGCCATGTTGGACGTTGGGTCTTCACTTGCTTTGAGCTAAAGAACACGGTCGGCTGGGGCGCGCCAAAATTCACGAGTGTTTATATTTATTGTCCATCGGAGTTAACCGTGGCCTTATTATGTATAGCCAAATTCGGATTAAATTAATATTATTAATTTGAACATAGTTATTTTTTAAGGGCTAAAATGCTAGCTGTATTGGTACATTAATATTTAATATTGTCGAGAAATTTTTCTCCGGGTTTTATGACGAGCCGCCACTGCAGTTAGGGTTACTTATAGTACATAAAATAGGTTTCATACTACACTAAAAATATTCGGAAAATTTAATTAAAAAGCTCGATAATAAAAATGCAAAAATAATATTCAAATTTCGAAAAAAAATATGCAATTTAGAAAATTTGCTTGGAGTTTTCATTAAAGTTAAAATTTTTAATTTTGACCTTATAAAAGTGTGAGATTATATTTTTTGCAATGTCTTTCACAATAACCGTTTCTTGTATATTGGCGTTTGTACTTTAATATAAAATTGAATTCTTAAAAATAATTCATACATTTTTATAAATTTTATAGTTTTCTAAAAATTGTTACAACATCATGGTCATTTTCCGGTTTTTATATTAAATTAAATAATCACGGAATATCCAAATATTTGTTCATGAAGATATATGATTTTTGTCCGGCTATAATATGGAGTAACACACTGTGCTCACTTTTAACACGCTGCCTAACTAGTATGTTTGTGTTACGTGTAACTGTTTTTATGACATTACGGCAGCGCGGGGATAAGTTTTATCTCACTTCTTCAGTAATTGTCTTCTTTCTAACTTTGAAATTTTCTCATCACTTTATTTTGCTTCCACAATCCACTCACTCTATCGTTTATCTCATCTTATCCCAGCTCCCTTCTTTCTTAAAGCACCGGAATTCGTTCCTAAATTGTCCTTAGTCGAGCCTTTCTTTGATATATCTTGACTATTTGCGTTCTTTAAAGTCTTTCTTAGACAGATGCATCGATTCTGTTTCTGATTACTTACTATGAAAGCCTGCATAATATCGCACGCAGCCCCTCCATTCAATCATTGAAAATAACAGAAGCAATAAGATAGGGGAACCGAGTCTAATTGTTGTCACATGTTATATTTCATTCAAGGATGCAATAAAGATTTAAAAAATTACGTCCTAAAAGTATGCCATGGAAACCCCTCATGACAAAAATTATTAGGTACTCTTGAAAGGTAACCTAGGTAAAGATGAATGAAAAATAGAGTTGTTAAGTTAGTCCGAAATTCTTATTTTTAAGAAACTCAATTATGGTAACTACGGCAGTAGAAGTAGGTTGATGAACCTTTTTTTAAAGGGACATAAATCGGCGTGATACCGTTATTGCATTTTAGAAAAGTCTGTAAATGCATTAGATGATGAAGAGATACGACAAGGCCATTTCCATCAGGATGGCGTACCAATTCACGGAAATCTTTGGGAAGAAATTTATGAAAACTGAATCATAAGTAGTAATATGCCAGTTAGGTGCATTTCTATGCTTTGCGCCTTCTGTTTATATAGTCACACAGTTTTTAAAGCCACTTGCCTACCTATACTTCCTAGAGCTAGAATTGCAAATAAATTTTAGGAGATTAACAGCTCTTCCCAAGTGCTCTTATAATTTTTAAGTTTTTTGTTATATTTTCTTTTGCATTTTTATTATGCAATGACAATGACAGTTATTAGAAATAAGAACTTTCGAACTTCACAGTTCTATTTTTTATTCACCGTTACCTTTTACATCAACTACCCCTTAAGAGTAATAACTTCAGATATGCGAGATTTCACGGAATACATTGAGGATGTTTTTTGTAAGCGCTTTTTTACCTCTTTTTAATAAACACGTCATTAAAGGTATTATTTTTAGACAACGAAATGCTAAAACATGGCAATGAAAAATGTGACAATTGTAACCGGTCTCCCCTGCCGGAGATCCGCTTTTCTGGTATTAATTTTATGCAAATCTTTTGGTTCGTCGAGCAAAATAAATTGTGGAAAGATGCCGAACCAAAGATATAAAAGTAAAACCGCAAAATTGTTATTGTGTTTTTTTTATTTAGGTAAGTTATTAATTTTGTATTAAATGTGTTTAATTAGAAACTCAATTCTGATAATATTGATCGTTGTTGACTATTAAAATAATAACTCACCAATTTATTTTAAATTTACCAGAAATTAAATGGAATAAAATATTTTAGGATTATAAAAATTTCTTTAATATTTTTTTCGGTCTGTTGTTGATTTTTCTTGAAACTAACATTGTTAAATGGGGAAATCTTAAGCACAATAATTAGGAGAGCTATTAATCCAAGTTTTGAATTGTAGTAAATTATTTAAACCAAAGTTCAAACTACGTTTACATACAATATTAAAGGGTCCTCAGAACATTGTGCTTAATTAATTATTTTAGCTGACCCTGAATAAATTATTATTTTCAAAGAAAACTTAATGCGAATTAAATAATACAATAAAATATTTTCGCCAATTTTCTAAAAATTTTATATGTATTTTTTCAACCTACAATAGTAGGTACTATTACAAGAAATGCATGCAAGGTTCAAAGAGAAACATGAAATTAAAATATCTAAACCATATTTATAATCTGGTACGACTCCATTGTTCAAATAGCGATGTCGACGTGTCGGCTAGCTTTTTTTATGAGTTTGCTCTTTCACAGATACTTTTTTAGGAGAATAATTTTTATGAATAAAGAGATTTTGAAACTAAACTAAACCTACAGATAATTTTATTTATTTATTTATTTATTTTCCTCCGAGGGACCGTCCGTACGCCGGATGCACTTAGGCCAGGTTTGGCCCATTGTGCTCACCCTGTTTGGTTATTACATCCACTCCGTGATCCCAGTTCCTTGCACTAGTTTGTGTAGGTCAACTGGGGAGAGGGTAGGGATTCTGGTTCTAGTTTTAGTTGCCCGAGTATTTTTGCTGCCTCTTTCGATCTAGTAACTCGCAATGGCAAACTATGTGCTGTACAATTTCTCTATCTTGTCCGCATATTCTGCAGTCAACGTCTCGATTGCACAATTGCATTCTGTGCAGATGGTTCTTGACAGCCATGTGTCCTGTCAGAATTCCTGTAATTGTTCTCAGCTGGTTCCTATTCATTTGAAGCAGCTGTTTCGTAAGTCTTGGGTCTGGGTTCCCAATGAAGCTTTTGCTATGAGCTAATCCCTGCCTGTTACTCCAGTGGATTTTGTGTTCATTCCTGATCCATCGCTTTATAGTATCTCGTGCCATGCATCTTGGCACTCCGAGTGCCGGTTCTGGACCAATGAATGTGTTTTCGGAGCCTTTTCTCGCAAGTTTATCGGATTTTTCATTTTCTGTAATACCTTCGTGGCTTGGTACCAACGGAAGTATTATTTGTTCACTGTTGCCAGGGCCTTCAGTTCCTCTTGGCATTCCCATACCAGTCTTGAGGTTACCTTGCTGCATATTAGCGCTCTAAGGGCTACCTGACTGTTAGAATATATATGGATCCGCTTATTGAGGTAAGCCTTCCTGTTGTTTTCGTACGCACATTGCAATATGATGGACTTGGATCACTGTGGGAAACTTTCCCAGAGAGAAAAACGCATTTTTCTCCGGTCTTACTCCGTGTATTCCCGCTTCGGTACCCTCTTTGGTTTTGGAGCCGTCTGTGTATCAGATTATTTCCCCAGGAGTAGTTTCTGGTGTTTTGTTTTTTCATAGGTTTTCTTTCCTCAATTACGACCTCGATCACCTATAGTCTCGCTTAAAAGTTCGTGTCCAGTTATCTGCCTGCCTAAGAGCGGCGTCGAACTCTAAAGTCTATAGAGTCCCATTCTTGCATCCCCTTTTATCACCAAGTGAAGCGGAGGAAGGTCTAGGATGATCTTCATTGCGGTTGTGGGAATTGATTTCATTGCTGCCCGTGATACTAAAGCAGGCCAGCCTTTGCAGGCTTCCTAGCTTTGATATTATGGTTCTTTGCTGTACCTTTGGCCAGAATACCAAGGCTGCCTATGTAATTGCGGGTCTCACCACTCTGGTGTACAGCCAGTGCACCAGCTTAGGTGAGAGTCCCCATGTTTTTCCGTACATTCGTCTAGTGACTGCTAAAGTAACTTCTAACTTTCGGATGGGTTTTTCCACATGTTTGTTCCAGGTCAGTCTGGAATTTAAGGTTACTCGCAGATATTTAAACTCTTATGACAGTGGAATAATTTTATTTATAGCAAAATTTTCTTCTTGGTAAGTCAATTTTAACAAACGATCTACTAATACTTTAAAAAAGTACGTTTAACAGTGTGGAATAAACTTTAAAGTCGATAAATGGGGGTAGAGGAAGCCAAAAACCATTATGTGTATGAAATGTAATAAGTTTAAAATGCAAAATCCGGCCATTTTTCACAATGTAAGAATTTAGATATATGAGATAAGTTTGAAATATTTGACTCAATTTTAAGGTTCACAGGAAAGTTGCAGACAGATTTTAGCTGAATGGGCGAAAAGACGATTTCCGTTTAAAAAAGAATATTTCAATCGGTGATAGGGTCAAACTATATTAATAATGTTAATCATCCAATGATCTCTCAGAAGATATCATTAAACTATAAAATTGTAAAGAATACAATTTTTCTACAAAAAAGTTAATAATAGTTATTTACGATATAAGTATTGTAAAGATTCATATTACAACACGAGATGTTAAAGTTGTCAAACGAGGCGTCAGCCGAGTTTAATAAAACATCGAGTGTAGTAATCAAAATTTACAACAAGAATATTGTACAAAATTTGATCTACTTTCATCTATGAATAAAAATATTTGGCAAAAGGCATTTTTAAAAATAAAAATGCACCTGTAAAAATGCACCTGCTATTAAGTTTACTAATCAAGTTTTTTATGTTACCTTTCGCATAGTTACTGTTTCGCATGGTTACTGTCAAACAAATTCAAAAATATAAGAAGCTTTTTTCAAAATGAGCGATTCTGATGGAAGTTTACCCTCTGATATAGAAGCAGCGGCAAACGAAGCGATCTCAAGATTAATTCCGACAAAATCCAAGGCGCGGTATGAGTTGGAGTATCAGAAGTTTGAAGATTGGTGCAAAGCTAACAAAATAAAGGAGGTGTCTGAGAAAATCCTTTTGGGTTATTTTTTCTTAAAGCAACGCTCCCAGAAACCATCTACACTTTGGACTCACTATTTAATGTTGAGAACTATGATTTTAGTCAAGAAAAATCAAGATATATTTTAATTAATAATTGGTAATTAATTTTATAATTGTTAATAATAAATCATTCTTCTAAAAATTGTGGTTTTATTTAACAGCAAAATTTTAATAAAACCGTTTTTTTCCATTAAAGCACTTGTGCTGTAATAGATGCCCTTACAAAACGATTTACAGAACTGTAAAATTCATATTACTAAATAAAAGTAGATAAATATCTTTTACCAGTTAATCACAATTAATTTTCTTTCGATGACTCAGCAAGTTGGAAATTTTAATTTTTCTAAAATTAGGAACTTGTTTTACTACGTTCGCCAAGTTTTGTTCTAGAGAGTCATTTAGTTATCTTAAAGACTGATTTGTAAACGCAGGCAAAGTTGACAGTTATTGTATTTCTTCCATACTTTTTCCAGAGCGACAATTTTCTTTTATACATGTGCACCATTCGACAAACTATTTTCGAAATATCCTGCGGAAATACAACCTTTTTGAGTTTCCATATTTTTTTACAGAGCCCTTAAAAACACAATTACTCGTATGTAAATGATATTCAATTAATACTTCTGAATTCCTATTAATAAAGTCATTCCTGGCTACCGTTAAACAATTTTTAGCGCTGTTTTAATCTGAAGCATTATTTAAAAATGTTTTCAACGCCAGGTTCGCATTACGTTTTTATTATTAGAGGCTCAAAATGATTTTTCGATCGAACAGTTTTAATACAATTTGAAAGACTTTTATGAACATATGTTTTGCAGGCGTAATTGAAATTTAGAGTTGGTAATTGCAAAAACAAGTTTGTTTACAAAATTTTTGAAGTTCCCAGCTTTTACACCATATTTTGTAATCTACTATAAATTTGGTTTCTCAAAGAGGATTCGAAATATTTTCAATGTTTAACGTTTAATTTGGACACTGGTACGAAATATCGGAATTGAAAATAAGAGTTTTTATGTTTATATTTTCCGTTCTTGTCTGCAGGCGCTAAAAAATGTTAGTTTTTAAATTTGAAGTATTAAAAAAAGTAATGGAAAATTATCAATCCAAAATCTTATTGTATCCCACTTGATCTATTGTTAAAGAGCCAATTTATATATCTACTATTAATATTTTACGGCACTACTGAATAAAAAATAAAGTAACATATGCCAATGTAACCGGGCTGGGCAAAGCTTCAAACACCAAACACTTTAACAATTATTATCAATTATTTACCAAGCACCTTTAAAGTGATTGTAGTAAGTAATTGGTAATTCTTATACCAATCACTTTAAAGGTGCTTGGTAATTGATAATTGTTAAAGTGCTTGCAAGCACATTTCCAAAGTGCTTGGTATTTGAAGCTTTGTCCAACTCTGCTATGTAATGGTAGTTCAAAATCTAATTTCAATTCGTTTCTTTCATAAACAATTAAGTATTCGTATTCATTTATAAGTTTTGTTTACTGGTTTTGATACTGGTTTCTCCTGTCGATATGCTATAAAGATTTAACGAAATTAACTATAAATTCACTTTAAGGTTTTAAAAGTACTTTAGGTATATACAATATTTATTGAATGTATTTTTATTTTTAAATAAGCATATTTTTTAAATTAAACTAATAAGTAATCTTTGTTACAGGAATGGACTACCCAGGTAAGAGCAGCAAATATATTAAAAATGTGGTAAGAAAATTGCATAAAACTAATATAAATTCCTAAAATATTTTATTTAAAATAATAAACTCGTTAAAAATTCAAATACCAGTTCAGCATTTTTTTCGGTATTTAAAGTAATTCTCACGTACCTACCTTAAGTACCAATGTCAAGTATGTTAAGTAGTCAGTACCACAGTTAATAATAATTTTTCTATATTAAAAAAAAATTTGAGAAATGTACCAGCCGTGTTTACGTTGCTAACGACCAATAATTTACCAGACTTTAAGTAATAAACTGGAAATGTCGAGACTCAACAGTGTGCTACAACCAAGGCGGTGGTGCAGGTTATGTACTTTTAAATATTTAACCCCGGTCTATATTGTTAAGGTAAATTATGCAAACAGCTTTAACAGCAGAACGGAGTAAGCAGTTACCACATTTGGATATACAAAGCCTAAAATCAACTAACTTCATTAGAAGTTATTCCTTGAAACAACGTCTATTTAAATTGTTTTCGCTTTATCATATTCAATGTTAATTTTGACATATGTAGTAAACATTCTTTGGTAAAACAATAACCTACAACTTTTTTTTTATTTTACCAACCATTTTGAACAATAATTCACATTTTATGAAAACGAGTTAGTTAATATAATTTTTCTACTGACGGTTTATAATAACATCTTTTTGATTGACATTATAGTTTTTTAATAACCTCCTTTTAGGCGCAGCGTGCTTAAAAGACTTTTCAGCACGTTACCAGGAGCAACGTGCTTAAAAGTAACGCAGGTAATTATTTACAATTAAAACGTAACCACAGACTAGGTATAATTAAATTTTTTTTGGCAAGTGTCAATTTTTGAAAGGGGCAAATGAAACATAGGTAATAAAATTTTAGTAAAATAAATTAAGTTTTTTATTATGAAACCTCAGTAGAAAAAATATTGTATACAACTCGTTACGAAACAATGTCTTTTAGTCACTTTGACGTGTTGTCCAACTCGGCTTATTTCGTTACTTGTTGTATAAATAGCTATTAAAGCTTTTGAATAAAAGAGTCCTATTTTTTTTGCTCAGTAGGTAAATAAATTTACCGTTAGAGGGCCTTCAACATTGACTAAGAAGATTATAGGATTTTTATCGATAATATGCCAACTAAAGTTATGTCAAAACTTAAGTGTCTTATTCTTTGGAACATTATATTCGTCGCCCCTAGAGGGGGCAATTTGGTTTAAATTTTTCTTAAAACTTTTGGATAGAAACATAAATATTTATTTAAATAAAAAATAGAATGAAAACGAAGAATACTGGTGAAAACCCCATGTCAATATCTTAATTTAAGCACGCAGGAAAAAATATAAGAATAAAACACTTAAGTTTTGACATAACTTCATTTGACATATTATCGATATAAAATCCTATAATCTTCTTAGTCATATGTTGAACGCCCTTTAACTAGGAGATAATTTAGGAGAAATTTCTCTTGATCGATTTTGAAATGATTTTTTTATTTCAACACGTTGGGACAAACGGTTTCTGAGATATGGCCGGCGTCCATTCTTATTTGACCACCTGGTACACATTTATGATTTTACTTGCCCCTAAATTTTCGAATTACATTTTTTATCCTGAGACATGTCTTTTATTCCTATGACTTTAAAAGTGTTTTTTTTTTAAGTTTGGAAACAATACTTAGCATGATAATAAACTTGCAGGAAAGTGGATTTAAATATCAAGGGATTTCTGCAATGTTTCTATACATACAGGGTGTCCCATAACTTATGGGCCGTAGAGTAACTGCAGATACTAGACATCAAACTAAACCGATTAAGTCATATACGTTTTTTCGGATTGTTACTCGTTCTAGACATGGTGTTAAAAGTAATAGTTTATTCTCGAAAATAAGCCTTAATTTTAAAACGGTTTAATGAATCGAATTAAAAGTTGGCAATATTATGTTTTTATAAGCAAGAAATAAGAATTTGTAGAAATTTTTAAGTTTTAAACTAGAGGGCGCTAGTTGCATACACTGGGCTTCATAAATCTATAACTTTTTTTCTTACCTGTGATATTAGGTGTTTTTCAATTATAGTTTCGTAAAGAAGGGCATTTTTGAGTCAAAAAGGTGTAATTAATTGATCTTAATATCATTAACGGTTTTCGAGATATTTCCCTTTAAACATCCCAAAGCATAAAAAACATAGTACATAATTAAATTAATATTTGAATTATCAAAAAAAAAACTTATATGACATAATCGGCTTAGTTTGATGTCTAGTATCTCCAGTTACTCTACGGCCCATAAGTTATGGGACACCCTGTATATCTGTTTCATTATTATTTTCGGAGACTATGCAAATACAAATCATTTTTTTTTATGTTGCTCTTATAATATGTTGGGTTTTTTTTTTTGTAATAATTTGCGCCATAAGATTTTTTCTAACAGCTTTGTAAAAATGTTTTTTTAAATGTGCTCTTCTGACATCTCAGTTATATTGAATAAATTTGAAAACTGGTTCGGCTCAAGTCTAAACTAAAAGTAGTAACTAACTTACCTATCACTCTCAGCTCTATTGCATTTCGTTAAAAATGTCTAACGAAAATACTCTTAATGGATTCACTGATTTATTTCATTACCAAAGTTTTATAGGAAAAGTGTAGGCAGGGCTCCCCGAAGTCGCATTGTCGCGAAAAACTGCTTTAACAGCACTTCTGTAAAAAATTAAAATCTATTGCTTATTACAATTTGTACAGTAAAATTTCTGTCATCGTGAAAGTTAATGAGTATTTTTAATAGAAAAAACTATGAATTTAAAGATGAAAAACTTTTATATATTTAAAATTTATATAATAGGTACTACAATTTTGTTGAAAATAGTTTTTTTAAATAATATTTACAAATCTATTATGATCATACTGTTTATCCGGAACAAAACATAACTGATTAAAAATTGAACGCCGCGCCGCGTCGGAAGAATTTTGGATTTGCATTGTCTTTATTTATTTTGAATCACAATGATTTAACTGGTATGTATCTCCAGGCGTCTTTAGGTGAATACTAAATAAATATGGTAATAACAGCTCTATTTAGACTAGTGACGCATAACTGGATGAGTCATGCTCATACCCGATGAGGCATCAGTTTGACTCTTACTTGATCTTATACAAAGAATACATGTACTTAAAAAAAAATTCCAGATATTTCTCATATCCTTGAACTTTCTCTTCCTCCAGTGCGGTTCTTTTTTCAGGATTTCGGCTTCTGTCCACATGATATGATGGCCGTGCGTCCAGCCGTGGTCAGTTGACCGTTTCAACTAGTAAGTGTCTTTAGGTTCAGTCTCTATTGGTGAGACACTAAGACCACTCCAAGGAAGGATCAAGGGACATAAGAACAACACCCAAAAAGAAGAGACCGAAAAGTCAGGTGCAGCGGACCACGTCTGGACGCACGGCCATCATATCATGTGGACAGAAGTCAAAATGCTGCAACAGGAATATCACTGGAGGAAGTTCAAGAAAGCTGCCACCATACACCAAAACCCAGCCTACACCTAGCTAGTATAAATAGAGTTGTAGTTACCACACTTATTTAGTATTCACCTGAATACTTACCAATTGAAACGTTATGATTCAAAACAAATAAAGACAATGTCTAAAATTCTTCGGCCGTTCAAGAAACATCAATGTCTCCACCCTTTAAATAGACACTGATTAAAAATTGTTTGACGAGCATTTCTATTTACTTTGCAATAAAATTAATTCCAATATGTGCTAGTTTAACGCTTAGACGTACATGTATTTATCCTGCTAAGCGAGCTTTTGAAAGATATACATAGAGTTTCGTCCTGTCTGCACTACTTTAAACATTCTACTTTATCCTTAAAGTAAGTATTTCCTCACCATAAGGAAAATAAATTGAATTGAACAGAATTTATATGTGCAATACTGATATAACTGTGTATCGCTTCTCTATGATAAAATATGATTTTTAAACTTTGCTTTTTCAAATAATTTAATTTTACCTAAGATACCTTTCAAGCGTAATAATTTAAGACATGCTGGATCGATTCCACTGCATACTTTGAGGACTTTTTAAATTTTATGTAGACAACCCACACTATAATAATCTATTTTTGATCATCCCCGGCACTGTCGATAACATTTGAAAAAGTATTATTACTTATTACTACCTACGCTACTGTACACATCTTTAATATAGTAAGACTTAAACCCGGCATTAAGCATGGTTTAAATTAGAAATGGCAACTAGAATTTGAAGCTTAAAAGATTAACTGGACATAGGGTAAATAATTGGGCATTCAAAAAATAAAACGGGGAAAAGGCACCTTTTATTTGGGTTTTCCGGCTAAAATCTGACCGCAGTCGCTTACAAATTTTAAATGGCTCAATAAATGAGAGAAAGAAAGAAATAGAGTTTTCGGGAGAAATGTGTACTTGATTATTATTCTCACGTTGGCTACAGTATTCAACTTGGATATTTGATACCCACCCTTTGAGAATCACAAGACAATAGGCTTTAATCCGACATTCGCCCATAAATTTGTTTTGTTGCTAAGCTGGAAAATGTACAAAAATTATAAGATATTATTTTTGTTCAGTGAAGGCAATGTCCCAACAAATTTTAATAAATAGAAAAATTTTGGACTTGCATTGTCTTTATTTGTTTTAAATCACAACTTTTCAATTGGTAAGTATATCCAGTCGTTTTCAGGTGAATACTTAGTATATTAAAAAACAAGATACTTCCATTTGGAATGGCGGTCTAGCTCAATAGTAGCGTTAGGTGACTTTAAACTAATCCTTAATTTTATTTCATTTATTTAGCAAACAATTCATGAATAATTAAAAGTTTATTTACCCATTTCACATTAACATTTTTTATTTTATATTTATTAATTAAATTTTATTCTGTTTGGGAAGCGTGAAACATGGTATTGTTGTAATTTAATAGATTGAAATGTAGAATGAAGGAAACAAGTAAATATTTTAATATTCCCCATGAATCATGAAATTTACCATAAGTTGGCCACATTGATATAAAAATGAAGTTTCTCATTGAGTTACTGACCAATTACAGTTTTATTTTTTACAGCATTAAAAATTAATTTATTTACTTAATAGTTTTATGTATATAGCACATATTCATTCAGTCCATAAAGTCATGCACAAATTCATTTAAAGTTCAGATATTTTATAGGAACAACGCTCCAACATGTCAATTACTATTTTTAGTTGCGCATTTTTTAAAGTTAAAAGGTAGTGTACAGGGTGTTCCAGATAAGAGATACGACATTTGGTTTTTACAGCTGCGAAATGTTCCAAATCTTTAATGTTTAAAGGTCAATATTTTAAAAACCGCTGAATTTAGAGATATGGTTATTCAAAAAGTATTCAGTTTTCAAGGCAAAATTTGAAAATGGTGCAGGGTGTTCCATTTGAAAAATACCCACATGACATCATATCTCTTACCAGGAACTAACTTTTTACTTGAAAAAATGCACAACTTAAAATACTAATTGACATGTTTGAGCGTTTTTCCGATAATGAAATATATGAATTTGCAAGACCTCATGGACGCACTGAATACTTATCTAAAATGGGTTTTATCAATGATGCATCTAGATATTACCGACTGACTGTGCATACGAATAATTCCATGTAGCAATATTATTCAATTGCTTTTACTCTTATTTCTAACAAAAGTATTTGTCACGACTTTGGATTTTTTAGTTGGTAAGTTGGATCGTAAAAATATACTGTACAACTCGAAGTTTGATTACTCAGCTTATGGCGCCGTGCTCAATTAACTTTCTCGTGCAATTCTATCCACTCCTATTATACAAACTACTATAATAACAATTCACTTGCTATCAGTGCCTCCTGCGCACCTGCCAAAGTATCTTTCGAAATAATTTCTTCTGTTGTCAAAAAATTGTTTGATAGAAGCAACTAAGATCAACCAAGCATGTTTTAAAGACCAAAATACAAATCTCCAATCAGCACTATTCATAGTCATATTCTTTATTTATTCTTAACTTATTTATCGTGTTTATGCTTTTGATACCCAGTAAACGTACGAATAAAAATTATGGCCATGCAAGATATTTTTTAATAAAAAGTAAAAAAAATATAATATTCAGATAAATTTAACAGTCAAATATTACGTCACTTTTTAAGGAGAGACCCGCAGCATTGGTTTTGACGCCCGATAAATTTTATTGTAGGAAAATATCCCGAATTTACTTTTAACGGACTAAAATATTTATTAATAAATTTATATTAAATTTTGGCTCGTTACCAGAACGGTTAATTTAAAAATATATATTAAATCTGGAAAATACAAATTCAGATATAAATTTTCATAGATTTTGGTTTATTATAAGTTCAGAAATGTTATTTAAAAAATTTCCAATTTTCTACAAAATGTACCGAAATGCGAAAAGGTATTATTTAATTATGTTTTAGTGTAAAAACTTTATACTAAAGGTACATTTCGTTAAGTATTATGACTATTATCTTTGCGACAGACATGTATTGGAACATCTCTAAAAGTTTTGCTGCGATATGCAGTAAAACTGACATTGCGACTGTGTATAACTTCTGCATTGAAAGTTTGTGCTTGTTTGTGATGTTACGTTTGAAATCTAAATTTGTTTTGTTTGTCCATTCCTACTCTACCAACGAATAGATTAAGTTTACCCAAAAGCTGAACTAAAACGACAATGTCAGATTGGCCCTACTTTGAAGTTAATCTTTAATGATACACAGTAGCAAACTTACTTATAATAATTTACCTAGTAGATTATGAAATAATTAGCTCCAGTTGTGTAAGGTTAGGAATTTACTATAATTAATAGTACAAGTAGTTTTTTAATCCACAATAGACGAGACTAAAAATAGTCCTTGCTTTTCTTTTTAGTTAAGTATTTTCGTAAAATAAATTAAAAATGATGACTTACCATATTTGTTCAACCCACACTTTTTGCTGCGATTTACATCTATTTTCTGCTTAATTTCTTTGTTATTTTTAAAAATCTGCATAATATTAAGATCTACGAACATTTTTTATTTATAACTTAAACAACATAGACCTTTACGATTCCCCATTTTCTTTGGTCTGTACAACATAATAAATAACGACTTGCTTTTATTTATTACCTGATACAATTAACTAAGATTTTTCGTTTTATAATATGGAATTGTTTATGTTTTATCAAATTCCAAAACAATTATGACCATTTCACTAGTATATTTGTTGAAAAGAGTTTTTCTGTCTCTTGCTCTGGCTATAAAATTTTAAGAAAGCAAATGGAAACATGAAACATATTTTAGCTGTAGTGGTTTATAGACATACTTTTAGCCTCACTGGAGTTGATATATCATACGGAATATCGAAATATCCTTTTTAAATTTCTATGCGACTGACTTTTTTACAAAAACTGTGTTTTATTTGATTGCAAAATATGGCCTCTGAATAGCCCATAGCTGAGGAAATATTTTTATCTAGCAGTAAAATTTTATAAAACAATTTTTGTATGTGTGCACAGCAGTATCCGTAAAAGCCCTGCAATGTATTCTTGGTCTAAACTTGACACTTAACCGCATCTGAGAAGCGTTTAACCATTGAATGCCAATCTGGAGGTAGCAGATAGATTGCAAAGAGCATTACGCTTGTCAAAATTGGACAAAACCCTCAGTAAATATAGAATACCTGATCATTGAAAACCTAATAAAGATAAGGTAGGTATATGGTAAGAACTCTCAGATATCGTTACGGATAGGTTTTCTAAAACGTACTTAATGATATAATAAGTTTATTTAACAACCAATATTGATGAAATGGTCATAAAAGAGATAAGAAATATTTACCTTAATTGTTTTTCCTTCCTAAAGTTATTATGGGATAGTTACCCAGGTACTAAATTTGTTTTTATAGTATTTTTGTGTAACTTTATCTATATTTCATTATACCACTTTTATATTCGTTAGTTGAGTGCTTTATTTTGTTTGTGAAATCGATTGACATTCTTCTCTTTATTATGATATTTTATTACATAATATCTCTATAAATGCTTTATTGTTGACATGACAAATTTTATGAACCACGTTATTATTGGTAGCTCAAATTTCTAAATAAATTTCACATAAAAATTGAAATTTTAATTTGCACACCAGAAAGAAAATAGTAAGTACGTATACAAGTATTTCTCTTATGCTTATTTTTGTTTAAAAGCTTAGTTGTATATTTTAACTTTTATTTTAGTTAGTGTATTTTATTTCATTTTACAGATCGTTGTTACCGTTAGGATCTGAATGCTGCTAATTATCATTTAATCAATACAGATAATTAAATTGTTTATGTCGTTAGCTGTATAATAAGTTTTTTAAAAAATTCTGTACATGTGATCGATATCAAATAAATAAATAAGTAACCTAGAGCGTCCTTATGGAGGTAGCCAATAAAAGCAGGAAAGCATCTAGAGTTCCTATTGAAGGGTACCTAATATGACGAAATATAAATTTATTACAAAAGTTTATTAAGGACATACAAATACAAAATATCTGTATTTGAGAAAATGGCCATTTGCTTAGGCAAAAGACAATCAAATTTTCAGAAATTTTTAATCAACTAAGAGGGTCTAAATCTAATTTTATAAATATTTATACTGCCATGTTTGTCAGGAATTTTGGTAGAAAAGCAAGTAGCTCGAATGAGCCATAGACGAGTAAATGGACCTTCGGGGTCATCCTGAATTCGGGTGAAATCTAAATGAGCCTCTAGTCGTGTAATTTGTGTAATGTATCTTGGGAAGGGTTGGCAACGTATCGAATCACTGGTAAATTTATTAATTGGGTTACTCGACTTTCTAATAGACGGTACAATGATTTGCAGCATGGTAATAGGTTAAGAATGGGTTCTCCCTAACATAAATAAATTTAGGCTTCTCCCAATTTAAAAGTTCTTTATACACAGGAAAAATGTCCATGTAAAATAACGCCAAAGTGAAACTTTATCTAAAACAATAAATAAAAAAAATATACTCATTATTTCACTGAAAACGTAAAATAAATAAATAATATAATAAAATTCAACATAGATTTGCGTAGTATGTATTATTATATTATATTCCTATTATTCAAGAAGATTGTATTGCCGAATAAAAATTTATTATTGAGAAACGTAAATCACCTAAGACCCTGTTCTGTGAATATAAAAAACGCTCCTGGTAAATATTTAAACCAACAACAAAAATGTTTGTTTGAAGGTTGGAGATAATGATGTTTCTTGAACCTGAAGGTGAAGATGACTGGAGATGCTTACTAGTTAAAACGTTGTGATACAAAACAAATAAAGACAATACAAGTCAAAAACTCTTCTGTCGTTCAATAATCATATTTCCGTTTTCACACTGGTCTTAGTTTAATGGTCAAAAATTTTATACAGGGTGCCCCATAACTTATGGGCCGTAGAGTAACTGGAGATACTAGATATCAAACTAAGCCGATTATGTTATATAAGTTTTTTTTTGATAATTAAAATATTAATTTAATTATGTACTATTGTGCCGATAAAAAACTGGGACAAGAGATTTACAAAAACAATGTAAGAAATACATATCCCCTAGACTATAAAAGGTGTCTAGAGCTAAAAAGGAAAAACATTCAAAATTTAAAAAGTAACCTAGGTTACATAATGGAATGTTTTGTATTTTTCGATACGGGGTGGTTAAATTTGAGAGACATCATATAATATGGATAAAGTAAATTTATTAGATTTTTTTAAAGTCAAATATTTTATAAATTATTATATTTACCATTACCACAAAATAATAAATAAAGCTAATACAGGTAATAAAATACATTTAATAAAAAGAAAAAAATTGCGAACACAAAGTTTGTCAAAACAACACAAAATTAATATTTGGTCATAGAACCATTTCTGTTTATTACTTTTTGGAGCCTTTGTGGCATACTTAAAACTAAGTTTCTACATAATTCGACAGTTATTTCATCCCAAGCTTGATTTATCCTATGACGTAATTCATCCCTGTTTCTAGGTTGAAAATCATGTTTATACATAGATTTGACCATGGCACCCCAAATGTTTTCTATCGGGTTCAAATCGGGACTCTTCGAAGCCCAGGGAAGAACTGCTATGTTATTTTCTTGGAGAAAATTTTGTACAATGCGCGCTGTGTGTATTGGAGCATTATCATGCTGAAATGTGTAATTTTGACCGTATACAGCGTTTACCGATGGTATCATCACTTCGTTTAGTATATTAACGTATACTGCTGCAGTTAGAGTTAGTCTTCCTTCGACGATTTGGCAAAGTCCTGGTCCTCTAGCGCTAATCCAGCCCCAAACATTTATGGAGAAACGCCCACTTTGGTTGGTTTTGTGGGTGTATCTCTCATCATACCGCATGCCGGAAGGCCTATACACCCGAATTCTCCCATTATTGCATGACTGAAAAGTTTTCTCGTCAGAAAATATAACTGTTTCCCATAAATTTATTTGATTAATATATTCATGTGCAAATTCTAACCTGCCCTGTTTATTTATTTCCGTTAAAAATTTTTTATTGGCAGCACAACGGCTTCGTATATCGGAATTTCGAACCCTGTCTCTAGCGGTATTTGCAGAACCTGGAAAATTCGTCTCTTCTTTTGCCTTGATTGCAGTTTCGAAGGGATGATCCCTTAGATAATTAACCAGTCTTCTATCATGATCATCAGTAGAAATTTTAGGGGGACCAGAACCTGCATTCCTAATAATAGTCCCATGTCTTGCTATTTTTTGTTTTGCCAATAGCACGGTATTCTTGCTTACTCCCAGTTCATCTGCAATATCCCTAATAGCAACACTATCTCGCAACCGACTATAAATAATTGCCTTTTGCTGGGGGGTTAATTGTGGCATATTTACAAATAATATATGATTGTATGTTTGACGAGTCAATCATAAAGTGATAATCTTTATTGACATGCAAATTTTCATGACATTTTACTGGTACCAGGCTTGATGTAAAATTATTCTTAATAGTCTAGGAGAAAATAGAAAAATTTCCTGTCCCAGTTTTTTATCGGCGCGATGGTACTATGTTTTTTTTTATGCTTTGGGATGTTTAAAGGGAAATATCTCGAAAACCGTTAAAGATATTAAGATCAAACAAGTACACCTATTTGACTCAGAAAATACCCTTCTTTAAGAAACTATAATTGAAAAACACCTAATATCACAGGAAAAAAAATCATAGATTTATAGCGCCCTTTAGTTTGAAACTTAAAAATTTCTACAAATTCTTATTTCTTGCTCATAAAAACATAATATTGCCAACTTTCAATTTGATTCATCAAACCGTTTTAAAATTATGGCTTATTTTAAAAAATAAACTTTTACTTTCAACATCCTGTATCTCTAGAACGAGTAACAATCCGAAAAAACTTATATAACTTAATCGGCTTAGTTTGATGTCTAGTATCTCCAGTTACTCTACGGTCCATAATCATGGGACACCCTGTATAACATTACTTACTTTACTTTTCGTGTCCGGTTAAATCGCACTTCCGTATTGATTATGAGGTCTCTCCAAAATCAGTTCCATTCCCTCCACCCTGGGTCTGCATCTATCGTTGCCTCTGTGGGTCTCCTGAACGAGGAGGATATCGCAGGCATGCTCCTTACAGATTTCTGCCAATAAGACCTGCTTATCTCTAGATATTCCCTCTATGTTAATTGAGGTCGTCACCAGTGGCCTTGAAAAGGGCCGAGGTGTGTTTGTTCTGGTCATTTTGTCTGAACCGGTATTTGTATAACATTAATAGTCTATCAAATATGATAATTATTAAACCGATTTTTAAGCTATTAATTTAATGCAATACACATATATGCTAACACAACCAAAATGATTTTTGCATTAATTCCGACTTTTAGAGTAATCATAATTGCATCATCTCCCAATAAAAAATTAAAACGTATACGCTATACAAGCTTTATTGTCTAATGCAACGCAGTAAACGGGATAGAAAAAAGTGGTTTATTTATTACTTTTTAATTTCTTTCGTTCATCAAGAATGAAAATACTGGGTGTTCATGTTCAAACCATTTTGAAAATTGAAACATATTTTTAGTTAAACATTTTGTCAAATTAGTTTATACTTTTATTCCTGACGTATAGTAGCTCTTGTAAATGCAAAATCATCCCCTATCTATCTAATATTTTGCCTTTCTTATTTTGGATCTTCTACAAAACGTAACTTGATGATTCTTTTTTAAAGTTTCATCTTTTAATTGAGCCATCAATAAAAATATTTTTGTTTAAATAAGCCAAGGTTAATTTCACCTACTTAGATTTCGCTTTGGACAAGCTCTTTCCAGTATATACTTAGAATAATATAGTTTTATTAGTTTCCAGAAAAACAATAAACCAATTTGATTTATTTTCTTCGGCATAATCTCTTTCAATATCATTTTGTAACAATCTTTGTTCCGACTTTAGGAGTTGGAGAACTAATGTATTAGGGCAAGAAGTAAAGATTAAGTCTCTATGCTAACAAAAAAGGTGTGCAGTTAGCATGTGTCAGCATTACCCACATTCATTTATGGGTGTTGAAAAGTTTCATCATAAAATTTAGAACTATTTTAATTTGAAACGAGAACTTAAGACGTGCATAAGATTAATGCTATTCCTAATGTGATTTGCAAAGTTTTTATACAGTCAAATAAGAAACGCGGAAAATTTTGTTCAAAAAACCTAACATTTCTATTTTCTTTCATTCAGGAATAAAAAATATTAGTTAAAAGTTCGTTTTATTTATTATCTAACTTTAATTTATTTGATGTGTTGAAATAATACTATTTAATACTTTTTTGTTGTCTTATTATCATGAACTCGGCTTATTGTCTTTAATTTTTATTCTCATACGTCACACACAGCCTCCAATCTTTTTTTTGTACACATTTTAGATATTTATTATAATCCTTAGTTTATAGAATATGACTATACTTCACCTTTAAAAGTCCAGCAGTTATCTGTCAACATATTTTAGTTTTAGTCCCGGCTGTTTTTTCTTTTTGAAAATTTATGGACAGTATATTTCATCATTTTTATCTCGCTAAGCCTTTTGGAAAATTTAGTGAAAGGGTAAAGAATAAAGGGGTTACAAAAAGAGTAATAGAAAACGAGATATGTTCTTAAAAAATAATAAATTGAATATTTAAGATTATCTTCCTTTCATATTTTGGTAAAATAGTTTTGGTACTTGATCTTATATGCTGAAAACGATATTTATTTCTAAAGTACAATAAATATTTACACAAACCCTTGTAGGTACCTACTTACCCACTTATTATTAATGAAAAACTGTAATAGTTCTTTTTCTGATATACGTAGAGTTTACAAAAATAAGGTTACGAAACTGCAACTTTCAACACAGTAAGATGCACTTGGCCGCCAATTGTATTATTATAGCAGCGGACGTCATAGCATTTGCTGGATGAAGCGGCGCGACAGTCGCGAATTAAATTAAATCATTTGCATTGAGTATACTGTAAAATAAGTAGACATTTATTGAGGTATGGTTAGGTTAGATAAGAGTGGCAGGCCTTTGGTTCTGACCAAACAGTCTCACGTAGTTTTATTAGGTCCGTTGTGATACCACACGTGTTCCGTAGAACTCACCTTCATCAGATCTCTGATGTTAGTGCGGCGTACACAGCAGAAGGAGTTTAACAACTTATTTAAACCAGCCACTACTATTCAAAAACCTGCTCAGTCGTCCAAGTTGTAAGTTGCTTAGTTTCTCCAGGCTATCGAAAAATTATTCACCCAGAGCAGTAAGCCTTCTTCTTGCGAGGCCAGGGCATTCACACAAAAAATTTTGAATACTTTCTTCCTCTTCCTCATCTCTGCAACTTCTGCAGAAGTCGTTAGTGGGTATTTGCATACGTTCGGCATGTCTACCGAAGAGGCAATGTCCGGTAACAACCGCAGTAATATTTCTCACGTCTTTCCGACTGTGTCTCTGCAGTTCTCTTTTTATCGAATGTGGGCCACAGTTGCCTGGATGTACTACAGGGTGTGTTGAGGTATAGGAAGGAATTTAGGAAAAATATTTGTGTTTTTTATATTGTATTTCTTTTTGTGTCAAAACAAAAAACCCTATATTTGTTTTGGTATATAACGCACTGTTTTATCTAGTTCACACTTAAATTAACCGTAGGGTAAAGTTTAAACGTAGTAAATTTTACCAGGGTATATATAAGTTATCCCCAATTTGCAAAACAAGAGGCTTAAATTAAATTTTCATTAGTGACATATCAAGTTGAGGAAGACAGGGTATCATAAATTAATTATAATCACGTTTTTAATTACTTTTTATTAATAACAGAGTTTATATTTTTTTATGGGTCCTCTTTAATAAAAAAATAGGCTTATTTATATCACTTACACCAGTTATACCGGAAGTAGCTGTAAACTTTGTTATTTTACATAATATCGATAGAAATAATTCTTATTGCATTTTTGGATTTTTCTCAAAATTCGTATTTTATATAACAAGTCAAACATTGACACTGAAAAGTTTTAGATATATTAGCATTTAAAAATTACGTTTCTACAATTCTGGCAGAGTATAGAACCTTAACGGTGCATTTTAGAAAAAACTGCTTTTCGTTCCTATCTTAAATTTGTATTTTCTACTGGATGTTTAGTTAAACCGGAAGTTGTTTTAAATAATTATGTAAAAAATGAAAAAGCAACCCAATAATATACAAGCCATTATTTTCTAAGATGCACTGTTAATATGCTATAGCCTATCACAGTTCCGTAAGTGTCATTTTCAAATACTAATATATACAGAACTATTTAGTTTAGACATATGACCTGCAATACAATGGTTGTTTAGAGTCCTGAGCCAAATTTAAAAATACAATAAAAATAATCAAATCTTCTTTAAAATAACACGAGTTTATAACTACTTCCGGCATAACCTAAAGTGATAGAAAAAAGGCAAAATTTTAGTTAAAGATGGCACATTAAAAACTATATAAACTATTTGTAGTGGTTCTGCCAAAAGTTTCAACAAACGCTAGCCATGAATCACTGTAAGGTACGCTGCGATAGAAATATTTGTGTAATAGCAATTATGATATAAACCATATCTCACTAATCAGAACTTGCTTCTTGAATTATTATCTAATTTACATAGATATTTAGTTTATAAGATAACATTAATTTGCTATGTTATCTATACATTTTGCAGTTGCAATAGTGTTTTGCAGATAATGAATAATACAGGATTTTATTAAAATTTAGATAACCTTATATGATGCTTTCCAATCTATTTTCATAGCACTTAATGTCAATGTATCTTTTCGATAAAGTTGGTTAACAGATTTTTTTAAAGCAAAGATAATATCATCAATCCAAATGAAATGTTTGTCATATGGATTTACTAATAATTACCAATATGCAGCTGGCTATAAAAATATTGGCATGAGGTTAATTTTAATGGTTATAAGAATCAACATTTTATTCATTTTCATAGTGTCATGATTGAAAATATTATTTGTTGCACCTAGATTATATTACAAAAATATTCCTAATTGATAGGATGATTTTAATATATTTTATTACCAATTTTATACATAATAGCTATTTTTATATAGTAAAATAATTTTAATTATACTAAAAATCAGAGATTTAGTTTAACATTTAAAATCAATTTTTGATAAATTTATTTCAGCTATATTAAAGTAATTTTAAAAATATTAATTAAATAATTAATTTTTTTCTATAAAGGACTTCGCGATAAACTGGTTCTGTATAAATTATATTTTGCAAGTGCATTCTGAAAAAAAATATTATATATGTTTCTTTTAATTTTTAACTGACCAAATATGTAATTGGTAGAATACAATTTTTTTATTAAAATAACTTTCCTATTGCTTTTTTAAACAACATAAAGTAATCACTAAATTTGTGAAAACCAAATAAGCGCTGAAACATTTTTTTTGTATAAATAACCGAAGCTTCAATAAATCCGTTCAGTAAAAATGATATGAGTATCCAACTTTAATAATTTTACATACAAACGTACTGCAAATAAAAGCGACATACGCAGAAATTCCGGTCCATTAGTGCACTTAATCAAATACAAGTATTAATTATTTGGAAAAGGTGGACATGTCATTATCACGATGTGAATTTAAACACCTAAGTGTACTCACAAATGATTTTCTAATTAAATTTTAATTGTTTACGGTAATTACAAAATATTTTGACACAAACTTGTCTCGAAAAATCAAAGTTCTGTACCTGACAAGTCGGAATTCTGTTATAACAACTTGTTTAAAAAAAAATGTAATATAGAGATTTTTGTTGTTTGAGAGTTTACAATTTTCATAAATTTTGTATTTATTATATTATTTCTTCAACCAATATAATAGAGGTAGTGAAAAAAGGTAAAGGGTTGCTCATCTCTGTGAGTTTGGAGGTGACTGGGCTGTTCTCAACTTTTTGGGGAGGAGGGGGAAGTCAAATCTCTTTGCGTATGGCCTTGATTCCTGGAGTGGGGGTTGTCAAAGTTTGGCCATAGTTTAGATACTAATATGATTTTGATGATTTGAGATAAAATTTATTAATCTAAGTTAACGAAAATATGTTATTATTACATACCTTTAGCGAAATGACGATGCTTTTTATCATTAACAGTTTGAAAATAAAAGAATTATATTAATAATCACTGTCAGCCGTTTTCATCATAGGGTGAGGTTGATCGGACGATTCCATTTGGCTCCAGACGGGGATGTTAGGTAGAATTATAACATACACTGCTTGTGCCTCTCAGATCATAATGCCATGTCTTTTTTCAATCCACCGGTAGTTAAAGTAAAAAGAGACACCTATAGTCAGAACAAGTTCGCCTGTCTTATTACACACGCTTACTTACTAGAAATTACTACACAGGTGTAATATTGACACATAAAGGATAGGGAAAAACGTAGGTCCTAACTTGAGTGAATAGTCTGGAGGTTTGACGTCACTTGCTTCCATCCCACCCTTAAGAAGCCTCACCGGGCTGCGCTACACTGTTCCAGAGCTACGAAAAGACTGCGGCCTTCAAACATACCTTGTAGTAGTAATAATGCTGCATCTGCCTCCTGAGGCGTTGTAGATCTAAAACCTCCTAGCGGACTTTTTATATGGATGTGGTGAGGTTGGCAATACATTTCGGTGAGGTTACAGCCCACAATGTACTTCACTTAAATCAAATAAGCGCTAGCAAAGTGTCGCCTTAATCAATTAAGCTAAACCGCTGACAAACAATTTAATGTTTATTTTTGAAATAGCATATAAACCACGTCAAATATTCAATTTCCACAGTGGCGGCTCGTACAGTAGGGCCACAGTGTCATGGCCCTACCTACCTGTACACCAAGCTTTTTATTTCTCATTTATAATTATTACTTTGTCTCCCTACGCTTTATTATTTTTGTAAATGTGAATAATTTTGAATTGAAGACGTTTATATCTATTAACGCCTAACTATGCAAAAACTCCCTAATGTGTGACGCCGCGAAAATTCCCTACCGTCACGCTGCTCCGGCAAACTCTGCATTTGGCACGATGTTAATCCCGTAAAGAGAGAGACTGATACCAATGA
The DNA here is from genome assembly GCA_935413205.1 of Polydrusus cervinus. Lineage (NCBI taxonomy): Eukaryota > Metazoa > Arthropoda > Insecta > Coleoptera > Curculionidae > Polydrusus > Polydrusus cervinus. Next base: position 23,162,214 of record OW284520.1, on the reverse strand, counting down.
ATATATCGCCCTCTCTTACTGGCGCGTAGAGAAATCGACCTGGCCTGGCCAGATGCTTTATTTTATCTAGAGTGAAGAGTCCCAATCGGGTTAGGGCTCTACTAGGCTATATAGTTATGCTTTTGGCTTTGCTACCATTACTAGCTACTAGATGACAGCTGTTTTTAAAACGGTTTTGCCTGTCGAGATATTAATTTTAAAATATTTTTCTTTTAAAGAAGAATATTGGCAACTTTAAGAACAAAAGTGGTTGAATCATTTTCAATAAAAAAACAAAGACGTATGGAGTTTTTTTTATAAGAAAATGTTAGTGTTTTATGAACATTTTTGGTAGAACAACTTATTAAATGCTTCATTTAATTAGTCGGTAAGTTTTTTTTTCGATTTTTTATTCAGGGTTTTACAAATACGATGTATTAGCATTGATATCTCTGTAACTATATAAAAGATAGGGAGTTGGTTAAATAGAGGCAAAGTTGCATATTTCAATCCTGAACCATATTCAAATTTCGATGACTTGCGGAGATATTCGAAAAATTTTTAAAAAATGCAGGTCCGTATTTAAACAAATTAAGTTGATGTAGTCATAAAAAAAACGATCGTCGTATCTGAAAAATTATTTTCCTTAAGAGCATAAAAAGTTGTCTTAAGCAAATGCTCTTGGTGGTTTTTCAAAATAATCAATATTTTGTCATATAGAAAATTAAAACAAATATTTATTTCTTCGTTTTTTTTTGAATAATTCAGCATTAAATTATGCAACTTTACCTCCATTCAACCAAATCGCGCAAATCTTATAGTTAGCGAGATAGCAATGTTAATGCATCGAATTTGTAACACCCTGTATTCTCATTAAATATTTCTGACTTGATATTTGGGCCCCACTTGTATCGACTATCAGCAGCCGCCACTGAATTTCCAAGGTGAAAATAAAATTTAGCTTTTGGAACTGCACGTTAATTGGTCAAACGGGGCTATTATTTAACAAAACAGATCTGTTTTGGCAGAGTTAGCATTCAATTGATAAATTTAAGGGTGCAACTTCGCATCTGGCGCAATTATATTTAGGTCGTTACATCTATATTTCATGTTTGTATTTATCGCATCGCTGCTGCGTATGGATATATTATACTCATACGAGCTGAAATAATTCAGTATGTTTACGCCTGGCATTTTCCCATCTCCTCGTTTACGTTAAAACTCATAAATTAAGATGATAAATTATAATATTTGCTTGGATTAAATAATTTTCTATGTACCAAAAAGGATTGACTTTAAATTGTTATTTACTAGAAACAGCAAACTAATTATTGTAGTATACTTATAGTAAAGGCTTCTCTGCCTTTCACCAAAAGAAGACAAACAGGGAACTAAGACAACCTAAACATCTTCGGTGAGCAGGTTAAAACAGTCAGTGAGGTGAAATACTTAGGGCTAATCCTGGATGCCAAACTGACCTGGAACCAACAAATAATCAAAAACCTAAACAAAGCGAAAATGTGCCTTATGAGATGCAGAAGCTTGTTTGGTAAAACCTGGGGACTCAGACCGCAAATGGTGTTGTGGTTATTATGTCACAGTCATCAGACCCATAGCGACATATGGATCTGTAATATGGTGGACGAAAACACAGCAGACTACGACAGTCACCAAGCTAAACAGCCTGCAGAGACTGGCTTGCCTGTGCATCAGTGGTGCAATGAAAAGCACCCCCACCGCAGCGATGGAAGTAATACTAGGACTGCTACCCCTAGACATTCACATCAGAAAGGAGGCCAGCTGTAGCGCCTCCAGGATGAAAATAAATGGGGAATGGAAACAACAACCCATATGAATAGGGCACACAAGAGCCGCGGATCTAATCAACGACGAGCTCTTGGAGATGCAAACAGATCACATGAAAGAGGTCTACAACTTCACCAGACCCTTTAACATCAGGTGCGACTCTGACATGTGGTCAAAAGGGACACCACCGTCATTAGATAGGGGCCTGGTTTGGTACACTGATGGATCAAAAACGGCCGACGGAGTAGGCGCAGGTATATTTGGGGAAAGACCCAGAATGGAAATCAGCATTCCCCTGGGAAACTACGCCACAGTATACCAAGCAGAAATACGCGCTATACAAGCATGTGTACAGAAAAATATCGAAAAGGGCTACCACGACCAAGAGATATACATTCTGTCCGACAGCCAAGCTGCCCTCAAGGCCCTGAACTCCAGTCGACTCAAATCGAGGATCACACTGGAGTGCCTAAACGACCTGAAAAACCTGGCCGCAAGGAACAACAAGGTAGAACTCCTATGGGTTCCTGGCCACTCAGGGATAGCAGGCAACGAAAAGGCCGATGAACTGGCAAGAGCCGGATCATCTCAAAAACTCAGGGGCCCTGAACCCGCCCTTGGCATATCAAAACAGGCAACCAGAACAGCATCAGACAGGTGGGCACAACAACAACACCTGTCCCGATGGAACAGGATACCTGGTCATACCCAAGCGAGGGCCACAATTGGAAAACCCTCCAAAAAGTTATCAACTGGAATGATGCCTTTAACGCGTACCCAGCTAAAACAAGTGGTCGGCCTACTAACAGGCCACTGCTTAAGAAAACACCTACACCGAGTAGGAATTTACAATGGCCCCATTGAATGCAGGCTTTGCGGCGATGAGGACGAAACCGCCTCACATATCATATATAACTGCGAAGCACTGACCCGAGGAAGACTCAGAATCTTCGGAGACATTCAATGTGGGGATAACCTCCCACATGACAAACTTGGTAGGAATTTGCTGGACCTAATAAAAGGAACAAATCTTTTCTAGCAAGATAGGGGAGCACAATAAGCCACTAGGCTGCAGTGCAAGAAGCTTGGGCCGAACGCCCAACCCCCGCCTTAAACCAACCAACCAACCAACCAAAGGCTTCTCCTAGAGCCCCCCTCCCCCCTAACGCCTGTCGAAAATACGATAAACTGTATTTCGTTTTGTTTAGTTCATTGGGAGAGAGTAAATAAATTCGGCAGATTTTCCGATAAATCGGGAGGATTGGCAGCACTGTCTCCGGCTTTTTTCCAACTCTTCAGGAGACCCAGAGTCCCACACTATCACAAGTCTTGTGGATTGTGATGAACATGATCTTTAGTTCCTGTATTTTTATTTAGTTAAAAAGTGAACAAGTTAAAAAATAATTTATTGTTTAATAAACACAAACAGCTGATGCTGTAAATTCGTCTAAAAACCATGTTTTATTTACTAAACACCCGATTTTGACAGTTTGATATTTGGCTACGTTGTGGCACCCATCTCTCTCACTTGCAAGGCTATGCTTCTCCCCGCATCTCTCACTCCTTTACATTGAGAAGTTCATGGCTTTTCTTCATTGGCGTCGGGCTGATTTTAGGGGTCCTTACCCTACTTTATAGATGGCCAATTAAAAAAAAAGCAAGGAGTGTTTTTCTAGGACACCCAATATTGACTCACACATTTTTTTATTTATTTATTTAATTTCCCAACCAACTTTACAAAAGTTTATTACAGGGAAATTTCTAATTAACAAAAAAAAAATTAAGATTAAGAGTCAAAATTATACAATAATTATAGTATCATATATAACAAAGAGAACAGTAATATGTTATATTTTTAATAAATATCATAAGGCTATTCCATAACATCCTGTATATTAAAAACATTTCGTTCTCTTAAAATGAATCCTGTCCATGTTTATTAATATATTTTTAAATTTGGATTCAATAATTTGTTGTGTTTTTTTTTAATTCACTTCAAACAAACCCGCAATTTAACATGGGAAATTAGGCGCGGTCGGATCCACTTAAACGTAACGTTTAAAAAGCGAAAAACTCGGTCCAGACCAGTAAAAAATCCTATTCGTTTAAACAAATAGCTCTTTTGCCGGGTATGGATTATACTCATACGAGCTGAAATAATATAGTACGTTTAGGTTGTCGGGCTTTTCTCATCTCCTCATTCACGTTAAAACTTATAAATTAAGATGATAAATTATATTATAATTTATTTTTTGTCGCCCTTTTTGTGGCCTCGTGTCAACGCGAATAACGGTTTGCTCAGCAGATCCCTCGCACCCCACATCTGTTCTATACGCAGCGCAGTGTGGCAACTAAATGGAAAAAAGAAAAAAATAAAAACTTAAGGGCAAAGAAAAATAAGGAAAATTTTGTCAGCAATTTTTGATTTACCTCCTTTGGTGGATCTCTAACCATAGTTCTTATATAAAATAACCTACTTTTTATTATTTTACGTTCCTCTAAATAACTCTGAAAAAGTGTTATTTAGAAGATTCTATCCATATTTTAAACATTTTTTAATTGATTATTACTAAATGTGCATTCAAGTGTAATATTTTGTAAGAACAAAATTTTTAATTTTTATCACAAAAACTACTTAACCTAAAAAAGCTTAAAAATTACACTCACAAAGTATATAATAGTCTAATTATATTATATAAAATACCGCTCTAATTCTCTTGGACTACAGTAAGGCATTCGATACTTTGGACCACTCTACTTTGTGTACCAAGTTGAAGTACTTTGGTTTTAGTGATGGAACCGTTCAATTTTTTCATAATTATTTATCGGGTGGGCAGCAGCGGGTTTGCGTTGCTTTGGGTTGCTTCTCGGAGTATCTGCCTGTGGATAGAGGGGTACCTCAGGGGAGCATATTGGGTCCACTCCTTTTTTCATTATACAGGGTGTGTCAGTAAGGTGTCTGTCTTAGATAGCACCTAAACTATCAAAGATAGGGAAAAAAGTTTAATACAAAAGTTAAAGGGTTTTTTAGGATACATAATTTAAAAATATTTTCTAATCTACAGGGTGGTCCTAAAAAGTGGTACTGAATATTAAAAAAGAAAATTAAATAAGACACCCAGTATAATTTTCTAGAATATGAATAAATGGAATAAGGTCTTTGCAACCCTATTAAAATTTTTGAAATAAAATGCAACGTTGCCAAGTAATTAATTTTTTTCCGAAATTTTAGTAATTTTAAGGGTATCGTAAAAAAATCATTACAACCTGTGGATTAACCCTAGGTAAATATAATTTACGTTGTAAGTACTTTAAGGTACGATATATTGATCTATAATAATGTTTTTAAAATCTCTTATACAGAGCGTTTATTACAAGTTGGACAACTCGATAGTTTTAAAAATGCTTTATTTCAATTTTTTTAAATGAGACCCCCCTAATTTTTTTAGGCAAAAGAATTTATCTTTCGAAAACCTTACTTTTTTGTTAAACATGTCATATATCTAAATATCATAGTTTTGAAAATATTTTAGAATTTGTCTTAAATCAGGGTAAAAAAGGAAAGTTCTAATTAAACTATTTAGTCAAGATTGCTTTGGAACAAAAAATAAATGATTTTCTTTGTCACAGCTGTCATTGCAAAATTATTTCACCAATATTTTGTGCTCTATTACTGTTTAAAGTTTAGTTTCCCGAACTAACTCTATCGAAATAGAAAAATATGAGTTATGATAAAGTTAGTTCAGGAAACTAAAATTTAAACAGTACTAAAGCACAAAATGTTAGAGAAATAAGTTTGCAATGACAACTGCGACAAAGAAAATTATTTATTTTTTGTTCCAAAGCAATCTTGACTAAATTGTTTAATTAGAACTTTCCTTTTTTATCCTGATTTAAGACAAATCCTAAAATATTTCCAAAACTATGATATTTAGATATATAACATGTTTAACAAAAAAGTAAGGTTTTCGAAAGATACATTCTTTTGCCTAAAAAAAATAGGGGGTACCATTTAAAAAAATTAAAATAAAGCATTTTTAAAACTATCGAGTTGTCCAACTTGTAATGAACGCTCTGTATAAGAGATTTAAAAAACATTATTATAGATGAATATATCGTACCTTAAAGTACTTACAACGTAAATTATATTTGCCTAGGGTTAATCCACAGGTTGCTATGATTTTTTAACGATACCCTTAAAATAACTAAAATTTCGGAAAAAAAATAATTACTTGGCAACGTTGCATTTTATTTCAAAATTTTTATAGGGTTGCAAAGACCTTATTCCATTTAATCATATTCTAGAAAATTATACTGGGTATCCCATTTAATTTTCTTTTTTATTATTCAGTACCACTTTTTAGGACCACTCTGTAGATTAGAAAATATTTTTAGATTATGTATCCTAAAAAACCCTTTAACTTTTGTATTACACTTTTTTCCCTATCTTTGATAGTTTAGGTGCTATCTAAGACAGACACCTTACTGACACACCCTGTATACTTCTGATTTCAGTGGTTTTTTAAAATCATGTCATACTCATCATTACGCCGATGACTTCCAGATATATTATTCTTTTTATGATTCCGTCATTAAATAATGACCTTGAAATAGTTTATGATATCTCAAGCGCTCATTCGCTCTTGTTAAATGGTTCAAAATCTAAGCTCTTGCTTTTTGGTAAGGATAGCGAGCAGTTGACCACTAAAGATGTTTTTAATGTTAATATTAATAATATACCACTTCTTCCTTCTGAGAGTTCCAAAAATTTGGGTCTCGTTCTTGATACAAAGTTGAGATTTGAAAGCCATGTATCTGAATTGGTAAAAAAAATCTTATTATAAATTAAAAGTTCTATATATGCATAAAGATGCTCTAACTACTGAAATCAAATTAAGACTATGCGATTCACTTATTTTATCTCTCTTGTCATATTGTGATGTTGTTTACTGGCCTGCATTGACTGTTAGGGAAAAGAATACCCTACAAAAATTGCAAAATGCTTGCTTAAAGTTCTCGTACAATTTTCGAAAATATGATCATGTGACGCCACTATTTGATGCTTCAGGGTGGCTGAATTTAGAAAAGCGATTTTCTTTGCATTTAGCCACACAGTGCACAAAATTGTTTTAACTAATAACCCAGAATATCTCTTTAAAAAACTAATTCTCTGCAACCAGGTGTAAAGTCGCTTACCGCGGTGGCGAGCTTCAAGAAGGCCGTCAAAAGGTCCTTATAATATTCTCTCTGCTCCTATTACTATATTTGTATGCTTATAACTTGTATAACTTCCTTTCTTTAAAATACATAGGATTGTTATTTTTTTTTATCTATTTAAAAATTTCCTTTATTTGTTTGCCTTTTTGTTAATTACATATTGTCACATTTCTCACTTATTCAGATTTTGCTCTAACTAATTATTTACTAGCTAGGACGTGCGCACTGACAATGTCAATACGGGGCTGGTCTTTGCCCTAGTAAGAAGTTAATGACTTTTAATTTTCATTTTTTTTATTATTGTTATTTTATTTTTATATTTGCTTAAATATTTATTTTAAGACGGTTAGATGAATAGCAGTGCTAGATCTCGCCGTCATCTAACATTTTTTTATGATTGTCTGTTGAATTTAATAAAGGTTTAATTTATTTATTTATTATGACCGTGACAGTGGCTCCATGGTGACTTACTGGCATTTGACCGTGACCGTCCGGGTTCGATTCCAGGATACGTTTAATTAAAAAAGTATGCATGGAACTAAAGTAGATAAAAGAATGCAGTATGCTAGTAGTGAATCGTCGAGGACCGAGAACCTCTGAGTGAGTAAAAAGGATAAACTAGTGCATACACGTGGTTCGGATTCCACGCTAAGTTGTAGCTCCCTTCTGGCTGACATAAAATGTGCCTTTTTTCCGGTCCATCCGTGCGATGGATGCACTTAGGCCAGGTTTGGCTCATTGTGCTTACCCTGTTTGGTTGTTACACCCAATCCGTGATCTCAGTTCCTTGCACTAGTTTGTGTATAGGTCAACTAAGGAGAGGGTAAGGATGTCCTCTGGGTCCCGTTTTGGTTGCCCGAGTATTTGTTGCCTCTTCCGATCTAGTGACTCGCAATGGCAAACTATGTGCTGTACAGTTTCTGTGTCTTATCCGCATAATCTGCAGTCAAGGTCTCCATTGTATAGTTGCATTCTGTGCAGATGATTCGGGACAGCCATGTGTCCTGTCAGAAATCCGGTAATGATTCTCAGCTAGTTCCTATTCATTTAAAGCAGCTGTTTCGTAAGTCTTGGGTCTGGATCCCTAACAAAGCTTTTGCTATGGGCTAATTCCTGTCTATTACTCCAGTGGATTTTGTGTTCATTTTTCCATCGCTTTATAGCATTCGAGTGCCGGTTCTGGACCAATGAATGTATTTTCGGGACCTTTGCTCGCAAGTTTATCGGCTTTTTCATTTCCTGTAATACCTTCATGGCCTGATACCCACTGCAGTATTACTTTGTTTACTTTTTCCAGGGCCTCCAGTTCCTTCTGACATTCTTACACCAGTCTTGAGGTTACCTTGTTGCATATTAGCGATCTAAGGACTGCCTGACTGTCAGAATTATATATGGATCTGCTTATTGAGGTATATAAGCCCTCCTATTTTTTGTGTACGCACATTGCAATATGGCGTAGATCATCAATTCCAGAAAGTGCTTACAAATGGTATGGAATAGGTACTATTGTGCCGATAAAAAACTGGGACAAGAGATTTACAAAAACAATGTAAGAAATACATATCCCCTAGACTATAAAAGGTGTCTAGAGCTAAAAAGGAAAAACATCCAAAATTTAAAAAGTAACCTAGGTTACATAATGGAATGTTTTGTATTTTTCGATACGGGGTGGAGACATCATATAATATGGATAAAGTAAATTTATTAGATTTTTTTAAAGTCAAATATTTTATAAATTATTATATTTACCATTACCACAAAATAATAAATAAAGCTAATACAGGTAATAAAATACATTTAATAAAAAGAAAAAAATTGCGAACACAAAGTTTGTCAAAACAACACAAAATTAATATTTGGTCATAGAACCATTTCTGTTTATTACTTTTTGGAGCCTTTGTGGCATACTTAAAACTAAGTTTCTACATAATTCGACAGTTATTTCATCCCAAGCTTGATTTATCCTATGACGTAATTCATCCCTGTTTCTAGGTTGAAAATCATGTTTATACATAGATTTGACCATGGCACCCCAAATGTTTTCTATCGGGTTCAAATCGGGACTCTTCGAAGCCCAGGGAAGAACTGCTATGTTATTTTCTTGGAGAAAATTTTGTACAATGCGCGCTGTGTGTATTGGAGCATTATCATGCTGAAATGTGTAATTTTGACCGTATACAGCGTTTACCGATGGTATCATCACTTCGTTTAGTATATTAACGTATACTGCTGCAGTTAGTCTTCCTTCGACGATTTGGCAAAGTCCTGGTCCTCTAGCGCTAATCCAGCCCCAAACATTTATGGAGAAACACCCACTTTGGTTGGTTTTGTGGGTGTATCTCTCATCATACCGCATGCCGGAAGGCCTATACACCCGAATTCTCCCATTATTGCATGACTGAAAAGTTTTCTCGTCAGAAAATATAACTGTTTGCTATTTTTTGTTTTGCCAATAGCACGGTATTCTTGCTTACTCCCAGTTCATCTGCAATATCCCTAATAGCAACACTATCTCGCAACCGACTATAAATAATTGCCTTTTGCTGGGGGGTTAATTGTGGCATATTTACAAATAATATATGATTGTATGTTTGACGAGTCAATCATAAAGTGACAATCTTTATTGACATGCAAATTTTCATGACATTTTACTGGTACCAGGCTTGATGTAAAATTATTCTTAATAGTCTAGGAGAAAATAGAAAAATTTCCTGTCCCAGTTTTTTATCGGCGCGACTGTACTTGGACTTGAACACCTTTTAAATAATAAATATAATTGGTTACTTTTTACCTTTTTGTGCATAGGCCACTGTGCAGAACAGTAAGCAGTTTGATTTTTTATTCTGTCTTTTTTTATATACTTACACGTTTAAGTTTAAAGAATGTTGATCACTTTTGTACATTTTTATTAGTTTAAATAAACCGACAAAGGTTTATCTAAAACTAAAGAGATCTTTACTAATAATATTCCAAAAAAATACCAGGAAACACAAATGAACTTTTATCTTCAAATCGCAGTAAAATAGGCTATTAATGTTGTCGAATTTCGTGGTTGTAGCGCTAGGTCCAGCCTTGTTACTACATATAAATGACAACGTTACGTTGTTGAGAACACAAATGACTACTATTCCTATCTAGTCAAGCAAATGGATATCCAAATCATCGTTAGTCTTCTGTATCTATATGAAGGTTGAAGACAATAATGTTTCTTGAACGGCAGTAGGGTTTTGGACTTGCATTGTCTTTATTTGTTTTGAAACACAACGTTTCAACTTGTAAGTATCTTCAGTCGTCTTCAGGTGAAACAAATACAGACATTGCGGTTTTTGGCACACTCTAAAAAATGAGTTTATCGCTCAAACTGATTTTTTTTGCCAAATAGACGTTGGTATACCTAACATTAATCGTTAGTTTCCCAGTCGAATTTTAGCTATTATTTGGTTGGATTAAACAAAATTCTTTCGTTTTGAAAATTAAATTTTATTCTTAGGTTAGGTTAGGTTAGTATTCCAAACAGTCTCACGTAGTTCTATTAGGTCCATTGTGATACCACGCGTGTTCCGTAGAACCCACCTTAAACAGATCTCCTTAGTGCGGCGTACACAGCAGAAGGGTTATAACAACTCATTCAAACCAGCCACTACTATTCGGAAACCTGCTCAGTCGACCAAGTTGTAAGTTGCTTAGTTTCTCCAGGCTATTGAAAAATGGTTCACCAAGAGCAGTGAGCCTTCTTCTTGCGAGGCCAGGGCATTCACACAGAAAATGTTGAATACTTGTTCCTGTTCCTTATCTCTGCAACTTCTGCAGAATTCGTTAGTGGGTATTTGCATACGTTCGGCATGTCTACCGAAGAGGCAATGTCCGGTAACAACCGCAGTAATATTTCTCACGCGTCTAAGACAATTCTTGGAGTCTTTGTTTTTTGTCGTATAGGCAATTCTTAATCCCGTTGTTAATCACTAAACATGAATGCAGGACAGTAATACATGTATTTAATTCTACCGTGGAAATTGTCTGATAATATTAAGGTCTAATAGAAGGTTTAGTAACTTTACAGGTACGGTCCAGCAAAACCTAATCGGTTAGTCACAGTAATTGGCCACTATCGCCATTGGCAAATGAGCTGTGACAAGATGGCTTTGCTGTTGCTCTTTCACTTGTCTTTACAAGCGTAATGAAGCGTATCATTTGACCTGAGATCCTGAGGTATTAACTATGTCAGGTAAAAGGGAATTTGCTTCTACTCAAGGCATATAACGTTTCATATTTAACAGATATCTTGTTGTTTTGTCTTAGACACTAGTAAAGTTTTAGATATGAGGTTTAAGGGTAATACTTACAAGTCATAAAATTGATTATTTGTGTACATCGTAAGAATTTTTATCTAGCTTATTTAATATTGTTAATATTAGGCGTGTACCCAGGATTTTCGTTGCAGCACTGGCTCTGTAACAGGTCACGATCCGCCAGTGACGTAGCCAGAAAATATGCTCGGAGGGGGGGGCTCAATGGGCGTAAGTAGGAATTTTTTTTTTTTGAGAAAGGGACAATCGGGACTACATGTATTTCATGATGTTGTTCCTAGTGAAAAAGGCGGAAAAGCGCCGCAGGCGAAAAACTTTCGAGCCACGCCCAAAGTTCGTTTAAAATTCACCTAATACTATCAAATTTCGAAAATTAAATTATTACCTCTCCCCCTCTGCATGGTTGGATTTAATTTGTTTTTGTAAATGTTTATTTTTATTTTTATTTTGATAGTCCTAGCTGGCTCTTTATTAAAAAAAACATTTTTTATATTTGTGAAAAATATGAATATTGGTGTCAATCCAAAATTTTAACATAAGACGTATGTATGACTTTAACCCGCATTTTTCGTGCCCGGTTCTTCATGATTAGAAATAAAGTAAATATCGCTCACCACGCCAAAATTGATGATGTTTTCAGAAATCATGTATTTTAGGAGCGTAGATCTAAGAGCGGTTTTGGTGCAAATGATTAGATTTAAACTTCTTAGGTGCCGTTTTGCAATAAAGCATTCTTGTTTCTGTCCGCACTATTTTTTTTATTATAAATTATCACACTTCCATAAAAAATGTTTTAATTAATTGTTTTTTGGTTTGTTGTGTAAATATTTTATTGCATTGAGTTATATTTTTGTTGATTTAAAATAGCTCTAAAAAAGGAAGAACGGAAGAGACAAGTATATAATGGAAAAATACTATAAAATATTATTCTTTTTACTCGTTTTCCTTTAAAATTGCATCAAAAATCAATAACTAAAACGATATGCGTCCGAAACCTTAATCTCTATATAAAACAGGACTTTTAGAAGGAAAAGTTTAAGAACTAAAAGTTTCCTACAGGACCTTTGTAATCTATCAAGAATACATTATTTAAAAATTTAAATTAAGAGTCCAAGCGTGAGACGAAAAATTAGGTTGCAATTAGGCTTTTAGACCCGAGCTCCTAGGCTCGGGGTGGCGGGGTGGGGGGGCTGCCGGGCTGCAGCCCCTTCCACCCCCCCGAGCCTATCCGCCACTAATATAAAATAACAAAACAAATTGTTCTAAGTATGAAATTCTAGTACCAACAAAAATTATAAAAGAGATAAATGTCCTGGTATATATTTATCCAATTATTTTCAAAGATATATGAAAGCTTTTTCAATTGTTTTAGCTCAATAATCATCAATAACCATAATGGCATATAGTCGTGTCTTTTATGTAAAATATCACGAAAATAAGGATAGAATAACGAGCGCATAATAAGTAAGTGTATGTGACGTTATTATACTTGAGATAATGACGTATAAGGAAAGGAGTTTGCAAAGCTGAATAATTTTGGCATTAACCGGGGAACGAAGATGTTTTTACTACCTCGGGGTGATGCATTACGTCACTAGTCAGCTCTGGCGAACTGGCAACTTCAAATGGCGGAAAATTTTACGGTATTCGTCGACAAATTACAAAGATTTATACATATGTAAGTGTGAGTAAGAGAAAGCACAAAACTAAAATGTCTACGGAGCGCCGCGCTTCATAAATAGCGGATAAATTTACTGAAGTGTGACATCAGTCGCTTCCGAGAGGTTCTTCGAACGATAATGAAAACCCATAAAAAACTATTTGTTGGATAGGCCGCTCTTTAACTATTTATTGAAAGGAAGTAATTTTGTTTCCCTGGAGTATTTTATTTGATTTAATTAACGACCTTTATACCCCTGAAATTTCCTAACTTTTATACAGACTAACTAAAAGAAACATTGCTATTGTCTGTTTAAAGCAGTGGTTCTTAACCGGTGGTCCGCGGACCACTGGTGGTCCCTGGAAGCACCCGAAGTGGTCCGCGAAGCCCATCGGAAAAATATTTTATTTTATCCTGTCCAGTAAATCTACTTCCCCTGTACTCATTAGCGACCGGTAAATGGAACATATAACGTCTCTGATACTGTAATGTGTTGCCTAGCAATCGCATGATAACTATATAGGTTTTTAAGGGTAATAAAAGTAGTTAACTTCATTAAAAAGAGTGCACTTAACACTCGTCTCTTCAAGAAATTGTGCTCTGATATGAACTCTGAACACGAAACTCTGCTTTTCCACACAGAAGTGCGCTGGCTTTCCAAAGGAAACATGCTGTCGAGGTTGTACGAACTGAGAGAGGAAGTACAAACATTCTTAACTGATAAGAACACAGAGTTGCTGGATCAGTTCTGCGATTTCCAATTTAAAATACGTTTTGCTTATTTGGTTGATTTTTTCACACAACTAAATAAATTGAATCTTCAACTACAACGGTCAGGAAATTTGAAGTTGCAAGGCACGAGCAGTATATTTGCATATGAAGATAAAATCAGTGCATATATCGCTAAAATCGAGCTATGGATCAAAAAAGTCGAAAAAGAAGAATTTTCTGCGTTTGATAAGCTAAATCAAATTATTAACGGACAGTGTGCTGAGAATAAAGGGGAAACTCAAAAGAACATTATACACCATTTAATAAACTTAAAAAGTGAATTCAATCGCTATTTTCCTGACTGTGAGGACGAAGGTATTCGGAAACTGATCCGCAATCCTTTCATTGTCAAAGTTTCTGAGGTGCCTGATGGAATTCAAGAAGAAGTGATTGAAATGCAACACGATAGTAACTTGAAAGATACGTTCGAGGCAGGAATTAATCTTGAAGATTTTTGGAGCCAAAAAGCACTTTCTTTTCCAAATATTCGAGAAATTGCTTTACGTTATCTAACTTTGTTTTCATCGACATATTTATACGAGCAGGGGTTCTCGGCGCTTCTAATAATTAAAAACAAGCACCGAAATCGGTTGGATGCTAGTGCCGACATGCGTTTGGCTTTGAGTAGCACTGAACCAAGGATTCAGAAGGTAGTAAAGAGAATGCAATCACAAAAATCGCATTAAAATATATATTATCTCTTTGTTGTTAAATTTTTGTAAAAAATTAAAATATTGTTGGCTTTGACCAGTAATTTACATGTTTTATTTATAGATAGAACAATTTTATTAATTTTCATTTATTGTATTTACCCCCAAAGAGTAAGTGGTCCATGTCAACACAAAAATGTTGTCAAATGGTCCCTCATTACTAAAAGGTTCAGAACCACTGGTTTAAAGATTGGAGACAATGATTTCTCTTAAACGACAAAAAAATATTGGATTGACATTTTTTTTATTTGTTTTAAATCACAACGTTTCAACTGGGAAGCATCTCCAGTCGTCTTGAGGTGAATACTAAATAAGTATGATAACCAAAGCTCTATTTATACTAGCTGCGTGCAATGACGCATAACTGAGATAAGTCATGCTCATACCCGATGAGACATGCGTTTAACTAGTGTCTGTTTGACGGTTGAAGATAATAATGTTTCTTGAAAGATAGAAGAGTTGTGGACTGGATAAATAAAGACAATGCAAATAAAACAGTTTTCTATCATTCATGCGTTTAACTCTTAGGTGGTCGTATTCTAAGATTACATTTACTTAACAACAGAAGTTTCCTTTATCTAATGAAGGTTTACTAAAACAACTTAGGGTTTGCTGTATGGTGGCAGCTTCCTTAAACTTTCTCTTCCTCCAGGGCGGTTCTTTTTGCAGAATTTTGGCTTCTGTCTACATGATATGATGGCCGTACGTTCAGGCGTGGTCAGCTGCACCTGATTTTCGATCTCCCCTTATTGAGTGTTGTTCCTTTACTTCGAGTGGTCTTAATATCTCACCAAAAGAGACTTACCAATAGAAACGTTGTGATTTAAAATAAATAAAGACAATGCAAATCCAAAACTCTTCTGTCGTTCAAATAGTGTAGCTATGTTAAACGTTAAAAGTCAAATAAGCTTTATTTCTAGGTATATTTTTAGACATACCGGGTGTTGCATCGTCGAGCGGGACATAGGAAATCCCATGTAATTTTAAATGGGGTCAATTATTGGCTTCCCTAATTATTTTACAGAAAAATTCTATTTAGGTTTATTAAAGATCACTAAATCCCACATTCAAAAGAATAACTTTAGATATTTTTGATGAGCCCGTTTACGGGTTATCGCCGATTTCTTTTTAACTATTTCTCCTTTTTATGGCCCCGTATTTGTGGGCACCAGTCAAGGTAAAAGATGACTGTCAATAAAGTTGTCATTTTGAAATGTGTGCTTTATTGTTATAAAAACTCGTACATCGAAAATATTAGCCATGAATTACACTTCTGAGGAAAAAATATTGATGATTAAATGGTATTATCAAGGAAATAGTTATCAAAATGTGTCAGACATGTGTGCTGCTCTGTATCCGAATAGGCCGATACCTGCAAAATCTACAGTCGAAAGGACTATCAAGAAATTTGAGACAAAAGGCACTGTAATAAATAACTGCAGATGTGAAGAAAGGCAGGAACAAAGAAGAGATGCAAGAAATGATAGGGACTTGCAAGTTTTATTGTGCGTGGAAGAAAATGATGGGAAGATCAGCACAAAAAAACTTGAGGATGACATAGGATTAGATTACACCACAGCGTTACGAGCTTTGAAACGACATAAATATTATTCATACAAATGTGAAAAGCACCAAGAGCTAAGAGATAGGGACGAAATACGACGACAGGAGTTTTGTTTTGGTATGATTGAAAGAGAAAACATGGATAGGGAATTTTTAAAAAACATTTGTTTCACTGACGAATGCACATTTACCTTAAACAATGAACCCAATGTTCAAAATTATCGATATTGGAGCAAAGAAAACCAACACAGGTTTATCGAAACAAGGACGCAATATCCACAAAAAGTTAATGTTTGGGCTGGGATTTTCGGAGAAAATATTATCGGGCCATTATTTCTTACACGAAATTTAAATGCAGAATATTTTTTGGAACTACTTGAAGATCATATTTACCTACTTTACATGATGCCGCCAGGTAAAATCACGAAGTTTGGTACCAAATGGATGGCTGCCCGGCACATAGTACCTTGGCTGTCCGGGAATATTTAAACCGTGCTTTTAATGGAAATGTTATTGGCTTAAATCATACAGTAAATTGGCCAGCCAGGTCTCCTGATTTATCGCCAAATGATTTCTTTCTCTGGGGCCATTTAAAAAAGAGGATATATAAAAATAAAAAATACCCAAATCTAGACGAGTTAAAAAATGCTATTTCTGCCGAATGCAATAGAATTTCAGTTTACCAACTAGCGAATGTAAGAAGAGAATTTTATGATCGCCTCGGTTATTGTCTAGTCGTCAATGTAGGAATATTTGAACATCTTCTTAAATCCTAAAGTTCTAACAATTTAATAGTACCTACCTATTAATTAGTATAATATTGAAACATGTAAAATGTCATAATTAACCTTGTAATTGGATACTTTATTTTAGTTTTATTCAGATTAATTTGTACTCATAAATACACCTTTAATATTTTCGATGTACGAGTTTTCATAACAATAAAGCACACATTTCAAAATGACAACTTTATTTGACAGTCATCTTTTACCTTGACTGGTGCCCGCGAATATGGGACCATAAAAAGGAGAAATAGTTAAAAAGAAATCGGCGATAACCCGTAAACGGGCTCATCAAAAATATCTAAAGTTATACTTTTGAATGTGGGTTTTAGTGTTCTTTAATAAACCTAAATAGAATTTTTCTTTAAAATAATTAGGAAAGCCCATAATTGACCCCATTTAAAATTACATGGGATTTCCTATGTCCCGCTTGACGATGCAACACCCGGTATAGTTACGCTAAGAAATTTATAAATTATTATAAGAATATTAGTTGAAGGAAATGAGATTAAAAATGTTAAAACATAATACATAAATAATAATTTTAAAACCTCATGTTTTTAGCTTTTGTTAATTTCTTTGACCATTTTAGGAATAATTAGATTTTTTATAAAATTGTTAATAAGCTATTCATGCCAATATGGTTTATACAAGTTTATAGTAAGAAAAGAACGCTTTCTATTCAAATACCATTAATTTTGAAATTGTTAAAAAATTACTTGAATTTCCAAAGCCCATAATTTCATCAAAAACCAATCAATCCTTTACGTTTTCAGTTTATTGGATAGGTTGTCTTTTGGACCACTAAGTACAGTGTGTGTGATTTCACTTTATTTTTATTTTATAGAGGGAGATGTCTAAAATATCAAGCTTTGTAGAATCTGCTCATTTTAAAATCGATGATTCTAAAATGCTATGAAAATAGAATTTTATTAGTGTGTTTGTTTAAGCCTAAGTTAAAGCTTCATGTTTGGTACTTATGGTACCCATCACAGCGCAGTGCCGTTCGTGTTAATTTAAAAAATTATGCTACTATGAAGCGTAATTGACAATGTAACGATTTTTGGAATTTAATTTTTTTCAATTGATACAAACTGCACTGAGCATAATGGGTACAATCTGTACCTAACATTAAGCTGTAATTATAGTACATTATATAAGAAGTAATGAAAGTGATACTTTTCAAATAAGGCGCCAGCCGAGTGCGGAAATTTTCCGGGTTTTAGAATAATCACTTTCACACGAGTAATGTACACTATTTTTCCTACGACCACAAAGAATTATTAACAAAACCTTTGATTGGTGAAAAAAATATTTCAACACTAGTGTTGAAAAAAAATATCAACACTAGTGTTGAAATTGGCATACTTAGGATTATTATTATTAATATCTGGTTTCATAGTTTGTCAATAGGGTTTTCCTTTATCTGTAGTTTAACTTTTTAATTTTTTCATATTTTATATATCATAGGAAGAACTAATCCTGGATTGACTTCTAGATTAACCTGAATGAAAAATTTTAAATTTAATTAAGAAAAAATGCATTAAACATAAATTTAAAAAATCCACCCAACAAAGAAGATTTTCTATAAATTATTTAATGTTTAAAAAAAAAAGAGTTAAATACTCCTGATGGGATTTGAAGGCTAGAGCTCTATTCTCTACGCTATGGCTACCAATAAAGATGTGTTGTTTAATACATGACATTTTTTTTAGCGCGATTTGTTTTTTCTGGTATTAAATTTTCCAGTATATTATTAACATTTTTTATAATTTCAGATGGCGTATTTTCACACTCTAATTCCGAATCACTCGACAAATGCATGATAAATAAGTTAAACACTTTACAATTACTGCTTTCTAAAACTTGTTCTTTTTAATAAATAGGGGTGGTCTGTCAAATTGGCACCATATGTTTAAATTAAATAGTGTGCCTTGTATTTCAACACTAGTGTTGAAATATTTTTTTTCAACACGCGTGTGATATACGGCGCTTTCTAGCCAAATTCACCGTGCTTTTTTCTCATTTCCATAGGTAGTTGTAGGAAAACACTTTTTCGTATTCGCCATTTTCGAAAAATAGGGAAAAGTAGGTTTAAATAATATAACGATTTTTGGCATATAATTCTTGTTTAATTGAAACAAACGGCACTGCGCTGTAGTGGGTATAGTAATCTAACATAAAGCTGTAACCGACGCAATAGTAAAATTAAATTTTCATAGCTTCTTATTTTAGAAACATCAATTATTTAAAATCAGCATATTTTACACAGCTTAATATTTAAGCCATCACCCTGTATAAAAAAGACATAAAGTGAAGTCACATACTTCAAGTTCAAGAGAAAGCCTATCCAATAAACTAAAAATGGAACGGATTAATTGAATTTTAATAAAAATATGGGCTTTTGAAATTCAAGTACTTTTTTGAACTATGTATTTCATAATTAAACGACGCAGTGTAGATAAAATAATTTTTATATTTTTTCAAACAAAAATAACAGCAACAAGCTCTACTTGATTTGTTAACCAAGTAACTACGACAATAAAAGTATTGATTTTGTGTTCCATAAAAAAAACTTTTTGGATATTACGAATTTCAAAACTGCCTTAAACGGAAAACAACATTTTATACGTTTTGTTTATGGGGTTTCCGGAAATAAAACAGGAACGTAACGGGATAATTTCTTCATACCGGGCCTATAATAATTAATAAACACGTATAGATATATGATAAGAAGGTAATAATCAAATTTTAATCAACATTTTTAAGGAATTTCGAAGATTTTTTAGTTTTCTAAAAAATAAAATTTAAAAATGGAACGCTTATGGAGTCGCAGCGACATCTGTCTCTCTGCCTAGCTGTTTTTCTATTGAACCATTTGACATATAGACGCAAAATTTGATAAAAATATGGGCTTGTTATTAAAAAAATTGTCTTTCTAGTCCACCTCAAGCAGCATTTTCCCGAAGTCGGACGAATATTGTACTACCGGGGACGTTGCTTTAGGTATAAATAATAGTCAGCACTTGACTATAAAGAAATAACTGCGGCACAACGGCGATATTGGTAATATCTCACAACGCTGTGGTTCTATAGTAACGATGGCACTACACAACTCCCAAGTTTCAGTAATATAAGTACAAAATAGCTACGTCGACGCGACCTCGGCCTTATAAGTAAAAATCTGATTGCATGGTTCTACCAAGAAATGAAAACTCTACATTGGTAGGATGTCACCACCTGCAGACCGATTTCGAACTCTTTGGTTCTCGTCAGTACAGGGTAGGTGTTCATACCATACCAAGTGAAAGTTTTAAAACCTAATGCATATAACATCAACCTTCTTCGGTCGTATATATACGTTAGCGCCATCGCTTGGTAGTCCCATGCAATCTATCTGAGTATACCCGTCAAGGGATTTACAAGAATTGTAAAATCACAGAATTTCTTACTAGTCAGGTGGAAGCAAACATTTAAGAAAGCATGAAGCGATAGCGCTAACGTATATATATACGACAGAAGAAGGTTGATATTATATGCATTAGGTTTTAAAACTTTCACTTGGTATGGTATGAACACCTACCCTGTACTGACGAGAACAAAAGAGTTCGAAACCGGTCTGCAGGTGGTGACATCCTACCAATGCAGAGTTTTCATTTCTTGGTAGTACTATGCAATCCGATTTGTATTTTATTATCTAACAGTGTTAGACAAAATACAACCTTATAGTATAAGGCACTTTCAGGTGGTTTAAAAATTTATTTTTTATGCTTTCTTAAATTTTATAAGTAAGTTTAAATATTTTTAGTTCTAAAAGTTATTTTGGCTGTTAAGTTAGTAACCTGAACAAAAATTATATTTGACATTTTTGTAACCTTACTTTTTGAAAAATATCAAATTACCTTTTTTATTAGTAGTTAGTAGGAAAATACAGAAAGGAATATCTGTTAGGGTTTAATGAATTTTTGATATATAATGCGTTCAAGGTGCCTGGCATCCATTAACATTTTATTGGCGTCGCGATGCCTGGGCAATCACTGGCATCGGTCTAATATTTATTCATATTTATAAAGACCGACTATATCTATCAAACCCTTTCTAAAGAAATGATTGATAAAAATTGGTATTAAAGACGAAAATATTGCACGATTTAAGTGAATAACCTTGTATATATAGGTGGCATATTCGAAAAATAATTGTTTAATTAAAATCAGTGGTGGCTCGTCAGGTGAAGTAGGTGAAGGAGCTTTTCACCAAAAAAAAAATATAACCAGGAGGAAAGTTTTTCGACAATATTAAATAATAATTTACAGCTACCATTTTAGCCCTTAAAAAATAATTATGTTGGAATTAATAATATTAATTTAATCCGAATGTAGCTATGCCTAATAGGACCACGGTTAACTCCGATGGACAATAATTATAAAGCTCAAAGCAAGTGAAGAGCCAACGCCCATCATGGCTTTAATATTCACCGCTGCTATGGTTACGTGACGTCAGTCACGCAAACAGTATGTAACAATTTGCATTAGGATGAAGGGCAATTTAAAAATAGATCAGTCATATACACCATTGTTTTAGCATTGGTTCGCTTAACCTTAAGGTATTTATTTTGAGGCTTCGAGAAACTTACGGTTATAGATATCGTTTTTACGTGATTTACTGTGTGATTAAAAAGTTTTGTTTTAATTTTTCAGTTAATTCAGTAGTTGTGTGTTTTAAAAATGAACCCAATTAATGACATAGTTTGTAATTTGTTGGAAACTCCAATCAGTCGTTGGACAGATGAGGATAAGAGAGACGTTTTGTTACACGGGTTTTTAGTCAATGTTTGTTTAAGTATCCGCACTATACCTAGCTCTTCACCATTTTTTAAGACCGCGAGCCGCCACTGATTAAAATAAGTAATTAAAGTCGTTGTCTAAACTCTGGGGTGATATTCTTCAAGTTAAAAAGCGATAGAATTGAAGCGATGATATAGAATACGAGTCCGACAATTGCGCCAAAATTAGAAAATGATATCATAAAGTAACTGATAATTGCTCGTCTTAAAAATAATTATTAATAAAAGAATAAAATTTCCATATTAGGGCGCCCTTAGTTCTCCCTTACTACGTTCCTGGTATTAAATAAAGAGACGGTATGAGGTTGCGTGTTTTAAAAGTGTGCCCGAACAAAAAAGTAAATTATTTTTGCCCCATTAATGCGTAATGTAATAAAAGCTCCCGCCAACAAAGGTTTGCGTAACTAATTTGCAACATGTAAATTAGATACTTTAGTGACATAAATACTCTTTCTAAGTCGAGTTGTTAAAAAAATGGTTAAAACCTAAAATTTAAGGTGCTTGATGTTGAAATTTAATTTTTTAAGAGCGCTAGAAATATACATGCTTTATCAAAATTACCATTTAACTGACAATAGTAGTTTTTACAACAAGAGTGGATATGATTGGGCACAACACCGTAGGTCGAGTGCTCAAACTTTCAAGCGCAATATGGACAATCTACTCAAATTGTACAGTATCGTTTTTCTACGACTTAACTTCCGAACTTCTTACTAAAAATTTAAAAAAATGATTTAAACTAGGCATCATAACTTGTCTTTTAAGTTGGCGGTAAACTTGTAAAAAGAATAATAAAAAACCATTAAAGAAAAATGTATTTCGATGGCAAATCCCTGGACCAAATTACACTGTAACATATTTGTCGATTTAGGTGGTTCCTTATATTTACACATAATCACTTTCATCTTTCTCACATTTGGCCTTTTACAGAATACCGCGAATATTTACTAATAAAAATGAAAAATTTATTTTTCTTAACCATAGCTAGTTTGATTAAATTGTTCTGCTGAAATGCACAGAAGAAAAGACGGTTGATCACGATTAATTTTTGCTTGCGTTAGAATTATAACTACGAAAGTACAAAAAATAACTGTAGAATTATTTTTAAACAGTTAGTAATGGCTTTGGTGCATTAATATCAACTTTTAACGTTCGCAATGGTAAGGTTTTTTAAAATAATCGCCAATTTACAAACTAGCAATACTGTTAACGTGGAAAGAGAAGTGGCAATACTGTAGAAATATCATAATAATGGTTTCATGTACTCATCTTCATGTTCCACCAAGATTTAAGATCTACTGGAATATGTGTTTTCATTTTAAATTAAAAAAGAACCAATTTTATCTCACAGATTTCCACACTTTTGAAGTATATTCTTAACCTCACTTCTGTCGAGTGTTAGAAAACGATTCGTAAAATTAACAGCATGTAAATTTAGTTTCTTTGTAATTGACCTCTGTGATTGGTCAGTTTTATATCCTAATCAGGATGGATATGAAATCATATCCGTTCAGTTAACCGGAATAGCTAATTCTCCCAGTAACTTTAGTGTAAAGGAAACAACAAATTGCCATGTAGGAGTAAAAAAAATACATTTTTAAATACCGAAACATTTATTTGTATAAAAGCTACTACGTTTAACATGAGATGGGTATAATGAAAATATTATTGACAATATAGGATGGCACAAATTTAAACAAATTGTCGTGTTTTTTTATGGTGTACTTATTAGATCCTCTTACTCTAAATAAGATTTTTTTAAAGTGAAATGTTGCCAAGAAACTTTGTAAAACAATTTCAATATAAACTAAAACCAAATTATTTAATGAAATTATAAATTGTTTTGCAATAAGAGAAACTTTGATAAAAACATAACTTTAATATTTTTAAACCAAGGAGGTTTTAATTAAATAAAACTCATTTTAAAAACCCGATGTTGTATAACAGGCGGTCGGTAAATTCGTAAACGTCTATTTATTAAATATTTCAAAACAATTTAAAAAGATTTTCACCTAACGATTTCCTGTTGAATTATTTATGTGTTTAGTCCTTTCAAATCCCGAAAGAAAAGCAATATGTTTCGTTTATTTTGAAAGCTAAATATTAAATTTTAGTTCTTTCTGTGCCTTTAAAAGCACAGAAAATCTCCGAATGCGAAAGAGAGATTTTAACTAACTAATTCCTTTTATTGATAACATGTTCTTATTAGAAAATAGCATACATACCGGGTGGTCAACTAAGAATGGTGACCGGCCATATCTCAGAAACTAAGTAATCGCAGAGCATCCAGGTAAATTTTTTTATGATAAAAGTGCCCAAGAAAAAATGCTGGAAATTATGTTAGAGTTTGTAAAATACCCGCAAGGGGGCGTACCAGCCATGACCCATGACCAAGGTTAAAATCAGAATTTTCATCGTGTTTTGACTAATTGACCGGTACAAAAAGTATCTGTATATTAATCCTCACATATTTTCTAATACTTTTTTTCTACACAATTTTTCCGATTTAGTAAAATAAAGTGGTGGGGGGAATTAATTTTGTTCTAAAAATACGCCACGGTTACTCCTATTTGGCATAACCGATTTGAACAAACTTAGTTTTCTTTAAGAGATATTTATTTACCCTATAAACTGCGCTTTTGTTTTTTTTAACCTCGAGTTTTGCCGTCGCCGCTAGATGGCGTTAACTGAAGAATAAGCAAATATTAAGCTTTTTCTCGAAAAAGTTAAATGCAATAATAAGTTTTTTTTATCATGGTATAGTCTTAATATTCTTATTTCGGTAAAAGACACAAATTTGTAACTTTTTTACAACCGGAGTTATGAAGAAAATTAATTACATTATACGATTTTTTTCTTTTTATGGGCGTTTCAATTTTATCCACGCATTAATAATAAGTAAACAAAAAGGTATAAAAATCGATGACTGTCTCTATATTACAAAATTTTGAAAATGCCTATATTTTTAATTTTTAAAATACTTATACTACAATGTAAGATAGATAAATAATAGGTAAGGTAATTTTTAAATGATTGATTGATGAGTAAGCTTTGAAAACATAAAACAATTGAATTGGGTTAAAATTACGTGTTGTCTAAATAATGAATGATTGTCAGTTTTTCACTAAAATGTGCTTTGGTGTTTTTAAAAACTTTTTTTAATAAGATGCGCTTAATGAATGAAGTGGCAAAAGTTTTTCTTCGTATAATCGTACCGTACTAAAATCAGAACATCGTGTTCTCACCTCGGGACGGGTCGCCAATACCACCAACTAACCGACTACCACCGAGACCAGCCGAATTCCGACTTTTAATAAACGGTAAGAAACAATATACTGTTAACTTTTATTCGAGCCGCCGTTTAATACTACACATTCTGGCTTTATTAAAGGTATTCTTACATACACATGCGTACAATAAAATGTTTTCTTTCACTCTGACACGTATACCGGACTACTTTATTTTCACATACGCGGGACCGGACTGCTCTGGATATCTTAGCAGAGTAGCTTTGTCTTATTGTTTCTCTCTTGCACACATAGGCAACAGAACTGCTGAGGGCCCCTTTATACAGTCCGAGTAGTTTTGTTCCGTCCGGATTTAATCATTGGTACCTTTTATTACGCGACTATCTGTCTTCCTCATAATCACATATAAACACCGACACAATCATCTCTGTCTTACACATACATTAATAACCCTCTTTATCTCACTCATTCTTTTTTATTTCTGTACACACACTGTTAAAACGCCAGAACGTGTAGCCTTGCGGAATTAATACGCAGTCAAGCATGTAGTAATACAAAATGTTTTAGAACCAATTGTTTCATTTATTTTCTTCCATCCCGAAAACTGTCATTTTCAGGACGCTCATAGGGCGCAATAGGTAATCGCACATTGCGTAGTTGATCACCTGGTTTATTTTCTTTACTGAATAAAAGCTCCCGGAACACATATGGGTCCTTTACCACATTATTCCAAAGGCGCCCGAGATACCGCTGTAAAAGAACTTTCCATTTTGTAATTGCACACATCGAGTCATGCGTAAGCGACGTGAGCAAAAATAGATATTAAATTGAATCGCCACTACAACTAAATAAAGATACATTTAAATCTCTGTTGATATGTTGATACTTTTAAATTTACACGATGATTTGTGTTCGTTGGCACAGTTAAATATTTAACACAGGACATGAGAATGCGTAGCATATTATATTATGGTAGGCGAAATTCGGAATTTGTGGAATTCCGAGATATTTCGAATAACCCTATGCTATCTTGTATATGTAACTTCCTTTAATATATGTGTCTGTAAATTGATATTAAATTTAAATGAAACAATAAATGGAATATAAACTAGAAACAGAAATCAAAATAAAGAACCTATAAAATATTCAGAGAGGAAGTACGCTTCACATGAGAAGACATTTTTCTATATAATAATTTTTGTTTATCGTGAATAGTTTTGCCGCCTACTTTAAAAATCATGCTAATTTTTTAACTCTAAAGAAAACACTCTTTATAAGAAAATATTATTAACGTCCTAAATTTGTTTACGTTTTGGCTTTCTAATATATCGAGCCAAATATACCTTATGGAAAATACTACAGTAAGTTTCCCTATGAAATAAACAAGAAATCATCTAAATCGGTGGATCTTGTAAAAAGTTATTCCGGACACACATAAAAAATACATACGGGTCGATTGGAAAACCTCCTTCTTTTTTGAAGTTGTTTAAAAAGATTTGAAAGCCCAAAAGTATGAAAAAGCTCACGGCGTGAGACCGTAAAAGTGCGAAGGAAAGAAAAGAGGGCACAGGTTTTCATTATATAGCAACGCGTTTTTCTAGTTATATACGCGAAAAAAAACAAAAACAACCCAAAGTTGGCTTCTTTTATTTTTTAGAAAACACAACGGGGATTTTTAGAGATCAGAGAAAACAAAGTGAGAACATTATGTTTTTTAAAAACATACATGTATATTGTAAAATAATAAATACAAATATTAATAGGGTGATTCCTAAGTTGATACTTCTTTTTCAGCTGTGTATAGAAAGCATTAAAATAAACAACATTTTCAAATGCCTTTTTTTAAAAAACTTAAAAATAGGCGAGATATGGAAGTAAAAAATTTAAGTCATCAAAACATAGCCCTATACTTTAAGTTGTTTTTGTCTTATTAGTGACGGGTCGGTCGTCAGCTATCTGGCAAATATTGGTGTGTTTTTCTGAAGCAAGTTAATTTTAAATTGGTTAAAAACAATGGGATATTCAGTTTTCTTTTTAAAAGAACTTTCCAGAAAGGTATCATAGGTGGTATCTTTCCATTTAAAAAAAATAAGTAGGGTAATGTTTCACCTTATAAAGAGGTGGAGTGGAGAGGAGTTTTATTTTAGTGCCAGAATGTAGCTCATACAAAATCTCAATTGACCTGTTTTTTAATTTTTCAAAAATATTTTTTCATACTAACTTTTTCCAGTTAAACCCCCCCCCCCTTATTCCCCAATTTAAAATTATTTTAAATTATACAGGGGGTACCAAATAAATATATCGAATATTCAATTTTTTTTAAATTTAAATCCTAATTTATTTTGAGCTTGCCTTACATTTTGTTCTGGATTTTAAGTAGCTGGCAAATGGTTGTATAGTCCTTGTCAATGCCTTTGTTTGTAGCTAGCTTTTTTAATATCTTGTAAAAAATAACAGTTTAAAAAATATAGAGCAATACGAAATTTTGTAATTATTATTCTGTTACTGCTGGTTTAGATATCACGTATCACAACGACATAATATTTAGATAATTTAGTAACGGTAACACTAAAATGAAAACGTAATAATCATATTCTGTTTTGTGGTATTTTAGCTGAAACTATATTATTGAAATAGGGTTGCATGAGTAATTTATAACTGTTATTAGAAATATAAATTGCATAAAAATATTGTAATTAACTAAACTTGTTATCTTTTGCTTTACTTTAGAATTTTGTTTGCTTTCATTCCTTTTATTATTTTGTACTTTAATAATAAAATTATTTCTGCAGTTGCTAATATTCCTTGACTAAACTAAATTTATGTAAATTTAATCAAGAGTTATTTTATGAATATAAGTAAAATTATTTTTTCTCATTTATACACAGCAAAATATATTTATGTAAATTTACCACTGACTTGAACGACTAAAAAGAGGGGGACAAAGATGCTCCAATAACAATCGAGTATTTGGCAAAAAAATTCCTCCCCTCTCCTGTAAATGAAGGCCCACGTGAAATTTTACCCTGTGTAAATAAAAAGATGTAATAAAAAACACGAATATTGGATATTTTTCCAGTTTTTTTTAAAGGTTTTAACATAAGATAAATATACCTTTCCTTACGCAATCCTGCTTTGTTAGGCAAAGGGATTATACGAAGTTGCCTACATTTAGAAGGTAAAATATGAGTTGTACGGTTTCAAAATCACGTTCTCTTTAGCACTCGCGTCTGTGTCTCTCGGAGATATTTGTCTCTTCCGAAATTCATGTTCCTTTGATAGATGTTTACACGGGGAACATGTCTCCACTAAAACAACTGAAATATGGAGGTTCCGTGTAATACAAATGCAGAGTAAGCAAATTTATTTCAAACAAATATGAGTTATTATATTCAAACCGGGACATCTAGATTTCCAGTTACTATCTAAAGTGTTTTTAATAAATTATTAAAAGGGCATAAGACAAAAATGGGAACTTTATTTTTTGTTTCAGAATTTATATTTTTTCTGGACTTTACTATTTTGGGTCAAAAACCCTAATAAACTCCGAGATAAAATTAACGCAACAATATACATTTGCCACAAATTGGTGCTATATATATTTTCTGAACCAATGATTTTTTATTGGATTGTTAAGGTTATTTACCTACTTAAAAATGTTATGTTGTTTTATCGAAAATTTGTATTACTTCGTCATTTCTTGCCCTTCTTTAGTATTAGGCATTTCACCTCTTCGTTTGCTAGCAGGGCCATTCCCGAGGGGACCTACAGCTTAACGTGAGTTTCGAACCACGATCATAAGTCATGCGATGCTCCCCCAAGGGATATCAACTCCTTATTTCTTGCATCATTGTATGACCTACCGATTGGGGAGTATGTACATTGTACCTACTTCCGCATCTCACGAGATATCCGATCTCATCCGGCCTGGTTACCGGCATGAATGGGGCGTGTTGGGAGATAATACTTTTTACACTCTTCCTTGCATTCTTATACCTACTAAAATTCAGACATATTTTTTTTTATTGTGCGTATGCCCACTCCGAGGATCAAACTCGGTCACGTGTAACCAATACAAAGGTAGATTTTCCTCCACGGTCGCTAGTCGCTGGCGACTACGACCCAGTAGCGACGACTAATTTGCGAAAATATGTACAATGGTTTATTTTTCTAAAAGTTACCGAATTTCAAAAATACTACTGGGTCGTAGTCGCCAGCGACCAGTGATGTTGAAGGAAAACGTATTTTTTGGTCTGATAATTTATTTATTTATTTATTTATTTTACATTAAGGAATACAAAACGGGACTAACCCAAAAACAGTATTCACTAAATAAAAAAACATATAGTTCTACTGTAACAGTAGTATTATCTCGTTAAAAAAATTTTTTAAGATATATAAATATATAATTTTGAAACAAACAATAAACAATATAATAGTAGGCAGATAAGTCCTATTATTATAATAACTAAATTCACAAATATGATGTAAATAAAACTTTTTTAGTGCACTGGTCAGTGCCATTAGGGAAAGAAAACAAATATCCAGTGGAACCAAGTTTGAAAGTGTATTGTACGATTTACAGCAACGATTCAGAGGCGAGTTAGAGTGATAATTGCTAGTACTAGGTTGTATCTGAAAAAAAAACTTATTTCGCGTGTTATAGGATGGAACGTTTATATTTAGTAAATTAATAATTGGCGTTGAATCAATCATGTTGTTGAGAATTTTGTGGGAAAATTTAATGTCATACATTTGCCTTCTATCCTCGAGTGATAATAACTTAAGATTTTGTTTAATTCAAGTCAAGTTGTCGTTTAAATAAAATTTATAGCGAAGGTATTTTATAAACTTTTCTTGGACTCTTTCGATTTTACTAATATATACATTGTATTGAGGATTCCAGATCACCGATCCAAATGAAAGTACACTATTAACATATGACATGTATAATGTACGAATAAACGAATAGATTCTATTTGTTTAAAGCCCCTACAAGTTCTTATAATGAATTATTATTGCTTTGGTAGTAATTTGCTGGATGTGATGATCAAATAACATTTTACAGTAAAAAAATACCTATGTCTTTTACGATGGAGACTCTTGTTAGTGGTATATTGTTGATAGTATAATTTGATAAAATATTATTTATATTTCTAGAAAACGTAATAGTGTAACATTTTTTAAGATTAAGATAAAAGCAGTTACGTTGGCAGTATGAAAAAAGTCTGTTTAGGTCCTGCTGAATGAGCAAGGCATTTGAAGGATTATTGACCAAATGAAATTTTTTTAAGTCATCTGCGTACATTAAAAAGTAACAAAATTTAAAGCAGCTGATAATATCGTTAATATAAATATTAAATAAAAGTGGCGCCAGATGAGACCCCTGAGGCACCCCAGAACTGACCTTAGTAGGAGCCGACGTAAACATACCTATTTTGACGGCTTGGGTTCTGTTGCTGACATAAGAAGTCATCCATCGAAGCAGACTCCCATGAACACCGATGTCAGCAAGTTTATGTATCAAAATATTATGGTCAATTTTGTCAAATGCCTTACTGACGTCAGTATAAACCGCGTCTACCTGATAACCCGCATTGATACTATCGAGCAGGTACTGTGAATAAATGAATAGGTTACTCTCACCGGAACGTTTTTTCATAAAACCGTGCTGTTCGGGGTTAATAATATGTTTACAATCTATATATAGGTATTAACATATGATTGACTCAAAAAGTTTAGCTATAATACATAATTTGGATATTGGCCGATAATTTTCCGCAAGAAATTTATCGCCGGACTATCAAAGCCGATTTCCAGATCCGAGGAAATCAACCCTCATTTGGAGACTTATTAAATATAATATACAACGGTTCAGATATTTCATTCACACATTCCTTTAAAAACCTAGTGGGGATGTTATCATCACCGGCAGCTTTATCTGGAAGTTCTTTGATTTTTTTTTTTTAATTTATTTATTTAATTTCCCAACCAACTTTACAAAAGTTTATTACAGGGAAATTTTTAATTAACAAAAAAAAAATTAAGATTAAGAGTCAAAATTATACAATAATTATATATATAACAAAGAAAACAGTAATATGTTATATTTTTATTAAATGTTTTTTAAATAAATATTTGAACTTTTTTATATTGATTGTATTTTTAATTTTTTTTGGAATATTATTATAAATTTCTATACCATCATGATCCGATTGGCATTTTTGTCCAAAATTGGTTTTTATTTTTACGGTTTTTAAATTTTTATTTTTTCTTGTATCGTGTTCATGAAAAGTTGTGCTATCAATAAATTTTATTTCAAAAGTTTTAATCTTTTCATTGATTGAGTGAATTAATATACCTACTTTTAATTTATATACATTTTCTATATCCAGATAATTATTTGGTTTATATAAATTTACAGTAGGCTCTAAAAATGGTAATTTATGAATGCATTTTATGGCTTTATTTTGTAATTTTTTTAAAGGATTGATATTTGACAAACATGCAGAACCCCAAACTGATATTAAATATTGCAATTTTGAATATATTAATGCAAAGTAAATATTTCTTAAAAATTTTAATGGGATGTAATATCTTACTTTGTATAAAATACCAATTAAAGGAGAAATATTATTTCTTAAATTATTAATATGTGTTCTCCAACTTAAATTTTCATCTATATGTAAACCTAAAAATTTTATTGTATTTGAATATTTTATAATATGTCCATTAAAAAGTAATTGCAATTTATATCCAACATATTGATTTGTTTTAGTTATTATCATAAAAGAAGATTTTTCAAAATTTAAAGTTAATTTAAAACTTTGTAGCCATGAATAAATTTGAATTAAATCTTGTTTTATATTATCTAAAATTTGATCTATATTATCATCAAAATATATAATTGTTGTATCATCTGCAAATAATTTTAAATCGCCTTTTAATTTTAAGTTTGAAATTGAATTTATGTATATCAGAAAAAGAATAGGTCCTAAAATTGATCCTTGCGGTACACCACAAGTAATGTTTTTAAATGAACTTTTTGTGTTTTCAATTTGTACAAACTGTTTACGGTCAGTTAAATAATTTTGAAACCAATTATAAATATTTCCCCTTATTCCAATATTATAAATACATTGCAATAAAATATCATGGTTTACTGTATCGAATGCCTTACATAAATCTAAAGACACTAGGCAACATTTTTTATTATTGTCAACCTTATTTTGAATTTTTGTGATAACATTTGCCACTGCAACCTCCGCGTCCCTAGATTTACGAAACCCATATTGGCCATGAAATAATAATTTTTGATTTTCTAAAAAATTGGATATTTTTTGTTGAACAATTTTTTCAAATACTTTTGAAATTACTGATAGCACAGAAACTGGACGATAATTGTTACAATTAGATTTTGAATTTGCTTTTAAAATAGGAAAAACTTTAGCTATTTTTAACTTTTTTGGTTAAATTCCTTTTTCCAATGATAGTTTTATAAGGTACTTTAAGATTGGAGTTATTTCTACTTTGACACTTTGTATAATTTTGACTGTAATATTATCAAATCCACTGGCTTTTTTTCTATTAAGTTCTTGAATTATATCTTCAATATCTTTTTCAAAAATTTCATTCATATCGAAAAACATAGATGATTCATTTTCTAGACATACAATTCTTGGTGTAATCATAATTTTTTTTGCAAGTTTTTCTCCAACATTTACAAAATGTTTATTCATTTCTTCACTGACTTCATTCTTATCTTCAATTTTGTTCCCATTTATAACTAGATGATCAATTTTTTTTTTATTTGATTTATTTGTAAGGATTAAATTTAAATTGTTCCATATTGCTTTTTGGTCTCCATTATTAAATTGTTTACTATAAAACGCATTCTTTGTTTGTTTAATTTTTGTTTTTACAATTTTATTATAATCTTTGTATGTTTCTTTAAAGTTGTTATTATCTGGATTTCTTTTATATTTTTCATAGTATTTATCTCGAATCTTTATCATTCTTGTTAACTCTTTATTAAACCATGATTTTGAATTTTGTTTAATTTTAATAGATTTTTCATACGAGCATTTTTCAAATGCTTTTATAATTTTTTTATTAATAGTTGTGATAGGTATGTAATAAGTTTATTTCTTGCCCCCACTTGGGTAGATTCGCCTATTGTATATTAAATCCGCATTTTCCATATTCATCTGTCAACTTAATTTGTTGCTGTTTTTACTTTATGCGTATTTTCCCCCAGCACTAATTAATTATCAACTCGATGATACTAACATATTATATGGGATTAATAATCGTGATGACATAACCCAACAGCAAATTTATGTACAAAACAAGGATAATGACTTGAAGGATTGTGTTTGAAATTTTCACTCGCTGCTGTTCGGTCATCTCCGCTTCTTGTTTAATTACAGTATTATTTTAAAACGACGTCCGCGTAAAAATAGGAATGATTTTGGTAATTTACTTTTATTTTTTTTCGTGTTTTCGTCCTAGTTGTAGCTAGTATAAGAATCGTCTTTGGAATAGAATTATTAAATTTATATTAAAGAACAAATTATTCATCTGATTTTTATACACAAAACATGGTTAACTTTAATAAAGGGGATGCATAATTGGGGTGACTACAGTCGGTTTTTTTTCAAAATTAGGGGGTCCTTCGATGCTCAGTTTGGAGAGAAGAATGGAAAATTCAAAATTAGGAAAAAGGGGCCTTTAAAAGTTCTTACTTGGCGACTTGTAGAAGGTCTCCAATAGGCCTGCTTGGGCTAGGGTTTTCTGATTTCCTAGCTTATTAGAATGCGGTGGAAAAACTATAATTTTGCGACTGACGCGAGCCGGACGTCTCTGTTGGTCACCTTACACTCGACTCGTGCTTCCTGATCCGCTGCCAAGAGCAGGCGGTTCACAGGAACCCTAAAAGGCGACTATACACGCGGAGATATTATGATATACAAATTGAGCTTAGACCGCTTGATATTAAATTTAAAGAAAATGTTAAAATGTAAATTTAGAATTGAATGATGAATATTATAATGATCAAATATATCAAAGAAATCAATAAAAAAAAAACTTAACTTAATAATAAACAATAACGTGTGTCGTCCACGCTTGTGTGGACGGACTAATAATGATATTAAAATGGAGCACTTAATATTTTTTCTTACCAGATAATCAGATTTTAAGATTTCCGAAAAATCTGGCTGCCTAACAGAATAATGGATTTATACATATAATATATATATATACATTAAATTTCTAATTCAAATAAAATATCGATCATGATTATAAAGCACCACAAGCGCGCAGATTTTAAATCAAACGAGCCAGTTAGTTATTTGTCATAAGGAATGTCCAATACATTATAAAAAATTTTAAATTGAAATATTTTAGGATGTGGTAACAATTTTGATAAAAACATTGCAAGAAGGAGAAAAGGCACCGCAAGTAAAAATTTTTACCAAAATTGACATAAATCAATACAATAAAAAAAACATTTTTATACATATATAATTATAACCATAAGGCGATAATATTTTCTAAATGTTTCAAAAATATACCTATTATACATGTCTCATTTTTCTATTTTAAAATAAGCTTTAAAATGTATTACTACTTAAACGTTTTTTTTTATGATAAAACACCTGCACTGTAGGAAAAATCCTTTAAGGCGCTCTGGGAGCGGTGCGATTGCGAAAAAAGCGATTAACGTTAGTCTTGAAACGTTGAAGATTGTATTCATTGGGAAACACGACCTCAGGAAGATCATTCCACAAAGATGACGTTCTCCAGATGAATGAATTCTTGAACAATGAAGTTCGAGGAGTACTAAGCTGAACAACATATGGATGAGCGGCAGCGATTCGCCGTGTATTTCTGTTTTGCATTGCTCTAGGTGGAATCAAGTGGGCAATGTCAGTCGAACACCTGCCATGGAAATATCTGTAAAAGAGAGCCAAATCACCAACCTGTCTTCGATGCTCCAGGCTATCGAGGGTCTTGGTCAGCTCGGGGTCGCCGATCAGACGAACGGCTCTCCTTTAAATGGAATCCAGTAGCCGAAGGGTGTGCTTGGGTGCAGAGCTCCAGACATGAGAGCAATATTCTAATGATGGTCGAATCTGGGCTTTGTAGAATGTCAAAAGTTGATGAGGTGTGTACAACCTTGTGGTGCGGAAAAGTACACCAAGTTTCTGTGCAGTTGCCTTGGAAATTGCGGCAACGTGATCATGCCAAGACATATTACCTCTCAGATTGACCCCCAGCAAATTAATAGACGATGCCAGGGGAATTGCGTGTCCTGCCATGACTATATCCGGTTCTGCAATGTTAACCTTTTTGGAGAAGACTGCTGCCTGGGTTTTCTTAGCATTAAATTCGACTTGGTTACTGTCACCCCAAGCCAAAATTTCTTCCAGGTCATTGTTGAGGCGCAATACTTCATGCTGCCTGCGAAGATGTGCGTCGGCAGCGGATGTTTGGGGAGTCAAGGTAAAAGATGAGACAAGTGTGCTGTCATCAGCAAAGCTATAAATTGGATTTTGGGTTTTCACTAGAAGGTCGTTAATATACAGTAAAAAGAGTGTAGGCGACAATATGGACCCTTAAGGTGTCTGAGAGAAACCCGTCAATCGCCACTTGCAGAGAACGGTTCTTAAGGAAGCTGGTTAACCATAAACAAAATCCATTAGGCATACCGTAGGATCGCAATTTACTTAGAAGCCCATCGTGCCAAACACGATCAAAAGCCCTAGAGATGTCCAGTGCAACAGCCCGGG
Source organism: Polydrusus cervinus (assembly GCA_935413205.1). Classification (NCBI taxonomy): domain Eukaryota; kingdom Metazoa; phylum Arthropoda; class Insecta; order Coleoptera; family Curculionidae; genus Polydrusus; species Polydrusus cervinus. Next base: position 23,126,535 of record OW284520.1, on the reverse strand, counting down.
ATTCTCCATGATGTTCGATGGTGTTGCTCCAAAGATGGGTGACATATGCCAGAAGGTCACCTGTTGATCTGGACTTTCGAAAACCGTATTGATGGTCGCTGATAATGTTAAGCCCTTCCAGATACTTTAGGAGTTGTTGGTTAATAGCTTTCTCCATTACTTTTGAAATTACTGAAAGCAATGCTACTGGTCGGTAGTTGCTTGGCAGGGTCTTTTTACCTTTCTTTGGAATGGGCTGGACACTCGCCGACTTCCAGCAGGATGGAAATATTCCTTTTTTGTAGGATAAGTTGAAAAGTCTACAAAATACTGGTGTAAGTTCATCGGCGCATGTCTTGAGAACAATAATAGGAATTTCGTCTGGACCAGAAGCTTTATTGACGTCGAGTCCTTTAAGGATCCGTTTAACGAGACGCTGACAGAACACGATTATTAAAGACTAGACTAATCTACGATACTAGCATACCGCCATGAATATCGAATTAAATAGAAACTGCTTCATTAAATTTTATATACAAAACGCTTAACCAGGTAAGGTTGGTAAATTATTTTCAGTAAAGCAGTGTCTGAAAAAATATTAACGCTGAAACACTATATTAAGCTTTTAAAATAACCACACAAAAAAAAAACAATGACAGTGTAAAATTTCCGAAAAACGTATTTTCCCAGTTGCTATGTATCTATATGGCTTTAGACTTAAAACCAGATACTCTCAGATACTTAATATGTCCGCGGATGGGATTTAAAAGAGGACAAATTGACCAAAATAATAATGATACGAAAAAAAGTTATTCCTTATAAAAGTTTTAGCTTATAAAATGAATGAGATTCACATTTTGAAACATTTAATTTTTTCTACAGGGAATATAAAAAGTAGAGTACCTACATATCTTAAATATTATTCCAATGCACTATTATTCCAGAAATTTGAAGAAAAAGCGCCTTAAATTTCAAGTAGCTTATACCAAAAGAACAAATATTAAATATGTTTTAAATTAAACCCTAAGCCGAAGCAAAAGATTTCATTCAAAAATTTAAATATTAAAAGTAACGGGTTTCTGAAAGTAATGCTATAAAACTCGTTACTTTTGCTATTTAAATTTTTAATGAAATTTCGTATTTAACACTTTTTTCATAACAAATATGTGAACAGATTGAAATCTCTATGTACACCAATCAATTTACTACTGTAGCTGGACTAAAAACAACATGAAACAAAATTCAGCAATTCTTTCCTATAATTGATTACATTCCTATCATTCCATAACGTTAATTACTTTTCAATTAATAGAAATATTTCATATGCACCATAGAAGTGCAACTAACAACATACCATTGCACTAAAAACTAATTCCCAGCTTCAAAGCTCCCCGATTTGCATACCGAATTGAAGAGAGAGTACTTCATTAGATTTGATAAACGAAAAGCCCAACATATTTGGGATGCTCAAATAATATTTTCAGTAGAGCCATATACCAGGTAAAAACTTTAATTTTACACGGAGGGAAATTTATAATACAACAAGACAAATGCAACATGTATAATATTATTTACTATAATTTAAATAATATAAATTTCTCTAGTAGTATATAGATCCAGTATATTACCGTTTATAATAATATAATTTTTCTCAATATAAATTATTATATTATTTTTTTCTACTCCCAAATGGAAATTTGCTGTTTCCTTTACACTAAGAAGAGAAGAGAAGTGGGCTTTTCTGGTTAACTGATTAGCACTGGACGTACTTCTAATGCCACGGGTTCTCCGTGCAGTGCTTTCCTAACCAACTTTATTTGAATCCACCCTATTTCGCGTCAAGGCGGAACCAAATATAGTTAGAACCATGTCACTGCAGGGGGCACATGCAATATAGTGAACAGCTGAAGGCTTTGTTTGCTATGCAAGGATTAGGTCAGCTAAAGGCTTCGACCAAACCCAGCACTCGGCGTACTTCTAACGCCACTGGTTCTCCGTGCAGCGCTTTCCTAATCAACTTCATTTGAAAATAATAAAATCTGAACTATTTTTATTGCTAAGACAATAGCAACATTCCCCGACGTTATCTAAGGAATGCAATAACAATTACGCGTGCGCATCACACCTAAATATATTTTTTATACTTTCACCTCTTCAAACTTTTGTTATCCTCCGCTAAGGCCGTCAGCTAAAACTTTACAAAGTCAACTATTCCACCTCTAACACGTTCCGACGGCACAATAGCAACCACAGCCGGGGATAAAGCAAACCTACTTGCTGAACTGTTTTCCTCGCATTCCACTGTAGACTTTCAGGGAAAACCACCACCCAACATTCCCTCAATTCTATCGCAAATGTCTGAAATCGTGTTCCGTCAGCGTCTTGTTAAACGGATTCTTAAAGGACTCGACGTCAATAAAGCTTCTGGTCCAGACGAAATTCCTATCATTGTTCTGCGCCGATGAACTTACACCAGTATTTTGTAGACTTTTCAACTTATCCTACAAAAAAGGAATATTTCCATCCTGATGGAAGTCGGCGCGTGTCCAGCCCATTCCAAAGAAAGGTAAGAAGACCCTGCCAAGCAACTACCGACCGGTCGCATTGCTTTCAGTAATTTCAAAAGTAATGGAGAAAGCTATTAACCAACAACTCCTAAAGTATCTGGAAGGGCTTAACATTATCAGTGACCATCAATATGGTTTTCGTAAGTCCAGATCAACAGGTGACCTTCTGGCATATGTCACCCATCTTTGGAGCAACACCATCGAACATTATGGAGAATCCCGGGCTGTTGCACTGGATATCTCTAGGGCTTTTGATCGTGTTGGGCACGATGGGCTTCTAAGTAAATTGCGATCCTACGGTATGCCTAATGGATTCTGTTTATGGTTCACCAGCTTCCTTAAGAACCGTTCTCTGCAAGTGGCGATTGACGGGTTTCTCTCAGACACCTTAAGGGTCCATATTGTCGCCTACACTCTTTTTACTGTATATTAACGACCTTCTAGTGAAAACCCAAAATCCAATTTATAGCTTTGCTGATGACAGCACACTTGTCTCATCTTTTACCTTGACTCCCCAAACATCCGCTGCCGACGCACATCTTCGCAGCCAGCATGAAGTATTACGCCTCAACAATGACCTGGAAGAAATTTTGGCTTGGGGTGACAGTAACCAAGTCGAATTTAATGCTAAGAAAACCCAGGCAGCAGTCTTCTCCAAAAAGGTTAACATTGCAGAACCGGATATAGTCATGGCAGGACACGCAATTCCCCTGGCACCGTCTATTAATTTGCTGGGGGTCAATCTGGGAGGTAATATGTCTTGGCATGATCACGTTGCCGCAATTGCCAAGGCAGCTGCACAGAAACTTGGTGTACTTTTCCGCACCAAAAGGTTGTACACACCTCATCAACTTTTGGCACTCTACAAAGCCCAGATTCGACCATCATTAGAATATTGCTCTCATGTCTGGAGCTCTGCACCCAAGCACACCCTTCGGCTACTGGATTCCATTCAAAGGAGAGCCGTTCATCTGATCGGCGACCCCGAGCTGACCAAGACCCTCGATAGCCTGAAGCATCGAAGACAGGTTGGTGATTTGGCTCTCTTTTACAGATATTTCCATGGCAGGTGTTCGACTGACATTGCCCACTTGATTCCACCTAGAGCAATGCAAAACAGAAATACACGGCGAACCACTGCCGCTCATCCATATGTTGTTCAGCTTTGTACTCCTCGAACTTCATTGTTCAAGAATTCTTTCATCTGGAGAACGTCATCGTTGTGGAATGATCTTCCTGGGGTCGTGTTTCCCAATGGATACAATCTTCAACGTTTCAAGACCATCGTAAATCGCTTTTTTCGCACTCGCACCGCTCCCAGAGCGCCTTAAAGGATTTTTCGTACAGTGCAGGTGTTTTATCATAAAAAAAAATACGGTCGTATTTGCCAATACCCCAAACTTATAGTAGTGTTCACCCTGTATATGGATAAGTTAATAAAATGGCGCTCAAGTACTCTTTATAAGTCTTCAATATAACCAGACAAAAGAAGTAATGACAGTAGGAAATTTCTTGGAAATATATTTCCCAGGTAGGATTTCAATTATTTGGCTTTAGCATCGACAGCCTTCTTCTCAAGTAAGCCCAAACCTTATGGATGTCATTCTAAATTTTAGCGTCCTTTTTCAATTTATATTTTGCAGCCTTTAGCGTTTCTTTCAACCGTGAAATATTATTATTTTTATCAGTTTCTATAATTTATCGGATATAACAGTAAATATATTGAAAATTTATCTACATTTGTCAGAATTCCACTGGCTTTATCACTACATTTCGATTTTAATTGTATAATAATTTTCTGTATTTTTACTTTTTGATATTTTTTATGCCTTCTCCGAGATAATAAATATATACAAAAGTATGTAACAAAAACATAGACTTTATTAAATCTACGCCATAAATACTACCTCCAGACAATGTTCTAATATTCTCTAAAACGTTTATATTATAATAACAAAAAATCCAAATCAAGAATATTGATTCTTAAATCAATAATGCTCATTACAAGCCCAACTTTATTGTATTAAATAATGCTAATTGACATTTTGACGTACCACGTGTAGTTTAGTGCAACTACTAATTATGGATCATATTTTAGTAGTTAAGAAAACCTCTTAAAATCATCTTTAAAAAAAATGTATTTAAAAAATAACCAAGAAAACCTTTGTACTCAAGCATCACGAATAAATTAGTAAATAACATTTAATTGTTTGACAAGACAAATAAGGAAATGTTCAAGTTTATTTGACAATTACCCGAAAAAACTATTTCGATTTTATTGAATGCTACTTTTACTACTGGTATTTTAAAATAAATATTAAATCTTATATGAATTTTACCATATTGCTGTTTATTAGCGTTTTCAGTTGACTGATCTCGCGAGCACTCTGAGAGTGGCTTGTTCAGTTGTCAAAATTGAGTGATCTAACTCAGATTACGTTTGATGACTTTTTGAACTGCTTGCTCGGACTTCGGTAGCGGGTACTTTTAACTAATAAAAGATACTTCTGTGCATTCATATTGAATAAATTAATGAATATATTAACCCAATTAATAAACTTTAACGACCTTTCCTGGCCTTTTGATTGAACAGAAAAATAACTTGACGAAGAACGAAGACGAGAAATAATTCCGTGCATTCACAATGAATATATTAACCCAATTATTAAACTTTAATAATGACTTGAATTAATGACCTTTTCTGATTTTCTGATCGTTAAAAATCGTTAATCTCTTAGTAAAAAGGCTACGCGCTTGCGTAAATACCCAAAGAAAATGTATTTGGATATTAAAAGCATCTATCATACCTTTACCTCTCTTAACTAATACATTTTCTTTGTGTATTTCTACTAATTTGATGGAAACAGTTTAATATTATTTTAAAAACAGTCTAGACAACAGAAGATTATGTTTAGAGATGTAAAGGCATAAAATTTAATACTACAAACAAAGTGGCTTAACAACAAATGCTGTAAAATTATGCTTACTTTCCATAACCAATTTTAATATAGTAGGCATACAATATTTTCCTTCTAGTTTAGGGTAAAGGTTGTTTATTTTGTATAATCGTTATGAAATAGTGCCCTGCTTGGTAATATGATAAAATAATGCTATAAACACAGTAGGTATTCATAATTTAGGAGTTTAACATTGAAAAAAAATACAGTGAGAGTTCTGGACTTGCATTGGCTTTATTTGTTTTGAATCAAAACGTTTAAACTGGTAAGTATCGTTAGTCGTCTTCAGGTAAATAACTATAATTACAATTATTTGTACACCGAGGTGGTGCATCGTAGTTGGAAACATAGGAAATCTCATGCAAGTTTTAAACTATCCAGATATTTGCTCCCCTGTTAACTTTAGCGTGGGGTTGTAGGGTGACTTAACTTATTTGAATAGGATTGCAGTTGGGTTTTCAATGGAATTCCACAGGTGATGCTGCGGACGCCAGCATTGATTGGACTTGTCAACCTTTGATTTGTCATTATCAAATGTAATTTGAAAGTAATAGATTTTTTACTGGTAATAAATTTTAAGTATGTAATTATTATGAGTCACACAATAAAAGAAAAAGTCACTATGATAAAATGGTACTATGCGGGAAAGAGCTTAAGCTTTGTATTTGATATGTTTTCTGTTTATTTTCCTGATGGACCCATTCCTACCAAGTAGGCAATACAAAAAATTAAGTTTTAGTCGAAAGGCACTGTCATAAACAAATGCAAATGCACAGACAGGCTCATGAGAGAGCTGAAAGAAACAATGATCTTTATATTTTACTTCACGTCAAAGAAAATAAAAATATCAGCACTAGAAGTCTCAGGCAAGGGGTAGAAAAGCATCACACCACAGTACTGGGAACTGTGAAAAAGCATAAATATTATTCATATAAGTATCAAAACCTTCAAGAATTTTTAAAAGGGGATGAAGAGCGAAGATCACTTTTTCGTTTTGAAATGATGGAGCGAGCTAACAACAACACATATTTTTTACAAAATATTTGCTTCTCAGACGAATGCATGTTTACATACAAGCCGAATATACAAAATTATCCGTACTGGAGCCTAAAAAATGAACATCGCATCGTCTTGCATGCCTCCGAATTCAATAAATGGCGGATTATTAGAACATTGTATAGTTTATTTATAAAAAAATTATTAGGTTTGGTTATAAATAATTGTTCATTTTTAAACACCCTCTTATTTTCTTTCTTTTTAGCAATCCTTGATGATTTTAACACTATTTAATAGGTTTTATTTTCCGTAAAATAATTAAATAAATAAGAAACAATAAAGTTTTTTATTAAAGGTCCGTTTTGAAGATAATGTTTTGTAAATTACATTTGACAATGACAAATCACAGGTTGACAAGTCCATCAATGCTGGTATCCGTAGCATCACTTGTTGAATTTTATTGCAAAACCAATCGCAATCGTATTTAATTAAATTAAGATTTTGTTGTCCAAAAATGTTTAAACTTCGCATGTGTACTCACCACACAGAGACCGTAAAAAGTCTCCCTACAACCTCTCTCTAAAATTAACAGGGAAGCAAATATTTGGAGAGTCTAAAACTTGCATGGGATTTCCTATGTTTCGAACTACGATGCACTACCCGGTAAAGCGTAGATAAATTCAATTTTTTTATAAAGTGGTAAAATAAGTTCAAAATTCCATATTTAATTAAGGTAGTCAACTAGTTGTAAAATAAAAATATATAGCTTTAGCATAACTGCTCATTAAAAAGAGAATTATAGAGTTCAAACAAATTGACAAAATTCAAATATAGAGCCAATAATAATTTATTGATCAGCTAGTCTGCGTACCTATTGGTTGGCTACATTTACACTAGCTTTGGTTTTATTCATAATTTATATTTGAATACAATACCTTATACCTGTTTTTTTAATAATATCCATAAATACAAAGTGAATAATTATTACTTTTAGGGTAGATTAACTAGTAAGCTCAAGGCGTCATTTTTAAATTTCTTTTTTATAAGTAATTGTTCCTTTCAAAAGTACATTAAACGTATTATTTAATTATCTATATTATATAAAGCGGATTTTTGCATTTTAGTATTTTAATGATATTTAAAAGACAATTGCCTTTTATGCGAACCTGATTTTAAAAGATAACAAAGCACTCTCTTTTCCTTTGGGGAAAAATATAAGCCTAATGAAATTATTTTTAATCGCATTGAAGCTTACTCAAAGTTCGGTGAATACCTTTATTTTAGGGTAATAAAAATGTATTTCAAAATATTAATCATATTATAAGAGTGAAATGAAAAGACAAGAACATTTAAAATATCTACGAGTATGATATTCTTTAAACTGAAATTTGAGAAGATGTTACATTCTTAATAGACAGCATTTTGCAAAACACCTTTTCTGTCCTCTGGCACTGAAACTAGTTGAACATTAAGGAACAGTAAAGCAGTGAGTTTCATTTATAAGATGCTCATACAAGAAAAAAGATCTGAAATAAGGAAGAGTAGAATTTTTCAGTGTGACCGCCTTGGACTGAGGGTCATCTATGTTGACAGCTTTAGTCCCCTATATTAACAGATTCTCCTATAAATAACCTTGTACTTCACTACAACTTTTACCAAAAAATAGTACAGTTTTCAGTTAAGAAGTCGGTTCTCTCTTTGTGAAATCCTTGTAGGTTTCAGAACATGGCGTCGAAGGAATCATATAAATGCGTATACAGAAAAGATGTTAAGCACTGGATTAGTTAAGTTATCTTGTGATATGTTTTATATTTTTTTAATGTGGTTTGCACGATAAATAAGTACAAAATACTAGGCCCAACTAAACTGCTGGACAATTGCTTTCCAGTAAGAAAAATTTCGCCTAAATTTAACAGTAATATTTTCTGAACCAGATATGATATCAACCCACGGTTTTGAATAGTTGACAGATTCATCCCTTGAGAAACAATTGTCAATACTGGATTTTCTTTAACTGTAAAAAAATTTTATATACAGGTTGTTAAAGAAGACGATGATTTTTGCTCCAATTTTAATGGCGTGTAACTTTCACAATAATATTTTTAAGTTTTATTACTCTACGCCAATTGAATCACTGGTTCATAGCAAAGAAAGTAATTTGTCAAATTTTTGATATCTGCTATATTTTAAGAAATACCGATTTTTTGGAAAACCTTGCTTTATTTCAACTTATTGGTAGCTAGATCTCACTGTGCGTTGTATCGTGCAAACTTTGCAAGTGATTCTTATACCTTATGAAAAGCTTGATTATGTTCAGTAACAATAGTTGTACCTAAATGTTATGATGTACAGTGGCGTTTTTATAAACACCTATATGTCTATGGTTTATGAGTATAGTGTTAGAAAGTTAGAAATTAATAAATACATTTTTTCCAAAAATTAAATTGAAAAAATTATCTTTGTTAAAATTTTGTAAACACACTGTATAATATACCTGTAGTGCGATATGAGAAACTAAAAAAATAAGAAAAAATTGACCTAATCTAGGGGCGACTACTTTGAAATATAATGCAATCGTGAAAAATTGTGAGATATTCATAAACCACATATAAGTAGGTGTTTATAAGTACGCCACTGTACGTCATAACATTTAGGTACAACTATTGTTACTGAACATAATCAAGATTTTCATAAGGTATAACAATCATTCGCAAAGTTTGCACGATACAACGCATAGTGAGATCTAGCTACTAATAAGTTAAAATAAAGCAAGGTTTTCCAAAAAAATCGGTATTTCTTAAAATATAGCAGATATCAAAAATTTGACAAATTACTTTCTTTGCTATGAACTAGTGATTCAATTGACGTAGAGTGATAAAATTTAAAAATAGTATTGTGAAAGTTACACGCCATTAAAATTGGAGCAAAAATCATCGTCTTCTTTAACACCCTGTATATAAATTTTTTTGACAGTTAAAGAAAATCCAACACTGACAGTTGTCTCACAAGAGATGAATCTATCAACCGCTCAAAACTGTAGGTCGATATCATATCTGGTTCAGAAAATATTAACTGTTAAATTTAGGCGAAATTTTTCTTGCTCGAAAGCAATTGTCCAGCAGTTTATATTAGAAACTGTTAGTTACACTTTACAAGACTTTAAATGGTACCTTACTAAACTTAGAACCATGATTGATTTCACCCGCTACCTAATTTTATAAATCTAACTGACCCTGAGGACAAAATAATTTAATTTACGTGCGCAGTTTTTATTTAATTAAATTGAGATAACTGCTTTTTCTCTTTAGGGGTTAGAATAAACTTGTGTCCTATATACTTCATCCTACAAAATGTTATCAAAATTGACAATTAAACAATAATATTAGAAAAATAGCAGGAAATATAAACTCTGTACGTAACTTGCCAGATGTTCTTCCGCCTTGTTCTAGTTTGTTCTTACACTCCCGATGATCCCGATTCTATGCACTAGTTTGTGTAGGTCAACTGAGGATAGGGTAGGAATGTCCTCTGGTTCTAGTTTTAGTTACCCGAGTGTTTGTCTTTTCCGATCTAGTGATTCACAGTGAAAAATTATATGCTGTATCATTTCCTGTTTTGTCCGAGAGCCTGCAGCTTGGAACCGTTGTACAGTTGCCTTTAATGCAGTTTTTGTGTTTTTAATAATAAACTTAACAAATATCACACTAATGATTTCTACTTGACCTTTCTAATTACTTAGTAAATATATCACTTTGCTTTACGTCAAAGGCATTAGGATGTTGAATATTTAACTTCAAGAAAATTTGAAACATAACCTTTTGGGAAATTTATAAGAATCAAAACGGAGCTATTAATTAATTTAGTCCTATAATATACAAGGTGACCGTTATAACTTTATTATATCAAAGCGTATAATATACTGAGTTAGTTATAAGTTTTATAAGTAGATATTTATCACAATGCTTTATGTCATTCTTATTTATTTACCGGTTATAGCCACTTAATTCTGTTTATTAGCCACACATATTCTCATGAATTTATAGCATTAATAAAGTAGTATTTATTATTAATATAGTTTATAAAGGGGTGCTTATTATTAAAAGAATAACGATTTTTTTCGTATTTCTACTATTTAAAGATAATAAAATGGAGAAACAATACAGTATTTTAAAATATCCCGAGCTTACCTAATGACTCCGAGAGGTATGAGATTATATAAAACGGTGTACCGGGTGATTCATTAAGGGTGACGAGCGGCCATATCTCGGAAACTACTGGGCATAAAAATTCAGGAAAAAAAAAATTACAACTAAAGTGGCCATGAGAAAGTCCCGGAAATAATTTTTAACTTCCGCATTTAGCAGCAAGAGGGCGTAATTGAAAAGTAAGTTTTAAAATTTTACATATCTCCGAAAATTCCACATTAAGGTATATCTTTGATAACACCATTAAAAAGCTTGGACAATTATGCATCATTTTTATATGCTCATTGGCGTACCGACTTTAATAAGGGGGGAAAGTGTAATCAGTTAAATCGCTGTAACTTATAAACGACTTATCCGATTTTAGCAAATTAAAGACTGTTTGGAGGAGAAATGTATGCACTTTCACCAATCGTATTTAGGTGTCCATGAAAGTTCTCAAAAAAATGCTAAAGGGTGCAATTTGTAATAATAACACATTTTTTGATTTTGCTCCGAAAAAATAAATCATACGGTATAATTATGATACCATTCGTTTCAGCGTTATTGCCAACAGAATAATTTTTAATGAAGAAGTGATTATATATTTTTTAGGAAAAAAGTGGGACGCCACTGATATTTTTTCATGTGGATATTATTTCTGATTAGCCTGATCAATTCTGCATAAAAATGGTCTCTTGCGTTTTTCTCCTCAGGCACACATCATAATGCGCCTTCCGCGCCTACTGTTGAGACTTTCTTGGAAAGTGACTACGCCTTAAAGTGGCATTGTGATCCAGTTTTGCAGGTCTTTCTACTTATTACCTCCTGAGAGCCAAATGAACTTCTGTTGGGTGCATTACCTAAGAGCGCGATTATCTTGGCAACGCAGCCAGTTCTTAAACCTGCAACATGATTTATTTTAAAGAGGGCGATTCGATTACGACTAGGACAACGATCTTTGATTAATTTTTTTACTTAGTTTATACACCTAAAATATAAACCCATATTCCTTTTAAAACTAAATAAATACACAAAGTACATACGAAAAAGCCAATATATAAAGTCTTTATTCGCACATATGATTGGCATTTTCCTTAGCGTTTTCAAGAAATACTAAGAAAACTAACTTTTCCAGAGCCCTGCGAGAAGACATATTGCGCCTGGGGGGCCCAATGTGTCAACGCGCCTGATGGAAAAGCCCTTTGTCAATGTCCAACTTCGTGCAAGACCAAGATCGAACCTGTCTGTGGGACGGATAATGTGACATACGACAACCAATGCTTGCTGCGAGTGGCGTCCTGCAAAGCACGGCTGGACACCAGAGTTAAACATGCCGGAGAATGTGGTAAGCGTTTAACCAACACTGGTTTTCTTATTGAAGTTTTGTTTGGCTATATTGGCTCTTTAATTAATTTCTCAAGTACTTTGGTCGATAAAAATTAAGTTAAACGTTAGGAAAACGTTATGTTATTATATTATGTGAGCGATATGGTAATTTAGGGATTTCATTGTAATTACACTACGAATTTAACTTAACCCGCGTATCAAAAAAAAAACGACATCCTGGAATTTTTGGTAAGTTTTACCCTTTATAACTTTTTTGTTTTAAATCCGTTTTTTACACTTTTTCTGCCATTTTATAGATAATTTGATTAGGAATGTGCTGAATTCTGATAACGATTCATGTTCGATAGGGCGATATTATACCAGGTGAAACAATGTGTGTTTTTGTTTTAGGTTTTAAGCACGCTGTCGAGTTATTGGGGCTGTTATTTTTCATACTAATTATTTAATAGTTACTTTTTCTTTTTTGGCTCATTATAATATTATCTCTATTTTAAGAAGAAAACTTTTATTACGACCCTCTTCTAAACTGCTGGACAATTCAAGCAGACCGAGCTAATTATTAGGTGAACTTTGGAGTAAAATATTTTACGAACGAATAAAGCTATCGATGCGCGGTTTGCAAAATTTAAAAGAGAATTTAATTCTTGATATGCACATTTTTTCCGATTTTTTTTTACTTCTAACCATTAACTGTCTACAGGGTTTAAAGAGAAGTATGTTTTTTTTTAACAAAGTTTCTAAGTACCGGATTTCCACAAAAATAATTTCAAACTATTTTGGATGGCATTTTCTTTATCTCCTATTTATAGAGAACAAAGTAAATTCTTAAATTTTTGATATCCCTCTTTGTTCATGAAATTTCGATTTTTTTGTCAACCCCTGTAAATTTCAGGTATTTTTGTCATTAGGCCTTACAATGTTTTGTAAGAACGGGTTTTGGTAAGTGATTATAACTTCTTAGGACCACCTCTTTTGCAACGAGTACATTTTAATTTCTTGCGTTTCGTCGTGAGCAGTTATCCTGGCACGAAACACACGATGTGTGGAAATGGAGGCATATAAAATGAAAAAAATAAAAATAAAACCGATTATGGGTACGCCAACCCACCAAACCAAAACCCGTTCTTACAAAACATTGTAAGGCCTAATGACAAAAATACCTGAAATTTACAGGGGTTGAGAAAAAAATCGAAATTTCATGAACAAAGAGAGATATCAAAAATTTGAGAATTACTTTGTTCTCTATAAATATGAGATACAGAAAATGCGATCCAAAATAGTTTGAAATTATTTTTGTGGAATTCCGGTACTTAGAAACTTTGGTAAAAAAAACATACTTCTCTTTGAACCCTGTAGACAGTCAAAGGTAAGAAGTAAAAAAAAATCGGAAAAAATATGCATATTAAGAATTAAATTCTCTTTTAAATTTTGCAAACCGCGCATCGATAGCTTTATTCGTTCGTAAAATATTTTACTCCAAAGTTCACCTAATAATTAGCTCGGTCCGCTTGAATTGTCCAACAGTTTATTAGAGCAACAATTTTTGCTATATCTGTTGTAGTTAATGACATGCTGATACCAATAATCATTATAATTATTTTGACGCCTGCCACTGTCTAATACTTACAACAATTACAATGGTTGACTAAATTTAATGACTGGTGGTCTAATAAAATAATGTATTTTAAAAATATTGTGGATTTAAAAAAAATTGTAGGTATCTCTTCTAAAAATACAGATAATGTAATGAGTCAAAAAAGAAAATGTTAGTAATATATAAAAAAAACTATAATACTAACTAATAAAACTTCTATCTATAAAATGACAAAAGAATTGTAAAAATCGGATTAAAAACAAAAAGTTATAACGGATCATGCAAAAAATCCAGGGTGCCGCTTTTTTTTATCCGAGAGTTCATGTTGTCCCACTCGGGTTCATTCTAAATACTTATGTTTAATGCGTTGAGTTTACTGATTTTTTCTACTTTCTCTGGATCCTTATAAAATTGTGCAAGGTTTAAAAGTAAAAAATATTGCTTTACCAAACATTCTCATCGCGGCAGTAGCGCAGAGGTGAGGTACTGGCATTCGACCGTGGCGGTCCGGGTTCGAACCCAGAAGTGGACATACGCATAAAAAAAGTATGTCCTAAATTTAGTTGATAAAAAATGCAGTATGCTACTAGTGATTCCTAATATCGGGACCGAGAAGGGCGTTATAGATCTCTGGGGGCGTAAAAAGGATAACTAGTACATACACGTGGTTCAAATTTCACGTTAAACTGTAGGTTCTGTCTGGCTGATATTACCCAGACGATAGGGAATATAATGGGCCTTATAGGTCTAAGTATACTGCCTCTTCTACCAACTCCAGCAAATAAAAAACATCCTGATTCTAGGGTATACTTATGTATCAAGCCCCTGACATTTCTATATAATGTTTGTGTAGACCAGGGTGTATTTCCGGATTCGCTGAAATTGGCCAGGGTAGTACCTATTTTTAAGAAGGGAAGTATAGACTCGGCATCTGATTATAGACCGATTTCAATCATACCAATTTTTGGGAAAGTCTTTGAGGTTATAATAAAGAATAATATCAGTAGTTATTTTGAAGCCAATGGTCTTCTTAGTGCTTCCCAGTACGGCTTCAGGAAGGGTCAATCCACTGTCCAGGCGGTTGTTCAGATTGTGCATGACATTGTCGAGGGTCTCGAGGGGGAGAACATGTGAATTTGATGCTGTGCGACCTGAGCAGGGCGTTTGACTGTGTTTCGCATAAGCTATTGATTAGGAAAGTGTATCGATATGGAGTTAGGGGTAACCCTTTAAGCCTGCTAGAATCATATTTGTCTCAGAGAAAACAGTGTATTTCTCTCAATGATGATGTGTCAGATTTCGGATTAATCGAAAATGGAGTACCCCAAGGATCTGTTCTTGGGCCTCTTCTTTTTGTGATATATATATATATAAATGACCTGTTTTCCTTTCTCTCTCTCTATATGGATGCTTTTGTTTTGCAGATGATACAACTCTGTTGTGTCGTCACAAAAATATCCAAGACTTAAAATTAATTAGTTCTCTTCTGGCTGAGAGGGCCGATGTGTGGTTTACACAAAACTGTCTAAAACTTAACACAAATAAAACCCAAAAAATGATAGTTTCAACAAACCGTGACATTGTGGAGGGTCAGAGTGTGAGGGTGCTGGGTTTAATAGTCGACGACACTTTTAGTTGGACTCCTCATATCGGGTCTCTGTGGAGCAAATTGTTATCTGCAATTTTTCTAATAAGAAAATTAAAGGCACTTTTAGATCACCAGTTAGTGATAAATATTTATTATTCACTTTTTCACGCCCACCTTTCTTATGGAGTCATTTTGTGGGGAAACTCATCCAATTCCTTACGTATTTTTAGATTACAGAAAAAATCTGTGAGAGTTATTGCGGGTGTTGGTGTGCTGGACCACTGCAGGCTACATTTTATTAATTTGAGAATTTTGACGCTTCTATCATTATTTATTTTGCACCAATTGATTGAAATTCATAAAAATAATTTTCAGCTAAATTCAGATATTCACCACTATGGTACCAGGTCGGCTTATTTCATTAGACCAAACAGGTATAGACTTACTAAATCTGTAAATAACTCGCTCAAAATAGAGCTTTACAATGTGCTTCCTGCAACGGTTAAAAACTACAGCGAAAAAAAATTTAAAATTGTGGTTAAGAAATTTCTTGAATCACATGCTTTTTACTCAGTAAAAGAATACCTTGATGTTGTTAATTCAAGAACTTCAACTTTTGATTTGTTACTTGTGTTTGTTAATAATGTGTAATTACAAAGTTTGTTTACTTTTTCTTATACAATATGTGTGTATATGTGTTTAAAAATACACTTTTATGTAGTTAGAAGCATCCCTTAACGATGCTTCATATTTTATTTTATGTAACTTGCTACAATTTGTAATTTGCAAAAATGTGGTCAAATAAAAATATGTCTATGTCTATGTCTATACCCTAGAATCAGAATGTTTTTCCCCCTATATAGTATCCCTGGATGGGGTTACCTGGGATTACCCTGTATATCGTATAACATACACACCAAACTTGTAAACTAGACACTTAACTAATTACTTCTTTAATTAGAAATTTCTACAAATTCATTACTGAGTAGTAGTAAGAATTATAATAATAGCGTTTAAGAGATTTATTTACGTGCTTCAGAAAACATTTGAAATAAAAAGCTTTCATACACCTACACCTACATCTTTTGGAAAAGAAAAAAATTATTAAAAATGAAATACACATACAATAAGTTTTCAATAACATACCAAGCTATTTACAAAAATATGAAAAGATATTGAAGTACATGATACAAACTTACCCAATTGTCATATTTATTGCTACAAAATTCCGTAAAGGAGCAATAAGTCAATAACATAAATTCTAGAAATCGATAATAATGTCAAAATATATACCGGTTTAAAAGCACTGCGGTCGAACACAGTTTGGAGACATACAATTATACAGTAAGATGGAAAAATATTTTATAAATATTTATGTTAGATTTTGTTTGAAATAAAGGAACAATTTTATAGTTTTATATAAGTTTAAGCATTGACCACAAAATGATGTTATTTTCCATTAAATTTACAAACGACCCCGCCATTTAATTATCGTGAAATTCGTTTTTATAATATTTTGTGTATAAAAAAAAGACATTTTATTACCATCGCTAGACGCAGGTACCATTGCGATAAAAAAAAAGTAAAAATATTTTCTTTCAAACTGATAACTCACTGTCACCAGAATTCTTGTGTCAGTGTCATGTAATTTAAAAAAAATACCTTTAACTTCAGAGCAAAAATCGATCATATTTACGCGATTAAGGGATGGGGTTCCCATAAGGGACATTGCAGGCGCATTAGGGATAAACAAACAAAAAACAGTGTTGTTGGCTAAATCCAAAATTCGAGAACATGGAAGTATTGTGAGAAACCCAGGTTCTGGTCGCTCAAAGGTTTCCACCGATGACGAAGATACAACTTTAATTAATTATTTAAGGGACAACCAATTCGGTACCGCTATTAAGGCTAAAGAAGAAACCCATTTTCCTGAAACTTCAATTACAGCCCAAAGAAGAATTCGGGAGTCTGAATTCAAAAATAGGTGTTCTGCAAACAAAATATATTTAACAGAACTAAATAAGCAAAGACGAGTACAATTTGCTTACGAATACCAAAACCAACTGTGGAAGTTTTTTCCGATAAGAAAACGTTCCAGTCCTGTAATAATGGAAAAGTCCGAGTATATAGACCCATAAACACAAGGTATGATGAAAGATATACGCACAAGACAAATCAAAGTGAACGTTTTTCCGTAAATGTGTGGGGTTGGATTAGTGCTAGAGGCCGAGGAGTTTGTCAATTTGTGCAAGGACGGCTAACTGCAGGAACATATTGCAACATATTAAATAATGTTATGGTGCCATCGATTGAAGCCATATTCGGTGACCAAAATTATATTCTCCAACAAGATATTGCTTCCATTCATACTGCCCGCATAGTAAAAGATTACTTTCGACAAACTAACATCCAAGTTTTACCATGGCCTTCGAAGAGCCCGGACCTCAATCCCCTAGAAAATGTCTGGGGAGAAATGACCAAGTTCATGTATATACATGACTTTCATCCAAGAAATGAAGAAGAACTGCGCCAGGGGATAAACACAGCATGGGATAATTTAATCCAAGAGTATATAAGAAGCTTAGTCTTAAGTATGCCGCGTCGGTTACAAAAAGTAATTGAAAACAACGGCGCAATGACTAAATATTAAACAGCTGCTTTTAAGTATATATTATTTTAGGATGTTGCATTTAGAAATGTTTATTTTTGGTTAAAATTTTGTATTTTTACTCTTTTTCCACTTTTGGCTTTTGTTGTTTTTGGATTTTTTTTATATTCAAATCGATAGTTGTTATATATACTCTATTATTTTATTTAAAAGCTTAAAGAATTGTCCATTTTTAAAAGGTAGTTAAATTTTTTAAAGCACCTTTATTACAATACTTTTATTTCACCACGTATATAGTTGATTACCAAATTCATGGTAACGCCTAAAAAGTTAGGTGGCATAATTATATTGTTTGCATAGTGACGACGATATCCACTTCTCGATATCCTTATAGACCAAGAGTTCTATCTGGGACTACTAATTCTTGTACTATTTTTTTTATCGCAATTGTACCATATGCGCGATGTGGTGGAAATGCACTATTTGTTCGTGAAGACTCATCGGCTACTGTGCTAGAACAAAACCCTTGGTTTCTTTTCTTCTTGGGCCTGAATGGTCATGTTTATTAATAGATTTTTAAATTTAGACTTTACAGATATTGGATATTGTAAGTTATTTTTATGTAAAAAATATTATACTTCACAATACTATGAACTTCAGTAATAATTATTCTTTCTGGATGAATATAACTTTTCCACACCTACACATCCTTTCTATTGGTGAAAAAAAGTTAATAACTTGTTAGAAATTTGTAATGCGGGCCAATAAGAATCGCAATTTAAGACGGCTTTTTTGGCCTGATCGGATTCATTTATTTATTTGTTAGATACTTTACGAGATTTTAGATGTCATTTTGACTCAAGCATTGTCCGGGGATCCATACTTTAAATAACGATCTAATAATTTAGGATCTATGATTTCAGATTATCAATTTGACTTTTCTAAATTTTCCTACACTCTTAAAAATGACTTACGTTACCAAAAATAACTATTTTTAGTTAGGAAAACAAAAAAGATTTATTTCTTGCTTATATTTATCAAAAAATGATGCCATTAGAACAAAGAAAATATCTTGTTTTCATATTAGTTGGCAGAAATAAAATATTTGGTTTAGCTGAATTTTACTTTTATCTTATTTAAATGTTACATCAAGGTTCCTACAAACTTGTATTTATCAATTAAGCTTGTTGTAATAACACATTATGAATTTGTAGTCCCTATCATTTTGTTAATTTTGATTAAGATACATTCTTAGTTACTAGAACTAACTTTTCTTTTCAAGTAATACTATTCTTCATATTTATAACTTTCGGCATCGCTGTACGCACTTTACAACAGAGCCTTGACGCCCTTGACCATTGGGTGACATCATTCTAGCCAGGACTGTCAGGAGGTTATGTTTATGTTAGGGTGCTTTTGCGGTTCCATGTCCATTATTTCGTGTTTTTAAGGCAATAATTGGCCATTTTCATGGCCGTATGGACAATGGATGTGACAATATTTTTTGGTATATAATAACTTAAAAATGCTTTTTTTTTGTTTTGTTCTTGTTCTATGTTCTATTTCTATAAAAGAACGTCATATTGATGACTTTTTAATCTGACCAAGTACAACAAATTTCATATAGCTGTATATTTTAAATAGAAAGTCCCAGGGATATTTTTTGTTTTTTAATAATCGCAGTTGCAGATAAGAAAATTTAAATAAGAACATTTCAGTTCTATAAGCAATTGAACAACCCAAAAGGTTGAGTAAAATAAGTTAAAAATCTAGTGTTTCTGTTTTGTATTGCATAAGTATGTATTATAAAAAACATGAGAGAACCAGGACATAATAACGTTTCAAGACCAACGTTAATCGCTTTCTTCGCACACGCACCGCTTCCAGAGCGCCCTAAAGGATTTTTCCTACAGTGCAGGTGTTTTATCATAAAAAAAAAAAAATTGGAAATATTTTTTTTTTAAAGAAACCATAATATCCCTGATAATTTATTCCAATTAGTTTACGCATACACCTAATAGAGTAGTAATACCAAGGCATTTTTTTTATTTAAATTTGGACCTAGGAAGGAATATTTTTTTTAAAAGTTATTTCTATCAAATCAACTTCCTAATTTTGCCATGCGTTATAAGCAGTTCATTCAAACTTTCTAATGTGCAACTGCAATGACAAAAATATAAAATTTTTACTTATTTATGATTCAAATTCAACTTCTTTCTTACAATTAGAAAGTACAGAAAAAAGATGATAAACACATTGTTGTGACTACATACGTAATTGTTACTCTATAAAAATTTCAAGTTTGGCCCAAATAAATTATTGCTTTGGCAATATTTGTAGATTGCGTCATTAACAAAAACAATTTTTGCTTAGAAAAAATATTTCAATTTTCCATATTTACAGATTAGTTGTGACAACTAATTTTAAAGCGGGAGTACCATATAAATTTAGTTATACGTATATAAAATTTCGTTGCGACAACTAAAATTTGTAGGTTGGGTTGGTTAATGTTATTAATTAGTTCAACAGTTCAATAACGTCAATTTTTTTTGGTTGTACCAACTAATTTTTGGGTTGAGTCCGATTTCACGAAAATAAATAGTTGTCAGAGTCAAATTTTAATAATCCATACCATGTTATTTTTAAGAGTGTATTTTCAAGTAACTTTATAAGAAACATTTTTCTTTCAAGAGTTCAGTCGCTTGCTTATCTATAAATTGGGAGAACATAATATTTTTCAGTACTAGCTTGTAAAATAAAAGAAATACCAAATATTGTAATCGGAAATAACACCTCCCCTTAGTTTGTAATGACTTTGTTCTTTAATAGCAAACGTCACGAACATTAAATATTAACTTCGAACTTTGTATAAATTTAAATTACAAAAGAAAATTTATTTGGCCCTTAAAGTTATCTTCACCTCGGTATACATAATATCTTTGAGCAGACCAAATTTCACATTAAGGCGGGCGGAAAATTGTAATTTAAACATTGGTCCCCAAACGAAAAGTTTCTAATTTATTTCATCGCCTTAGTGCCACAGTGTTTGAAGTTAACTTTTGGTCAATAATTTTTACAAAGTAAGGACCTGCCTTATATATTCATTAATAAGAAAATGTAATATATTATATTAAATTCTATTTTAAAAATACTTATAGTATACAGAAAACAAGCTAATGTTATTATACCGGTTTGTACGGGTTTAATCGTTAAAAAAAGATTTAGTAAAAATCCTACATCCTAAAAGTAAGCAATAGTTCCAGTGGCGGCTCCTCCTAGAGGCCACGTGACCGCCCCTTCTCCTCTCTAACAACCAAAAATACGATAATTTTATTTCTTAATGTTTATTCATCGGAAACAATAAATAAATTTGGTAAATCTACCGATAATTAAGGACGATTGGCAACACTGTCTGCTTGCCACCCTCGCTATCGACTTATCCACGCGCCATCATGCAATACGCTCGATTTTGGCTTGGTACCAAATTCTCTGCACCCGTTTCTTACTGAGGAACGCGTAAAATCAGGGACCTCGCACTGTCCTATCCATCTTGTAAGTTTATCCGTGAATGTATCGCGGCAAACCGTAAAGCACCAACGTAAAGTGGGAAACGCGGCAAGTGGATCCGATCGCGTTAAAATTGGGCGTTTTTGATTCAAATTACAAAGAAACTAAGCTTGAATTTTAATTGAATTAATTTTTTTACCAAAGGAATAATAAATATTTTTTACGCTTTCAGTTTTTAAATTTTCAATTATTTACTGAGAAAATTATTAAATAAAACACGCAAAACAACTTGTCGACGTCACAACAAGTCCAAGCAATGGCAACGGCCGATCGCTTTGTAAACGATGCAGTCGTACTTGACTGGGGTCTCAAGCCCGGTTTCCTGTTTCTTAACTATCTTTGTCTATTTAAGTTCTCGAGACCAAGATAACAATATAATCGGTCGCACGACTGGCAAATAATGTTTTTAAACTTCCTGCTTTCGAGTCGTACATTTAATTGTTTTCAGAAAAGGTTTGTGATACTCTTGGAAGATTTCTATTATTGACAGATATTTTTATTAGGTTTTAGTTTAGGATGCTAGTGCTGATTATGATTAATTCGATTATAGTGAAAAAGCCCATTAAGAATGACCTCAATTATAATAAGCCTAATTTTTAATTTATTTCCGGGTCGCCGCGGCAGGTGGTTCGCCCTATACATTTTGTATTTTTAAAGACAATGAAATTTGGTAGATTTTTATACAACATAAACTTGAATTTTTTGAGTGGGCCGACTTTATAAAGTTTCCGGTTTAACATAAAGTGACATACATTTTTTATTTTTAAATAGGAGACCTGGTATATTTTTTTTATTTTGGAGTCATATGAGATTCTAACTACAACCATGTGACACTTTTTATCACAAAAAAAACGTTTTTTTATTTTACCTAATATGAATACGTTCAAATCACTTCTTTGAAAAAATACCACCAGGTACAAATGCAGTCTTATGTCCTGCGACTGAAAGAGTCGAAATTCTGGAAGGAAACCAATTACGGGCACAGCAGTATACTAAAGATACACCCGGGGAATAATCTACGAGGGAAGAGTGGAAAGGCAATCAGTATATAACGAAAACATATCACGCAATCTTCACAGACGGTTCAACAATGGACGTTGGTGTGGGAGCCAGGGTCTTTTCCGAAAGTTTACAAATACAGAAATCGTATAGACTCCCCAACTATTGTAGTATTTTTCAAGCAGAAGTACTGGCAGTAGAGAAGGCGGTCAATATCCTGCAAGAACACCTTGGCCTGGGAGTAGTCTCGTCAATCACCATCTTCAGTGATAGTCAGGAGGCGATTAAGGCAATCTGTTCCAGCAGCGTTAAATCAAAGCTCGTAAAGCGATGCCGCAATAATCTATGCACACTTGGCAACCAACATCGGGTTATTCTGTGCTGGGTTCCTAGACACTCCAAAATAGATGGCAACGAGGCTGCCGATGCGCTCGCAATAGAGGGCGCAGGCATGCCAGCTGATCTAGCAGACAATACAGTGAACAAACCACTGGGATTGGTCAAAGAAGAAATTGACTACACGGCCAAGCAGCGTGCACACAACAGATGGACAGGGTTGACAACCTTTAGTACATCCAGGCAACTGTGGCCCACATTCGATAAAAAGAGAACCGCAGAGCTATTGAGACACAGTCGAAAAGACGTGAGAAATATTACTGCGGTTGTTACCGGACATTGCCTTTTCGGTAGACATGCCGAACGTATGCAAATACCCACTAACGACTTCTGCAGAAGTTGCAGAGATGAGGAAGAGGAAGAAAGTATTCAACATTTTCTGCGTGAATGCCCTGGCCTCGCAAGAAGAAGGTTCACTGCTCTGGATGAACCATCTTTCGATAGCCTGGAGGAACTAAGCAACTTACAACTTGGACGGCTGAGCAGGTTTCTGAACAGTAGTGGCTGGTTTGAATAAGTTGTTAAAATACTTCTGCGGTGTACGCCGCACTAACATCAGAGATCTGATGAAGGTGGGTTCTACAGAACACGTGTGGTATCACAACGGACCTAATTAGGACTACGTGAGACTGTTTGGTCAGAACCAAAGGTCTGCCACTCTTACCTAACCTAACCTAACCTATGTCCTAAACAAATTTTCGAAACTTAATTTCATTTTCTGTCCATCTTACGCGGACACCCGGTATATCCAAAACTTATTAATATGTTTATTTTTGTCTCAAAGAGACGTCTAAAGATTTTCACTTTGAAGACAAAATAAATTGGAGAAACGAGATTCTTATATACCTTTCCAGCTAGTGAGATTTGTTGATTATAATTAAATTAACATTGTAATTAGACTACATTTTCTCATTTATTTACGGAAAGGGCGATCCAATTAACCTGTATTTCTGTATCGAGCTTTAATTAAATAATAACATCAATAACAGCAAATTATTGAATAAATTAGGTTACACAGAACCTTTGGTGACACTGTTGAATCTCACCTGACAAAATAAACACGATGAACTTAATTAAAAAGTAATGTAATTTAAAATTTGAAACACTTTTTTAAATTACTGAAAATTACGGTACTTATGTATATTATAAATACAGAGTGTAAGATTAACTTAATTTAAGTCTAAAATTACAGTAATTTGTCGGTTAATATAGAAATATTTTACATAAATATCTAATTTTCAAATGGCCTTTGAAATGAAATTTAAATGTTATAATATATTTTTACTAACCAGCCATTTGTAAATAATTTTATTTTCTGTAAATTTACCATTTATTTTATTAAAAGGAGTCACAGTCCACAGTTAACAAATCTGATATTCACTTTTGGTCTAATTAAATTAACCCTTTTTTAGTTCTATGAACCAGTGGCTGATCCCTTGAGGGGGGGGGGGGTAGAGGTAATTGCCCCCTTTAGTGTTTTTAGAACTCATTATATTAAATACGAATGAACTAGGAGATGAATGTATTTTTGAGACATTGGAGAGTATCTTTCTATAGAAATCACTTTTGATAGTAGGAATAGTACATTGTATACCTAGTAGGAAAAGCTGAACAGGCCCGGACGACCGTAAAGAATGTATGTCGAGGCGCAAGCCGAGACTGACAATACGGAGTCAGCGAATGTGGTTGTTTTTACGAGGTATACATACTATTTTTCCGTAAATCGAAAATTATTAAAAGAACATAACTGGAAAATTTTGAAATAAATATGATTAACTTCGTTCACAAATAAAGGATGCTATTAAATATTTGTGTAGTAACTATGGAAACATAGTAATATTAATTTGTCAAGCTTAACACATTTTAGTTTACAAGTAGCCGTACAGAAATAATATTTCCTCACAGTACAATATTAAATATTTCCTAACAGTTATTTTCCGTTACCTAGCAACGACTAAGTGTAAGGAAATATTGACTTTTGCTTTCAGAAATGTTATCGAAAATGTCTATATATCCAATCGATTTTCGGAAAAAGTATTTGTTTTTAAGACAGTGGAATAGTCTTTTTAAAGTATCTACCTTTTGACAGGAGATACATTTATGTTTCAAGTGCTGATTTTTAAATTGTTTAAGTTGTGGTTAGAGCTTGAAGACATCCATATTTTTAATATACAGGGTTGACTAAAAATAGTGATCTTTTCGATAACCATTGTATTTAAACCTACCACAAAAAATAATTATTCCACGCTATTATGTATTATGAAGGGGTTTTCGCAAAATAAAACTCTTTCACATAAATCTTATTAAAATAATACTAAAATTAACTAAGGTTTGTCTAGTTTTAAAAACATCAACCGGTATAAACCAATTGCGTTTTCTCTAAGGACCTTTATAACAGTATAATATTTTTACGAGGTCACACACTGGGCAGTAACTATCCATTTAAGGACCCAAACAACTCGGGAAATAGTAGCTGTTTTGTCTCCGGGGAAATGAAACTCTAACACATTTGGTATTATCTCCTGAAAATATGTTCAAAACTCACAAAATGGTTATCAACGTTTTCTCTTATTTTTCTTTTAAAATATATTACTATATAAATAAATATTGGATTTTATTTAAGTTAATATATTTTATTTCGTGTTGAATTTAATTATTTTGAGTTTATTAACTTAATTCAGTTTATTGATATTTTTCAATAGTTAAATTATATTAGTGCACTTTTAATAAATTTTGTCTAGGTAATACTACTTAATCAATATAGTAGATATACAGGGTGTCTCTAAAAGTTACCGAAAAAAGGCTACAAGTTCCTGAGGCGTAAATATGACGATCTAACCCAACTTACTTTAGTCCAAAAGTGAATGATATCGGAGATATAGGGTGTCAGAAGTTCAATTTGATTTCATTTTTTTTAAATAACTATTTTAATAATTAGTGTATTGTCACAATATTCGGCGGATTATGCGGGATGAGAAATTAGAATCTGGTCTCATTTTTATTGTAAAGTTTAGAGGGCGCCACCTGCGGTGCCCTGCACACATTTAAAACGAAATAACTTTTTGGAGCCACCCTATATTTGACTTTTAAATAAAAATTCGGATTTTCCTACGTAAAAAACGTCTACCTAAATGATTTTTTAAGTTTTTAGTGACGTTATTTTAATTTACCGCCTACGCTTGAAATGTGTTCAATTTTTACAATAATTTAGACCCGGCCATACACGAAGTGAATTTTCTAAATCCAGACATCTCAAAAACAGCTGCTCAAATCAACTCTTACCACGTATACCTTTTTTAGGTAAAGGCGTTGGAGAATCCGAATTTTTATTTAAAAGTTAAATATAGGGTGGCTCCAAAAAGTTATTTCGTTTTAAATGTGTGCAAGGTACCGCTGGTGGCGCCCTCTAAACTTTTCAATAAAAATAAGAGCAGATTCTAATTTCTCACCTCGCATAACTCACAACCCAAAAACTTTTTACACAAAATAATAAACCCTGTAAGTTTTAAAAATATAAACATTGCAAGTTAAATGTGAACATATTTTATTAACACAATATTCACTTTAAAAATAAATAATAATATAAAGATTAAGTCGCAAGTAAAAAAGAGTAAAAGAATAAAAATTAAAAACAACCACTAAAACATTTAATTTTTGTTTAAATTTTTTTAGCGGGGGTAAACATATTATTAAAAAAATGTTCCTTCACCGCCAAGATATAAGGCCGTCTGTTACTTATTAAATAAATTAAATATACCAAACAATAATTACATCGAGCCATTAAAACTTAGAAGTAGAAATAATATCATATTAAAATTAATACCGAGCTATATTTAGCAACATTTAGTAACCTTGTTATTAACCATACAGCGTGCTATACAAAAGCGTTATTTCTGTAATGTTTAGATCGCCCCTCTTAATGCTATGTGTTACCTTAGGTTATTGATATACAATTTGAACTTTAAGCGAAATCAATATTCCAAATAAATGTTCAGAGAATATAGCGTGCGGTGAGTGAATTAATCTTCCATGAAAGAGGAATGGGAAACTTATTTTGAGGGTAAAATAACGCCAGGAAATAATCAAATAACACCCCGTACATAATGAAAGAAACTTTGAACTCTTAATTACACTGTGTATAAACATTTTGCTTTAGAAACGAACTGCAAAATTAAACTTTGGAGCACACAAGCTACAATAAAAATAACTCCAGTACTGTTATTGAATTAATTCTCTTGTAGTAAATATTAGGTTAAATTCCTTTTTTATGGTTTTTTAATCTGACACCGCCGTTAAATTAAATAGAATTTTGTGGGTGATATCAGCCCCTAATAAGCCTAAGTATAAGGTAAAAAAAAGTTTAAAGCTTTAATAACTTAAAAACAAAGGTTGACCTCAGAGTTATCTTAGAAAAAATAGGCATTTCTATCAGAGAGTTTTAGTTTTCACTCTTACCTTGTAGTTTTTAACTAACGGTTTGAATAATAATAAAAATAATAATATTAACAATAATAAAATAAATTTTCCTGATTATAGTATTTATATCAGGCCAATATAGCAGCTAATTGGCCATTTCTGTTGTCAGATGTATGCACATGTAGAGCATTATGCTGATTAACAATATATTGTTTATCTCCATTCAAATGTAAAAATTGTTTTACACTGATTATCTATTGTTATATTGCATTCCTATTATTTATAACGATATTAATTTCAGGAAAACTGTAACTTTTAAACCATTGTACGTTGTACAATAATTTTACATATATTTAGTTTTTGTTGACAAATTAACTTAAGTAAATATATTTCAAAAAATTAAGTTTACTATAATAATAATTATCAAGTAACAGCTTGCTTTTTTTAACCTTAATAGATTTACATTGGTCTAAAATTACCCGTCAAAGAAATATCGGTCTGCTTAGAAAGAAAGTATAAAAAGTAGCTTATGAGACCGTAAACTACGCAAGGGAATAAAACAATATTTGTTTATGTTACAAGTGGAAAACCCCTGAGAGTTTGTTCGGGTTTGTTGGTGGTAACTTATGTTAAAAAAATATTACGGACACAAGCTTGATGTTTCACAAGTGACGATTAACATAGATGATATAACAATATTAACTATAAAGAATTAAATTTTACGTGGTAGATTTACTTTTGAATGTTACAAAGACTCCTTACACCAATAAATTTTGAGAAATTATGTAAATGGTCAAATTAAGTTAGCATACAGTATTTCAAAGCGCCTCTAGCTCTCGCATAGAGCAATGGAATTGAGTTTCTATCTAAAATTAACTTTGTTTTAGAAGCTCGATAAAATACTGGAAAAACTTAAATTATGTTTATTTAATACTAACGGGCACTAAGTTTTCGCTGTAGTTTGAATTTATGAACTTTCTTTAATTATTTGTTTGAAGCTATCACTGATTGTAATACAATATTTTTTGGAAAGTTCTCTCCTAGTTTATTTTAGTGGCACGTGTGAAATTTAACATAAAAAAATTGCAATAGGTGTTATTTATTCTAACACTAGTACTAAATAGCCATAATTGTAATAGTGCCAATCCTAAAATTAATCACCTTAGTGAAAACAATTCCACTGTATTTTTGAAATTCTAATAGAGCAGAATTTTAGAAACTTTCATGGAATATTTTTCATCGAAATTCATACAACCCGCTGCTCTTGATATGAAGCGATGAGTCACAAATAGTAATTTTGAATTTGGAGTATAGTTAAAAATGATATACCAATTTTTATCAACCTATAAATGGATAATCATATCCCTACCTGTCTTAAATACTGTATTGGTGGAATTCTTGTTAATTCAATGGTATATTTTAAAAGTACAGTTTTTGGGCTAATAATAATAATATTTTAACTTTATACGGACAAAAATATATGTATATAAAATTAACATATGAATTTACTTCATATAAATTTATAATGTGACGATCATATACCATTAAATTAGAGATACAATAATGTATTAAGGGGAAAAATATATTATCGATCTACTACATAATTTGAACAAAATTTTTAATATTTTATGTAGGTATACGTATTTTAGGCTTTTAAAATCGGACATAAGGTTGGGTCGATTAATATTTTCAGTAAAATTAAACCTTGCATTAGAACATTTTGCTACCTGCCCTTTTGTGCTTTACCTTATTACCAATAAATAATATATTATTATTAGTGTAGTATTTTAGTTACTATAAAATAATATAACAAATTCATTTTAATACTACTTAAATTGGAATATGCCTTACCTTCCACTTTTGTGTAAAGGAAACAGCACATTTCAAAGTGAGAGTAAAAAAAAAATATTTTTGTTAGTGCTGGGTGAAATAAAAGAATTTTTATTGGATTTAACTTTACCTGTGTGTTTTTAAAAAGCGAGCTAAAGTAAGCAAAAAACTTTGTGAAACAAGTTTACACGTTTATGTCTTTGTGGCAAACACGTTTAAAACGGAGTTTTCTGGAAAATCTAACGACACAGTTGTTCATAAGATAACCTCAGGGTAAATTTGTAAAAGGAATATAAAAGCAAGGAAGGTAGTTTGGTTATAAAGAAGGTGGATGCAGCCGTTTTAGCATCTTTAACGTGATAGAAACCGCATTATGACAGCAAACCATGTTTGCTTAGAGTTTTTAATGTAAAAATTCACAAGAAAACGTCATAAAGAAACACTGAGTGCACTCTAGCCTAATGGGATTCTTGATGAAACCGCACGCCAGGTGGTCTTCTCGGCAATTTATCAAAGCGAAAGAAAACAAAAGGAAAAAAGCTGTGTCACCTTTGCGACAAACTAATCTGTGGTGTTATAGCAAACTTAAAATCAATATGGCGCTTGCTCGGCGTTGTCTTCATATATGCAGTCACGCTACCTGTGGTGCAAGTTATGTTTCGGAAAGGCCCTTCCGTTCACTTCAGTGGCGTTTAGACCAGTGTGCCGTTCGCGCGTTCGCACTTTATCGTAATCGATCGTATTTCTTCGCTAACCCTCGGGTTTTTGAAATATATGTGTCTGGTTCTTAGCTTTTTGTATCGCTCAACTTAATCAAGTCCGCGTTTTTCTCTTTTGTTCACGTTCTCTTATCGTTGTGTATGCATCGTATTGCTTGCTATTTTTCGTCCTTTTTACCAGACCATATATTTTGAAATATTTCATTAAAAATTATTTACGTTCTTTTTCATAGTCCTGACATGCGCCTGTTACTTCACAATAATCTTATACAGGAATTAATCTAAGATGTTATCAACATAAACTTTAAAATATCACTGGTACATTTTAGGAAAGTAGTCGCTTTTAAATATGTCAATAAGGGCTTTTGTATTATTTTTGCTTCTAAGTAAACATGTCAATTTAGGTCACACCTGTTACTTTTTTCCAAAGGGTAAGTTAGGTTACTTACGGTCCTTAAGGTACATATTGGGGTACGTATAGTATTAATAAACAAGAGATTCTTCACAAATACATTATTGTAGTAAAGCCAAATTGCCTACAGCGACGAAATAAATAGTTTACACTTGTACATTACTAAATATCCTTTGGATGTTATATTACCCTTTGCGAGTTTCTTGTCTTCTCGTGACTACTACTAGCACTCGATGCAGGCACACAAGTTGTGTCTCCGAACTGCTGTTAGGTATGCCAGGTTTTTTTTATTTTATATAATATCATTTACCTGGTTGCTCCATATCGTTCCACAGCTAACGATATTAAACAAAAAGCCGTAAGACTAATCAAAGGTATAATATGGATGCATCTTATGGACTCAAATATTGAAACTGATGCGTCTTGCTCTAGAAATAGAGCAACCTATACCGTAAACTCTCCATACTCAGCATATCAAATGCATTTTTAATGCCTGGTTATTATCATCATTTGACATTAATAAGAAATATCGTTTTAAGTCCATTATATTCCACAACTCTTTATATACAATTTCGTTGGATTTGATCAAAGTGAATCGCCAATTGTATGACCGGCTTAAAACTTATCTAAGGGGCTGACGACAATAAAATGTCTTTGGTGGCTCCATAAACTTACATACAGTATACAATTATATACACTATATTATATACTGTATTTACTGAATTTGTTGACCATTTAGCAGCAAGTTCAGAGAATCAATAAATATGTAGCAACATAATAAACTTCTTAAATAGGAATAGTACTCTGTAGGTCTAGATATAATAGTACAGTCAAATAAATAGTTTTTGAACGAAAACAATATTTTCTTTTTTAAAGATAAAAACGATTTACATACACAGATATTTGGGTCAAACATTTTGGAAATTAATATTATTGCTGCCCTTAGTAAGAGCATCACTTCTTAAAAGAGCCTTCTTTACAGTGTAAATTATGGTTTCTGGCTCTTTATACAAATTAGAGCACCGTCTACTGCCAATTTAGGATTAAATTTAAAAAAAAATAATTACACGTTATACAACACAGTGATTTTGACATTTTCTGGTTTGGTTGCATTGCAAAAACAGTATTAAAACTTTACCCTTTTTTCGGCTGTTTTATGTCTAGAAATTCTATTTTACTAAATCTTAGTCGTTTATAAAATAAAGAAACTTTTTAAACTATTGACTAAACCATGTTTTTTTTTACAGTGGAAAGCGATTTATGCAAAGACAAGAATTGTGGTTTTGGAGCCCGCTGTGTAGTAAGTTCGGATGGTCGAAATGCCAGCTGTGTATGTCCAGAGAAATGTCACAATTATGGCGACCACGTCACATCTCATCCCGTATGCGGTTCTGACGGCATTGACTATAAAAATAAGTGCGAACTGGATAGAGCCGCCTGCAAATCAAATACCAACATCACAGTTAAATTCAACGGGAAATGCGGTTCGTATTGATTGCTTCAAATATGCTGATTATATTTAATTCTCTTCTGCTTTTTAACCTTATTTAGCCTTTACTCTCATGCCGTTATGATTTAACTCCTTTTTTTAGATATAATATTTATAAAGGTCATTTATATGCATAGATTTAAATTCTTTGCATGATTACAAGATCGTTTTAAAAAAATTAGCACAAAAGTTAATCATCAATTTATTGTAATAAAATATTATAGATAAAAGGCTTTTACCTGGTCACTTAAATTAGCACACAAAATTCAACATTTTAAATAGTTTTTACTACATATTTTTAATAGTAGTTGTATACCTGGAGCTATGGAAAGAAAACTATTCATCGTAGCACTAAGGAATTGGAGTCTTGCTTTTGGTAAAATGCACATACACATACAAGTTTCTAAATTACTTAGTACCTAGACCGAATGCATAAAAAAATGCGCAGACGCTGTATCAATTTTAAATAAAGAGACCAGAAGCACAGGAGAATGACTAAACATTCATATCAACTTACCTTCAAAAAATGGAACATGAAAATATATATTCAAATATATATTAAATTTATACTTGTTTTCTATCTTAATAATTATTAATTTTATTGCCAAATTAATCATCTACGTGCTAGATCAATCAAACAGTCCGAATTGCATCAAAATGTATACACTAGCTGTGTTTTTCTACTGGAACCCCTTGTCTTCTAAATCACTTATATGTGGCCTTTACCAATACTATGACCCAGCATTTACCTTCAAATGTAACAGGGTCATTGAGATCATATCACATTCCTGGAATTAATAATCCTTTCATCATATTAACCCGATCACAGTTTCCGCAAATGCCTTCAGTAAATTATTACCTACTTGTATAATAAGTATCACAAAATTAAGTATGGGCTTAAGACTTAGGCGGAGCATGTAAATTACAGGAATAGAGGTGGGGATTGTCTTAAGTGGTGGTTTACCTACTAAAAGGATTTTTATCGTAAGGAAAATACAGATGATCCTTTGGATGTGCATTTGCGTTTGCATCGTGCTCAACCAAGGCCGGAGAACGTCAATGTTTCGGTTTAGGCATGGCGCAAGCCAGACTCGGTAAGAACGACGTCGGATAACAACACGTTGTAAACTATTCCACTTTGACTTGAGAAATAATTTATTTCTTACTCACTTCATTAAATGTAAATGCGCGCTATAAGGATCTTATATATACATTCCGGATGGTGTATTGTAGTTGGTAACATAGGGAATCCCATGCCAGTTTTATAATGTCCAAATATTTGCTATCCTGTTAACTTTAGAGCGGGGTTGTAGCAAGACTGTTGTAGGGTCCCTGTGTGGTGAGTGCATACGCAGAGTGTGAACAATTTTGGACAACCGTATCATAACTTATTTGAATAGGATTGCGGTTGGTTTTTCATTGGAATTCAACAGGGGATGCTGCAAACACCGGCGTTGATTAAAATTGTCAATCTGTGATTTGTCATTATCAAATGTAATTTGAAAGTATTACATTTTTTACTATTAATACTTTTTTACTTATAGGTAATTACTATGAGTTACATATTAAAAAAAAGTCACCATGATAAAATGATACTAAACGGGGAAAAGTTTAAGTATTGTATCTGATATTAATATGTTTTCCGTTTATTTCCCCGATTGACCCAATCCTACCAATTCGGTAATACAAAAAGTTATTACTAAGTTTGAGGCGAAAGATACTGTAACAAACAACTGCAAATGCACAGCACATAATCATGAAAGAGCTGAAAAAAACAATGATAGAGATCTTAATATTTTACTTCACGTCGAAGAAACTTAAAATATCAGCACCACACCGCGAACTTTAAAAAGGCATAAATATCATTCATGTAAGTATCAAAACCATCAAGAATTGATAGAAGGGGATGAAGACAGAGCAAAGATCACATTTTGTTTTGAAATGATGGAACGAGCTAATAACAAGAGATATTTTTTACAAAATATTTGCTACTCATACGAATTCACGTTTACATTAAATAATAAGCCGAATATACAAAATTATGGGTACTGGAGCTTTCAAAATAAACATTGTCTTACATGCACTCGAACCCAATACCCTCAGAAAGTAAATGTGTGGGCAGGAATTTTTGGACATCGCATCATTGGACCATTTTTATTGACGGAAATCTTACGGGGCCAACATATTTAGATCTACTTCAAAATCAATCTGGACGCACTGGAGGAAGTCGCTGATAAAAATCAGGAGATTTGGTTTCAAATGGATGGTTCAAATGGATGGTTGCCCGGCCCATAATTCGCTTGGGGTACGCGAATATCTAAATAATGCCTTTAAGGGGCACGTTGTCGGTCCAAACCCAACAATTAATTGGCCGGCTAGGTCTCCAGACCTCTCACCTAAAGACTTCTTCCTCTGTGGGCATTAAAAAAAAATTCTTTATACTAGTGTTAGGTTTGAAAATTTAGGGTAGTTAAAAAATTCAATTTTAATGCAATCTGAAAGAATTACCCAGTACCAACTCGGTAATATTCATAGAGAATTTTACGATCGATAGGATATTATATAACAGCAAATGGAGGTTTATTTGAACATTTATTTAGGAATTAACAATATTCCAATTGATTAAATAAAATTATTAGGTTTTTTTTTTATGAACAATTGTTTATTTGTAAGCATCCTCTTATTCTCTTTCCCTTTTAGCGATTCTTGATGATTTTTATACCATTTAATAGGTTTTACTGTAAATAAAATAATTCTTTTCCTATTAAAAGGTCCGTTTTTAAATTAATGTTCGTTTTATTTGAAAATATTAGTTAAATTCAGTGTAAAATGTATCTGTTAACGATTTTTAAAAAGTCTACCGTTTGACAGAATCACCTAATTCCAATGAAAAACCAACCGCAATCCTATTCAAATAAGTTAAGATCGGGTTGTCCAAAATTGTTCAAACTCCGCACGTGCACTCACTACATCGAGACCCTAGAAAGTCTCCCTACAACCCCGCTCTAAAGTCAACAAGGAAGAAAATATTTGGACAGTCTAAAACTTGCATGGGACGTCCTATATTTCCAACCTCGATACATCACCCGGTATATTTTATATTCGGTTAAGTAAATCAAAACTAATACTTCGGCTTAAAATCACGGTGGTCCTATTAGTTCTATCACAGCGTTGTTAAATATCAGTTAAGGGTACGGAGCGGCCATATCTCGGAAACTACTGGTCATAGAAATTCAGGAAAAAAAATGATAACTAAAGTGGCTATGAGAAAATCCTGGAAATAATTTCTAAGTTCCGCATTTTGCTGCAAGAGGGCGTAATTGAGAAGTCAATTTTAAAATTTTACATATCTCCGAAAATCCTATATTAAGGTATATCTTTGATAACACCATTAAAAAGCTTGGCCAATTATCCATCATTTTGGTCTTATGCTCATTGGCGTACCGACTTTAATAAGAGGGGGGGAAGCTGTTGAAAGTGTAATCATTTACATCGCTGTAACTTATAAACGACTTATCCGATTTTAGCAAACTAAAGACTGGTTGGAAGAGAAATGTATGCACTTTCACCAATCGTATTTAGTTGTCCATAATAGTTCTCAAAAAAATGCTAGAGGGCGCAATTTGTAATGATAACACATTATTTGATTTTACTCTGAAAAAATAAATCATATGGTATAATTATAATACCATAATCGAAAAGTAGATGGAATTTGCTAGAAAAAATATCAAAACCGCAGCTCGATATCTCCGTTCGTTTCAGCGTTATCGCCAATAGAATAATTTTTAAAACTTTAAATAAAGAAGCGAGTGGGACGCCACTGATATTTTTCTATGTGGATATTATTTCTGATTAGCCTGGTCAATTCTACATAAAAATGGTCTCTTGCGTTTTTCTCCTTAGGCACACCGTTCTTAATTAAAATAATTAAATTAAATTAGCTCTACTATTTATTATTGTTAACATTCATAATAAAAAATTTTGTTTTATAAAAATTGTCGGAAATGACCACCTTCATTTAATAGGCATGCTTGCGCCCACAATTATTTGTATAACTATTTTCTTTGTCTTTACATTTAGTAACGCTGCCAAGTTATTTAATTGGTTTCAGATCCTTGTGCTGGAGTAGAGTGTGCAGAGCCCGAAGTGTGTCAGTTAGACCCTCAACGTAATCCTGTGTGTCGATGCGGTGATACCTGCCCTTTGGAATTCACCCCAGTTTGCGGTTCGGACGGAAAAACCTATTCGAATGAGTGTACTTTACGACAAGAGGCTTGCCGAACCAGAAAAACTCTCAATATTATTTACCGAGGAAAATGCAGCTCAGGTTTTTATATTTTTTCTGTTTCATATGGCTTTATTACCTTCGCTTATTTGGAGTGAGCAAATTTATCAAGCAAAAGGGGTCTTTCTCTTAAGGGGGCTCCGGAGTGGGTTACTTTTTTATTTCCTGATTGTTTATTGTTTTGATTATCTTTATCTTAATTTATAATGTTAGTGTTCAGCATCATCATTTGTCTGAGTTGTTTCCAAAGAAAATTTTTTTTGAGTAACTGAGTCTTCAAACAGAAAATAAAGCGTCATCATGCGTAGGATTTTTAAACTACAAATCATCTGTTAAGGCATATATTCCTGAACTATTTAAAATATCAATACACTTTTGACGTCATGCTAAGCGTATCCTCAGAATAGGCGCATGGCCTTATTATGACCGTGGCCTTATTTGGTACATGTACCTTATATGGAATCACTTTAGAAAAAATTACAAACGAAAAAATCAGCTAACTTTAATAATACCAATTCGTATAGATTTCTTAAAGAGTTCTACCATTTGAAACTTAGTTTGTCAAACATTTTCGTTCTTCAAATCTTAGTTCGGAAACAGAATTCGTTTAGCAAAGTCCAGTTTGATTAATTTGTAACGCTCAATTATTACTCTCAATCGGACAGACTCGACAAACGAAGAGAAAAACGGAACGTCGTTTTTGTTGGTGCTTATTGTTGAGACTACTCTGATTTAAATTAAATTCGAATCTTGTTTCGTTATAACTGCTTTGCTGATTGAATCCTCCGAAAGTAAAGCGGCAAAATCTTGTTTTCTTTTTTGTTTAAAAACAAATGGATTGTTTTTTCACTTTTAATTTATAAATTGCTTTTACAACCACAATAAGGAAAGCAATTTGACTTTATAATAATGCAATAAAAAGTCCCTGACAGATAAATTAAAGGAGTTGTTATTTAACTTAATTTCTAATTAAATTAAAGTAATAAAAAAATATATTTGGTAAAATTTATTTATAAAAGTTGTTTAACTTACTAAAATAACTTTAATTAACAATAAATTATGAATATGTTTATTATGTAGGACATCCCAGTAACCTTGCTGATTTACTTTTAGCTTTTAAGACCCAGAATAACTAGTTTAACATGTGTTTTAAACCACGGTCCACAGCACTTTTTACTGACCTATTTTAGTTAATTTAGAAATAACTGTTGGTCAATTTTCTTTAGAAATCATTAACAAGTTTACTTTATGATAATAAAAGTACACACTAAATCATGTTACATATTTGATGTACAATAGATTTCGAATATAAAAATTTTTAAATTACGCCTAAAACGTATATTTTCTTTAAAAAGGGATTATAAATCAATTAAATTATACATCGCAATCAATTTTTTTTGGTTGCGTTCGTAGACTCAACGGCAACAAATAATTGCAAATTAATTAAACTGAAATTTGTTGTTTTTACACAGGCTGCTTTACCAAAAACTTATTTAGCTCTACCACTCGTAAAAGTAGTAACTAGCACGTTTTGCAACAAAATTGAAAGCGGATTACGAAGGTACTAAAAGTCCTAGGATATTGAAAGATAGAAAAACAGATAAGTCCTGTTTAAAAACCATACTGTGGTAGGATGGTTAAACACTACATCTTAATATCCTAAGACTTTCAGCGCCTGTGCAATAAGTTAAGGCACTTTTGATGCACAGCTTACTAGTATATACTTACTTCTCGTATACACCAAAAAGTTTTTGTTCTAAATTTTGTAGTTGTTCTCTGAGCCATACGTCTAGCCTATAAACACGTGATTTTACAAAGGATTTATTTTTAATATTATCAGATTTTCTCGCCTCTTGCACCCTGTAAAATCGATAAGGGCTCTTAATAGCTTAGTTATTAAACGACTTTTTTAGGTATAAATCCTTGCATGAGTGCCCGATGCACAACGGGTCAAGAATGCTCAATAAACAAATATGGCATAGCGGACTGTGTATGTCCACCAGAATGTGAGCCAATTATGCGGCCGGTTTGTTCTAAAGATGGCCGAACCTTGTCGTCTGAATGTGAATTAAAAAGAACAGCCTGTTTAAGTCGCACGATAATAGAAATAGCTTATACTGGAGTTTGTGGAGAAAAAGGTCCTTGCAGCGATCACGAATGTCAATTTGGAGCAAACTGTGTTGAAAGATCGGGATCTGCTCATTGCGAATGTCCCGTTTGTTCCTCCGAATTCGACCCTGTATGCGGCTCAGATGGCATTTCATACGGAAATGAGTGTAAACTTCGATTGGAAGCTTGCAAACATAGGAGGGATATAACGATCTTATATGGTGGACCTTGCAGTAAGTCTTTATAGGTTGCAGCAGAGTTTTACGACTTCAAATTAACACGGCAAGTCGCTAGAGGTTAACCATAAACGTCTGAGTGCTTGAGTTTTTACTATTACGACTAGACGTTTAATTTTACTTAACTCCAAGCAATCCAATAATTAAGACACTTAATTATTAAGTGTTGGGATGGTGTCTAGTAAATTAAAACCTTTTAGGCAGAAAATTGTTATACTTCTTTAAAAAATAGATACCTACAACAACTAAAATACGTATCGACCAACGAAATAATATAAATAAAAAGCTAGTAACACTTTTAGATTGAATATGAAGGTATGCAGTATGAAATTATCATTATTAAAATGATAAACTATACCTAAGTTTTTTTTTAAATAAAATTTTTTATTTTAGTTTTATTAATTATTAAATTATTATTTTTTTAGTTATACTTTCAATCCGCTATTTTTCGATATTTATTTTCATAAAATTTAGATAGACTTATTGTGGAGACAGTTTGCACCTGACTACAGATGCTCTTACTAAGTAACTGCATATAATTC
Organism: Polydrusus cervinus; assembly: GCA_935413205.1. NCBI lineage: Eukaryota > Metazoa > Arthropoda > Insecta > Coleoptera > Curculionidae > Polydrusus > Polydrusus cervinus. The sequence continues at coordinate 23,087,715 of OW284520.1, read as the reverse complement.
ATATTGCTTTTTAAAATTCCCTTATCGTAAACAAGAACAGACTGTGGTTTTAGTAATGCACAAGCATATTTCCATTGTTAAATCAAATATAAAATGATATTGAAATTTAAGGTATTTCCAGGGATTCTTATTTAAACATTTTTCATAATAAAAGATCTATATTTCTTTAAAGAGAAATGAGAGTTTATCATTAAATCCAACAGTATTTCAGATTTTTGATTTTTAAAATTTTCCTAATTGCCAACTTGTACTAGCTTGTGTGCAACATAATAATTAAATTTTAAATTATAATTTAATAATTAGATTTAATTCTGTTTATACGTAATTTCTAGTTAAAATTTCTAATTAAATTTTAATTAACTGTTTTAAATAATATATTATATAGTGCTACTATAAGTTGAGTCATTCTTTGTTATCGTTAAAATCACTTGGGTTATTATCCATCAAATTCAAGGTTGTTAAATAGGGAGTAGGATCATTAATTTTGGGAAAACATCGTATCTTTACATTTTAAGATGGCGACTGGGAGTCATCATGAAAAAACTTTATAACTAAGGGACGGTTTATGATACATTTTCAAGGTTTTTAAACTCTGCATTTAGTACTCAAGTAAAATAATTTTGCTAATTTACTGCGAAATGACAGAAATTTAAATGTCAGAAATTTTAAATTGTAGCACTTTGTCTTCATTATGAAAACTAAAAAATATCATTTCACCATCATTCTCTAAAACAATAAAGAACTTTTCTTTTAAGTATACTAAATTTTTACTACTGTCAATCGCTATTGCAAAAATATATTTTATTTTTAGATGGATGTGAGAATAAAAAATGTGATTTTTATTCAGTCTGTGAAAGTGATGGAGCGAGTGAAGGACGCTGTATATGTCCGCAAAAATGTACTGATCTTAAGGTAATTTTAATATAAAAATCTGCTTTTTTTAAGAACAATGATTATGAGAAAAATTTATTTTTTAGAAAATTATTTTCTTAAATATGCTTGTTCTTTTAAATCGGGCTTTGTATTTCTCTTCATGAAAAAATGCATCACATAATAAGCCAAATTTTATATTATTGCTATGGAAAATTCAAATTAATCCAAAAAAGGTATTTCCCATTTTCACTTTAAGATTAGTACAGAGTCAGAATATAATGAAAAGCGTATTAAATGAAATAATCACTAAAATTATGAAAAATATAGTTATCACATATATAGAAGTAAGGCTTTTATTCAAAATTTATCTTTTTTTTTTATTTAAAAGTAACCACGGGAAATTAAAAAATTAATTCTTTGTATAGGGATTATATTTTAAGTGTCTCGTCCGATTGGCGACTTTCCTACCGACCACAATAAAAAAAACCTATACGTATTCCCTAATAGTTTTTCGTGTAGAAGCTAAATTTGATGTCAAAAGAAATATATGTTTACAAATTTGACAGATAAGACGCCATATTGGATTTTCTTAAATAGCAACCCCGCTTTATAGTATGCCTGCTACATTCGATTTTTATCCCAACATTGAAAATATATAGTTGTCAACATCTATTTTCAGCGGTTCCGGAGATACGAGGCTTCAAAGTTGGTGATTTTGTTCTCATCCAATTAATAGAAGCTTTGAGATTAGAAACCTAATTTTCCTTAGAGATACCGAGCTAACTATGTTATTGTCAAATATATCAGATGTCAAAAATGACAGATACGATGCCACATTGAATTTTTTTAAGTGGCAACCAACGTTTATAACTACACCAATGTATTGCGGTTCGCGGTTACGAAAATACGGCCACATCAAAAACTACATCGTTTGATTTTGTCACTTAAGTGTCTCACCCCATTAATTACGTATCCCTAGAAACAACTAGGATTCAAATCTCAAAGCTCCTATTAGTCCTATTAATTAAATGAGAAAAAAATCACTAACTTCGAAGCCTCGTATTTCGAGAACAGCTGAAAATAGATGTTAACAACTATATATTTTTCATGTTGGAGCAAAAAATTGCATGTAGCAGGCTTACTATAAACTAGGGTATTTAAAAAAATCCAATCTGGCGTCTTATCTGTCAAATTTGTAAACATATATATTTTTGATATCAAATTTGGCTTTTTTACAAAAACTTATTAGGGAATACGTAATTGTTTTTTTTTATTGTGGTCGGTAGGAAAGTCGCCAATCGGGTGAGACACTTAAAATAATGTCCCTGTACCTTATGACAACCTATCAGCTATTTTGACGAAGGATAAGGCCATAAAACCAGTAAGGAGTTGTCTCTTGTAATTAAACATAATTTTTTATAGTTCTATACTGTCTTAAAGATAGCAACCTAGAAATATTTATCCTCTAGTGTTATTTTCGCGGGATTTATTAAATACAAATGAAATTAATTAAGTTTTTTAAGCTTGATATGGAATGATTCTCTTTGCATACAAACGCGATTACAAAAGTTTCATCTTACTTACAGCTAAAATATTGTTAAAAACAATGTAAAAAATACTAAAATCAATTTGTTATAATTTTAGAACTGGCAATTTTAAATTAGGACAAATTAACCGTGACAAATGCCTGACTGGGTAGTTCGTCGCTGTTTGATCAAATATTGTTTTCAAAATTCCGTTATTTCTGCGAGATAAATATAATCTACTCCACAAATTCGTCTGAGAACTTTTCCATTGTTCTCATTTATTTTCCTTTCTTAAATGAATAATGTGATTTTATTTTTATACGATGAAAAAGCTAATTTTCATTTTTGTCGTCAAATAAAATTCTTTGAGAAAAATAGGCTTTTTATTTTTCGGGATTTAAGTAAAAGTGTTATTAACGAAATGCCGTATAAAGAAGTTTTGAAAAAAAAATTTTTTTTTCGCACAATTACGAACTTTTATGGTTTTATTTATTTCTGGCTGAGAGTTTATCGATCAATGCAAACTGGTCAAATAAATCGTTTAGATAAAATTGAATATTAAATAAAGAAGGGAGTATTATTTTGTTAACAAATATTGCCCAATATTTTTGGTAAGTTTTCTTGTATTTGCGGTTTAATTAATATTTGTTGATTCGTTTTCCAATGACATCTAATTATGACGCGGTATACTTTACAAAAATAACACATGGTATTTATAACATATCGAATTATGACAGCAAGATTGTGTATTGAATGATATTTAGAATATGGAACCTGAAACAAGAAACGAAAGACAAAGAACGTCTTCTCTAACACATCAAAATTGCGAAAAGAAACCGTGAGGTATTATGGGAAAATTACCTTCACCCTGATAAAAATTGTTTAACTAACCTTTATATACCGGGTTAGTATAAAGTACCGGAACGCTTTAATATCTTGAAAACCGCTTAAGCTACAATTAAAAAATTTGGCATTTGGAGGTTTAAAAGTATGGCGAATTGAACAATGAGATCGACACTGTTGCCAGATTTTCCAATTTTCCGCTACACATAGTCGTTTCGTTATCTCAAATGGAATGCCCAATTTATTTTTATTGCAATGAATTGGGCGTCTCGAACTTAGTAAGATCCTAATTTTTCAGAATTTTATCTCTACTAGTTCCTGAGATATGACAACACCCCCATTTTCAGTAAAAAGTATCAAAACGCTAAAATATCTTCAAAACCGCTAAAGCTACGCTTACAAAATTTGACATTTGGAGGTTTTTGGATATGCGGAATTCAACAATGATATTTACACTGTTGCCAGACTTCCCAATTTTCCGCGACACATAGTCGTTTCGTTATCTCAAATGGAATACCCAATTTATTTTTATTGCAATGATTTGGGCGTCTCGAACTTAGTAAGATCCTAAATTTTCAAAATTCTGTTTGCGCTTTCAATATACTAGTCAGAAAATTTCTGGGATTTATTTAAAAATAAGCATTTTTTAAACTAATCGGAAATGCCCGAAAATTGAATACCTTATAAACAAGTAGGCGCTGATTCATTATTTTTGGTAACAATCGCCGTCGCGTCGCCATGCTACAACAATTACAAATTAAACACATCCCTGTCAGTTAAGCAGCCTAATAATTGTATTGATTATTAAATTGAAATTGTATAATGAATTTTGTTCTATCAGAGACCCAACGTATTGATATTTTGATTTTTCGTGGATATGGAAATAAAACAAAGACATATCAAGAAGTGTGCGACTTGTTTATTGACCACTATCGTAACAAACCCATTAAAAAGTCCACCGTACACAGAACTTGTCGACGTTATCAGGAAACAGGGTCCATTAAAAGTTTACCTAAAACCGGACGCCCTAAAACTGTAATGAAAATAAATTAAATGTTTTATTACAAATAGAGGAAAATCCCCAAGTAAGTACCAGTCAGTTAGCTTTAAATGCTGAAATCTGTCAAAAATCGGTAAGGATTATCTTAAAGGAAGACAAATTAAAGCCGTACAAGATTCATTACACCCAAGAACTTTTAGAAGATGATCCTGACCGCCGCAATGAATTCGCCGCAATCATGATGGAAAATATTAACGAAAATCCATATTTTGCACACAAAATTGTATTCAGCGACGAAGCTACTTTTTGCTTGAACGGCCAAGTTAATAGGCACAATTGTAGAATTTGGTCTAGAGATAACCCCCATTGGATGCAAGAACTTCACACCCAATATCCTGAGAAAGTTAATGTTTGGGCTGGAATATTGGGTGACAATATTATCGGACCTTTTTTCATAGAAGGTACATTAACAGGACAGAAGTACTTGGAGCTCCTTAGGGAACGTATAGTTCCTGCCATTCAACACAATAGAAATTTATGTGAAATATGGTACCAACAGGATGGTGCTCCACCCCATTATTCAAGGGTAGCCATGCAGTTTCTCAACAACTAATTCCCAGGGAGGCTGATTGGAAGACGTGGTACATTAGAATGGCCACCTCGATCCCCTGATATGACTCCACTTAGACTTCTTCTTGTGGGGTCATTTAAAGAATCGTGTCTACAAATGTCGTCCATCAAATTTGGATGAACTCCTCGAAAGAATCCGCCTCGAAGCTGCACTTATAACACCGAATATGTTGAGTAACACACTGCGAGAGTTTTATGATCGACTTGGATACTGTCTGGCAAATAATGGGGCCCACTTTGAACATTTAATTAAAAACTAGTGTCATTAAAATTATAATTCCATTTGAGATAACGAAACGACTATGTGTCGCGGAAAATTGGGAAGTCTGGCAACAGTGTAAATATCATTGTTGAATTCCGCATACCCCAAAAACCTCCAAATGTCAAATTTTGTAAGCGTAGCTTTAGCGGTTTTGAAGATATTTTAGCGTTTTTAGCGTTTTGATACTTTTTACTGAAAATGGGGGTGTTGTCATATCTCAGGAACTAGTAGAGATAAATTCTGAAAAATTAGGATCTTACTAAGTTCGAGACGCCCAATTCATTGCAATAAAAATAAATTGGGCATTTGATTTGAGATAACGAAACGACTATGTGTAGCGGAAAATTGGGAAATCTGGCAACAGTGTCGATCTCATTGTTCGCCATATTTTCAAACCTCCAAATGCCAAATTTTTTAATTGTAGCTTAAGCGGTTTTGAATATATTATTCCGATACTTTATACTAACCCGGTACTATGTTTAAAGTGTTTATCAGACTCTAAAGTTTTTGTATAATTTGTTTATTAAAAACAAAGTACCTATTCTATCTATATATGACCAGATAGAAACAAGTTTTTTTTTAATAAGCTTTGTTTTTTTCTTTGTAAGGACACAAGACATCATGTGAGTAAACAAGATATATTAAGTTATTAAGAACATTAATATGGTATAAAATTTAATATATTTTCCTTATCACCTGATATATTACATCATTACTAAGAGAAGTACAAAGCCCAATTAAAGAAAAAGCTTAAGAAATAATAAATTTGCGAGTTGTCTCTAAATTGTGTGACATATCTGAATATCTAAAAATTTAATGATTTGTAACCACAAATCGCTAAAAAATTATTAAGCTGTTTGAGCTGCTACATTTTATAAACGTTTTAATAAATCGTTACGGAATCAGCTTACGAGAGCAAGATTTGAAACCAACACCGGGCGCGCGGAATTACACTAATGAAAAAGAATTGTATTTAAATTTAACTATGTACATTTGGGTCACGTACGGATTTATTGAAACTAGGTATTTATATTCCACACTGCTCCTCATATTTAGGGATGGTAACAAGGTATCGACGAACTTAAATCTAGGCAATTTTTTTAAAACTTTGGCAAAATGTAAAATATTTCGAAAAGGAATTTTACAACTCAAAAATGGCGAAAATAAATTCTTCTCTTGTTTTTCTTAAAAATATTTTTTTTAAATAGCTTGCAAAATGTAAAATTTATGAAACTCCACTAGTATAATAATATATTATTTTTTTTAAATATATGTGTATGTAGTAAATTATAAATTATAAAAAAAAAATTTTTAGTTTTGTAGGCAAGGATTATCTGCTTGAAAGCGAAAATAAATTATAAATAATTGTGGGATATTTATTTTTTTATATATATATTTTATATAAACGAATATTTTAGGATAAAAAAGTAGTGTTGAACAGCGTTCCATATAATCTATGATTTCTCTGAATTGTTTAAAAACTTGACATTAAACCAACAAAAGATTTATCAGCTTTAAAAATATCGATGCAACATTTCCATCTCTACGCATATTACCCGCTATTGCATAAATGATAGTTAAACACATTTGTTCCCTCAGCTCAACAACGGCACTGTATGTGGAACAGATGGAGTCACTTACGCAAACGAATGCGAACTACGGAAGAATTCCTGCAACACGAAACAGTACGTTCTGGTAGCCTATAAAGGAAACTGCGGTAAGTGTTTAACCCCACAACATTTATGTTTAGGTTAACATTAGAGTATTTGAAAACATCATTATATTAGACCCCCGAGTTAAATTAGTTTCATAATATTATACGAGGATTATTCGCCAGTTATTGCCAATGGTATATGTTGATAACAGAAACGTTAAAAATTGACCTTGACTAAACGTAACTCACTTACAAATCTATACCTAATTAGTGTTTTTAAGATAAGGCGCAAAATACCTATCCTTAATAAATACCTAACGGGTTTTTGGAAAAGAAAGAGTTTATTTGACATAATTGATATCCAAAGCTACGTATTAACTCCTTCATTAAGTGTTTTAAAATCCAAATAGTAACTATGCATTGAATATAATTAATAATTCATCTTTTAATGCAACAATAAATATTTTCTTTCCCTAATATCACATTAAAGAATGGATTGAGCTTTTAGGTTTATATTTTTTTACTACGACAAGCTAAATAATAATCGTTATATGTTGATCGTGTACAATATATAATTCTATGATACACATGATGTTTGCTATATATCGATTATCTTGCACAACATATAGTTTTATGATGCTCATGTTATTTTGGTTTTGCACAATTTATGTTTTCGATTGGGCACGATTGATTGAGCACTATATTTCTATGATGCTGGAGTAATTTTAATTATACACAATATACGTTCTTACTGCAGATACGTCGTAAATAATAAGTTGCGCTGGGGAATTATTACATTATTTTTGTTTATACAGGGTGTTTTTTAATTGAGTGCCGATACTTAAGGTTGTGAATCCTTGGGTAATTTTAAGAAGAAAAGTTAATATTAACATATGTCCTAAAGCTCTTAATTTTTTTTTTCAACAAAATATCGAAAGTAGTGTCAATGAACCGAAGAAAAAAATTGTTTTATTGGTTTTTATTTTTTTATGCAAAAAGGGTGCATCATACGAAAGTAAGTCTAAGGACTAAATTTGCTCCAAAATAAATGAGGGTTTTAAATATTAGTTTGGTTTTTAAAAAAATCAGTGGCGTACCATTTTTTTCTTTCAAAATATTCAGTTCAAACCCCGTATGGACGTCACTGGTAAAAATTTAAAAAAATCTTTTTAGTCAAAAAATGTTCCTTAATGATTAAGCGGTGTGTACAGGATTTTATAAAAATATCTAAGAGTTATATAATAATTATGATAAAAAAGTTATATTTTTTAAAAAATGTTTACACCCTGTAGTTCAAAAATGATGAGCTTTAGGACATACGTTAATATTAACTTTTCTTCTTAAAATCACCCAAGGATTCACAACCTTAAGTAGCGGCACTCAATTAAAAAACACCCTGTATATTGTATGACCTATTTATTTATTTTTTATTTTATTTTAAAGTATATATTTCTCTGAGGTCTAGATCCTAATTTTTTATAGTAAAGTTAATAATCCAATTTTGGCCTTTGGAAAATTAAATATTAAATTCATGCCTATTTTGTATTTTTTAAAGCTACTAATTTTAATTCAGTAATATGTTTTAAAAATAAAATTGAAAAACTTCCTGTAGATATAATTATTATAAAATAAAAATTGTAGTATTAGAGGAAAGTTGTATTACGTTGTTTATATAGAAACCCAATTACAATGTTCCGCACAACCAACCCCATCTTTCTGACATGTGTATTCGCGAATTCTTGTTTAAATATAAAAAACGGTTAAATTAACCGTAGACATGTGCAAATAAAATCTTTAGGAATGCTTTAGGTGCAATAGTGTTGACACATCAAACAATCATTTCAGATTTATGCGAAAACGTAGAATGTAAATATGGAGCCCGATGCGAAGCAGGGGAATGTGTGTGCCCAACGAATTGTGAAGGTTCCGGCGATGAGTCTGTATGTGCCTCAAACATGATGACATATCCAAACGAATGTGAAATGCAAAAAGCCATGTGTCAAGATTTACCCGGTTATACAGGGCCTTTGAATGTCGTTTTCTACGGGGACTGTCGCGAACGATTCCCAATTGGCAGCAGTAAGTTAAACCTTTGTTCCGCATTCCTTATCCTGCTATTATGTAGCGGAATAATGATTCACATTAACAACCATAGGGATACACGGTGCACCAATTAGTCTTGCCGGAGGAGCTAAAGGACGGGCCTGCTTTTATTAGAAATTGCTTTTAAAGTCTGGTGTCTCGTTACGTCCATTACAACTGCGTCTAAAATAATGTTGAAAGTTTACTATTTTAGGAATTAAAGCCTTATTGTGGAACTATAACGTCGTTAAGATATCAAAGACGACTAAAACAGTAACAAAATACTTTGGGGAAATAACGAGCAAATATATCTTTTAGAGAGAGGATCAAACAGTACTTGGGCTTACGCCCAAATATTTACTTTTTTACAAAAGTAAATATTTTAACTTGGGTAAATATTTAATAAAGTTTAAGATTTATTTCAAAGAAATGTCAATGATCAGCCTTACCATGGCCTTTTTAAGCATAATGTTTATTAAAAAATACCTTTACGCATCAAGGCAGTAAATGCGAACAACTTTTTACCTCGTCTTTCAGAAAAGCTTTTAAATTATACATTATTTATTAATATTTCAAAAAATTGGTTAAGTTATATAATATAAAAGCTTACAATTGTTTTTGAGTATAAATATGTCTAACTTGTGTTATTACTTAGAAAGCATTCTCCAATAGTTTATTTAATAAGTTGATTTGAAAAATATTTTGGTCTTGGAGAAATACATAATTATATTCCTATTTATAAGTATAGTGTGTCAAAATATAATTATTTTAAAATATATTTTAAGTGATAAGATAACGAATATTTAAAATTTAATTTTAATCTATGCTATTTTGTTTTTAACAACTTTTTCTATCCTTTTTACCTTTCCGTTATCTTTATTTGCGATGTAAACTCAAGAAATTTTTCTAGCTATTAGCTTGTTACACCAGCACATCAGGTTTACAAATAACCGTCATAAAATGACAACATTAATATCAGGCTCCGTCAAGACTAATGAAATAGTGCAATCCACTTGGGAAGCATAATCCGCTTACTAAGCTAACTTCACGCTATTAATTTCTAATGGTGCTCCTGTAGCTACGCTTGGCTCATTGACCAACGTTCCACCAACTGAAGTAGTTACTGTGCACACGGACAACTTTATTCCGAACATAAGTGGCAACGCAAAGGAGGCTTGCAGAGATATTCATTGCGACTTTGAGGCGACTTGTGAGCTTGTTCCTGATAATTTTCCTCGGTGTACGTGCAGATTTGACTGTGCCAGTGCCGCAGTAGCAAACCCATCGTCAAACAAGCCAGTCTGCGCTTCAGACAAAAGAATTTACCCTTCAATATGCGCAATGAAAATGGAAGCTTGTCAAAGGCAGGAAGAGTTGCGATTGAGACCGCTCGAGCTTTGCCAAGGTTTGATAAAGTCATCACCAATGCTGATTTTATTAATTTGGTTGCTTTGCCTAATCAGTTTTGCTTCTAGCGTAAAAGCTTTTTGCCTCAGTCTTTACCGGCGGTTTACCGTATTTTAGTTTCAATTCTACGTGATTTTAGACAATAATAAAAATTTCCACTTACTATCCAGAAAATCTAACCCTTGATTGTATTTAATTGATTAAAAGCTAAGAAAATTCTAAATCTATTTTATTGCATAGGCGACTTCAAGACGGGGGAAAATGCCCCGACCCAAAAAAAGGCGCCAAACTGATTTTTCAACATTTAAATATTTGATAGGTTAATCTTTTTTAAAAATCCCTTTAGATAGTAGAAGTTTTTGAGCCGGTGTACAACGTGTTGCGTTTTTTTTTTAGAATTCACTTTTAATAGTGTAGGATATTTTTAACTTTAAGACGGTGGAAAGCGTTTTTTTAGAAGTCACTTTTGGCAGATGAAGTAGTTTTTGTCTTTAAGGCGGTGGAGAATTTTTTTAGCAGTCACATTGTGTCACTGATTGCCCATTGATTACAAGTTATGTTAACACTTTTGCAAATAGCGCGAATCATCTTACAGAAATGATCAAGTGCTGGACAAAATAAAGGAGAAACCCTCTTCTATATAAAATAATTAATGATCAAAAGAATAATTAATTAACTGGTGAAAATTGTTTATTTTCCAGTCGTATAAATTTTCCGACTCTTTTATTTCAATTCTTATTTCATTAAAAGGTTTTCATTAGCTGCCGGTTAAATTTTGTAAAGTAAAATCAACAAATATTACTGCCAAATCATTAGATTTTTAATCAATATTGTATACAATTAAAAAATTGATTTTTCATCAGTTCGACAATTAAAAATGAAAATTTTATATTAAAATAAGTTAATACTTAAGGATTTTATTAATATTTTATATTTAATTTTACTGACCTAATAATAAACCTTTAACACTTAATTTAGAAGAAAATACATAATTAACAAGTGTCTTTTTTAAAGGGTATTCGTTTACCCAATGTCTTTGAGTAGAGAGGGAATAAAATGTTTTCTTATTTAAAGGGATCTTTAAATAAATTTTTCTGTGCTATAGAAAAGGTAACTTTTTTTTGTTACTGAGACCCTCTAAAGAATAGTATGTTCTTAAAGCTTTTTAAATTTAATTCAGGTAGATAAAACTAAATGTTAAATCTCTATATTATTTTTTTTAAAAATGATACAAACCCTCTTGTTAAACAAACTGACGAGTCGCCAATATTTTGTTTAACTCGTCTCGAGTTGGTAAATTTCAACTTTTTATAGCCAAAAAAAGTACTGATAGTTAATAATTCTAGCTAGAATTTAGGTTTCGTATTATGACGTGAGATGAACTAACAATAAAACTTGTATTTCTTTTACACATTGAAAATATTTATTTTAGTCATACCCAAATAAAATTCTTTAATTTGAATTAATCTGTACATAAGATTTATTATTATTTTTTTGAGATACAAGGAACAATGTTTCTTTTGTAACGACCGTGCAGGGTTCTGAAAGAAATAAATTAACGGTTTTTACAGGTTTAACTGGGTTTATCCACGGTTATCTTTCGGGCATATCAATATATTTTTATCAACCTATTGGACAGACTATACCTACTTTAGTTTCAATTTCTTAAATTTCGAATCGAAATCCAGCGTTGACGTGCTTAAGGAGAAAGTTCTAAAGAAAAAGCTAATAAGTAGTTCTCCGCATTCTTTAATTCCTTTTTCTGATGTAATCCTATTCGTTTTGGAACTGATCTCGAGTGATCGGGGATTTATCAAATAAACACATTTCGTTTAAACCGCTTTAGTGAAGACTGTTGGAGCACTGTAAATAAACGACCTTAGTTTTCCTTTTCATTTACTTAAAACAAAATAGATTTAGCCAAATTGAATAAGTTCATTCTAACTTCGCTTTGGATTTAAACTCCTGACCTTTAATTAGCGGTTTATTAAACCCGCAATTCTAATTAGAACTCGGTATAATTAATTTATATTATCACTAATTACTTGCACAAATTTTCTACTAATCTTTTTTTTGGTTTAGAGAAAATATGTGAAATAAATAATTAGAAAAGAATAGCAAAGCTGCGAAAATAATTATATACAAAACAGGGATATGTACTCTTCTTATCACGTGCTGAGGTAACCTCAGTGAATTGAACGTTATAAATAAAGTCCTTATAGTACCAGTCGTGCAGGTGCAATGAAGTTAGGGGACGGTCTGATTGAAAATAAAGTCTTTGGTATTCTTCTAAGAGAAAAGAGTTTTCTAATGTCGGCCGTAGAATCTAAAAAAACGACTTAGTTTGTTATAAATTGTAATTAACCTAAAAAAAAATTAATGGATTATGAACCATGAAAATTAAATTAATTTAATAACAATGTCAGATAGCTTTCTCATTTTTTGGCCAGTGTATTTAAAACAAAATTAAAATTAATGGATGAACCGCGTTTAACCATATTGTATGTTGCTAACGGAAGGTCAGAGTTTAAATCCAAAATGGGGCGCCCTTTTTTGTTTCATTTGTAGTGTTTTAATAGGGATGGAAGTAAAACCGTGCAAGGGCGAAAAACCTGTAACGGACCCTGCCACAGGACGGGAGCTAGATTGTGGTAACGGCCCTTTTAGGCAGGATTGTCCTTCTGGCACTTATTGCCATCAGACTACTCGTTTTTCACGGTGTTGCCGTAAAGGTAAATTGAATCGTTTTAATTTAATTATTTTTCAACCTTACGCATACTTTCCTTGAAGTCTTTCTATACCCATTTATATATCTCTATCTAAAATATTTGTGTTTAACTTTGAAACACGATATATATTGGAAGAGTGATGACAGTGTGTCCCAAGATAGAGAAGAATGCATTTTTTGCGTATCCTTCAATTTTTGATGCATTTGTCCTCTTCTAAACCCTTTTCGTGGACATACTGTATTTTAAAAATAATTAAAATCTGAAGTTTAAGTTACACAACATTTTTTTTAACGACATGGACCCCTTTGTTTGTCTCTATTATATTATTATCTTTGGGTAGTTACTTTAAATTTAATACTTGTTTCATTGAAAGAAAGTATTAAATGATATACAGCGTTGCATTTATGTATTATGATACCTAGCGAATATAGAATCATAAGCAGGGTGTCCCATTTAAAATAACTTTGTTCTTCCATGACTATTTGAATAAACCTGTTTACCTATTTTTTTCTCTTGCAGTATAATGAAATTTTAAAAATCCTAAAATATTCCTATTTAACATTTATCGCTAGCTATCTAACTTTCAGAAATAAACGACTATTTCCATACCTGAAAGCAACCCTGTATATGAATTTATTTTTACCCAACGCTATGCCTTTTAACTGGTGCTACAAATTCGTGTACGTACAGGGGATCTTGAAAACGGTAAGAGATACGAATACAGTTAAATTAATGCAAAGTTGCGTATTTTGGGGCCTACTAATATTGTGAAAGAAAATTGTAAATATATATCCGAAAAAAAAAACGAAATTTTTAGTTTTGGGTTTTAATTTCTTCCGCCTTTATTTTTGACTTGGGAAAAAACAAGAAACAATTTCTATAGCCGTTTTTATATTCTACAAGATGGCGTTATTAGTTTTTAAAGTCGACGTGTCGTTGTTTAGGTATCAACCTCAAATAACTTTTTTTTAAATACCGACCTGGAATTTTTAAAAAAGTTTAGAGGCTTCTAAGCTTTAGCAATTTAATACACTTTAAAGGTTTTTAAAATTTTAACGTTTAAAGTCAAGTAAAAAATAAAGGCGCAAAAAATTAAAAACCAAAACTAAAAATTTCGTTTTTTCAGATATCTCCGAAGGTATTTGGTGGAATATTTACAATTTTTTTTCACCAAGTTATTATGCCCCAAAATACGCAACACTGTCTCAGCTTAAGCATCTTCGTATCTCTTACCGTTTTCGAGATCCCCTTACGCCCCCGTACGCACACGAATTTGTAGCACCCTATATACATATATATAACGTATATTATATTTTTTATATTACGTATAATATTTAAATTTTTTACGTTAATTGTGATGAATTAGTCATTAGATAACTAAGTTAAAAGATATCTATTAAATATCTTAAAATTAAAATACCTCGTCTAGAGACAAAGTCGTTAATTTAAAAACCATTTTTGAAAACTTGTTTTAATTAGCTAGTTCTCCGAAGAATCACTTGTTTAGAAAGATTAATAATTTGCGATGCCGTCGACAAGCTTACTGGAAAAAGTTTTGGGGAAGTTTTTATTAAAATATCCCGAGCCTGGTTTAAAGTTACATTTAATACGAAAACTTTTTTCCAAAACTTGGCCCGGTTTCAGGCAGAGTATTAATAATGCTTTTATACCGAGGTTAACAAAGTACGAATATTTTTAGACAAAAACTTCATCGAGAAAAAGAGTTGCGAAGACAGCTGGTTTGGATGCTGTCCGGATGGAAAAAATCCCGCACAGGGCCAGAACTTTGCTGGGTGCCCATTGTCTTGCGGATGTAACAAGCTTGGAGCGTATTCGGAATATTGTGACGCAAAAACGAATAAATGTAGATGCAAACCGGGAGTAGGCGGGGACAAATGTGATCGGTGCGAACCTGGATTTTGGGGACTTCCAAAAATATCCTCTGGATTTAAAGGATGTTTACGTAAGAGTTTTTCTCTGTTTCAGTAATTTCCTTTTGAGCCATACACAACAAAGTCCCACAAAATGTGCCGAATCGATTCCCTTTGGATATATATTTAAAAATGCACGGCATTTTTCACCACGTTGACACATGGATTTATTAACTTTAGACGTGTTGTGTATAGAAAATTTCTTTATATTAATATGATATATTAACAAAAAATTCTCACTTTTTAGGTTTTATCCATAATTTATTACTGATCGCAAACATAATTTCTAAAAAAATACCCAAGTGTATAGTTTAAATATAGTTATATAATATATTAAGTAAGTACAGAAACTTTAAGGGAATAATCTTTGATTGATTTTAAGACAAAAAGTTTATATAATTATGAGTCTGCAAAGGCTTCGTTTTCCAGATACAGTGTGTTCAAAAAAATTGAAACAAATTTAAGATTTTTTCATATATTTTTTAAATAGTGTCAGCTACTTTATTGAGACTTAGAACGCACTAATTCATATACAAAAACAAAGTTACTAGATAGACCTTACGAAAATAAGTTTAAAAAAAATATGACTTAATAATTGCAAAATGTAGTCTCAAAATATTTATCAGTGTGTTTCAATGAAGTAGCTGGCACCATTTAAAAAATATATGGAAAAATATTAAATTTGTTTCAATTTTTTTAAACACACTGTATCTGGAAAACGAAGCCTTTGCAGACCCATAATTATATAAAGTTTTTCTCTTGAAATCAATCAATCAAGAATAATCCCTAAAAGTTTCTGTATTTACTTAATAAACACCCTGTATACTGGACGAGATTCTGGACTACTTCACTGCTTAATTTTTTACCTTTTCGATGGCCATTATGTGTAAACAAAATATTTTCGATAATATTAAGTTTTATGGACTACATGGATTGATGCAGTCGCAGTGAGGCTAAAAATATATTTACAGCTTTGATAATTCGCACCCCCGCTAAAAAAGAGTCACAATTCAAAAAACACTGATTTGAGAAAATTAATGTTAAAGTTTTTTCTTACTGGAAACATTCATTTTTCCGTTACCGTGATAAAATATAAGTTAACAGGGTACTTTATTGGTAACATGGATATAAAAGCTTAATGTTATTAGTGCAATAGTTTTTCCAGAAAGTCCCATTTCTCTAGATTTTAGTAAAAAAAAAGAAATATTGATGTTGTGACACTTTTTTAGAACAAAATATTATTATTCTTACAAATCAGGAAGGTAGAATATAAAAAAAAAACACAAATAAAGTAAAAAAATATATTCTTTATTATTACAAAGAGTTATAAAATGGTGAATAATAACTAGGAATATGATTATTTTCTAATAAATTCAGAAGATCCATCTTCTTATCTTTCTTTATGGTAAGTACACTTTTGTAGACCCGTTGTAAAGTATTTGGAATGGTATTTTTTTATAACTAAAATAAACATGCATTCATTTAGTTTTTAATTCCAGCTTACCTGAATTCGGGACTGCATAGAAAATAAACAAAAATTAAAAAGATCAATAAGTCACTACCACGTAAATATCAGACAATAACTCTAAAAATGTGTAATAAGTAAAAAAAAAACATTGTTAAATTTTAAAATCACGTGTATCGGTTCTAATAAACAGTCACTTTTGAAAAATAGATCAATATAATGCAAAAAATATTACTTACTGTGTGAAAAAAACTGACAAAACTCAAAATGTAACAGTATTCTGCACCACACAAAATTAGTTTTATTGTAAAAAAGTTCGAAAAAACAGTAACAACACAAAAGAGAACGGTATTTTACCTATTCTAATTATCAGATCTAACTAATAATTCATAAAAAAACTGTCACAATACAAAATGTGACTCTTTTTAGGATAAAACTCGTTCGAATACTAAGTGCACCATGTTGCAAAGTCAAAAGTGACACTGTAACTAGACTAGAAGCATGCGGCGCTAACCTTGTCAAAACAAAAGCGTCACTTCCGCCATCTCGCGGTTAATGGTTGAAATAAAAGTGGAACTCTTTTGTAGAAGAAACTTGGAGTAATTTCAATGCTTGCTGCGTGTTTACCTCAATAATGGCGATTTTTGAGTTGTGTTTTTTTTAGCGGGGTGCGAATTCTAAAATAATAAATTTATTAAAATAAAACTAAGAAGCGCTACGCAATTCAAATTTTTAAATTTTAATAAAATAGCGAAAGAAAATTACCCTCGTAAATTCATATTTCTCCCTTAACCGCTTCACACCTTTTTCCTTTATTTTTAACTAACCTATTGTGCGATTTTAGTTTAACCGATTCAAACAATTGCATAAATTAATCTTTTTAGCCTGCGGTTGTTCAATTTTCGGTTCCGTACGAGATGATTGCGAACAAATGACTGGTCGGTGTGTGTGCAAACCTGGAGTTCAAGGACAAAAATGCACGATTTGCACCAGTCATAACAAAGTACTTAGTCCAAACGGATGTGTATCAGGTATGACTAAAGACAACATAAGTATCGACTATTTATTTGTCTTTAAATTAATATCATGAAATATAATATTGATACAGAAGAAGAAATTTGATACTAAATAACTTTTTTATTACGACAATATTTATATCCAAATTATAGCTGAACTTACCAAGATTATTCATCTTTAAATAAATTAGTATTTTGATAATAATTCTATCGAAGGAACTGTAACCATAATAACAAATTTCTCAGGTCTAAAGATATAAATAATATGTTGAAATAAGTTATTAAGCCAAAGTATTTATAACCAATTAACCATGTTAAAGCAGGCCAGGCGTTCTTTCTAATGACCCTAAGACGCCATTTGATCGATGAATCACCTGGCTTGTTCTTACAGCAAGCGAACCCGAACTAATAAAATTGTAATATTCTATAGCGGATCTAACGACGGCTCCCTCTGCGACGTGCAAAGAATTGACTTGCTACTTCGGAGCCACATGCGTCGAAAGAAATGGTTTTGCGATGTGCGAGTGTCATGAACAATGTCCTGTGGACAATGAGGTGCAAGTACGTACACTGAATAAATTTAACATTTCATGGAAAATGAGATCGCATCTTTTAAATCTAATTGTCATAGTCGGATTTAAGCCCATTTTCAACTGGAACGAATTTGATTTAGTTTTTATTCAGGCTTTTATTGAATTCTATAGAATTTTTATTTATTTATTCGATATCGAGAAATTGTTTCTTTTTGTTTTAATTTTAAAATTTTCATTTTGTGATATAAAATAGGCTCGCAAAAAAAAATTATTTTTTTACCACCTAATGGCTTTTTTCGTTTTAATATACACAGACATGTAATTCCGTGAAACAAAGTTATAAATTGTCTGTAAGGTAATGGTTTCAGATTTTATTGTTTCAGATTTATAATTTTATAGTTTTATTTAACTAGTTAAATTTCTTAGTTTCAAGCATTATTTTAAGTGTCCACCTTTCTTTAAATAGTTAATTGTACCCTAAATTAGGAATTATCCTTAATTATGAAAAATCTGTATAACTAGTATGCCTTAATTCAACATGTTTCACAATTTACTTTGCGTTAAATCACATTTTAATTTGATTTTGACATTAATTTAAATTTTTAAATTGAAAAATATTTTTGCCGGCGTACAGACTCAATTAAAATTGAAAAGATTTTATGCCTCCGCTGGGAATCGAACCCAGAACCTCTCGATTACATGTCAAGCGCGCTGCCAATTGCGCTACAGGGGACCTGACATTCTCTCACCAACTTCGGTCATATAACTTATTCAATTTTATGTTAGTAGTAACAGTCTGGAATCTCCTGTGATTCACAGACCGGAGAGGGTGTTATAAGGCGAAAGCGAACTCAATCACTACCACTGAACATTAAAATATATTTTTCTTTTATCCGTACATCGACGACATATAGCGTTATTAGCCGGAATCAGAAAGAGATCTCTGAACAGTGACATCTAGCCGTAAATTCTTTAAAGTAGTTATGTTGGCGTCTGTAAATAATTTTTAAATTGAAAAATGTTTTTGCCGGCGTACAGACACGATTAAAATTGAAAAAGTTTTATGCCTCCGCTGGGATTCAAACCCAGAACCTCTGGATTAGACCTTAAGCGCGCTGCCAATTGCGCTACAGGGGACCTGATATGTCGTCGATGTACGGATAATAGAAAAATAGATCTTAATGTTCAGTGGTAGTGATTGAGTTCCCTTTCCCCTTATAACACCCTCCCCGGTCTGTGAATCACAGGAGATTCCAGACTATTACTACTAACATAAAATTGAATAAGTTATATGACCGAAGTTGGTGAGAGAATTTCAGGTCCCCCGTAGCGCCATTGGCAGCGCGCTTGACATGTAATCGAGAGGTTCTGGGTTCGATTCCCAGCGGAGGCATAAAACTTTTTCAATTTTAATTGAGTCTGTACGCCGGCAAAAACATTTTTCAATTTAAAAATTATTTGCAGACGCTAACTTAATTACATTAATTTAAATAACTTTAAATCAGCAACTTATGTTTTCCATAGTGCATATTAAGTATTTGTAGACTAATTGACATACTCAGATTAAAGGAGTTTTTCACAAGCCTGAACTTAATTTAATCTTTATTCGCACCATTCCTGAATTTATAATAGCTCCTTAATGAGAAAAATTTTGACTTGACGTTAACGAATGAATGAAGCATGGATTTTAAATATGCTACGATGCTTTCAGATTGTCTGCGGCAGCGATGGACAAACTTACAACTCCCCCTGCGAATTAAACGAATTAGCTTGTCGTTTACAAAAAGACATTGTTGTTCAGGCATTTGGAACTTGTAAGGGTAAGTGCTAACCATTAAAATGTATTTTAAATATCATTTATGATAATTTCGTTAACGTTTCAAAATGGTTTTCTCTCAATAATAAGTGGTTCCGGGTATTGTCATAAGTGAATCCTAGATCGTCATGCAGCAAAAACTGCACTTTAACAGTATGAATGCCTTGACTACTGATGCATAATAAATTTACAATACCATTTTTTTTGTTGCCGGGGAGATTATTTTTTCATTGGGTATTAAAAATCAATATCTACATTTATAGAAGATATGTTCCCCGGAACTGATTGGCCAGTACGTCGCTATACTCCGTTGCAGTTCACCCAACCCGACGAAATAAATTCCCCACTTTCGAAATCTACCAGGCACCTGTTAGTACCCGATCCTAGATTTTATTATGGAAGTGCCACCAGACCGCTTGGTCCTGATGTTAAAGATACCCGGGGTGAGATTATTACTAATTCACTTTAGTTTAATAATGCTAATATTACTAACTAATATCGATTTTTAAGGTTTATTTATATGAGTAGTTGACTGTGTAATATTTAATAAACTAGTTGATATAAAATAAATGTATGTGTTCGTGTAATGGCTTAGATATTTACCCAAATAGATTTGTTGGTTTGTACGATTCAAAGATCCTATTATTAAGATAACAACTAACAAAATATTATCTGTAAATAAGTGAATAGGTTTGGGTGATTTAACAAAAATATAGATATAAAAACTCTACTATAACCACCAAAAAAACAATATAACTTGATTTATAAATTCTAAAAAGAATATTCAAACATATTATCAACTATAGTATCCCCAATCCGTCATCATAACAATACAATATTTTTCGTAAAATATATGTAACGTTCACATGGTATTATACTTAGCTTCATTTTTGCAATACATAAGTACATGAAACGTTTTTGTTTTTTTTGACAAAGTTATTACAAGCAATTGTATAAATATATATTCTTATTTCTGTATTAGGAACATCCGCATATGAAAGTAGATGATTTAAACTTATTAACTTTATATTTTACTCTGCAGTAACTAAGCTGCTGGGCAATTGCTTTCGAGCAAGAAAAATTTCGCCTAAATTTAACAGTTAATATTTTTTGAACCAGATATGATATCGACCTACGGTTTTGAATAGTTGATAGATTCATCCCTTGGGAAACAATTGTCAATATTGGATTTTCTTTAACTGTTAGAAAATGTTATATACAGGGTGTTAAAGAAGACGATGATTTTTGCTCCACTTTTAATGGCGTGTAACTTTCACAATAATATTTTTAAATTTTATCACTCTACGTTAAATTAATCACTGGTACATAGCAAAGAAAGTAATTTGTCAAATTTTTGATATCTGCTATATTTCAAGAAATACCGATTTTTTTGGAAAACTTTGCTTTATTTTAACTTATTGGTAGCTTGATCTCACTGTGCGTTGTATCGTGCAAATTTTGCAAGTGATTATTATACCTTATGAAAAGCTTGATTATGTTTATTAACAATAGTTGTACCTAAGTGTTATGATGTACAGTGTCGTACTTATAAACACCTAATATGTCTATGGTTTATGAGTATTTCACAATTTTTCACGATTGTTTTATATTGGAAAGTACTCGCCCCCAGATTAGGTGAATTTTTCTTATTTTTTAGTTTTTCATATCGCACTACAGGTATATGGTATAGGTGTTTACAAAATTTTAACAAAGATAATTTTTTTAATTTAATTTTTGGAAAAAATTTATTTATTAATTTTTAACTTTCTAATACTATACCTACTCAAGTGTTTATAGGTACGCCACTGTACATCATAACATTTAGTTACAACTATTGTCACTGAACATAATCAAGCTTTTCATAAGGTATAATAATCACTCGCAAAGTTTGCACGATACAACGCACAGTGAGATCTAGCTACCAATAAGTTAAAATAAAGTAAGGTTTCCAAAAAATATCGGTATTTCTTAAAATATAGCAGATATTAAAAATTTGACAAATTACTTTCTTTGCTATGAACCAGTGATTTAATTGACGTAGAGTGATAAAATTTAAAAATATTATTGTGAAAGTTACACGCCATTAAAATTGTAGCAAAAATCATCGTCTTCTTTAACACCCTGTATATAAAATTTTCTGACAGTTAACGAAAATCCAACATTGACAATTGTTTCTCAAAGGATAAATCTATCAACCATTCAAAACCGTAGGTCGATATCATATCTGGTTCAGAAAATATTAACTGTTAAATTTAGGCGAAATTTTTCTTGCTCGAAATCAATTGTCCAGCAGTTTATTTAGAAATGCATTTTGTTAAATCGCCCAACATAAAAACAATTTTATTCTTTGTTGAAATAACCTTATTCAATCATCAAATATTTTAACGTTTTGTTCAGAACATCGTATTGAGTGCTCTTCTAACATTTCAATTTAATATTTTGTGCTGTTGGTTCGATCGAAGCAAAAATGTACTTATACTACTAACGGTGGATTTTCTAAAAATCGTACAAAGCTTCAATTGAATAAAAGACATATTTCTAGATGGAGATCTTGCTCTAGCTTACAGACCTACGCCGGCTACGGTCAGAGTAACGGCCTTACTAGGAGACCTCTGCTCAAAAAGCTCGGATTGTATGATATTAAATAGCTATTGTGTGACCGGGGCTTGTACTTGCTTACCCGATTATTATGCTGCAAATGATCGACAACATTGTATAGGTAAGATATTCCTCTCTTTCAACGAATTCCTTTATTGTCAAAAGGACGGAATGGTCGTTTGTCCACAACAAGTCTTCTGAACTCAAAGAACGTTATTACATTAAAGCACTTTTTATCTTGATGAAAGATACGAGCATAAACAACTTTAAGAAATAATCTGATTAAGGGACGAATTTTAGGAAAGCAAAAAATTGTTTTATGTCGTTTAGCTTTTAGGGTTCACACTGTTGGAGTTCACTTTACTTAATACATTTCTTTTACTTGTATTCTTAACATTTACTTAAATCAACAAAAAATACTATAATACTGTTGGTATTTATATAATGTTACCTAAAGGCAAAAATTAGGTTCATAGTAAATTTAAATTAAAAAAAAAATAGAAGCAACTTTTTTACCATTCTGTGATGAGGATGAGTTTAAATAAAATAAACAAAAATCATATAAATAAATACCTAAAAAGAAGACAGAACATTTTAATTTTAAGGATTACAAAGGCAAGCCAAGTTTTAGGATCGCTGTAGGAATGGTGCAAATACCAAAAATGTGCATCAGCTTTATAAATATTACTTACAACTTTTCTTAAAGTTAAATAAAAAAAAGTTTTGTGTGTGTCAAGAAAGACAGAAATATGTGTAGTTAATATTTATAATGTTCGATGACACTTCTTTCGTCTACATAAAAATAACATCGTATGGAAGGACACTTAATACTCGACCTACAAATCAGTGTTTATCTTGTTTAACCTAAATAAAATAATAATAATATAAATCTATTTTACCTTTAAAATTCTTTTGGCCCTTATAAAATCTATATAAAAAAAAGTAGCAAAACAAAATAAATCAAATAGTATTGAATTCAATTTAAAGCGATCAGAGATTCGTATTGGATAACATCCGTTTTGATAACATCAATATAAATCCAGAAATGCATGAGAACATTATTTTTGAGAATCCATACCCGACAAGGTGTTAACAGAAACTTTGCGATATGCTTGTCTCTCTATATGTCTGTTATACCGTTTATTTTTTATTGCGAGGTTAATAGTTCAACTATAGTTCTATTTGTTTATGTTTTGTATTTTATTTATTGTAAAATTGTTTAAGTAATATTCTAATAACAACTGATCCAGCAGAAGCTTTGAGCTGAACGAAAGTCTTAAATAAAATATATTTTTAAGACTAAACTATAAAACAGGGGAACGAACAGTATGTAAAGAAACAAAATGCTTTTTCTCGTGTTTCTTCACAGGGTCAAATAAATAATAAAGGAAAAGGCAATACATAAAATATTAACCAGCAAAAATGGGGTTACTTTTTGTAAAGTGGCTTGATTCGGAAAAAAATACCTATCGCAGCAATCTACAAAAATATATAAATTGTTACTAGCCATGAAATGTTTAATAAAGCTACAAATATTGTAGTAAAAAGTTAAAGCCATAGATCAAACAGGAAACTTTTATTTAAGTTCTAATTATTTGTTTGACTTTCCTAAGTTCTTATTTACTCAAATACGATTGCCCTTTTTTTATGACATTGATACCAAGCAAGTCTTTAAGAGTCTATAAACGGTTATAATATTTTTATTTATTCTATTCCAAAACAAAAATAGATTAAATAATATAATCTGATTAGTGCATTCCCAAAATATTTTTCATACTACGCTATAGATAAATTAAGAAATATAATTAAAAAGCCGGAAAATTAGATTAAATTTTAAAAAGTTATTCCAGTTTCCAGAAAAGGACAATTCACCTAAATTTTTTTTTTAATAAATGATTTTCAAAGAAAATTAAATAAATTTTATTTTAAAGTACAAGTTCAAATTTTGTATTTGTAATATTGTTATATATTTTACAATATCTTTCACAATAAGTTTTTTTCAAAAACTCGGCCATAAAAATTGAATTATAAAAATTATTTATCTGCAGTGTTATAGAAAACATACTTTATGTACAAATAATTGCCATTACCGGATTTTTTGTGTAAAAATTACCCTTATATTTAAGTATTTTTATATCTTAACAAATTTATGAAATAAAATGTCAAAATCAAAAACTTCATGCACTTTTAACCATTTTTCTACAGAACTATTCTGTCTGAATAATTGCCTATAAAATGTGGACGGCTTTTAAAGCTTAAACATTTTAATGGGTCATTAAAATATCAACACATTTCCCAAGTTTTGTCCAATCACATATCACAGAAATAAACGAAGTTGTCAGGTGATTACTACTTAGCTGGTTAAAAAGGCTAATGTAACAAGCGCTATTAATTAACCGAGCGTGTGTATTTAAATTTAAAATTTTTAAAGTAAAATAACTTTTTACTTTTCTTTTTTCTGTTTAACCGGACAGACCGAAAGTTAATAAAAAGATACGTTATGAATGTAGAAGCTGTTTTAGTCTAAGATGCAACGTTAAGTTGCTACAGCCACATACCAAAAATGTAATTTTTTAAATGCTAATATCTCAAAAATTACTTAATTTAGATCTTTGACCTGTTTTACAAAATACGTTTAGAAAAATCTAAAAAATCTATAAAAATAATCATGTCCTATTTAAAATAACATAGTTAACAGCTACTTTCGGCTATACCGGAAGTGATAGGAAAATGACAATATTTAAGTTTAAAAGGGGACATCTAAAAATTTGGACTTTCAAAGTTACAAGAAAATGTGTTCAGTAGTTCTCTCAAAAGTTGAAGAACGCCAGTAATGAAAGTATAAAAAGGTATAAAACATCTTGAATCATGCATATCTTGAACTAAAATAACAAAAATATGGGCATTTTGTTTTAATTATCGACCAAACTAGAAGGAATAACTTTTCTTTTAGAACAGAATTGTAATTGATAACTTAAAAATTTAACAATCACAATATTTAGTTGCAAAACGAGCAAAAGCGACATTCAATTTTTCAAACTAAAATACGGGTTTGATTGATGATAAATCTATTTAGAACTTACTGGACTTACTACTTACGACGGAATGCTTTGAAATTTTCAAAAACGGATTGTTAACAATTAATTTTTTATGTTGTTAATTCAAATTTTAAATAAAATGTGATTACAAAAATGCTTGTAAACAAGTTTTGTCGAAATAACAAATGCTTCTAATAAGTGGTACGAGTATGTATCTAATTTAACAGCTACCTCAGCTATATTTGTCTCTTACCTTTGTAGCTATAGCTTTGTAAATTTCGTTAAACTTAAACTAAAGGTTATCATAACATATAGTCGGGTTGTATAAATTTTTTTAACCACAATTAACTAACCAGCAAGTTTGATTGTGACATACATGCCATTGGCAGAAATAATTATCCCACAATCATAGTGACCCGGTCACCTTAATTTTTACTAATCAGGCATTTTTGATTGTGAGTAGATAATACCTGTCAATGTCATTTATGTCATAGTCAATCTTAGTTGAGGTTAGTTAATTGTGGGTAAAAATATTTATGCAACCCAATGTAAATATTATAAATATGTCTAAAACCACTTACCAGATTATTATAAGATGTGATGCGTGTGTCAATGTTCCAAATATGACAAGGAAAAAGACAATATTATGCTCTCGCTTAAGTTCTTTAAAACTCTTTTTCTTTATCTTTCTCTCTCTCTCTCTCTTTCAAAAATACCAAGATGCAACAAGAATGGAGAAAATCTGGACATCATGGAATTGCGGTCATAATTAATATAGGTATATATAATACAAGATAAGTATTGTTATTATCTAAAAAGAAATAATAATTTTTATATTAAAGGTTAAACCTAACTAAAACAACCAAAAAATTATTATTAAAAATATATTCTTTGTGACACTAATAAGATTTGTATACCCTTTTTTTAATAGAAAGGGCAACGTATTTTTTATTCTCTTTTTTTATATGTAGAAACATATTTATTCATGTATAAATTAAATATGTATATGTAAAACCCAAAAGGGTAAAAGGGTATCTATAAATACAAAATATTTATTAAATTTTAAAATAATTCAGAATTTTTACATGTTTTTATTACGGAAATCATTATAAAAAATATTAGGTACATCAATGCGAATAATAATTTTATAGTAGTACAACTATACAAAATAAATTTAAACGTATCGTAGCATATTTATATATATGGGCTCAGGGGTTCGGGTAACATTTATTTACAAATTGAGTTAACATATTTTTATACCCTGACCCCTTAGCTACATACGCCTCATATAAATATGCTGGAGGCTTATAAATTGCCCATCGGTGGCGGCTCGTCAGGTGAAGTAGGTAAACGGGCTCTTCACCAAAAAAAAATTTAACCAGGAGGAAAGTTTTTTGACAATATTTAATCTGAATGTAGCTATGCATAATATGGCCACGGTTAACTTCGATGGACAATAATTATAAGCATTCGTGCATTTTGGCGCGCCCCAGCGATCGTATCCGTTAGCTCAACGCATGGCTTTGATATTCACCGTTGCTATGGTTATGTGTCACGGAAACAGCATATAACAATTTGCATTATGATGAAGGGCAATTTAAAAATAGATCAGTCGTATGCACCATTGTTTTAGCACTGGTTCGCCTAACCTTAAGGAATTTATTTTGAGGCTTCGCGAAACTTACGGTTATAGATATCGTTTTTACGTGATTTACCGTGTGATTAAAAAGTTTTGTTTTTATTTTTCAGTTAATTTAGTAGTGTACCTACCTACTTAGTTGTGTGTTTTAAAAATGAACCCAATATATGACATAGTTTGTAATTTTTTGGAAACTCCATTCAGCCGTTGGACAGATGAGGATAAGAATGACGTTTTGTTACACGGGTTTTTAGTCAATGTTTGTTTAAGTACCCGCACTATACCTAGCTCTTCACCATTTTTTAAGACCGCGATACACCACCGTTGCCAATATAATAAATAATCAAACAATATAATTTATAAAATATGCTGAACATCAAACCTTAAAAGTAAAAGAACTTGTAATATTGATATTAGCTTTAAAGTTTATTCTTGTTTACAAACTTTGGAGATTTGTACTGAAGATCTAAAACAAAGTACAGAACATTTACTTTAGCACCAGTAGTCAAAACCTTTATGTGCACATTAATTCTCGGAACAATGACGGTTTAAACGAATAAACTTTACTTCTCTTCAATTAGGGTAATGCCTTATTACTAAATGAACCGGCGCCTGATAAGATGACTTATTACTTAATGAACCAACGCTTAACAAGACGACTTCCAGACAATTAATAAGCATTACACATGTATGTCCTTAATAGTAGGACAGCTTTGACGCATATCGTCTTTCTGTAAGACATATTTAGTACGAGGGTATTATTAGTTAAAGTCCTATGTCACTTGTAAGCCAATTATTGCAATAAGCAAGAGCAAGTACGTATACAGCGTAAATCAAATAGGGCTAATTGAACAGACAATTTTACAAATATATTTATTCATTTATCATTAAGGTAAAAATGTTTTTTTTGATTAGTAAAAACATATTGAAATTTTTTGTTTCTATACCTATAAAATTGTATAATAAATAAAAGACTGATCTTTGTGTTTGGAATTTAAAGTTAAAAAATAGTGTTACTATTTTTTTAAGGAAAGTCATATTTATTTCCAGGATTTTTCACTTCTTAAAAATTTAAAAGATAAAGTAAAATAGTTTCATACATCGACTAGAAAGCTTCTTTACAAAATAATAACTTCCATACATTTAAAAAATGCCTGGTACATACCTTTTTAAACATTAATACTTTAAAAAAATATATAAGGTACAGGCGCCAAATAAGGCCAGTGTCATAATAAGGCCAATTCCTAATATATCTAAAAGTGTTACGAAAAATTACTAGATGGCGATATGTATCAATCCCTAGCCAGCCCAAATTTGAAATTAACAGTGTGCATGTGATTTTAACCGACCAGACGTTTTCTATTTCGCTGTAATTTTGTGCTCCGTTGTGCAAATTTTGAGTTATAACATAAGATAAGATTTCTTCTTATTATTTTGATACTAAAATATTAAATGATAATTTTGATATTATGTTGATTTATGTAAACAAGCATTTGTTTGTCAATAACTGATTATGCTTTGTGGTTACTTTATCTCATTTTGATTTTATGAATTGTTTAATTAAAACATCTGCAGTTTCCTAATAAGGCCACTCGAGTGGAAATTCTACCCAATACAACAAAAATTATGGTACCTTTTTTTGTTTGTGAGGAAGATAGAATAAGTGACATGCGCAAATGCTGTTCATGTGGTAAATATGCCCAGGAAGAGTGCGCAGAATTAAGCAAGCAACAAGCAAGATAAGGAACTGTTTTACTGTCCAATATGCAGTTAAATATTTAGTTTTACTTTTAAGTGTTCTGTGTTTTATATTTAACAAGATACCTGTTGTTGTTCTGACTCAATAGAAAATTCTTTATTACTCTAGTTACTTGACAATACAGAATAAACGCAAAACTGGTCAAAAACCACGACTATAACTTTTATGTATTTTGAGAGCACAAAACTCTACTGGCCTTATTAGGAACCTAGTGTCCAAATAAGGCCATTTTGCATACATTGTTTTTGTTTATAAAATCTATGATTCTAATCATCAAAAAAAAAAGTTAAGGCATTAAATATGTAAGTTTATGCAATAAAGTAAGTGTGTATGCAGTATCACACAAATAATATTTATTTTAGGTGAATAAAAATTAAACAATCCTTGATGTGGCTTTATATGGCGCCTGTACCTTAATTCTTTTTGCGTGTCGTTAATTTCATTGCATTGTAATTCAAAATCCAACTTTTATTGAAATTGATTTTGAAACATTTATTTGTTAAACCGACAATAAAATGTAAATTCTTTTTAAACGACTATTTTGATTAATACTCTTCAAATAAATCATGCATTTTTTAAAATATTTTATGACAAATTATTGAATTAAATAATCAATCATAAATTTAAGCAAAAAAAAAACAATAAAATTATTGATTGATCACATAACTTTGCCTTTTCTTATTAATTAATTAATTATATTATGGTTACATACATAAAAATTAATGCTTTCTCATTTCTCTAGTTATATCATGCCGTGTTCTATTTAAGCGTTATGATGCGAACGAAAACGGGAGATGAGGAAGATTTCCTCTTTTCCAAGCCATCTTTTCATAGCTCGCATCACATCACATCGCTTGCATAAAGCAAAGAACAAAATATCATACGCGACCATGCTTGCGATGGCGATCAGATAAGTGTCTTGTAAATAAATAAAGCCGCACATATTTATTGTGGCCTATTAATAGCCATTACCGGCTACAAAATCCCGCTAAATGATAAAAACCTGTTTCATATTCAGCGGCAAACATCATACTTTCCAGCGAACCGAACTTCAAGTTTCAGGAGTTAGTAAATGCCGAGTTATTAGCGTTTGAAATTAGTTTATCCAAGCGGCAGTTAAGGACTCACTATGGACATTGTGTCGACCCTACGTCCACTCATGCTTATGGGTATGACACATTTTTAATTTGCAATGTTGACTTTTGAACCTATATGTGCGGAAAATAAGACCAAAATGGCGACAAAGGTGTGTGTAAAATGAGTCCAAAATTTACCCAAACCTGAGTCCGAGATGTGTCTTATCTTTGCTTAAGATGTGCCCCTAATGTACCGTTTCTTTCCAATATGTACCTTAAATTACTCTTAATTGAGTCCAACATGTTTATATTTTGTTTCCAATTTGTTTCTATTATGTTTCTTAAAAATGTCTTAATTGTGTGGTTTCCAAACAGACACCTGTTGGTCCAAATTGTGGCGAAAATATTATTAAGGTATTCTTTTTGTGTCATGTAATGAACTTAATTAAAATAAATTGTTATTCACTTGAAACATTTTGGATAAAAGATGGACACGACTTCTTAAACAGATTCCCTGTAATGCTGAGTGTTAATGATTACATTTTTTAACATAAAATAACGGAAATTTGGCGTATATGTGACTAAATTTTGGGATGGGAGCGAACTGACCACCTAGAAATTTACCTGAGAAATCCCATGTGTCCTGTTCGAACGCACCACCCGGTTTGTTTTCCTTCCATCAATAGATTTGTTATTAAAACTTTCTGATGACCTATCATTCTTTTCTGGTAAATGTAAATTGGTAAAATGGTAAAATTGGTTAAAATATTTTACGCGCAGAGGGTTGAGTAATAAGAAAGCTGCTATTATATGTTTTTTAGCTGTGTTTATTTTTACTTCTTAGGACCTAAAAATAGTAGTGTAGCTCAACAACGCGATTGCCTCCACATAAGTGACAGTTCTATTTTTTTTATTATGGTCATGTTGTGATTATATTATCTATCTTCTCCAAAAAGGTTAATATTGCAGAACCGGATATAGTCATGGCAGGACACGCAATTCCCCTGGCACCGTCTATTAATTTGCTGGGGGTCAATCTGGGAGGTAATATGTCTTGGCATGATCACGTTGCCGCAATTGCCAAGGCAGCTGCACAGAAACTTGGTGTACTTTTCCGCACCAAAAGGTTGTACACACCTCATCAACTTTTGACACTCTACAAAGCCCAGATTCGACCATCATTAGAATATTGCTCTCATGTCTGGAGCTCTGCACCCAACACACCCTTCGGCTACTGGATTCCATTCAAAGGAGCGCCGTTCGTCTGATCGGCGACCCCGAGCTGACCAAGACCCTCGATAGCCTGGAACATCGAAGACAGGTTGGTGATTTGGCCCTCTTTTACAGATATTTCCATGGCAGGTGTTCGACTGACATTGCCCACTTGATTTCACCTAGAGCAATGCTAAACAGAAATACATGGCGAACCACTGCCGCTCATCCATATGTTGTTCAGCTTAGTACTCCTCGAACTTCATTGTTCAAGAATTCTTTTATCTGTAGAACGTCATCTTTGTGGAATGATCTTCCTGAGGTCGTGTTTCCCAATGAATACAATCTTCAACGTTTCAAGACCAACATTAATCGCTTTCTTCGCACACGCACCGCTCCCAGAGCGCCTTAAAGGATTTTTCCTACAGTGCAGGTGTTTTATCATAAAAAAAAAATCTATAAAGAAATAGCATCTTTAAGTTAGAACTAGAGAAAACGTTTTATTGTCTATTAAAACACAAATTACTTCTTCGTTTTCCCCTAATAAAGGTGTAATGCAATATTAAAGATATCATTTGCAACCTTCGCATTTCATTAGTGTGGTTTTCTTCGTTCAACTATATCGCAAATAATGCCTTGTCTACTATCAAGCTCACTACATTTTTGATTTTAAATGTGGCGATTGTATCGCAATCGCGTAGGATATTGGCTCTTTCCTGGGATCGTAATCGCCAACGGTAACGATTGCGTATAAAATATACGTTTGCTGCATTAACAGCGCCCTATATCAGCGATCGGCTTGCGACGCGAAGGATACTCAAGTCGTATCGCTTGTGCCAGTGCTGTCGTATCGCTCTCGCCGCAAAATCAAACGCTCACTTCCACGTAATGTTTCAAGGTATTTTTACGAATGGACACTGTAAATTATGATATTTAAAAAAGTAAATTGTAATTTACACATCAAGTAATGCCTTAAAAGACATTTAATAATGTGCATTGAAAACTGCTCTAAACATTTTACGATGCATTAAATCTATGGCCTTTTGTTTGTTGGGAGAAACCTGAGATGTATTTAATTAACTTTGGATGCCACATAAACTTTAATATAAACCGTTTACATTTTCGAGCCGGTCAAATGATAGCTAGTAAAACAGAATAACTTGTTTAATGGATAAAACTTTTGTGTTGATATTTGTTAACAGCTTATCTATGTTTAACATCCCTTATAAAAAATAAAAACAGGAAATTTCTACTAGAAACGAAGTTTATGAACTCGGTAGTAATTTTTTTATTGCAATTTCGTATCCATTTTGTATGTTTTGCCGTCTAAAGATAATAACAAAAATCGTTTGGGGACTATCGTTGGTTTTCTTACGTAAGGGCGAAGAAGACTGAAAGAAGTTTATTTTTACAATTTCATAGCTATTTGGAAGCCTATTACTTTTTTTAGACGGTCATCGGTCAAGCGATAATATCTCCAAAACGATAGGTGTTAAATAGGTGAAATTTGGCATACTTTTAAAAAACTTAAACACGAAAAAAACAAGACTCTGTGTGGGGAGTACATATTTATGCGGAGTTTGAACAATTTTAGACGACCCCATCATAACTTATTTGAATTAGATTGCGGTTGGTTTTTCAATGGAGTTCAACAGGTGATGCTGCGGACACCAGCGTTGATTGGACTTGTCAATCTGTGTCATTGTCAAATGCAATTTAAAAGTATTAAATTTTAATAATTTAATACTTTTTTACCTAATAAATATCATTCATATAAGTATTAAACCCATTAAGAATTTCTAGAGGGGGATGAAGAACGAAGATCATTTTTTTGTTTTGAAATGATGTAGCGAGCTAACAACAGATATTCTTTACAAAATATTTGCTTCTCATACGAATGCACGTTTACATTAAATAATGAGCCGAATATACAAAATTATCGGTACTGGAGCCTATAAAATAAACATCGTCTTGCATACACTTAAACCCAATACACTCAGAAAGTAAATGTCTGGGCAGAAATTTTTGGACATTGCATCATTGGACCATTTTTTTATTGACAAAAATCTTACGGGTCCAACATATTTAGATCTTCTTCAAAATCACATTGGACCCCCACTGGATGAAGCCGCTGATAATTATTAGGAGATTTGGTTCTAAATGGATGGTTGCCCGGCCCACAATTTGCTTGTGGTACGCGAAGATCTAAATTATGCCTTTAGTCGAAACGTTGTCGGTCCAAATTCAACAATTAATTGGCCAGTTAGGTCTCCTGACCTCTCATCAAACGACTTCTTTCTCAGGGAGCATTTAAAAAATTTTCTTTAAAAAAGCAAATGGCGGTTTATTTGAAAATTTAATTACGAATTAACAATATTCCAAACGATTGTACAGTTTTCTTAATATAAAACTATTAGGTTTTCCTTTATAAAATATTGTGCATTTTTAAAACACTCTCTTATTTTCTTTGTCTTTTAGCAATTCTTGATGATTTTAATGCTATTTAATAGGTTTATTTGTAAGTAGAATAATTCGTTTTCTATTAAAAGATCCGTTTTGAAAAAAATTTTTGTTTTATTTGAAAATATTAGTTAAATCCAATGTAAAATGTATATGTTAAAGATTTTTAAAAATTCTACCGTTTGCCAATTACATTTGAAAATGACGATCACAGATTGACAATTCCAATCAATACTGGTGTGTGATCGGGTTGTCCCAAATTGTTCAATCTCCGCATGTGCACTCACCACACAGTGACCCTAAAAAAAACCCTACAACCACGCTCTAAAGTCAACAGAGAAGCAAATATTTGGACAGTCTAAGACTTGCATGGTATTTTCTATGTTTCAGACCATGATACACCACCCGGTATATATAACATATTTAAAAGAAGTTTTTTCAAAAGAAAAAAAGACATAATAAACATTTTACAATTAACTTTGTATAAGTATATTCAAGTAAGTGACAGTGACTCTACATAATCAGTACCTAGTACTAATAACAATCCTAACATTTCCAAAGTTAAGTCGTTCGCTACCAAATAAATTAGGTATAAGAATATTATTTTGTTGGGATTGACAGAAATACTTTTGCGATACTAATCATATAAGCTATTGTTAAAAAACGTATCATAACAGATAACGTATGTATTCATATATCTAATCTCTTAATTTTTTACACCTACTCCATGTTTGCTATTTCCCAAATGCAATGCCCTAGCGAACCTTTAGTACATAAATTACTGTCACTGTGGCCCTCACGCGATCAATTTCTTTTTAATAAATTAGCCACGCCCAGAATACTGAAATGATGGAATAATTTAGGGCCATTGAAAAGTCATTAGTAGTAAAAAAAATATAAACTTATTTCTAATTTAATGCTATACTTAAAAAAATATCTTAAGGTAAGGCACTTGGCAGTTAAACAAGCAACACAGAAAATACCTTTTAGCCATATTAACTAAGACACAAATAAATCATACTTAGTGGCGTATTTAGCAGCCCCCCCCCCCTCTCCCCCGAGCCTAGGAGCTCGGGGTCTAAAAGTCTAATTACAACCTAATTTTTCGTCTTAAAATTTTTAAATAATGTATTCTTGTTTTAGATTACGAAGGTCTTGTAGAAAATGTTTAGTTTTTAAACTTTTCCTGTTCTATATAGAGATTAAGGTTTCGGCCGCATATCGTTTTAATTATTGATTAATGATGCAATTTTATGGGAAAACGAATAAAAAGAATAATATTTTATAGTTTTTTTCTATTATAAACGTGTCTGTTTCGTTTTCCCTTTTTTAGATGTTAAATCAACCAAAATATAACCCAATGCAATAAAATATTTTTAAAACAAAAACAAAAAACAATTGGGTATTTCTTTTTAAAGAGAAAGTTAAAGTAAAAATTGAAATTGAAACATTTTTTATTTAAGATAATTTATAATAAAAAAAATAGTGAAAAAATATTATGAATATACAAAACGGCACTTAAGAACGAGTATTTCAAAACCTAAGCATTTGCACCAAAACTGCTCTTAGATCTACGCTCCTAAAATACATGATTTCTAAAAAAATCATCAATTTTGGCGTGGTGAGCGATATTTACTTTATTTTTAATCATGAAAAACCGAGCCCAAAAAATGTTGGTTAGAGTCATACATACGCCTTATATTAAAATTTTGGATTGACACCAATAATCATATTTTTTACAAATATAAAAAAGAGTCAGCTAGAAATATCAAAAAAAGTAAAAAAAAACATTTACAAAAACAAAATTTAATAATTTAATTTAGTTTGATATTAGTTGGGTGAATTTTAAACAAACTTTGGGCGTGGCCTCAAAAGGCGCTTTTCCACATTTTTTACTAGGTACAATATCATTTGTCCCGACTGTTCCTTTCTCCAGAAAAAAAATGTCCTACTTACGCCCATTGAGCCCCCCCCCCCCCTCCCCCCTGAGCATATTTTCTGGCTACGCCACTGATGATACTGACCCGTTTACCGGCAGGGACACGAAAGACGTTTTACTGTTTTTAAATCAGACCCCGGTGTTTTCCGAAGAAGTATTACAGGTATAGAAGGGATCATCGAAAATTCATTTGTAAAGGTAGCCGACATCAAACAACGGTATCTATCTGGCCCAACAAGTTTTAAAAAGTGGGTTTCTCCACGCGAAATTCGGTTTTATTGATCGAAAAGGCAGAAAAAACATTAAAATTTATTTTTTGTACAACTGTGAAAAAATATTACTTTTTTTGGTTACTATGGATACACAAAACGTCTCTTTTTTTCACCGTGAAAAAATGATATTTTTTCACGGCAAGGTCAGCTAATTGATGTTTTCGTATAAAAATGCAAAAATTAATTTCCAAAACATTAAAAAAAAAAAAATCATAAGTAAATGTATTTCATCATCGGATTGCTTTATAAATCTTGCTACATCCTTCTTTGTTATTACTTTAGACTTCTTTTCTCTATATCCAATGGATTTGCTTTTTAAAAATGGAACCAATTTAGTAAACCGCTGCTGATCAATATTTTCCTTTATGTTTAGCGTACTTTTAAGCATCGAATAGGTACTCCATAGTGGTGGTTTTAATATTTTCGATTTTTCCTCCAAATAACAGAGCAAAACAGTTTCTGATACGGTTTTTACTTTCTTAATGTTGCACTATTCGCGAAACTGAGTGTACACTTTCTCATATTTGATTCTTGATTTCGCTGGCAAAAGATTTGATATAACGATTTCTGCCGCATCCGTAATTTCGTGAGATGTCTCACTATTACTTTCAGACATTTAAATGGTACCAAACTTAAGCAAACAACTATAAACTTTTGACACGAAAAACGATAGATTTGACAATCAATAAAATTTAAACTATCGCAGGTTTTCATGGTAATGGGAACAGGTGTAAGAAATAATACCTTAAAAGCTATGAATTATGATTTTAGATTTCTTTTCTAAAAACGACAAAAAATAGTTAACAACAAACAGTTGTACAAAAAATGTTGTTTGTATTTCGCGCGCAATAGTTGTTTTTATGGCACATTTGATTGCATTTATAACCTCGACCTAACGGTCTCGGTAATAATTTACAATCTCATGTGGCATTAAAAAAACACCTATTTTGCGCACTTAATACAAAAATAACTATTTTCGACGTCGTGTAAAAGTTTATCTCTGCAGAAAATCACCCTTATAGGTGGTAGTCGTCCGACAAAAAATATTAAATATATGTGTGATTCTCTCAATACAGAAATGTATTTATTCTCTTGCGGAGAGGATTAAACAAACACATTCAAACAGATTAATTAAATAACAATAAAAGAAACTAAAAATGGTGATATAACGATATTAAAACAGCTTCTATATTTAAATCTCCGTGTCAAATTTAAGGTGTCTTAAAATTAAAAAGAGTTCATTGCACTTAAAAAGTTAAATTAATCGATTATTCTTGAATGTCTTGACCTTTTTGTACAGTCTCTTCGGTTCAATGGCTAAAATTTAAATCTAAATACACACTTTTCAACAATTTAAACTTTTATTTTCAGCGAAGAGCTTTTAAATTCATTGAAATTAAATTTTGGGGGAGATGTTTAAATTACTTATTTGCCAATTGAATAGCAGAAAATTAACTTCAATATACAATAAATATAACGTTTTTTCTTCCAAATTTACCAGGAAAAAGTGAAATTGTTTTATAAAATGGTGTTATTTATTAAATTAAAGACTAATTTATCACTAAACAATATTAAAATATAATTCTTTGGAAAACTGGATAAACTGTCCTGTTTAGTGCACTTATTAGAAATTATAAATTTCTCAAGTGAATTTTCACTAAATTATATTTTATTGTTAATTTATAATTTTTAAAAGTTTACTTTTGACTTTGACTATATCTCGCCTTAAAATTATTTTTTAGGATATTTTTCTGTAGGTTGTATAGAAAAAAAACACATTTCTACATAAAATAATTATGTATTTTAAACATCCAATCAAAATGTACCAGAAAAATTCCAGTAATTTTTTGTATCGTAAAAATGTTTCAAGATAAATGTAACAGTTTCATTTTCTTTAAAGTTTTGTTTACTTAAAAACAGAATAAAAACTCGTTAGTAAGTATTTTTTGTAACAAGGTATTTGGAAAACTGGGAATGTCAGTTTTCTGAATAAACTTACTCTCTTTAATAAAAATAATATTTTGATATAATTACATATTTATTTTTCGCCAAAATGCCCGTATCTAAAATTCAATAACATACCGGGTGAGTCAACGATTGCGCGGAGCAATTTTATGGCTTGAAGATAAAACTTGTCGACAATAAGCTTTTGTGTTAAGGTATGGTTGGATATCAGGCACATTTTAAAAATATTTTGAATTATACAGGGTGCGCCCAAAAAGTAGGGTGTCAAAAAGGTACATTTTTTTAAATGGAACACCCTATATATTGTATTATTTTCTGATTCCTCACAAAGTTTTACGCTTATTTCGTAAATGTGAAATGTCTAGAGTCAATAGTTTTTGAGATATTGAAGTTTAAAATTAAAATATGGCATTTTCAGACTTTGACAGGCTGTAACATTGGAACGGTTCATCTTAGAGAAAAATGGTTTTCATCTCCCTATCTTAATTTTTTATTCTCTATCTAAACGTTACTATTTCCGGTTTAACGTGTAAAACCGTTAAAACCGGTTTTTTGGTTTAACATGGTAAACCGGAGGTTGGTTTCTTTGGATAGAGAATAAAAAACTAAGATAGGGAGGTGAAAATCATTTTTCTCTAAGATGAACCGTTCCAATGCTACAGCCTGTCAAAGTCTGAAATTGCCATATTTTAACCGTCAATATCTCAAAAACTATTGAATTTAGACATATTATGACATTTACAAAATAAGCGTAGAATTTTGTGAGGAATCAGAAAATAATACAATATATAGGGTGTCCCATTTAAAAAAATGTACCTTTCTGACACCTTACTTTTTGGGCGCACCCTGTATAATTCAAAATATTTTTAAAATGTGCCTGATATCCAACCATATCTTAAGATAAAAGTTTATTGTCGACAAATTTTATCTTCAAGGCATAAAATTACTCCGCGCAATCGTTGACTCACCCGGTACATATTTGTTGAAGTAATTTGTTTAGTTGTTATTTTTTTAAATTTTTAGATCCGTAAGGGGAAACTACTCAACACAAAATTTAATTCTCTCGTTAATAATTGTGGGTGAGGGGAACATACAGTAATAAATTAATTTTACTAATCACTCAAGATTGGCTTTCCTTCGAAAAAGATAAATTGACAATTTTTTATTCCTCCATATACTCTGCAATACTAATTAATAATATAATAATCTGGGAGGGTATTATTAAAACAGCCTACCCTGAAATAATTTAAGTTATTTTATTAAAATTAAAAATTTACTTTATTACGTTGATTGCCGTAAATTAAAATTTTAAATTATAGATAGGAATGGATTTTACCAATGAATGAATTTAAATACAGTTTTACCCCTTGTGGATATTTTTTTACTTTTGGCTGTCTATCTTTATTTGTTTAACATCACAGCGTTTTAACTGGTAAGTATCTCCAGTCAGATAGATGCACTGGAGCATAACTGCACCAGAACCCAGATTGTTTTAGTAAGCCCTCATTAGATATTAGAAATATCTGGAAACCTTTGTTAAGTAGATATAAACTTAAAATACCCCCTACTAAACTGCACCCATCTCAGTTATGCTCCAGTGCATCTAGCTACTATAAATAGAGCTGTAGTTACTATATTTATTTAGTATTCACCTAAAGACTACTGGAAATACTTACCAGTTAAAACGTTGTGGTATAAGGCAAATAAAGACAACTAAAATTCAAACAATCTTATTCTTGTTTTTCGGGATATCCAATATTATGTGTAAATAATTATGTTTTAAATAGTCCTGGTTTGGTATTACACTAGTAAGGTAAAGTGCATATTACCTGTAGCAGAATTATCATTAATAATAAGTATAATAAATACATCTTTACTACAACACAGTGCTTTGAGAACTCATCTTTTATTCGTTTGAAATTATAAATACATTTTCAAAATGTTTATTCTTTAGGTTGTGGACAAGCGATTTTATTTCATCGAGTTGATTATTATAAAATCTTAGAGCCAATTAACATTTTTGGCATGCCGCATGCGAAATATAATAAATGACACATGGTTTTTAGGAAACTCCAATTGTGTTCCAAACTTTATATATCAAATATAAATTAAGCGAATTTGATATTTGTCAATTATTCAGATTACAAGATTTCTTTGTAAAACGTTATTGAAAATTCAATGAGGATTAGTTTAAAAGGAAGCGAAGTAATAATATCAAAAAAAAATGTGATCAAGTCAATAAGTGTTGTTGTTAAAACCTAATGATCTAAAGACACAGTAAAGGCTTTGTGGGACACTGGATTAAAAATAGTTTTGTTTTGGGTGTAATGTGTATATAATTTCTAAAAAGAAACTTTGTTGTTTACACCGCCGCCAATTTAGAAAAAAACTAGCACGCCACTAACAATTTTTTTAAGTGGATGTTTTTTTCTAATTAGCCTGGTTAATTCTATATAAAAATGGTATCTTACGTTTGTTCAGTAGATTTTTCTTGATTAAAATAAATAAACTAAAATTAAAACTTTTTATTGTTATGCAAGGCCATCGTACGAATTTTTGTAGTAGGGGAAACAACGTTATACAGGAACACCCTGTATATGTGGCCATTTCGGCCAAGCAAGTCTGAATCAGGCTAATATAAATTATTATTCCTTCTCTCATGCTATCTCAGTGCCACCCCTTGCTATTTCAAGAGACGACTTTCCTAATACCATATTTTCTAAAATGGCATGCCAAAAATGTCCACTGGCTTTCTGACTACTATAGCCCGAATACTAACAAACAAATATTTTAGAAGATTCCCGCCCGACGAAAGAATTCCGAGCGTGCAGCTCCTCTCCATGTTTTCACTTGAGCTCTTGCATTGACCTGCCCGGGGCGACCTTCACCTGTATTTGCCCTGAAAATTACACAGGCCCATCCTGTGAAACCGAAATAGTCCTAAAACAATACGAAACCCCGTCCTTCAGTGGGAGATCTTACGCAATCCTTAAGACCATTGAGGCTTACAACAAACTTATTATAGAATTGGAGTTTAAATCT
The DNA here is from genome assembly GCA_935413205.1 of Polydrusus cervinus. Classification (NCBI taxonomy): domain Eukaryota; kingdom Metazoa; phylum Arthropoda; class Insecta; order Coleoptera; family Curculionidae; genus Polydrusus; species Polydrusus cervinus. The sequence goes on along the minus strand of OW284520.1, from coordinate 23,046,948 downwards.
TACACTTACGATGGTATACTCCTTTACAACGGAGAAAATGACAATGGGCTTGGGGATTTTGTATCTCTTTCCCTTGTTAATGGATTTGTCGAGTTCAAGTACAATTTAGGCCACGGTCCGGTTATTATGCGTTCTCTAGACAAAATCGAACTTGGAAAGTTCCACAGGGTCGTAGTCAAAAGATATAATAGAGACGGCCTTCTTAAGCTAGACGATTCTGATGACGTAGCGGCACAAGCGGCAGGCTCTACCAAAGCTCTAGATTTAAAAATGGATACTTTTGTTGGATACGTACCTACAAATTATACACGGTAAGTTCAAATTTTTTTCACTTAATCTAAAAACAGTTTCCAGAAAGATCACAATGGCTGAAATTTATGCATATCTTTATATTTTATAATTTTTTGGGTAAATAGACAATGTAACTTTTACAGGATGCGCTTAGAATCTTACAAATATTTCAAAAATTACTGATTATTTTTTTTTTAATTGGCACATACATAGCAAACCATTTCTTTAAAAAATACAATTTACAAAAATAGATCACTTAATATCCTGTACAATAACAGAAACGGTCTCGTTATTTCTAAACTAAAACTAAACTGCTGGACAAAAGCAAGAAAAATTTCGCCCAAATTTAACAGTTAATATTTTCTGAACCAGATATGATATCGACCTACGGTTTTGAATGGTTGATAGATTTATCCCTTGGAAAATAGTTGTTAATGTTGGATTTTCTTTAACTGTCAGAAAATTGTATATACGGGTGTTAAAGAAGACGATGAATTTTGCTCCAATTTTAATGGCGTGTAACTTTCACAATAATTCTTTTAAATTTCATCACTCTACGTCAATTGAATCACTGGTTCATAGCAAAGAAAGTAATTTGTAAAATTTTTGATATCTGCTACATTTCAAGAAATACCGATTTTTTTGGAAAACCTTGCTTTATTTCAACTTATTGGTAGCTAGATCTTACTGTGCGTTGTATCGTGCAAACTTTGCGAGTGATTATTATACTTTATGAAAAGCTTGATTATGTTCAGTAACAATAGTTGTACCTTAATGTTATGATGTACAGTGGTGTACTACCTATAATATGTCTATGGTTTATGAGTATCTCACAATTTTTCACAATTGTTTTATATTGGAAAGTAGGTACTCGCCCCTAGATTAGGTAAATTTTTTCTTATTTTTTAGTTTTTCATATCGCACTACAGGTATTTTATACGTACAGTGGTGTACTACCTATAATATGTCTATGGTATCTCACAATTTTTCACGATTGTTTTATATTGGAAAGTAGGTACTCGCCCCTAGATTAAGTAAATTTTTTTTTATTTTTTAGTTTTTCATATCGCACTACAGGTATTTTATACGTACAGTGGTGTACTACCTATAATATGTCTATGGTTTATGAGTATCTCACAATTTTTCACGATTGTTTTATATTGGAAAGTAGGTACTCGCCCCTAGATTAAGTAAATTTTTTCTTATTTTTTAGTTTTTCATATCGCACTACAGGTATTTTATACGTACAGTGTGTTTACAAAATTCTAACAAAGATAATTTTTTTAATTTAATATTTTTGGAAAAAATTTATTTATTAATTTCTAACAACTATTCCTAAAATTAAACTTACATTGAAAGGGATACCTAAAATTAAGTAACGCTAGTTTGATTTTGATGGGATTAATATCTTGTAGGCCCTTCTTGGATAGACGGGGTTTGGTTTGACGGCAGCTAGTGATATTTAATATCAAAGTCTTTTTCAATGTAAGTTTAATTTTAGGAATAGTGTTAAAAAGGTAGAAATTAACAAATAAATTTTTTTCAAAAATATTAAATTAAAAATATTATCTTTGTTAAAATTTTGTAATATACCTGTAGTGCGATATGAAAAACTAAAAAATAAGAAAAAATTTACCTAATCTAGGGACAAGTACTTTCCAATATAAAACAATCGTGAAAAATTGTGAGATACTCGTAAACTTTAGACCTATAGATGTTTATAAGTACGCTACTGTACATCATAACATTTAGATACAACTAGGTATTGTTGTGAACATAATCAAGCTTTTCATAAGGTATAATAGTCACTCGCAAAGTTTGCACGATACAACGCACAGTGAGATCTAGCTACCAATAAGTTGAAATTAAGCAAGGTTTTCCAGAAAAATAGGTGTTTCTTAAAATATAGCAGTTATAAAAAATTTGACAAATTATTATCTTTGCTATGAACCAGTGATTGAATTGACGTGTGTGATAAAATTTTAATATATTATTGTAAAAGTTACATGCTATTAAAATTGGAGCAAAAATCATCGTCTTCTTTAACACCCTGTATATACAATTTTCTGACAGTTAAAGAAAATCCAACATTAACAACTATTTCTCAAGGGATGAATCTATCAACCATTCAAAACCGTAGGTCGATATCATATCTGGTTCAGAAAATATTAACTGTTAAATTTGGGCGAAATTTTTCTTGCTCGAAAGTAATTGTCCAGCAGTTTATAGGAATGTAAAAATTATTAAAAAATATGAGTAATTAGTTCAACTAAAATGCGGCCTTGTATGTATATGTAGGTTAGACAATTTTATACCAACAAACAGATATTCCACATAGACGTTAACAGACCTTAAGGTATTTTCATCCACTTTTATACAAATGAAAACATGGATTTGGTCAACAACTTATGGAATAATGATTGTAAGCCTTATACACGTAATATTTCCTAATGGATTTCATGACACAGACAAGCATTTCATATTTGTTTTGGCTGACAAGTCGTCAGCGTAGTAGCCTAGACGACATTTTTCAGTTATCATAAATCAGTTTTTAAATTCTTAATTATTGTGACTTTTTGCGTCTATTGAATGGGCGATATTACGCAGATAATAGTAAGAAGTTTAATTATAATAATTTTTGGAACCTTAATTACTGACTAGTTAATTTATAAGAACAGTTTTTAATAGAAACATTTAAGTCTTCATTAAAATATCGATATTTTAGAAATTAAGTAACCCTGATAACTGTCTTACGAAATGACAGGGTGATTCTTAAGTTGATAATTCTTTTTTAGCTATGTATAGAAGGCATTAAAATAAACAACTTATTTAAATACCTTTTTTCAAAAAACTCAAAAATAGTGCGGGCCTAGTCATTAAAAAAAACTATAGTTTCTGTTGTTTTTCTTATCTCTTATTAGTATTCGTCATACGGGTCTTGAGCAATATGCTGCGGTGTATTTTTCTGAAGCAAGTTAATTTTAAATTGTGTGATACGTGAAAATGGTAAAATTTAAAAACAATAAACTAATAAATATGGTGTTAATTTACTGCGAGTGTCGTAAAAGTGCCGATTTTCCTTCGAGATTATATGCAGAACGCTTTCCCTGGCGGACTCATCTTACACCGAGAAGTTTTCTTAATGTTATTCAACGGGCAAGTTAGGCAGAACCGTATTTGACTCGTAGTGTAATAAATTATTGTAAGTACTTTATTGTTTCTTGAAAAAAGGTATTTGAAAATGTTGTTTATTTTAATGCCTTCTATACGCAGCTAAAAAAGAAGTATCAACCTAGGAATCACCCAGTATAAGTTACTTCAAATTAACTTTTTTGTATATCCTCATTTATTTATTTACTTATTTGTTTAATCCAAAATGACCCTAACAAGTTTTTAGAAGGTATAAAGACTTTACACAACTAGCGCCGGTCAAGCCATGCATTTTTTATTATTCTTTGCAAACAAAAGCTCTCCAAGGGTCGGGTTTATTTCCTATGGGATCTGACAGTTGATACAATTCTTTAATCAATATAAATTTTATTACCACCTCACTCTTTGCTATTAAAATATTGCCCTGGGAGAAAGAGTCGCATGCATATTTTTAGGTTAATTAAAAATATTCGTCGAAATAAAATAAATATACTGATTCATAGTTTTAACCTAATTTGTTTAGATGTTATTAGACAGGGATATAACATAATAATATAACAATTAGAAGGTAAAAATAAGAACACAAAGTCTTCCTCCACTGATATATTATAGAAATATTTCTATAATATATCAGTGGAGGAAGACTTTGTGTTCTTATTTTTACCTTCTATATTCCCACTCCACTTTAAGTATGGACTATTTCTTCAAATATAACAATTGTTTAACATATCTACTAAACTGCTGGACAATTGCTTTCGAGCAAAAAAATTTCGCCTAAATTTAATAGTTAATATTTTTTGAACCAGATATGGTAACGACCTACGGTTTTGAATGGTTGATAGATTCATCTCTTGAGAAACAATTGTCAATGTTGGATTTTCTTTAGCTGTCAGAAAATTTTATATACAATGATTTTTGCTCCAATTTTAATGGCGTGTAACTTTCACAATAATATTTTTAAATTTTATCACTCTACGTCAATTGAATTACTGGTTCATAGCAAAGAAAGCAATTTATCAAATTTTTGATATCTGCTATATTTTAAGAAACACCGATTTTTTTGGAAAACCTTACTTTATTTCAACTTATTGGTAGCTGGATCTCACTGTGTGTTGTATCGTGCAAACTTTGTGGCGCACTTATAAACACCTATATGTCTATGGTTTGAAGTATAGTGTTAGAAAGTTAGAAATTAATAAATAATTTTTTTCCAAAAATTAAATTTAAAAAATTATCTTTGTTAAAATTTTGTAAACACACTGTATAATATACCTGTAGCGATATAAAAAACTAAAAAATAAGAAAAACTCACCTAATCTAGGGGCAAGTACTTTCCAATATAAAACAATCGTGGAAAATTGTGAGATACTCATAAACCATAGACATATAGGTGTTTATAAGTACGCCACTGTACATCATAACCTTTAGGTGCAACTATTGTTATTGAACATAATCAAGCTTTTCATAAGGTATAATAATCACTCACAAAGATTGCACAATACAACGCACAGTGAGATCCAGCTACCAATAAATTTAAATAAAGCAAGGTTTTCCAAAAAATCGTTATTTCTTAAAATATAGCAGATATCAAAATTTTGACAAATTATTTTCTTTGCTATGAACCAGTGATTCAATTGACGTAGAGTGATAAAATTTAAAAATATTATTGTGAAAGTTACACGCCATTAAAGTTGGAGCAAAAAGCATCATCTTCTTTAACACCCTGTATATAAAATTTTCTGATAGTTAAAGAAAATCCAATATTGACAATTGTTTCCCAAGGGATAAATCTATCAACTATTCAAAACTGTAGGTCGATATCATATCTGGTTCAGAAAATATTAACTGTTAAATTTAGGCGAAATTTTTCTTGCTCGAAAGCAATTGTCCGTTTATTAAAAACCACAACTACAAATTAAAAAGTAAAAGATTAAACATGAAAAATTCAGCTCGGGTTTTTATTTTTCCTAATCACGTGTCACAGATTACGTGCGAAAAACTGTAACCGAAATAATTAAAAGCGATTGACCTAACTTTTAGGGTTTTTGAAAACATCGGCACGGACAAGGGCTTTGAGGGCTGTATAAAAAAGTTAAAGATTGGCAGAGAGGAAATTGAACTTCATATGTTTCGACACGAAATGGTTTTGGAAACTAAAGGGATTCATGATTGCGACGAACATGCATGCGAGCATTCACCCTGTCTTAATCAGGGAAAATGTGTTCCAATGGATGATCTGTTTCGATGCGAATGTTTACCGCAATATTCTGGAAAATACTGCGATAAGTTTGACGACCCTTGCATGTCGAATCCGTGTGTATTTGGGGCCAAATGTAAGACTTACGACCAGCAGAACTACATTTGTCTTTGTAAGCCTGGAAGGGTAGGAAAAAGATGCGAGATTGGTAAGTAATAAAACTGTAAATAAGATAAATATGTATTTAAGTACTTACGAAAATAATAAATGGTATAAGGATGGTTTAATTAAAGAAATGAGAAACTACTTCGGATAAAAATACAAATGCTTAAAATTTGTGTAGGATATTTTAATAATTTCTATTGTATTTTTTGAAAACGCCATTTTAACATTCAAATTATGTAACACTATACATACACTACGTCCATTAATTATGGAATATTTTAAAACGTACTTGAATTTCAAAAACCCATATTTTCTTCAAAATTCAATCAGTCCGTTCCTATTTACTTTTATTGGGTAGACTGTCTTTTAGACTACTAAGTGAAATGGGTGTGCCTTCACTTTATGTCTTTTTTATACAGGGTAATGGCTATGTAAAATTTGCTGATTTTAAAATTGATGTTTTTAAAATATGAAGCTATGAAAATTGAATTTTATTATTGTGTTTATTACAGCTTAATGTAAGGTACTTACTGTACCCACTACAGTGCCACTAAAAAAAATTCAATTCAAAATATCGTAATATTATTTAAACCTACTTTTTTTTGGTTTTCGCAGATGCAGAACACAACGTTAGTTACAGCTTTATGCTAGGTATGCCATGGGCTACTTATTACCGCTCAGTGCCGTTCGTGTCAAATAAAAAAAAAGTAAATTCCAAAAATCGTTATAACGCCAGTTACGTTGCATAGCAGTCTAATTGTAAATATAAAGATTTTTGGAATTTTTTTTTTTTTAATTGACACGAACGGTACTGTACTGTAATGAAAACAGTAATTACCTAACACAAAGCTGTAATTAACACTTTTCTGTATTTTTCATCCTCAAAAGCTGATAGAAATGTGGGTTTTATAGCAGCGTAGGTGACAATATACAGGGTGGAGCATCGGAAACGAAACAGAGACATTTACTGGCAGCTCAGTTTTTTTGGAAAAACGCTCAGACTCGTCGATTTTGTTTATGAGGGAGACAGAAACTTGGCAAAAAATCACGTTAGCACGTGCAGCCCCCTGGGCGGGGGTGGCACCACCCCTAAAATCTTAAATGGAAAGGGGTCGGTGACACCTTATTTTAAAGATCTTTCAATTTCCCTTACTACTGAACTGAAGTACATGAATTTTACATTATTATAAAGGAAATTGGAAGATCTTTAAAATAGGGTTACACTTGACCCCTTTTCATTTAAGATTTTAGGCGTGTTGCCACCCCCGCCCAGGGAGCGTTAACGTGATTTTTTGCTAATTTTGTGTCCCCCTCAAAAACAAAATCGACGGGTCTGAGCGTTTTTCCAAAAAAGAACTGAGCTGCCAGTAAATGTCTCTGTTTAGTTTTCGATGCGCCACCCTGTATATATTTTTTTGTATTGCGCTGTGATTGATACAGTATGTACTTAACATAAAGCTATAATCAACACAATAATAAAATACAATTTTCATAGCTACGTATTTTAAAATCTGCAGCTTACACACAGCTTTATATTTTAGCCATCACCCCGTATAGGAAAGACATAATGTAAAGTTACACACATTGTACTTAGTGATCCAAGAGATAGCCTACCCAATAAACTGAAAATGAAATGGAATGATTGAATTTTTATGAAAATGTGGGCTACTGAAATTCAAGTAATTTTTTAACTATTGCATAATTACCTTATTTAACAGACCAGTAGAGAGTATTGCATAATTTAGATGAATGTGACTTACAGGAGAGCAAATAATAAAATAGTGTAGAGTTACATTATTAAGCAATATTGCCCATAGTAACGCCAAATAGCTAATATGTATATAAGTATATTATTCAAGGTATATATTTTGTGTCGCAACAAATATTTATGGCGCGTTCCTAAGACGAATATTCAATCACCTAAAAAGTATAACAATGTATATAATTTCATTTTATATCGTGCATTTTTATTGCGCACTAAATTTTATGAACCCCTATAAAGGAGTTTAATGAAAAGATAAAATAAAACAAATCTAAGGTGTATGCGAAACCCATAACCCAAACAAAACCCCAAAACAATGAAATATTATTTGGATAAACCAATAAACCTGGTTTACTGTAGATTCATGCAATCAGGAAATATTTCTGTAGAGCTTATTCTGAGCAAATACCCGGTACCTATCGTTACTGTGTGTAAAAGGAAAAGAAGTAGCTCGTATATTACACTACGCTTGCAACATGCTTGTGACATTCTGTAACTAGCATCTGTTTCTTCCAAGCCATTGCAATTAGACAGTAAAACGAATGTTTTGTCGTCTTCTCATCTGAGCATTAAGTGTAAAATTTTTTCAAAGTTTTACTGTCGTAATACTTTATGTTAAAATAATTTCGGCCAATGCGGAAAAGTTTTTGTGGCGTCGCACTGAGGCGAAAATGACCGAATCTCTGGCCAAAATTGTTAATAATGAAGCTGTTCAAAATGAAAATTAGCTTTTCGATAATAAATCAATAAAATACACAGGTCTATTCAAAAGTCTTGTTAACAAAACAGCAAAACACATCGATTGGTGTATATTTTTATCCGACTTTCTAAACCATTATTAAAAATTATATAAGTAAACAATACAATTATTTTGTATCATTTCGCGTTATCAAAAAGTATTTATTAATAAAATTAAACACCTTGGGGATTATTTTGAACCTATGTACAGGGTGATTCCTAACTTGATACATCTTTTTTAGCTGTGTATAGAAGGCCTTAAAATAAACAAGTTTTTCAAATACCTTTTTTCCAAAAACTCAAAATGAGGCGAGATAGAGAAGTAAAAAATCTAAGTGCGGACCTGGCATTAAAACAACCCCGCTAAGTTTCTGTTGTTTTTCTTATCTGTTATTAGTATTAGTCATATGGGTAGTGTTGACCAATCCGGTGCGGTGTGTGTTTCTGAAGCAAGTTAATTTTAAATTATTGATACGTGAAAATGGTAAAATTTGAAAACAATGAATTAATAGATAAGGTGGTAATTTACTGTGAGTGTGGCAAAGTGCTTCGAGATTATACGCAGAATGCTTTCCCTTGCGGGCTCATCCAACACCCAGAAGTTTTCTTAATGTTATTCAACGAACAAGTAAAGCAGAACCGTATTCGATTCGTAGTGTAATAAATGAATGTAAGTACCTTATTTTTGAGTTTTTTGAAAAAAGGTATTTGAAAATGTTGTTTATTTTAATGCCTTCTATACGCAGCTAAAAAAGAAGTATTAACTTAGGAATAATCCCGTATATAAGCTCTAGGAATTTTGGCTAGCTTTTGAACAAATTTTACTTAGGTGCGCCAGCAGGTTTTAGAAGAATAATTGTAAATAGGTTTTCAGGCCGTCATAATAGCGCTATATGAATTTTAAAATTTAAAATGTATTCGTCAAAATTGTAAAAATGCATATAGAACAGTTTGACTATAAGGCAACAATTTAATAAAAATAACAAGGTTTATTTACACGCAGCTTTTGATTGCAGAATATAAAAATGATAAACTAGTAATTCCGGAGTTCAACGGACGTAGTTTTATTCGATTTCCTCGAATAGAAGGCATCGAGAAGACATTTTCAATTGAAGTTTCCTTTATGCCTAAAGCGCCTAATGGTCTAATTTTGTACAGCGGCCAAGTGAAAAATGGCCTTAGCAATTTTATTTCCTTGAATCTCGCCCACGGCTATTTGCAATTCCGATTCAGTTTGGGTGGAGGGACCGTCGATCTTATGTAAGTACTTTAAAACCTTTTAATATAAAAAACCTAAATTTTACTACAAAAAATTAAGTGCTCTAAGAACCCTTAAGGTTTGGAAATATTGCATGCTTTTTAATTTTATATCAAACATCATCTTACTTATTCTTCTTTAAGGTAAAATATGTTTTAACACGTTTTAGAATAAATAGGTTTAAGAATCTACAGCCTAAGCTATTTGCTGCTATAAAAAGTTAATTACTCTTATCGCAAATAACGGCTGAGATAGGCGCCAGACAATGGCAGTAAAAATCTGATGAATGCCATTTAATTTCTGTCGTTACAAATTTTCTTTATAAAATGTTAGTTCAAGGCTATAAAAAACGAGTATCTTCAATAAAGCACGAACTCCTTTAATAATGATTTGGATTAAAGTGATTTATTTAAACCTGAATATGACTATTTTGGGTGTAGTTTTATTGTGTACATTTTCCAATACGAATAAAATTTACCGTAAATAACCTAAATTTTGTCTCTGTCTGAATTGTAAAAATAGCTATAATTTGTCACTATACAGCGTGCTCAATATAGAATAGACACACAATTTATTTAATTGAAATAAATTATTTTCTTCGTGCAATGGGTAGTATTTATATTAACGTATTTCGTGTAGCAGCAAAGACTGATAAACAGTGATTCCAAAGTTTTGCCGTTTTAAAGCAAACCAGCCGTGGAATTCCCAAGTCTTGTGGTATTTTATTACAGAGCACAGGCCTGAAATCGTCAGTCTAATACTAGTGTCATGTGAGTTTAACGTATACATCAAAACAAAGTTAGTAACCCAGAGAGTTTGACTCCCAGAGGAATATGCGTTCTTTTTGGGTCATAAATAGACTTGCTGCCTTTTTTAGCATATAGGGCAATGTTTTTAAATGTTTTATACTATACATATACTATATAGCGTCAAAAATAATTATATTTATGGAATAATGTATGGTTCCACCCAAGGTAAAGTTATTTATAAATTTCTGTATAAAAAGCTATGGTGATTTTAAAACATAAAGGTAGTTTGAAAAAACTACCTATTTTTATCAATAATCTTGACAGCCGAATATTATATACAGCGTGTCCAGAAACCATCTTAACATACGGGAAACTTTTTTATTTTAGACTTTACGAAAAAAAGTGATTCTTCATAAAAAGTTCTGCTTGGTCTAAAACCTAAAATGCAACTATCAGATATTAAATTCTCCCAGGCGTATACGAGGTAAGTCAAAAAATATGAATGTGACTTAAAAGTAAAGTACCTTTATTTTTGATAATATTGAAAATTGTTGTTAAAAAAAGTTGATCAGAACTAAAAACCACGTTTAAATATGAAATTACGCCCATTAACAAGATTTTAAGAAGCGGTATTCATTCTCGTTTAGTAGGTCCAGCACGCCTTGGAAAACTAAATAAAACCATGACAACTAATTATTTTATTTGTCAAGGCGGACAGTTTCCTTTTAATTAAATATGGTGCTTAAATTTACAATCGAGGAAAAAGTTTAAATAATGTTAATTGTTGGAGACCACTACAAGACGTACAGAGAGGCTGCTCAAATTTTTAATGCAAGATATCCAAATAAAATTATTAGCCATGTAACGGTTGGAGATATTTTTAATAAATTTAAAAATTCCGGATCTGTAAGTAATAAATTTTCTGACAAGCATCAGGTTTGGCGTTCGGACGAAGATACCCAATTGAATGTTTTGCTAGCTGTCGTGGAAAATCCTAAAATCTCATTGAGAAATATTTCACAAACTGTTAATTTAAGGAAAAATAATTTTTACCCATACAAACCAAAATTTCTTCACAAACTGCAGCCTAAAGATTTTGATTCACCATTTTTGTTTTGCTCTTGGTTTCAAGGTGAGGTAGAAGATGACCCACTATTCGCAAGAAAAATATTGTTTTCAGATGAGGCGATGTTCACCTCAAATGGAGTAGTGTGTTCTCAAAACTGTAGGTGGTGAAGTGATGAGAATCCCCATTTTGTAATTGAGTGTCGTGACCAGTATTCTTTCAAGACAAATGTTTGGTGCGGCGTTTTTAGGAACCAAATTGTAGGGCCGTACTTTTTTCGAGAAAATATTACCGGTGAAATTTACTTGAACTTTTTTGGACACGGAATTATTTGAATTTTTTCATGGACTACCAATGAATATAATACAAACACTTTGGTTCCAACATGACGGCGCTCCATGCCACAGCGCTGCAAGAGTGACAGAATTCTTAAACCGGACATTTCCACAGAAATGGATTGGAAGAAGATCAGAATTTGCTTGGCCACCAAGGTCACCTGATCTAACACCTCTGGATTTTTTCGTATGGGGATTTTTAAAACAAAAAGTATATACCCACAGACCTTTCGAGAACATAGACCATTTAGAGAGAATTATCAGAGAATGTGTCCAAGAAATTTCCCCTCAGATGGTTAGAAATGCAGTAATGGAATTTTCACGACGTACAACCGTTTGTATGGAAAAAAACGGTGGTCATGTTGAAGCTTAGTGTAGTATTTCATTATTGTACTTTGTAATTAAAATTATTAAATATAGTTTTTCATTTACGGTATTAATATTATTGACTTTCTGAACACCCCGTATGTGCTGGCTCAAAACTTTTGATTTGAATGTTATTTTATCAACAAGCAGAACTTTTTATGAAGAATAATTTTTTTTCGTAAAGTTAAAATAAACAAGTTTCCTATATGTTAAGATGGTTTCTGGACACGCTGTAGACTATTTTGACATAAATACACAACATAACCCTTTAAACTAGTAGGTATGGTAAAAATCGTTTTTATTTAAACTTTTTAGTTTTATTAACTTCAAATAATCATTATTTTCTTCCAAACAGTATGTCATAATAGTATAAACCAAAATTTAGCGCAATGTCTTAAACAGTTATCGAGATTTTTGATAAAAACCGAAAAAAAAAGTTGTAAAGTAAATTTTTAATTTAAAACTTGTCAGGTAATCACTTAAAAAATAAGAATATATCCTATATACGTAGATAAATATTTGTTCTAATCGTACAAGGGGAAGTCTTTTTTTATACATCTGAAATTATTACAAACTCTTTATCTACTACAAGAAATATTTTTTATTACATATTATTTCAGCGACCATAAATATAACCTGTATTTATAGTTATATTTTACCATGACAGAAGACATTTTATAATCCTCATCCTTTTCGTTTAGGACTCTGGACCCCATCGTCATTCGTAAATGGCACAAGGCCCGCATATCACGAAAAGGAAAAGAGGGCATTTTACAAGTTGACAATTCAAGCATAGTTTTTGGCTACATCGATGCTCCCATTAGAGACTTCGTCCTCGAATCGCCGCTCTTCGTAGGATCTTTCCCGTAATAATCGTAAAAACTAAAGGGAACATTCTCTAGACACTTATTTTGCAAATAAACGTTTTTGACTATATTAACAAATTTCTAAAAACATAAACACATAAATTTATCTTTCAGTTAATTCAATTTTGAAAAATGTGACTCTTTGTAAATAAGAAACTGATTAAAAAGCCCAACTAGAAAACTTATAGAAATTTTAAAATGTTTTCATAGTTGCAATTTTTAGGATGGTTGTAAAAACAAATTCTTGTATCCAAGGACATGCGAAGATAAAAAAAAGAATTTTAATTTTACCAACCAGTGAAATCATTGATTTTTTTCTCCCATAGACTTGGGATATGAGTTTTAAAATTACAAATTTTCGAGTAAAAAATTGGCGTTAATAGTAACCGAAATTAAACGGAGGTAAAAAACAAGTTTACTTTTACCAACCAGTGAAATAATTAATTTTTTTCTCAGATAGACTTGGGATGAGTTTTAAAATTACAAATTTTCAAGTAAAAAATTGGCGTTAATAGTAACCGAAATTAAACGGAGGTAAAAAACAAGTTTACTTTTACCAACCAGTGAAATAATTGATTTTTTTCTCAGATAGACTTGGGATGAGTTTTAAAATTTCAAATTTTCAGGTAAAAAATTGGCGTTAATAGTAACAGAAATTAAGCGAAGGTAAAAACAATTTTACTTTTACCAACCAGTGAAATAATTGATTTTTTTCTCAGATAGACTTGGGATATGAGGTTTAAAATTTCAAATTTTCGGGTAAAAAATTGGCGTTAATAGTAACATAAATTAAACGGAGGTAAAAAACAATTTTACTTTTACCAACCAGTGAAATAATTTATTTCTTTTTCAGATAGACTTGGGATATGAGTTTTAAAATTTCAAATTTTCGGGTAAAAAATTGGCGTTAATAGTAACAGAAATTAAACGGAGGTAAAAAACAATTTTACTTTTACGAACCAGTGAAATAACTAATTTTTTCTCAGACAGACTTGGGATATGAGTTTTAAAATTTTAAATTTGCGAATGATAAATTAAAAAATTAAAATATTATTTAAAATCGAGTATAAACAACATGTGATCTGTTTTACTACAGAAATCGTTTTGATAAAGTATGTGTGTTCGTAAGCTTAAATGTAATATGCAAATGTAATTAAACTAAAGTTTTATCAATTTATAAAAAAAATGGTTTTGGGGGACTGAAGTATAGGCTCTTTCCTTATAACTAAAGTCTTTGTAATTAAATGATACTGGTGATAAAAGTTTGTATACAAATAATTATTATTCATCAAGGTAAAACATACAACAAATTATTTAATGTTATTAAACAACTGCGTGTGCTACAAAACGAAACATTTTAGAGCAGCGTTATCATATATTTTGCTTATGTGGGTTTAAAGTAAATAAATTACGCCCTCATAAGGGTTTTTCCTAGAAAATATGAGCTTATATAAATTATTTTACCCTGGATAAATACCATGAACGTATATCCAGTTTGTTTAAATTTCAAGATATATATTTTAAGATATCATTGGGGTATTTTTGAGAAAGACACTACACTAAACTAGTTTTAGTTTAAGCAAAAGTGGATGATTAGTGTTTTTAGGTTTTTTCTAGCATGAACAATAAACATACTATTTTAAATTATCTTTCATAATATGTCTCAACGGTACATCGTTGAATTGTTATTTGAAATTATTTAAACATGTGTTGCCAGGAAAACTGTTTATTTCTATTGTAAGTATAATAAATCCTTAAAAACAGTCCTAACCTTTTAAAACACCATCCAATGAATAAATAAACCTTTAGGAGAAATAAAAAACATTTTCCGTTATTCAAAAGGGAATTCAAGGAGGAGAAAACACTTGAAACGGGACTTTTTAACTGTCCTTACAAGACTAAAATGTGGAAAAATCCTTTTATATTTTTATATAAGGCATTCTGCGTTGTCCATTACTGAGGTCGCATGAAATATAAAACAGTTTAAAAATGTACGTTTTTTGGACAATATAAAGGGATAATATTAAAGTACACAGATTTATTTTTTTATCTTGTGTTTCGTAAAATGTTGGACTATTCAATTTTCATTTCTTCTGTAATATTGAAACGTAAACCGTTTAATTTATTTATTAAAACTTCCTTGAATACTTTCTATAATCGTTTTTTCCTAAGAGGTTACGAACAATTATTACGACTTTCTCGACTAGGGAAGCAAGGAAATCTGAGATGTAAAAAATTTTCTATGAGCATTATATTCAAATTTTATTCCACTGATGATGACCTATTATGTTGTTTTTAAGATAATTTGCAAGTTGAATTACCAAATTCGTTATGTGGGGCCTAAAATAATAAAAATAAAATTCCGCTTTTGCTCTTAAACCAAACAAAACAAGTTTTGAAAAGTTTTATTAAATATAATATTTTTTTAACTTTAAAACTTAAAAGTTGTGTATAATTAAAAAGATTCACATTACGGTAAAAGAGTTTTACGGGTACTAAAACTCTTACTTTACACTTCTTTATAAAATCCTAAGTAGGAAAAGGCATTAAATATTTTGTCTTACTAAAAATTTTAAAAACATTTTTCACTTTGACTAAGGCAAAGCAATAGAAATATTTTTTGTTTAATAAACTAAGATCATCACTAATTGAGATGAGACTAAATTAACAATTAGCCTAATTTAGTCTAGTATTGTAATTATTAGGTTGTTTTAAATATAAGATAATCTTAGAATTCTTAAATCAATTGAGTTTACAATATTTTCTAAACATTTTACTGGAAGCAAATATTTCAAATGGAAAATTCGGCAGATAAGCATTGACTAAAGATAAAACCACTGTTGAAACGTATCCCTTAAAAGCATCTTTTTTATCATAAAACGTCCGCAGAATGAATACCTGCTATTTATTATTTATAAATAAACCCAAAAAGGATTCACAAAATTTCTTGAAATAACAAAAGTGTCTGTCGGAGAATGGATCCTAAACTAAAACAGAATAAACGATTTACCATTTCTGTCGATTTCAGCGAAAGAGAAGACGAAAACAACAATCTGTTCTCTTTGCCGGGATCGAATAAGGGGTTCCGGGGAATCATTCAGGGACTCGCCGTAAATGGAAATCCGTTGCCGATAACAAACATATTACCGGACTGCTCATACAATCCTTCCAACAATAGTTGCGCTTCGAATGTGGGATTCTATGAGGGATTACCCTGTCCCTTCTATAAAAATCCTTGTCTAAATAATGGCGTTTGTCTTCCAGACCTCAACCATTTTACTTGCCAATGTAAATCCAAGTTTAAAGGAAAAAGATGTGAAATCGGTAAGTTATTTTAATACTGTTAATTCAACTAAGCCCATTTTACATAACTAGTCATTGATAATTTTGTTACCCCTGACCGGTTATTATGTAAAGTATTTTTTTATTTCTACTCCTATATTAGTAAACATTGTTTTATGTACAGTTCACTCAATTAGTAAATCCATTCTTACGCACAACTGGACCTAAAGAATAAAAACGCACAACTGTGCGTTATCATCGATCTTTAATTTGTACGTAAGAGTCGTAGAAAAGGTATAATATGTATTGCGGGTTGTAAAGTCACGCACCACTGTGCGTTATTACCAATCTTGAATTTGCAAGTCTTGCATGTTGTAAAGTTATATGCTTTTTAACATATAATACGTACATACTCCTACTCCAATTTTAGTAAACATTGTTTTACGAACAGTTCACTCTATAAGTAAATCCATTCTTATGCACAACTGTGCGTTATGAAAACACACAACTGAGCATTATGATGCCCAGTATAACAATTAAGTTAGCATTAAACCACTATTTGACAGTAACATTGTCATTATTTGAGATTTGATTTGAAATTGATACTTAATAAATTATAAACCGATCTTTAATCAATTAGTAAGAGTCGTAAAAATAGTATAGTACGATTTGCATGTTTTAAAGCAATTACGCATTCACGTAATTACCGCACTCGCCGCTACGCGTAATTCCATTCGTGCGTAATATGCTTTTTACCACACTTAATACCTAATATACTCTTACTTTATTGTAAAACCATTCTTTTTATTATATAATATCTTGATAGATGATATTACATAATGGTAGTAGAATTGAACTAACAATAATAAACATTCTTACTTAAAGCATAATAATATTTTATATTTTAGGATAAACTCTAATAGGGTTATATTAGAAAGCATAGATCATTTGCGCAAATATTTTCTTTAAAATAATAATATATTTTTGTTCGTCACAATATGTTCGTTAGATTGCAACGTGATCGAAATATAAAATATTTCTTACCGTTATATTTATGATATGCCGTGGGGTTTTTGTTATTCAGTTTTTTTTTAAACTTACCGCCTAATTTACAAAAGAGAAACAATTATAAGTGGTAAGTTGGGAGAAACCGGCAAACTCCAATAACCTGTATTATGTACGTGAAAATAATGTAGGAAAAGCTTATAATATATTCTTATCCTATTTTTATTTGCTCTCAAGTTAGACTTATTGTAGCCAAAATTAAAAAAAAAATTATAATTCAATTTAAAAAAAATTAATATCGCGATTGAACCCTACACATCTTCTATGTCTACAGTCGCCTGTTGCTCTTCCTCTTCTGATTGCCTTATGTCTTTTTTTTTAAATTGGATGCAGTATTTTTAATCTGAAAATGTGAGCTTTTTATAATAATTTCACCTGTATCTCTCTCTCTCTCTCTCTCTTCTAGAGTTTGGTCTGTTCCTCCCGATTAACCCTGTATATTGATCGATCATGAATGAATTATATAGCTGAAATTTAAAAATATCTCCAAAATTGCTACGGTTTGTATTGAAAACAAGCATCTATTCAAAACTATTTGGATAAGTATCTTAATTGAAAGTTGGTTTTGTAATAAACATAATTCCTGGAACATCAATATTCCTGAATTTGTATTACCCTTGTCAGGAACATTATGGCACCACAATCATTTTAGCCTAAACTGTATTCATTACAACATAAATTTCAATAAATTGTTTTGCGCGTAGTTGTGTAAACGATTTATGCAGACATAACAGTTGCATTATTTTATTGCAGAATTAAAGTTACATTATTTTACCAAACAATACTTTTTCACAAATTAGTTAAACGGTGGTAAATCTTTCCATAAAATGGCATTGTTATGCGTACACAGTGACAGCTAAGCGTTAAAAAATTAGTTAATGACAAATGAAGGGCAAATTAGAAATATAGAAGAAAAGTTTAAGTGAGAAGTAGCTTAATATTATTTTCTCAAGAAAAAAGAATTATTCGACTGTTGCCAAGTTTGCTGAAAATTATTTAAATAATGTATTTTATCTAAACTAGACCTTGTCATTAAACCAAGGACGGATTTACGGTAAACGAAGGGGGAAGGGGGGATCACTCCCTTTCGCCAAAGGTACTAAAGGACTACATAAAAAAGTATTTTAACTTAACTTAAACTTAGATATTACATTTCAAAGGACGCTTGTGTTTTACAAGTTAAAGTATAAAGTTATTCTGTTCTAACTTTGTCTCTTATCGTTATGGACACATTACACAACAACGTTATCTACCTATTCTGTAGGAGTATCCACGCAACTATTTAATCATCTCATATCAAACCTTTTACAATATCAACCCTCTCGATGTTCTCTTACATCTAAATTTTTCACAAAGCCGTCTGTTGTTGCTTAGTTACGCTTAGAGTGTCAACACCTAATTAAAATATGAGAAGCAGTATATATTTTAATATAATTAGGCAGCCACCGCAGCAAAACTTTTTGTCTTTGCGTCATTTATATAACGTCTGACAAAGGGAACTTTTAAATTTTCATATCCCAGTGCAGCGACCTTTAGACAAAAAAGGGGAAAATACAACCATTTAATGTGTTATTTTTTGTGAATTTATTTGATTTGGTTACTATCTGCCTGCTTGCCTGTTTAAAGGTTGGAGACAATGATGTTTCTTGAATGATACAAAAGTTTTGGACTTGCTTGGTCTTTATTTGTTTTTAAATCACTACGTTTTAACTGTTAAGTATCTTCAGTCGTCTTCAGGTGAATAGTATTCAGCTAAAGAGATGCAAGTCCAAATCATCTTGCTGTTTATTACATTTGAGCTTATGTATAATAAACAATATTTGAGGGAGCTAGACCCCCAAATCTGCTAATAAGTCCAAAATTTCTTTTTAAATTCAATATTATATTTTCTTTTGGTGTTTTCTTATTTTCGATAAAATTTAATATGCCTATATACAATACGAAATACAACCTTATAGTATAAGGCACTTTCAGGTGGTTTAAAATATAATTTTCATGCTTTCTTAAATAATATTTTTGTGTTTTTGAGCTTTAAAAAGTGCTTCTTACGTGATATGAAGTGGAAATCAATAATTTCTTTGAGAACAGACTTACAAACACCCACAAACACTTGCACTTCTTATCATTAGCGGAGTTAAAATAACTAGTATCTATTTATTTGTACAAAATTAACATTAGTATTATATAGACTTCTTGAAAAAGATACAGAAAATTGACGTCTTAATATTCTGTCTTTAAGATTATAATTTTATCCACTTTTCTCGTTTCCTGACTGCACTGTGCATCGTGCTAAAAGTCATAATTAATTAGCTTTTATTCGCAGCCGTGTCAGCGCTGAGACACAATTAATTATACAGTCGTTCCCCATCAATAACTAACTTATTAAGAAAGGCTCGCCCCTTTTATTTTGAAACTTGCCCGAAGAATAACTTATATTGCTTTGATTTGCTCGTGCTGCCTTCCGGTTATACTTTAGGATTGCGAAAAAAAATCATAAAAACTAGGGAGTTTTCGAACAATTTGGTAGGATTTATTCTTTCGTAATAAGACTCTCTTAAAATTATTATCACATGCAAATCAATTTTATTTAATAACATATTATATTATAGTTAGAATTTTTTTTAGCTTTAAATTGCGCAAAGGGTCAACATGCGACTAGACAGAAATAGGGCTGAGCCGGCATTTATTTTACAACTTCTATGCGGCTCCGTGACTCAACCTCAGTACCAACAAGGTATAATTCGGCGAGGGCAGGTTGACGAGTTGTTTATCCGTATTTCGTGGTACTATTTCAGAAAACGCAGTGCAAAACTTTGCTGCATTCGCACAAAGTATTAAAGTTATTCCAAATTAAAATATACTCGCTCTTATATATAAACACATGCCAACGGTATTGGTAAGATTAAAAGAAAATGAATTGTAAGTATCACATTGAAAGTGCACGGTATAAAAAAAATAGGGACCAACACTTTTGTTTTTTCTTTATGATTTTATTTTTTTTGGAGTACTTATACAATAACTTAAAATATGACCGCCATGTTTTATTTTAGACAACATATAGATATAAAAGTTAAAACTGTTATAATGTGAGGAATAACTTTTATTTACAATAAAATACAATGGCTGTTGTCGGCTTCCATTTTTTTTTGTTCTTCTTGCACTTCACCTATCTTATGTCAGTCTTCGGTTGAAGATAATTTTCCGACGACTCGTTTTGTGAAATTGGTTCGTCCATCCCACATAATATATATGTTACCGGCAAAGCCCGTTACGCAGTCATACCTAGGTTTGTCTAGGCAAAGTCCGCATTGCCGGGCCACTTTAGGCAAAGTCGGAAATTAGTTGATATTTCCGACATTGCCTGCACTGTTGTAAGACAATCTTAGGTTTACCAAATATTTAGCAGGCAAACTCCGAAATAACCTACCGCATTACTATCCTACTTACTGTCAATATTATACCTAGGTACGAGTAAGAAGCACAGTTTGCGATAGAAAAAAAACACAAATTAATTTGTATTAATAATTTATTGTCTTTTAAAGAACAATCATAAATAAAATAAACTTTCATACTAAAAAAAAACAAAACTGAAAGCATATTGAGGTATAATCAGAGTGGATCCTTATAAAATACACTTGGTATTGTTTATTATGACACTTATTAAAGAAATAGGCATTCGCAAAAAAAAAACACATTCAAAAAACCAACTAAAAAGATATTGAGGTAGAATCAAAGAGGTCTCTTTGGGCAAAGTTTATTTGGGTAGAATTAGGGCTCCTGCATGATACACTTTTTACAGAGTACATATTATACAGGGATGATTATAAAATAAATGTAGTGTTAATTATTTCACTTATTAGTACAAGATGTCGAATGGTGACACTTGGAATTGCATAACAATTTTAATCTTTTACATTTAGTAACATGTTAGTGGTGCATTTTATGGTACAGTTACATCTTTGAAACCCTTGCCCTCCAAATGAAGAACTGTGCCCACTTATTTCGCGAAGTGATAGTTCTATGTCTTCGATTTTAAAAAATTGTTCCTTGCAACGGAATATCAACTTATTTCGTAGTTTGCCTGCTACACATCTAGCAAACCTAAGATTGGTCGTACCACAGTGTAGGCAATGTCCGAAATATCGAATAATTTTGGACTTTGCCTAAAGTGGCGCGGACTTTGCCTAGGCAAACCTAGGTATGACTGCGTAACTGACTTTGCCGGTATTGTATAAACACATAATGCGCGAAAAGATAAAATTGGATTAGTATTTTATTTATACTTTATTTTTTCTATGTAATACAGCAGACTTTGGTAATGCCACTGAATGGTCTAAAAAGAAATCAACTCCAACCATAATATTATTATATTAATCTATTAAAGGAAAATTATTAGTTAACTTTTAGAAGATGGCCGAATGTCTAAAGACAATTGGCCATTGTAATAACAACAACAGTACACTGTTATTATGACGTATTAACAGTGGTAAAAAGCATGTTAGGCACGAATGGAATTACGCGTAGCGGCGACTGCGGAACTACATGAGTACGTAACTGCTTTACAACACGAAATACGCACTATACTTTTTCTACGACTCTTACTAATTAATTAAAGATAGGTTTATAATTTATAAAGTATCGATTTGAACTTTAAATCTTAAAAAATGACAATATCACTGTCAAATATTTAAAACGCGAGATATATAAATGTCACGATTTGAGTGGTTCAAGGCTAACTTGATTGTTATATTAGGCATCATAACGCACAGTTGTGTTTTTATTCTTTACACACAGTTGTGCGTAAAAATGGATTTACTTATAGAGTGAACTGAACGTAAAACAATGTTTACTAATATAGGAGTAGAAAAAAAATAATTACACTATTTATCGTTGGCAATTATTACCACACAATACATACTGTAAAAATATTACACTATTAGTTGTGTAAGAAATGGACGTAGATTTCATGTAATTTTGTTGAGTATTTATATAGTAATAGTACAAAAATTCCTTGTAAAAGTATAAATAGGGTAAATGTTGATTGTAAAATCAATTTTTTTTTTACGAAATGCATGAAAAATACATTTTAAACCACCTGCACCTGAAGTAAACCTTTACCTTTGGTAGAATGTCACCACCTCCAAATCGATTTCGAACCCTGTTGTTCTCGTCATTACAGGGTAGCTATTCATACCAATCTAGTGGTGGGTCGGTATCTGTGTAACTGCTACTTTAAAACGGTATTTTTTAATACCATCGTGTCGCGCTCCACCTCATACAATGAAGCAGTTCCCTCTGGAACTATTAAGATTTCGTCCTTCGCGGCTACACGCACACGCTGCGATGTAAACCGAGAGAAAGCGACAGCGGCCGGCTGACCAGGCCGCCGCGCCGGTTCGTTGTGGAGTGTGTAACAACAAACGCCGCAAACGGTATGAGTAACCGTCTGGAGCTTGAGGGTATTTTTTTTCTTGACGGTATTTTTACCTTAACGGTATTTTTACCTTGACGGTATTTTTTCCTTGACGGTATTTTGTCAGACTGGGGACGAAAGGTTGCCAGTGGAACGTGGAACTGTTGCGGCGCCGTTCGCGACGGTATGAGTATAACAGTCTCGAGGTTGACGGTATTTTGCTTAAAGGTATTTTGTCAGACGGGGGACGAAAGGTTGCGGCCGCCGTTTGCGTTATAGTTATATGGTGCTGATGCATGTTTTCTGGCGCGGTGTATAGTATTTTTCATTGGACGCGGTCTCGCGAGGATCCCTTTGGCTTGTATCGATAATGAAAGAAATGACTCAAGAAGTTGAAAAGCATTGTCGTCAATTAGATTAAAATATATTATTAGTATTAAACTTTATAAATTGTTATATAAAATGTTTCTGCAAGGGGATAATATATTATATTTTATAAATACAAAAATACTTAAATTATATGTAAATAAACGATATAAATAATATAAGTAGGTATGTATATTTAACCTTATTTTGAAAAATCCAGTAAAACGATTAATATTTATGAAACTAATATTAGGATTCTAGAAACTCATAATTTTTCTGTGGGAATTTAAAAATAATAGTTTTTTGACTTTGGTAAAACCCAATCTATTATTTCTTCTATCTGAAAGAATTTGTGCTGTTTTAGAAAACGTTCTTTCACAGGGTAGGTACGTATGTTGCAACAGTAAGTAACTATGTTAGATTTTACAAGTTCCGCTAGACTGGGATAATAATTATTGTAGGAGTAATGTTTCGGGAGATTGGTGGTTCTTCTAAATCTAAATACGAATTCCTACAGGTTCAAAGATTTAAATATTTAGTCAAAATGTGCTCATATAGAGATCGCTTCTGAAGCTTATTCGAAAGTATTCCTTATTTCCTGGCCTAAATATGGGAATTTGTTCTTATTTATTTGCGTTTTATGGGTTGTACGGGATATAACATTATTTTTGACTCTTTCGAAGAAAAACCCAAGGCCGTTTTAAATTCTTTCACAGAGAAAGGATAGGTCGCAGAGGGCGCTTATCACTTAGCGTGACACACTTCAAGTTTTGACCAATCAACAATGTTCTCGATATTTTTCCAATATAGCGGAAGTCATACCGAAAATCGTTAAATGACAGGCACGATTGACGAATGAGTTTATTGAGGAATATAAAATAAACCTCATTTTTATATTGTAACTGACTATTGAAAATAAACTTGTTGTTATTATTATTATTATTATTATTAGTTTGAGATTTCAAGGTCACAGACAGGAATGATGAAACATTTTTTATTTCTTCACATTTTTGTAAACCAAACTCGCCCTAGTTCGTTCCGGAGTAACCGTTATTTAGTCGCGGTATTTTCCTGTCGCGGTATCAAATGGAACGTTCCATATCGGTAACAGTATTTCCCACCTCTATACCAATCGCAAGTTTTTATACTAAAACCTATGGTATCAACGTTCTTGGGTTGTATATAGCCCTTAGCGCCATCTCTTGGTAGTCCCACACTAAAAACCCAAAAAAAAATTTGTTCAAAAAATATATTCATTATAAATACTGTTAAAAATAAATAGCTGTAATTTTGTATAACAAATAGCCGAAAAAATACTTTTAGCTATCAAATTTTCATAAATGTTTTTAATTTGCAATATCCGTAAATAAATATTAGGGTAAAGTCGCCAAAATCGTACCGTTGCCTAAATCGTACTACTACAAGTTTGCAAATTAGACGATAAATTATACGACTTCTATCGGACGTTGTTGTAGTATCTAACTAGTCCCAGTTGCATAGTATAATCTTTTTGCACCGGTTGTGTTTCGCTAAGCTGTAAAAGCAAGTTAAAAGAATTCGGCTATTTTAATGTTAATTTTGTTGATTTTTTGCAAGGCTTTATCTTATTTGTAAGTAGTATTTAAACAGATATTTTTTTTTTGTAGCATAGGCTGGGAAGTTCTTGTAATTTTGCAAAAATTGAATTTAATTTTAGATCTAAATTGGGGTTAGAATTGTATTATTTATTATTTTGATTGACCGTTTCCTAAATCGTACCACACACGCACATGAAAAGTGTTCCAACGTGACACGTCTTAATAAGGACTACATGTGCGACATTTGTTTGTAGGTACATTGTAAATTATTTTCAAACGTGTGGTAGATATTTTCAATGTTTTTTTTTTATAAAATACTTAATATAAACGATAATTTTGTATAATTTGTTTTCTTTACAACAAAGCGTACTCATTTTTATTTAATATAATACTCCAAAAGAACACTGTGGTACGATTTAGGTAACCAGTCTCTTAAATCGTACCATTTGCTATTCCTTACAAAAACGGCTGTTTTTTTAAAATTAAATAAAAAATAATATTTTAAAAATTGCAGTTAGGTGTCCAATAGACCGATCTATTATTTTAAACCAAAAAATATATATTTCATTTATCAGTTTATAAGAAAAAAAAATTAAAACCAAAAACCCATGAAAATGTAGCTTATATGCAATAAAAAAAAATTATTCCTGATTATATATTGTAAAAAATACAGTAAATATTGTAATTTTTTTTACAGTGTAGTTAACTTAACGAAATTTAGATCTTTTTCCCTCAAATAAAATTAGACTTTTTAGTAAATCCCTCCCTGAAGAAACCGTTGATAAATGAATGAAGAATCCCAATTACCACGATGATTAAGTTACCTAGCTTAACCTTATGTCAAGGGACAAGGTACGTTTTGGAATATTGAAAAAAATTTGTAATAATATTTGATGAGGAATTTTAAGGCAATTTGTAAAGTAACTAGAATATGAATTATAAAAACCTTATTTCTTAAAGTAATAAATTATAAAGTAGTAGAGTTTAGTGTCTGAATAAGTATAGAAAGAAAGTTTTAACGACAGGAGGACAAAGTAGTGCATCTATCTCTTGCGTGCGGGACGCCAAAGGTAATGGGTTTCCTGGGGCGCAGGTAGACAATGAGGCTGTTTCGTCCTTGTTAGGACTCATCAGAAAGCCATAACCTATAAGCAATTCCCAATACAGCGAAAATAAGCTTTCAAGATATTTTTAGGAATAAATATATGATAAAAACCAGGCAGGATAAAAAAGTATGAAATGTTTCTCTAGACTACTCAAGGAGTTACCCCTTTATTTATATTATATTATCCATACCACCTTATAGAAAAAAATTGAAAATTAAAATAACTATTTTTTAAATTCATATAAATTTTTTCCTGGTATTTTTTTAAATGCCATATCTTTAAACACCTATAAAAAATGAGTTAAGATTAGGACTATAATAAATAACTACACAATTTCTTTTACTGGAGAATTAATGTAATATGTTAAACGCTCGGAGATAATCTAAATATAATACAATCCCCTGAAGCGAAACATATAAAACAGGCTGCTTTTAAAATACTACAATGGCTTATAAATATCTGGATAATATAAATAAAGGAAACCACTGTAATCCCACTGAGGTCACGGACTATTGCTGGGTTTCACATCAATGGCGGCGGATAACAAAAGATTAAATTACTGCAATTTTAATTATTTTAATACCACGTTTTTGTTTTTTTTTGCGTCCTAATGGTCAGCCCTACCCCCACCTTGATTTTTGCTAGATGAAAAATTTTGAAACAGAGATTATAAAGTAAAATAAAAAAAAATCAGGCCATTATTATTTATTTTTAAAATATATCGTTATTTATGCTCCTATAAATAGACCTTATTTGGTAATTTTTTTTGTCCCAAAATTAGAAATTTATTAAGTGACAAACAACATTAGCTATACAGTGATGCACGTGTATACTTGGGTTAACTAATTTTTCCTGACCATAGTTTGTGATATCGAAACGCCTGCAACTAATTTTGAAATATTTATTTTGTTGTTTATTAATAGAACAAAAGTCAAATGTAAGATAATTACTTCATGCGGTATGCCATTTCCAAATAAATAAAAATACATATAACTTCAAACAAAGAATAAAGATTTCGGGGACATTTTAAATGACCTCTATAATTCTTAAGAAAATTTAGCCTCTCTTTACTAATAAACGATAAGCACCGCTACTGCTTTTACATTAAAAAGCGTTACGAATCAAGTTTTATGCATTATTTCACACCCTTTCGGCCGCCTGTTTTGTTGTTATATTAAAATTTATTTCAGGAGCAGTGCTATACCTGGAAACCTTAAAATGTGTTTTTTACATTTAATCGTTTAAAAAGACCGTAACCCCAACCAATTAAATTAATTGAATGTTTTTCGTGCAAAAAAACCTTGTATAAACAGAAAATTGTGTCCCACACGAGCATTTTTTATTTTGTTTTTTTGCTAATCGCTTCTTTATATTAAATGTTTCTCTCTTTACAGAAGAACATGGTCCTATTAAATTTACCGGCGGCACGCATTTGCAATATAAATTAAAAGGATTTAAAAGGTGAGTAAATTATAGTTGTAATAGGCGTACATTTTTTATATCTGATAAGCACATCAATTCTGAAACATAGGAAAAAATGTAATATCATTAACATGATTTCCTTGCCTGGTTCATGTCTTAACAATAATCAATTTCTGGTAAAGCTCTAGTGTTAAGGTTGCGACCTGAATTTTTATATTTCAGCTCTATCAGTTTTGAGTGTTGCCCACTATTTTTATTAAGAAAAGTAAAAAAATACTGTCAAATTTAATTTCGTAAATGTTTTTTTTTTTCCATAAAAAGATTACATTGAGCATTTAAGCTTGATTTTATCGTTAAAAAAAGTCATAAATAGTTTTTTCTCTGAAAAGTGGGAAATAATTTTTTTGTTTGTGCACATTTCGCGTGTTTTTTCCTATGTTGGCTCACAATATTTAATGTAGTTTACCCATTTTACCAGATATTATATAAAATTATATGAAATATTTGGTATAATTATTTGTACGTACAAGTATTTAATGATAAATCATAAACAAATATATTATTATAACAATAATATGATCCTTTAAATATAAATAATTTATTTAAAATACAAATTTAAAAACAGTTTTTAGGCATGTTTAATTTGTTTTTGTCAGTTGAAATAAAATTAATTAAATTTTTTTATAAATAACTTGGATATCATATACAAATATATTATAAACACAGAGTTAAAGGTGGAAGAGAAAATATATTATTTATCAGGTAAAAAATCTTTAGAAATAGTATATCGTTTTTTTATTAAGTAAATATTATTACCAGTTTTCTATTTAAGGGTAAATATTATTTGTAAATATGTCACCACAAATAAAACAAAAACATGCTTTATTGCAGTACAACTAAATTAAAAATGATCATTAAGAAAGTTATGGAGTGTAAGGAACATTTTCACCGAAAATTTTTGAAACTTTTGGCTGTATTTAATTTTTAAAAGTAATCTTAGCAATAATATTACGATATTTATATCATTATATATTATTTCTTTCCCAAAATAATACTTATATACTTTAAGATATCTACACAACTAAAAAAATGCGAATATATTTTCTATAAATGAAATAATGCCAAAAGTTTAACAAATCCAGCGGTAAATTGTGAAACCCACTCCAAACCGCTCTTAAACTTGGTAACTAACACATTTTGTTTCTAACATAGCTATAACCTTACTGACCTTGCAAATCAAGTAGTAGTTCAACTGAAACGAAAGAGGAAAGAAACTGACAATTACGATTACGACAGCGATGAGGAACTGTAAGTCTCTCTCTTAACCAACTAACTTTACTAATAATAACTATGATTTTGAGTAGATAATTTATAGAAACTAATTAGGTTGATAGGGCGATATGATTAAGGGTTAAATTTCATTAGGCGCTAATTAGGATCTTCAGCTTTAATGGGTGTATGTACCAGGAGTAATCATTAACATTTAACAGCGATAAAAAACTTACTTTATATTTAATATTCTATTCTACATTAAATAATTACTTAATAATCTTCACAATTTATATATTGCAAGAGTAATTTTTAAAGAAAAGATAGGTGTAAATAAATTGATACATTTTTTTGACCTTCTAATTTGTTAGTCTTCGTTAAAAATATCAACACTGTATAATATAACTTTTTATTAGTATGCTCTCATATAACAACCTATATTTTTTTTAAGTGGAAAAAAAAGGGAAGTAAATTAGTAGTTTTTTTATACGTCGAGTGGTATAGAGATATTTTACAGCCAAGCTTAAAAGAAATGAGAAATACTAGCATTGATATTTTATGTTTAAAATGCTTCTCACTCTTTAATTTAAAGGTATTTCTAAGATATTAAAATTTTAGATTTCTTTTTTTTTTCCTTAATATTACGTAGTAATGCTTAATTTTAAAAATCATTGAAAATTTATTTTTCTTTAGCTGTTTTAAATTAGGAGGCAAAAAAATTTGGAAATATCTGCCATAATCCAAATGTTTTGACAGACTGTATAAAAAAGTATAATTTTAATAGTAATTTTTTATATTCTTTAGAAGAAAATTAGAATGGGGTAATGACTATAAAATCGAACTACAAACTTTTGTTGCTGATGGACTATTACTTTGGAGAAGTAGATCAAGAAGACTAGCTAAGGAGTATTTTGCCATTGCTATAGAAAATGGAGTACCTCAAGTTAGTTTTAATCTTGGAAGAGATAAGAGATTTTTTTCTATAAGGTTTGTATATACTTATTGCTTAATGAATATAATGATTTTACCAATTTCGGATAAATGAGCTTCATAGTTTATGTAATAAATTATGTAAATTATGTTTGCTTCTAAACTAAATAATAATTGCAAAGAAATAAAATAGAAACTAGTTAAATATAAATGTTTCTAAATTCATGAAGAATCTCCCCTTGAGAATTACGAGCGAAACTTCGAGACATCCGATATAACAAACTACTAAAAACTGAAATCTAATTAATTTAAATTACGATCTATTTTCTGTCAAAGTTATCTTTTTAAGTTGTAGTAATTTGAAATTATTTAAACCTAAAAAAAATAAGGCTAAAAAACACAAAATGAAGAAATGAATTTTTTACATACTTTTTAGGGGAATGAAAAGAATTGATGACGGCCATTGGCACACGGTTCACGTAAAAAGAAAAAAGCGGATTGGGATGATTTCGGTGGATGGAGAACGAGTCATCAGGGGCAGATCAAGTTCTGGATCTAAGACTCTCCGAACAACCTCAAAGTTATGGATTGGTACGTTTTATTTTTGATCATGTCTTAAATCTGAAAATATTATCCACCTTAAATTTTCGTCACTAAAATTCTATCACCGCCAAGGACATTGGTAAAATGACATTTTCTTTTAGTATAAGAATGAAAAATGTAAGTATTTTATTGAAAAGAAAGTAGAACAACGTCTGTGCAAAAGCGGATCACCAGTTTTTTTTTTTAGTTACTAGAACTAGTTATAATTTCAATAATCATAATTATTGGACTTGATTGAACAGAAGGACGGTCAACGATAATTAAATTTGAAACAATTAAAATTTTGGCAGATGAAAAGGTTTTTGTAGAAAATGTTGACATCGCAACGGGATCTTTGTAATAGATTAGTAGTTTGTAGAACAAGAGTGGATATGATGTCCATATCGCACGAGGAAGTAAATGGATAATCCACTCGAGTTGTACAGTATATTTTTTCTACGACTCAAAAATGAAAATGAACAATACGATTTTCTCAACGATAGGCGATTTTAATTAATTGTTCTGCTGAAATGCACAGAAGAAAATAGGGTTTGAGCTTTTTTTTCTACTTGCATAATAATTATAACTCCGAAAGTACAACAAAATAGGTATAGAATTCGTTTTAAAAAGTTAAACGTAGCCTTTGTGCATTAATATGAACTTTTAATGTTCGCTATGATAAAGTTTTTCAAAATAATTGCCAATTTATAAACTCAAAACTGTTAACGTGGAAAGAGAAGTGGCAATACTGTAAAAATAACATAACCTTAAAACCTTTAGTAAAAATTGGAGTTAGTTTTTTCCTAGAAATCTTATAATTTCGGTTTGATATACTCATCTTCATGTTCCACCATTTAAGGAAAAATTTCCAGTTAATTTTCTATATCTGTTGCGTATACCTAATAAAAGTTTTAAGATTGATTGGGGCTGGATATATTAGAAAATATCGCGGTGGACCAATATTTGCATGGCGAAGAACCAATCATTCATTTTGTAGGTATGAAGGTATGTATTACATTTTATGCATTAAATCTTGTCGTAATTGTCTAGAAATGAGTGTAAAACTGGAGATTTTTAAAATAAGAAAGTGCATCTGTGCTCAAATCTGTAGTTCGGCCAGAAAATAACAATTATTCTTCGGTACCATTTCGTGCACTTAAAGAAAAAATTGTGTATTCCCAGAATCTGGGATGTTTTGATTTAAATTTAAAAAGAACAATTTTCATCTGACAGATTTGCATATTTTTGAAGTATATTCTTAACCTCACTTTTGTCAAGCGTCAGAAAACGGATAGTGAAATTTACAACATGCAAATTTGGTTTCTTTGTACGACTACGGTGATTGGTCAGTTTTATATCCTAACTAGGATGGATATGAAATCATATCAGTTCAGTTAACCGGAATAGCCCACTTTTTCAATCACTTTAGTGTAAAGGAAACAACACATTTTCTTTGGACGCTATTAACAAACATCGACAAGATATTTTTAAATATTAGTTTCTTTTCAATTTTCTTTGTTAACAAGGGGTAAACCTTTATTTAGCGTTACAAGATAAGAAATTGGAGAATCTCATTTAAATTTTATGGACCACGGCCCGAATAGCCAATGTTAATACACCACGAAATTTCTTATCTTTTAAATTTCTTCTTTCTTTTGTGGTCCTATTTACAACGGATATAGAAAAAAATATTTCAAAATTATCCGGTCCACAACAACAGTTCATAAATAAAATCAAAATGGAAGATAGGCAAATGGCCTTCAAAGAAATTACATGTTTAATGTTGTGTAAAAGATAAAGTGTAAATTAAGCAAATAAAAAGAATTTCGTTTAATGAGCTTTGCAACCAACTGAATTCATTTAGAAGTGAAATTTAAAGAAACGACTTCATTTTTTACTTTAAGTTTTAGTTTCTCCTTGCCAAAGTTAAGTAAATGGAATACTTGCACAAATAACTCATGTTACTAGTGGGCTACTATGTTTCTTGTTATTACTAATTATGCTACCACTTACTGATGTTTTATACAATATTATTGTCGAGTGTCATAGAAACACTTAAAAAATAATTTCTATATGTCAAAATTTCAATAAAATAAGTCTAATAGTTCACTCACTATGAATTGCCCTGATGACTATAACAAGCAATCTGAATGAGAATGTAAATTATTATAGGAGTATTGGCGCCTGACCTTTGCAAGATTCCGGGGTCGGATTCCGGAGTCTAAGTCCGAGTCCGGTGTCTGAGTACGGAAACCGATTTCGGGGTGCGATTACGGGGTCCGAGTCCGGGGCCCAAGTCGAATTCCGATTCCGGATGACATAGGTTACCACCTTCTACTACTAGTCAACCAAAATAGTACGCTGAAAGGAAATTAAAAATATTTATCTTTCTTTTGTAACATTTTTATCAATTCAATAAGAAATTTCCTTAGGAATACAAATAAATCGGCACTATTTATTTACCTGTTTCTCCAGGTGTTGCTACCTGTGGGGTACTCGCGTTCATGTTTCTTGTATGAATGTTTTTGTGCAAGTTTAAAGAAGATTGTCTCGTATAACTTTTCACGCACATATCACATTTAAATGGGTTATTGTGTACTTGCAAGTGCGGTTTCTATAAACCATAAGTACCGCATTTCAAAGACTTTCCATAGAGATTGCAAACAAATTTTTGTTTCTTGAATTTCATGACATATTCATTTGTAGAATTAAAGGTAATATCTTGCAAACATTTTATGACAAAAATGTCATATTGTCTTACGTTTAATAACATGCATTTTTTTTTGTATAGTTCAAACTTTTACAAAGCTCAGACGTAATCCGTATTGAGAACAGATACAGCAAAAACCTTTTTTATTTATATTCTTTGTCACACTCAAAAAGGAAAGGAACTAAGTCGTATTCAGAATAAGTGCGAACAACCCTTCTTAATTAAGTCCCAGGAGGTATTTGTAAAATCTTGCCTATTATTTTAAATGAAAAAATTTATAATTTATAAAATAATATGATTGGACAACCGAATATGGCATCCTTAAATTAAATTTTTCTGTGTTGCTTTATTAGTTTATAAATTATATATTCTTAAAAGGTACAAATATTTATTAAGTATTTGAGGAGCTCACATGCAAAAACCGATAAATCCACTTTTTATGATTTCGAGAAAAAGGCCAAAAACTTCCACATGCCAATCCCCCAACAAATTCCAACTTTTAAGCGTTTGTATTGGTGACATTTGGGTGTCAGATGAAGTTGAGAAAGTTACTCGAGAAGTTACTTGAGACTTTTTGTTTTTTAAAAGAAAGAAAATTGGATTTATCGGTTTTTGCTTAAAAGTTGGAGTTTGCTGATTCTTTTGACAGAAAACAGTAAAATTGTTTATCAAAAATATTTATTAGTTAAAGAATATACTGTAACAATAAACATAACTTAAGAATAACTCTTATTTATTAAAAAAAAAACATTATTATTCCAAAGGCTCGGTTTTATGCCGGCTAATGGTTTTTTCAACCTATATAAAAAAGGACTGGATTTAAGGGGGTTTGCTTGGATTTTGGATTCATGGTGTTTTGCTTGAAAGGTCCTACTTTAACCGTGATTTTGGTATGGATTTAATGGAATTTGTTCGATTTTGAGTGCACCATTCAATAGCCAGATTTGATGTATATCTTGAAAACGACAAAAAATGGATGGGGGGGGGGGGGGCACCAAAAGCAGGCCACCGAAAAGGGGAAAAATGTTTTTGCTGTTTAGCAAATATCAGATATTTAGTTTGGATACTACTTTAAATTATTTTTTAAGAGTACGGGCACAGGCGACTTTTATGCATTATACAGTACAAATAGATAATACGGGGTTTTGTTTCCAGTCATAAAGTGACACGTCACAAGGCTGACAAAGCAACGCTGCTATTTATTATTCCGTAAACTCTGCTATTATTTTAATCATTTTACAATTCACACACAATTTTATTTTAACCGCTCTCCTCTCTAGCCGAGGGGCCCACCACCTGGCTCTTGATACAGGGCCCACAAATACGCCACTGGTTCAACAGCATAGTTTTGACGTACCTTAACACTGCCGAGAACTTTATTATGTAATTTTTTTAAATATTTTTATTTTTCCAGGAGGTTGTCCTTCTTTACCCCCTGGATTACCCGATGCGTACTACAAAGGATTCTACGGATGTATAAAAGAAGTTTTGGTTCACAACAAGCCATTTAATCTCTTATCAAACGTTAATGGTAAAAATGTCAATTTTTGCCATGTAAATGACGTTTGAAAACCTCTGCAATTTATTTTGCGGTATTTTATGTGAGACTGAATACTTATTGACTTTCCAATAATGTTTAGCATAGAAAATTTGTCAATGTAGATAGTTTAATTTTTTGTTATACGTCAATAAAATACTGTAACCGAAACCAAACATATGTTTAACTGTGGAGGTGAAGTCTATTTGTAGCATTGTTTTACCACCTTTTAGAATATTTTGTAAACAATAATTGAAGAGTGGTCAAGCTAAGTGATCTATGTGCCAAAATTGAAAAAAATTTTTTTTTCTATTTATATGATCTATGTACCTATGCCAATATCCTACTAGAAGATCTAAGTGCCAATTTCACCCTATTCGTTATAAAAAGCGTTCATAGATGGCGTTGTCTGTTTGTCCAACAACAAAATATCCTCTAAATGATCTAAGTGCCCAAATGTTTGTCCACGCGCCTTGTCTTGTATTAGTTTAGTAGCGCTTGTTGTTTATGACTAGTTGTAATGCTCTGTTTATAAACTTTTTAAAACTGAGAGAATGGATTCGCCTAAAATACAGACAGTAGAAGATGTAAAAACAGTAATTGCGGTAGCTAGACCATCCAGGCCATATAATGTGTTAGATATGGGTGAACATGTATTTTTTGACTTTCAGACAGCATCATCCAAATGCATAGATACATCAAAACTTGGCATAAGTAAAGCATCGTGGCTGCGTGTGACTAAGGAAGAACCAGGGGTCGTATTACACAAAAAAACTTTTAACCCTTTACTTGGATGGGAGAAATGCCGTGTATTAAAAAAGGGTGTTACTATCCAAAATATACAGTCAGCAGAGCTTTTGGCCTTGGTTGGTGTTCAGCAGATAAGCGAAAATAAGAAAAAAGAACTTCATGCAATGCTCGAATTCATTGACGAGAAAAACAAAGCATTTTTTACATCTATTTTAGATTATTAATCATTGTTCTTGAATCGTTTTGAATGTCCATGATATGTGGACTTTTCTCCAACGAATGTTTTTGTGTATGTTTATGAATAAAAATATAAATAAAAAAATATACTATTGCTTTATTCTTAGCTTTAAAACAGTTTTTTGCATTTTCTGGTAGTTTTTGATTATGACACTTAGATTACTTAGCTTGACCACTCTTCAATTATACTTATATTTTATTTTAAATCCAACGAAGATGGAAAATTGTTAACTTTAATAATACTATATAACTAGTCTATATGATTTGAAACTTTTATGCCTATGACAAAAACTTAGTGCCCAATTATAGGGAAAAATA
Organism: Polydrusus cervinus; assembly: GCA_935413205.1. Lineage (NCBI taxonomy): Eukaryota > Metazoa > Arthropoda > Insecta > Coleoptera > Curculionidae > Polydrusus > Polydrusus cervinus. Next base: position 23,011,441 of record OW284520.1, on the reverse strand, counting down.
TTAGGGAGTCAAATAAAAGTAAAACTTACTAATAATAAAACTATTCTTTAATGGTTACCAAATGTTTTACTAGTAAACGTAGCAAACTAAAAATTCACTTATCGTTACATTTTTAAACTTTATATAATAAAAATGGTCTGCTACGACCGAAAGTCTTCTTGACATGAGGTAAATTTTTGGGAAATTAAATATACGAAACCTGTTATGCCGGAACCTTTTTCTGCAAGACATTCATGTCATGTAAAATTTTCTAGCGATATGTCAGTTGGTCTAGTCGTAATTTTCTTGACGTATAAAAAAGATAATAGATCCGAATGCTTTTCTCCAACTTATATTTTGATCTAGTCTTGTAAAAATAATTTTAGTTTTGGCAAAAACGTTTTCGACAAAAAAAGTTATTTGTGGTAGCAAGACAAAAACGTGTCTAGGACAGTATTTTACAATCAAAAATTATAAAAAAATTGGCTTAAATTTACAAAATTAATTAAGAAAAAAATGTGATGACTACAATAAGATTGCAAATAAGGCACGAGCTTTATTTATTTGTATTTAATGTGCCATATTTCCATTTTTTATACAAGTCCATTTATATTAGCCGTATTTTTAAAATGTTTGTAAATTTTTATTATAATGAATAAATAAAACTAGTATAGGGGTTCCAAAATTTACCAGTACCTGTATCGTAACAAACCAAATTAAATTCGGAAAATAAATGTATATGCAGAAATGTAGAAATATTTTTCATTATTCAGTTGGGACATGTAGTATTTACTAAAAAGACATAAACCTATTTATAAAACTTTAAACTCGTAGGTATGGATTTTTCATGTTTTAAAATATCATAATTATTTTAAAAATAAAAATATTATTTGAAACCCTATTTTGACATAGAAAGACATATAAATATTGTGCGGATTTTAAAAAAATTAAAGTTTTAAATCATATATTTTAAAAATAATGAAACTCCGAAAATATATAATATTTTAAATAAATGATTTAAAAATTTATAAAACTTTTTACTTGCATATGTATTTATTTGTGCTTCTTAATGATCTTAACTGTCAGATAATAGTATATTCATTAAAAATGTTATTATACTGTCAATAGAAACACACATGAATAATTATAATTTTATCGTTGATTCTTACTTACATGTATAATCCAAGTGATTCATTACAACTTATAAAATGCTAAAACTAAAAAATTACAATAAAATGGAAGCTGTAAATTTACATAAAGTTTTTTAATCTCTTCATTGCAACAAATGCATCGTCTATTTACATCTAAAGTATCTTTACTAAAAATGAACGTTATTATTGGAAAAACGGAATTTATTTTTAAATAATAATTACTTCTAATGATCAAGAGTGAAGGTAGATTATTAAAATTTTGGAACCTTTTCGTTATAGAACGTAATAAAAATAGACTTGTATGGGTTAAACTAGTAAACATTACAAAATGTTTAAAGTAGTGTAATAAACACGATGTAAACAAACCCCAAAATTAAATCAGGGTATTTTAAAGAAATTTTGTGGTTTGAATAAAACTATAAAAATTAGCGCGTAAATAGAACCTAAACCTGAAGTACTTAATGTAGATTATAAATGCGTGTTGTTCCTTCCAATGCTTGTACCTGTCAAGAACTGAAACGTGGTTTTAAAAAAATTTAACTCAATATTCTTTTGTGGGTCAAAAAATATAACATGTTCAACTATAAAACTTATATATCTACTTATATTATGTTTTATAATCTACATTTATTTGTAACTATTTTTAATTATTAACACACAAACCATTAAGGTTAATCTAGTAGACGTGTTTCGTCATATCACGGCTTATCAGTGAGTTACAAGGCTAGGATCCAACAAAAAGGCAAGTGGTGGCATACTACTATAAGTAGTAAAAAGTGTAAGTAGCTAGTTAGATGCAACCGGTGACGATATCTAGTGATATCGATATTAGACAAAAAATAAATAGTAATATGTTTCATATCTACTAAACCAAACATTTCTCTATCATATCATGTAGTATTATGTTAGTACCCAAATTATCACATTCAATAATATTTATATACAAAGTTTGGGTTGGTATTGTTGTTGTATTATACATAATGTTACAGTTTTTGACAGGAATAAAATATAATGTACTTAAAAACAATCATCTAAATGCTATAATTGTGTTTATGAGACACATATCTTCCTTAGGTGATAAAATACTAAAAAAAATATTAAACTGTGAACCCTAACAGAGTAATAGAAATATATCTGGCATTTTTTGTTAAATGTTATCAAAAAAATATCAACTTTTACGGATTGTTCATATATACGCTTTGATGTTTGTACATGTAAATATACTTTTAGTAGATTAAATTAATATTTTTAGATTATGTTAAGTTTTAGACAATTATTAATAAATTGTAGTATTTAGGTATTGTAGGCAATAACAAATACCTTTAGTTTTAGTTACAATATTTTTTATTTTTAAAATAGTGTCTGTACATTTTATTGCAATAAATATATTTTTTTCCAAAATATAGATTTTTATTTTACTTTTCTATGAAGCCCTATGGGTCCGCCAACGAAGCGGGGACGGAAATTTAAATCATTATCGAGGAACTTATCAAAATTACTAAAGCAGCATGAGGTATGGACTTAAAAGCGGCATATTTTAAAAATATTTTACAATATACAGGGTGGCTCAAAAAAGTGTGGCGGACTAAACTTGCATTTTTTAAATGGAACACCCTATATATTATATTATTTTCTAATTCCCTATACAATTCCACGTATATTTTGTATAAAATGTCATATGTCTAAATTCAATTATTTTTGACGTTTAAAATATGGCATTTTTTGACTTTGACAGGCTGTAACACTGGAACGGTTCATCTTAGAGAAAAATGGTTTTCACCTCCCTATCTTAGTTTTTCATTCTCTATCCAAAGAAACCAACCTCCGATTTACCATGTTAAACCGTTAAAACCGTTTTTTGGTTTAACATGGTAAATAGGAGGTTGGTTTCTTTGGATAGAGAATGAAAAACTAAGATAGGGAGGTGAAAACCATTTTTCTCTAAGATGAACCGTTCCAATGTTACAGCCTGTCAAAGTCAAAAAATGCCATATTTTAAACGTCAATTACTCAAAAACAATTGAATTTAGACATATGACATTTTATACAAAATATACGTGGAATTGTATAGGGAATTAGAAAATAATATAATATATAGGGTGTTCTATTTAAAAAAAATGCAAGTTTAGTCCGCCACACTTTTTTGAGCCACCCTGTATAATGTAAAATATTTTTAAAATATGCCGCTTTTAAGTCCATACCTCATGCTGCTTTAGTAATTTTGATAAGTTCCTCGATAATGATTTAAATTTCCGTCCCCGCTTCGTTGGCGGACCCGGTATAGGGTGTTTCATAATTAAATGCTAATAGGTTTAGAAGTCCAGAACTTGTCCAGCGATTGTATGACGCTTAATTCTTTTTAAAACATAAATAATTTTTTGCTTTACTTTCAAACTTACTCTACCATTTCAAGTAAATGTTGCTTTGTCAGAAAAAAGTATCCAAGCTAAATCAATTTGTCGGTTGTCCAATGCGACCATCATAACTTCGCAACATTCTACCCTTCTATCTAAGTCATCCTCCAATAACTCTTATACCTACTGGCTGCATTTGAATGGTATTATCCCAGCAGATTTTGTGATCTTAACATCATTTTATGATCGATATTGTGGTCACGAGGTCATTGCCTTGCTGGTGTAATTGGGTTGTCTTGGTACGTTAATAGGATATCTAATTTAGTTTAATATAATATGTTTGGTGGTCTTCTTCGAAGAACATGTCTTACAGGACCCAATTCTCGAAGTTGCTTTTCAATTTTGCTCACAACTTCGCGATAGATGTGGCAAATCGGGATGACTTTCATAAAACAATGCAGAAACTTTTTTTTGACTTCGTTTTCTTTCTCCAAACCAGACCATATTTCAATTTTTAGCGTTTCAGTTAAATAGATTTTTAAAATTTTTAAATTAAATTGTTAAAAATTTTTAACAACTCAAATGTAACAAAACTGGCAGTATTAGCAAGGAAACAAATAACTGACACATTTTCAACAATGGTTACGCTTTAAAAGTGACATTACTGTTTTGAAGTTATTTTTAAAGTAGTTATTGACACATATTTTGACAGATGCAAAAAAATATGATCAAATCCCTTTTTCAATAGGCTTGCCAAAAAGGTGCAATAAGTGGTATCGACTAATTTGAAAAAATAAAGTTGGTTAGTGCTGCGCCCCTCACCCCTTTGGGGTTCCAATTCTTTTTACCTGACAATAGCGAGGCTCATAAAAAATCTTAGAGGAGGTATATTTGGATTTTAGAGAAATCTTATTTCCAGAGCCGCTATAGGCAGCGTTCCATTTAAATTCCCCACCCTGTATATTATTAGGAGTGTGTTATAAAACATATTTTATGTACGAATAAGCGCCTCATATACCATTGTCGAAAATATTTATAGTAAGAACATACATCTGATAAAATAGCTGATAGCTGTAGTAAAGATACACTATTTTAAGGTCAAGAATATAAAATTGCTGATGATTTTTTTTTGATTAGTAAGTGATTATACAGGGTGTTATGGAAATACGTATTAAATTTTATTAAGTAAATCCTTAGGGGCTCTATAGAAACAATCCAAACTTTGTTTTAACTGTTAAGTAAGGACCCCTAAAATCAGTTCTTAATTTTATTCAGTTTTTCTAACAGAAATCTTTATGTTCTTCAATTTTTCCTAATTAAAATTTTAGATATTATATTTTTCTATACTTACTAACTCAGTAATTATTTATCCTTTAATACATCAAGTATAAATATAAAATAAACTACATAAACCGTATTTACATAATTATTTTTTATCATCATTATAGTCTAATTCAGAAAGGTGTAGAGTAATAAAATGGGAAATTCTGTCCAGTTCGGCTCAATGTCGGTGTCGGCCATAGGCGCTGGTAAATTGTGTGCATTAAATTATTTATGATAACTAGCCAAAGAAAAAAAAGAAGATAGATTGATAAAGAAGGAATTTAGGAACTATTAGCATTAGCAAGTTTACACAAACATCGTTTCATGAAATATGCCGTTGAAGATATAGCTGAGAAACATAGTGTAACTGTGCTGCGCACACCGCCATATCATTGCGAACTAAATCCTATTGAATTTATATGGGCGCAAATAAAAGGATTTGTAGCAAGACACAACAAGACATTCAAAATGAAAGACGTTAAGCTATACTGTTTGAACAAGCCATTAAGGAAGTGACACCAGAGATCTGGCGAAAAGTAGTCCATCATGTCATTAAAGAAGAGGAGAAAATGTGGGATCTTGACCACCTGATCAATCGGAATGTCGACCCGTTCATTATAACGTCAAAAGGAGATAACAGTTCCTCAGATGACGAAGAATATTATGATTTTTTATAATTTAATTTCTGTATAATGTATTTTTGTATTTTGTATTTTTTTTATAATGTTTAATTAGAAATAGGTGTACTTAATACTATGTACATAATGCACACCTAGGTTAGGTTAGGTTAGGTAAGAGTGGCAGACCCTTGGTTCTGACCAAACAGTCTCACGTAGTCCTAATTAGGTCCGTTGTGATACCACACGTGTTCCGTAGAACCCACCTTCATCAGATCACTGATGGTTTATGCGACGTAACCGCGGAAGGATTTTAACAACTCATTCAAACCAGCCACTACTGTTCAGAAATCTGCTCAGCCGTCCAAGTTGTAAGTTGTTTAGTTCCTCCAGGCTATCGAAAGATGACTCACCCAGAGCAGTGAACCTCCTTCTTGCGAGGCCAGGGCATTCACACAGAAAATGTTGAATACTTTCTTCCTCTTCCTCATCTCTGCAACTTCTGCAGAAGTCGTTAGTGGGTATTTGCATACGTTCGGCATGTCTACCGAAGAGGCAATGTCCGGTAACAACCGCAGTAATATTTCTCACGTCTTTTCGACTGTGTCTCAATAGCTCTGCGGTTCTCTTTTTATCGAATGTGGGCCACAGTTGCCTGGATGTACTACAGGTTGTCAACCCTGTCCATCTGTTCTGTGCAAGCTGCTTGGCCGTGTAGTCAATCTCCTCTTTGACGAATCCCAGTGGTTTGTTCACTGTATTGTCTGCTAGATCAGCTGGCATGCCTGCGCCCTCTCTTGCGAGCGCATCGGCAGCCTCGTTGCCATCTATTTTGGAGTGTCCAGGAACCCAGCACAGAATAACCCGATGTTGGTTGCCAAGTGTGCATAGATTGTTGCGGCATCGCTTTACGAGCTTTGATTTAACGCTGCTGGAACAGATTGCCTTTATCGCCGCCTGACTATCACTGAAGATGGTGATTGACGAGGCTACTCCCAAGCCAAGGTGTTCTTGCAGGATATTGACCGCCTTCTCTACTGCCAGTACTTCCGCTTGAAAAATACTACAATAGTTGGGGAGTCTATACGATTTCTGTATTTGTAAACTTTCGGAAAAGACCCCGGCTCCCACACCAACGTCCATTTTTGAACCGTCTGTGAAGATTGCGTGATCTGTTTTCGTTATATTCTGATTGCCTTCCCACTCTTCCCTACTCGGAATGAATATAGAATACCTTCTATCGAAGCGTGTTATTGGGATGGAGTAATCAGTCGGGTCTCGTAGATTATTCCCCGGGTGAATCTTTAGTATACTGCTGTGCCCGTGGTTGGTTTCCTTCCAGAATTTCGACTCTTTTAGTCGCAGGGCACTTTTTGCAGCTATACTTTTTCCATAGATATCCAAGGGGGGTATATATAACATGACCTCTAGCGCCGCTGTCGGGGTTGACTTAAGGGCTCCGGTTATTCCTAAACAAGCTGCCCTTTGTATCTTTGTTATTGACTTATTGACACTGCTTTTTCCAAAGCGGTCCACCAAACCAGGACCCCGTATATTAATATAGGTCTTATAATAGCCGTATAGATCCAGTGTACTATGTGGGGTTTTAGTCCCCATTTTTTTCCAATTGCTTTTTTGCAGGCATATAATGCTACCGACGCTTTTTTAACTCGTTCTTGCAAGTTTATGCCCCAGTTTAGCTTGGAGTCAAGTACCAATCCTAAATACTTTGCTTTTTCCTTAAGCACTAAAGCATTATTGTCGAGTACTGGGAGTCTGAAGTTCTCGATCACCCTTCTGCGTGTGAATAGAACTACCTCCGTTTTTTCGGGGTTGATTTTTAACCCGCATTTCATGGCCTACTGTTGTAGTATTCGTAGCGCCATTCCTGTTAGGTCGCTGATTGTGTTTACAAATTTACCTGACACTAGTATAACTATATCGTCAGCGTATGCAATTACTTTTATTCCAGCCTTCTCCAACGCTATGAGAACTTTATTTAGAACTCTCAGCCAGAGTGTTGGTGACAGAACCCCGCCTTGCGGAGTTCCTCTTCCAGCAAATCTGACCATCTCGCTACTTCCCAAACTGGAGCAGATTTGACGGCCTTTCAACATCCTCCTAATCCAACGGCAGATGTAGTTATCGACCCCTGTTTCTATTAGAGCGTCGCACACTGCCTCGGTCGTGACGTTATTAAAGGCTCCTTCAATATCCAAGAAGGTACCTAGGGTGTACTCTTTATTGTTAAGGGATTTCTCAATAGTGCCTACTACTTCGTGTAGCGCCGTTTCCACTGATTTCCCTTTGGTATAAGCGTGTTGAGACGAGCTTAATTCTCGCTCTCTCACCGAGTTCTTGATATGCAGATCCAGTAACCTCTCCAATGTTTTGACAAGGAACGAAGACAGGCTTATTGGTCTGAAGTCTTTGACGGTTACATGACTGCTCTTACCAGCCTTAGGGATGAAGACTATTTTTATCTTATTCCAGTCAGCCGGCATGTAAGTAAAATGCAAGCTGCTTCTGTATATCACCAAGAGCCAAGGGATCAGGATTCTCTTCCCTCTTTGTAGCATGGCGGGCATTATCCCGTCTAATCCTGGTGATTTGTAAGGTTCAAATGAGTCAATCGCCCATTCTAGCTTATCGTAAGTGACTACTGATTTGATGCTATTCAAATCCGAAACGTCTCCTTGATCGATAAGGGGCTCTATGGCCGATGTATTACTAGGAAAGTGGGAATCAATCAGCAGTTCAAGGGTTTCCCCACTACTCTCTGTGTATGTCCCATCATCCTTTTTTAGAAAAGAGGGAGCACTAGGCTCCTTTGATAGAACTTTTCTAAGTCTAGCGGCTTCGTTTGTACTCTCAATCCGCTCGCTGTAATTGTGCCAAGCGCTTCTAATGCACACCTATTGTCACACCATTTTTAGTGTTTGTGAATGGATAATAATATTAGGCAAAACCCATAAATTAACCCAAACCCGGGTGGTACTACCTCTGCACTTGATGAAAAAAAAGAATTTTGCACTGCAATTAATGCCAAATTATGAAAGTACTTAAATATTCATTGGGTTACCCTGTAGTCCCTTTGCATACCTAATTACCTAATGAGCTTTTGTTACTCTACACCTTTCTGAAATAGACTATATATAGTGAGTCCCAGAAGTAATGTCTAAATTCATTAAAAATTCAGCGGTAAGTTTTTTGAAAAAACGCTCGTACCAATCGATTTTTATTTTTTAATGTGTTTTTTTTTTGTGGTAATTTCATGAATACAGGGTAGCTCAAAAATAAGTTACGACCATCAACTTCATTTTTTCAAATGAAAACATATATTTTTTATTTCATTTTTGAATTTTGCATTGAATTCTAAGCATTTTTCATGTACCATGTCCTATACATAAACTTAACAGTTATTGAAAAAATTAGGATTAAACATATCTATAAGTAAGAACTGTTTATTAAAGAAAAACACAACAAAATCAAATTAAATGTTGAGAATGTGCGCCATTTATGGCTTGGCAATATCCAAGACGATCAATAAACTCTCTTTGCACGTTTCCAACCATTTCCGGAGTTATGACACGCACTTCTCTTCGGATCCTCTCTTTCAACTCCTGCATATTGTTTGGCCTGTTAACAAATACTTTTGATTTGCGGTAAGAGGTAACCCCACAAAAAAAAGTCCAGCGGAGTTAGGTCTGGCGACCTAGCAGGCCATTCGATAGGTCTTTTCCTTCCTATCCACCGATTGGGAAAGGTTTCATCCAAAAATGTGCGCACAGTGGCAGCATAGTGCGGAGGAGCACCATCTTGTTGGAATATCTCTAACATGACTGAATTCTCTAAACTTAGCCTCTATTCTACTCACCATCCTTTGACATATGGGAGGACGATCAGGATGGATTTCATTAAATAATTGGGCTGTTTCTATTTGAGTACATGTTTTACCACCAAACCCAACCATGCATAGAATTTCAATTTTTTCCCGTTCCGTTAACTTTGAAACTATGCTTGACAATAATTATACTTATTTGAAATAAAATGGTCATACAGTTTCTATAGAAATAAACGGTGACAGTGACACTCTTACTTATTAGGGAGCCCAAAATGCCATATTGCCAAAATATTTGATTGATCGTTGGATTCCCTAAATGATATGTTCAATCCTAATTTCTTCAATAACTGTTGAGTTTATGTATAGGACATGGTACATGAAACATGCTTAGAATTCAATGCAAAATTCAAAAATGAAATAAAAAATATATGTTTTCATTTGAAAAAATGAAGTTGATGGTCGTAACTTATTTTTGAGCTACCCTGTATACATGAAATTACCACAAAGATAAACACATTAAAAATAAAAATCGACGGGTACGAGCGTTTTTTCAAAAAACCTACCGCTGAATTTTAAATGAATTTAGACATTACTTCTGGAACTCACTGTATAATGTTTCTTTAAGCAGTGGCGCAGCGAGGGGGGGGTTTTAGGGGTTAAAACCCCCCCCCAGACCCAGACGATTTTAAAATTAAAATAGCAAAAGTAATCCTAGACAACATGACAACAATGTTACAGACAACATGACAACAATGTTACTTGTTTTCAAAGCGCCACACATGCCGCCGATTCATTTAATTTTCCTTATTACCACTTAACGGTCGTCACAGGTGTCTGTTTTGTGATTTTGAGTTTAATTATTACAATTTTACAACCTAGAACCACTAATCGGCAAACTAACAGAAATAATGTTCCTGGATCATCGCCAGAAGAATATTATCGAAGGGCTATTTATATTCCATTTCTCGACCAAACAATACAGGCACTAGATGAAAAATTTACGAACCACAAAAAAACTCTTGGACCTTTTCAAATACTTTTATGTCATAATAGTTTAGACATCCAAGACATTTTAAATTCCACCCAACAGCTTTTAGAATTTTATGAACTGGATGATTCTGATGATATGGGAGAAGTTACACTTTGGGTCCAGTTTATCAGAAATAAAACAGAAAAGCCACAAAGTGCGATTGAGGCTTTGGAAAAATGTAATAAAAATGTATTTCCAAAAATTTATAAACTTCTTAAAATAATGGCAACTTTACCAGTCACAACATGTTCTTGTGAAAGATCGTTCTCTTCTTTAAAATTTTTAAAAAATTATTTGAGGAATTCTGTTAGAGACGATAGATTAAACGGCCTAGCTCTGATGTATATACATCCAGATGTTTCCATTCTGGAAGATGAAGTTCTTGATGTATTAGCTCTCCAATCTCGCCGTCTTGAAATTTTATTATAAATCATAATTTTATTCAGTTTAATTCATTACGTTAGTATTTTTTTTTCTCGTTTTTATTTAGTAAGTATACTAATTTTGTTGTTTATACTTTTTAATGTATTTTATATTATATTATATTCTTGTTTTTTAATACTCTTCTCAATTTTTTTTTAAAACCCCCCCCTAATACAAAATTCTGGCTGCGCCACTGTCTTTAAGAACATTCGCCCAATATTTTTAAATTCGTCTCCAAGGTTAGTAGCTTCATGCGATAAATAATATTTAAATATATTAAAGTAATCCAAAAACATTGCGTTCTCTGGGCTAAATCGTGGCTATGTTTATTAATCGATTTTTAAAAACTTTTTAAATTTGAACTATGAACGTCTCCATTGGTAAATAAACTCAATATATTATTTCTAAACAGCGTTCTCTGTATATTTCAGTGAAATACAGAAAACGTTTTACTGATTGATTAATCCTGTCATTACAGTCTCAAGATTAACAACATAACATCTGAAGGTTACAAAACAATGTTATAAATATATCAATATAAAATATTGATGTGTATGTAAAATCCAATACCAAAATAACGAGTAATAAGTTCACACTTCTAAGAGACATCTATCGGTGAAACGCAAATGTAATAATAATAATAGTGTTATAAAAGCAAATCCTGACTTTCTTGTAATTTATTTTTTAAATTTATTGTAACTAATAAATTTAAAACAAAGTAAACCCACATTTTTTAAATTTAGTTTTGATAAAATAAACAGAAAGCTGTGGTATGATTGATTACTATAATAAAATCGTTAAACCGTTAGTGACATCTATGAAAGTAAATTAAAAACAGTTTCTAGTTCTTTATAAAAGAATAAACGATTAAATCTGTAGTCTCAATGGATCCCGGAAGATGGCTATATGTACATACCTTGAATTTAATTTTAATGATTTTTTGAAAATATGACAAGTTATTTTTATATGATAATAATAACTGAGTATCGATTTTATCGACTATAAATTTTATTGATATTAGGTTTACACTCAATCTATGAAAAGTAGTAAGACTAGTATAAGATAAAAAAGCAGTATAAGTATAGGTAGTATCAGTGGCGTAGCCAGAAAATATGCTCGGGGAGGGGGGCTCAATGGGCGTAAGTAGGACATTTTTTTTCTGAAGAAAGGAACAGTCGGGACAACTGTATTTCATGATATTGTTACCTAGTGAAGAAGGCAGAAAAGCGCCGCAGGCGAAAAAATTTCGGGGCCACGCCCAAAGTTCGTTTAAAATTCACCTAACTACTATCAAATTTCGAAAATTGAATTATTAAAATTTGTTTTCGTAAATGTTTTTTTTAATTTTTTTTTTGATATTCCTAGCTGGCTCTTTGTAAAACAACATTTTTTATATTTGTGAAAAATATGAATATTGGTGTCAATCCAAAATTTCAACATAAGATGACTTTTTCAGAAATCATGTATTTTAGGAGCGTAGATCTAAGAGCAGTTTTTGGTGCAAATACTTAGGTTTTCAAATACTCCTTCTTAAGTGCCATTTTAGATATTCATAATAAAGCATTCTCTTTTCTTCCCGCACTATCTTTTTTATTATAAATTATCACACTTCTTCAATAAAAAATGTTTCAATTAAAAATTTTTACTTTAATTTTTCTCTTTGAAAATAAATACCTAATTGTTTTTTGTTTTTGTTGGGAAAATATTTATTTTTGTTGATTTAAATTAGCTCTAAAAAAGGAGAAACGGAACAGACAAGTCATAATAGAAAAATACTATAAAATATTATTCTTTTTACTCGTTTTTCAATAAAATTGCATTATAAATCAATAACTAAAATGATATGCGCCCGAAACCTTAGTCTCTATAAAACAGGACTTTTAGAAGAAAAAGATTAAAAAATAAACTTTTCCTACAAGACCTTTGTAATCTAAGCCAAGAGTACATTATTTAAAAATTTAAATTAAGAGCCCAAGCGACCAAAATTTAGGTTGCAATTAGGCTTAGTATAAGATAAAAAAATAAAAAATGTTGTTTTTTATATACCGGGTCCGCCGGCGGGGATGGAAGATAAATCATTATCGAGGAGCTTATCAAAAATACTAAACCAGCATAAGGTATCGACTTCAATGCGGCATATTTTAAAAATATTTTACATTATACAGGGTGGCTCAAAAAAGTGTGGCGGACTAAACTTGCATTTTTTTTAAATGGAACACCCTATATATTATATTATTTTCTAATTCCCTATACAATTCCACGTATATTTTTTATAAAATGTCATATGTCTAAATTCAATTGTTTTTGAGTAATTGACGTTTAAAATATGGCATTTTTTGACTTTGACAGGCTGAAACATTGGAACGGTTCATCTTAGAGAAAAATGGTTTTCACCTCCCTATCTTAGTTTTTCATTCTCTATCCAAGGAAACCAACCTCCGATTTACCATGTTAAACCAAAAAACCGATTTTAACGGTTTAACATGGTAAATCGGAGGTTGGTTTCCTTGGATAGAGAATAAAAAACTAAGATAGGGAGGTGAAAACCATTTTTCTCTAAGATGAACCGTTCCAATGTTACAGCCTGTCAAAGTCAAAAATGCCATATTTTAAACGTCAATTACTCAAAAACAATTGAATTTAGACATATGACATTTTATACAAAATATACGTGGAATTGTATAGGGAATTAGAAAATGGGTGTTCTATTTAAAAAAAATGCAAGTTTAGTCCGCCACACTTTTTTGAGCCACCCTGTATAATGTAAAATATTTTTAAAATATGCCCCTTTTAAGTCGATACCTTATGCTGGTTTAGTATTTTTGATAAGCTCCTCGATAATGATTTAATCTTCCATCCCCGCCACGTTGGCGGACCCGGTATATAAATTTGGCAATGGTAATTACAGATCTATTTATACTAGGTAGGTGCAGTGACGCATAACTAGTGGGCGCAGTCATTCGTGTAACTCTTACGTGTTCTATTTATACTAGCTAGGTGTATGAGGCATAACTGAATGGAGTCATGCTCATCCCCGAGGACTTATGCGTTTAACTCTTACGTGGTCTTATTCTAAGATGACACTCACTTAACAAAGGTTTCCAGACGTTTTTCATATCTAATGAAGGCTTACTAAAACCATCTGGATTTTGGTGTATAGTGGCAGCTTCCTTAAACTTCCACTTCCTTCAGTGCGGTTCTTTTTGCAGGATTTCGGATTCTGTCCACATGTAATGATGGCAGTGCGTTCAGGCGTGGTCAGCTGCACCTGATTTTTCGGTCACTCCCTTTTGGGTGTTGTTCTTATGTTCTTTAATGGTCTTGGTGTCTTACCAATATAAGATGGGCCACACTCGCAGGAGATCTGGTAGACACAATTTTTCTGGTTTTTTGGCTTGTTAGTTTCGTCTTCGTCAGGTGGCTTCTTAAAGTGTCTCTGGAGCTGAACACTGTGTAGATGTTGTATCGTTGTCCTAGTTTTCTTATTTTCTCGGATGCCCCTTTAACATACGGAGTGTTGAGTATTGGTTGTATGTCTTTCTTTGCTTTATGTGCGTTTGGCCGATTCTAGAGATTTTCTAATATTATGCCAACCATTATGGGGTAGCCAGCCATTCTTGTTGAGGTCGGTCTTGATGTGGTTAGTTTCTCTTTTGAGAGTTTCATTTGAGTTACAGAGAGTCATTGCTCTATCCACAAGATTTCTTACTATGATATCTTTTGTATTGTTTGAGTGATTTGATGTATAATAATTGAGATATTGACCTGTATGTGTAGGTTTTCTAAAGTTAAGAAGGTGTTGCCATTCTCTCTCCAAAACTTTACTGCCGTTCAGGTGTTTTGTTTACTGTGAGCCTTGAAAATTAAAGGGCTTATAAAGAGTCAGTGTTTTCAGTCATTTTTGAGAGTAGGAAGGCTTTCAGAGCAGGGATAAGCATTTTCTGAAGTCCCGTTTTTTTAGTCGCCCTCTCGTCAGCAAAATCCTGGATCTGCCACTAAATAGCCTTACAGATAGTTACTCTCTCCCTACTAGTTTTCGTTACACTCTCCCACTAGTTTTCCTGATAACAATAGTATTATTTTTCTTTTCATTTTACCTGTCCAATTAAAAATGAATAAGAATTAGTCCTTACACACCGTGTTTAATATGTTTCTCTACGTTCTTGGCATACCAAGGACTTAATTTTCAAAGGAAGGGTACATTTCTCATTTGGCGAGCGCTGTATAATCCTGGGCTATAATGCAAGGAGAATTACGAGGGTATATTAGGATATTTCTGGAATAAAAATAAAAATAAATAAAATTTAATTTATCGGATATTTTATTTGTTTAATTTATGAAGTCTAATGGACTGATGAATGCAGTAGACGAGTGATCCATATTGGTTGGGCAATGAGTTTTTTTACTAAATTTTTATTTTAACCAAATAATAGAATTGCGCAGTTAATAGGATGGCGTACATACCTCATGTTTTTAAACTTGCAGCTTTCTTGCCGTGTTTTTAATTGTTTCTAGAAAAGGTTTGTGATACTCTCTAGGAAAATTTTTATTATTGGGATATGTTTTTAATAGGTTCTAGTTCAGGATGTTAGTGTTGAATATGATAAGTTCAATTATAGTGAATAAGTCCGTTGAACAGCTTTTAGCTCGCTAATCAACCTACAGTTTTAAAGTAGCTGATGATGTTATCCAGTGACATCTCTTTTATGTCGGCCAGGGTAGCTTAGTAGGGGAGAGTCGGCTAATCGTGCGCATGTCTTTATTTCCATAACCGGCGTATATAATACGAAATCCATATTCAGGCGCCATCCCTTGCCAAGCCTGTGTATGTGTACATATGAATCAGGTGGATCGTTTTACTTTATTTATCCAAAATGGCCGCTTCGTTGTTTACGCATGTCGTGTACTAGTAAATGCTTCGAAAAAAATAAGCCGTAAGTATTTTCATTTTTACATTTTTTGAATGAGTCCTCTTGACACTGATATATATAATTTAGGCAAAAAAATGTTTTATATTGGTTTAAAGAATTTAAAACCGAATCTGCCACTTTCGGTTAATCGGGCGCAGCGCGCACGATTAGCCGTCATGCATTTAGCATTGTTAAGAATGCATTTAAATAACACAGCCACACAAAAAAGGGGTCAGGCCACGTTTACTATATGTTTATAGGGTCGCTAAATATAAATCCGAGGACCAAAAAAGTCAGCATGTCAGAGTTTCGGCATAACCTCAAAAGAACCCATAATAACAGTCTTAAATATCTTAGATTATAATTTTTTGCATTTTCCCAGATGCCGACATACCAACGTAAAACAACAAAGGCGCAATGGAATCCAGAAATCATGATTCAGGCTATCTAAGCGCACGATTAGCCGCATACGTCGAGTAATTGTGCGCAGTGTCACTTTTTGAAATTTCGAATTTTAAAGTCACAATGTGCATTTTTATTTAAAATTAATTACAGAATATTAAAGCCAAATCGTTAAAGAATCTTGATAGCGAAGCTAGAAGTCCAATCTTTTGTCATTTTGGAAATATTAAAATTTTGGCTTAGATGCGCACCAATACTCGACTCTCCCCTAATAATCATTTCGAATAATCACAGATTTGACTTGGTACTTAAGCGAGTTTTAGGTTGTTTTGCAATTAAAAAAAAATGGCAATAACGCAACACGCATGCGCCTAATAAATGAATGATCTAAAAAATTATTATCGATTTTATTTTTTCTTCCTAACTAAGAAATCACAACGTTCTTACGTACCCAACCTTGTCAAAGCAAACTTATTGACAGAATGTTCCTTTGTCACACTTCATCCCTAGACACGTTTCGTCATATCATAACTCATAAGTAGGGCTAGAAGTCGACTAGTGAAGGGAACTGTACGGTGTACTGTATAACAGTTTTCATAGCTGTGTTAGTGGTGCAGGTATGTTGTCGAACATTGACTAGATGTCGCTACTCGTAACACTTCACCGTTTGTATAATTGTCAAAACATTTTTATTTGATCAATTTTTTTATTTTTACGACCTAAACACAAGCCTACTGAATCATGCAAAAGAAATAATAATAAAAATGATAAATAATCGTCTAAGGGCGATTTCGAAAACTTATCAATTTAACCTTGTAGGTTAGGGTCATATTTTGTAATATACCTTTTATCTCGCATCAAGTAAATACAAGAACCCTTCCAGAATGTGCAGAAAACTCAAAAAGCGCGATAATCTAGGTCTAATTGCGAAGCTTAAACTTTCACACTCAAGTATTTTATGGAGCTTATACAAGATTATTTTGCGTACCTACTGTAAAATAGTAATAATAATAATGACATTTATTATTAACGAATATGAAATCATTATATTACATGATATACTAATAATATCATCATAGTTTTTCTAGGGCTAATCAGAATGTAATCAATTTAACGTCACTAGACATCTATCAATGGAATAAAACTATTTTAAATCAAATATTAAAATACTTTGTAGAGCTTGCTACTGGACCTAATAGAGGTATGTTAGGGTAAAGTTTAATTATGTAATATAAAACAATTTACATGATTGACATAAATTTTACCTTAAATGTGCTTGCCTAAAAAGTTTTAAATTAAACACAAAACCATAACACTTAATCCAGGCAGCCGAAACGGTCCAAAGAACAATCTTAAGATGGGATGGACAAGTGATTTCTTATGTAGTTCAATGCACAGTGTCTGTTGATTTAAGTATGCAAGCAGGAAGCCGCAACTTCTGAATCAAAAAATCATGTGTTGTCTAACATTTTACATTACATTTATAAAGGCCTTCCCCAGATTCTCCAAGAAAATTTGACTTTTATATCAATATTAGTTTATCGAATAAACTAGTAAAAACACTGGCATTTAACATATTATTTATATTATGTTTCGCTGCTTAAAATGGAGCTATATTGAATTGTATTCCCCGCAACCTTTGCCGCCTTAGCAAATCATTAAGGTCTTCCCACAGACTCTCCAAGAAAAATTTGACTTTTTTTATAAATATCAATTTCCAAAACCAAAGAGGGTATCGGAGAGGGGATACGCGACAAACACCGAAAAAAAATGCGTCTTTCTCTCTTGGAAACTATGCCTCAGTGTTTCAAGCTCCAATCTACGCCATATTGCAATGTGCGTACGAAAACAATAGGAGGGCTTACCTTAATAAACGGTTCCATATATATTCTGACAGTCAAGCAGTCCTTAGATCGCTAATATGCAAGAAGGTAACCTCAAGACTAGTATGGGAATGTCAAAAGGAACTGCAGTGGGTACCAGGACACGAAGGTATTACAGGAAATGAAGAAGCCGATAAACTTACTAGGATACTAGGAAAGGCTCAGCAAATGCATTCATTGGTTCAGAACCGGCACTCGGAGTACCAAGGTGCACAGTACGAGATGCCATAAAGCGACGGATCAGGAGTAAACACAAAATCCACTGGAGCAACAGACAGGAATTACACCACAGCAAAAGCAACATTGGGATCCAGACCCAAGACTTACGAAACAGTTGCTTCAAATGAACAGGAACTATTACTGCAGATTGTGCGGACAAAACAGGGAAACTGTAGAGCACATAGTTTACCATTGCGAGTCACTAGATCGGAAGAGGCAACGAATACTCGAGCAACCAAATCTGGAACTAGAGGACATCCTTACCCTCTCCCCAGTTGACCTACACAAACTAGTTCAAGGAACTGGGATCACGGAGTGGGTGTACTAACCAAACAGGGCGAGCACAATCGGTCAAACCTGACCTAAGTGTATCCGGCACACGGACAGGCCCTCGAAAAATAAAGTAAAGTAGTAAAAATATTAGCACTTAACAAATTATGTTTCGCTGGTTTAAACAAGTTAAATTTTCTGTAAAGTATTGGCAAAATTTACTCGTGTAGGGGAGCGACGGCTAATCACGAACAGCGGGGAATGCCGAACACCCGTTTATACCTCATAGCGACATCTAGTAGCTCTCCTGGATAATATATCCTGAAAGCATATATATTACAACTTAGCAGCATAATGTTCTAAGAAGCCGTTTGTTAAATATATGGCGGTATATGAAATTTTCCGTGGTTTGTAATTATCTTGCAATGAGATGCGTTAAGGTAAGTAAACAACATTATTACGTATTTTTAAAAATATTTGCAGCAATTATGTGTAGTACGGCAGTATTTACCTTTTCATATACCTTTTTACTTAAATACTTGTGTTTTTTGATATGTGCAACTTTAAAATATTTCGGGGAATGCAGATTAGGTGTTCCAAAAAATCCTACAGTGGTTCAGCATTATCCGATATGTATTTAAATATTTACTAGATACTTTTTATTGATTTTCTTTTGTGTAAAACTAATTGTAAATAATATATATTTGCAGATGTCGAGTAACTACAAAAAAACTGGACGATGTAGATCCACAGGAATTGATAAAAATGAAGGAGAACCATGTTGAGTATGTTAAGAATATGGGAAAAAAGAAATGTGGTATCGATGTGTTGGCTGTGGAGGTTGGGTTCATACGCTGTGCAGTGGAGCGGAAACACCAGGAACCTATATTTGTGATTTTTGTGTATAATATTAATGTTGTACTACCAATTGTGCGGTTACTTTTCATTTTGTTTGGGATTACCCATCACCTGTACCCGACAGTCTTCGGGTAATGCCGATTTTGTAATGTTTTTTTTAAAACAGGTTTTGTGTTTTTGTTATACAGTTGATACTTCTTTTTTAGCTGTGTATAGAAGGCATTAAAATAGACAACATTTTCAAATTAATTTTTTCAAAAAACTCAAAAATAAGGTACTTACATTCATTTATTACACTATGGATACGGTTCTACCTAACTTGCCCGTTGAATAACACTACACAAACACTGCACTTTGAAGACACTCACTCTAAAGTAGCACTATTTTTTTAGTTCATTGTTTTCAAATTTTACCATATTTCATGGGTCACCAATTAAAAATAAAGAACTGACGACTGACTCGTAAAATGCATGACTAACTGACTAACATACTAACAATAAAAAAAAAAGGACAAAACCATATGAAGTAAAGGGCTACGTTTTGATTACCAGGCCCGCACTTAGATTTCTTACTTCTGTAACTCGGCTATTTTTAAGTTTTTTGAAAAAATCTATTTGAAAATGTTGTTTACTTTAATGTCTTCTATACACAGCTAAAAAAGAAGTATCAACCCTGTATATTCTGGATTAAAAAATATGTTGCAACTTATTTTCTAAACCTTTCTTTTATAGAATACACCATGTCCTATGACCATAAGTCTACTAATTTTAGAGTTAGTAATATTTTCCTTCGGTGTTCGAAGTTACCCGTCTCTCCCCTACATTTAGAAGTAATGGAAAAGTATAAAAAGCTATTACTCGGAACCGTATGTGTCGAAAGGGGTCGTCTTTTATTATCTTCTTAATTGAAGCAAATGGACTAGAGACCTGGAAAATCAGTAACTCGAAGTCCGCAAAATGTGTTTACTCCACGTGTGTGCATGGACTGTAAAGAAGTGTCCTAATACTTGCAAATTTTATTCATATATTCGCTCCTAACTAGTTACTTGTCATTTAACAAAATTTTAGGACTGCTTAACAACAAAAGTTACAAGTTCGTACAGTGGAAAATTAAAGTTATTACCGTTCCAACATAGTTTGTCTGTTAAAATATGAGTTAGTGTTCAGGAAAACCGCACTTTGCAATCTAATGTTTGTTAAACAATGTGTGTCGGCCTAATGCTACTGTGTTACACATATCGGAACGACATAGACTTACACAAATTGAAATTTTAATTTTTTTATCAAAATTAGTAATAAAGAATTTGGAACATATTTTTATTTGCATTTTTCGATGTGATGGCTTAGTTAAGCAATGACATTTTCTTCTGTTAAACATGATTTTTTGTAAATAGATATAAAAATAACAACAAATAATAGCCCAGGGGAGGGGGCATTATAAACGCTCCTGACTATACAACGGGTGCGGGAGATCCAGCTTAAAAAAGCTACAGGATAGGCTTGACTTTTACTGCTTTGTAAATTTCTGCGTTGTCGTAAAGGAGGATATTTCTGTACTCAAACCAGGACAAACTTTTGTCCCGTCACTCGTAATACTTAGTTTAATTTTGATTTATATGATACCCAGGTTTATAACCTGAATATAATTCCAAAGGCATTGTGCGGTTTATCCTAATTTGGTTTGTGGTTAATATGTTATACATACATACAAACGACAAACAAGAAGAGTTAATTAATATTGTTATCATGTTACCATTGATAACCTTGTTTACAATATTTTTAAAACTTTTAGTAACTTTATTTAGTAACGAATTACTGACTTGTCTATTTCAGAAAGGTGTAGAGTAATAAAAGCTAGGTATGCAAAGGGACTACAGAGTAAACTAACGAATAAACAAACTTTCATATTTTGGCATTGATTTCATTGCAAAATTATTTATTTTCATCAAGTGCAGGTACTACCATATTATACAAAAATTAAATTATAAAAAATCAAAATATTCTTCGTTATCTAAGGAACTGTCATCTGCTCTTGACGTTACAATTAACGGGTCGACGGTCCGATCGATCAGGTGGTCAAGATCCCACATTTTCTCCTCTTCTTTAATGACATGATGAACTGCTTTTCGCCAGTTCTCTAGTATCACTTCCTGAATGGCTTAATCAAACAGTAGCTTAACGTCTTTTATTTTGAATATCGTGTTTTATCTTGCAACAAATCCTCTCCTTTGCGCCCATATAAGTTCTAAAGGATTTAGTTCGCAATGATATGGCGGTGAGCACAGCATAGTTACACTACATTTTACAGCTATATCTTTCACGGCATATTTCATAAAACGATATTTGTATAAATTTGCTATAACTAATTGTTCCTTCCTTATCAAATTATCTTTAAATTCAATACTTTTGGGGGTTAACCAGTCGATAATTTCTTTTTTTTTCTCTAAGATGAAGTTGGAGTCTTCTTTGTGCGTCGTAAATAATAGCTTGCGTTATCCATAACTACTAATGAATCAGCTGGAAGATATTTTATCATTTCACCAAAATAGTCCTCAAAAACATTCTAATTTATCTCTCGAATTTAATTACGCAATTATCTTAGGTACCCGTCAACTTAATTCTCTAAACATTTTGGGTAAACAATTATTTTAGTGCACAAAGTTTACGTGCGCCTATGGTCGACACCGAAACTGAGCCGAACTGGACGGAATTTTCCATTTTATTACTCAACACCTCTTCGAAAGACGATAATAATTTTTCAAATGATAATGAAGGTAGTTAAAAAGATATTATTCTGGTAAGGTATTCGTACATAAGCCCATAAGGGAGGAAATGGGAAGTGTAAGAAGGGACACTTCTTGCCTTCCCCCTCCATTCCACATCTAGACGCGTTTCGCCATACCATGGCTCATCAGTAGAGCTAGGGAAAATTTGGTTTTACACTTTTTTTTTTGTATAATTGTTCTTGATTTGTACCTGAATGTTTAATAAAATGGGTATTTTGATGAAAGGTAGCCTATATGTTTAAAAGGGTCAGGGCATCCTTTTGAAAGAACGATTGGCTAGTATTTAGCAAAATTTATGCATGTTACGCCTGCGGCATTTTTCATATATATAATGCACTAAATGGCTACCTCCTCCCCCTAAAAATTCTCGTAACGACGCCCATGCAGCCTATAGATATCTTTTAGGTTGAAACTGTATTACCTTTCGTATAGGTAGTCTTTTTTTTTAAATGAATTAAAATATTTCGGACAGTTTGTTGATTATCACATTTTTTCCAGGTATAAATTTAATTCGGGTATACCTAATTCGGAGACAGTTACCAATAAAACATGAAATAAAAAAAAAACAAAGAGATTGAAGATAAATAGAAACAACCAGTCCTGTTCTAAGTAATAATGAAAGTTTTTAGCTAAAATTAAGGGAAAACAAACAACATAAAGGTAAAATGATACTAAAAGATTATGATTTATCAGCGATAATGAAACAAGGACAAACCGATAAATTTGTCATGACCAAAACGCAACTACTAGAACCAAAAAAATATCTTGTTGAAATTACAAACATTTGTCATATGTACCGCGCCGAAAGTATTGGTCGATAATTATTTCATTTCAGTTGAAATTGTCTAAATATTATAAAATATAAAGTTAAATTTAAATACTTTGGTTTCCATAACCCATTTATTATACTCTAGACCTAGTATACTTCCGAAATACCCGGTATATCTATATTTCTGTAGTAAACCCATATAAAATAGCATAGCGAGTTTGTTTGTATAATGTTATGTACGTAAAGGCATAGGTTGTAACTGAAGTTTAGGTTAAACCTGAAATGTCAATATTTTGAGTAGCAGAAGAGTACTTTCGATTACATTTCAAATTGATGTAGAGGACGATTCGCAGGGCAGATGAAGTCAATAATTATATCTTCTCCTTCTAATAAGAAAATTGTTTAATATTGCCTTAAGTAACGCCTAAGATAATTAAGAAACACTTTCGAAGAATATAATGTGTATACAAAGAACTATCAAATATATTAAGGGAGATATTGCAGAGGCGGAGCCAGGAACATGATTGAATGGAACGCTAAATTAAAAATTTATATTTTTTCCAAAACCTTATCACACACTAAATAGAATATGTATTTATGTTTGTACATAGACAGGGTATCCAGAAAATCTAAAATATTGAAAATATTTTAAACTCTACAGATTTTTTTTTAATTGTCACTTTCATAATATAGTTATTTTAGGTTAGGTTAGCTAAGAGTGGCAGACCCTTGGTTCTGGCCAAACAGTCTCACGTAGTCCTGATTAGGTCCGTTGTGATCCCACACGTGTTCCGTAGAACCCACCTTCATCAAATCTCTGATGGTTAGTGCGACGTAACCGCGGAAGGATTTTAACAACTCATTCAAACCAGCCACTACTGTTCAGAAATCTGCTCAGCCGTCCAAGTTGTAAGTTGCTTAGTTCCTCCAGGCTATCGAAAGATGGTTCACCCAGAGTAGTGAATCTTCTTCTTGCGAGGCCAGGGCATTCACACAGAAAATGTTGAATACTTTCTTCCTCTTCCTCATCTCTGCAACTTCTGCAGAAGTCGTTAGCGGGTACTTGCATACGTTCGGCATGTCTACCGAAGAGGCAATGTCCGGTAACAACCGCAGTTTTATTTCTCACGTATTTTCGACTGTGTCATGTCATACCATAATATAGTTAAAAATGGCACAAAGAAAGGACAAGATCGTTTTTATAATTATACAGGAATAGTCAAAAAAATATTATCTTTTATATTTTAACTAGACCATCCTGTATATTTTATATAAATAGTTCCTTAAAATTCAAATTTAAGGATTTGTTAGATCACTCAGTTTATGTATTTGTATATTTATTATTAAATTACATTTTTTCCGAGGGCCCGTGCGTGCGCCGGGTGCACTTGGGCCAGGTTTGGCCCATTGTGCTCACCCTGTTTGGTTCTTACAGCCACTCCGTGATCCCAGTTCCTTGCACTAGTTTATGTAGGTCAACTGGGGAGAGGGTAAGAATATCCAGTTCCAGGTTTGGTTGACCAAGGATTTGTTGCCTCTTCCGACCTAGTGACTCGCAATGGCAAACTATGTGCTGTACAGTTTCCATGTCTTGTACGCATGATCTGCAGTCAAGGTCTCCATTGTACAGTTGCATCTGTGCAGATGGTTCTTGACAGCCATGTGTTCTGTTAAAATTCCTGTAATGGTTCTCAGCTGGTTCCTGTTCATTTGAAGCAACTGTTAGGTCTGGATCACCACTGAAGCTTTTGCTGTGGTGTAGTTCCTGTCTATTGCTCGAGTGGATTTTATGTTCACTCCGAATCCATCGCTTTATGGCATCTCGTACTGTGCACCTTGGTACTCCGAGTGCCGGTTCTGGACCAATGATTGTATTTTCTGAGCCATTTCTTGCAAGTTTATCAGCTTTTTCATTTTCAGTAATACCTTCGTGTCCTGGTACCCACTGCTTATTGAGGTAAGTCCTCCTATTGTTTTCGTACGCACATTGCAAAAAGATTTTTGTTTGGAACACTGGGAGACTTTCCCAGAGAGAAAAATGAATTTTTCTTCGGTCTTACTCCGTGCATCCCCGCTCCGGTACCCTCATTGGTTTTGGAGCCGTCTGTGTACCAGATTATTGCAAATTACATCATTCATTGTCATTTTATTAGTACAATAAAAAAAGAAAGAAAAATATAAATATGTAATGCAGACAATCAAAATTTCTGGTTAGCCCCTCCCCCTTGAATTAGCTCCTTAATGATCGTAAAGGATAAGGACTAATAAAATAAATTTGGGGCAACATTCCTTGGGGCTCTTTGAAAAAGCTTTAATTATCTCATATAGGTACTAATGGGACTCTTGCGAATTTAAGATAGAATTAGGTAACAGTTTTCTGAAATCGACTTATGTTCATTGTTAATTTTAAGATGTAAGGGTTTGTAATATAGACGTTATTCTAAAATAACTCTATACAACATTAAATACCAACATTTTCTTTAAACTCTGCAAAGCACCTTTTTAAACGAAATATACAAATGTTTATAATATGCAACATAACTTACTATAAAAAAGGGATTTTTTTTTTTTTATGATAAAACACCTGCACTGTAGGAAAAATCCTTTAAGGCGCTCTGGGAGCAGTGCGTGTGCAAAGAAAGCGATTAACGTTGGTCTTGAAACGTTGAAGATTGTATTCATTGGGAAACACGACCTCAGGAAGATCATTCCACAAAGATGACGTTCTCCAGATAAAAGAATTCATTGAACAATGAAGTTCGAGGAGTACTAAGCTGAACAACATATAGATGAGCGGCAGTGGTTCGCCGTGTATTTCTGTTTTGCATTGCTCTAGGTGAAATCAAGTGGGCAATGTCAGTCGAACACCTGCCATGGAAATATCTGTAAAAGAGAGCCAAATCACCAACCTCTCTTCGATGCTCCAGGCTATCGAGGGTCTTGATCAGCTCGGGGTCGCCGATCAGACGAACGGCTCTCCTTTGAATGGAATCCAGTAGCCAAAGGGTGTGCTTGGGTGCAGAGCTCCAGACATGAGAGCAATATTCTAATGATGGTCGAATCTGGGCTTTGTAGAGTGTCAAAAGTTGATGAGGTGTGTACAACCTTTTGGTGCGGAAAAGTACAGCAAGTTTCTGTGCAGCTGCCTTGGCAATTGCGGCAACGTGATCATGCCAAGACATATTACCTCCCAGATTGACCCCCAGCAAATTAATAGACGGTGCCAGGGGAATTGCGTGTCCTGCCATGCCTATATCCGGTTCTGCAATGTTAACCTTTTTGGAGAAGACTGCTGCCTGGGTTTTCTTAGCATTAAATTTGACTTGGTTACTGTCACTGTCACCCCAAGCCAAGATTTCTTCCAGGTCATTGTTGAGGCGCAATACTTCATGCTGCCTGCGAAGATGTGCGTCGGCAGCGGATGTTTGAGGAGTCAAGGTAAAAGATGAGACAAGTGTGCTGTCATCAGCAAAGCTATAAATTGGATTTAGGGTTTTCACTAGAAGGTCGTTAATATACAGTAAAAAGAGGGTAGGCGACAATATGGACCCTTGAGGAACACCGGCATTGATGGTGAAGGTGTCTGAGAGAAACCCGTCAATCGCCACTTGCAGAGAACGGTTCTTAAGGAAGCTGGTTAACCATAAACAAAATCCATTAGGCATACCGTAGGATCGCAATTTACTTAGAAGCCCATCGTGCCAAACACGATCAAAAGCCCTAGAGATGTCCAGTGTAACAGCTCGGGATTCTCCATGATGTTCGATGGTGTTGCTCCAAAAGTGCACTAAAGATAGGAGGTATTATATTATAGTTCTGCAGTAGTACAGATAGGAGATATAATAGATATAAAATAGTTGTCTTTGCAAGCACTTAAATTATGAGTACTGAAATTCAATATAACATTTTAATTAAGAGATAAGATTAAAAGTAAGACTTTACCAGTGGCGGCTCGTCAGGTGAAGTAGGTGAAAGGGATACTCACCAAAAAAAAAAACAGGAGGAAAGTATTTCGACAATATTAAATATGGATGTACCAATAAAGCTACCATTTTAGCCCTTAAAAGATAATTATGTTCGAATAATTAATATTAATTTAATCCGAATGTAGCTATGCATAATAGGGCAACGGTTAACTCCGACGGACAATAATTATAAACACTCGTGCATATTGGCGCGCCCCAGCCGACCGTGTACGTTAGATCAAAGCAAGTGAAGACCCAACGCCTAACATGGCTTTGATACTCACCGTCGCTATAGTTACGTGACATCAGTCACGCAAATAGCATGTAACAATTTGAATTATGATGAAGGGCAATTTAAAAATAGATGAGTCGCATGCACCATTGTTTTAGCATTGGTTCGCCTAACCTTAAGGTATTTATTTTGAGGTTTCGCGAAACTTACGGTTATAGATATAGTTTTTACGTGATTTACTGTGTGATTAAAAGGTTTTATTTTTATTTTTCAGCTAATTCAGTAGTGTACGTACCGACTTAGTTGTGTGTTTTAAAAATGAACCCAATTAATTACATAGTTTGTGATTTGTTAGAAACTCCATTCAGTCGTTGGATAGATGAGGATAAGAGAGACATTTTGTTGCACGGGTTTTTAGTCAATGTTTGTTAAAGTACCTGCACTATACCTAGCTCTTCACCATTTTTTAAGACCGCGAGCCGCCACTGGACATTACATTCGTTATTTTGAATGTGAGGTTAAAACTAAGTAGTGCCAGAAAATGTTTTCTTAGATCTAACTTTTTAATACGTGCTACTTGGCCCGTTGCCACAAAAAAACGATTCAATTTCTGTCAAGTGTGAATTTGGTATTGTTTTTACTGACAAAACATAAAGTTATAAGGCGGAAATGTACCCATTTTGAAAATTAAAATGGATATACAGGGTGTTCATTAAGTAAGTACAGAAACTTTTCGGGATTATTTTTTGATTGATTTTTAGACAAAAAGTTTATATAATTATGGGTCCGCAACAGCTTCGTTTTCCAGATACAGGGTGTTTAAAATTGAAAAAAATTTAAGATTTTTTCATAAATTTTTTGATTGGTGTCAGCTACTTCATTGAAACTTAGAACACACTAACTTATACAGGGTGATTCCTAAGTTAATACTCCTTTTTTAGCTGCGTATAGAAGGCATTAAAATAAACAAAATTTTCAAATACCTTTTTTCAAAAAACTCAAAAATAAAGTGCTTACATTCTTTTATTACACTACGAATCAAATAATGTTCTGCTTAACTTGCCCGTTGAATAAAATTAAGAAACCTTCTGGATGAGCCCTCAAGGGAAAGCGTTTTGCGTATAATCTCGAAGAAACATCCGCACTTTTACAACACCATATCTATTAGTTCATTGTTTTCAAATTTTACCATTTTCCGAAAAACACACCGCAGCGGTTTGCTTAACACTAGCCGTATGACTAATACTAATAAGAGATAAGAAAAACAACAGAAACTACAGTGGGGCATGTTTTTATGACCAGGCCCGCACTTAGATTTTTTACTTCTGTATCGCGCCTATTTTTGAGTTTTTTGAAAAAAGGTATTTGAAAAAGTTGTTTATTTTAATGCCTTCTATATACAGCTAAAAAAGAAGTATCAACTTAGAAATCACCCTGTATTCAGATACTACATTTTGTAGTATTAAGGTATTTTAAATTAAACCGTGAGCTTCTTAGAATTCTCTAGCAAGAAATGATACACCACTGACCCTGGCATGCTACTGACTCTTTTAAAGCATTTTTGAGAAAGCGAGGTAAGAAATACACAAAAAGTGTCTCTAGATAATCTTTGATAGGATGAACAGCTTGCGAGAAAATTTCCTACATCGGTTTTTATGCATGCCTGCACAAGTTTAAGTGGGAATTAATATTGCCCAGAACTCAACAAAAAATAATACGGGATGGACCGTATGAAAATAAATTTATAACATTAAGGCTTCATACTTGCAAAATGTATTTTCTGAATATCTATTACTGTGTTCTAAGTTTCAATGAAGTCAGTGGCTGCTCTTCAGGTGAAGTAGGTGATCACCAAAAAAATAAAATAAAACCAGCAGGAAAGTTTTTCGACAATATTAAATATTAATGTACTATATACAGCTACCATTTTAGCCCTTAAAAAATAATTATGTTCGAATAAATATTATTAATTTAGGGCCACGGTTAACTCCGATGGACAATAATTATAAACACTCGTGCATTTTGGCGCGCCCCAATCGACCGCGTCCTTTAGCTCAAAGCAAGTGAATACCCAACGCCCAACATGGCTTTGATATTCACCGTTGCTATGGTTACGTGACGTGAGTCACGCAAACAGCATGTAACAATTTGCATTATGATGAAAGAAAATTTAAAAATAGATCAGTCGTATGCACCATTGTTTTAGCATTGGTTCGCCTAACCTTAAGGTATTTATTTTGAGGCTTCGCGAAACTTACGGTTATAGATATCGTTTTACGTGATTTACTGTGCGATTAAAAAGTTTTGTTTTTATTTTTCAGTTAATTCAGTAGTGTACGTACCTACTTAAATGTATATTTTAAAAATGAACCCAATTAATGACATAGTTTGAAATTTGTTGGAAACTCCATTCAGTCGTTGGACAGATGAGGATAAGAGAGACGTTTTGTTACTCGGGTTTTTAGTCAATGTTTGTTTAAGTACCCGCACTATACCTAGCTCTTCGCCATTTTTTAAGACCTTAGTCTAATCTTAAATTTTTTTAATTTTGAACACCATGTATCTGGAAAACGAAGCCGTTGTGGACCCATAATTATATAAACTTTTTGTCTTAAAATCAATCAAAGATTAATCCCTTAAAGTTTCTGTGTTTACTTAATGAACAACCTGTATAATGCATATAGGGTAAAATCAAAATAATTTAATATATTTTTTTAATCGCCATATTAGATTTGTCTACAAGAGATAAGAGACTTTAGTAAAAATGAGTTAATATCTCTTAAATGCAGTTGATTTTAGAATGCTTATAAATAAGGTTAAGCTGTTTACGCAATTTAAGATGAATTATTATTATTTAAAAAAATTAAATTGCAATCATAGTCAAAATTAATTGGACTTATTGCAATTTGTCCTTACCATAGACAAATTTATAAAATAGGTGATTCCTAAGTTAATACCTTTTTTTACATTACAATAAACAACACAACTAAGGGCTATAAAAGATCGGCAGCAAACACAAGTTATTGCCATGGCAATAACTGTGCTCCAAAAACATACCCCGATAAAAGCCTATTCACTTCTTATTTCAAGATGAATTGCTAAATAAATTTGACGTCTTTTTCAGTTTTCTATTTCTCCGTGGCTTATTTTAGTAATTTTAATATAGTGCCGACTAATATATCTCTTGTTTCAAATTTGAAACCCGCATGAATAAAAAGGAACGTCTTGTTTTATGATTTATATATATTTTGGTGTGGATTCGTTTTGGGTCTACCGAAAATTTGACGATAAAAATAATTCTTAATATAGAGTTTAGAGGTAGACGAGAAAATAAACCATAGCATTGTACACAGATTTTCTTCCTATTATGCCAGAGTTTCGGCTTATTATGTTATAGTTTTAGTAACCTAATATTTTACATTCAATATCTGATAAACAGAAACTAAACAACCGAAGGTGAGTTATAACTAACTAATTATTTACCTTATCCTGTCAGTTAAATTCCTAGCTTAAGCATGAGTACTGATGTTGTTTGTTAAATTTTGATGGAATTTGGTTTCACATTTAACATTAAAGTAATATTAACACAATCCTAGTCTTTAAATAGTTTTAGATTACAGTTTAGATATACAGGATGGCCCATTTGTCTGACAAAGTAATATACCGTCTCTACTATTAAAGATATCAAAAAAAAGTTTCTATAAAAGTTGTGAGGTATAAAAAAACATATGTTCTAAAATTATTTTTAAACATACAGGATGGTCCAGAAAAGTAGGACAATAAAAAGATACATTTTTTTCAATGGAACACCCTATATATTTTAGCATTTTCTGTTTCCTTACAAAATTATCCATGCGACGCCATATTTAGTTTTTTAATTTTTTGCAACGTTGCCAAACAAAATGCAAAATTCTTAAAATCTTGGAAAAAACATGATAGTAAAAAATTACCTGCATTTCTTAATAAGAGTATCGAAAATAGAAAATTTCTTGTAAGCTCTTAAGTTTAGGGATAGAAAAACTATCATTAAATCTTTAAGTACCGAAAATTTTGTACAGGGTGTTTTCTGTTAACATCCAAATATACAAAATATTAAAATACAATAACTCTGTTTTTTCAGATAAAACACCCTATATTTATTAGGCTCGTCTGATAGATATTGTAAGTATCTTTTATTATTGTTAAGTCATACCTATACCTAAAATTACTAGTTTTGGCAATATTTCGATTTTTATTTAAATTTTCGTAAAAAAAAACTATTGTTTTTATTTTTCTAGTAAGCCATGACCAGCAAAGTCAAAACAAATGTAATTGAATATAATGTCATATTATAATAAATTGATAACCATAGTTAGTTACGTATCTATTTAATTAAATAAAATTTATTATTTATTACGCAACTTGATATTGAAAATAAGTTCACAAACATTATAAATATAAATATAATAATTATAAATATGACATTATATTGTATTACATTTGTTTTGACTTTGCTGGTCATGGCTTACATAAAAAAAACTCTAGATTTTTTAACCAAAATATAAATAAAAATCGAAATATTGCCAAAACTAGTAAATTTAGGTATAGGTATGACTTAACAATAATAAAAGATACTTACAATATCTATCAGGCGAGCCTAATAAATATAGGGTGTTTCATTTGAAAAAACAGTGTTATTGTATTTTAAAATTTTGTATATTTGGATCTCAACAGAAAACACCCTGTACAAAATTTTCGGTACTTAAAAGCTTACAAGAAATTTTCGATTTTCGACACTCTTATTGAGAAATACAGGTAATTTTTTACAATAATGTTCTTCCCAAATTTTAAGAATTTTGCATTTTGTTTGGCAACGTTGCAAAAAATTAAAAAACTTAATATGGCATCATATGCATACATTTGTAAGAAAACAAAAAATGCTAAAATATATAGGGTGTTCCATTTAAAAAAATGTATCTTTTTATTGTCCTACTTTTTTGGACCATCCTGTATGTTTAAAAATAATTTTAGAACATATATTTTTCTATACCTCACAACTTTTAAAAAAACCTTTTTTTTGGTATCTTTAATAGTAGAGATGGTATATTACTTTGTCAGACAAATGGGCCACCCTGTATATTTACAATCTTGTTTAATAGAATGGATTATAGAATCGGGGATTTCTAAATGCTGCAACTATTCACGCCGACAGACCCAAAAAAAAAACCCTCCCCCCCCTCAAAATGAATTTCTAGCTACGCTACTGTTGGGGGCGGTAAAATTATTCTCGCACTCGGGCGGCAGATACCCTAAGAACAGCCCCGTTTTGGCTAGGTAACCCAAGGAAGCGACCAACCATTTTGATCAGTTTTTTTTACAAACAAAAAATTTAGTAAAATCTGAAAAAAAATTGTATAAAATTTTCAAACGATCTATCTGCAGAAAAATTGTCATTAGATCTTTCGGGAAGAAACGCTGTAACAAATTTTAATTAAATCTCTTTAAAATACGTAATTGTTTGTAATGTTCCCTTATTCTAGTCAAGAAGCTTTAGCAATATATTATTTATTATTACCCTAAAATATACAGCCACTAATGTGAAATATGTCAGACATGTCAAATATGCTTTATTAAAAGTTAATATTTGATTAATTTTCTTGTGGGTTTTTGAAATATTTCCGTAAAAACTAAATACCAACGCATCGGTTAATATTTAATCTGATAAGAACAGCGTCAATACAACTTTCTTATATAGGTAGTGTTCTTGTTAGAAAGTGACAACATGACTGACACTCCCTATACCTGTATATAAAATATTACCAAAATAAAATCTATTTTTATATCGCCAAATATATTCCGATATGTAGTTTGAGATTAATTTCATTTTTATTAGACCATAATATATAAATTTTATTTAAATTGCCAATCTGATAACGATTTAGATTAGTTACAACATAGGTATTTTATAATAAATTTTTTTAAGGAATTTTGTATTTTTTAAATTTAATTTAAAAAATATTTTAAGCCCTTTCTTTTTCATATCACACTAAAGATAATTAAAAAATGTATTAAAGAATTATTCTAATTTTCAAAAAAAAACTATAAACTTTAAAAGAAAGTTTTCAGGTAAATATAATTAAATTTTACATTAAAATATCACAAACAATATAACCTAAAACTTTTATGAAAGCAAAATATTAAAAAAATTGCTTTGTACAATAATACTTGTGCATGTAAAATCGACTAAGCAAATTATATTTAGAAAGATTTAATTCCTTGTCATTTTCCGTATATTTCATTGAATTTTTAAATGAATTTGTATTTCATTTTAACTTAATATTCTACCACCAAGCAAATTTGTTTAGTTTTAAACATGCATTTGAAATGATGAAGTTTGAATATCGATGGTGTAGCGCACAAATGTTGTAAGCGCTAAAAATTGATTTTTGAAATAAATGAGTTTAAAGTTTGACGTTTGTAAAAAAATATTGTAGTACTTGTTTTAAATTTCAATCAGTATTATCAGATACATATAAGTTATTTTTGAGTTAGTAATCGGTTGCTGACTGTATATTACTAAAATGTGACATGTTTTAGATACAGTTTGTTACTTACCACATATGTGCATAAAAAATTATTGACTGGTATATTATAAAATCAACAAAACTATACAACAAAAAATGTTAAATTAACCAATATTTATTCAAAGAAAATATCATAAGTTACAAAAATAGGAACATTTAAAAAAATAATATATGCCGTGCTTACTTCACTCGTCATCAAGTGGTATTGGTTGGTTAACTAAGGGAATTTCATTATAATAGTGGCTATAATCACTCGGTATAATTCCAGAACGTAAACGGGATTAAAGATCTTTTTTCTTTTTTTCTGATACTGGTTGTCAAGTATTTTTTTGGTAGATCTAGAAAATCCCATGTAACAGGTCTTCCTCTGGTTAATCGCTTTTGGCTAGAGACATCCAGTTCCAAGAAATTTTCATTGGACAGTTCATATTTATACTTTATTAAAAGGGGGTTGTCTTTCTCAAAAGTAACCATTTTATTTTAAGCCACTGTAGTCTTTCTGTATTTGTGTTAATTATTGTCATATTTGGAGCCCTAATATCCAAAAAAAATTTAAAATGATAAAAATCGTCATGTTTTAAGCTTAAAACAGAGTATTGTTTAGGCTTTATTCTTGCAGCCGCTATTAATACACCCCATTCTCTAGTGGTTCATTTTTTTCTTATCTGGTTCTTCAGGAACCTGTTCATCGTCTGAGTACAGTTCTGTGTTTGAGGGAGTTGTATTGGAAAACTGCGGTTCTTTAACTTCATTTATGGCAGCTAAAACGACGTACAAAATAATATAATAATCTTTATATAATAAAAGTGGACAATGTGTATAAAGTTTATTTATGTTTACTCAATGTATTAACACCCTGTAAACCTAATATAAAATATTCATCCGCGAACTAATTTTTTTGAAATTGAGCATAATTTATAAAGCAATTCCCCGTAAAAGAATAAGAAACATTCTTTTGGGTATAGAAACACACTGTATATTATTTTTTATTTAAACACTACATGCGACTGCTAAAAAAACAAAAACTTAGGATTCGTGTTCTACGACCTCAAAATAATAGGGAATACCTATTCTTTTGAGGTGCTCCCAATAACGACCCTAAATATTAATAAACGCTTTTAATATCATTCTGCAATACTTACTTGTATTTCCTTTCTTCGCCAGTGACAACTCTACCATTTTTACCTCTCGACACCATTATAATTACTACAAATCACTAATGTTTACTAAAATGTACAGCACCGTAGGTACTTCTTGTAAAAAAAAAAATTACCCATAATATTAACCACATGTTGTGTGTTAACTGCACACTAGATTTAATCTGTGTTAAAAATTTGATAGCACAAATGTGGTAAGTAACTTTACAACATATGTGCATGGGGGTTTCACACTAGTGGTACTTACATCTTTCGGTAGATGGCCCTAGCCGCGTCAACTTTGAATAAATAGATACCACATTTGTGCGTAGACATTTTCCACAAGCAAAAGATTGCTTTTACGCGCTTAACTCATTTTAGCGAAACGCTGTACTTACAACATTTGTGCGCTACACCATCGATATTATGTATATAAGCTTACTATTTAGTTGACGAGGTCTAATATTATAATAAGCTTTATATTTACCTCACCACACCGCCAAATAATTTCTTTATCATATGACTTTACATAAAGGTACTTATGTATTAAAATAGTATGTAAAATATTTTATAATTTAAACATAGGGCTGAATTAACAGTAAAAATGCACTTAAATTTTAGCTTCTTATTAAGTTTCATAATTAACATCTAAGATATTTTACTTACTGTCATATAAAACGACCAATTATATAGTTAAAATCATTTTCGCGGCAAATTAAACAGGTTAGAATTTGTATTACATGTTTTTTTGAAAATTCAAAATAAAGAAGTTGCTTTCAAATCTTACTTTTAACAAATATGCATGTCTTAGAAAACTTTAGGGTTAGGTAACCCAAAACTTTACTATTTATTGATATAACTAAAGTACATTCATGGTATTATCATAAACTAAGTCAACCTTAATATCCCACGTAAATGGGCTAAAGCATGACTCAAGGCCTCGAAGAAAATACCGAGAAGAGAAGTGACTTTAGAGGAATATGCCCGCTCGCCTAATGTTTATTACAGACAACGTTTGGCGTAACCCGTTGCCGTTTTGGAAGTCATCGACAATTTATGAGCGATAATATTTTTACATTGAACCGTTCCTTTTGGTTTGAATTCTCTATGGTATTTGCACATTATATTTAAACCCGTAAATCTTGATATGAAAATACGATCCTTTCTTATTCGAGAAGGCTACACGGAGCAAACTGACATTATTATAAATCATTGTAAATTTTTTTTAGTATTCTGTAAATAGTTATCCTAAAATACAAAATAACATTTTGTTTGGTGATATAAAATTATAATAAATACAATTGACTAGAAAAGTAATACCCTGTACAATAATTTCTTATAATATTAAATTACGATATTTTCTAATAAGAAATAATATTGTTTATTTGCTTTTACTATATTTTATTGTAAGAATAATACCATATTCTTCTAGTGATTATATTAAGGGTTATAATAAGCAGCACTACCAATAAAAAATTATTATATTTTATTGTAAAAGATAATATATATTTTCTTTTAACCGGTAGGTTTGTCTTTAGCATTGGATTTTCTGCTAGGTGGCGCTGCTACGTTTTCACTACCTATTTATTACTAAGAAATTCTTAAATACGCGATTTCACTGTTTCTGTAATTGCTTACGGGTATTGGCTTTCCGTAGAGTCTTAATAAGGACGAAACAGTCATTTTTTACCTGTGTCCCGGGGAACCCATTGTTTTAACGTCCATGTGTACCCAGTCAACCAAATAACATTAAAACCATGTTAGATTAATATGGTATTAAAAAACGTTGACTAGGCGAATCACATGTTTATCAATATGAAAATAACATTTAATCGGCCGATAAATAACATTGTGGTAAAAAACATAAGATATTTTAACGTTGTTTTTGTATTATCATTTATACATAAAATATCTTTATATTTACTTAATTCTAATGTAGAATAACGTTGCGGACAAAAACGTTTAACATTATTTTAACGTTTAAAATTTGTGATAAAGCACTATATTTTATCTTATTTATAATGGTATTTTATCATTAGATATTCTATATTTTCAACTTTTTACCTATTAGAATATTCTTGAATTATAATATTTTGGTATTACTTTATAAACGTATTCTTATAATGGTTTATGGGCTCAAATCGTACCAAATTTCCGATTACCTTTCGCCTACGATTGTTTGAAGCATCTTCTGGGATCTTGACGTTTTGAGATTGAAACACTAAATGCATCCCGAGACTTAGGTATATGAATTAGAGTTCTATCCATAGTCCGATACAAACAAGTTCAATATTCAGCTTGTTTTCCAGTGTTCTAATCTTAAAAGGTTCAAATCCCTGAAGATACAAATGTGCAATCGTAAACAAAATCTGAAATCAACTCCAATTTGATACAATTGGAATCCAAAAACCATATATAGTTCTATTAGCATCAACATATATTCACAGCGATCTTTTTTTGTCGATAAAAATTGGGTTTTAGGGAAAACAAGCCAATAACACAACTGTTTTTATATCATTTTTTTTATTTTTATACATTTAATTTTTTTAATCGGGCATTAGCATATCGAACATACTCCATTATCGTTTTGTCTATGCTAAAGTCAGATGAAGTATATGATTTATACTAACCTATGAAACGTAATTTTCGCCGTTTTCTTCTTTATCCACCGCTTTTCTGCTGGAACAACTTCGCACGGCACAAGAAATAATTAATATCTATCATACAGTAGCAATAGTTTTACACAAAAATTGAAAACCTTCTCATAAAATCTAAAACTACCTCGATTATGATTGATCGAACAGCTGACTACATGAATGACAGAAAGATCAAGCTTTAAAGGTCGCAGGTAGGGTCACTTTTAGTCACGTGTGTCTCCTCCTAGTTTATTCTATCTCGATGGTACAGGACGGCATTCAGCTTTTGCATTTGAATGACAGGTCTTTGTGAAACTAAAAAAAAAATGAACAAAAATTGGATTACCCTCGGGATTATTATTTCGATGCATTTGTTTTTTTATAAGTTTGCATAAATATGTACTTAAAAAAAAAAAATTGTTATAAGCCTGCAACACAAGCCACTAGTAATAAAAGTAACCAACTGGTGAGTTTTTTATATAAAGATGAAGCCAAATCTTCTAAGATAACAAATTTTCTGTCATAAAAATCCTAATCCCTCGCCTAATCCCAAAATAAAGTTTCAAGATTCTTACGATAGTTGACCATTGACTAAATACCTATTTTTACTTTAAATTTTATGACCTTTTATTTTAAAACAAAACGGTAGGATAGCCGCGGTCATCATCTTACCAGCAAGGTTAGGTGTTAAATCTGGTTAAAAAGGGGTGATATTTTTTTTTAAACATTATTTTCTTCTTTTATTACATATTTTTATTTTAAAAACATAAAATTTAGGTGCTAAGCATATCTTTTCGGTTTTAAAATTTGCGAAAGCCTACAAAAATAAGTCAAAATTAAACATGGCGATATTGGCCATTGGTGACACATCGTTTTTCGGCCAGTTTCTGTAGATATTCCGACGGTAAATAGTTATTAATATACAAAAAGAAATTTGAAAACTTACCTACACATCAAACATAAAAGAGGC
The DNA here is from genome assembly GCA_935413205.1 of Polydrusus cervinus. NCBI lineage: Eukaryota > Metazoa > Arthropoda > Insecta > Coleoptera > Curculionidae > Polydrusus > Polydrusus cervinus. The sequence continues at coordinate 22,973,122 of OW284520.1, read as the reverse complement.
ACATATCACAAAACACACCACCACTAATTTTTACTTAAGAATCTCAAAACAAAACTAAGAAAGACCACAAGAATAAGACAACGAAAAAGGTAGTAGAATGGACGCTGGGCCGGGAGCCGGAGGCTGCTCGTGGGCGGGGTGGTTGCGACCAGTTCCGAACATAAGCGAAGTCAACACGAGGTAGTTTAAATCGGGCGCCAAATTTAAAAATACATTTTGTGCAAATGAAAAACATGTTGATTTAAGTAACGTTATAAGTAGTAATATAATTATATCGTTGGGAAATAAAACATTGCACAAATACCTCTAAAAATAATATATTCGACCCAACAGTTGTTATTAATAGGTTGTAAAAAATAATGTTGAAATTATTAACTTTTTTTTTACAAAATTAAATGTTGTGTAAAAAAACGTTAGTGTTCTAATGTTATTGCCATATGATTTTCATAAAGTGTGTTCAGTGGGTACTGATGCACCGCTTGCCACTAACTTTTATCTTTTTCTATTTAATAAAGCGATGCGTAAACCAGAGCGGTCACCACCGTGGAGCAAGCGCTCCGGTTTACAATTAAATCTAGTAAATCTTACGATAAAATCTAGTAAATTTGACAATAAAATCTAGTAAATATTAATATAAAACTAGTAAATTTTACAATAAAATCTAGTAAATCTTAATATAAAATCTAATAAATCTTACAATAACATCTAATACACTTTACAATTAAATCTAGTAATTCTTACGATGAAATCTAGTATATCTTACAATAAAATCTAGTAAATCTTAATATAAAATCTAATGAATCTTACAATAACATCTAATACACTTTACAATTAAATCTAGTAATTCTTACGATGAAATCTAGTATATCTTACAATAAAATCTAGTAAATCTTAATATAAACTCTATTGAATCTTACAATAACATCTAATAAACTTTACAATTAAATCTAGTTATTCTTACGATGAAATCTAGTACATCTTACAATAAAATCTAGTAAATCTTAATATAAAATCTAGTAAGTCTTACAATAAAATCTTATAAACTTTAAAATTAAATCTAGTAATTGTTACAATAAAATCTAGTAAATTTTACAATTAAATCTAGTAAATTTTACGATAAAATAGAGTAAGGACAAAAAAAATATATTTTTTATTAGAAAACATCGTAATATTTAATAAAACTTTTCACAAATTTTAATAGAAACTATTATGAAGATTACAAACTATTATAATAACTTATATTACCAAAAATAATACCCGTTACTGAATAAAATATTATAATTTTATTGTAAATGGAAAATTCGGTCGTATTTTCCAAATTTTTTGACGATCAAAAAAAGTATGAAGTATTTTTCTAGGACACCCATTTAAATATAAATCGTTAATGCCACAGCATCCTGTATAGTTTAGTAATTTTATGTAGTTTCAGATTTGTAATATAATGACTACACAGTTGAAGATATTTGAATAATTTACAACCCAAATTTAACGATTATAGTGGCATATAAAAATGGGAAAATTTTATGTCAGTCGGTAAAAACAATATTTATATGGTATTTTAGTTGCGGTAATGACTAATTACATACACGTGCAGTTAGTATCATTAAATAACACTTCCACTATTAAATTTAATTATGTTCTTATTATTACACTCATTTACTTATTACGTACTCTGTGAATGTGACATCAAACCCTTATAACTTTTTTCGTTCCCACTTAGTCTGGTAAGGTAAAGATCATATTTCGCACGACGGGGGCTGTTAATAATGGGGAAGTTAATTATTAATGCTTTTTAGGTTGGTATCCAGCCGTCTTTTCAAGAAGCTGAGAGGGATGTGTCAACAATTTCTGATTCAGGTCGTTTTAGGCTCCTTTTAATGAAAAAATTCTTACGTCAACGTTTTAAACATATTTATTGAAGTGAGTTTTATTTACTGTCGTAGAATTTCAGTGATATTTCTAAAATGACGAAATTTTAATACTATTGAGGGTATTATACAATTGACGCATTATATAAGTGGGTGAACCCTGGATGTCCTAGTAAAACATTCCTTTTATATTTTTTTAAACGACTATCTATCTCAGTTAGATATATTGTATGCCTGGTGCACTAAAAATAGATTAAACCTAAATATTACTAAATATAATGTTATCGCATATACCAACAAAAACACCACTTTTGACTTCAACTATAACATAAATGGTAAGATCCTGGAAAGATCTACTGTGTTTAAGGATCTGGGAGTTGTTTTTAATAAAGAACTATCCTTTCTTCCTCATATTGATCACATCGTATTCACCGCATATAAATCACTTGGTTTTATTCTTGGAACTGCTAGAGATTTTCGGTCACTTGATCTTTGAGTAACTTGGTATAGTTCTCTTGTTGGATGTAAATTGGAATATTCTTCAATCATTCGGTCTCTGTTTTATAAAGTCTACACTGACAATATTGAGAGTGTTCAGAGACGTTTTTTGAAAGCTTTGTGGTATCGATCTGATAGAGTCTATCCCAAAAAAGGGTGTCCTCATGACCGGCCGCTGCAAAGATTCTCGTTTGTTAGATTACATGATAGACGCATATATTCTACGCATTTATTTTTACATAGACTGATCACTAACAACCTTATTTGTGAAGAGCTGCTGCACAAACTAAACTTTAGAATTCCCGAAATTTATATACCTTCTACTTACCACCTTTACAAACCAACGTATTTAAATATTCTCCTATCAATAGGATATGTCCATGTTACAACGATAATGTGCATCCCTATGATGTCTTTAATTGTACTTTGAGCGCTGTCAAAAGACATTTTTATCACTAGTACCTATGCAACCGGCGTTATTAGAATATTTTGTTATATTATTTGTAATATTTTGCACAACAGGCTTTTTAAAAACCGGATTTTGTACTTTAATGTAAAATTGAAAAATTGTTAATATAAAACATTTTTTTTCGTAAAGTTTATACTTTTTTTTGAAAATTTGAATAACATTTAAATTTCATTGTCATTTTTAAACTATTGCCGAACGACTATGCGAAAACGATAAACTCTGTTCTAACTTATTTTTTAACCATTACATGTAATGGTAACTTAGCATGTACAAGATTTGTGATCCGATGGAGGATTTTGATGGGAATACGAGATTGCGCATTTCATATCTTTTTTAAGATCATATGAATAGTGAACAGGGCACACTAAATAGTTTTTTTGCAATAAAAAGAACACAACATATAAAAATTCCAGAAAAATATACGAAAATAATAACAACAAACGAACTGGTCACAAAAGGGCAAAGGACACAAAGGAATGATAGGTCGTGGATGTCGCAAGAGCCATGGGATCTTTTGTAGACCCAGTCCTGCTCACATCACGCGCGCCATGGCATCCACAGAAAAGAAAATGGTCAACAATTTTTTGTTTATACTATATATTGCGCATGCTCCTACTCCCCAATGCGGTATACACAGAAGCTTAATTTGGCGAAAGATTGATTAAATGTATTGGTTATATTCATGTGGATAACATCGAAATAAATCATTGGTCACTGACCTTTATAACTTAACTTTTCAAATAAAACCATTCTTTGGCCACCCTTTTGTAGAATTCCTCCAGTGGCGGAGTCATCTAACGGTTTTACAAAAAAAATCAAATTCTGAATATTTAAGTCTATTATAACAATGCGACATTATAAATATTTTTTTAATATAATACGTCAATTCAATGACACCCTGTATAGTTTACAACGAACTATTCACAATGAACACACTTTAATATTAATATTATGATTTATTAGGTGCTAACCACCGAATAGTTTTTTTAGGTTATGATCGTGTTAAATCTTGTACCATGCAACCAAATCCGAATTCTTGAATCAAAACGCGAATGAGCCCGAAGCTATGAACGCGATCGAAGCGCTTACGTGTATTTTTTGTGTATTATAAAAAAATAAAAATAAAAATTTTTATCATTATTCAGATATTTTATTTGTAGAACGAAAAATATCGATATATAAAATAAACTTGCTATAAAAAGAAACGTTTTAACAAAGAAAATTACGACGTTCACTATAATTATTGATTGCCCGGTAAATTTGGCTTTTAAAAAACAATTAGAGCATGTCTTTAGTAGTAAACGGGTCAATTTATTATTTATGTTTGTTCATAGAGGCTTTATCCAATAAAGAATAAAGGTATCCTATCTACATCACAGTCTAAATCATATTCCAATTTACTTTTTTTTTGCTGAGGTTAGAGGAAGAGCCAGTATACTTAGGCCTGTATAAGACCCATTGTATCCCCTATCGTCTGGGTAATGTCAGACAAACGACCTACAGCTTAACGTAAAATCCGAACCGTGTGTATTCACTAGTTATCCTTTTTATCTCCCCCAGAAGTCCATGACGCCCTTCTCGTTTCCGTTATTACGAATCACTAGTAACATACTGCATTCTTTAATCCACTAAATTTTGTACATACTTTTTTTTATTGTACATATGCCCACTCCGGGAATCGAACCCGGGAAATATGGTAAAAATTCTCGCCTAGAGTACATTCTCTTAGGTTTATCTCAGATGTTTTTATAAATACCCCTTCGTCCATAATTACTTTGTAATTTTATGTTTTGATTTAGAGTGTGATATTCATGGGAGGAAGGTACTCCCCCCCCCCACCCCCACAACTTCGCCATTACCCTAGTATATTGAAAAAAACAGTGGCGTGCTCGGGGGGGCTGAATTGGCGTAAGTAGGACTTTTTTTTTCTGGAGAAAGAGACGGAACAGACAAGTATATAATAGAAAATACTGTAAAATTTTACTCTATTTACTCGTTTTCCTATGAAATTGCATCATAAATCAATAACTAAAATGATATGCGTCCGAAACTTAGATACCTTTTTTTGGACAAATTAATCCTTTGTAGTCTTCATATTCATAAATTACTGTTTTTTTTACATAATCATCTTTATATTATAAGTTAATATGAGAACGGAAAGTTCGGGGTACGAAAAGTTCAGGGACAAAAATATCCGCAAATCAATAATTGATATATTTTATCGTAAAATATACGAAATTAGCATATTTTGTTTATAAGAGTTCAAAATTTTTAAATTTACAAATCAGGATCCTATCAGGAAAGCGCAGGATCTCACTAGCAGAATTCGAGCTTGCCGGCTAGCTCTGGATACGCGCTGCGACCGCTGGATCACCTCAGTGTGTTCGTGAAGTGCAACCCTGTCAAGGCTTGCCGGTTCTAGTCGCTGAGCCAATCACGCTGCCTCGCAACTTCCGAAAACTGAGAACTTATTTGGATTGGTAAGTAAATAAAAGCGCTTTTCTGAAGATTTGTGTATTTGCCCTATTTCGAACCACTACGTTTTTTTTAAATTTATTGTTGTGTTACCTGTAAAAAAAGAGTTTAGTAAAGTTGTAAAAAGTTCTGCTAAAATTACAAAATTGTCCGGTAATAATATACGAAGCTCTGAACTTTAACGTATTAATTTTTTTTTTTAATCTTTATTTTATCATTTAAAAAAATATTTAAAAAAATTTAAATAGGAGCTACAATTTTTCTGATATAAATACTTAAGTGTAGACCAAACTATATTTAGAAATATACCTTTGGAATAATAAAAACTTTATTTTTCTTTATACAATTCTTTTAATTAAATATTGTTTTAGAAAATCTGATATTAGTACTTATTAGGCCTTGCTGTAAATATAATAAAGTTTGTAAAAAATTCGTTAAAACTAAGGATATGTTTAAATATCTAAAATGTATTATAGAAAATCATTATGCAAAGATAAAATTTAAATGATGAAAATCTTTATAGGTACAGCCATACTGAGGATTTTGTTCGATCAAGATTTTTATTTATACTAACTAATATTTAATGTCTTCATGTAATCTTAACACTATTTAAAGCAACTAATTGGTAACAATTTACAAAAACTTTTTAGTTAAGTTGTTGATTGATTGGTTTCACAATTAAATTAATCTAAAATAAATCTGATGATTAAAGTTTTTAAACAGTAATTTGAATTAATAAAAATAAATGAATGCCGACATTTTTGGTTATAATTAAAAAATAAAACTAATTCTGTTAATGTATTCGATGAAAGTAATAGAAACTGGCTGGGTTTTATATTTAATTAAGTATAGTTAAAAACAGACATTAATATTATGTACTAGGCGTTACAGGGCCCATTTTTTCGAACAGGTAATACTCAACAATGTTTGCAATAATATAAAACTGTAAAAATATAATATAAGGCTATTATTTTACAGCAGAGATGGTACAATTAAGATTTTTTTTAAATAAATTTTCAAAACTATTTAAGATATAATTTTGATATTTTAGTAATCTCCAGCGGCTTTATTACTATTTTTAAAATGTCGACATTTTAAAAGTACCGTAAGAAGAAGTAGAGTAGTGCAAAGTAAAAATAGATCTATCTTTTTACTGTTTTATATGCCAAAGAAAAAAATAAAACAAAACATTTTTTGAAAAAAAAATAGAGTTTTTGGATATACGATATAATGTACCGTTTTTGAAGTAAATTGATTAAAATTTATATTGCAAGTATTAAGCTATTGAAGCTCAATAAAAAAAAAAATACATTTAATCCAAATTTTTTCGGAGATATTGGTAAAAAAATTAAAAATACGAAATTTTAGATTTGTGATTTTCTGCTATAAAGTTTGTTCATTTTATTCAAAGTAAAAACGAAACAAAGTCTCGATGTTAATATTAATACAATTAAATTTATTTTTATAATTGTGTAAAAACTACAAATATTAAGACCTTAAAAAGTAATAATAAAATTTAAAATTTCGGGTTTTCTTCTAAAAGAAATATTTTGAAGTTTCTTTCACTATATTATGAATTTCGAAGGAGCCAGGGCTGTTTCTGGAGGGTGGGCAGCAGGGAGTTTTGGAATTGATGCATTATATTTAAATGGGTGACTCCTACCCAGTCAACCAAATAACATTAAAACCATGTTAGATTAATATGGTATTAAAAAACGTTGACTAGGCGAATCACATGTTTATCAATATGAAAATAACATTTAATCGGCCGATAAATAACATTGTGGTAAAAAACATAAGATATTTTAACGTTGTTTTTGTATTATCATTTATACATAAAATATCTTTATATTTACTTAATTCTAATGTAGAATAACGTTGCGGACAAAAACGTTTAACATTATTTTAACGTTTAAAATTTGTGATAAAGCACTATATTTTATCTTATTTATAATGGTATTTTATCATTAGATATTCTATATTTTCAACTTTTTACCTATTAGAATATTCTTGAATTATAATATTTTGGTATTACTTTATAAACGTATTCTTATAATGGTTTATGGGCTCAAATCGTACCAAATTTCCGATTACCTTTCGCCTACGATTGTTTGAAGCATCTTCTGGGATCTTGACGTTTTGAGATTGAAACACTAAATGCATCCCGAGACTTAGGTATATGAATTAGAGTTCTATCCATAGTCCGATACAAACAAGTTCAATATTCAGCTTGTTTTCCAGTGTTCTAATCTTAAAAGGTTCAAATCCCTGAAGATACAAACGTGCAATCGTAAACGACGTCTGAAATCAACTCCAATTTGATACAATTGGAATCCAAAAACCATATTATAGTTCTATTAGCATCAACATATATTCACAGCGATCTTTTTTTGTCGATAAAAATTGGGTTTTAGGGAAAACAAGCCAATAACACAACTGTTTTTATTTCATTTTTTTTATTTTTATACATTTAATTTTTTTAATCGGGCATTAGCATATCGAACATACTCCATTATCGTTTTGTCTATGCTAAAGTCAGATGAAGTATATGATTTATACTAACCTATGAAACGTAATTTTCGCCGTTTTCTTCTTATCCACCGCTTTTCTGCTGGAACAACTTCGCACGGCACAAGAAATAATTAATATCTATCACACAGTAGCAATAGTTTTACACAAAAATTGAAAACCTTCTCATAAAATCTAAAACTACCTCGATTATGATTGATCGAATAGCTGACTACATGAATGACAGAAAGATCAAGCTTTAAAGGTCGCAGGTAGGGTCACTTTTAGTCACGTGATGTCGCCTCCTTGTTTATTCTATCTCGATGGTACAGGACGGCATTCAGCTTTTGCATTTGAATGACAGGTGTTTGTGAAACTAAAAAAAAAATGAACAAAAATTGGATTACCCTCGGGATTATTATTTAGATGTATTTGTTTTTTTATAAGTTTGCATAAATATGTACTTAAAAAAAAATTTTTATAAGCCTGCAACACAAGCCACTAGTAATAAAAGAAACCAACTGGTGAGTTTTTTATATAAAGATGAAGCCAAATCTTCTAAGATAACAAATTTTCTGTCATAAAAATCCTAATCCCTTGCCTAATCCCAAAATAAAGTTTCAATATCTTTACGATAGTTAATTGACCATTGACTAAACACCTATTTTTACTTTAAATTTTATGACCTTTTATTTTAAAACAAAACGGTAGGATAGCCGCGGTCATCATCTTACCAGCAATGTTAGGTGTTAAATCTGGTTAAAAAGGGGTGATATTTTTTTTTAAACATTATTTTCTTCTTTTGTTACATATTTTTATTTTAAAAACATAAAATTTAGGTGCTAAACATATCTTTTCGGTTTTAAAATTTGCGAAAGCCTACAAAAATAAGTCAAAATTAAACATGGCGATATTGGCCATTGGTGACACATCGTTTTTCGGCCAGTTTCTGTAGATATTCCGACGGCAAATAGTTATTAATATAAAAAAAAAAATGTGAAAACTTACCTAAACATCAAACATTAAAGAGGCACATATCACAAAACACACCACCACTAATTTTTACTTAAGAATCGCAAAACAAAACTAAGAAAGACCACAAGAATAAGACAACGAAAAAGGTAGTAGTAGAATGGACGCTGGGCCGGGAGCCGGAGGCTGCTCGTGGGCGGGGTGGTTGCGACCAGTTCCGAACATAAGCGAAGTCAACACGAGGTAGTTTAAATCGGGCGCCAAATTTAAAAATACATTTTATGCAAATGAAAAACATGTTGATTTAAGTAACGTTATAAGTAGTAATATAATTATATCGTTGGGAAATAAAACATTGCACAAATACCTCTAAAAATAATATATTCGACCCAACAGTTGTTATTAATAGGTTGTAAAAAATAATGTTGAAATTATTAACTTTTTTTTTACAAAATTAAATGTTGTGTAAAAAAACGTTAGTGTTCTAATGTTATTGCCATATGATTTTCACAAAGTGTGTTCAGTGGGTATATACTTTTTTTTAATCTAAAAAGTTGGAGAAGGACCCCTAAATAGGACCGATGGAAAAAACACAGCCTTCTCGAGTTAAAGAGACAACATAGGGTATATGTAACGAACTTATCCAGTAGCGGAATAAAAAAAGGGTAAATTTTATCTTATATCAAAGCGACATTTAAAAACTTTTTCCTACGACCACCTATGAAAATAAGAAAAAAAGGACAATTAATTTGTCTAGAAAGTGCCGTATATCACACGCGTGTTGAAAAAAAAGTCAACACTAGTGTTGAAATACAAGGCACACTATTTAATTTAAACATATGGTGCCAATTTGACAGATAGGGGTGGCCCTATTTATTAAAAATAACAAATTGTAGAAAGCAGTAATTGTAAAGTGTTTATTTAATTTATCATGTATTTGTCGAGTGATTCAGAATTAGAGTGCGAAAAGACGACATGTGAAATTATAAAAAATGTTAATAATATACTGGAAAATCTATTACCATAAAAACCAAATCGCGCTGAGGAAAGTGTCATATATTAAGCAACAAATCTTATCGGTAGCCATACATAAAGAATAGATAGAGCTCTAGCCTACAGATCGCAAGGTCACAGGATCAAATCCCATCAGGAGTATTTGACTTTTTTTTTATAAAAACATTATAGAAATATTTTAAATTAAAATCTTCCTTGTTGAAGTACAAATAAAGGAAAAGCCTATTGACAAACTATGAAACCAGATATTAAGTGGAACATAATTCTAAGTATGCTAATTTCAACGCTAGTGATGATATATTTTTTTAAAGACTAGTGTTAAGATATTTTTTTTACAAATCCAAGGATTTTTTAAAAATTCTTTGTGGTCGTAGGAAAAATAGTGTACGATACTCGTGTGAAAGTGATTATTCCAAAACTCGGAGAATTTCCGCACTCGGTTAACGCCTCGTGCTAAATATCTCGTTTGAAAAGTATCGCTTTCATCACTTGTTATGTAATATAATGTTTTCTTCGTCGTATTTTTAAAATAAGGATGGACGAGTTTAAATATAAAGCGTCAATATCATAACACTGCGTATGTGCATCACCATTTAATTTATTACTAAATTATGGCCAGTAAAATTTAATAAATGTATGTAGATCAGTACCGAAATAATTTTTGACCAAATTATTCAAAAATAACAATACTGTCACGTTATAATTAATACTACCACACATATTTACAATTCGCTTAGAAATTACCATATAAATTTAGGAATAAATGAATGAATCATATTAGCTAAATATACTATGGTTAAATTGTTATTTTTAGATTTAGATTTTAAAAAGGTGCAATGTTATGTATTTTATTTCTGTCATCTGTCATTTTTAAATATTGACACAAACTAATATAATTTCTTAAATTAAATTTTAGCTGGCAACACTTTTGTTTAAAAATAAAACTACCTATCGATAGTTTTACGACATTCTTTTTATGCACAAAATTTTTGGTATTTTAAATGGAACCCTATTTTTTTCAGTCGAATTTTGAATTCTACGTCAAATTTTGCGCATAATTCATGTAGCATACCATATTCTTTTTCAACACTTAATAAAATAATTTTCGTTTTATGATGTAATTTTTCACTAAAACCGTTAGAGATAATATATGATAATATTAAAATTTTTGGTTATTTTTTTTTGTACTATACAAACTTTCAACTTGGGAAACACCCTGAGTAGGAGCTTTTATTATTTTTTTTAAACTAGATATGGTACTTACGAGTACACAAAATATATTTCTTATTATTTATAAAACGAAAAAAAAAATGTTGTTCAAAATATAAAATGGCCTGCTTTATGCAATATAATGTTAACCCACAAAACACTAATTTTAAAGAATGTTAATGTGTAATTTATTTCTAATTACTATAAAAAAAATTTAATTTATACGTTTTCCTTGGTATAAATTTAATTTAATAACCAAAAATGTTAAAAACGCCATTTTCTCAGTAACATGTGTGTTGTAGGGTGTAGTTGTGTTATTTCGCATAACACCATCCATTAATGCAATGATTTTGTTAAAATACATATATTTAAGCTTCGAGCAGAACAGTTTTTGTAATTTGTTTCATTTTGGCCCTTAAAACCTTTGAAATTTCCACTTTTCAAATATTTTATGTCAAAAGGATCTTGAAATGACATTAAATGAAAATAAATACCTGAGCTAACCGTCTTCTGTATTAGCTGAAGAGTTTCCAAATAAATGTATTTTCTCCACCCTAATTTTCAGAATTTAATTTTACAAAGTTTTCAAATCTAATTTCAGTGAAAATTATTTAAAAATTATTTGCCATCGGGGTTGTGAAGTAAGTTTTAGTTAAAATTTGTTGGTAATTTAATTACGAAAAGCTTTTACTTTTTATCACTGTTTCTTGTCTTGATATTGTTACATATTTTTAATATATTTTCACAAAACTATATTAATCTTTGAATCAAGGACATAGCATATAAATTCGTATAAAAAATATTAAAAACTCAACTTTTATAATAATATATCTAATCAAACACGTATTACATAAAGTAAATTGAGTAATTTCCTACGGTTAAGTGTGGCCCATGAAAATTTATAATTTAAAGTTCTAATAGAACAAGAAAAAAACAGAAGTTGCCTAATGATTTCCATTCTGCTATGGATGTTGTATAGTAAAATTTTGAATACTATATAATATAACCCTAATTGCAGAAACACTCTTAAAAATTACTTGGTATTTGGTACTATATTTTATTTGTTCTCGTGTTTACGTTACCAAAAATAACTATTTTTAGTTAGGAAAACAAAAAAGATTTTTTTCTTGGTTATATTTACCAAAAAATGTTGCCATCAGAACAAAGTAAATATCTTGTTTTCATATTTTGGCAGAAATAAAATATTTTGTTTAGCTGAATTTTACTCTGTATAAATCATATCTAAATGTTACATTAAGGTTCCTACAAACTTGTATTTATCAATTAAGCTTGTTGTAATAACACATTATGAATTTGTAGTCCCTATTATTTTGTTAATTTTGATAGAGATACATTCTTAGTTACCAGAACTAACTTTTCTTTTCAAGTAATATTATTCTTCAAATTTATAACTAAAGGAAGTTAAATCATAAGTAAGTAAACATTTTATTTTTTATCATTGCAGTTGTACATTAGAAAGTTTAAATGAGATTTTTATAAAGCATGGCAGGGTGACCCAATGAGAAATAACTTAAAAATATTTTTTTTTGTTTTGTTTTTGTTCTATGTTCCATTTCTATAAAAGAACGTCATATTGATGACTTTTTAATCTGACCAAGTACAACAAATTTCATATAGCTGTATATTTTAAATAGAAAGTCCAGGGGATATTTTTTTTCATAATCGCAGTTGCAGTTAAAAAAAATTAAATAAGAACAATTCAGTTCTATAAGCAATTAAACAACCCAAAAGGTTGACTAAAATAAGTTATAAATCTAATGTTTCTGTTTTGTATTGAATAAGTATGTATTATAAAAAAACATGAGAGAATAATTTTTTTAAAGAAACCATAATATCCCTGATAATTTATTCCAATTAGTTTACGCATACCTAATAGAGGAGTAATACCAAGGCATTTTTTTATTTAAATGGGGACCTAGGAAGGAATATTTTTCGTTACTAAGTATAAATTATATATGACAGTTTTTTAAAAAATGAAACAGACTTTTTTAAAAGTTATTTCTATCAAATCAACTTGCTAATTTTGGCATGCGTTATAAGCAGTTTATTCAAACTTTCTAATGTGCAACTGCAATGACAAAAATATAAAATTTACTTATTCATGATTCAACTTCTTTCTTACAATTAGAAAGTACAGAAAAAAGATAATAAACGCAATGTTGTGACTACATACGTAATTGTTACACTATGAAAATTTCAAGTTTGGCCCAAATAAATAATTGCTTTGGCAATATTTGTAGATTGCATCATTAACAAAAACAATATTTCCTTGAAAAAAATTTTCAATTTTCCATATTTACACATTAGTTGTAACAACTAATAGGTATGGTTTAAAAGTGAGAGTACCATATAAATTTAGTTATCCGTATATAAAATTTCGTTGTGACAAATAAAATTTGTAGGTTGGGTTGGTTAATGTTATTAATTGGTTCAACAGTTCAATAATGACAATTTTTTTTGGTTGTACAAACTAATTTTTGGGTTGTGTCCGATTTCACGAAAATAAATCGTTGTCAGAACCAAATTTTAGTAATCCATACCATGTTATTTTTAAGAGTGAAATAGCTGGCAATACAAACTGTCCCCGAAAATAAATTAACAAGTCCTTTAGTACAGCCAGCTTGCTCTTGGACCTACAGCTTAACGTGGGTTCCGAACCACGATCCTCAGTCATGCATCACCTCCCAAGGTCCATCAACCCTCGGTTTATTGCCAGTGCATGACCTACTGATTAGGGATGTCTGATCTCATCTGGCCTGATTACCGGTGTAAATGAGGTGCGTTGGAAGATGCTACATTTTACACTCTTCCATGCATTCTTAAACCTACTAAATTTCGGACATACTTTTTTATTATGCGTATGCCCACCCCGACGATCGAACTCGGACCGCCACCGTCGAATGCCCCACCGATATAATTAGGCATCTATTCCAAACATAGAGAGCAACAAGTACTACCAAAGTAGTTCACTTTTACAATATGTCATCAAAATTAGAACCAACGGTAAATTGCTAAATCGTCTTTACCCTCACTTGTCTTTGTTCATTTGTCGGCTGTCGTAACCACCCAAACGTTGTCCATCCTTTTTGTTTGCACTTCAAACCGTCATTTTTCGTCCGATCCCGGTGTCTGGTAAATGATAGGTGAAGGAAGGGCTGCTTTAATAAAACTCATGTTCTTTTTGTCAAACACAGATATTGGAGGTAAAAATATTTTTTCTTACTTACTGTAATTAGGTGGCTGTTATAAATAATAGAAATTCAGCAAAATAAAAGAATGTATTATCGATACTGGTTTTTATCCTTAAAAACAACATTTGAACATTCGGAAACGTCACTTTTTATTTGACAAGGGATTTTAATAATAATAATAATAATAATAATACCGCGGCAGTGACTCAGAGGTGACTTACTGGCATTCGACCATGGCGGTCCTAGTTCGATCCTAGGAGTGGGCATTAGGGTTGCCAGATCTGTTTTAGGTCAAAACGGGACTGAAGCTAGAAAAGAAGCAAAAATACGGGACAAGCAGACAGGGACAATGATATTGTACCTAGTGAAGAAGGCGAAAAAGCGCCGCAGGCGAAAATTTTTCGGGGCCACGCCCAAAGTTTGTTTAAAATTCACGTAACTACTATCAAATTTCGAAAATTAAATTATTACCTCTCCCCCTCTGCCTTGTTGGATTAAATTTATTTTTGTAAATGTTTTTTTTTTTGATATTCCTAGCTGGCTCTTTATTTAAAAATAAAACATTTTTATATTTGTGAAAAATATGAATATTGGTGTTATTGCAAAATTTTAACATAAGACGTATGTATGACTCTAACCAGCGTTTTTCGGACTCGGTTTTTCATGATTAAAAATAAAGTAAATATTTCTCACCATGCCAAAATTGATGATTTTTTCAGAAATCATGTATTTTAGGAGCGTAGATCTAAGAGCAGTTTTTGGTGCAAATGCTTAGGTTTTGAAATACTTCTTCTTAAATGCCGTTTTGTATATTCATAATAAAGCATTCTCGTTTCTTGCCGCACTATTTTTTTTATTATAAATGATCACACTTCTTCCATAAAAAATGTTTCAATTAAAATTTTCACTTTAATTTTTCTCTTTAAAAATAAATAATAGTTTTTTGTTTTGGTCGTAAAAATATTTTATTCCATGGGTTATATTTTTGTTGATTTAAAATAGCTCTAAAAAAGGGAAAATGGAACAGACAAGTAGGTATATAATAGAAGAATACTATAAAATATTATTCTTTTTACTCGTTTTCCTTTAAAATTTCATCATAAATTAATAACTAAAACGATATGCGTCCAAAACTTTAATCTCTATATAAAACAGGACTTTTAAAAGGAAAAGTTTAAAAACTAAACGTTTCCTACAAGACCTTTGTAATCTAAGCCAAAAATACATTATTTAAAGATTTAAACTATGAGTCCAAGCGTGAGATGAAAAATTAGGTTGCAATTAGACTTTTAGATCCTAGCTCCTAGGCTCGGGGGCCAAGCAGCCCCCCCTAAATACGCCACTGTAGAGGAGCAAATATGCCAATACCATAGATATATATGTCTATGACCAATACTATACATTTTTACGCAAACGGATGTTAAAAAAGTTTTTTTGTTCTAGTTGGATCGTTGGAATAAAACAATTATTGTGAGATAAGTTGGGAGTGGATATAAAGCTTAAAATTCTCGTGTCAAGTGAAAAAAACGGGACAAATGGGGTCCCGTTAATAGCTTGCTCGGGACGCGGGAACAAACCTTGAAAAACGGGACAATCCCGGAAAATACGGGACGTCTTGCAACCCTAGTGGGCATACAACAATAAAAAAAGTATGTCCGAAATTCAGTAGGTTTAAGAACGCAGGGAAGAGTGTAAAATATATCATCTCCCCATCCACCCCATTCACGCAGGTAACCAGGCCGTATGAGATCGGATATCTCGTGGGGTGCGGATGAAGGTACACACTCCCCAATCGGTAGGTGATGCAATGGCAAGAAACCAAGGGGTGATAGCCAGTAGGGGTTGTCGTATGACTGAGGATTGTGGTTCGGAACCCACATTAAGCTGTAAGTCTCCTCGGCAATGGCCCTGGCAGCGAACGAACATGTAAAAATTACCCAAAAAAAAAAAGTATTAATAATAATAATTTTTGTATATTACAAAAATATCTATATAAATAAACTAGGAATTTACATTAGAGGTTTCATTTCCCTTGGTCATTTATCGCACGCTTCCCTGTTACTTAAAATTATTGGTACTAATGCCTTTTAACCCCTTTCGCTAGTTAATTTTTTTTTAATTTGACCTCATAACTTAGAAGAGAATTAGCTGAATAAATATTAGAAATTGTATTTTCGTTCCCCCAATTTTCGAAATTTAATTTTACAAGTTCTCGAAGCTTACTTAAATAACAAGTAGAAGTTAATTCGCATTAGGGTCCTAAAATGCAATAATTCATAAGCCACAATTTATTAATTAAAAAATATACAAGGTATACCTTATGATTATTGGGTAAAAAAATAATGTTTTCTGATGAATAAGCCCTTATTAGTGACTGTTCTCATTTTTTACAAAAGGCAAATAATATATATTAACTGCACTAGTACGTCAGCAAAGATTTTTCTTAAAAAAATTGTGCCTAAAAAAAATAATGTTTAAATACACTCATACACCATCCTTATCGGTATTATTTTTTTTATAGTAAACTTAAAAAAGAGCTATATTAATATAATGTAAAATATCTAAGGAAAACTCTTCAAAAATCGAGTGTCATAAATTAATAGACATTTATTTAGTTTATCACGTTTGTGACCAAGTTTATCACGTTGATGACGAATGTAAATAAACAATAAACGTAAAATTTAATTCGATTGCAAATCTAACTAACAAAATATACTTTATTTCCTGCATAATTGCTATTTGATACGATTAAATGGTATTGCAATACAAATTTAAAGCATGGACTATGGTAATTTGCCATTTCTAGAAATGACGCGTACTAAATGAAAATTGAATTGTCCATGTGCCAGTTAAATGTCAATTTGACTGATCCAATTAAGAAGCTAGTGTGGCATCACGATAAAAACTTATAGGGTATATGAATTAAAACTGAAAATAGGGATGTAATCATTTTATTTCAATTATTCCTTCAATATTTTCCTATAAAAAAAGTTTTAGTAACAAATTTCAAAAAACCAAGAACCCTGCCAGTTGCAATACTTCATACCAGATGGTCCGTCCAACACCTGATATTCCCCATGTCAATTTCGAGATGATGGTAAGAGTAAAATATCTGCCAATTTCTAACCACTTTACACATACCGTTTCTAAGATATTCAGAAAATTCTGTCTTCAAACTAAATCTGAAGTATGATTCTGTTTAATTCAGGTTAAAATGAAAATCCCAGTAAATACCTTACCGTTGACACATGTCAATATTTGACAGCGTTCTTAATTTTTCAAATAGTTTTCGTGTTGAATATTTCTAATTGACATCAGCATTAGAAACAGTTACAATGATTTAAAAATGGTATTACGGCGGAAATAGTTATTAATGCTTGGATGGGGATTTTTGGACACCACATAATTAGGCCTCTTTTTCTGGATCAAACTTTAACATCTGCAAATTTTCTTAATTTTTGCAAAGTCAAATTGAACCTGAATTGGAAGCTGTCGCTGGTGAAAATCAGGTGTTCTGGCTGTCCAGCTTATTACATGGTTTGTTCCAATCACATTTCTTTGAAAAGCCGTCCATCTGAATTGGAAACTGTCGATGGTGAAAATCAGGTGGCCTGGATTCAGATAGACGGCTATCCAAAGAAATGTGATTGGACCAAACCATGTAATAAACTGGCCGGCCAGGTCTCCTGATCTTTCCTCAAACAACCTTTTCTATCTGGGTACATAACAGATTAAATTTGTAAAGATGTTTGGCACGAAAATCTAGAACGACTGAAAAATTCAATATCAGGAATTTGTGATAAAATTTCTCCATACCAACTGGACAATGTAAGAAAGGAGTTTTATAATCGTTTAGGATATTATAAAGTAGTAGAGTTTAGTGCCCGTATAAGTAAATAGAAAAGAAGGTTTTTTAGCGGCAGGCGGACAAAGTTTTGCATTTAAAACACGGCATTGTATTACGGGTTGGCAGCGCCCAGTGGGTATACTGCAGCGCGAACTTATTTGAATCTACAAATCCGTAATAAAATTGTGGGGATGCGATAAATGTTGCCTATACTGGTGTGTTGGCGTAACGGGTTTGGTTTATTGTTGCTTTCGTCGACGACTATCTTTTGCATTGAGTTGATTCCTATAGACTATAGATGGCGTTACTGGGTTTTAATCGCGTTTTTATTTCTTAAAAATACCTTGAAAGCATTGTCTCGCTGTACTGGGGGTCGCTTACAGGTTATGGCTTTCTGATGAGTTCTGATAAGAACGAAACAGCCTGTCATTGTCTACCTGTGCCCCAGGGAACCCAATGCATTTGGCGTCCCTGGGTACTCAATGCAAAAGATAGATGCACTACTTTGTCCGCCTGCCGCAAAAAAACTTCTTTTCTGTTTAGGATATTGTTTGGCGGCTGACGGAGGGTTGTTTGAGCATCTCCTTAAACAATTAATAAAATAGTAAATACCATTGTAAATATTATTTATTTTGTTTAAAATATGGTAAAAAATTTATTATTCGTACTTTGGTGATTTATTGCGTAGTGTAAAATAAAAAAAATAATTTACTGTTTGTTGATATTTTTTTACTTAAAGTTACTACAGTTATTAAGAAATAACCATAATGTTGATGCTACAACCAGATATAAAACTTATAGAAATAAATTAAATAAAATTATAGAGAAAGCAAAAAATAGTTACTATAAAAAAAAGTTATCTGAAAATAAGAACTGTCCAAAAAAGGTATGGGATCTTATGAAAGATGCCGCAAATTTTAGAACAAAAACAAAAAAAATAATTAATATAGTAGATAAAAACGGCACTATTGAAACTGATAACAAAATCAAGGCTAATATTTTTAATAAATATTTTACAAATGTAGGAAAAACACTTGCAAACAAAATTAATAACACAGACAATACATTAAATTTACCCACCGTAAATACTCCATAATCAATGTTTCTTAAACCCGTCAATGACGAGGAAATTATACTAACCATAAGATCTCTTAAAAATGGTTGTAGCCCTGGATTGGATAACATTAGTGTAGAGCTACTTAAAAATATACATCTTTTTATAATAAGTCCAATAAAACACATAATTAATTTAATCTTTTCAACTGGCGTGGTACCAAGTCACTATAAACAATCTGTTATTACTCCACTTTTTAAGGGTGGTAATGCAGGTGAAGTAAGTAACTATCAACCAATAACATTAATTAATAATATCGCCAAAATTTTTGAAAAATGTTTTAAAAAAAGAATTGTTGGCTTTTTAGAAAATCATAAGCTTCAATCCCAAAACCAATTTGGGTTTAGGGAAAATAGAAACACAGAATTGGCCATCTACGAATTGATAGAGTATGTTAACAATTGTTTAAACCATAACAAAAAATGTGTCGCTGTATTTTTGGACTTAGCCAAGGCATTTGATACTGTATCACATAAAATACTCATAGACAGAATTGAGGAACTGGGATTAAGGGGGGTAACATTAAATATTATAAAAAATTATCTGTCAGAGCGAATACAGTATGTGAATGTCGAGGGATACATTAGCAACTCTCTAGTAACAGAAACGGGAGTACCGCAGGGCACGGTGTTGGGGCCAATCCTGTTTCTGGTATATATTAACAGTTTATTTAGTCTGAAATTAAATGCTAAAATTATTTCATATGCAGATGATACTGTGATTCTTTTCGAAGACGATGAATGGGCAACAACTCTAAGAAAGGCTGAGATCGGTCTTTTTAGAGTACGTATGTACCTGGACAAAAATCTACTAACCTTGAACTATACTAAAACTAAATTTCTTGCTTTCTCAACTTCGGATGCAACAGCATGTGATACACAGTTACTAAAATTACACTATAACCAGTGCATGTTTATGTCTAATAATACAATGTGTAAGTGTGACATGGATATCAAAAGAGAAAAGGTTATCAAATATTTGGGTGTAATGGTGGACGAACACCTGAATTGGAAACATCATGCACAACATATAAGTAATAAAATAAGATCAATAATACCCATTTTTTACCAACTAAGAAATATCTTATGCAAACCACAATTAATAGCAACATACAAAGCATTAATTGAAACAATATTTAGATACGGACTAATAATTTGGGGTGGACTAAATAATACAAGTTTAAGAATACTACAAGTCACGCAAAATTATGTCATCAAAGTCATGCTAAAAAAAATAGGAGATATCCGACTGAACAGTTATATTTAGACAGTAAATTGTTTGATATTAAACTTCTCTATGTCTTACAGTCAATAATTTTTACCCATACTTCTTTTGTAGAGAAAAAAGTCAGTCATCAATGCACAACTAGGGCCATCTCAAACCAGCACATAATACAAAATTTATATCGAAAGACGCGATGCCAAAAATTTGTTACTTTTATAGGTCCAAAATATTATAACACATTACCTGTGAGGATACGAAATCTTAGCAAGAAACATATTTTTATTAAGGAGGCTAAAAAGTTTATAATGACAAATAAAATATTGTTTTTATAAAAACCAAAATGTATAGTAGAGATGATAAAATATCTGTACATGTTCACTGGGTTGCGGCTGAGGTCTTGGTCTGGATATATGATAATAAACATATATATCTTACGCATTTATTGTAGATGTTTTTAATATTTTATTTTACTTAACCTGAATAAGTTACTAAGTATTGTAAAGTATTTTTATTATAAGATAACGGAGCACAACACAAATTTTGCTAAAAATTTAGAGTGCTCCATTTACGAATTGTAAAATACACTGTATATGTAATTTATGAAATAAATATTTGAGTATTTGAGTATATTCAAAAACTGTCCCTATAACCATAGCAATGACTCGGGCAAATTTTTAATTACTTATTTGCGGATACTGACAGAAATCTATCAGGTCCGTATTTCGTAATTTATCAAATTTTTGAGCTAAAATAAATACGGGAGCGAATATTTGACCACCTCAAAATTTACATGGAAAATCCCTTGTGTCCCGTTCGGATGCATCGGTTTAAGATATCGAGCAAGGTTAGTGCTGAATTCACATAAAATATGTTTTTTTTCTGTCAAATGGTGTTTAAATAGAGGCAACAGATAAATAGAGACGATCACGAAAATCAAAAGCATCTTCTTGAGGTCAATACTTCGTGTATTGTTCTACTTAACTTCTTAACTATTAAAATAGCAGGTCACTTTAAGAAAAGAAAAACTTCTTCCAATTAGGAAAGTAAAACATACAGGACAAAAGAAGGGAATTGATCAACAAACACTAGAATTTAACTTAATCAATATTATCAGCCTATCCTGACGTTGATTACGGGATAACAGTGTACCAATGTGAAACCTAACACTGTATAAGGGTTAGTTTAAACACCAAATACATTATGGTTAAAGTTAATTTACTGATAATGCCTAGAATAATAAATTAACAGGACATAATGTGTAGACATATTAGGCGTTAGGCATGCGTATATAGGAAAGGATTATATATGGACCTATAAAGCCTAGCCTAACGGCTGTCTGTGTAATTTTTGGTGTAAATAGACGGATCTTAATTTTCGTTAACGAACTACTGTGCAGTGGCGGATATAGGTACCGGGTCCGCCAACGTAGCGGGGATATTAACGTTATAAACATGTCATTTTTTAACTTTACCAGGCGGTAGTATTGGAACGGCACATCTTACACTGAGAAAAATGAATTATAACCATTATAAGAATTCTTATGGCCATTAAAAGAATATTTAATACTATTTGGGACAGCAATACGAGCTAATACCAGTTATACACCAGATATTGCTAGGACCAGTGCATAAGGATAACTAAAATATGTTATACTGTTTATATGACACAGATGGTAACCATGAAGGTTTGTTTCATAGCGACTATAAAACGTACTTTTATGGGTATACACATTAGTTAAAAACGATTATACTGTTTATATGACACGAATTATAACCATAATGGTTTGTTCTATAGCGACTATAAAACGCTTTATAACCAGTAAACACAGTTGAAAAAGAGTATATTCCAGTTTTATAACCGGTATAAAATGGTTTAGCTGGCAATATAAAACGTTTTTATACTGTTTGCCGATTCAAATTTTGCGCTTGCGCATTCCCAATAATACTTTTTTGGAAAACTTAAAACGATCACTTATCTCTTTACGCAAACTCCAAGCAACAAGCGATATTTTGGATGATTGTATGTTTTAAGATCAAAAAATAATAAAGGTAAAGAAATGATATTTTACTATAATTATATTGGTATTGACAAATTTTATTTTTTGATATTACCATGTAACTACTGCTATTTTTCGCTTTAAAACATGTGCAATCGTATATCCAGAATTTAAAATAAACAGATAAATGGCCGATAATATAAAAAATAGTAAATAATAAAAATAGGTTAACATTTTAAAGGTATTTATTTAACTAAACAAAAAACAAATAAGGGTATTTACCCTCAACACTTTCTAATCAAGAAACAACGAAAAATCTAAGATCATAAACATAGCTCTTAGGTTATAAAATACTGATAATTTTACACTACCACAAATAAAACTTAATAATAACCTCACAACACTGTTCACAAAAAACAACAAACATCTGAGACAACCCGCACAGCCGAACAAATGCAAATGGCATCTTAAAACACGTCTTGATACGTCGCAGTGTTTAATATCAAATAATAATTTAATAAATACCCCCAAAAAAGCGTTTTATTGTTGGTATAATCTTTATGTTGTATAAAACCATTTTTATTTCCAAAACGAATGTTTTATTAAAATACATTCTTACAATTCTGGGCTTATATTCACAATTATTTCGTTTTATTGTCCGTATAAATAAAGAGGTAGCAATTCTGTATGCTGTTCGTTAGTTAACTTTTTTGCTATAGTAATAGATTGTTTTTAAAAATGTTGCTACTGGTATGAGACTATTCTTAACAATTCTGTTTAATTAGTCGATTTTGCTCTGTGTAGAGAAAAATGGTTTGCACCTCCCTATCTCAGTTTTTTATTGCCTATATAAAACTTGCAACTTTCGGTTTAACAGTTTAAACAAGAAAAATAGTTTTACGGTTTAACATGTTAAACCGGAAGTTACTACTTTTATATAGAGAATAAAAAACGAAGATAGGAAGGTGAAACCATTTTGTGCCGTTCCAATACTACCGCCGGTCAAAGTTTGAAAATGCCATATTTCAAACTATTTCAAAAGCAATTGAATTTAGACATTTTTCTACAAAATATACGTGGAAGTTTAGTTCGCCAAACTTTTTTGGAGCCACCCTGTATAATAACAAATATTTTTAAAATATGCCGCATTGAAGTCCATATCTCATGCTGGTTTAGTATTTCCTCTAAGTTCCTCGATACCTAATGATTTATTCTTCCGTTCCCGCTTCGTTGGCGGACCCGGTATGTCTGTGATTCGTAACTAAATTAAGAATGAAAAATGTGTAGTGTAATTTAATTTATCTGTTTTCTGTGTATCTATCTGTTTATTTGCACCTACTTGTCACTAGAACGTCTGTGTAATACTGATTCGGATGGACGGCAACAATCTTTGAAATGCAAGTAGGATAATTTCAAATCTAAAGGGTTCTTTCTACCTTCGCGAATTCTCCGCTGAGGAGGCTTTCTAATATTACTAATGGTATTTTAGGGCATGGGCACACGCTCTAAAATGGCACCAGACTGCAATTTGAAACTCCATAGGAAATAATGGGATTTTGGTCTAGAACTTCTTTGTATTTTCCTTGTCATTTAGTTTTTAAAAATGTTGTGCTCGTGTACAAAATTTATTAGAATGCATAATTTATTGTAGTTACATTTCGAATTTAGATCTAAACTTCTTTTCTGCAAGGAAGTCGAAAATCTTATTTCACAAGCTTGTTTATAATTTATACTGCTGATGTCGCAAACATTTTAAATTGTAATGATCATCTTTATGTTGACGACTGCCAGCTATACCTCTCCTTTTCAACCGGAAGAACAGGACGACTCTCTGTAGCGTAAAAATGCCGATCTGGACAGACTAAGTTTGTGGTCAATGAAGAATGCCTTATTACTGAATCCTAGTAAAACAACAGCCATGCTTCTTGGTAGTGAGCGTTGTATTTGATAACAATCTTACATTTACCAAACATGTGGACGGCTTATTGAGAAGAGCTTATGGCAGACTTAATTCTTTGTATAATTTTAAATATGTTCTTACTACGCAGGTCAAACTCAAACTAACAGAATCCCTAATTGTGTCATTATTTGACTATTGTGATATGGTTTATGGGCCATGTTTAAGTCAGCATAACGCACATAGAATTTAAGGCTTACAAAACGCGTGTATGCGGTTTTCGGCCAATGTCAGGAAAAGAGAACATATTACACCATATTACTTGACGTATGGGTGGTGCAAGATGCACGTTCCTAGGAAAGTGTATTTTGCCTGCTTAATATTTAAAATTATCAAGAGTAATAGTCCTGGCTACCTTCGGTCTAGGTTGACTTTCGGAGAGGAAGTGGAATGTCTCAACTATCATGTTTGCTTTCTACGTTCCAAGTTATTTCAATGGTAATATAGTTTAGGTCATTCTTTTATTTAAAAAAAACCTGTGTGACGCCACTGCAGCGATGACAAAAGACGATATTCACGCTTTTTGCATGGACGAGGTAACAATTAATCAATTTGTTTTCATTGTATAAGAGCAAACTGTTTCATGGAAACTTATCTAGCTGGGGTATTATCTGTCTGTGAGAATTTATGAACTTGCATTTTCAGGGAGAAGTAAACAGCAGTTTTTGTTTTTATTAGGAAGCGTTAAGAGGATCTGAAAAGGATGCTTAATTTCTTTATTAAGCAGAAGAGCATTAGCGTTAGATTATCATTGGTTTTTTAAGATAAAGACCTTCAACAATTAATAAAACAATTTTTCTAACCATAATGAAATGCACAGGTATGAAATTCTAATTAACTGGAGTAAAGTAAATTTAAAATATATTAATTTTTATGCTATAAGTAAAGGAAAAATACACACAGTATGCTCCACTAGTTTATTAAAATGCTTGTTATTTAGAAAAACCTTAGTACCTATCATATCGTACATGTTTCGAAGGTAAAAACCTTTATCATCAGCGAAATCAAATTAATGTGTTACATGAAGAGAGACCCTCGACATTGTATATTTAAA
The DNA here is from genome assembly GCA_935413205.1 of Polydrusus cervinus. Taxonomy (NCBI): domain Eukaryota; kingdom Metazoa; phylum Arthropoda; class Insecta; order Coleoptera; family Curculionidae; genus Polydrusus; species Polydrusus cervinus. The sequence continues at coordinate 22,947,705 of OW284520.1, read as the reverse complement.
CGGAGGAACAGAAATGAAGAAAAATCAATATTCAAAAACGTGCTAGCTGATTGTGACCAGAGCACAAAAAAAACCATGTTTTTCATCACAATCAGCTAGCACGTTTTTGAATTTTGGTTTTTTGACTTTTTAGTATGTTTTCCAAAACTAAAGTTAAACTCAAAATGTTTCCGAAGTATTTGATATAATACTCTACTTCCCAATTTTTAGAATTTTTTAATTTTCAATTTTAATTACATCATGTAAAGATGAAGCAGTCAAACAGTCAACATTTTTGGTAATTATCTTGTTTCTTATCACGCGTATTTTAGATGTAAATTTAAAAAAAAATGGTCATACGCACACTTATAGTGCCAATTTAGTGAAATTTAGTATCAAGTCATTTTGAGAGATGACAAATCGATATTAGTTTTGTAATAAAATAATCGTTGAAGGTACTTTACTCTTTTAATTATTATTTTAAAATCCTATAAATCCGCACATTTTCAGTAATATAAAAGTACGCTCTAGGATCATAAGTAACCATACCAAAATTTAAAGTAATTATTTTACTAAGTATAACTATATTGCCCAAATTTTTTTCTTTTTTTTTTGTTATAATATACTGTAAAATATTTGTTTATAATGTTTTTCAATTGTTTTTATTCGTTTTTTTTAAATCTTCCCTTGATACCACAAAAGAAAATGCAGTCCAAAAGGTAAACCTCCATCACTCACAGTCAAAAAGTTTAAAATTATTAGTTTACTAGACTTGATACGGGCTTAAACTTTTCTATGCGGTTATACGTGTAGGGGATACACAGTGCAGTGATCTTGGGTGAAAAGGGCAAAAACCGATTAGATGTAATAGATTCACTTTCTCATTAGGTCGGTAGTATATTGCCCAGGTAACCACCAACCTGTTCGGTGCTATCTAAAATTAATATCATTTAAATAAGGTATACGCAAATCAAATATAACATACATACGTTGTTAATTGTCACAGTTAGCAATGATAGGAGGTAAAATTCTGTTATACAAAACATCGATGTTTTAAAAATAATATTGACGTTTATTTTTGTCCCTTATTTTCATTCACTTAATACACTGTGCAACGCTGGGTTATATATTAACGTCTGTATAAGACAATAGGCAGTTTTTAATTAAAACTCGTAATTTTGAGCTTTAACCCTTTGACATTTTTCTTTAGTCAGCGGCAGAATGACAATAATTTAGATACATTATTTTAGTTATTATATAAGCCACCTGATATTCTCATAGTCTTAATAATCGTTAGGACTAGACTAATTTTCAATTTTATCCGTACACTGGGCAGGCCCATAGCCGGGCGTTCTTCTTGGACTCAGGTCAAAACTAGATTTTTTCCGTTTTCATTCTTAGTGGTACATTTAACAAAACAGGACAGAAAGTTCATATTATAATGCTTTTTAATATTTTTATTTGATAACCATATAATGGTAAATTTTATTATTAAAGTCCAATTATCCCAATTATCAAGTTTGTTTTTAATTTATTAATTTTAATTTTTTATTATTTTTGTTTTAAGAAAAATATATAATCGGAAATCAGATGATTATCAAGGATTATGGTTAATTGGAAGAATGTATTGTGTACATGTAAAATGTCAATTTTTGAATACTATAAAGGCTCTTATACCTCACCTCCCGTCTTCTAGAGCTCATTTATTGCTTAAGTTTCAAACTTAACCTGTATCCTAGGGCGCATTTCGGGAAAATATTTTTGTTTTTACAGGGTGTTCCAAAAAAGTGTGACGTCATAAGGATATAGTTTTATAGATTACCTGCTATATATATCTGTGGCTTGGTACAAGAAGTGCATATGTCACTATTTTTCGTTTTTGAGATAAATGTGCCAAAGTACTAATAAAAAATGTAAATTTTATGATGGCAAAATGTCGAAGCCCCTAGTATGATCTAAACCCCTTTTTACAAAATCATGAATGTTTATTTCATTTATTATCTATTTAAAAGTTTGAACTTTTAAACTTTAAAAGCAAATATTATAAATTTCACAAAAACTGACATATTATTATGCACTTCTTGTGCCAAGCCACAGATATATTCTTACTTATTTGGATGCCTCTAATAGTTGCTTTCATACCCCTAAAATTTTGAAATCAGTTCAGTATTATAGGCTATCAAAAATAAACAATAAGAAAAATCCGTTTTGTACCACTGGTGTCAAAAATTAATAAAAAATAATAATAATAATAATAATAATAATAATAATAATAATAATGCCTAGTTAATAGAATTGTACAACGGTACTTAATAAATAAGGTCGAACAGTCTCGTTAACCAAATTTAATTATTACGAATTGTACAAGGTGTCCAAAGTTTAGTGTCAAACTTTGCAAACTTTAAAGCAATTTATTTTTCCTATTTCAAATTGGAATCCTTGTATATTATTATGTTATTCGATGCAAAATTAAAAATCAAACATTTGTTCTAACGACAACCCTATCGCAATTTCTAATGCATTAAGAATTATTTGCAGAAAACTCATTTTATCTAACTAACTATTCTATATTTACTTATTATTCTATATCTACTAACTATTCCACCAACCATTATTATATATAAATATCGAAAGTGGCTTTGCAAAACAATTTATTGGTATTAAAGTGACAAAAGCCGATTTTGACTTTAGTTATTATATAGTTTCAAATATTGTTAGCCTATTATTAGTTATTTAAGCTATATTATTTTTTGTGATTGAATATAACCAAGAAGAGCTCGTAGATATGAATTTCATATTAGGAGCATGCGACAAGAAGTCTTTTTTGTCACTTTAGTAAACGTTAATACCAATAAATTATTTTTCAAAGCCACCTTTGATATTTATTCATAATAATGACTGTTGGCATAGTTGATAAAATTAGTTTTCTGCAAATAAGTTCTGACGCGTTACAAATTGCGATAGAGTTGTAATTAGGATAAATATTTAATTTTTAATTCTGCATCAAATGATATAACAATCTTCAGGGGTTCCATTTTGAAATAAGATAAATAAATTGATTTAAAGTTTGCAACGTTGGACACTAAACTTCGGACACCTTGTACAATTCGTTATAATCAAACTTAGTTAACGAAACTATTCGACCTTATTCATTAAGTACCTTTGTAAAATTTTATTAACGAGGCATTATTTTTATTTTTTTTTTAATTTTTGAAATCAGTGGTGCAAAACTGATTTTTATTAGTCTTTATTTATTTTGCCTATAATACTGAACATTACAATTTGGGGGGTATGTAGGCAACTATAAGAGACATCCAAATAAGTAAGATTATACAGGGTGTTTTTTAATTGAGTGCCGATACTTAAAGTTGTGAATCCTTGGGTGATTTTAAAAAGAAAAGTTAATATTAACATATGTCCTAAAGCTCTTCATTTTTGAGCTACAGGGTGTTAAATTTTTTAAAAAAATATAACTTTTTTATCATAAATTATTATATCACTCTTATATAATTTTATGAAATTTTGTACACACCTTTTAATCATTAAGAAGCATTTTTTGACTTCAAAGGTTTTTTTAAATTTTTACCAGTGACGTCCGTACGGGGTTTGAACTGAATATTTTAAAAGGCAAAAATGGTACGCCACTGATTTTTCTAAAAACCAAACTTATATTTAAAATCCTCATTTATTTTTAAGCAAATTTGGTCCATAGACTTACTTTCGTATGATGCACCATTTTTGCATAAAAAAATAAAAAAACTATTTTTTTCTTCGGTTCATTAAGACTGCTTTCGATATTTTGTTGAAAAAAAATTAAGAGGTTTAGGACATATGTTAATATTAACTTTTCTTCTTAAAATCATCCAAGAATTCACAACCTTAAGTATCGGCACTCAATTAAAAAACACCCTGTATATAGCATGTAATCTAAAAAAAATAGATCCTTATGACGTCACACTTTTTTGGAACACCATGTATAAACAAAAATATTTTCCTGAAATGCGCCCTAGGATACAGGTAAAGTCTGATAAAATATCAAAATCCTAAGTTAACTATAGAAGACGGGATGGGTTTTTTTTTAACAATTTAAATTTTAATTCACCAAAAGTGTTAAATAAACCTCATTATTTTTTTACATTATTTAAAATATCTAAAATTACTGAATAAAAAATATCCTGGTGTTTATTTTCGGATAATCGAGTCAACGGCTTTTCCGCGCTTCAAACAGTCATTAACTCTTAATATTTGTTGGAAGAAAGTTTATAAGAGCTTTCATTAAGCACTGTTAACTTACATCTTGTTAAATTAACATTAGCTTTTGGCTCTAAACTTGTTTATATATTTTATGTATATTTATCAGTAACTAATTATTTACGCTTATTAAAAGTATTATCAAAATAATAAAATTATACAGGGTCCTGCACCTCACCTCCCGTCTTCTATAGCTCACTTATTAATGAAGTTACGATTTCGATACTTTGCAAACTTTACCTGTATCCTAGGGCGCATTTCAGGAAAATATTTTTGTTTATACAGGGTGTTCCAAAAAAGTGTGACGTCAGAAGGATATATTTTTTTATATTACATGCTATATATATTCTTACTTACTTGGATACCTCTTATAGTTGCCTACATGCCCTCAAAATTTTAATAAAATCGATTCAGTATTATAGGCGAAAAAAAAATAAAACCTAAAAATTATCAGTTTTGCACCACTGGTTTTAAAAATTAATAAAAAATAAATATAATGCCTCGAAAATAAAATTTTACAAAGGTACTTAATAAATAAGGCCGAACAGTCTCGTTAACCAAGTTTGATTAATACGAATTGTACAGGGTGTCCAAAGTTTAGTGTCAACCTTTGCAAAGTTGAAATCAATTTATTTTTCTTATTTCAAATTGTAACCCCTGTATATTATTATGTCATTCGATGCAGAATTAAAAATTTAACATTTGTTCTAATTACAACCCTATCGCAATTTCTAACGCATCTCAACTTATTTGCCGAAAACTCCTTTTATCAACTATTCCACCAGTCATTATCATAAATAAATATCGAAGGTGGCTTTAAAAAACAATTTATTGGTATTAACGTTTACTAAAGTAACAAAAAAGAAATCTTTTCGCATGCTCCTAATATGAAAATAATATCTACGCGCTCTTCTTGGTTGTATTCCATCACAAAAATTAATATACCTTAAATAATTAATAATAATCTAACAATATTTGAAACTAATGTCAAAATGGGCTTTTGTCGTTTTAATAAACTTTTATACTAATAAATCGTTTTGCAAAGCCATCTTCGATATTTATTTATAATAATGACTGGTGGAATACTTGATAAAATGAGTTTTTTGCAAATAAGTCTTGGTGCGTCAGAAATTGCGATAGGATTGTAATTAAAACAAATGTTTGATTTTTAATTCTGCATCGAATGACATAATAATATACACGGGTTCCAATTTGAAATAAGAAAAATAAATTGATTTAAAGTTTGCAAAGTTTGACACTAAACTTTGGACACCCTGTACAATTCGTATTAATCAAACTTGGTTAACGAGACTGTTCGGCCTTATTTATTAAGTACCTATGTATAATTTTATTAACAAGGCATTATTTTTATTTTTTATTAATTTTTAAAACCAGTGGTGCAAAACTAATATTTATTAGTTTTTATTTTTTTTCGCCTGTAATACTGAACCGATTTCATTAAAATTTTAGCGGTATGAAGGCAACCATAAGAGGCATCCAAATAATTTAAAATATTTATGGCATGTAATCTAAAAAAATAGATCCTAATGACGTCACACTTTTTTGGAACACCCTGTATAAATAAAAATATTTTCCTGAAATGCGCCCTAGGATACAGGTAAAGTATGCAAAATATCAAAATCCTAACTTTATTTATAGGTGAGCTACAGAAGACGGGAGGTGAGGCGCAGGACCCTGTATAAAGGGTATACACTGAAAAGGTATTCTCAGAATACTATTGTGGTTTTTTAACATTACCTAGTGTCTTAATTGAACATCCCACTGTTGTAGTGGTTTTAAATCGATTGCAACCGTGATTTGTCAATAAATGCTCGTATTACAGTTAGAGATATAATTTCGTTAATTAGTCAAATCAAGTAGCACACGTTTAGTCAGGTTATTGGTAAACTATTACAAACGATCTATTATACCTCTATTTACTACTGTTTTTCGTTTTCACAAATCTTTAAGCTTTCAGAACTTTTGTCTCGGGCTGAAATTTAACCAGAACTAAATTGAATTTCTGGTATTATGCCGTTACGAACAGCGTCACATGAGAACTAAGCTGTTTATGTTGCATACATATTCGTCGCCTGAAAACCAGGTTATTCAATGTCCTTTTTTTTCAAATTGGGATTTTATCATCAAAGTATTCTATGTCCGAAGCTCTATCGACCAAACTATTCCATGTCCCTCTGCGCCAATCGGTTCACTACTTACAAAGATTCGAACTTATACTATGTCCATATAAAGTTTTTCATATTCGGACCATTTGGCCATCTGCACCACGTGAGAACATAAACTAATTTGGCATAAATATTTCTTTCATAACATTTTGAACAACGTGCACGTGTCATATTGTGTAGTATTCGTGTTTTCAGTGTTTTTGATGTAAAACGTTATTTTGTTAATGCTTTTTCGAATTACATTAAATATGTTACTTAACTACCGTCTTTATTATCAGTAAAAAAGTTGTGGACATAGAATATTTTTTTTTGCTAGTTAAATTTTTATGTAAAATGCAATTTATTCTATGTCCGCAACATTTTTTTTATGATAATTTTTCCCAGACGGTTAAAATTTTTAGTATGTTTTTGCATTACCCACTTTTTATAAACCCTTAATCCTAACTAAATTATACTTTTAGAAAAAAAAATTAAGATGTACCCAATAAAAGCTGGTGAATTTTAAAAATTCTCTACTGTAAAGTTTTAAAAAATGGACATAACATAAGAATAACCTGGTTCTTAGGCGACGATTATGTAAAACTAGTAAGTTTAAAAAGTATTCAATAAAAAATGTTTGGAATAATTTAGCCATCCAAACTACGGGACTTTACTCGAAGTTAATGAGTGATTAAAGTAATATGTTTTAATTAAATTTGACCCTTTGCATTTTTTTATTGTACACCCTAAAAATTGTATTGACATCAGTTAGCAATAAAATATTGTAAAGCAAAATATATCTACAATGTTTATTGTTATATTATTATGTATTTATTTTCAGAAAAAAAAATATTATAAGAATTTTACCGCGATGCATTAAAGCTTGTGGATAGTGTGGTTGATTTGGGGATCACATTAGATCGTTCTCTTAACTTCGTACCACATATTGTAAATATGAAGAACAGGGCACATAGGATGTTGGGGTACATAAAGAGATCTACCAGGGATCATTGGTAAGATCGCATCTGGAATATGCATCTTCGGTATGTAATGCAAGTTATGCAGTCCATGTGAATGGGTTGGAGAGCGTCCAGCATCAGTTTCTCAGATATTCAGCATTTAAAATTCCAGATAGAGATGCAATTAGTTATCCTGAACTTCTGTCTGTGTTGGGGCTAGTTTCATAAGAAACTCGCCGTACGAGACATGATTTGAAACTATTATTGTATATTATACATTACTATATTACTATATAATCGTACAAATGACGCTTCTAATTCTTATTTATTGAGATCTACTAGGTTAGCTACCTCTTATTCTAATGTATTCTAATTTTTTTCATCATCTTCTAAATTTTATAGGAGCTTAAGACTTGTGACTTGATTTCGGAGTGATTTTATTTTATTTACTGTTTCAATTAGTTCCTGATTTTATTTACTTAATGGGCAAATTACCTTAATTAGTAGAGTTATTAAGGTCTGATCAAATTAATTTTGTGTAATACATACCGATTTAATAATTATACAGGGTGATTCCTAAGTTGATACTTCTTTTTAGCTGTGTATAGAAGGCATTAAAATAAACAACATTTTCAAATACCTTTTTTCAAAAAACTCAAAAATAAGGTACTTACATTTATTTATTACACTATGCATCATCTGCCCAACTTTCCGGTTGAATAGCATTAAGAAAACTTCTGGGTGTAGGATGTGCCTGCAAGAAAAAGCGTTCTGCGTATAATCTCGAAGGAGCAGCCGCACTTTGACGACACTCACTATAAATTAGCACCATATCTACTAGTTCATTGTTTTCAAATTTTACCATTTTCACGTGTCACCAATTTAAAATTAACTTGCTTCAGAAAAACACACCGCAGCGTATTGCCAAATAACTCATCACCGACCCGTAATTTGCATGACTAATAAAAGATAAAACAAACAACATAAAGTATAGCAGGCTACGTTTTGAAGACCAGGCCCGCACTTGGATTTTTTACTTCTGTATCTCGGCTATTTTTAAGTTTTTTGAAAAAAGGTATGCCTTCTATACACAGCTAAAAAAGAAGTACCAACTTAAAAATCACCCTGTATAACCAATTAAAAATAATTATGTCAATCATAAATCCCCGTCCTAAAAATATTCCGATATCTAAATATTTTTATTAAGATGAGTCGTTTATTTTCCTTTATAGCTATTTGCATGAATATTTTCCTGTTCCTATGTAGGTGCGGCACTAAAAGCCTTAAGTTGAGATAATATTTTAAATTGGCTCACTTTATCTGACAGCAAGAAGTTAGATTGACAGGGTAAAATAAAATCATAGGTGCATGAAAGATACCGTTCGAATTACAGTCAACAAAATAAGTCAACAATACGTGACATCGTTTTATATCGCCATGGAAAAATAGGAAATTTGAATATTTCTTTAGTGTGAGAGAAACAGTTTTTTATTTGGTAATAGTATACTACAATACGAGACGAAAAATGTTTCATTGCTGGTCGAGAGATTATAGTTCTCGATAAACTATAATCTCGAGACCGTATTGAAATTTTCCGTCGAGGATTGTACACTATTTTATTTTCAGCCATGACATTATGATTCAAGTAAACATTGAATATTTTACACGATAGACTTTTTTGAAATAATAATTTTTGTCGCACCGGTTATTACCTTTCATTTCCATTGTTAGTCGTTGTCATCAGTTGCCAGTAGTTTTGTCACTTAACATTTTTTGAAAGTCAGCGTTTTTTTAAGAAAAATAATACAGATTAAAGATGTTCTCCGATAGTGACGACGAGTTAATTAGCTGTACTTCACCTGATTTGAAAGAAGCAGCGGATAAGATTGAAGAAAGTCTGCTACCTACAAAAAAAGCTACGTTATGAGAAAGCTTTAAATACATTCCAAGCGTGGTGCAACAGCAGAGAAACAACCAATGTTACATCAGAGACCGTTTTGTTGGTCTATTTTGGTGAGCTCTCTAAAGAAAAAAAATCTTCCACTTTATGGGCTACCTACAGTAACAACATTCAAAATGACGTCCAATGGAGAAATGGAAAATTGCATAATCAGGCCATTGGATATCATTCAATCGCGAGTTTTCCTTAAAATATAGCTACTTTCTTGAAACTTCCAAATGTAGGGTCTTTCACGGGTCATGCTTTTCGACGAACAGCCGCTACTTTATTGGTTGATAATGGAGCTGATGTTTTGCAGCTAGAAAGACTCGGCAGATGGAAATCAAGTGCAGTTGCGGAGGGATTTTTTTTTTTTTTTTTTTTTTTTTTTTTTATGATAAAACACCTGCACTGTAGGAAAAATCCTTTAAGGCGCTCTGGGAGCGGTGCGAGTGCGAAAAAAGCGATTAACGTTGGTCTTGAAACGTTGAAGATTGTATTCATTGGGAAACACGACCTCAGGAAGTTCATTCCACAATGATGACGTTCTCCAGATGAAAGAATTCTTGAACAATGAAGTTCGAGGAGTACTAAGCTGAACAACATATGGATGAGCGGCAGCGGTTCGCCGTGTATTTCTGTTTTGCATTGCTCTAGGTGGAATCAAGTCGGCAATGTCAGTCGAACACCTGCCATGGAAATATCTGTAAAAGAGAGCCAAATCACCAACCTGTCTTCGATGCTCCAGGCTATCGAGGGTCTTGGTCAGCTCGGGGTCGCCGATCAGACGAACGGCTCTCCTTTGAATGGAATCCAGTAGCCGAAGGGTGTGCTTGGGTGCAGAGCTCCAGACATGAGAGCAATATTCTAATGATGGTCGAATCTGGGCTTTGTAGAGTGTCAAAAGTTGATGAGGTGTGTACAACCTTTTGGTGCGGAAAAGTACACCAAGTTTCTGTGCAGCTGCCCTGGCAATTGCGGCAACGTGATCATGCCAAGACATATTACCTTCCAGATTGACCCCCAGCAAATTAATAGACGGTGCCAGGGGAATTGCGTGTCCTGCCATGACTATATCCGGTTCTGCAATGTTAACCTTTTTGGAGAAGACTGCTGCCTGGGTTTTCTTAGCATTAAATTCGACTTGGTTACTGTCACCCCAAGCCAAAATTTCTTCCAGGTCATTGTTGAGGCGCAATACTTCATGCTGCCTGCGAAGATGTGCGTCGGCAGCGGATGTTTGGGGAGTCAAGGTAAAAGATGAGACAAGTGTGCTGTCATCAGCAAAGCTATAAATTGGATTTTGGGTTTTCACTAGAAAGTCGTTAATATACAGTAAAAAGAGGGTAGGCGACAATATGGACCCTTGAGGAACACCGGCATTGATGGTGAAGGTGTCTGAGAGAAACCCGTCAATCGCCACTTGCAGAGAACGGTTCTTAAGGAGGCTGGTTAACCATAAGCAAAATCCATTAGGCATACCGTAGGATCGCAATTTACTTAGAAGCCCATCGTGCCAAACACGATCAAAAGCCCTAGAAATGTCCAGTGCAACAGCCCGGGATTCTCCATGATGTTCGATGGTGTTGCTCCAAAGATGGGTGACATATGCCAGAAGGTCACCTGTTGATCTGGACTTTCGAAAACCGTATTGATGGTCACTGATAATGTTAAGCCCTTCCAGATACTTTAGGAGTTGTTGGTTAATAGCTTTCTCCATTACTTTTGAAATTACTGAAAGCAATGCGACGGGTCGGTAGTTGCTTGGCAGGGTCTTTTTACCTTTCTTTGGAATGGGAGGGATATGTAGAATCCTCAATAGAGAACAAACGAAAGACTGCTGAAATGTTATCATCTTTACCAAGTATTTCAAGTGAAGCTGCATCGCAAGAAATACGAATTTTAAATCAAACTCAACTTCAAGAGGGTTTGAAAATTTCTGTAATAAATAACAATGCCAATTTAACAATTAAAATATATAAATAAAATATGAATAAATAAAGAATTGGATCGTTGCTGTGTTCTTATTTTACCCCGTTTTTATAAGACCTACTCAAAAATACCGGGCAAGAAAATGAGGATTGAACTGTATTAGGATGGAAACGCATTTTCCGTCCTAGGAAGGAAAATTTGGATCAGAAGTAAGAAGACAGAAATGTGACATTTTTAAATTTCTAAAAGGACAGGAATGTCAATATTACATACATGGCTGAAAATAAAATTTTATATTTAATATACTTACTTTATTTATTTAAATTATTGAAATGCACATTTATTCAATTATTACTGGGGTAGATTTTGCTAAATCGCCATAGATACACAGACAGAGAGTACTGCAAAATTTCCATTTGAAATATTTAAAGATAATAAAATTGTACCAATTTTGTCATGTTATATACTAAAAAGTCAGAAAAGTTAATTTTTTTTATTCGGTTTCATAAATATTACCATTCCAATATGGATATGGCCAAAATGTCACATTCACAAAAAAAATGACTATGAAAGATTGATGACGATGTAATTTTCACTTACGTAAAGTGGTTACATACATAGGTATCTTTCCATCAGTTCCAACATATTTTCTATTTTACGAGTGTTTTTCTCAACTTCTCAAAACAGAATGTATAAACTTTCTCGGCATTGATGTTTTACGGCATTAAGAAATCGAAACATACCTATAATTTCTAACATTTCTAGAAAAAATACTAAAATACATTTTTGTTTAATAATACTCCAGAATTTGTTTTAAAACCCAGTCCCACGTTGAGAGTTGAGTTTGTGAACTTTTAAAAACAATTTCATGAAATGTTGAGTTATTAATGTCCAATAATGAAATTCAGGAAAATTTGAGTCGAAACTGAGGAAAATAAACGAACTTTGTTACAATTAAACCTGTTTTAACTGTTAAAACTTTTGGTTTATTTTTTATTTATATTACAATTAACTTATTTCTCCAACATATTTTTATATAGCTACAGTGTTTTTTTTAAGTAATAAGATCTAGAAATGGCAAATTTAAGAAGAGGTAAAAAAATAAATAAACCCTAAGTCTAAGACACACACGACCGTGACAGCGGCTCCATGGTGAGTTACTGGCATTCGACCGTGGCGGTTCGGGTTCGGGTTCGATCCCCGGAGTAGGTATACGTTTAATAAAAAAAGTATGCTCGAAACTTAAGTGGATAGAAGGATGCAGTATGCTATTAGTGAATTCTAATATCGAGACCTAGAGAGTGGGGCGCCGAGGATCTAGGACCGAGGACCTCTGGGGGAGTAAAAAGGGTAAACTAGTGTCCAGCCCATTCCAAAGAAAGGTAAAAAGACCCTGCCAAGCAACTACCGACCCGTCGCATTGCTTTCAGTAATTTCAAAAGTAATGGAGAAAGCTATTAACCAACAACTCCTAAAGTATCTGGAAGGGCATAACATTATCAGCGACCATCAATACGGGTTTCGTAAGTCCAGATCAACAGGTGACCTTCTGGCATATGTCACCCATCTTTGGAGCAACACCATCGAACATCATGGACAATCCCGGGCTGTTGCACTGGACATCTCTAGGGCTTTTGATCGTGTTTGGCACGATGGACTTCTAAGTAAATTGCGATCCTACGGTATGCCTAATGGATTTTGTTTATGGTTAACCAGCTTCCTTAAGAACCGTTCTCTGCAAGTGGCGGTTGACGGGTTTCTCTCAGACACCTTCACCATCAATGCCGGTGTTCCTCAAGGGTCCATATTGTCGCCTACCCTCTTTTTACTGTATATTAACGACCTTTTAGTGAAAACCCAAAATCCAATTTATAGCTTTGCTGATGACAGCACACTTGTCTCATCTTTTACCTTGACTCCCCAAACATCCGCTGCCGACGCACATCTTCGCAGGCAGCATGAAGTATTGCGCCTCAACAATGACCTGGAAGAAATTTTGGCTTGGGATGACAGTAACCAAGTCGAATTTAACGCTAAGAAAACCCAGGCAGCAGTCTTCTCCAAAAAGGTTAACATTGCAGAACCGGATATAGTCATGGCAGGACACGCAATTCCCCTGGCACCGTCTATTAATTTGCTGGGGGTCAATCTGGAAGGCAATATGTCTTGGCATGATCACGTTGCCGCAATTGCCAAGGCAGCTGCATAGAAACTTGGTGTACTTTTCCGCACCAAAAGGTTGTACACACCTCATCAAAGCCCAGATTCGACCATCATTAGAATATTGCTCGCATGTCTGGAGCTCTGCACCCAAGCACACCCTTCGGCTACTGGATTCCATTCAAAGGAGAGCCGTTCGTCTGATCGGCGACCCCGAGCTGACCAAGACCCTCGATAGCCTGGAGCATCGAAGACAGGTTGGTGATTTGGCTCTCTTTTACAGATATTTCCATGGCAGGTGTTCGACTGACATTGCCCACTTGATTCCACCTAGAGCAATGCAAAACAGAAATACACGGCGAACCACTGCCGCTCATCCATATGTTGTTCAGCTTAGTACTCCTCGAACTTCATTGTTCAAGAATTCTTTCATCTGGAGAACGTCATCTTTGTGGAATGATCTTCCTGAGGTCGTGTTTCCCAATGAATACAATCTTCAACGTTTCAAGACCAACGTTAATCGCTTTTTTCGCACTCGCACCGCTCCCAGAGCGCCCTAAAGGATTTTTCCTACAGTGCAGGTGTTTTATCATAAAAAAAAAAAAAAAAAAAAAAAATACACGTGGTTCGGATTCCACTCTAAGCTGTAGGTCCCGTCTGGCCCGTCTCAATAAATTTCAAGCGAAAGAAAAATAAATTGGGTTATCGGAACTGGCCGACATTATGCAATTAAAAATCAATTTTTCTCCACCACAGAGTCAACAATAATAAATAAAGTATATATAAAATATGTAAAGTTCGGAACCGATATGCATATGGTACCAAAAGAAAAAGCTTCCGTTTTTTTAATGATATCATGCAATCTGAATTAGTATTTTGATATCTGCCCTCTAGCTTTATTTGTATTAAAAAAATATTTTTCTTGCAAATTTGTATCAGTAGTTACATAGTTTTTGGAAATATATTTTTAAACTTTATAAATTGTATAAACATGCATTTACAGTTTTCAAAAATGTCCACGATCATTCAACTTTACCCGCATAATACGTATTAGGAAACAGAAGTTTTTTTTCTTAAGTTTTAGAACAAACAAATGCTTTAAGGATATAGGTAGAGAAAAAGTGGGTTAGAGTGTTTTAACTTTCGGTATTGCTAGCAGAAAACAAAAGTATTTTTAGAAAACTTTTTGTTAGAGATCTGTGAAATTCTGAAATTAAACTCCATTGGCGTTGAAACAATACTGAAATGGTATTTTAATTTAAAAATTCAAGTAACTGGTTAATTTAGTAGTTCCGAAGAATATCTGAAATGATTGTTGTAATTTTAACTTAACTTCAAAAAACTAATAGAGGATGTATTTATTCTAATGGATAATTAATTGCTTAATCAATTTTAAGTTAAAAAGTATATACAGGGTGGGGACTTTAACTGAAATAAATTCGATATTATTAAAACTGCTGAAGTTGCGCCTACAAAATTTAGTAGCCCATTTTGACTTTAGTGATTATATATGTTCAAATATTGTTAGATTATTAATTATTTAAGCTATATTATTTTTTTTGATGGAATACAACTAAGAAGAGCTTGTAGATATGATTTTCATATTAGGAGCATGCGAAAAGAATTCTTTTTTGTTACTTTAATAAATTTTAATACCAATAAATTGTTTTTCAAAGTCACCTTTGATTTTTATTGATAATAATGACTGTTGGAGTAGTTGATAAAATGAGTTTTCTGCAAATAAGTTTTGATGCATTAGAAATTGCGATAGGGTTGAAATTAGGACAAATGTTTGATTTTTAATTGTGCATCGAGTGACATAATAATATACAGGGATTCCGATTTGAAATAAGAAAAATAAATTGATTTAAACTTTGCAAAGTTTGACACTAAATTTTGAATACCCTGTACATTTCGTATTAATCAAACTTGGTTGACGTTCAACCTTATTTATTTTAGTACCTTTGTATTATTTATTAATTTTTAAAACCAGTGGTGCAAAACCGATTTTTCTTAGTATTTATTTTTCTTCGCCTATAATACTAAACCTATTTCATTAAAATTTTGGGGGTGTGTGCGAAACTATAAGACGCATCCAAATAAGTAAAAATATTTATGACATGTAATCTAAAAACATAGATCCTTATGACGTCACACTTTTTTGGAACACGCTGTATAAACAAAAATATTTTCCTGAAATTAGTCCTAGGATTCAGGTAAAGTCTGCAAAATATCAAAATCCTAACTTAGTTATTAAGTGAGCTATAGAAGACGGAAGGTGAGGTGCAGGACCTTGTATAAGTTTATTCTAAACCGCTTGATTTCCGTTATACAGCGTGCTCAACTTTTAAAAACAGATAATAAAAACTTATTTAAATAAACATAAGAATGATACTTAAAAAAGTTAAGACTGGGTATAAATAATTTTCCTAATTGATGATCCATATATAGGGCCATGTTTCCGGATCCGGAGTCCCATCGTCAATGACCGATAGTGACATTTAAATTATGAGTTTTACTTTATATTATGTATAGCACAGAGTAATTGCAAAAATTCACTCTACATATCTTTTTTATTCTCGTAAGTTATAAACTCTTGAAAACCTTGTATTTTCTTTAAGGTAACAATAATATTTTCTTTGAACTTATTGTCAATTTCAAAACATCTAACAATAGAAAACATTTAATTTTCTGTGCTCATTTGTATGGATACAGGTAGCTAATAAGAAGAAACATTTTTCAATTAGGTTCTGACCTAGATGTGAAATGCATGCTTTTATTATAAAGTCCAAACCAACTACGAGAATTTTGCGATGTTTCAAATATGTTTATTTTTCAGAAAATGTTATTGAAGAAGCACTACAAAAATATTATTGAAAACTAGTTTATATTCTAAACATTTACTCTCCACCAACATTGGAAAAATATATTTTCATTATAAAAACTGATTTCATTAAAACTACTTGAAGTTTTTATAAATACCCATAAATTTTTCTTAAGAAAAAATATTTTTCCGTTTTCAGATTTCTTCTGTTAACAAAACATATTTTTGATGATTTATGACTGACACGCTACGTTCCACGTCCATCCCATTTATTTATAAATAACAAAAAAAGTAAAAAGACTATTGAAAAAATATGTTATCAATTTTTTTACACACACACAACCATCTTGACCACATATTACGTTGCATCGTTTTAATAAAGTATAATCTTTATTATAAGTGGCGTAGCCAGCAAATATGCTCGGGGGGGGGGGGGGGGGGGGCTCTATGGGCGTAAGCAGAACTTTTTGTGAAGAAGGCGAAAAAGCAGAAAATTTTCGGGGCCACGCCCAAAGTTCGTTTAAAATTCACCTAACTATTATTAAATTTCGAAAATTAAATTATTAAAATTAGTTTTTGTAAATTTTTTTTTTAATTTCTAGGTTCTTTATTAAAAAAAAAACATTTTTTATATTTGTGAAAAATATGAATCTAGTCAATCCAAAATTTTAACATAAGACTTATGTATGTATGACTCTAACCCACGTTTTTCGGGCTCGGTTTTTCATGATTAAAAATAAAGTAAATATCGCTCACCACGCCAAAATTGATGATTTTTTTTCAGAAATCATATATTTTAGGACCAAGGATCTAAGAGCAGTTTTTGGTGCAAATGCTTAGGTTTCAAAATACCCCTTCTTAAGTGCGGTTTTGTATATTCATAATAAGGCATTCTCGTTTCTTCCCGCACTATTTTTTTTTAATTATAAATTATCACACTTCTACAATAAAAAATGTTTCAATTAAAATTTTAGACCCCGAGCTCCTAGGCTCGCCCCCCCCCCCCCCCTAAATACGCCACTGACAGTGATGTGGATTGACAGAGCTTACAAATATAGCTTGCAACACCGTTTAGTGGCTTTTGTAGAAAAGCAAATATTCATACAGAAAATGTTTACTGAAAAAGGACTATAAGCAGTTAAAAAGGTTTTATATTCCTCCGAATAAACGTGTAATTTTGTATCGAAAGCGGAAATAATGTATTTTAAAATATTACACATAATTTTCAGATTACACTACAAAATAAAAAAATATTTAAATAAATTTCTTACTTTATATCAGCTCTCTTCATTGGCAATATAAACCGCTGACGTTTGGAAAAACTCAATCTTCGAAGTCTATAAGGTTTCGATGGCGGTCCTTTATCACTCAGCTTGATGGAAAAGTAAACATAATCCTTTAAAAAAATAGCTAGTGAAACCCAAAACGGCCCGTATACCCAAGCGAATAAAAATAGGAAAACCGCTATGTTTTATTGTGTATCGAATATAGCCTTTTAGTTGGAATTGGGATAGCTTTATCATGATTACTTATTATGTTTACTTTAAATAGAAATTCTCTTTAAAGAAATATTACTTTGTTAAATAGGTATCCACACAAAGAAAAATGTATAATGGGGCCACATATAAATAATGAAATGTCTATTATACACGCTTAAAAATGACTTGGTATTTGGTACTAAATTTTATTTGTACTCGTGTTTACGTTACTAAAAATAACTATTTTTGGTTAGGAAAATAGAAATGAATTTTTTCTTGGTTATATTTACCAAAAAATTATGCCATTTGAACAAATAAAATATCTTGTTTTCATATTAATTGGCAGAAATAAAATATATTGTTTAGCTGAATTTGACTCTGTATAATAATTATGTTTATCCTATTTAAATGTTACATCTATATTCCTACAAACTTGTATTATTTATCAAGCTTGTTGTAATAATACACTATGAATTTATAGTCCCTACCAATTTGTTAATTTTGATAATAATTCTTAGTTGAGATAATTCTTAGTTACCAGAACTAACTTTTCTTTTCAAGTAATATTATTTTTCATTTGTATAACTAACGTCATTGCTGTTTTGGCCACTTTACTATATTCCGAACAGAGACTGTTGACGGTGACATCATTCAGGACAGGAGTCGTAGTACGGAAGGATGCTTTTGCCGTTCCGTGTCCATTTCTTCGTGTTTTTAAGGCAAGAATAAGTATTCTCATCTTGATTGCCTGGTTATTGCACGCATGCTTGGCTGTGACAATATTTGGTGTAATATATTTGTGTTTATTGTCTTTCTTGTGTGCGTTCTAATTGTAAGAAAAAAGTTAAATCATAAGTAAGTAAACATTTTATTTTTTATCATTACAATTGTACATTAGAAAGTTTAAATGAGCTTTTTATAAAGCATGGCAAGGTGACCCGATGAGAAATAATAAATATTTTTTTTTTGTTTTTGTTCTATGTTCCATTTCTATAAAAGAACGACTTTTTAATCTGACCAAATACAATAAATTTCATATAGCTGTTATATTTTAAATATAAAGTTCACGGGATATTTTTTTGTTTTTTAATAATTGCAGTTACAGTTAAGAAAATTTAAATAGGAACAATTCAGTTCTATAAGCAATTGAACAAATCAAAAGGGATAATTAAAATACGTTAAAATCTAGTGTTTTTGTTTTGTATTGCATAAATATGTGTTCGAAAAAAAATAAGAGAACAAGGACATTGAAAATATTTTTTCTTAAAGAAACCATTATATCCCTGATAATGTATTCCAATTAGTTTACGCATACCTAATAGAGTAGTAAAACGAATACTTTTTTTATTTAAATGGGGACTCTAGAAAGTAATATTTTTCGTTACTAAGTATAAATTATATATGACATATTTTTAGAAATGAAACAGATAATATTATTAACACATTTCTATCAAATCACCTTGCTAATTTTGCCATGCTTTATAAGTTATTTATTTAAAATTTCTAATGTGCAACTGCAATCACAAAAATATAAAAATTTTAATTATTTATGATCTCTCACAATTAGTACAAAAAAAAAGATAATAAACACAATATTGTGACTATATACCATATTATAATATATTA
This sequence comes from Polydrusus cervinus, assembly GCA_935413205.1. Classification (NCBI taxonomy): domain Eukaryota; kingdom Metazoa; phylum Arthropoda; class Insecta; order Coleoptera; family Curculionidae; genus Polydrusus; species Polydrusus cervinus. The sequence goes on along the minus strand of OW284520.1, from coordinate 22,928,392 downwards.
CATGTAAAAATTGCTTTAGACACCCGTAATAAAATTTCGCTGTGACAACTAAAATGTGTGGGTTGGGTTGGTTCATGTTATTAATTAGGTCAACAGTTCAATAACGGCAATTTTTTTTGGTTGTATGGACTAAGTTTTGGGTTGAGTCCGATTTCACGAAAGTAAATGTTTGTCAGTCAAATTTTAGTAATTCACACTATGTTATTTTTAAGAGTGATGAGTAGGAACCTTATTGTCGATTTCCTTTATCCTTGATTCATTGGTTATGTTTAAATTTATTACCGCTGCATGTGGTAATTAAATATTTTAGTATTAATACTACACAAAGTGTCCGGAAAACACGTATACAACGTTTGATCGAGTCCTGATGTAAATATACGTCGATTTAAGCCAAGTTAGTTATATTCGAAGTTGCTTCGTTTTATGTATTACAGTTAATAAAATTGTATACAGGTAATTGAAATTTGGACAGAAAAAATCAAAAAGAATGTTTACATGTGATGTCACATTTATATTACTTCTGCTTATTGATAGCCGGTCACTATACTACTAAAAAACGTCAGTTTATAGTGTTACAATACACCAAAAATCATAACAACACACCAAAAATCACTAAAATCAATGAGCACGTTTTCAAGAAATTTGGGGAAAAAACAAGAAAAAATGGTACTTCTTGACGACTTCTACTTCATCAGGTAAATTTAAAGAAGAGTCTATTGTTAAAACCTTTATGTTTATATAATCTTTATTATTTATTTTTTTGTATCGTTACAGCGGACTTTGGCATAAATATGTAACACCCTGTATTTATTAGAGACGAGAGCCCCAACATTTGTAAATTAAAAAATTTATATTTATCAATAATTATTATACGCTGAAACCTTGTAAATAATAATAATGACAAACATGCCTCAACGTTCTGTTTTAATTCGTTTTCCCATTTATTTTTTGTCATTTTGATGATAAAAACGTATTAAAGGGATCCCTTTAATTTATTTGAATCGGCTTTATTTGTTTTATTATGGCGATACAATTTAGTTAAAAGAGCGAAGATTTTCTTCACGATTAGGGGAGACCGGGTCTAGTTGACATACTTTCATGGTACGTTGAAGATCCACTCCATTCATTAAATCAGTCAAAATCCCTCTAAACGCTATTTTAAATGTGATTTTCTCTGAATCCACACAAACAATTTGGTAAAAAACCTGTTTCATATTCAGCGGCAAATATAATTATTTCCAGCGAATCGAGAATCCGGTCTCAGGTATCAGCCAGTGCGAAGATTTTAGGGCCTGAAAAATCGATTAGCGGAATTTTGTTGGTTTACAAAATGTCACCATTATGGGCGCGAAATAAAAACGCAACGGAAAATTTGTTTAACTAAAGTTAAAAATAACAAAATAATATTTATATTAAAGAACTTAAAATGTTTCACTTAATTTTGTTTTTTTAATATAATAAAACTTAGTTAATGTACAATTTAATTCGGTTAAGAGACTTAAGGGAAATTTATATTTAAATAAATTTTACAATTATAAATAAATAACTTTCATTTGATTGAAATATTCAAATTAAAAATTTTCTTGGAATCTAGCAATTTTAATCTTTATTATCAGTTTTACCTTTAGAGGAGTTTGAGTCATCAAAAGCAATGGTAGACCTCAAAGTACGAGAACACAAACAATAACAATCCGTTGGCTACGCCATGATCAAGAGATAGACCAGTTTTTAAGGGTGCGACGATACGCCCATCACTTGCTATAACGTAATGCTAGGCAGTTGTAACAAGTTACCCGTATAACACTAAGGAACCTGTCTCCCCTAGTTTTTACTTGCAAAATGTTAAGGACAATTTCATGGTAGAGTGGAACCAAACTACTTTTCGCGTTGACTAAACTGTTCTTGAATTTGATTAAAACACGTTTCTATTCAAATTTGATTGTAAAAGGATATAGTACAAGCAGCGCGCGAGGTCCGTTAAAAAGTCAAAGAGAAAAAAGCTTTCGTATTTTCAATTTCTAACCAAGCTCGTATGTATTTTCGGAGATATAGGAGGTCCATCTCTCAGGTCCTAATATAGGGCTCCGAATTAAATTATATATGTATCGTCCAAATTGACTTTGAAATATCTCTCTTGCAGTGGCGTAGCCAAGTTTTAAGGATGAAGGTGGCATATATATGCACATAAGGTGCTTAATTCCGCACTAAATTTAATTTAAAGCTGGATTAAAAAATTAAAACATGCACAAAAAAGTTGAGGTCATATAACTTTTGCCAAGCCAAGACTTTTTTAGAGAAAGAACGAAAAACTAAAATAGGAATGTGCAAGAGATGCCCTGGCAGAAGTAAACAAAGTAATACTGCAGTGGGTACCAGGACACGAAGGCATTGCAGGAAATGAAAAAGCCGATTAACTTTCGAGGAAACAGGAATCAGCTGAAAACCATCACAGGAATTCGGACAGGACACATGGCTGTCAAGACCCTTCTGCACAGAATGCAACTGCACAATGGAGACCTTAATTGCAAATTATGCGGACAAGTCAGGGAAACTGTACAACACATAGTATGAGTCACTAGATCGTAAGAGGCAACAATAAATACTCGGGCAACCGAAACTAAAACCAGAGGACATCCTTACTCTCTCACCAGTTAACTTACGCAAACTGCTGAATTAAAACATGCACAAAAAAGTTGAGATCATATAACTTTTGCCAAGCCAAGGCTTTTTTAGAGAAAGAACGAAAAACTAAAATAGGAATGTGCAAGAGATGCCCTGGCAGAAGTAAACAAAGTAATACTGCAGTGGGTACCAGGACACGAAGGCATTGCAGGAAATGAAAAAGCCGATTAACTTTCGAGGAAACAGGAATCAGCTGAAAACCATTACAGGAATTCGGACAGGACACATGGCTGTCAAGACCCTTCTGCACAGAATGCAACTGCACAATGGAGACCTTAATTGCAAATTATGCGGACAAGTCAGGGAAACTGTACAACACATAGTATGAGTCACTAGATCGGAAGAGGCAACAATAAATACTCGGGCAACCGAAACTAAAACCAGAGGACACCCTTACTCTCTCACCAGTTAACTTACGCAAACTGCTGAATTAAAACATGCACAAAAAAGTTGAGATCATATAACTTTTGCCAAGCCAAGGCTTTTTTAGAGAAAGAACGAAAAACTAAAATAGAAATGTGCAAGAGATGTTTCTTCTAGTTTTACAATAAATGAGCTGTAGCCTATCAAGTAACAGACTTGCATCGTTTGAAATATATTCTTAACCTCACTTTTGCTAAGGATAATAACACGTAAAATTTACAAAGTGTAAATTGGGTTTCTTTGGACTTTTTCTCAAGTCTAATGATCTGACCACTTCAATTGGTCAGTTTTATAACCTAACATGGATGAATATTCAATTATATCCATTCACTTAACTGGTATAGCCCATTTATCCAGTAACTTTAATTTTAAAAATAGAACATTTAAGACAATTTATACCAATAATTGCAGTAACTTGCGAGCGGGGGTTGGAAAGAATGTACTCAAGATTTAAGTTTGTTATACTTTAGGCGGTTATACTTGTTCCTTTTTAGCTGTGTATAGAAGGCATTAAAATAAACAACATTTTTAAATACCTTTTTTCAAAACTCAAAAATAAGGTACTTACATTCATTTATTACACTATGGATCAAATACGGTTCTGCCTTACTTGCCCGCTATATAACATTAAGAAAGCTTCTGGGTGTAGGATGAGCCCGCAAGAGAAAGCGTTCTGCGTATAATCTCGAAGCAGCAGCCGCACTTTGACGACACCGTAAATTAGCACCATACCTACTAGTTCATTGTTTTCAAATTTTACCATTTTCACAAAATTAACTTGCTTCAGAAAAACACACTGCAGCGTATTGCCAAATAACTCACCACCGACATGACTAATAAGAGATAAGACAAACAACATAAAGTATAGGCTACGTTTTGATGACCAGGCCCGCACTTAGATTTCTTATTTCTGTATCTCGAATATTTTTAAGTTTAAAAAAAAAGAGATATTTGAAAATGTTGTTTATTTTAATGCCTTCTATACACAGCTATAAAAGAAGTATCAACTTAGGAATCATTTTGTTATATTATAGAAAGTAAAACAACTTTTTTACTTAAATTTCCATTGGTGTAAGTAAAAAAGTTGTTTTAGTATCTATAATATAACAAAATTATTATGGATTTCTATTAAGTATCGACCAAAAATATCAAACTTAGGAACCACCCTGTATACACTGCACGTACAATACATCTTACGCTTATATTGTTTTTTATAAAATTATTTCATGTCAATACTAAAAAATAAATTTACAATGAAAATATTAACCGATTAGGTCAAAAAAACATGCCGACATATGAGAACAGCCCGGAAAAAGAAAATGTTTCCCTGTAAAATACATATCAAATTAACCTTTACCTTACATTCGCTGTCCCAAAACGTCAAATGTTTGCTAAAAGACTTTTTTATATTTTGGTTTTCTTTTATTATTAAAGAATTTCAAAACTTATATAGAGAGTAGGGATCTCTTGGCATTATCCCATCATAAATAGGGAATCACAGAAGCAGAAAATTAAAAAATGCAAGGCGTGGTTGGATATGTATATTATATGTCGACGAAAACCTTTATTTTTTTCAATGGTGCTGGGAAAAATGTTTTCTGTTTAAATTTAATATGGACATTGGACAGTATAACATAGGGTGCTTTTGTGTGTAGATAAAGGGTATTTAATTCTGCCTCTGCGGTACAGAAGCCATAAAATGATGATAAAAATGTCGACGATTTATTGATTTTGGTATATGACAATAAAAAAATTATTATAAAAGCTCTCACTCAATTGACAATATTAAATAAGAGGTAAAAATGGGTATTTATTATTCGACATACATAACATAGGAATTACCTAAACAATAAAATAGTAGAAGAAGAAATTAGGGGTTTGGAAAGAAAGTCCTTGTTCTTCTTAAATTTATTAAGTATCTTGAACGGCAGTACAGTTTTGGACTTGCATTGTATTTATTTGTTTAGAATCACTACGTTTCAACCGGCAAGCATCTCCAGTTGTCTTGAGGTAAATACTGTGAGTTTTCAGGCCTTATTCAGTACGGTCAGTATCATTAAGATTGCTATTATTAGTATGATAAATGTTAAGTTTTTGCGAACTCCTTAAATAATACACACTTCAAGTATATAAAATAAAATTCTTAAACATACAATACTAGAAAAAGGAAAAATTTTACCCGATGGTATAATTTAGTATACATCCTCTTAAGCTACTCTAACAGAGTTCCAGGCTCATAAAACCCTCTTAATTTTTATTTATATTGAACATCAGAACCGACTTAATATTTAATCAAAATAAACGCGAACAAAAAACCGTAGCTATATAAATAGAGCTTTAAAACACTTGAAGAAAATTAATTTCCCCTTCTTTAGAAAATTTCATTTATTTGGTAATATGGTATTAGGCTCCAATGAAAATACCATCGATCGCGAAAGACATATATTGTCGGAATAAACTGCACTTCCTGATTTCAGTTCCGAACGGATCGACGCACAGCGTAGCAAGTAAATGAGAGAAAGGAACAAAAATAAAAAAGTTAAACAAGAAAATCGGGAAAATGATATGCCACGTATATAGAGGATTTTAAAAACTTATATTTTTGAGGATATATAATAGGTATCTAATACTTTTTTATTTATACCACCTCTTTTTATAACTAAATGCGATTAGGAAATATTAAGAAGATATTGGGCAGGTTTGACCCCATAAATCCTCCCTTGCTTGCATTTATACCACTGGTATAAATCAGTGACTAACAAAATTATTTTATAACTGTGTCTGGAAGTGATAAGAAACAATGTTCAAATATAATCAAACTCAAAAATAGGAAACTTATATTATGTTGTTACAAAAATCATCCAATAATCCAAATGATTTATAAATATATATCAGCCTACGATATGATGCTTAACCCCGGATTTGGATATTTATAATTTTGTGAAAATTATAGTTGGCTTTTTTTGAAGTATTTAAAAATATGTATCTGAAATTACGGTTTATTTTATTGACGTCTATACATACTTAAGAAGCATCAAATTAGATAACATCCTGTAATTCACTTCACATAATAATATTTTTAAAGGTCGGAGACAATGATGTTTCTTGAATAATAGAAGAGTTTTGGACTTGCATTGTCTTTATTTGTTTTACATCACAACGTTTCAACTGGTAAGTATCAGTACACTCTTAAAAATGACTTGGTATTTGGTACTAATCTTTATTTGTTATCGTGTTTACCTTACCAAAAATAACTATTTTTAGTTAGGAAAACAAAAACGATTTTTTTCTTGGTTATATTTACCAAAAAATGATGCCATCAGAATAAAAAAAATATCTTGTTTTCATATTAGTTGGCAGAAATAAAATATTTTGTTGAATTTTACTCTGTATATATATTATTTAAATGTTACATCAAGGTTCCTACAAACTTGTATTTATCAATTAAGCTTGTTGTAATAACACATTATGAATTTGTAGTCCCTATCATTTTCTTAATTTTGATTAAGATACATTCTTATTTACCAGAACTAACTTTTCTTTTCAAGTAATATTATTCTTCATATTTATAACTAACGGCATCAACAGAGACTTGACGCCCTTGCCCGGTGGGTGAAATGTGACATCCATCTAGCCAGGACTGTCAGGAGGTTATGTTTATGTTAGGTTGCTTTTGCGGTTCCGTGTCCATTTTTTCGTGTTTTTAAGGCAGTAATTGGCCATTTTCATGGCCGTACCCGTGTGGAAAATGGATGTGACAATATTTGGTGTAATTTATTTGTGTTTATTGTCTTTCTTGTGTACGTTCTTATTGGCAGAAGGAAGTTAAATCATAAGTAAGTAAACATATTATTTTTTATCATTGCAGTTGTACATTAGAAAGTTTAAATGAGATTTTTATAAAGCATGGCAAGGTGACCCGATGAGAAATAACTTTAAAATATTTTTTTTTGTTTTTGTTCTATGTTCCATTTCTATAAAAGAATGTCATATTGATGACTTTTAATCTGACCCAGTACAACAAATTTCATATAGCTGTATATTTTAAATAAAAAGTCCAGGGTATATTTTTTGTTTTTTAATAATCGCAGTTGCAGATAAGAAAATTTAAATAAGGACAATTCAGTTCTATAAACAATAGGACAACCCAAAAAGTTGAGTAAGATAAGTTAAAAATCTAGTGTTTCTGTTTTGTATTGCATAAGTATGTATTATAAAGAACATGAAAGAACAAGGACATTGGAAATTATTTTTTTTTAAAGAAACCATAATATCCATGATAATTTATTCCAATTAGTTTACGCATACCTAATAGGGTAGTAATACCAAGGCATTTTTTTATTTAAATGGGGACCTAGGAAGGAATATTTTTCGTTACTAAGTATAAATTACATATGACATTTTTTTTTAAAATGAAACAGACTTTTTTTAAAGTTATTTCTATAAAATCAACTTGCTAATTTTGCCATGCGTTATAAGCAGTTCATTCAAACTTTCTAATGTGCAACTGCAATGACAAAAATATAAAATTTTTACTTATTTATGATTCAACTTCTTTCTTACAATTAGAAAGTACAGAAAAAAGATAATAAACACAATGTTGTGACTACATACGTAATTGTTACTTTATGAAAATTTCAAGTTTGGACCAGATAAATGATTGCTTTGGCAATATTTGTAGAATGCATCATTAACAAAAACAATATTGCCTTGAAAAAAAATTTTCAATTTTCCATATATACACATTAGTTGTGACAACTAATTTTAAAAGCGGGAGTACCATATAAATTTAGTTATCCGTATACAAAATTTCGTTGTGACAACTAAAATTTGTAGGTTGGGTTGGTTAATGTTATTAATTATAACGAAGTCGTATCTACTCTCTAGAAGGGACATGATAAAGTAGGGTTAGGAACAAAAAGCCCTATCTTCCTTCTTACAAAAATATATTAAAATTACCACCTACGCGTTTCGGCCTACAAGGCCATCATCAGGGCGTACTGTAAGAAATAAAAAACAAGTTGTATAAATTTTTTTTTCATATCGTAATTATGTAGCTGCGGTCCGTCTTTTCAGAGATTAATTATTTAGTTCAATTTTTTATTTTAAGGTTTCAACCCATATTTACCCCTCCTTTCTTTTTGTAATAGTACCTTCGGAACTGCCTTTTTTCTCCCTTCTTTTTTTTCCTTTTCTACTTCGCTGTTTGATACAATAATGTTTTTTTTTTAATTCTATATAAATAAGATAAGGGGAAATTTATTTAGTCAGATATATGAACTGATAGAATGCAGCGAAATTTTAATTTTAATTTAAAAAAATTTTTCGATTGTCGTTGTCTTTCCACCTTTTTTTAAAAAGTGTAAATATTTTTTTAATGTGAAATGATGTTTTTTTAATTGACTTGCTGACTAGGGTGCGTCCTACTTGTAATCTTTATGTGGTGACCTTATTACCTGTAAGTTTTGACATTTTATACAACTTGTTTTTTATTTCTTACAGTACGCCCTGACGATAGCCTAGTAGGCCGAAACACGTAGGTGGTAATCTTAATATATTTTTGTAAGAAGGAAGATAGGGCTTTTTGTTCCTAATCCTACTTTGTTATTAATTAGTTCAACAGTTCAATAACGACAATTTTTTTTGGTTGTACAAACTAATTTTTGGGTTGAGTCCGATTTCACGAAAATAAATAGTTGTCAGAACCAAATTTTAGTAATCCATACCATGTTATTTTTAAGAGTGTAGTCTTCAGGTGAATACTGTATTCACTGAAGAAAGACTTACCAGTTTAAACGTTGTAAAGTAAAACAAATAAAGACAATGCAAGTAAGAAACTATTCTATCATTCAATATTTTTAAAGATGTCCTAATTCTACCTGCATAAGTATGTTCTATATTTCGAAAATGGTTAAATAAAAAAAATCCTTTTATGAGAAACAAAGCTATTTTTAAACGGAAGTATGTTTCAATTTGAAGAAAATCAGTAATAGCTGAACGAAAAGCATTAGCTTTGCAACCTGATTTGTAAAGTTTTGGATCAAATATCTTTAAGCTGGGAGATATCAAACTTCAAAAAGTTAACCTTTTTAGAGCCAACTACTGCCCGAGATGCCTAAGTGTTAAATTCTAGGTGATAAATGTGACCCCAAACTAATATTTCTTCCAGGTTTTGTTATAAAACTTTGTGTTGTCAGCTAAGATTTATATACGCAACTGAGTTTTCAGCTTGTAAAAAAACATCTTTTTTCTGAACATAAATATATAATTTATTTTAATTGAAGGGGAATAACATTTGTGCATTGAGGGGAGACTTTAATAAAAATAAACGCATACAAACTTATTTTTCGTAAAAATATTAAACGACGTAAACGTCTCATGTTGCTTTTTTATTACTGGATCCCCAAATAACAAACTTTTCTCATTTGTGATCATTTGTATTCTATTTTGTTCCAGTTGTGCTTTCTTTTTATTACGTCGCCTATTACATAAGCCTGTCGTTTAAGCTGCTTATACATGATTGCTAGGCTTTTTAGATGCCTACCAATACCTAAAATATTTTCAATTTTCCTTAATCGGGTGTTCTGTTAAGGTATGTTATCTCTGAATATATTTTATGTTTTGTATGTGTTCATCACCTCATGTAAATAAACTAATATTTTCTCCTCCTCTATCACAGAATTACTTCAAATTGGGCTATTTGATTTACTGCAAAACACACTATGTTTCTCCTGTTACGAACTTTTAAATTTGATCTTGGTATTAGAAATATATACATAATTATTTATGCTTACAAATGTAGGTATTAAATACACTTTATGATAATTATTTAAATTCATTAAAATGAAATCTTGTTCGCGGGTTTTACTTGATTTTTCTAAAAGTACTGAAAATAAAGATCCTTTCACAACCTCACCTTACCATTTAAGATTTTAGGAGTTGTTTCCACCTCCCCACGAAGTTTGATATAATTCACCAAAACCAGCTATTTGCAATGTCTAGTGTCTATATAGGGAAGTTAACATACCACTCAGACTCGGCCTATAAATTTGACGTACCAAATTAATGTATTTTTCGAAACAAATAAAAATTATTATTCTTAAAAATACAAATATTCCAAAGTGTGTCACTCAAAAAAATAAAAAAGTTTCTGTAAATATTAAAAATAAAATTATTTTTCATATTTCCAAATAATTATTCTAATTTATATATAATTTAGATTCATGTATCATTGTACTTGTTGTTTTACGATGAAGCAACTACTCATCCTAAATCCATTATTTTCTTGTCTATTTTGAAATGTTTGCAAACATTTTACGAAATAGCTAAGGTGAGAGATCCTTATCTAAATGAGTCACTTAATCTTATTGGCAATTTTGCCACAAATATATTCTCCCTTAGTTTAAGAATCTAAATAATTACTTTAGAATAATGCTTAACCAATCATTAGAAGGTAATTTAATATCGCCGAGTTAAAATATACCTTTGTTCTAATATAACAAGTACGGTTTTCAGACAGTGATATATGTCTTTCAGTGGATAATAAATCCATTTGTCAAAACCCTGGTACGGATTATTGTTTTACCTTATACATAAAATCTCCTATTTTATTTTTGCTTTTAAAGTAATTTTTCATGTAAAGGACCCCTCACAACGCTTATGGGAAATGGCTTCCGGCTAATTTTTCTGGATTTTTAGTATTTTGTAGGTCTTGGCATCCTGATTAACAGTGTCCATGGCCGTAATCCAATCCTATGACTGGTTTTTGACTTATGGCCTTTTAGAGTAGGAAACTTCTTACTATTACTTACTTAAGTTTTCACTTTTTTCCTTAAAACTATCAACTTTTTGATTTTTCTTTATTGGTGAAAAAGTAGGCCTGAAATGTTCTTTCACTAATATAACACTAATAAAATAAATACAGGATGTTGAATAATTAATATTTAAAAATTCCGAAAAAAAATATTACCCATTTTTTGAATTTCGAAAACAAACGGCTAGATTTTGTTCATATTTTATTATCTTGTTGAACCAACCCATATAGGAAAAGAAATGGGTATAGGTTGATGTAGAGTATTTTTCCTGGTATTTTATTTCTCAAAAAAAAAATTAAAATTTACCTGAAAACGTAATAAACGACTTTAATTTCTATGTTATTTAATCTGTAACATTTTTTTTAAATAGTTATTTTTTAACTTTAGATATACAGGGCGATACAGTTATCATAATTAACACAAGTGAAAACTTTTAAAAATGAAAAAAGTAATATATAAATTATTATAACTGGATCACCCTGTATATCTAAGATTAAAAAGTGTTAGAAAATAATTACTGCAAAATAATGTTACGTATTGGATAATTTTACTAAATAAGTCGTTTATTAAGTTTTCAGGTGAATTTAATTTTTTTTTTGAGAAATAAAATATCAGGGAATATACTCTACATCAACCCATGCCCATTTATTTTTCTCTATTGCTTGGTACTACAAGATATTAAAATATAAACAATATCTAGCTGTTTGTTTTCAAAATTCAAAAAATAAGTAATAAGTCTTTTTTGGATTTCCATAATTTTTAAATATTATTAATTAATGAATCCATCGATAAATTATTGAACATCCTTTATAAATTTTATTTTTATTTAAGTGAAAGACAACTTAAGGCCTAATTTTCCACCGATAAAAAAATAAAAATTGAATAGTTGTTAAGAAACAAGTGAAAACTCTAGGCAATACAGAAAATATCGAAGTAAGAAGTTACCAACTTTAAAAGGCCATAACTTAAAAACTAGTCAAGATCTAAAATTTAAGCAATAAGTAATAAAAATCATTTCTCAAGTGAAAGCAAATAGATCCCCTCACGGCAGTAATAGGTTACTGGAACTGGCCGACATATGTTAAGTAAAAATCAAATCTTCTTACCCAGGGAAAACAACTACCCCAACAGGGCATTGCCTTGTTGTCGTGTCCTTGCTACTTAATAGTAAAAGTAAAAAAAAAATTTACTATATAGGTTTACGATATACCTATTGTATTATGTATATAGTATACTTAGATGTAAGAAATTGATATGTAGAAACAACACGAAAAATAAAAATATTTTTGAATTTGAATTTTGAATTCAAGATCTACAAAATATTAAAAGTTTAGGAAAATTAGCTGAAAGCCATTTTCCATAGACTTTGTGAGGGGTGCTTTATATAAACGGAGTTACAGTTAAGACCAAATCAAAAATAGTGAAAACAATATTTATATTCAATTTTTTAAATTAATTACTTACAGTAAAATTTAAATTACAGTTACTATAGTTTATCACAAAAAAAAATACATATTTACAAGCAGTGTGGTACGAAATTGCCACTTACTATAGAATCCTTTTTTCATTTCAAATAGATATTGACAAACAGCCACAAGTAAATAACTATTTAACGCCGCAGAGCGTATTTTCAAAATGCTTAATTTACTGCTGCTTAAACATCTGGCACTGCTGGCTGGCATCATACGATGTATATGTATTTGCTTTTTCCAAGCCAAAAAATAGAGATCAAACTGTCGAGCATGTGGAGCAATCAATGGAAGCCGCCCAAAGCGTTGCTGCGGCAAATGGCAAAAACTGTATTAAATAAAGCAGTTAATGGTAAAAATAAAATAATTTTAGTAAACTATTTTTTGTATCAAATGAAATAAAGATTTTCCTTCAATTTCGTCAGATCCATCCCTAGACGCGCTTCGTGCGCGTTTGGCTCATCAGTAGGGCTAGGATTCGACGAAAGAAAGGAATAACTCAAAAATGCTTATGCAGTATTTAATGGAACACACTAGCAAGATGTTATATCTTGAGCATACCAGCACATCTCATAAACTTATAAAAATAAGCAAAATGTTAAGAGGAATTCACCGGTAAAGACGTTCGTCACAATCGGGACTATAATTGTAACGAATATCTTTTCTTTTTTTAGCATTTTGCTTCTTTCTATGAGTTTGTTAGAGGTGGTGGTAAGCTCAACAGTGTCCAACAATGACACAGATCTTAAACGGCAGTAGAGTTTTGGATTTGCATTGTCTTTATTTAAATTTATTAAAATTATATTTATTTAAATAAAGACAATGCAAGTCCAAAACTCTACTGCCGTTCAAGAAACGTCATTGGCTCTAACCTTTAAACATACACTAATGACACAGATGTCGCTCCGTGCAACATATTGCTGATAATCTTGTATGTTACGGTAGAAATATTATTCACCTAAATCCATATAAGACTCAAAGAAAATGGTAATTAAACATAATTTCAATAATTTTCTTTTATAATCTAATTGAAGAAATTGAGCACATCCACCACAGGAAATAAATAATTTAAATAAAAGAGCCCGGGTGTGGAATGTAGCATGTGGATATGTACAAATATAAAAAAATAACAACATGTAAAGTTTATTTACATATTCTACAAAATAAGAATACTTCATGTTACAACAATACATTGGAGTAAGATAAAATGTAGTGTGATTATTAGGATACCTACATAGAAGAAACGAATCATATTTAGGGATGTGCCGCTGGGAACGTGCCCTAAGGAACATTCCTCGTTCCCGAGGAAATTTCCGGGAATTTCCCTAGCAAGCGGGAAAGTTTCAAAAAATTGGGAATGTTTTTAAAAATGGTATTAACGGCCTAACACAAATAAGCGCCAACAAATTTTAATCCGATTTTCTGAGTTTCTTCAATTTCTCATAATTTTTCCCGAATATGGTAACGTTTCTGGGAATTTTTCTACTCAAGTGTACATTTACAGAGCGCACCCTACGTGCGTACAAGTTGACAATTGACAGCGGGAAAGTGATTTTTTATTGCAAACAATGGAAAAAAAGATTATATTATAAATCTTACTTGGACTTACAACCGCTCGTATGTTACCACATTTTGTGTGACATTTTGAGATTTTTTTTATGTAAATATCTTGGAAAAGTGTAAAAGCATAAACATAATGAACTTCCCCGTTTTTGGTAATTGTAATTTTTTACCTGTTGTAACTGTAAGTTACACTGTAATTGTAATTTTTTGTACCAAAATAAAGGCAATAATAACTAAACAAAATATTTATGAAAATAAAGTATCGAGATGCAGAAAAAAAAAATATCATTGAATTAAAACAAGGAACTGATATCAGCAATGAACACCAAAAGTGTAATATGTGAATGCGTAACACAAACAAAAATACAAACGGCAAAAAAACCTATGTTATGCTTGATCCATCAACACAACAGAAACAAAATATGAAGATAGCGTTTCTTTGGAAAATACTACAAGCTATTACATACAGGGTGTTCATTTGAAAACTTCCCACCACGGATTTATCGAAAACCACTGATTAAAAGGAAAAACGCCGAGACACATCAAAAGATGTGCCAAAGAGGACAACTTTTTAACCAAAAACTACTTCACCCCCTTTTACCTTTTGCCCCCCGGGGTCACCCCCTTAAACATTTTAAATGACAAGGAGTATCAAGTAATAGCTTGTTTAAAAGGTCTTTTAAAGTGCTTTATTTTGACATTTGATTTTTTAAAATCGGTCGATTCGTTTTCGAGAAAATTAGAAAAACCTTTATTTATCTTAATTTGTTCAGATAGAAAAAAAACACAAGAAAATATCACTTTTTATTTCAATAAGTGTTCAAAAACCAACATAAACAGCAATTCGGAAGATTATACGTGGCAGCAACCAAATAACAACCAGAATTTTTTTCCGCCTTCTTTTTATCAATACAGATAACATGGGCGAACTGTATTTATTCTTATACCTGTTTAGTTTTTTATAGTTGCTAAGGAAAAGAAAGAATTTAATTTGCTGTCAGTTACCTTTGTGACAATCTCGGGATAGTGAAAATTAATTTATTGATTCACATTTTACTTCCAAAATGGTTTACACACTAGCCGAAAGAGTGGAAATGAAACTGCCGTCACATTTAACGCCAGACATCCGGAAAAGATAACTTCGCATAGGTATGTTTTGGACCTTGTTACTAAATTTATTCAAACTGGATCTGTTGCAAATAAAAAACGTAATCATCGTAGAGTTTTGGATGAAGGCGCTCAAGTTGAAGTTTTGGGTCATTTTGGCATAAATCCTAATACTTCATTACGCAAAATTGTTGATGCGACTGGTATTACAATAGGCTCTGTACACACAGTTAATAAATTACATAAATTTCATCCATTCAAAATGAAAATATTGCAATAGTTAACCGAAGATGATTTCGATAGGCGAGTTGAGTTTTGTGAACAAATGACTGCAGCGATTAATGATAATACCATTCATGTAAAGAATATCTGCTTCAGTGATGAATGCACGTTTTATCTAAATGGATTTGTTAATAAGCATAACTGCAAGTATTTAAGCAATGAAAATTCTGATGCTTTTGTAAAAGGGCATACTCCGTACTCCAAAAACTTAATGTATGGGCAGGCATTTTAGAAAACAAAGTGATTGGGCCATTGTTTATTAATGGGAATTTAAATGGAGGCATTTATTTAGATATGTTGGAAAATACTATCAATCCGCTTATCACTAAAATCATTAAAAACCAAATCGAAGACGATGGAAACCCTATACTTGATGAAGCTGAAATATATTGATGACTAGACGACGAGTTTCCAGATAAATGGATAGGGCGAAGAGGGCCTATAGAATGGCCTGCTAGATCTCCTGACTTGACGCCATTAGACTTTTTTCTATGGGGCCATTTGAAATCTATTGTGTTCACTCCCCAACCTGAAACTTTGGATGAACTTCGTCAACGCATCATCGAAAGCTGTCATGATCTCCCACAACATGTTCTTGAAAATGTCCGTCAGAAGTTTGAACATCATCTATATCATTGTTTGACAAATAACGCGCAACATTTTGAATACTGAAATAAAAGTGATATTTTCGTGTGTTTTATTTTCTATCTGAACAAATTAAGATAAATAAAGATTTTTCTAATTTTCTCGAAAACGAATCGACCGATTTAAAAAAATCAAACGTCAAAATAAAGCACTTTGAAAGACCTTTCAAACAAGCTATTACTTGATACCCCTTGTCATTTAAAATTTTTAAGGGGATGACCCCGGGGGGCAGAGGGTAAAAGGGGGTGAAGTAGTTATTGGTTAAAAAGTTGTCCCCTTTGGCACATCTTTTGACGCGTCTCGGCGTTTTTTCTTTTAATCATTGGTTTTTGATAAATCCGTGGTGGGAAGTTTTCAAATGAACACCCTGTATACGATTACAATACAACTGATACAGACACAAACTTATTACTATATATTTGTCATCCTTGACCTTGTATTTTTACTGAACTCAAGTTAATTAATTTTCAGTTGCATGTAGAAAAACCTTAGATTTTAAAATTATTTGAGATTTTGAAAAAAATTTAGGTTTAGATATTTAAAGAATATTGATTACATGATATGGGGAATAAAGAATTTAGTCAAGTAAATGCCACAAATTTATTTTATTAGCTGATGAATATATTTCCACTATACTCACCGATTATTTATTAGCTTGCTATTGTTATTACTTTAATCGATTTTTTAAATTATTTGTGTCGTAAAATATTAAATTATTAATAATTTTAAATTCATGAGCCTAATTACAATATTATTAAATATTATTTTAGGTCACAAAATCCAATTTTATTATTACCTAATATACATTTTCTTTTATGTTTCGCAATCAAAGAGGGTTGGTGGACGTGATGAAAAAAAGTATTGATTTCATTGACACATTCATAAAGTATTATAAGTTTATTTGAAATATTTATGGTTTCCAACAATATTTTTTAGCCTAATAATGCTGACATATTTAGAAAATAGGACAGTGTTTTAATTATATTAACTTAATAATCATTTATCTATCTTTAATAAGATAATAGGTAATATAAAACAATGGTAAGTTTTGTATATTAATTTCTTCATTAGAATATTTTAAAGAATTTTATACAAGTTTGGAACATAATCAGATATTTCCCTCTCACATATCTAGAGAAGAAGGGGAAGCTTTGTGATCATGTTATTCTAGACTAACACAAACACTGTTTGTTTGCGTATATTAATCTGTATATTTACCCTAGATTTTAGCCACGTGTTTTACTTTAAAACCGCAAATAATTTTTTAATAGAATTCGTGTTATAATTTAGATTTGCATATTATATACGGCCTAGTGGCAAATCCAGGGGGGGGGGCTATGAGGCTGCAGCCCCCTCAGACCCATCAGAATAAGCGCCTGAGAAATGAATTTATAAAAATTTAAAAAAAACATTCGTTCACTGCAGTAAAAGTTGGAGAAATCATGACAATACAAGTTGTTTATGATCTCATCCCCCCCTCCGAACAAATCCTGGATTCCCTACTGATAAGTTCCATTTAAAAATGATTTTAAAAGCATAAAGTGGGGCTACGATAGAATGTCCCAAGAAGCAATTGCAATTAAATAAATTCTTAAAAGTGCTAAGTAATTTCAACAAAGTTTAAGAGGAGTAGGTTGAAACAGAAATAAACCTAAACATGTATCTTGAAGAAGTAGTCCATACTTAAAGTGGAGTGGAAATTTAGAAGGAAAGGAATAAGAACACAAAGTCTTCCTCCACTTTTATATTAAAGAAAAATTATTTTAAAGGGTTGGAAAATTCTCTACATGTTTCGAATGCAGAAGCATTCATCTTCAGGAGAATCAATAAAAAGAAAAATTATTAGATATCACCTTAACGGAGCATCCAAATTTGCAGGCCCAAAGAACCGGTTCAATGAATAGAACGGAGAAAAAATCATAATGTGACTTGCCTTATGAAAAAGAGAAAAAAAATTATGGGTTTATGGCTTAGGGCACATAAGAGTTCAAATGTAGAACGAAGGGTTCAGCAGAAAAATTAATGTTCGATTATATTGAACAGGATGTAAAATTGGAGATCCAAATTTGTATTTTTTAAAACTAGACTAAAATGTTATTCAAGCCCAAAATGTTTTATTACTTTGGCTATACTTATTCTTAACTTCATTATGAGGTAAGGTTTTTCTATATTTTTGTTTAATAGATGTGACCTAAAAGTTATCTCTTTTTCAGGCTTACATCTTTATTTAATTAAGAACTTTATTTACGAACTTTTTCAAATATAGTTTTTCTTCCTCAAACTTCTTTTCCAAAGTTTTCATAATGATTTTTCTTAAAAAATTTCTTCAATAAATTTCCATAATTTTTTTTTTTTTCTTAAAAAAATTCTCCAATTTTACATCCTGTTCAATATAATCGAACATTAATTTTTCTGCTGAACCCTTCGTTCTACATTTGAACTCTTATGTGCCCTAAGCCATAAACCCATAATTCTTTTTCTCTTTTTTCATAATGCAAGTCACATTATGATTTTCTCTCCGTTCTATTCATTGAACCGGTTCTTTGTGCCTGCAAATTTGGATGCTCCGTTAAGGTGATATCTAATAATTTTTCTTTTTATTGTTTCTTCTGAAGATGAATGCTTCTGCATTCGAAACATGTAGAGAATTTTTCAGCCCTTTAAAATAATTTTTCTTTAATATAAAAGTGGAGGAAGACTTTGTGTTCTTATTCCTTTCTTTCTAAACATGTATGTTTGGTCCGCCCTGTATACTCCAATATAATTTTAATATGTGTGGCTCAATCATCGCTACAACTTTTGCATTTCGAATATTGATCTAATTCTTAAGATAAAGGAGAAAATTAACTTTACTCCATCGTTCACTCACCTTGTACATTTACCATGTGTATATTAGTTCTGACAATATATTATCATTTACAGCTGCCACTAATTAAGTTATTCAAGCCCGTTACTTAATAAACGACAACCGGTAATGGTAATGACTACTTTATTACAGCAATAAGTTAAAACATTGAGCTTAGGAATTAGAGCATAGCACGCAAGACTACAAGTTTTACTTAGAATTTTTTTTCGAAAATAGAATTGTGTTACTTTTGTTAGCCATAGATAGCATTAATAATAATATTAGGAATAATATAGCGGCTAGCGGACAAAGGTATGCATCTGTCTTTTGCATTAAAGTACACAAGTACGCGAAAATAATGAGTTTCTTGAGGCACAGGTAGCAATGACGGCCGTTTTGTCCTTAATAAGACGCATTTAACATTAATTTAAAAATAAATAAGTTTTCGTTTTCACGCTGTTTTGCCATCTAGCATTAATCAACTAAACAAACTATTACAAAGTCAACTATTCCACCTCTAACACGTTCCGACGGCACAATAGCAACCTCAGCCGGGGATAAAGCAAACCTACTTGCTGAACTGTTTTCCTCGCATTCCACTGTAGACTTTCAGGGAAAACCACCACCCAACATTCCCTCAGTTCAATCGCAAATGTCTGAAATCGTGTTCCGTCAGCGTCTTGTTAAACGGATTCTTAAAGGACTCGACGTCAAAAAAGCTTCTGGTCCAGACGAAATTCCTATCATTGTTCTCAAGACATGCGCCGATGAACTTACACCAGTATTTTGTAGACTTTTCAACTTATCCTACAAAAAAGGAATATTTCCATCCTGCTGGAAGTCGGCGCGAGTCCAGCCCATTCCAAAGAAAGGTAAAAAGACCCTGCCAAGCAACTACCGACCCGTCGCATTGCTTTCAGTAATTTCAAAAGTAATGGAGAAAGCTATTAACCAACAACTCCTAAAGTATCTGGAAGGGCTTAACATTATCAGCGACCATCAATACGGTTTTCGTAAGTCCACATCAACAGGTGACCTTCTGGCATATGTCACCCATCTTTGGAACAACACCATCGAACATCATGGAGAATCCCGGGCTGTTACACTGGACATCTCTAGGGCTTTTGATCGTGTTTGGCACGATGGGCTTCTAAGTAAATTGCGATCCTACGGTATGCCTAATGGATTTTGTTTATGGTTAACCAGCTTCCTTAAAAACCGTTCTCTGCAAGTGGCGATTGACGGGTTTCTCTCAGACACCTTCACCATCAATGCCGGTGTTCCTCAAGGGTCCATATTGTCGCCTACCCTCTTTTTACTGTATATTAACGACCTTCTAGTGAAAACCCAAAATCCAATTTATAGCTTTGCTGATGACAGCACACTTGTCTCATCTTTTACCTTGACTCCCCAAACATCCGCTGCCGACGCACATTTTCGCAGGCAGCATGAAGTATTACGCCTCAACAATGACCTGAAAGAAATTTTGGCTTGGGGTGACAGTAACCAAGTCGAATTTAATGCTAAGAAAACCCAGGCAGCAGTCTTCTCCAAAAAGGTTAACATTGCAGAACCAGATATAGTCATGGCAGGACACGCAATTCCCCTGGCATCGTCTATTAATTTGCTGGGGGTCAATCTGGGAGGTAATATGTCTTGGCATGATCACGTTGCCGCAATTGCCAAGGCAGCTGCACAGAAACTTGGTGTACTTTTCCACACCAAAAGGTTGTACACACCTCATCAACTTTTGACACTATACAAAGCCCAGATTCGACCATCATTAGAATATTGCTCTCATGTCTGGAGCTCTGCACCCAAGCACACCCTTCGGCTACTGGATTTCATTCAAAGGAGAGCCGTTCGTCTGATCGGCGACCCCGAGCTGACCAAGACCCTCGATAGCCTGAAGCATCGAAGACAGGTTGGTGATTTGGCTCTCTTTTACAGATATTTCCATGGCAGGTGTTCGACTGACATTGCCCACTTGATTCCACCTAGGGCAATGCTAAACAGAAATACACGGCGAACCACTGCCGCTCATCCATATGTTGTTCAGCTTAGTACTCCTCGAACTTCATTGTTCAAGAATTCT
The DNA here is from genome assembly GCA_935413205.1 of Polydrusus cervinus. NCBI lineage: Eukaryota > Metazoa > Arthropoda > Insecta > Coleoptera > Curculionidae > Polydrusus > Polydrusus cervinus. The sequence continues at coordinate 22,907,467 of OW284520.1, read as the reverse complement.
TTCATCTGGAGAACGTCATCTTTGTGGAATGATCTTCCTGAGGTCGTGTTTCCCAATGAATACAATCTTCAACGTTTCAAGACCAACGTTAATCGCTTTTTTCGCACTCGCACCGCTCCCAGAGCGCCTTAAAGGATTTTTTCTACAGTGCAGGTGTTTTATCATAAAAAAAAAATGCAAAAGACAAACTCACTAGAAACGTGAAGTCAAGAGACAGACGGTGGGCCACACATCTAGTTCAAGGAACACACACACTTTACCATAATAGTCTGTAAGTTGCAGTGGCGTGCATACAATATAGGCAAAAAAGCATTGTCTACCCTGGGAACAATATAACAAACTCCAAACACCAACCAAAATCATTTCTTTATATTTAAATTTTTATCCGTGTAATATCCGGCAATATTTTTGTGTATGTAGAGGACCAGGACCGAAAAGTTTATCGTATAACATTGAAGATCATTTCTACGAATGCATTCGTTACCAATTAAACTCGATCGCTGTATAAGCAACCCGTATAAGAAGTTCGAAAGCAATGATTTTACATTACATTAACCGCTTATGGGAGAGCAAAAGCACTGCTTTTATAAAGCGAGCAAGAGCCGGTAGGCAGTACGCTAGAAAGAGAACAAATACACGTGACTCTCTAGCTGAGCATCCGTCGGCCCGCGTTGGTAAAATGCATTGATGCCAATAAGTTTTTGCTAATAAGTATGTTAAATTATAATTTACATAATAATTGACTTGGGGTTCAATCAAGTTAATGTTAGATTTAAAATCTGAATATAAAACGAATGTGGATGAAATTTATTCACAATAATACTACATATTAGTGTTTTCGCCCAGTGTTTACTTTTGCTATTAAAGTCGCGCGTCGCCGTCGGTTGTCGAAAAAAAAATGGAGAAGTGGACATGTCCACGTATACATGTAATTGAGGTAATGGCGATGTCAACTGTGTGAAAATTTTAATTGTTTGGAAATTAAATGTTTGCCTACCCTGTTCAAATGGCTTTGCACGCCACTGGTTATTTGCAAATTCATAAATAGATCGCACCAAAGTACCCACTAAGGTGCAAAGCTATTCATTTACAATGAGCAGGTAACACAATGGTAAACCATTAAACATGTTAAAATTAAAATATTAATGTTGCACTATCAAATTTATTAAAAATGCCTTAAAAAATCCTTGAGGAAGAGAGATTTTGTATTGCGTGTAAATGCTGCATTTACACGCAATACAAATTCTTTTTTCTTCAATCCTACTCAACGTGTACACAGTCATAGCTAATTTTCTCAGCTCAAAGCGAGACTATAAACTAAATAGGTACATTGCTAAAACTTTTTGAAAAGGTCATAGGAATCTAAAGAAAAAAGATTACCCGAAACAACGAAGGAAGCGTGTCAGATAATGCACCACCAAATCTACCCTACTAAAATTTTGACTATATACTTGTATACCATTTTAATAAAAGGGCCTAAGAAAAGGTATAATATTCTACTAGCACTACTGACTACTAATAATTTGAATTATTCACTACACTAGCAATACCAGGTTGTGTCTTAATTTTCATCATAGTAACTAATAACTGTCATTATCACAACACTATTACAGCCTGCCTAACATTAAATTTCAATTAATGTACTAATAGGAAACTCTAAAGCTTTCTTTTCAGCCAACAATAAATTTCGTAGCTTTACTGCGATTTACCTCTATAAGCCAACAGTGTCTTCGTTGAAATACAGAGATGATATCAGTTGTCTGGTTCGCAACAAGCAAAGCCTTTTAATTTTTTAACATAGCATTAAAAACTTTTTATGAATATTATACTTTTATTTGCATTTTTATATTATATTTGTTATAAATACGTCTCGAATTCTAGTAGATTTTGCTTAAAAAAAGCCTGTTACTTTTATGTAGGTAGACCTATAAATAATTTAAAAAAAGGGCCTAACATAGTATGACATGTTTTCCGTTCCCAATCTAACAAAGTGTAAGTTATACTATGATAATATGAATAAATCGACAAAAAGTCACGGTCCCATTTTAATGAGACCGTCACTTTGTGTCTATGTATTTATACTTAAACCAGGTCTCTTAGAGAAAAAGGACATCTTCTTCGAATACTATGATAAGTTTTGTTGTTTAAAAGATAGATAACAAATAAATTATAATTTATCTGTTTGTGGACAGGTACGTGCTTATGTTTATGAATTAGCCTCTGTCACAAACCTATTCTGTTGTTTTTTTTATAGTTTTAGGCTTTTCTTTTTATATACCGAAAATTTTTCTGCTTTTAGGTAATTTGTAAAACTCCTCGGTCCAAAAAGCTATATATTTTCGTTATTTGTACTTTAATTGTTATACATATTACTGGGAGCTTTCACCACAACTCTCCAGTAATTTATAAGGCGAGGGTACCAATTTATTTTTAATCCCATTGTGCTATTCATATAATATTATATTTGGGCATTATGTTTAATCAAGAGCTTATGTGGATATAGAAAATAAAAGTATTTCATGCACATCCAATAAAAAACCTGGTAAAAATTACCCTATTTAACAATGCTGTAGTTTAATTTATTTAGGATGATATAATATAACAATACAAGTCTTCATAGTCCGTAGTTTTTACTTTATAAGAATTATAAAAATAGAGTAGAAACTAAAAAAAAGTATAAAGAATTTTTCCGTTATTTTGTTTTATTTTCATTACAAATATTCATTTTACCTTAACAGAATCTTTTATTCTGGGAGATAGAAAAACAAATGTAAAATACACTCCCTTTTTTATATATCAGACATAAAAATATTGCTCTGTATTTTCTTTAAAAAAAGGATTTTTTTTAAACAATAATATTTAATGAAGGGAGGTATAATTTAAAATTGCTTTATTTTTACATTCACAATTTTAAAAATAACATTTAAAAATATCTAAACGTTAAATATAAGTTAACATTTATTTGAAAAAATAATTTGTAATCTCCGAGTATTTAGAACTACAAAATGGAATACGGTTGTTCCCACCATACCTATATTTTAGTCAATGTCATAACATCTTGGATCACTGCCAATGTCATAAATAATAAATTCTTCTCTTGCATAGAAGAATTTCAGAAATAAACCAATATGATTCACAAAATCTAACACTTTCCCATGTATGGCTAGGAATATTGAAAATATACTCGTTTAACAATGGAAGAAGAAACCCCTTAATTTAAATTATTTTTTACATTTTTCTAATAAATAAACTTAATACGATGCTGTCAATGTATATCAAACTCCATGAATAGGTGACAATTTAACCTGTTGCGTTGATCTTACATAATTATTATACAGGGTGAGTTTTTTAAAGTGTTACAAGGCGATATCTCGAAAACGATTTAAAATATTTTCTTGAAATTTTAGGGAGATAATGGGGAGATAGGGGGACATATTTGTACATGTTTTTGACACTTACCCCCTTTCCCTATTTTGAGGGGTGGGGGGTAACTTTGCAATTTTAAATGGGATTATGTACTTTTGTTTATTAAATATGAATCTACGTAAAAAACTGTATACGTATACAAAAAAAATTTTTGCCATGGTTACGGAATTATGATTTATTTTGTTATAAAAATTTAAAAAATTAATTACCATTTAATTTTAATAAAATAATCCCATAAATCAAGTTCACTTATTTTAAAATTATTATTCGTTTCCATTGAAATGCGTGGTTTTGTTTTGACGTAAGTCAGTTAATATTTTTAATGTGTTAACGTTTATTTCTGTGTGGTCAAATAAACATGGAAGCGAATTTTAGTATGCAAGTTGATATGTTGTTAATTTTGGGGGAGTGCAGAAAAAACTACAGACAAGCTGCACTAGTGTGGGCGGAGAGGTTTCCTATGAACCCGAAATCGCACATGGCATTTAAAAGGCTGGAAACCAGAAGTCGTACTACTGGCAGTCTAAAGACGAAGCCAAGAGTTCGGAAGCGAACAAAGACAGATCAAAATAGGGCAGTTGGAGTTTTAGGAATGACATTTATTGACCCGCATGTAGGTTCCAGGCAACTTGCTAAAAATGCTGGAATAAGTCAAAAATCAGTTATGACCATATTGCACTTGTACAAATTTCATCCATACCACATTACACTCCATCAAGATCTATATGGTCAAGACTTTGAAAATCGCGTTACCTTTTGCAATTGGATCACAAGAGAAATGCAAGGAAATAACAGGTTACTAAATAATGTTGTTTTTTCTGACGAGGCTAATTTCCATAATTGTGGCCAGGTAAGATTTTAAGTTATTTTTCCTGTCAGTAGAAATTAATTTTTTTTGTTTTTTTTTTAAAGGTAAATAGACACAATATGCACTACTGGGCATCCGAAAATCCCCATTGGATGAGAACTGTGCCAAATCAACATCCTTGGTCAATTAATGTATGGTGTGGTATAATCGGTGATAGAGTTATTGGCCCGCATTTCTTTGAAGGTCATTTAAATGGAGTAATGTACACAGATTTTTTAAGGAACCAATTACCCCTATTATTAAACCAAATGATTAATCCTAACATGTGGTTTCAACAGGACGGAGCTCCACCACATTATGCGATACAGGCCCGTAATGAATTAAACGAATTGTTTGAAAACAGGTGGATTGGTCGAGCTGGTCCGATCAACTGGCCTGCTAGGTCCCCGGATTTGACCCCCCTTGACTTTTTCTTCTGGGGTTTTATCAAAAACAAAGTGATGGCGACTGCACCTACAACTTTAGATGATATGAAAGACCGAATCCGCGTTGCCTGCTTATTAGTGACACCTGATATGTTACAGAGGGTACGTTATTCATTTAGAAAAAGAGTGACAAAGTGTTTGGAAGTTGAAGGAAGACACTTCGAACATCTTCTTAAGCATGATAGACGATAAATTAGTTGAAATTAAATGGTAATTAATTTTTTAAATTTTTATAACAAAATAAATCATAATTCCGTAACCATGGCAGCAAATCAAAATAATTTTTGTATACGTATACAGTTTTTTACGTAGATTCATATTTAATAAACAAAAGTACATAATCCCATTTAAAATTGCAAAGTTACCCCCCACCCCTCAAAATAGGGAAAGAGGGTAAGTGTCAAAAACATGTACAAATATGTCCCCCTATCTCCCCATTATCTCCCTAAAATTTCAAGCAAATATTTTAAATCGTTTTCGAGATATCGCCTTGTAACACTTTAAAAAACTCACCCTGTATATTCAGTAAATTTTAATTTTTGTAAGAAAAATATTTTTGATGATTGTTTCAACAATATGTTAAAAAAATAAGGGTTGCGTCAGTCAATTTTGGCTTCAATTGCGAACATTATATTCAGACATAAAATCCGATATAAATATTATGCGAACGATATTAAATTAAGTATGTACATAAACCTCCATTTTATGTTAGAAAAGTTTTCCATTTATTTACTTATTTTTATTGTAAAAGCTCTGAGTATTATGTTTCAAGAATCCATTATCTCTAACTACAGGATAGGTATATTTAATAAACTTGTCAATTACCGAGGGTAAATAGAGCTTTAGCTTAAACATTTCAGCGATCTTCAGATATTTGTAAGGCTTTAAAGAATTCCAAATTTGTTTACATATAATTTTACGAAAAACTCATTTTCTTAATTAATTATGAGTACCTGCCAGGCTGTATATCTTAGAGAAATGATTTAATGGATAATGTTGATATATTTTCTTATCTCAGAATAATAATTAACGAATTACTTATTAGCTTGCCAAATTAAAAACCTACCATAAAAATTTTTACTTTGTATTCTACGTGTGGTTTTATATCCGAAATATTTTTGATGTGCGGAAATGTTGTATTTTAGCATAAGCAAGGTGTATTGGGTAATTGAGGGATAGATATCGAAAAAAGAGTTATTTTTTGCTATTGTATATTATGCTAAAGTTTCTGTAAAAACTACCCAAATATTATAAAGCAGCTGTATTAGAATTAGAATAAATTCACATTAAAACCATGACCAAAATTTAACTTCAGTTCAGTATTTTTATATGATATAAACTTTATTTAATGAAACTATGTATAATGCCAAAATCAATTTATTTTTAGTCATGCTATTCATAATGTGTTTAAGCATTTGATAAAAAAAGTGTCTATCATAATAAAATAAGTTGTGCCGACAGGTTGAATACCTTATAAAGTGTAGGTCATATTTTAATAAGTGTTGTCTTTAGAGATAACAAATAAGTTCGAGCTATCGAGATTAATTTAACATGTTAAATAATATGTAAACATGTTTACTTTGCGTATTAACCAAAAAAATTAAAGAATACGTTCAGAAATACGAAAATCTGATGAACTGAAAGTCGCACATAGTGAACTTTATTTTTTGATTGTGTCTGCAAATATTGTTGTATAAAATTAGTTAATTTTATACAACCCGAAAAATGCTCTCTCAAGCTTGATTATTTTACGATCCAGTGTTGTTGGTGAGCCAGCAAAAACAGATAAGTTAGATAACGAGAAATTACCCTAAATTGTAGTTTTCATTAGTTTTGTGCATAGTATTTAAGCATAAATCTACTACCTGTAAAGAATTTAACTCATTTTGAAGCATATATATTATTTAGAAAAGGATGGCCAAATTTGGGGGAAGTTTAAAATGTTAATTGGTTAGAATTATACATGTCCATTAAAGTTTAAGTGACTAAGAATGTATTATATTTGTCCCCAAAAAAAGGGATAACCACATCTTTTATTACGATTTTCAGAAAAGGTTTTTTCACGAATTGCCTAACTAGGGCACATTTCAGGACTGGTAACATTTTTATTGAGTATTTTTCATAATAAATAAAGCCATGAAGGCAAAAAATCGCATTCCTGAGTAAAGAATATACAATATTTATTTTCTTGGCTCTCTCAAAAACAACTTAAAAAGAAATATTTTTTTAACCTTTAGTTTATAAAAAACAATTATGGAAAATATAAAATAGGTAGTAACAATTTAATCATGGCGGGCCAAATAGATCCAATAAGCAATTAACATTGTTAATATTTTAAAATTGGCTTTAAATAATATCTATTACTCCAAATGATTTTACTTTAAATGTGTTATACATAACTTATTTATATATGTTTATATTAACCACATTATATTATATATTTTGGTAACATAAGTTATTTAAAATCCGACAAACTAATTGTATTACTGTGATATATATCAATCTGTTTTATAATTACATTACCGAGTAATGTAATTTACCGTATAATTCTCAAAAAGCACATACATTTAACAAGAATATCCAAACACTATTACAAGCAAAAACATTGAAATATAGAGTTGTGCTTTATTGAATTATCGAACAATGAGCTTTTTAACATAGCTGCTGTTAAAATATTAAATAAATATCGCCATTGGCTGTATCAAAATTAGAAGGACCTAGTCTAGAAAACGCTGCCACACTGCTTTTAAGTCTAGTAGATATAGATAATAAATACAACTAAACTTTAATCCTCCAATTTATGTAGTAAAATCAATAAGTCAACAACTTAGGCCTTGTAGCATGTCACATATTTCTTCCATAGGTTGGCCAGGATATATATATATTATATGGGGGAGATTCAAAATTATTATCCTCTATAACCAATCTTATAGTCCCTTGTTAGAGAGCTTTAAGGATATTTATTTTAACTTTTTCCGCTTATGTATTTGTTGTGTTACGCGAATTAGAAATATTTTTATTAAGGGAACACTTTTATAGGTCTTTGAGGGCAATATATCATGTCTTTTTGTGTTCTTGGAAGACCATTTTGGGATATAAATAAAATGTGATTGTATAAAAATATAGATTTGGACAACAATCTAAAGTATTTTGGCACTTATATTCATTCAAAAAATCTTCTTAAAATTGTTTATACAGGGTGATTTTTAAGTTGATACTTCTTTTTTAGCTGCGTATAGAAGGCATTAAAATAAACAACATTTTCAAATACCTTTTTTCAAAAAAGTCAAAAATAAAGTACTTACATACATTTATTTATTACACTACGAATCAAATACAGTTCTGCCTAACTTGCCCGTTGAATAACATTAAGAAAACTTCTGGGTGCTGGATAAGCCCACAAGGGAAAGCGTTCTGCGTTTAATCTCGAAGCACTTTGCCACACTCACACTAAATTACCACCTTATCTATTAATTCATTATTTTCAAATTTTACCATTTTGGCGTTTCAATAATTTATTATTAACTTAACAAAAACACGCCGCACCGGAGTGTTCAACACTACCCATATGACTTATACTAATAAGAGATAAGAAAAACAACTCTCGCCTATTTTTGAGTTTTTTGAAAAAAGTTGTTTATTTTAATGCCTTCTATACTCAGCTAAAAAAGAAGTATCAACTTAGGAATCACCCTGTAGAATTGGTACTATATTCTAACTTAAACATAAGTTTTCTTTAATGGCGCTGTTAATGGCGGCCCCAGATCGATCTCAGACTAGCTCGTTAGACTCATTTAGTGTGGTTTGCTTAGCCATGTCACTATACTTTTGCAGATGCAAACGATGCAGTAGAAGACACACTAGATGAGCCACGGTCGCAACGCCTTTGTTAAGCTACATCGATACTGTAAGGTGTTTTTTATGACATGTTATTGACACTAAGCCCGTCGAACTAATTGAAAGAGCCAGAGGTAACTTAGATAGAGATTTATGAATAAAACTGATTGAGATGGTCAATTTATTTCCTATAGTTTAATTTAATGTATATTTACCGGTCATTCCTTTATTATTACCTACCCTACGTAATAAAATATTAATATTGCCACATCATTTTATCTACTATATTTTAATAACACTATTAAATATACATTAAACGTTTTACTTAAACACCTAACATTTTACCTCTAAACAACCTATAAAATGTTACAAAAAAAAAACAATACCTCCCATGTTTTTGATAAAATCATAAAACGCCTTCTTAAGGTCGTTGAGTATACCGCAGTTTATGACTTAAAGCTTTTACAAAGATAGCTCTCTTTAGTAACGATACATAAATTTTCTCTTTTAAATCCACTAACAAAACAATACCTTACTTTACTATATTTTATAAACATTTTATATTACTTTACTTTTAAAATATTCTTTATTTCTTAATAATATTATACATATCAGGTTCTTTTACTAAACTATATTATTATTACATAATATGCCTTAAAACTAAGTTCGACTGGTTAGTCGTGCTAACCAGGACACTACAACGAGGCAACGCCCCGTTGGGGCTGGTCTTGACCCTGGTAAAAGGGATCCTGTTTTTACTTTTGTTTTTGTTCGGCCAGTTCCAGTAATCTTTTACTGCCATGAAAGAGTTTTGTCTTGTTTTTACTTTACGAGAATTTGGTATTAAATGGTTGCTATTATAGTAAATTTGCGCTTGTTTCACTGGAAAAACGGTACGAAAAAACCAGCTTTAATTACTCAGGTACATATGTAGCAAAAGGTTTTTGTCTTAAGACTTGACTAAAAGTTAGAAATTATCGGGATTTGGAAGTGGGCGGGACTTACTCCCGTGGTATGGAAAAATGGGATTACTGTCTTGTCCGTCTGTTTGTGTCCTTTCCAATTTATTTGCTTTACAATGTTTACTTTATTTTGTTCGGTTTTGTTATATAACTTATTTTTGAACTTTAATAAAATTAATTTGGCCTGTTTTGCAAATAAATTGGAAGTCTATGGTATATAGGTCTGTGTAATGGGCCGTCCTGGTGTCTTATTCTTGTTAAGTCTCTTGTTAGTAATGCGTTCTGTGGTTGTGTCTCGTAAAATTGTTGCGATATGTCGAATACGTAGTCTTTTATGTATTGTATATTTGTCGCTTGATGTAAGTGTCGCAGTGGCGTTAGTCTTCTTTCTGATAATATTTGTCTAAGTACTATGTTTTGTAATTTTTGTAGTCTTCTGTATTGCCAGTCTGATATACTGCACCAAATTGGGGCGGCGTACGTCATGTCCATGTCTCATTAGTCTGTGTAAAGTTTTTGCGGCTGCATAGTATTTCCGTGTTATGTTTGTTAGTTGTTCTATAAATAGTAGTCTTCTGTCTAGTGTCACCCCTAAGTATTTTAGTGTGTTTGTCGGTATAATTTCTTTGTTATTTATTTGTATATGTTGATTAATGTGAGTGTTATTGTGTTTTCTTGTTAAAACCAAACACTCACATTTATCCTCATTTATTTCTAACTTCCATTTTCCATACCACGGAAGTAGGGTATTTAGGTGGTTGGACAAATGCTGCCTGGCCACATTTGCATAATATGAGCTGGCATATAGTAGAACATCATCCACAAATATGGCCAGGTTAGAATTTGGGAATGACGGGATGTCAGCTGTATAGAGATTAAAAAGGGGTGCAGCCAACGTTGTTCCTTGCTGCAGACCCGCATGTAGCTTCACAGGGGCGGAAAAATCATTACTTACTCTTACCTTTAGAGATCTGCCATTAATGTAAGAATGTATTAGTGTGGCGATGTACAGTGGAAAGTTGTGTATAGTGAGTAGCTTGTATATCAGTCCATTGAACCAGACGCTATCAAAGGCTCGTCGGATGTCCAGGGCCAGAAGCACAGTAGTTTGCTCTTTGTCGATTTTTTCTATTGCTTTTTGCGCGACATGCGCTACTAGCAGTACTGCGCCTCTGCTATCCCTGAAGCCGAACTGTTCCTCGGGTATCATCTGGTCCAATTTCTTGATTTTAAGTTTTATATGTATTATTTTTTCCGCAACCTTCCCGAGACTGCTTAGGAGGGCGATTGGCCTGTATGAGCCGGGGTCATTTTTCGGCTTCCCGCTTTTCAATACAGGCACTATAATCGCCCTCTTCCACTGACTCGGGAAATGCTGCAGGAGAAAAATAGTGTTTATTATGTAGTGTAATTGAATGACAGACCTCCTCGGCAAGTTTTTTATGACGATGTTGGTGATTTCGTCCTCCCCTGGAGCTTTGTTGTTTTTTAACTCTTTAATTACCCTATACAGCTCCTGTGGATTGGTGAATAGGGTGGGTAATATTGGGGGTGGTATTGGGTATTTATTTTTTATAAATTTGTTAACGTAGTTTGTCACTTCGTTTTGTTCCAGTGTGGTATTGGGCTTTCCCGCCCACATCGTAGCGTACTGGTTGGCCAATGTCTGTGCTTTTTGTCGGTTTGTCTGTGGATTCTGGGTAAAAGATGGAATTTCTTCCCTATTTGTTTTTGCTCTTCTTACCAGGGTCCACAGGGAGTTGTCCCTTGTCGATACGTTTGTAATTATGCTTGCCCATGTATTATTTTTGTGCTGTCTAAGTCTTTGTCTTATTTCGTTTTGTAGTTCGTTTGTTAGTAGTGCGTCTTGCGCATGTCTTAGTCGCTGCCATCTTTTTCTAGTACTGTTCTTTAGTCAAGTATGTCTTCTGGTAGTCGTTTTTCTGTCTGTTCTATTTTTATTTTTGTCGCTATTTTACTTGTTGCGTATTGTATATTTTTTGTTAGTTTGTCTACTTCGTATTCAAGCTGTTCCGTCGTTTGTATGTTGTTTGTAATTTGTGTTCTTTCGTTTAAAATTTGTCTAAATCTGTTCCAGTTCGCGTTTTTGTAGTTCCATGTCGTTCGTGGTTCGTCTTTCTGCATGTCTGTGTCGATTTTTATTATCGCTGGTAAATGGTCAGATGGCAGTTCATCTATTGTTTTCAGTTCTGTCAGGTTTTGTACGTTTTTACTAAGTGCTATGTCCAAGTATGTCGGTCTTTGTAAGTTTTTGTAACATGTCGGTTTTGTTGGTAAGTGTATTTGTACATTGTTTGCGTCTATGTAGTCCCTTAGTACTGTGCCGTGCTGTGTGTTGTTTGCCGCTCCCCATGTTTGATGTCTTGCGTTGAGGTCGCCCAATACCAACACTTTTTGTCCCTGTTGAAATAGAAAATGCAGGTCTTGGTCCTGCAAATTATGCGCAGGGGGGACGTAGCAACTTGTGAATATTAGTTCATTTTTTAATTTTACTGCAATGTGCTCAGTTAATGAATTTGTTTGATTAATCAAGGAATGTGGAATAGTGTTTTTAATGAAGATTGCTACCCCTCCCCCTCGCTGGTTTCTGTCTTTCCTGTAAATGTGATAATTTCTAACTTTTATTTTAAAGTTTTGATTTAATTTGGTTTCAGTTAGAGCCAAGATATCGACTTTGTACCTGAGCAAGAATTGCCTTAATTCGTCCATTTTTCCAGCTACTCCGTTTGCGTTCCAAGTGGCTAGTACCAAGGAATTACGGAAGGCTAATATTATAATTGTTCACATTTTATATTATAAATCCATACCAATCCACGACTTTCGCTTGCTTATGGAAAACAATAATAAAAATATCCTCATTATTGAAAAAAGTTTTTTAGCGGCAGGCGGACAAAGTGGTGCATCTATCTTTTGCATTAAAGTACACAGGGACGCCAAAGGTAATGGGTTCCCTGGGGCACAGGTAGACAATAACAGGCTGTTTCGTTCTTGTTAGAACTCATCAGAAAGCCATAACCTGTAAGCAACTCCAAGTACAGCGAGACCATTCTTTCAAGGCATTTTTAAGAAATAAAAACCGCGATGAAAACGCAGTAACGCCATCAGTAGGAATCAACTCAATGCATGGCTATATCTATATGACAAAGCCGAACAGACCCGAACAAACTAGTGCAATGAACTGGGACCACTCAGTGGGTATAACAACCAAACAGGGTGAACACAATGGGTAAAACCTGGCCTAAGTGTATCCGGCGCAAGGACAAGCCCTCAGCAAAAAAAAAAGCAATACATTTTATAATTAGTATGTTGTAGTCCTAAGTCAAATTTGTTTGAAAGATACAATATGTTCGAATAAATATAATTTACAAAAATTATTACAAACTTTATAGGGGCCATTTTGACCTATGTATTAATTTAACCCAATACGCCACTGCTTAAAATGCTTTTAAAGTTACCTAATACACATAGCTACAAAAAATATTTGAATCAAACAATTTTCCGTTCCACATATTTTCTTTATGGATGAGCAGTTCAAAGACGTTAATATTTAACCGAAATTTCACAAAAAAAAAACGTTGGTGGTTTAAAAACTTACTAGTAAGTTTTGACAACAAATCTTACAACTATTTAATAAATACTTTGAGGAAATAAAAGTTTCTTACTTATATTTTGAAAAATAAGGACAAAAAGAACGAAATTAAATAAGTCATCATGATAAAGTAGGTTCGTTGTATGAAGTCCGATGTCAAATTAAATCCTCAAAAGATATTATCGCTTTTTCAACAGTAAGTCGGTTAAGTTAGAATACCTTCGCTGTACTTGATCGTCCGAACATGACATAACGCAAGATGAGATCAGAATTTCTTGGTTGCGGGAGACGCTATACACTTCCCACTCGGTAGGTCATACAATAATGTATGAGAACGAGAATTGAAAGCACCGAGGGTGCCTCGTATTTCTGAGGATTATGATTAGGAGCCTGCATTAAGCATAGGTTGCCTCGGAAATGGCCAAAGCACCGAACAAGAAAAATAGTACATTGTATACCTAGTAGGAAGAGCTGAACATTCCCGGACGACCTTAAAGATTGTATGTAGAGGCGCAAGCGGAGACTGACAATACCGAGTCTGGGAATGTGGCCTTTTCTACGAGGTATACATACTATTTTTCCGTAAAAATTGAAAATTATTAAAAGGACATAACTTATTACAATCAACTTGGTAAAATTTTAAAATAAATATTATTAACTTTGTTCACAAATAAAGGATGCCATTAAATATTTGTGTTGTAACTATGGAAACACAGTAACATTGAATTGTCAAACTTACATATTTTAGTTTACAAGTAGCCGTACAGAGATAATATTTCCTTACAGTACAATAATAAATATTTCCTAACAGTTATTTTCCGTTGCCTAGCAACGACTAAGTGGAAGAAAATATTGACTTTTTCTTTCAGAAATTTTATCAAAAATGTCAATATTTCCGATCGATTTTCGGAAGAGGAATATTTCTTTTTAATTTAAGCCATACTGCAGATAACAATTTAAATGAGTAAAGTAAAAAATAAAGTAGAGAAAATAACAAATCACAAAAATGTATAGTAAGGCTTTTATATGTAAAGTTATTATCGCTATCATTGATTCTATAATGCCTTATATCTACAAATAAAAAGACAGACAGAATTTCATTTGTTACAGACCTTACTAATAGTTTGGCACTAGCATCTGTTTTTTGTTAAAGTATTGTAATGTATGGTAAATTTACCTTTTCTAAATATTTTTACTAAGTAAAATATAGGCCAAAGAACATTGTAAACAAAATTTACATTTACATTTGTTGGAGATTTGGTAACTTATGCGACGCGACCTCTATTCTCTTTGTGCTATTTAATTTAAGGATATCCCGCGTCGCTGATTAATAATTTCCGTTGTTAGTGTTGTACATAAAGGACTTTCCAGACTTACCTTTTTGGCTATTGTCTAAGTTTACACGTTATGGTCCAGCAGACAAGATATTGCTTTTAATATTAATGTATAGTATTTATTATTCTCGTCAAAGTCATAACTAAACTGCTGGACAATTGCTTTCGAGCAAGAAAAATTTCGCCTAAATTTAACAGTTAATATTTTCTGAACCAGATATGATATCGACCTACTGTTTTGAATTGTTGATAGATTCATTCCTTAAGAAACAATTATCAATATTGGATTTCCTTTAGCTGTCAGAAAATTTTATATACAGGGTGTTAAAGAAGACGATGATTTTGGCTCCAATTTTAGTAGCGTGTAACTTTCAAATAATATTTTTAAATTTTATCACTCTACGTCAATTAAATTACTGGTTCATAGCAAAGAAAGTAATTTGTCAAATTTTTGATATCTGCAATATTTTAAGAAATACCGATATTTTTGGAAAACCTTGCTTTATTTTAACTTATTGGTAGCTAGATCTCACTGTGCGTTGTATCATGCAAACTTTGAGAGTGATAAATATACCTTATGAAAAGCTTAATTATGTTCAGTAGGTAACAAAAGTTGTACCTAAATGTTAAGATGTACAGTGGCGTACTTATAAACACCTATATGTCTATGGTTTACGAATATCTCACAACAACAGTACTTTCCAATATAAAACAATCGTGAAAAATTGTGAGCTACTCGTAAACCATAGACGTATAGGTGTTTATAAGTATGCCGCTGTACATCATAACATTTAGGTACAACTATTGTTACTGAATCAAGCTTTACATAAGGTATAATAATCACTGGCAAAGTTTGCACGATACAACGCACAGTGAGATCTAGCTACCAATAAGTTGAAATAAAGCAAACAAAAAATCAGTATTTCTTAAAATATAGCAGATATTAAAAATTTCACAAATTATTTTCTTTGCTATGAACTAGTGATTCAATTGACGTAAAATTTAAAAATATTATTGTGAAAGTTACACGGCATTAAAATTGGAGCAAAAATCATCGTCTTCTTTAACACCCTGTATATAAAATTTTCTGACAGCTAAAGAAAATCCAACATTAATAACTGTTTCTCAAGGGATGAATCTATTAACCATTCAAAACCGTTGATCGATATCATATCTGGTTCAGAAAATATTAACTGTTAAATTTAGGCGAAATTTTTGTTGCTCGAAAGCAGTTGTCCAGCAGTTTATATAAAAAATTATATTATTTGGAAATGATAATGTCACGTAGCCTGTGTTTAGGGGGGTCAGATGGGTAAAATAAGGGTAGACAGGTTTTCAATAAAAATACTATAAATATATTAACCTACAATAAACGGGTTACACTTAAACCTTGGTATAAACTTACGTACATTATATGATGTAGAGGCTGCTCCCAAAGGCGACGGTCGGGTGACGAGTGAAGACCCAGGTTATCAGACGCGTGGTGGTTGTGCGTGTACCACTGGTACCTACACTTCTACCTGTAGTGTCTGTCCTAGTGCCGGCTCTGCTATTTATATTACTTGAACTAGGTTGAGTTATTGATTGTAATATAAACAGTGCAAGCTTAGCATTTTTCTAGGACAGCATATTTTGTATGTTGAGAAACTGGGTCTTATAATAATGAAACTAAAAATTATTATTTTTTGGGAAAAATTACTCTTTTCATGACATATTTCCCTCGCCGATGAAAGCTGGCCCCTAGCTTTAAGTCTGACAGTAACAATTTCTGCAAAGCTTAAAACTTATTCATATAAATAATAATTGAAATATAAGACATCATAAAATGTGAGGTGGTACAATATTTTGAGTATACAAGAGAAAACAATAAATAGTTATAATTAATACAATAATGTCAGATCTGTAACAGTATAAATGCTTGAAACAAATTTATTTTGAACATAACAATGGTTAATATTCTTTCGTAAAGGTCGCACTGAAGTTCCAACACACTTTTATTCAAAGAGTCTCGCGCGGAAACACACCCGATACATTTTTAGTCTTTTCAATCAGTTCTGTTAGTTCTTCCCCATTGGCCCGTCCTCTTTGAACGTAAGAGAGTACAGGGACGTTCCATGATTGCACATTATCCCATGGTTCCATGATTGCCCATTGGCCCATCCTTTTTGAGCGTAATAGAGTACATGGACGTTTCAGGATTGCACAAACTTTAGGGAGGTGGCTGATACTGGCGTTGGATGTAGCCAGAGTTTTCCCCCCGTCCAGTGAGTTCGGCCTCCGTAACTTATTTTAGGCTACGCTGATGGAGCAATGTGGGTTGCAGATAGCCAAGTTGAAAGTGGTTGCATTTTCGGAGCAGTATTGTTATTGATAGTGCTCTTTGGCTATACCATTGTTAGCCAAATGGAAAATGTTTGATCATGTCCATACTGGAAGTAAGTTGTGCCCTTGTAGTCGTGCTGAGGATGGTTCATGGTCACATTATAGGTGTACCGTGCCTTTAGTTGCTATGCAACATGGGGTGGAAACTGGTTTTGGGTGTGATCCGGCTTTTGGGTTGGTAGTGGTTGGACTTCGTGTGGTACATGTAACAAAGTAGAAAACCAGCAGTAACGAGAAAAAAAAATAATTTACATATTAAGATAATGATTGGGAAGCGGAGAAAATTTCAGACCTTTTTACACATGATAATAGTTTGATGAGAGACTTGGACGACTCCTTTATTTTAACGATCTAGAGAAGTGATATTTAATTTTATAATGCTCTCTTTGTACATATAGTCTTTCTCTTTGTGTGCTACTTTAATCACTAATTGTTTATGAGGTTAGGTGGATATTCAACTCTGATGAGTCCTCTTCCATATCCTCCTACTCTCCATGGTCACATAATGACGCAATAATACATATTCGATAAACAATGTGAGCGAAAAAGGTAAACATTCAGCTTTTAGGCCATCTTCCATGTTCTCCTGTTTCGTTTTTACATTTTATTTGGAGTGTCTTTCATATCACCCCATTTCATACAAAAAATACAAACATCGTACGGAATCAGACATTATGTCTCTTAACTCCCTAATCTGAAATATACAATAGTAGCATCGTAATTAAAGAAAAAGTATATTGATCACATTATAAAATTTTGAGAACATTATTATAAATAGAGGAAAGAATGAAAAATCGCGGTTAACATCTTTTTTTAAATTTTCATATGTTGTTGTATAAAAGGAGTAGTCGAATTCTTCATTTGTTTAACATGACATCTTATATCCTAATGGTTCCTCTAAAATATATGTGTTAAAAACAGCTTATACAATTCGGTTTTTTGATCTTTTTTTTTTTTTCACATTTCTATGTTAAAGTCCCTGCTATAAAAAAATATGCTTTTGAGGTTGCAACATGAATATCTTTTTACATTATTTTTTACAGTAAATTGTTGTACCACCATTACCTAAGTTAAGAAAATTGAATTTAAAAATAAGATCATTGATTATATTAGTATTTACATAAGTATTTACCGTCTAAAGTTTGTCATATCAAACTTGACAGTCTTCCAAGTTGGATAGGGAACAAGATAGACTTGTGCCAGTAGGTATTCGTAGGTCTGTTGGTAATTCAAGAATAAATTGTCTTTGTTCAGTAGTCTTACTTTGCTCAACTGTGTCTGCGTCTGTACTCGTCCTGTGTGTTTTGTGTTTGGCTAGTTGTACCCACAACATTGTGTATTTTGTTAAAAGGTACAAAATAAATAATGCGAATGCTGTGATTAGGACTCCTAAGAATATATCGTGCTCTATGTAGCTATTTTCAGCTCGGACTGGGTTAACAAGGTTGGGTAGAACAGTAAATGCATTTGAATTTCTAAAGAAGAGTACAGCCAATAAAACTGATAGGATGATATTCCAAATTAAAAAAATGCTTCCGCTTGTTAAATTGTGGCTTTGAGGTAGGGTGTATTTAGTGTTGGTGTGGAGGGAATTTAAAACTTCTTGGATTTGGTCGTTTGAGGATGTTATGTTAACGTGTGGGATTGTTAGTGTCCAATTGGAATTTATTGATTCATTTAGGTCGACGTACTGAGGTGCATTGGGTAATTTAGGATTTAATATAAATGACTTCAGGTTTGACCATGCTGCTGGAAGGATATGGATAACGGATGCTTCATTAAGTGGGCTGTCCCCACAAGGAAATCGTTTTGGAATAATTATTTCGTCGTCTGTGACTAACTCGCAGTTACAAGGTACGGAAATTTTTGTTGCTCCGGGAAAGGTGTAAGATTCCTTGGGAATATTTGTTGTGGTGTTGGGGCAACTTATTTTTGAGTTTGGCTTTGGATGTGTTATGATGTAGCTTTCCTGTGTTATTTCAGAGATTATAGTTGTATTAGACTTGTGACATTGCATGGGGCAATGATAACTTAGTTCGGTAACCGTTGCGCCTTGAAAAAGTTTTTTTGCACAGTTAGGTCCTTGAAAGGAATCTGCAGAAAAACGTGGGATGTAGCAGAGTTGGTCATCGAAGGGTCTGCAGTGTCTAAGCCCTGTGCCTGATATTTGGCGAATATCTGAAAGTTGATTGTTATTTTTGTAAGATACTGCTAAGTATAAGTCTTGATGTTGAATGATGCATGTTTGGTTGTGCCAAGAGAATGGTATGGTAATTAGTTCAAATAATTCCCAGTTATTTGATTTTTGCCTTATGGGTATCCTTATATTTATAAAAATGTTATGTAACTAGAGATTTTTTTTATGGGTATTGCGAGGTTTTGTCCATATAGGCTTAATTCTTTTTCTAATTTTAGAAGATCATGTGTTAAGATTTCTGGCTTTAAGATTGATATGGGTATGCGGTTTTGTATACAAGAGTTTAAAATACCTTGCCTTTTGATAGCCCTAGTTATTTTTATTTGACTTTTTATAGTTGTGAATTGTCGTTTTAAAATGGAAATTATATCAGTAGAAAAACGGCTTTCTTCTTTTATAAAGGATTTTCCTAACTCATTGGCATACTCCTCTATTTTTCGTAAGTGTTTTTCTGTCGTAGTGAAAGCTGTAGCTACTGAATTTTCGTAATGTACAAATTTTTCCGATTTTTGGGATATCGTTGTGATAGTTTTAGACAGAGCAGCGTTTAATCGCGAAACCTGTGCTTGAAGGTTCCCTTCATCCATGACTAGAGAATCTAGTTTACGTTGAGTAGCCACCCCGCAACACCAAGATAATCCCTCTCCCAAAAAGTCTAGAGCGCGCTTCTTTCTAAAATCGTTGGGAAGTTTAGGGTAATTTTTTAGGTATTGAGTGTTAAAATTTTGTTCGAGAGAGTGAAATTCCGTTGCGAAAGCCTGTTCAAGGTTATTTAATCCATTGTGGAAAAAACATTGCGATTCAGAAAAATTGCAGGGGCTGGTACTTGTATTATCAGGACCTGTTATGTCTACCTCGTACCATTTTGTTCCATAGGTCAAAGGTATAGTTGCTTCGTACATGATGGTTGCAGGAAGGGGGCGCCAGAATGCTCCAGCTGAGAGTTCTAATCTATGCATGCTGGCAGGGTGCAGAACAAGTAACATTATAAGAAACCTATACGAAAGTAATATAAAAATTAGAATATATATTTAAGTATGTACATGTATATTGTTTTATTTAACCTAAAATAATGAATAAATATGACCGTAATATGAGTAGGAATATATATTAATATTAATTACTAATCAGTTTCTTTAATGGGAATAACTTCCGGTGTCCATGGATCATTATATGGTAAAATGCGACTGACGTGAATAATTTCTTTTTTGGCTGTTTGGGCGTGCCCTTTTCGAATTTCGTAATTAACTTCGCTAATTTTTTTGTTAATAACGTAGGGACCGAACCACCTTAAAAGTAGTTTCTCGCTTCTTCCCACTTTTCTAACTGGAGTAAAAACTTTAACTTTATCGCCTTCTTGAAACTCTAAGTTTCTATGCTTTCCGTCATAGCGTTTTTTGTCGGTAATTTGTTTCTGCATGATGTTGTTTATTGCCTCAGATCTAACTGCTAATGCCATTTCCCGTAATTTGAAGGTGTCTGTTGCAATATTTTCCTGCATTAGGTTTGCTTCTGTTGGTAGTATTGGTTCACGACCGTATACTAACATAAATGGTGAGAATTTAGTTGTTTCTTGTCTAGCTGCATTGTAGGCAAAGGTCACTAATGGAAGTGCTATGTCCCAGTCTGTTTGATTTGTGTTAGTATAAAGAGAAAGCATATCTGCTAGCGTTTTGTTGAATCTTTCGGTTAGTCCATTGCAGGCTGGATGGTAAGCAGTTGTGTACTGATTCACTGTGCCCATACTTTTTGTGAGTTCTCTTACTAACTCTGAACGAAAGGTTTGTCCCCGATCGCTTAGTAAGTACCTGGGTGCACCATGGCGAGCAATAATATTTTCTAAAATGAATTTTGCCACGGGCTCGGCTTTTCCAGAAGGGAGGGCTTTTGTTTCAGCCCATCTTGTCGCATAATCTGTAGCTACTATAATAACTGTTTTACCCGTCTTGCTTCTTCTAAATGGTCCTAGAATGTCTATTCCAACTCTTTCGAACGGCGTGCCCACTGGAATAGGTTGTAGGAAACCAACAGGTTTTTTGTTTTCCTGACCTTTCCTGGCCTGGCAGTCGACACACCCTTTGACAAATTTTTCTACGTCTTTTTGTAGACCTGTCCAATAGTACCGATTTCTTATCTTATGGAGAGTTTTTGCTATTCCTAAGTGTCCTGACAGTGGGTCGCAGTGATGGCTAAAAAGAATTTCTTGGATAAGGTGTTTCGGGATTACGAGTAAATTTTCTAGACCTTCTGGTAGGGGATTGATCTTATAGAGGACACCGTCTATCATGCGGAAATTTTTTGCCCTTCTTTTTAGACCTATAGGTAAAGTTAGATTATTAGGGTTACGGACAGCTTCTACCAAATTTTTTATATCAATGTCTTTTGCCTGCTCACGGGTTATGTCTGAGGATTCTAGGAGAAACGTTGGGATATCGTCTACATCCACTGCACAATTTTCTTCTGCCTTAAGAACCGGGTTTCTGGATAGGCAATCCGCATCTTTGTGAGCGGATCCACTTTTGTGCACCACAGTGTAGTCGTACTCTGAGAGTTTTAGAGACCATCTTGCCAGACGGCCCGTCGGGTCTTTCAGGGAACGAATCCAACAAAGCGCGTGATGATCTGTAACAATTTTTACAGGTCGGCCATATATTAGGTGCCTAAGGTATCCTAGTGACCATATGGCTGCTAGTCCTTCAAGTTCGGTTATTCCGTAATTTTTTTCGGCTTTAGACAAACTGCGACTGATGTAAGCTATTGGGTGGGGTAATGCATCAGGTCCCTCTTGGAGTAAAACGGCTCCAATGCCAATTGTGGATGCATCCACTCGTAGTTCACATCCTATACGCGGGTTAAAGTGTGATAAGACGGGTGCTGTGACAAGTTTTTTCTTTAAAGTTTCAAATGCATTTTGTTGTGCCGATCCCCAGATACCGATTGCTTCTTTTTTGGTTGCTTCATGTAAGGGTCGGGCTATGATCGAAAAATTTTGTATGAATTTTCTGTAGTAATTACAGAGTCCTATAAAGCTCTGAATTGATTTGACGTCTTTAGGCACAGGGAATTCTTTTATCGCTATTAATTTATCTTCATCTGGTGAGATACCGTCTTGGCCCACGGTGTATCCTAGAACCTTTACTTTTGTTTTGGCGTACGTGCATTTGCTAGGTTTGAGGGTTAGTCCTGCATCCCTTAGTCTTTTAAAAACCTTGCGTAGTTTTTTAATATGTTCTTCTTTTGTTTTGGAAAATACCAAGATGTCATCAATGTAAATTACTACGTCCTTCCATTTCATTCCCTGGAATACTTTATCAGCTAGCGCCTGGAATGTACAGGGTGCGTTGCATAACCCGAAGCTTAGTACATTGAACTCGTGGGATCCATGTCCTTGTGCTACGAATGCTGTGTATTGTTTCGAATTTTCTTCCATCGGTACCTGAAAATACCCACTGAACATATCTAGGCTACTATAATACTTGGCATCTCCAAAATATGTTAAAATGTCGTCGATAGACGGAATTGGGTATGACGATTTCCTGGTTACATTGTTAATTTTACGGTAATCGACGCAAAATCTTACGGATCCATCCTTCTTTTTGACAAGCACTATAGGGCTGGCCCATGGTGAATGACATGGCCTAATAATGTCGTTTTTTAGCATTTCTTGGATTTGTTCGTCTATAGTTTCTCTCTCTTTTTGGGACACTCTATAGGGACGGCACTTTATAGGCTGTGCATCACCGACATCAACGGACAATGGCACGTGGGGAAGAATTAAAGGCGACAAGTCTCCATAACACCTACTTTATTATATAATATAAAACGACAGTTGAACGGTTACATAAAATTAAGTTTTACTTACAACATTATTAACTAGGGACGAGCTCTCTAGGGCAAAGGGCTGATAACCGGAACAGGACTCTGCGCTGCTACTGACCCAATATTACTTATCTGGACCGAGTCGTATCTGCCCAAAATTGTGTCGACCGAGTGGTTTCTAACCAAATGATCGGCTTGAATGGTATTGACCAAACCGGTCGAGACCCGAATGGTCCCGACCCCCGAATGGTTTTAACCCGAATGGTTTGTTTTTATTTAGTCGTCATCGCCGAACAGTTCAAGAAACCTTTTCCTTAATTTGTCTGTTAGTTCAGCGTTATTTTTTGTTTTGTGCAATTCTGCACCGGTTCCCTCAAAAAAATTGATATTAGTTATTGTAGGCGTTACTGGAAAACCTGTCTCCTTGTGGTATTTTATTTCTAGTTCTACGTTAGCTCCCGTTAAAAGTTTTAATTTATTTTGCCGTTTTCGTTCTCTTTGGTGTTTGTTCAATTTTTTCCTGGCCATTAAAACTTAAAAAAAATGTTATCTGTAGATTCCTGTCGTAAAAAAAAAACTTAAAATCGGCAAAACGGAAAAGTGTTGAAAGGGTTAGTTAGTGCCTTAATTTTTTACCAGCGTTAACGGGCACAAAATTACGTACTAACTTGTACTGTCGATAGTGACTTTAAAGCTCCGCCAGCGTGAACTAGGCACAGAGTAAAATCGCTATCAATCGTATGGGGTACAACAACCCTAATCTCGCCAGCGTTAACGGGCACAAGGTAGGTTTGTTTGTATTTGTTGGTCTGGATAACCCTAATCTCGCCAGCGTTAACGGGCACAAGACGGGGTTATATCAGAACTCTCAGGGGCTAGAAAATATCGTTTAGGAAAAAACACAAAATTTAAAGAAAAAATACCTATTATAATAATTCTAACCTCGCCAGCGTTAACGGGCACAAGGCGGAATTATTAATAATTTACGATTTATATAATGCTAGCCCGCCAGCGCGAACTGGCACAGGACAGAATTATAGTCAACCTCTCGGACACAAAAAAAAATATTATTATAAAAAATAAAATAATGTCATTATATAGAAAAAATTAGAAATATAGGCACTATGAAGGTAAAACCTCAAAAAAAAATGAAATAATATTAAAACACTTGGTAAGTTAGGAAGAACTTACCAATGAGAACAAACACGGCGCCTCCACCAAATGTCACGTAGCCTGTGTTTAGGGGGGTCAGATGGGTAAAATAAGGGTAGACAGGTTTTCAATAAAAATACTATAAATATATTAACCTACAATAAACGGGTTACACTTAAACCTTGGTATAAACTTACGTACATTATATGATGTAGAGGCTGCTCCCAAAGGCGACGGTCGGGTGACGAGTGAAGACCCAGGTTATCAGACGCGTGGTGGTTGTGCGTGTACCACTGGTACCTACACTTCTACCTGTAGTGTCTGTCCTAGTGCCGGCTCTGCTATTTATATTACTTGAACTAGGTTGAGTTATTGATTGTAATATAAACAGTGCAAGCTTAGCATTTTTCTAGGACAGCATATTTTGTATGTTGAGAAACTGGGTCTTATAATAATGAAACTAAAAATTATTATTTTTTGGGAAAAATTACTCTTTTCATGACAATAAGATAATAACGGGCGTTTTTGCTCAAACACTTGTTCTTTAACATACATTTATTAAGCAGCAACTCTTTAGACGATCGATTTAAAAAAGTATGGAGTGTTTCTCTAAGACATCTAAAGAGTTATTAATTTAAATATAATAAATCAGTTCCACAAAGCTGTCTTTACACTTGTGAAGTTCTTTGTAAATTTATTGAAGGAGTTAATCTTGAATTACTTCGTGAAGTTGGTAGTTTTTGCACTGTACATCAGCTGATAACACAATAAGTTTTTTTCACAACTCATCATAATAACTTCTTTGAATATAAAATAATTTGGTCATTTAAAGATTTCATTAAAAAATGTAAATATTAAAATTATTTTGAAAGTTTTTTAAAGTCAATAAAAATATGTTTCACGAAATATGATTTTTTATACAAAGAGCATAAAAAATACTAATTATTGCATACGAGTGAGTACACATACTTTGTAAATCATTTTCTACGAAAGGAACAAATAATAAATAGGTATATTTTAAATTATAGCCTAAGCCTAAATACTTTCATTAATAAATCGAGATATTAATTTTTTTTTGCATTACTTTTAGAGACTTTAAATTTTTTACTGAAATCTTGTACTTTGGCGTAAGCTTAATTTAAAACATATTTATTATTTGTTTTTTTGGTAGAAAATGATAGGTACAAGGTATGGTTACTTTCTCAGCAAAATAATGTTTAAGTGAAATTGCATTTTTCCTAATGTAAATCTCATTAAACAAAAACTTTTAAAAAAAATTACTTTTTTCGTATCTCGCCCTTTTTAGTCCATTTGTCCTCTTCTAAATCTTATCCGTGGACATACTATGTATAATTAATATTTTTGTAGAGTATAATGCTATATCAATGCCCTATTATAGTCTATTTCAGAAAGGTGTAGAGTAATAAAATGGGAAATTCCGTCTAGTTTCGCTCAATTTCGGTGTTGGCCATAGGCGCAGGTAAATTTAGTGCATTAAAATATTTATGATAACAAACCAAAGAAAAAAAAAGAAGATAATTTGATAAAGAAGGAACTATTAGCTATAGCAAATTTACACAAACATCGTTTTATAAAATATGCCGTATAAGATATAGCTAAAAAACATAGTGTAACGGTGCTGCGCACACCGCCATATCAATACGAACTAAATCCTATAGAACTTAAATGGGCGCAAGTGAAAGGATTTGTAGCACGATACAACACGACATTCAAAATGAAAGACGTTAAGCTAATGTTTGATTAAGCTAATGAGGAAGTGACACCAGAGAACTGGCGAAAAGCAGTCCATCATATCATTAAAGAAGAGGAGAAAATGTGGAATCTTGACCACTTGATCGATCGGACCGTCGACCCGTAAATTATATATAATGTCAAGAGGAGATGACAGTTCCTCAGATGACGAAGTATATTATGATTTTTTTATAATTTAATTTCTGTATAATGTATTTTTTGAATTTTGTATTTCTTGATAATGTTAATAAAAAATAAGTGTACTAATGCTATGTGCACAATGCACGCCTTTGTCACACCATTTTCAGTGTTTGTAAATGGATAACAATAGGTAAAACCCATAAATTGATCCAAACCGGGGTGGTACTACCTGCACTTGATGAAAATAAAGAATTTTGTTATGAAATCAATGCCAAATTATGAAAATGTCTTAAATATTCGTTGGGTCACTCTGTTGTCCCTTTGCATACCTAATGAGCTTTTATTACTCTACACCTTTCTGAAATAGACTATAACTATACATTTTTTATTAAATATTATAACCGTTAATGAATAAAATTCGAATAGAAAAGAAGAAAAGATTATCACAACCTTTTTAAATTGAAATATTAACGGGTTTGTTACAAAATACTTTATTGGGGTCCTATTACAATATTTGGTTTGTTATCAAGGACTCAAAGCATAATCGGTATTAGAAGTAAACAATTTCTAATGGCGCCTTACTGCCGGATCATTTTGTCTTCAATATGACATAAAATTTTGTGTAATAAATAAAAATATAGGTTAGCCAATTAAAAATATATTTAATATACATTTATGCTCTATGGATCAGTGGCGTATTTAGGGGAGAATTCGGAAAGTTTGCAACCCTTTCCCAAATGTCCCAAACTAATCTTTAATTTAAATTCAACCTCTGTTTCACGTCTATGTTCTTTTAAACAAAAAACAAAACATTAAGTACCTAAATAAAATATTGAAATTTAGTGTCCGTTAAAATATATAGAAAGTAACATAGCGGCAAACGGATAGAGTAGTTAGTCTATCTTTTGCAATAAAGTACACAGGGACGCCAAAGGTAATGGGTTCCCTGCGGCACAGGTAGATAATGACAGGCTGTTTCGTCCTTAACGAGACTCATCGGGAAGCCATAACCTGTAAGCAATTCCCATTGCAGCGAAAATATTTTCATCATATTAATAATAAAAATATGATGAAAGCCTAGTATCGCCATCTGTTCAAATCAACTCAATGCAAAAAAATAGCCATCTAACGTGAAAATATGGAAGTCATAGAACTATAAATAAATCAAGCACGGAACGGCCACCAATCCAGTATATGAAACATTTTTGCGCATTCCTAGACATCTCTACGGTTTTGTAGATTCAGATCTAGATCGCGCTGCAGTCGCCCACTGGTGTGCAGCACTAATCCATGCCGTATGCCGTGTAAGAAATAAATAAATAAAATAGTGAAACTTAGTGTCCATTAAAATATATGGAAAGAAACTTAGCGGCAAGTAGTAGTCTATTAGGTACCTAATTTTAAAATGTTCTTGTTAATGTTTTAAGTTTTTATATTTTAAAATTAAAGAGCCAGAAGCCGCTACAAATATCAAAAAAAAAATATTTAAACAACCAAACATGGTTTAGTTAAAGGGGATAGAGGTAATATATTAATTTACGAATTTAGTAGTTAAGTGAATTATAACAAACTTTGAGCCTGGCTCAAGAAATTGTCACCTGTGGCGCTTTTCACCTTTTCAATTAGTGGCTGACCCCTTCCCCTAAAAGAAAATCTAATGACGTCACTAGTATGGATCAATCCTTAAAGACCGATAGTTTTCATACAAATATCGAATATGATTACAGGTTTATTTAGAATCATTTTAAATATGTTTGCAAACAATTGATCATTTAAATTATCGGCAAGTTTAGGTTCAAACAAACAGCCTGATAGTCTTTATGCGCTTGAAATTATAACTATGCTAAGATTTAAATTAAAAATCATTTAACAAACATGTACAGGGACATTATTTTAAGTGTCTCACCCGATGGGCGACTTTGCTATCAACCAGAATAAAAAAACAATTATGTATTCCCTAACAGCTTTTAGTGAAGAAGCCAAATTTGATGTCAAAAATCTATGTTTACAAATTTGACAGATACGACGCCATATTGGATTTTCTTAAATGGCAACCCTACCGTATGATTATGTGTTTTAAGTATCTCACCCCATTAAAAAATAGAAGCTATGTGATTAAAAAATAAATTTCAAAATGGCGTCGTATTTGTCATTTTTTGACATCCGGCATATATGACAATTAGGCAATCCAACGATGTGTCCAAATGGCGGCTGGCTGGCAAATACTGCGTTGTAATTGGTGCACGTGACCATTAAAATAATGTTGCTGGTGGCATTTAACTGGTGACTCAATGCTTTTTGCCATCCAACCGCCATATTGAATCACGTGGTTTGGATTCCCTAATAGCATGGATGGCTCCACCATAATAAATTACGTATCTCCAAAAAAAATTGATTTTTTAATCACAAAGTTTCTATTTTTTAATGGGGTAAGATACTTAAAACACATAATCATACGATGCAGTTTTTGATACGGTCGTATTTCGGTAAGGGTTGGAAATAAATATCGACAACTAAATATTTTTGAAATCGGACCGCGAAATGCATTACATTGATGTAGTTATAAATATGAGTTGCCATTTAAAAAAATTCAAAATGGCGTCGTAACTGTCATTTTCTGACATCTGACATATATGACAATAGCATGGGTGGCTCCGCCATAAGAAATTACGTCTCTTCAGAAAAAATTGAGTTTCTAATCTCAAAGCTTCTGTTAATTCGATAACAAACTCACCAACTTCGAAGCCTCGTATCTCCGGAACGGCTGAAAATAAATATTGACAATTATACATCCTTAATGTTGGAACAAATAGGCGATTGCACCTGGCTTACTATTAGGTAGGGTTGCCATTTAAGAAAATCCAATATGGCGTCGTATCTGTCAAATTTGTAAACATAGATTTTTTTTGACATCAAATTTGGCTTCTTCACTAAAAGCTGTTAGGGAATACATAATTGTTTTTTTATTCTGGTTGATAGCAAAGTCGCCCATCGGGTGAGACACTTAAAATAATGTCCCTGTACTCATAAACACTGATTTTATTTCAGATTTTGCCACGTCATGTTTGAGAAATGAGAAAATATCTCAATTATTTGCCGCACGTTCTACTCCACATCTATTAATTGTCTGTCTTGCTTTTGCTTGAGTTTTCTTATTACTTTACTCTAGCGAATAATCCTCCTTAAGGCGAATAAAATATTTATAAATAATCTATTCGGGTCTTCCGGGCTTACTCCCAAAACTACATTTAATAAAATATAATTGACCATTTCACTATGACTTTATCAGTTAATCAATAGATTAAACGTCCAAATTTGTAATACTTATTCTATTGTTTAGTTGTCATAAATGTCAATATCAATTTGCTCAAATATTTTTTGGCCGACCGGGCTCTTCAGATCATCAGTAAAATTGTTGGGCTTTCGGGCCTGTGCAGGGCTTTACCGGTCGTCCTAACAAATAACAAACATTATGCAGTACAGGCTGTGATATCGCAATACATATTTTAATTAAAAGATTAAAAGCTTATTTCTGTACAAGATTTTCCGTTGTCAAAATGTAATTATATTGAGATTCAGCTTAAAGTTGCCTTTGACTGTGTGAATACTGACCCTTGCTGTTTCATATCGTCGGTCACATTGAATTACGTGGACCAACTCGTAATTACTCGACTTTAATCTCTTTGATATCATAAGATTTTAAAGGCTAATGTCGTGTCATATTACACAAACCTTCGGACCTCCTGTCAAAATAAATTAATTAATATGACCTATTGCAAGTGTGCTATTTCCGAAAAGTAATCCACTTTACGTTTTCAAGCCATTTCATTGGGTTTGGTATAACAACCTTTCCAAAACATTAATTAAAATAATTCTTTTATCTAACCGAGTAAATGATATTAAGTAACTAATATATTATTCGATTTATTGTATTCTTGTATTTATAAAGGTAACAACTTTTCTGGTTTGTTGACCTATTTATAATCGATTTCATACGTTTCGTATTTTCTTATTTCCAAGTTATAAATGGTTGTTATCGCTACATTGATGGGATGTATATCATTTGTTGTGACAATTTAATATATTTAACATTCTTTCACCCGGAATGAGAAAGGTAATTTAGAAACACAATACATTTTCTGGTTTGTCTGGTAGTATTAAGATATATATTATTTTCTAACTACCTGAAGATGTATTATACATTAAGACGGAGAGAAAAAGGCATATTAAACAAGACAGATGGATAATAAAAAAAGTTGCGATATTTATGAGCGAGAACAGTTTACATACTGGAAAATACAATAATTTTTTGTCTAAATATTCGATCACTGTATTATATTGTCAACTGTCGTATTAGACACATACAACATACACATTAAAAAATTACATTCATCATCCATAACCGACAGGCAGTAATATATATACAGTCAGTTCATAAAACTATTATACAGGGTGTATCTAAAAGGTGCGGAAAAAAGCTACCACAAGTTCCTGAAGTGTTAATATGAAGATACAGAGTGTCAAAAGTTCAATTTGGTTTTCATTTTTTACAATTAATTTTTTTAATAATTGGTGTATTGTTACAATATTCGGCTTGGGGGGGTTTTGCAGGGTGAAAAATTAGAATCTGCTCTCATTTTTATTGTAAAGTTTAGAGGGCGCCACCTGCGGTACCTCGCACACATTTAAAACAAAATAACGTTTTTGAGCCACCATATATTTAACTTTTAAATAAAAATTCGGATTCCCAACGTCTTTTACCTAAAAAAGATATACGTGGTAAGAGTTGATTTGAGCAGCTGTTTTTGAGATATCTGGATTAAAAAAATTCACTTCGTGTATGGCCAGGTCTACATTTGAAGTGTAGGCGGTAAATTAAAAAACATCGCTAAAAACTGACTTGTGTACACGAAACGAATTTTTTAAATCCAGATATTTCAAAAACAGCTGCTCAAATCAACTCTTACCACGTAGACCTTTTTTAGGTAAAAGACGTTGGAGAATCCGAATTTTTAATTAAAAATTAAATTTTTTAAATGTGTGCAAGGTACCGCAGGTGGCGCCCTCTAAACTGTACAATAAAAATGAGACCAAATTCTAATTTCTCACCCCGCAAAACCCCCCTAAGCCGAATATTGTGATAATACACCAATTATTAAAAAAATTATTCATAAAAAATGAAAACCAAATTGAACTTTTGACACCCTGTATCTTCGAAATCATCCACTTTTGGACTAAGGACGTCGTAAATATACCCAGAGGCAGAGCGCATGACTCAGAACTAAATCCCATTATTTGTTCTTGTCAAGTTATATTTTTATATCTTTTATGTAGTATAGTCGTGTACGAGAATTGGTCACATTTTTTACATAGATGTATTTCAGATTTATAGGCGGATGGATCCCC
This sequence comes from Polydrusus cervinus, assembly GCA_935413205.1. Taxonomy (NCBI): domain Eukaryota; kingdom Metazoa; phylum Arthropoda; class Insecta; order Coleoptera; family Curculionidae; genus Polydrusus; species Polydrusus cervinus. The sequence continues at coordinate 22,876,156 of OW284520.1, read as the reverse complement.
TTGACCCTCCTCCCTATATACGCCACTGGATTTAGTGGATTATTTTGAAATTATTTGTTTGAGCATATTTTAATTTTGATGCACCAAGTTGCATGTACTCCTCCTGTATAACATTTATATAATATTGTACAGGGTGGGGACTTTAACTGAAATAAATTCGATATTATTAAAACTGCTGAAGTTGCGCCTACAAAATTAGGTATGTGGGGGTTTTGGAGCATGCGGAATTGGATTATGATGTCGGCGCAGTTGACAGATTTCTCAACTTTACGCTACACGTAGTAATTTTGGTATTTTAAATGGAATGCCCAATTTATTTTTATTGCAGTGAATTGGGCGTGTCAAGTTTAATAAGGTCCCAATTTTTTAAAATTTTATTTTTACTAGTTGCTGAGATATGACAACACAGCATTTTTAATTATCAGTTCAATTTTTTTAGAATGAGCATTAAACTTATCGGAAACGCCTAATGCTCAATCTAAAATAAAAAAAAATAATTTAATTTTATTTTTTTTAAAATGCTGTGTTGTCATGTCTCAGAAACTAGTGAAGATAGAATTTTGTTAATTTGGGATCTTTCTAAATTTGACACGCCCAATTCACTTTAATAAAAATAAATTGGGTATTCTATTTAAAATAACAAAATTACTACGTGTACCGCAAAGCTGAGATATCTGGCAACTGCGCCGACATCATAATCCAATTTCGCATGTTCCAAAACCCCCACATACCTAATTTTGTAGGCGCAACTTCAGCAGTTTTAATAATATCGAATTTATTCCAGTTAAAGTCCCCACCCTGTATAATAATAGTATAGTGTATTAAATCTTTATATTACTTATTTAGTTTCCCAAAAGCAAAACCTAAACTCTTGGGAAAGTATATTATTGTATATACTTATTTAAATAAATTTTGTATAAATACGTAATATGTAATATAATACTACTGAGAAATATTTACATATTTATGTATAATTCTATCCCAACCAATTTATTGGGTTTTTGAATTTGTCTTTTCGTTTTATAGAAATATATTAGGAGTGAAAGACATAATCGATGTTAAAACATTTCCATGTTCAATTCATAATTTTATCACAGCTGTGATTTAAAAAAATAATTTTTCATTTAAAAATAAACTATAATAATTGCCCGATTTTGCATCAATAATAAATTGTCATGTCTATCATTTCAATTTACAATGCCTGTATTTATTAAAACTAGACAAACCAATATAGGGGGAAATTAAAACTTTCAAATTTCAACCGATAATAATTTGCGTGAAATGCCCTTCCATCCAAATAACGACTTGTTTAGCAATAATTAATTGGTTAATAATTTGATTGAAAAATGGTAGACATAACCCTTATTCAATATAGTTCAAAAATCAGACAATAAATAATATGTATTTAACAGTTATAAATTTTACTAATAATTCGAGGGTAAATAATTTAAATTTCCACGTTAGCACATTTTTTAATGTAAAATTGAATTTTTTGTACTACAAATACTTACTACTAACATAAAATGGAATAAGTTATATGACCGAAGTTAGTGAGAGAATATCAGGTCCCCCGTAGCGCAATTGGCAGCGCGCTTGAGGTCTAATCGAGAGGTTCTGGGTTTGAATCCTAGCGGAGGCATTAAACTTTTTCAATTTTAATCGAGTCTGTACGCCGGCAAAAACATTTTTCAATTTAAAAATTATTTACAGACGCTTACATAACTACTTTAAAGTACAAATCGAATTAAATAATGTTATTTCACAATATTTAAAAATTGTTTACATCAACTTCCACATCGTCAAGAACGACTTGTCAGTAAAATAAACAAAATAAACATTCTCGCCGCTTCTAATGTCAAAGATAAATGGGCCTTAATGATCATGAATAACTTCATTTCCTATATAATGCCTTACGCAATTTGTTATCACTCGACTTACAGACTATACATGAACATTTTCACAGTAAAAAGGGCAAAATTTATAGTAAAAAACGGATTTGGTGAATTGTTGTAAATTTTATACTTATACTATTACATTATAAGGGAAAGTTGTCTATTTTGCATTGACACCTAAAATAAATAACCGAAGTAATACCCGAAACAACGCACTGATGAAGCCATAGTACATAATTAAAATAATATTTTAATTATCAAAAAAAAACTTATATGATATAATCGGCTTAGCTTGATGTCTAATATCTCCAGTTACTCTACGGCTCATAAGTTATGGGATACCCTGTATAAATAAAAAATCTATATATATAAATTTTATTTATCTTTCGCCCCGATAAATTGGCTACCAAAACATTGCCGGCAATACATTTTTTTCGATAGATTGGGATTAAATTAATTACCGCATATTTCAGGTGAACGAGTTCATCTGCTCCCTCCAAAAACAAATCAAAGATCTTGAGTAACGTATTTGCCTAGACGGGCATAATGTCTAAAATTTTCCTTTCTCAAAAATCCTAGTTTGGTTATTTTTTAAAACGTTTCGGATATTTAATATTAGTGCTCATCATTGTGGAAATGAAGCGTAACGGTACCGTCCTAGTTTCTAGACAACTGTGCATTCGTTTTTTAGAGAAATGTAAATCACAAAATATAATTCGTCCTCAGTCATTTATTTATAGTACTTGCAGTTTGCTGCTAACTTAATATATCTTTAGGTCTATTAACAGTTCCTTTTAAATATATGCAAATCAATTTTTTCTAAGGTTCCAATAATAATTTTTGTTTAATAGTAGGTATTTTATTTATAATTTCTGCATACCGGATATGAATTATGCAGGGTGATTCCTAAGTTGATACTTCTTTTTTAACTGTGTATAGAAGACATTAAAATAAACAACATTTTTAAATACCTTTTTTCAAAAAACTCAAAATTAAGGTACTTACATTCATTTATTACACTATGGATCAAATACGGTTCTGCCTAACTTGTCCGTTGAATAACATTAAGAAAACTTCTGGGTGTAGGATGAGCCCGCAAGGAAAAGTATTCTGCGTATTATCTCAAAGCAGCAGCCGCACTTTGACGACACTTTTACTTTACCATTTTCACGTGTCACCAATTTAAAATTAACTTGCTTCAGAAAAACACACCGCAGCGTATTGCCAAATAACCCACCACTGACCACTGCATGACTAATAAGAGATGAGACAAACAACTTAAATATAGCAGGCTACGTTTTGATGACCAGGCCCGAACTTAGATTTTTTACTTCTGTATCTCGCCTAAGTTTTTTGGAAAAAGGTATTTGACAGCTAAAACAGAAGTATTAACTTAGGAATTACCCTGTATATTTTAAGACATTTCCGAGTTAACTGTGGGGATGAAGGGAGATGAGGGAGAGGGGGGGGGGGATATAGAGAGACCGCACTAACAATCACTCGTAGTCAAAGACATAAATGGTTTAATGGCATCAATTACGTCATACGTCGAATAAGCCAAAAAAGGTATTGGGATTATATTTGATTTAATAGGGTTTGACATTTTCACTTAATTACCAAACTAGAGTAAAGTTAGACTTAGAAACACTTGCCGTAACTTGGGCTAAAATAGGTAACACCTGTGGCTAACGTGCCCATATCTTGACCCTTTGAGATTTGAATATAACTTGACTAAGCAGACATTAACATTTTCCAAGAACCGAGCGATATCTGCAGAGGCTTGGGAGAAGTTTGTATCCATTAGACCAACCGAAACTTGCCTTAACATATTTATAGGACAAACTCTGTTTGCGACAGTCTGATACGTTTGACATAAAACAGTTTAACGTTTAATTTCTGCCATTTTACACAGTAAATTATACCTACACAGAAATACCATCGATGGTAAGTATATTAACCTATCACTATTAAAAAATCAAACTATTGGTTCCAGACTTTAAACATATTAGGTATGGAATATCACATGTATTTATATTAGAAATATCACAATTCATGAAAATGAAGAAAACATATTCTTATGTTATGTACTAAACTATTAAATCAACAATTTTTGTCGTAGAATACGATATTAAAATTGTTTATATATTATGTTTGATATTTCTTTAATAATTTTTTAATTTTTATTAAATGGTAATAGGTACAGAATTGGGTTTTATGAAGTAGTTTTGTTTCACCACAGTAACACAAATGTCTGTTTAAAGGTTGGAGACAGTGATGTTTCTTGAATGATAGAAGAGTTTTGGACTTGCAGTGTCATTATTTATTTTACATCCCAACGTTTCAATTGGTAAATAGGTTGAGTCGTCTTCAGGTGAATACTAAATAAGTACGGTAACACAGCTCTATTTATACTAGCTAGGTATACTGGGCCATAACTGAGATTGGTGCAGTTATGCGTTCAGTTTGTGCGAGGTATTATCCTAAGATTACCTACATCTGTCTGTAAAGGAACATTGGTATACAGAAGAAAAGGAAGTACAACCAAGTTGTCAGTTTTGACGTCGAAAGTCTTTATACTAATGTTCCTGTAAACGATGCACTTAATATTATCAGAAGCAGACTTGAGGAAGGCCAGACTCTAAACGAAAGGACACCGCTACCTAATAATGGAACTATGAAATGAAACTATTAGAATGGTGCCTCAAAAACTCTTATTTTGAAGAAAATGAAAGGTTCTTCAGCCAAGTAGACGGACTACCCATTGCCAACATTTACATGGAATGGTTTGAATTCTAAGCAATGGAACAAGCAAAAAAGAAACCAAAAATGTGGCTGAGGTAAGTGGATGACACCTTCATTTTTTGGAATAGAAATTTTAGTAAGCCATCGTCTAAATGGATGTAATCGTGGAATAATACCAGGCATGAACTGAACGCATGACTGCACCCCTCTCAGTTATGCTCAAATGCACCTACCTAGTATAAATAGAGTTGTAGGTATTGTACTTATTTAGTATTCACCTGAAGACGACTGGAGATACTTACCAATTGAAACGTTGTGATTTAAAACAGATAAAAACAATGCAAATCCAAAACTCTTCTATCCTTTAAAAAATATAAATATTTCGTTTCGTAAGGAAAAATACAAATTCCTCATTTTCATATTCTATAAAAAAGTATTAATCCAAACTGTCTATTCCAAAGACAAATATATTATTTAAATGCCCCTTTATTGACTCAGAAACAAGAAAAAAATAAAAGTTTGAAAAACAAATATTTCTCTACGTTTGTTGAAAAGTTTCTTTTTGTGTTTCTTTATGAATTGTTTTTACAATCTAGAAATCATAATCATCTTGTGAACTAGAAATATAAACATTCCATTATGTAAACTTCGTATTTTTTTTTCTTCTCTTTAATAACAACATTTTTCTAATGTCTGGAAAATGTATATTATATATGACCAGAAAATAATACTAGTTATCCAAAATACTATTTGAGCAAAGCTGATATGAAATAAGCATTTTAAGCATCCCATAAACATCTGGTAATTTTCGTTGTGTAGGAGAAATGTCGAGAATTAATTAAATTCCGTAAATCCCTGGGTCTTTGTTGTTAAAATAGTAACATATTTTATTACCTTTGCCACAAATTTTAATTATTTCGTTCAAATAAAATATATTTTAAATTAAAACAATAATAGTGATAACAATCAGTATTGTTTCATGAAAAAAATTTGAAAGCGCACCAATCCCGATAATGTAATATTAAATTTAATTTTTTTTAAAAGATATGTAACGTTTTTTTGTAATTTTCCCGAATTTTTAATAAATTGTCTTTTAAAATATGTAGTGTCAAGTTTGCACCATATGGGAAACTCTTTTGTGATCTGTTTTTTGAAAATCGGAATTTGGTTCTGCATGAATGGATGAAAAAAATATAGGTTGACGTAGAATATATTTCCGGGTATTTTATTTTTCAAAAAAAATTGAAAATACACCAGACAACGTAATAAACGACTTTTAATTGATTCATTTAATTATTATGCCAATCTGTAATAATTTTCTTTTACAATAATTATTCTCTAACACATTCTTATCTTAGATATACAAGGTGTACCAGTTACAATGATTTACATAAGTGAAAACTTTTAAATATAGGAAAATTAAAAAATGTTTTTTTTATCAAATGACAAAATATTATTGTTAAATTATATTTATATTTATAATAATTATATAAAATATTTTTTTCGTAAAATACCTTGGCTCTTGTACATGATACGTTTAAATTATCTTAGAGTCATAACAAAATGTTTTTTTTTATATTTATATTAGGTACCTACGTTTTTAGGTGAATTTTAAATTTTTTTTTGAAAAATAAAATACCCGCCAATATATTCTACGTCAACCTATACCCATTTTTTTTTCATCCACAGCTTGGTGCTACAAGTTATTAAAATATGAACAAAATCTAGCAGTTTATTTTCAAAATTCAAAAAATGAGTAAAATAATTTTTTTGGATTTTCATAATTTTTTAATATTAGTATTTATTTAATCCGCCTATAAATTATTCAACATCCTGTACATATTTTATTTCTATATAAGTGAAAGAAAACTTAAGGCTTACTTTTGTACCAATAAAAAAAAAGTTGATAGTTTTTAAGAAACAAGTGAAAACTCCAGACAATGCATAAAATCTCAAAGTAAAAAGTTGCCAACTTTAAAAGGCCATAACTCAAAAACTAGTCATAGGATTGGATAACGGCCATGGACACTTTTAATCAGGACGTCAAGATCTAGATAATACTAAAAATTCAGAAAAATTAGCCGAAAGCCATTTCCCATAAGCTTTGTGCGGGGTCCTTTATCGTATAGTGCAAACTTTTCCGCGGACACTGTATATTAAGTATATTTTCTTAAACATTTCCGTTAAAATAGAAAACAGAATCAATTAGTGACAAAACTGGAAATTGACATTTTCTCGTTGTAGCAACATGTGTTGAACGCTGATTTTAATTAGGTAGTAATTATAGATAATCGTTCTCTTGGGTATCACACCGATTTAACAGTAGGCTATGAGAGTTTTAAGGGCTTTGCTCAAATAATGTATTTAATTGTTTTGCCTGCACTTTAAACAGGGACGCAGATAGAGAACCCCCTCATTATCTCTAACTAAAAAATTTGGGAAAATTAAAACACAATTAAGAAAATTTATACGACGCACTTTGTGGCTGTTATCAGCTGTATGTTTCTAGTTAAAAAAAAACAGATGTATGCCTTACATAGAGAAAACAGTATGGTGGTATCAAAGAGAAACTTATTAAATGGTGGACTGTATTTGCTATTCCTAAATAACTGTTCTATTGGTTTTAATGCTTAACCTATTGTTGTTTCATAATACCGATTATCATTTATTTAACAATATTATCTCATTGGTTTATATGAAAATGCCACTGGTTTTTAATGAAAGGATATATTTGGCATAAAAACATTGATGTTTAAACACCATTGGCTTTCAATAACAAGCTATAATTGTGGCAAAACAAGCTACAATGCGTTTAAATATTTATTATATTGTAGGATTACTTACAGGGCCTCAATTCTTGGTTAATGGGAGTAAAAGTCCAGATCAACAGGTGACCTTCTGGCATATGTCACCCATCTTTGGAGCAACACCATCGAACATCATGGATATTCCCGGGCTGTTGCACTGGACATCTCTAGGGCTTTTGATCGTGTTTGGCACAATGGGCTTCTAAGTAAATTGTGATCCTACGGTATGCCTAATGGATTTTGTTTATGGTTAACCAGCTTCCTTAGGAACCGTTCTCTGCAAGTGGCGATTGATGGGTTTCTCTCAGACACCTTCACTATCAATGCCGGTGTTCCTCAAGGGTCCATATTGTCGCCTACCCTCTTTTTACTGTATATTAACGACCTTCTAGTGAAAACCCAAAATCCAATTTATAGCTTTGCTGATGACAGCACACTTGTCTCATCTTTTACCTTGACTCCCCAAACATCCGCTGCCGACGCACATCTTCGCAGGCAGCATGAAGTATTGCGCCTCAACAATGACCTGGAAGAAATTTTGGCTTGGGGTGACAGTAACCAAGTCGAATTTAATGCTAAGAAAACCCAGGCAGCAGTCTTCTCCAAAAAGGTTAACATTGCAGAACCGGATATAGTCATGGCAGGACACGCAATTCCCCTGGCACCGTCTATTAATTTACTGGGGGTCAATCTGGGAGGTAATATGTCTTGGCATGATCACGTTGCCGCAATTGCCAAGGCAGCTGCACAGAAACTTGGTGTACTTTTCCGCACCAAAAGGTTGTACACACCTCATCAACTTTTGACACTCTACAAAGCCCAGATTCGACCATCATTAGAATATTGCTCTCATGTCTGGAGCTCTGCACCCAAGCACACCCTTCGACTACCGGATTCCATTCAAAGGAGGGCCGTTCGTCTGATCGGCGACCCCGAGCTGACCAAGACCCTCGATAGCCTGGAGCATCGAAGACAGGTTGGTGATTTGGCTCTTTTTTACAGATATTTCCATGGCAGGTGTTCGACTGACATTGCCCTCCTTCCACCTAGAGCAATGCAAAACAGAAATACACGGCGAACCACTGCCGCTCATCCATATGTTGTTCAGCTTAGTACTCCTCGAACTTCATTGTTCAAGAATTCTTTCATCTGGAGAACGTCATCTTTGTGGAATGATCTTCCTGAGGTCGTGTTTCCCAATGAATACAATCTTTAACGTTTCAAGACAAACGTTAATCGCTTTTTTCGCACTCGCACCGCTCCCAGAGCGCCTTAAAGGATTTTTCCTACAGTGCAGGTGTCTTATAATAAAAAAAAAAAAAAAAAGAAATTTCCTATGGGGATATGCAATTTTCCTCATGAAAATGGCGATCTCGTAATCTTAAACACATTTCATAGGAAAAATGTCTAATAAGACCACTAGTTTAAGTACTCCAGTTTTACTCCGTGGGGATATTGCGACCGAAATATTTCCCCAAAGGAATAAATTGTATTGCTTGAAGAATTAAAGCCTACAAGTAAATCGTCCATAACTCAACACACTAAGATAGAACTCGCTTATTCTTACAAAATAAACAAAGCAACAACGCATAGAAAAATACTATAGGAGGTAAGGCGACGACGCGACGGCGGCCAAAAGAGAAATATGATCTTTATCCCCGCTATGCAGGTGAAGAAGTGTTGCCTACCTTTTCTATGATTGAATTAAACATAAGTACCAGTGAAATAAAAGAAATTAAATTTATTTTAATATGTCCTAGTTACTGATTGGATAATATATAATCATTTGCTTAAAACAATATGTGATTTATTTAAATTACAGTACTATTATATAAATTAGTTATGCTCCTAATACAACTATTTTTTGGTTTATCTTAAAGTTTATCGGTTTTTAATATATACTGTAATTGGAAAAACACAAAGTCTTAATTATTGATTAAATAATATTTTCTTAAACAGGTTATTTTATTTATTTAAAAATAATTTATTGTGTTAAGCTTATATTTTATTGAAACAATTTAAAGGCAGTCATTAAAAATACTATTTTTTTTCTATGTATTATAAATATTTTTCATAACTAACAGTAGGGTCATAACTAAACACAATAAACAAAATACCTACTATAGATAATTTTAAAAATATAACGACAGAGCTGGAAAATTACAAAAAGATTTAAAAGGTCAGTCCAATTTTCAGAAAAAACTCCGTTGGTGATTTAGAAAACGTACAAAGAATTAATAATGTAAGCAAAACGTAACCAGTTAACTAAAAGTTTTAATTCTCATGACAACTACATGGGACAGCTAAAAACTTTTTTATGGAGTTTTGGTGAAAAGTTTTAGGATCCGTGAATTTCATTTTAATTTCTCTTTAGCTTGTGGAGAAATAATTATTTCTTGATTGGAAAGATCCGATAAAATACAAGAACTAGAGTTAAAAGAAAACATAAATTACACTTCTACAAATTCATAAATAATTTTAAATTAACTGTATTTTTAAAAATGTTACTTACATTGTTTGTTTATAGTGTAAACATAAATTTTGCTGTCCAGATTGTAGAACTAAACATAAACTTTAATATTAAGCTAATATAATAGGACAATTTTAAGTATTATGTCCCATACTTTTAGAAAATAATATAGGATAAGATTAAAAACAAAACTGTGTACAATCCTATAACAAAGTAAAACAATAATCATAATCGTAAACCCCAAAAGAATTTATATTAATATTATATCTCCGTTATCCTCCTTTAAACTTTTCTATAGGAATGGTATTAGAGGAAAGCAGGGTCGTCATGGACAATTGTGACAATCACAATGTATATACAGGGTAGCCTATTGTCTGACAAAGTAGTATACCTTTTCTACTATTAAAGATATCAAAAAAAAATTTAAAAAGTTGTAAGGTATTTAAAAAATATATGTTCTAAAATTATTTAAATATACAGTATGGTCCAGAAAAGTAGGACAATAAAAATTTAAAAAAATGTTAAATGAAACACCCTATATATTTAAGCATTTGTTGTTTCTTTACAAAATTATCCATATGACGTGTTCCATTTAAAAAAATTTATATTTTTATTGTCCTACTTTTCTGGACCATCCTGTATATTTAAAAATAATTTTAGAACATTTATATTTTTTTATATCTCATAACTTTTATAAAAACTTTGTTTTTAAATCTTTAATAGTAGAGACGGTATACTACTTTGTCAGACAAATGGGCCACCCTGTATATATAAATTAAACTGCACAAAAATATTAAGCTAGATACACAAGATATTATGATTTAAATAATTATATTTAAACCCCAAAATTCTTATATGAAAACATTTTTCAGGAACATAGTTTTAAATGTCGCATTACTATAATAAATTAGAAATATTACCATTTATTCTTTTTTATTATGGCTGGACAGTGATGCCCGTGGAGAATTTCTAAAAAAAGGGACAAAGAACGACCCACTCGTTTGTTTTTATTGAAAAATCATCGAAGACCGGCACAAAATGTAACGAGTGTACAACTTAAAAGAGACGTCAGCTATATCTTGGACACCCTTAATTTTACAACTTTCGGTATTTTGGATGGCAGCTTTAAAACGTAATACTACTGCTCAACTAATGAATCTCTTTTAAACAAGACCAAGCTTAAGTTGCTTAATGTTTTCGAAAAAAATGTTTGTCTTTTCCCTCACTTCTTCCCCGTTCCCCTTAAAAAGTTGGAACAATATGTTCTTGTTTTTTAAGAATATTATATTTATTATAACTTATAAATTTTCAATAAGGCTTAACTAGGCATATTAAGAAAAAAATCTTCGTAGCGGTCATCTGAGACACCTAAATATAATTTTCAGCAATTTCTCTTGGTCACTTTTCTTACAAAAAAAGCTTAACTAATCCCTTTTTAGTTGTACACCCGGTACAACCATAATAAAAATAAACAAATCGTTATAAATCCTATTTACGAGGCTTCCTTACCTACCAAAACTAGAACCCATAAAGTCACCTATAAATAAAACCCATGTTTGCATTTTTCATTTTAAGCAAGTTTTTTTTTATTATATATTGTGGTATCGGCGCCAGGGCAACCCACAAGTTATATTTACCCTAAATTTCGACTGTCAAAAACGCAAAGACTATAGTTATGTTAACATATGAATATATTGAATATTCACAAAACAACATAAATATTTTGCAAGAAAACCTAATTTGAAAGTAAAATAACCCTGAGATAAAAATGTTCTTGAAGTTGGTGTATTTATATTAGATAAAGACTGTTCCTTGCTCTCAGGTAAATGTTAAATAAATTAAATTACAAACAGAACTTCGTATATTTTTTTTACGAATAACAAATACTCTGCGAGGTATGTACATTTTTTTGTTGAGAAAAGAAAATATAGCGACATTTCGGTCTTATTACTTATCTTATAACTTCACATTAATCATGAAAAAATGTGGTCTATGAAAGTTGCTAAATCTATCGATGGCTGAATAGAAAAGTGTTTTAAACGCCACAATTTCAACTACAAAATTATTGAAAAGGATGCCGCTAAAAAATATACTAATTGACTTTTGTTACCATGAAACTAAAATTCCATGTATTCAGCCAATAATAATTCCATTCTGAATATACTTGGTGCATATTTGCATTAATATTAATATAAAATTTATTTTCCCACCTATGTCCACTATTTGGTAATGTATACAACATGAAATTACCTCCTGACAATTTTGAGTTTCTGTTTAATCTTTAAAAATGTATATTTTTGAAAAACTCCTCGGTCGTTACTAGATGTAAAGGCGTTTTGCGATCCGTATTAATTCCTATCTATCTATCTAGCTAATCTATTGCTCACGTCGCTTATGCGTGATTTGCTGCATGCGACTATAGGACGAAAAGTACTTTTCCAACGGAGTCTCGGGCGCCACCTCTTGGATTAATGTGGTAAGAGGCCCACAGTTACCTTCGAGTAGCTTTTAGACAGTGGAGAAAATAATCCAGGCGTTCAACTGCGTATGGTGCGAAGGAATAATAAAACAATCGGTTTTAAAACATTTTGTATTCAAAGACTTTTACATTAATATGTGCCCCATTTACTATCGGTTTAAAATGAATGATCTTACTAGTTAAAAATAAAGGAAATAACAGAGAGAGGAGGATTGTATACGTTCTTTGTCTGCGGTAATGTATCTTTTATATCATTGATTAATCGCGGCTAAAAATAACTGATTCCGGCTTTGACGTCCGACGGCTTGATTAAATTAAAGATTCGCGTCTTCAGGTTCGCAAGCGGTCCGGCGGTCAACTTAATAACAGTAATACATAGACCCGCGGAAATAAAATCAGTACAAAGATTTGCAAGCGCGGTCGCAGCTTAATTAATAGGATAAAGGTCAGGACGGACGACGGACTTGCAGAGATCAGAAAAGGATGCGGCCTATGTTTGAAAGAAAAGGTTTACGCGGTAAAGCTATTTGCGAATGCGGATGTTACTACGTCAAGCGGTATCGGTAAAAAGTTCCAGAAGTAAACGACAATACGACTAGCAGTTCAGTGGCGGTCTTTAAATGGTAGATCGGTTTTACTTTACGCATGCGTGACTGCGTATGAATCCCGCGGACCTACACGTTCTGGCTATCTAACAGTGTATAGAAATTACAAGTGTATGAGTAAGAGAAGGACGATGTGATGTATGTGGTATTGTGTATGTTGTGTCGGTGTGTGTGCATGAGAGAGACAGATAGTCTATTTTCCCGGTCTGAATTTACATTAAGCAAATCAGAGTTCCTGCAGCAACTCGGACTTGCATAAAGGTGATAAAAATGAATTTGCGGCCCGTTGTATTAAAACAAAACAGAGCTACTCGGCTAAGATGACCTGGAGTAGTCCGGTTCTGCATGTGAGAGGAAAAGAGATACGAAATTGTCGGTGTCATGTGTGTGAGTGTAATGGCGGTGGTAACTGGTGATATGAGAATGATACAAATGAACGATTTAGCCTTTGAAATTTAAAACGAGACAGAACTACTCGGCTAAGATGACCTGGAGCAGTCCGGTGTCGTATAGTTGAACTGTGACTTGAATCAGAACGAGACAGAACTACTCGGCTAAGATGACCTGGAGCAGTCCGGTGTCGTGTATGAGAGAAACAGAGAAATACTTATTCCGGTTTAATACGTGTATATGAGAGAGAAACAATATGACAGAGCTACTCGGCTAAGATGACCTGGAGCAGCCCGGTCTTATGTATGTGAATACCATAAAACAACCCGATATATGCGTCAGAATGAAAGAAAACATTATATTGTCAGTAGGTGTGAGTGAGAAAGCGGTCAGTAATGCCAGAATGTGTAGTATAGAACGGCGGTTTAAATATCTATTAATAATCTACATTTTATTGCTTACCGTTAATTTTTACTTTAACCCGGATGGTCTCGGTATTTGTCCGGAGCTAGTCAAGAGAGTCGACCGGTTGCGGAGTGAGAGTATCGTACTCTGATTGTAAGACGGTACGATCTCGCTACGGAAGGCTCTCAGCCGGGATGGTCCCCTTCCACTCGGCGCGCGACATCGAGAAGTACCGATGGCGACGGCGGTTCCGCGCCGACCCGTAATATGAACAGTGGGGAATGAAGGAAAACTAAGAAAAGCTATTTCCCGGTATTTCGCGACGGAAGACTTTAGAAAATTAATCAGTACAATTAAAATGAATTATTTACAAACAAGAACGGACTTCATACGATGAAAAATAAGAAAGTTAAGAACGGATACGTATACAACCCTGTAAAAATTATGTAACTTCGTTACATAGATCTGGACACTACTTTCTTGCAGCCATAGAAATGTAAAAAACTTTTTCTCTAAATAAATATTTATTTTATTATTTCGCCTTTATCTTAGGAATTAGATAAAAATTCGAAATGCAAAAGTTGTAAATATCATTGAGGTGCACATTTTGAAATTATATTGGAGTATACGGGATTCTACGCCTATTTTGTAAATTTCATATATCTAAATTCAATATTTTTTGAGATATTGACGTTTAAAATATGGCATTTTCAGATTTTGACAGGCTGTAACATTCATCTTAGAGAAAAATGGTTCTCATCTCCCTATCTTCGGTATTTATTCTTTATCCAATGAAACCAAGTTCCGATTTACCATGTTAAAACAAAAACCGGGTTTAACGCTTCATTATGTTAAACCGGAAGTTGCAACTTTTAGATAGATAATAAAAAATTCAAATAGGGAGGTGAAAACCATTTATTTCTAAGATGAACCGCTCCAATGTTACAGCCTGTCAAAGTCTAAAAATGCCATATTTTAAACGTCAATATCTCAAAAACTATTGAATTTAGACATATGACATTTAGAAAATAAGCATAGAATTTTATGGGAAATCAGAAAATAATACAATATATAGGGTGTTCCATTAAAAAAACCCAAGTTATATTCGCCACTTTTTTTGAGCCACCCCGTATACTCCAATATAATTTTAAAATGTGCACCCCAATCATCTCTACAAGTTTTGCATTTCGAACTTTTATCTAATTCTTAAGATAAAGGCAAAAATTAACTTTACTCTATCGTTGACTCACCCTGTACAATAATCATTACGAAGCCTAAATCGCCAAAGATCAAACAAGTCAATTTTCTACAGTTAAATATTAAAAGTATTAGGTTGGTACATTGATTTCCAGTTGTCATATTTTTTGCAACACTTCAGTTAAACGTTTGTAAAATAGCACTAGTCACCCCCTAATAGGTTTTTAAAAAAACGATCCATTGACTCTGACATGGCTTACAACGAGAACAAATGTTTTCTCGTTAATATAACGTGAAGCACATACCGTCTACCAAGTATCCTTGCTTGAGAAATAAATAATACCCACTGGCAGTTTATTTTTTGAAAGGTGCACAGTCGAAAGCAGACTTTAGTTATATTAGTCAAACTCGATTGTTTTACTAACGCAATCAGTCAATACCAATAATAATTATTTCTATAAATCAGAGCGTTCTTGTATGACGTTAAATTTCAGATAAATTTAAAAAAAAAAACTTAGATTATTTTGGAAGAAGAATTTCTCTTTATTTCGTCAGATCCATCCCTAGACGCGTTTCGTCATATCATGACTCATCAGTAGAGCTAGGATCCGACGAAACAAAGAGAACTCAAAGCTGCTTATGGCAGCACAGTGGTGGGACACACCAGTAAGATGTGGCACGGAGCGCCATCTGTATCGTTATTAGACACTCTTGAGCATACCAGCACCTCTAACAAACTTATAGAAATAAGTAAAAATGTTAAGAGGAAATCTCCTGTAAAGACATTCGTCACAATTACAGGAGTCCCGCTAGGCAGCGCTAACTCGCATCGGTTTATTAACCGAAAACAAGAATACAGAAGAAGAATTTCTCTTTATTTCGTCAGATCCATCCCTAGACGCGTTTCGTCATATCATGACTCATCAGTAGAGCTAGGATCCGACGAAACAAAGAGAACTCAAAGCTGCTTATGGCAGCACAGTGGTGGGACACACCAGTAAGATGTCACCACGGAGCGCCATCTGTATCGTTATTAGACATTCTTGAGCATACCAGCACCTCTAACAAACTTGTAGAAATAAGTAAAAATGTTAAGAGGAAATCTCCTGTAAAGACATTCGTCACAATTACAGGAGTCCCGCTAGGCAGCGCTAACTCGCATCGGTTTATTAACCGAAAACAAGAATACAGAAGAAGAATTTCTCTTTATTTCGTCAGATCCATCCCTAGACGCGTTTCGTCATATCATGACTCATCAGTAGAGCTAGGATCCGACGAAACAAAGAGAACTCAAAGCTGCTTATGGCAGCACAGTGGTGGGACACACCAGTAAGATGTCACCACGGAGCGCCATCTGTATCGTTATTAGACACTCTTGAGCATACCAGCACCTCTAACAAACTTATAGAAATAAGTAAAAATGTTAAGAGGAAATCTCCTGTAAAGACATTCGTCACAATTACAGGAGTCCCGCTAGGCAGCGCTAACTCGCATCGGTTTATTAACCGAAAACAAGAATACAGAAGAAGAATTTCTCTTTATTTCGTCAGATCCATCCCTAGACGCGTTTCGTCATATCATGACTCATCAGTAGAGCTAGGATCCGACGAAACAAAGAGAACTCAAAGCTGCTTATGGCAGCACAGTGGTGGGACACACCAGTAAGATGTGGCACGGAGCGCCATCTGTATCGTTATTAGACACTCTTGAGCATACCAGCACCTCTAACAAACTTAGATTATTTTGTTACTTTACATACAGGAGTTGAACTAGGTATGATTTTGTAAACATTTTTCCTCGATTCTGTTATTTTTTAAATTAATATTTAAATTAAAATTTTGTAATGACGAGAGTCACTGTCATTTAAAGATACTTTTTAATTTCAACATTTTTTTAAAGTTTAATTGGTAACCCAAGAATACCACTGGCAAGGGGGGGAAGGTCTAAGCGCACTTTTGATCACGCCCTGTAATAACAAAAATACTTTAAGTGCTGCAGTCAGGTCTATAAATTGGCTCAGGGGGATAATATTCTGCTAAAGTTGAAATAATAGTTTGTACAACAAGAGTGGATATGATGTCCATATCGCACGAGGATGTAAATTAAGCACGACGCCGTAGGCGGAGGAGTGCAATATGGACAATAGGGTGGATCGCTCTTATATGAAAGAAAAAAAAAATTACGATTTTCATCTTAGCGGGGTAAAAAGTTGATGCTCGTATTGAATACTAATCGAATGGTAACTTTATTTTTTTAATTTTTTGTCGTTTTTAACTGCCGCAAGAACATTGAGTTTTTTTTTAATTAAAATTTTCAACATGTTTTTGAGTATCTCGTTACAAAATTCTTTTTTACATTATTTTCACTTTTATAATGGTTTGTTCATGACATTTTTAACCTATATTCAAATCGATTTAATGATAAGTTTATATTTTGAATGATAGATACTAGTTAGTGATAATCTTAAACATATATATCAACACCTATTGTATATTCGCGCAGCCCACCTGTAAGATATGAAGACAAGAAGATTCATCTCGTGTAGTAGATCGGAATAAAATCCGTCGAGCTCGTTGTAGAGCTAGGAATGGAGCCCATTAATTTTCAGTATGAAAGGAAGGAAAGACAAGACCCTAGTGTATGAAGATAATCGACGAAAAGTGGTTTAAGAGGAACACATTACTTTACTGAAAGAACCAGGCTCAAATTACCTTGTACACATCTCCTTAAAAACAGAAGACGCTAAAGCAATTTGCATTCCTTACCTCGAAGTCTATCGAGGAGAATAAGATTTTAGCGATTGGTTGTGATGGAACCGCTGTAAACAAGGGGAGTAAAGGTGGTGCAGATTATTAGGAGAAAGGTTACAATGACCACTTCAATGGTTAGTTTGTCAGCTTCACAGTAACGAACTCACATTGCGCCATCTATTTACACATTTAAATGCATCTACTACTGGACCAAAAAGTTTTAATGGACCAATTGGAAAAGCACTTGTTATTGACAGTAGTTAATTTTTCTTGGATTGAATGTGCGTTACCTGAAATTATTTAATCAAAGCAGAATTAAGTACAGATCAACTGTACTTGTGAGAAATATGCCAAGCGAATAACAGGTCCTACGATGAAAACCTCGCAAAAAGAAATACAGGAAAAATTGTTCAGTCCAGATGGCTCAAAACGGCTAACCGTGCATAGAGGTTATATGCTTCAGCTGAAACACCATAATTTTGATGATTTATGTCCCTATGTCGTTTAACATGAAGACTGAACCGCTATGCATTTTTGGCACCAAGCATTTGTTTAAAACAATACAACTCTCAAGATATTTACTGGAAAACTTGAAATCTGTTGTTGACCCAGTCATTCAGCGGAATGCATTTTTTGTGCATTCTGAAAATATTTTACTTGCAATGCTAGCTGACAACAGACCAGGTTTTGCAGTTTTACGGACATTCAAAGTGCCAATTTTAAATATGGATGCAACAGACTATATAGATTTGATAGACTGGAAAACAGCAACTGAACCTCCACTTATAAAGAAAATAACAGACGATGTCCATCAGCAGGGCATGATGGAGCCACACACTATTCCAGTCAATATTTTGAATACCATAAGTCAATTTCCATGCCACACCCAAGCCACTGAAAGGCGCGTAAAATTAGTAACAGAAGCAAGTTCGTCTGTCTGCGGGAAACAACGAAGATAAGGTTATATTAAAAATAAACTAAAATCATGTCTCATCATGCCTAAATTCAATACCAAAAAAGAGTATAGTTTTTAATAGTTGATTTGTTTATTTTCTAATGTTTCACTGTTTTCTTTTATAACAAACTCTGCAAAATATTCAACTGTTTTATATTTTTTTTCCTTTTATAGTCTCTCTAGTTAGAATAGTAGTATCTAATTGTAGAATGGGACATTTAAAATAAATAGTTTCAAAATTTAAAAGCTTGTTTTTCCATAGATAAAATTTAAAAAAATTTGAAATTTCAGTTACGTTGCGGCAGTTAATATACTAAAAATATCGGAAAGTGCCCATATAGTTTTTTATTCGTATCTTTAAGGAGCATCAATCCCGCACCCAGCCGAGTTAAATATCTAAAAAAAAAAAAATTCGATCCACCCTAATGGACAATCCACTCGAGTTGTACAGTATATTTTTTCTACGATTTTATACTAAAAATGTTTAAATCGGGCATTATAAATTGTCTTTTTTGTTGGATATGAACTTGTGGGAAAGATAATAAAACATCTTATGTACTTAACTTCAGTTTCCACCATTTAAGAAAGATTTATCAGTTATTTTCCTATAGCTGTTGCGTATAATAAAAGATTTTAGGTTAGGTCGATTGGGGTTGGATCCCCGTTCAAAATGTATCAGAAAATATCGCGGTGAAAAACTATGCATGGCAAAAAAACAACCAAGGTTAGTAAAAAACATTCATTTTGTAGGTATATAGGTAGTAGGTAGTAAGTTTTATGCATTAAATCTTGTAGTAGCAATCAAGAAATGAGTAGACAACTGGATTATGGAAATAAGAAAGTGTATCTGTACACAAATCTTTAGTTCGGTCAGAAAATAACAATAGTTCGGTAGAAATATAATTTCGAGGGGTAAACCACTGGGGTATTTTATTGTACAAGCTGGGGGTATTTTTGGGTATTTATGGGTATTTTTGGGTATTTTTGGGTATTTTTGGGTATTTTTGGGTATTTTTGGGTATTTTTTGGGTATTTTTGGGTATTTTTTAAGTATTTTTGGGTATTTTTTTAGGTATTTTTAGGAATTATTTGGTACTTTCAAGTGTGTTTCCTAATAAAAAGTAACGGATCCAGCAATTTTTAAAATTTAATGGCGATTGCGCGCATGCTTGGCATAACACCGCGAAATGGCCTTGGCGTAACACGTGGAGACAGTAAGCCATACAGGGAGCTTTCAATCGCCGTATCACAATTATGGAACCGCGCAATTCCGCTGCTCACGCATGCGCACAACGGCACATTTGTAGAGAGCGACAAAGAGAGATATATCAGTCCACACCGTAATGTTTGAGGAACAATAATTCCGGCCCGACTAGCAATAGAAGTATTACATACATTACAATAATTTAAATACTCGGTTAAATATTTGTGTTTTTAGAGTTAATCATAATTTAAATCATTAAAATTTACATAGTATTTTTAGTTAGTAGGTACCGACGTAGGTACCTACTAACGTTTTATACTTATTTTATTCAGCCAAGTCCAAACCAGTGGCTTAGTTTAAGAATTTGTTCCTACTATGCCAAAGTTTAGACTGTTAAGTTTTGTTGATTTATTTAGCAAATTTCTTAAGTAAATATTTGTGTTCTGTTATGGTTAATCATAAGTCTAGTCTAATCATTTATATTTAGTATGTTTAATTAGTACGTACCGAGGTACCTAATGTTTTATACCTATTTTATTTAGCCAATACGAAATACCCACAAAACTGTCCTATTTTTAGTATGTATTCCTGTCATGCTAAAGTTAGGCAGTTAAGTTTATTTTTTATTTTTAGCCAATTTCTGAAGCTAAATGTTTGTTTTTAAGAAATAAATGCTGGTCTTTAAAATAAATAGTGTATCTTTATTAAAATGAAATAAATAATACGCAAGGTTATTAGCGAAAGTTATTTTTTACTGAGGTATTTTTAGCTATTTTCGAATATTCTTAAGTATTTTTGGGTCTTATTGGGTATTTTTGGGTATTTTTTGGGTATTTTTGATGTATTTTTTAGAAAACAAGGTAATTTTGGGTATTTTTTGTTAAAAAGGGTATTTTATTGTACAAATTTAAGGCAGTGGTTTACCCCTCGTATAATTTGGTATTATACCTTCAATTTTCGCATTCATTAGGAAAAATTGTGTATGCATAGACTCTGGAATACATTTTTTGATTTAAATTAAAGAACAAATTTTATTTAACAGATTTGCATATTTTTGAAGTATATCCTTAACCTCACTTTTGTCAAGTGTCAGAAAACGACTCGTAAAGTTTACAACATGTAAATTCGGTTTCTTTGTTATTGACCACTGTGATTGTCAGTTTCATATCCTCACTAGGATGAATATGAAATCATATCTGTTCAGTTAATCGAAATAACCCACTTTTTCAATCACTTTAGTCTAAAGGATACGTCAAATCTTCATGTGGGAGTAGAAAGATAATATTATCTTATACTCAATAATTTACCATGGAAGTAGAAACTGACAATTCCATACATTTTCTGGATTTAACCGTTAACAGAAATGCAAACATATATTTCTATGAAATTTACCACAAACTCTCAAACACCGACACCGATTCAGAACAGATCATATTATTCACAACACCATATGTTATCGGTTTATCATAGCATGATACACTGACTAATTAATATTCCCTTATTAAGAGAAGATTTTGGAAAATAATTCAATGTTATAAAACAAATTTGTTTACACAATCGGTATTACTCTAAATTAATTGATTATATCCTTTACACAAAAGTGGGAAGTTTATCTTTATAAAAGGAAACAAAAACACTTTTAAATCTTTGACTTATTACGGAAAACCTACTAAGAGGATTAATTATTACTTATTTAAAACAAAGAAAATATAAAATGACGATACAAATAATACTCCTAAAAGTGTGCCAACAACGTACGAAGCATCATGTGACTCAATAACATCTACATTTAAAATATTAAATTATTTTCTAGTTCTTTATTCAAATGTAGGTATCAGTGGCCAATTTAGAGGGGGAGGGGGAGGCTGCCGGGCTGCACCCCCCCCCTGAGCCTAGGGGCTTGGGTCTAAAAGTCTAATTGCAACCTAATTTTTCGTCTCACGCTTGGAATTTTAATTTTTAAATAATGTATTTTTGGCTTAGATTACAAAGGTCTTGTAGGAAATGTTTAGTTTGTAAACTTTTTCTTCTAAAAAGTCTGTTTTATATAGAAATTAAGGTTTCGAACGCATATCGTTTTAGTTATTGATTTATGATGCAACTTTAAAGGAAAACAAATAAAAAGAATAATATTTTATAGTATTTTTTCATTATATACTTGTGTTTCGTTTTCCCTTTTTTAGAGCTATTTTAAATCAATAAAAATATAACCCAATGCAATAAAATATTTTTACAACAAAAACGGGAAACAATTAGGTATTTATTTTTTTTTAATGTAAGTAAAATTTAAATTGAACCATTTTTTATGAAAGAAGTGTGATAATTTATAATAAAATAATAGTGCGAAAAGAAACGAGAATGCTTTATTATGAATATTATACAAAATGGCATGTAAGAAGGAGTATTTAAGAATCTAAGCATTTGCACCAAATACTGC
This sequence comes from Polydrusus cervinus, assembly GCA_935413205.1. Taxonomy (NCBI): domain Eukaryota; kingdom Metazoa; phylum Arthropoda; class Insecta; order Coleoptera; family Curculionidae; genus Polydrusus; species Polydrusus cervinus. Next base: position 22,853,823 of record OW284520.1, on the reverse strand, counting down.
TCCTAAATCTACGCTCCTAAAATAAATAATTTCTGAAAAAATCATCAATTTTGGCGTGGTGAGTGATATTTACTTATTTTTAATCATGAAAAACCGAGCCCGAAAAATGCTGGTTAAAGTCATAAATACGTCTTATGTTAAAATTTTGGATTGACACCAATATTCATATTTTTCACAAATAGAAAAATGTTTTTTTTTTAAGGAGCCAGCTAGGAATATCGAAAAAAAGTAAAAAACAACATTGAAAAAAACAAATTTAATCCGACCATGCAGAAGAGGGGGAGAGGTAATAATTTAATTTTTTAACTTTAATAGTAGTTTAATCGAGCTTTGGGCGTGGCCCCGAAAATTTTTCGCCACTGGTAGGTATTATTAGCTAAATTAATCAGTGTACTGGGAAAATTGGTTAATCAGTAAACCAGAAAGTTGTGATTTTTGATAGCTAATTAAAAACTCATATGAATGCACATTGTTTATTTTATGAATGCGTCATTAAAAAGTTAGTTTATGAAAACTGTGAAATGTTTTTTCCGGTATATGAAAAACTTCAGAACGATAATAATAAAATGCTTGCCAATTTACCAAATTGCCTCTCGTAAACAATAACAAGTTTAATAAAAAAGCCCGGGTAAAAGAAATTATTATAACACGGCATAGGTTAGGATACTTTATTAAAGTTATTCAACCGCAGTTTTGAGAGTAAACCCTAATTGCTTAATAAGTAAAACTGCTCTACATAATGGAACGGTATTCTCATTTTTCTGATTATTTTATAAGTACCGTAAGCTTTGAAGTCGGTTGGCTTTTTTTTTCTCCTTCACCCCAGTTTCCAGTACTTATTAAAGAGTATTTTCACGCCGGGTTTCATTTCAAAACCGTTATTTGAAAGACTTTTGTATTGCGAGTCAGCCTTTTTAATATATATTTCAAGTCTAAAAGTTATATTTTTACAGGATTTTTAAAATAAACGTTGACAAAATATTTATAGGTGACAAAATAACCTACTTTTTATTTTATTAGATAGAGTGTTTTGATGATTTTAAAAACTAATAGTTTTGCATACCAAATAAACATTTTTCGCAACTTAGGGTAACAGCAAGTTATATAATGGTTATATAAAGGTAATAAAAGTATATAAGAAGGTTACAAGGGGTTTATAAGATTACAATAGGTTGCAAGAACAGACATAATTATCAATGCAAAATGCGTACTTATACTGGTGAAATAATGTCTTATACTAAGTAGTAATATTTGTTATAAATCGTCCTAAAATAAAAAAAACTTTATATTTTTTTTCTGGAAACTTTACCTGAAATTAATTATTATTGGATATTTGAACGGCGCCTGTATTTTTTCGAAGTACTCGGTCTGTAAAAATTTACAGTGAAAAACTATTCCCACTTTTTTTTTGATTTAGACATATAAAGAATAAAATAAAACTTTTTTTTAACTTCTGCTCTCCATTTTTTATTTTTAATTTACCTGTGGAAACAGGAAAAGATCGTAATAATAAATAAAATGTATCTAAGAGAGAAAAAGAAACTCCTTTACTGACAAGTGACAGATAGACGCGGTTATCTAAGATTTTATACATGGTGATTCCTAAGTTGATACTTCTTTTTTAACTGCGTATAGAAGGCATTAAAATAAACAACATTTTTAAATACCTTTTTCAAAAAACTTAAAAATAAAGTACTTACATTCTTTTATTACAGTAAAAATCAAATACGGTTCTGCCTAACTTACCCGTTACATAACATTAAGAAAACTTCTAGATGAGCCCGCAAATAAAAGCGTTTTACGTATAATCTCGAAGAAACATCCGCACTTTTACGACACTCACAGTAAATTAGCATCTTATCTACTAGTTCATGGTTTTCAAATTTTACCATTTTTACGTATCTAAGTATCACCAATTTAAAATTAAATTGCTTCCGAAAAACACACCGCAGCGGTTTGCTTAACACTACCCGTATGACTAATACTAATAAGAGATAGGAAAAACAACAGAAACTTTAGCGGGGTATGTTTTTATGACCAGGCCTGCACTTAGATTTTTTACTTCTCTATCTCGCCTATTTTTAAGTTTTTAGCTCTACTATTTATTATTATTATTAACATTGATTACGAAAAATTTTGTTTTATAAAAATTGTTGGAAATGACCACCTTCACTTAATAGGCAAACTTCCGCCCGTCTAATTTAATTTAATTATTTTAATTAAGAACGGTGTGCCTTAGGAGAAAAAGAGAGACCATTTTTATGCAGAATTGACCAGGCTAATCCGAAACAATATCCACATGGAAAAATATCAGTGGCGTACCACTTTTTTTCTAAAAAATATATAACCGCTTTTTCATTTAAAGTTTTAAAAATTATTCTATTGGCGATAACGCTGAAACGAACGCAGATATCGAGCTGCGGTTTTAATATTTTTTTATTATTTATCTACTTTTTGATTATATCATAATTATACCATATGATTTATTTTTTCGGAGTAAAATCAAAAAATGTATTATTACAAATTGCGCCCTCTAGCATTTTTTTTGAGAATTATTATGGACAACTAAATACGATTGGTGAAAGTGCATACATTTCTCTTCCAAACAGTCTTTATATTGCTAAAATCAGAGAAGTCGTTTATAAGTTATAGCGATTTAAATGATTACACTTTCAACAACAACTCTTATTAAAGTTGGTACGCCAATGAGCATAAGACCAAAATGATGCATAATTGTCCAAGCTTTTTAATGGTGTTACCAAAGATATACCTTAATGTGAAATTTTCGGAAATATGTAAAATTTTAAAATTTACTTTTCAATTACGCCCTCTTGCGGCAAAATGCGGAACTTAAAAATTATTTCCAAGATTTTCTCATGGCCACTTTAGTTATAATTTTTTTTGCCCGAGTTTCCATGCCCAGTAGCTTCCGAGATACGGCCGGTGGCCAGGCATAATGGGACACCCGGTATAACTATTGGTTATTTAAAGTTGGTGATATAGCATTTACGGTAAATATTATACAACAAAAAATGTTTATTGGGTGTTTTTTATAACACATATTTATATATTATACTAAAATAAACAACCTCATTACCCTAAAATTACTGGAATATGTATGGTTGAATAAGGTATCAATAATTTGTCATAAAATGCAAATTGAAAGCTCCTCTCTAAAATTCTTAATTTTGGAATTTATGGATCGCATATTATTGCAAAAATGAGCGTTACCTGTACAAACCACAAAATTTCTCATATATTAAACCAGAAACTTCTAGCTTGTTGATAATTACACGACTATATTTTTTACGGAGCGTTGTAGAAATTTTGAAATAAAAAATAAAGACCATATTATTAACTAAAAATGCTCAGAAGCGAGAAAAGTTTTAAAAATTGAAAAAAGTTATATGCCTTCGCTGGATTTTGATCCCATGAGAACATCTTAAATACCTTTTTAAGCCTTTAAAATAACCTTTTGTTGATAATACTATAAAGATTTGTACAGGGTAAGTCAACGATAGAATAAAGTTCTACGCTTATTATGTATAAAATATAATGTTATATGCCTAAATTTATTAAACTGCTGGACAATTGCTTTCGAGCAAGAAAAATTTAGCCTAAATTTAACAGTTAATATTTTCTGAACCAGATATGATATTGACCTACGGTTTTGAATGGTTGATAGATTCATCCATTGAGAAACAATTGTTAATGTTGGATTTTTTTTAACTGTCAGAAAATTTTATATACAGGGTGTTAAAGAAGACGATGATTTTTGCTACAATTTTAATGGCGTGTAACTTTCACAATAATATTTTTAAATTTTATCACTCTACGTCAATTGAATCACTGGTTCATAGCAAAGAAAGTAATTTGTCAAATTTTTGATATCTGCTATATTTTAAAAAATACCGATTTCTTTGGAAAACCTTGCTTTATTTTAACTTATTGGTAGCTAGATCTCACTGTGCGTTGTATCGTGCAAACTTTGCGAGAGAGATTATTATATCTTAGGAAAAGCTTGATTATGTTCAGTAACAATAGTTGTACCTAAATGTTATGATGTACAGTAGCGTACTTATAAACACTTATATGTCTATGGTGTATGAGTAGGTATAGTGTTAAGTGTAAAAATTAATAAATACATTTTTTCCAAAAATTAAATTAAAAAAATTAAAATTTTGTAAACACGCAGTATCATTTACCTATAGTGCGATATAAAAACTAAAAAATAAGAAAAAATTCACCTAATCTAGGGGCGAGTACTTTCCAATATAAAACAATCGTAAAAAATTGAGAGATACTCATAAACCATAGACATATAGGTATAAGTTTATATAGTTTATTAGTACGCCACTGTACATCATAACATTTAGGTACAACTATTGTTACTAAACATAATCAAGCTTTTCATAAGGTATAATAATCACTCGCAAGGTTTGCACAATACAACGCACAATGAGATCTAGCTACCAATAAGTTAAAATAAAGCAAGGTTTTCCAAAATAATCGGTATTTCTTAAGATATAGCAGATATGAAAAATTTGACAAATTACTTTTTTTGCGATGAACTAGTGATTCAATTGACGTAGAGTGATAAAATTTAAAAATATTATTGTGAAAGTTACACGCCATTAAAATTGGAGCAAAAATCATTGTATTCTTTAACACCCTGTATATAAAATTTTCTTACAGTTACAGAAAATCCAACATTGACAATTGTTTCCCAAGGGATGAATCTATCAACCATTTAAAACCGTAGATCGATATCACATCTGGTTCAAAAAATAGTAACTGTTAAATTTAGGCGACATTTTTCTTGCTCGAAAGCAATTGTCCAGCAGTTTAGTTGTATTCATGAGGTTGCGGCAAATCTTATATCAATTGATTACAAACAGATTACTAATCATTACTACAAGTTTTATAAAATGCCGATGGAAACAGTTATACTACCTTATTATAAACTTGTAACTTGTAATCTTATAAACCTTTCATATCCTTCTTATATCCTTTTATTACATTTAGATAACCATTTTATAACTTAATGTTACCATAAGTTGCAAAAAATGTTTATTGGGTATGCTCTTGTCGTGTATTCTTGTAACATCTATTGTTTTTTGCTTTGAGGAAAATTTATCAACCTTAAATTCCAGGCTGATCCTACACACCGCGGTATTGTGAGTCATATACAGATTTTTATTAGCAAATTAATAAATATAAGACACTTTGGTGGTATATTGTTTGTGAGAATTTTGACCTTATATTAGGGTAAACTTTTTTTTAACATCTTTAAAATCAATCCTTAGATACAAATCACCCATACCTACATTAAAAATGAACAAAGGCAATTTTTTAACGTACTTTCTTTTATACAGTAACAAATAAAACATATATACTAATTTTTTCGTGAAATACAAATGTTTTTTTTAATTGGGACAGCTACCATTATATATATATTTATTTTTAACAATGAAATAATAATTCAACTTCTGTTTCAATAAAACAAAGTCTATTAAAAAAATAATAAAAAAAACGAGAAAAGTCAGAGAAATGAGACATGTCTGCAAAACAATTAAACGATTAACTTTTAATTTGCTGAATTCAATGACGACAATTATTTGCTCGATTTTCTATATGACTGAACTGGTTGAAGAGTTTTATTGGTTAATATAAAGGTAATTTCAAGTAAAAAAGGGCGCATTTCTGTTTATTTGCAAATAAAAAACGACTATTTATCTTTGTAGCCTGCGTTTTAATATCGATAAAACGATCGTGCACAATAATGGGTTTTTGATTTTTATAACTCAAGTCGGTAAAAGTCATTGATGCACTAAACTCCCGACAGATTTTAATTTAAATTGCACTAAAACTCCGGAGTTTTTCTTTAATGTGGTTTATTTAAACGATATAAAGAGCTTACTTTTTTTTATGTATTTAATACAAAATGAATAGAGTAGAGAAGCTCAATTGAAGAGTAGCTGTGCAAAACGCATTAAATCCCTTTTTTATAATTTTCAAGGTAAATATAAAAATGTAGAGCTTTTTAGTCAATCTATCATTAGAACAACCCAGTTTGATCAAAGCGCGATAAATCAATTAGAAATAGCCATATTAAAAACACTCAGCTAAGCAAAACGGATTAATTCCAATGCACGTTTAAGCAAAGTGCAATAAATCCAATTCGCATTTAAGCAAAGTAAAATAAATCCAAAAAAGAATATTCATTTCTGTTTAGAGCGTTTGCATTCTTTTATTTCAATAATCTTCTCTATTTAATTAATAATTACTAAATAACTGAAGTTTTAAATTTTATTGGCCTTATAAAATAATGTAAACTTAATTACTTCAAGCAAAACGCAATAAATCCAAACAAGAAGTAAGCAAAACAGAATAAATCCATACTAACCTAGCACAATGGCATAAATCCACATTCTGGTTAAACAAAATGCAGTTAATCCACTAAAAAATATACCATATTGTCATGAAAATCGAAAATTTAGATTAAAAAAGGAAATATTCCCTTTTAATCCTATTACATAAATCATTCTGCGCCACATGAAAATCTTAGTTTTTCTTCTAACTTACTTTGCTAGTTTTTTAGGTTTTATTCAAAACAACATATTATGGATTTAATGCGTTTTGCACAGTTGCTCCTCAATTCATGTACCCATATTTGTAGTTAGATGTGCAACTTTGGGGGTGCTAGACTCCTTAAAAAATAAATTACATATAATGTATTGATTAATTTTGAAATCAACCGATAGATTGTAATATTTTTCTTGGGTGCTAATTTAAATTTCGGGAATGCTCAGTACCCCCAAACTACCCCCTTAACTACGTCTATGAATGTACCTGTACCTGGATTCAACCGTTAAATTTAAGAACGAAGTCAGTCAGGTCCAGCCATCCATATAATATGAAATTAAAACAATTTCACAACGAAATGTGAGTCATGACAGCAGAAATTATGACTTGTGGACAAAACAGAGTTTTTGTTTTGTATTTAAGTTTCTTTATAGCTTAATGTTTTAATATATTGTTTTATCATTTTTGCCTAGTTGCGCGAATAAAAAATTATTATTATTTATAAAATATTATAAAAATTGTTTTTCATAATATTTCTATGTATTCGAAAATGTAAACTATGCAATTGAATTATAAGTATTTTAAAAAATATCACACATATACCGGGTATCCCGCTAAGGTCGGCCAGCGGCTTTATCTAAGAAACTATTCATCATACATTTTCGGGAAAAAAAAATTGTAGATAAACCGGTAAAAAGAAAATACTGGAAATTATTTTTAAAGTTATACGATTGCCGCTAGAAAACTACTATTTATCCTTGTAGCCTGCGTTTTAATATCGATAAAACGATCGTGCACAATAATGGGTTTTTGATTTTTATAACTCAAGTCGGTAAAAGTCATTGATGCACTAAACTCCCGACAGATTTTAATTTAAATTGCACTAAAACTCCGGAGTTTTTCTTTAATGTGGTTTATTTAAACGATAAAAGAGCTTACTTTTTTATGTATTTAATACAAAATGAATAGAGTAGAGAAGCTCAATTCATGTGCCCATATTTGTAGTTAGATGTACAACTCTGGGGGTGCTGGACTCCTTAAAAAATAAATTACATATAATGTATTGATTAATTTTGAAATTAACCGATAGATTGTAATATTTTTCTTGGGTGCTAATTTAAATTTCGGGAATGCTCAGTACCCCCAAACTACCCCCTTAACTACGTCTATGAATGTACCTGGATTCAACCGTTAAATTTAAGAACGAAGCCAGTCAGGTCCAGCCACCCATGTAATATAAAATTAAAACAATTTCACAACGAAATGTGAGTCATGACAGCATAAATTATGACTTGTGGACAAATCAGAGTTTTTGTTTTGTATTTAAGTTTCTTTATAGCTTAATGTTTTAATATATTGTTTTATCATTTTTGCCTAGTTGCGCGAATAAAAAATTATTATTATTTATAAAATATTATAAAAATTGTTTTTCATAATATTTCTATGTATTCGAAAATGTAAACTATGCAATTGAATTATAAGTATTTAAAAAAATATCACACATATACCGGGTGTCCCGCTAAGGTCGGCCAGCGGCTTTATCTAAGAAACTATTCATCATACATTTTCGGGAAAAAGAAATTGTAGATAAACCGGTAAAAAGAAAATACTGGAAATTATTTTTAAAGTTATACGATTGCCGCTAGAAAACTACTATTTATCCTTGTAGCCTGCGTTTTAATGTCGATAAAACGATCGTGCACAATAATGGGTTTTTGATTTTTATAACTCAAGTCGGTAAAAGTCATTGATGCACTAAACTCCCGACAGATTTTAATTTAAATTGCACTAAAACTCCGGAGTTTTTCTTTAATGTGGTTTATTTAAACGATAAAAGAGCTTACTTTTTTATGTATTTAATACAAAATGAATAGAGTAGAGAAGCTCAATTCATGTGCCCATATTTGTAGTTAGATGTACAACTCTGGGGGTGCTGGACTCCTTAAAAAATAAATTACATATAATGTATTGATTAATTTTGAAATCAACCGATAGATTGTAATATTTTTCTTGGGTGCTAATTTAAATTTCGGGAATGCTCAGTACCCCCAAACTACCCCCTTAACTACGTCTATGAATGTACCTGGATTCAACCGTTAAATTTAAGAACGAAGCCAGTCAGGTCCAGCCACCCATGTAATATAAAATTAAAACAATTTCACAACGAAATGTGAGTCATGACAGCATAAATTATGACTTGTGGACAAAACAGAGTTTTTGTTTTGTATTTAAGTTTCTTTATAGCTTAATGTTTTAATATATTGTTTTATCATTTTTGCCTAGTTGCGCGAATAAAAAATTATTATTATTTATAAAATATTATAAAAATTGTTTTTCATAATATTCCTATGTATTCGAAAATGTAAACTAGGCAATTGAATTATAAGTATTTAAAAAAATATCACACATATACCGGGTGTCCCGCTAAGGTCGGCCAGCGGCTTTATCTAAGAAACTATTCATCATACATTTTCGGGAAAAAAAAATTGTAGATAAACCGGTAAAAAGCAAATACTGGAAATTATTTTTAAAGTTATACGATTGCTGCTAGAAGGCGCAATTGGGACAAAATACAGAATTTAAGTTATTTCAAAAAAAGCCTTATTAAGGTATGGTTTTGATATCGGAAATGGAAAGCCTATCCATTCTTGCCGCAGTTTGATTCTAAAGGTTTTTTTGTATCTCCAATAATAAGGGTGGGGGGATCTGGTAAATACGGTATTACTGAAAGTACTGTATCTTTTACATCTTTTATGCAATTTTAATTAATTTTGGCTCTTTTGAAAGAGAATTGTATGCTTAATAAGAAAGTAATTTGCTGATGGTGGATAATTCGTATTTTGTTTTACAGAGGTCGGGCGCTATGTATAAAGGTTTCTCCCAATTTTCTTAAAAAAAAATAAATAGAACGGTATACTTTTTGTTTATTATATTTAAAAGGCATAAAATCCTTTATTTTGGCGAAAACTGCGTTTTAATATCTAAACTGCTGGACAATTGCTTTCGAGCAAGAAAAATTTCGCCTAAATTTAACAGTTAATATTTTCTGAACCAGATATGATATCGACCTACGGTTTTGAATTGTTGAAAGATTTATCCCTTGGGAAACAATTGTTAATGTTGGATTTTCTTTAACTGTCAGAGAATTTTATATACAGGGTGTTAAAGAAGACGATGATTTTTGCTCCAATTTTAATGGCGTGTAACTTTCACAATAATATTTTTAAATTTCACCACTCTACGTCAATTAAATCACTGGTTCATAACAAAGAAAGTAATTTGTTAAATTTTTGATATCTGCTATATTTTACGAAATACCGATTTTTTTTGGAAAACCTTGCTTTATTGTAACTTATTGGTAGCTAGATCTCACTGTGCGTTGTATCGTGCAAACTTTATGAGTGATTATTATACCTTATGAAAAGTAACAAATAAGTAAGCCATGAAAATCGAAACAATAATAATAACAGTTAGCTATCATTAGTATTCGCCTTTAGTAAGTAATTCATTATTTTAAATTCGAATATTGTGTCTTTTAATTTAAAATTATATAAAATACCTATGATTACTATGTCTTATTAAAGGAGACGCTATTATTTTAAAATTTTCTTTTTATGAGATTTCGTTGTTCACTATTATCTTGGTGTTAAGTCAATTCCAAGACCTTCTTAATCAAAATGTCTAGGCAGGCATAAAAATTATTTGTAATTGGTAACATCAATTTCTTGGTGAAAATAACTCGGAAACGAATAAAGATATCAAAACGAAGTTTTCGCCAAAATGTAAGTATTTGTATGCTTTTCAAATATATTATACAAAAAGTATACCGTTCACCAACCACCAACAAGATGGACGCATGACATTAAGAGAATCCGTGGAAACTGGATGAAAGACGCACAAGACCGAAAGCATTGGCAGATACCAAGGGAGGCCTATGTCCAGCAGTGGACGCGAACGGCTGTTTGATAATGAGAATGATGAACTTTTTTAAAGAAAATTAGGAAAAACTGAAACTTTTTTACGTCCTCTGTAAAACAAAATACGAATTAGCGACCTGCAACAAAATTAATTTCTAATTAAGCGTAAAATAATCTTTGAAATAGAATTTATTAAAATTGCATAAAAGATGTGAAAGATACAGTACATTTGGTAATAACTTATTTACCATCATCCCCCACCCTTATTATTGGAGATACTGGGTCTCCCAAAAGTCCCGCAGAAAATTAATATCAATTAAAGGAAAAAGAAGTGGGAAAACCGCTCGGACCCGTAAATTTTTAGTTTTAATTGTGCATTTTTTGACATAAAAAAATTCCTTGAGATTAAACTACTGCAAGAATTGATAGGCTTTCCATTCTCGATATCAAAATAGTACCTTAATATGGATATTTTTAAAACACCTTGATATTTGTCCCGTCAGTTACGCCCTCTAGCGTTTCCAGTATTGTCTTTCTACCAGTTTAACCATAAAAAAAAATTTCTCGATAATATATAATCAATACCTACCGAGATATATTGCTCAAAACATTTATTGAAAAAGCCAGAAAATCACTATGAAGTTTAAAAAGTTTATACAACGTTTATAAAAAACTATAAACTTGGACAATATTAAAGAAATTCTTTTGTAAACGCCTTTACCATTCAATTAAAAATGATGGTAAAATATGCTAGTCTTTAAATAACAGTCAGAATGTTTTATGTATATTTGAATTATCTCATTTGACCCAAGGGATATGACTTTTTATTTAAAAAAATTGACATACATAAATGACGTTATTTCTGTCCTATTTCCGGTCAATATAAGGGACATTTTTATTTGATCTTACCACAACTGACCAAATGATGGACATAAAGTAAAGGCAAGCCCATGAACGCAATATGCGATTAGGAAGCTCTGAACTCTTCAAGATGAAACGTTTATTTTTTCGTTATGTGCACAAGAGAATGAATTCATAAAAGAAATCAGAAATAGGGCCTTTTTACGGCTGAAGTTAGATTCGTTTGTAATATAGTAGAATACGTAGAGTCACGTGGGGATAAGTGAACGCAGTTTTCGAAAATGACTTCTGAACAGAAGGTCCACTTTTCTTATATACAACATCATCAGTATTTCGCCATTTGGGAAAGTCCTAATATACGTACCCTAACTTTGAATGACCTTAATTTTATTGAACGTTTACTAGATTGGACCTCACAATTTTACGTCCTAATTTACCAGCGAAAAAGGTTAAATATAAAAGTAAAATAAAGGGCGGAGTCACACCTGGCGCGGTCTAAACGGGGATGCTATAAGCCGTAAGGTGACCTTTACAATTAATAATTTTAGGACAAGGGTCTTGTAATTTAATCAAAAATGACCAGTCGAGTCGCTTGATTGCCTAATAATAAAAATCGTCACAAAATATCAAACCGCCACCGGTACTGTGATTTTTAACTAATTTAGACAATCTCTTAAAAAAAAACCTACTTGAAAAATGCTCTGAAAAATAGATCACAATAAAAATACAGGGTTATTCCTAAATTGATAATTCTTTTTTATCTGTGTATAGAAGGCATTAAAATAAACAATATTTACAAATACCTTTTTTAAAAACTTAAAAGTAGGCGAGATACAGAAATAAAATATCTAAGGGCGGGCCTGGTCATCAAATCGTAGCCTGCTATACTTTATGTTTTTTGTCTTATCTCTTATTATTTACGGGTCGGTGGTCAGTTATTTATTCGGCAATCCGCTACGGTGTGTTTTTCTGAAGCAAGTTAATATTAAATTAGTGACACGTGAAAAAGGTAAAATTTGAAAACAATGAACTAGTAGATATGGTGCTAATTTACGTTGACTGACGCTGCTGCTTCGAGGTTATACGCAGAACGCTTTCCCTTGTGGGCTCACCCTACACCCAGAAGTTTTCTTAATGTTATTCAACGGGCAAGTTAGGCAGAACCGTATTTGATCCATAGTGTAACAACTGAATGTAAGTACCTTATTTTTGAGTTTTTTGAAAAAAGCTATTTGAAAATGTTGTGTATTTTAATGCCTTCTATACACAGCTAAAAAAGAAGAATCAACTTAGGAATCACCCTGTACACTAATAAAAATAATTTTTTTTGGCGAACATTGGTGACGATTTCTTCGCTATTTTATTGGTTTGTCGAATGTTTTATGATTTAGTATGTTTTATTATTAACATTGGGCTTTGTATTGCTTTATTAATTATTCAATACACCGCGAGACCAGACGAGAGATATTAAAATTCATACTATTATCGAACACAATTTAAATTACAAACATTAATTTATTGTCCCATCAATTTAGATAATTTTGACCTCAATAATATTAAAAACAATATTTCTTCTAGTCTCCTTTTACTCCTGCTTATGTGCATTAAATAAAGGAATATCACAAACAAGTATGTATCTTGTTTTTACCAAGTTCAGGGATTGCAACGAAAAAGTTTTGATTTCTGTCACACAGTTATAGCAGGGAGTATACCCTGAATAACATTGGTAACTTCAAGGAAGTTGGTAACTCCTGTCTGGAATTTTTATAGATGCTACTGTTTTATATTCTATAGGAAAATTTCATACTTTTTCCTTTTTCTCAAATAAAGACTTTTACATTGTACTTATAGGGTGTATATTTTTAATTTCGAAAAATCATTTTTCTTATTAGATCTACGTAATGGGCTAAATGGATAAAACTTCCAACCCCCCTCCCCCCTTTAAAGCAATTTCTATATATGCTTCGGTAAAAGCTAAACTGATATAAATTTAAGCTTAGCAATGCTCTCGATAAACATAGATATTTATGACACATTTTATATAGACAGTAGACTTTAAAAACATGAACTTGCCAATGGTACTAAATTTAAAAACGAAGTCAAATGTATCCTTTTTGATATATGTCTATAAGTACGAGAATTGGGCATCCTGGTAAGAAAATACTAGTTCTCTAAAAATATGGAGATTTTTTTAAAGTGCTGCTACCACCATTTTGTTATGTAGAATCACTATAAGTAAATAGCACTTTGTGATTCTATTATGTCAGCAATTAAAAGCAATTTTCTATGCTATGACATCTTTCAGAAAACGTATATGAGAAACAGTGCACCTGCTCTACAGTATCTAATTATAAGTGGCAACAAACCTTAGAGAAAGTATTTTTGCGCTAAGAATTTAGATTTAAAGGATTATAGAGCTTATTTTATTTGAAAATAAAATTGGGTTAGAAATTTAGAACGAAACGCCGCTTAGAATATTTAAAAGTGATAATATAAAGCTTAAAGGTTCATTTAAAAAATGTTTTTTTTTTAATGTATAATAGATTAATTATTTTATTATATAAAATTCTTCTTTTTAATTATTATTATTGCACTTTTAAAGTGTAAAGATTATTTTGTGACAATTAAGAGCACGAAAGCGTAGGGCCAGATCTGCCTCCAGTCGAAGAGGTCTCCGTGGGTTCCTTGGGAACTACAATACAAACGAGTTGATACAAATTCAGGATTATTTCTTACTTCTTCCAGAGATTTTCGCTTTCTCTCACCTTTAAACTTAAGTTTGTTGCAGGCGCTAGGTATTCTTTCATAGTGCCCAATTTCGATACTGATGACGCCACAGGCTCCACCATTCATGGTTTATAGGCCTGAACTATTTAATTGTGTGCTCGTTTCCTTCTTTCGTCAGATTCCGTAGCCTCACTGATGGCGAAACGCGTCTGGGGATGAATGTGAAGAAATTAAAGGAAACTCTTCTTTATCTATTAATTTTTCTTATCCACAACCACGTTAAGTTATAAATTTTTGAAATTTTTCCTGAGGAAAATTAATTGTAAAATTTATAAATATATTACAGTAAAGAAATCGATATTTTTTTAAGTTGATGAAACACCGCCCGGAAGAACTTTGCGCATCAAAACAAGTAAACCAAAACAAATATTTATCTAAAAGCTTTCCGTTAAGTAATGCACACCCATTATAAATTTCTTGCTTTGTGTATAAATTTACTGCAGGAACACTCCATTATTCTACCTTATATTCAATTGTATTATCAGCTCTTAGCTTGACATGACTAATGACTAGAATCCGAAAAACTGTCGGGACCCTATTTTTGACAGCTCTATATTTTATTTTTATTAAATCTTTCTTTTGGTTTAATAAAGTGTTTCAGGTTCGAGTTGCGAAAATAACTGTTTCCATTGTATTTATTTCGGAAGTATTTGTTGTAGAGCGAGCCGTGGTGAATTCCATTTTAAACTCACGCTTGTAGGATATGATTGTTTAGTAATACATTTTGTAACTTGTACCGGGTGTCTGGTAAGTGTGGAACAAAAGTTTAAGAGAGTGTAGAAAACGTTAAAATATATCCAGTGTTTCATATATTTTTTTTATATACCATGACACCAATAAAAATTTTTTATTAGTGTCATGGTATCAAATTAATAATATTTTATTCAGATACTATAACATTCTACCTAAAAAAAGGGTATCCTTTAATTGTTTCAAAATAACGAACGATTTTCGAGATATTTTAAATGTTCTGAAAGTATTGATTGTATTAAATAAATATTTAAACTAAAATTACATCCTAAAGATTCAAAACCAGTTTACTAGGTACTTCTTATTATTTTGGTAATGATGTTGATTATTAAACCTGTGACATTACTAGATGATAGTAAAAAAATTGTTGTCATAGTACCATTTTTTTATTGTATTTTATTAATAACTATTGAAACGGTACCTTGAAGCCCGTTTATGTTTAAGAAGCAATTGAGAAATACGTTTTATAAAGTAAAACATTTACAGTATCCAAATATGCTATTTTTAATTCGATACTATGACACCTGTCAAACATGTTGACATCTCTGTATTGGGGCGAGTTTTTTCTAGCTTTAGTGAGACATTAAATATTACTATGTAGTACCTTTCGGTTACGTTACCCTTATAAAAAATGCCAAATTTAAATCAAAATATACCTGGTGGTTTAAAAATTAATATGCAAAATATTAATCGCTTGGTTTCCCTTCGGGGCCCGATATCTCGTACAAATAAAAAAATATGAAACACTATTCTTATTTTCAAGTTCCCAATACGCTCTTGAAAGTTGACAGACGGACACCCCAGTGGCGTATTTAAGGAGCTCGGATCTAAAAATTTTGTAGAAAACGTTTAGTTTTTAAACTTTTCCCTCTAAAAGTCCTGTTTTATATAGAGATTAAGGTTTCGGACGCATATCGCTTTAGTTATTGATTTATGATGCAATTTTAAAGGAAAACGGGTAAAAAGAATAATATTTTATAGTATTTTTCTGTTCCGTTCTCCCTTTTTTAGAGCTATTTTAAATCAACAAAAATATAACCCCATGCAATAAAATACTTTTACAACAAGTAGGTATTCATTTTTAAAGAGAAAATTTAATGTAAAAATTTTAATTGATACATTTTTTATGGAAAAAGTGTGATAATTTATAATAAAAAAATAGTGCGGGACGAAACGAGAATGTTTTGTTATGAATGTACAAAAAGGCACTTAAGAAGGAGTATGTCAAAACCTAAGCATTTGCACCAAAAACTGATCTTAGATCTACGCTCCTAAAATACATGATTTCTGAAAAAATCATTAATTTTGGCGTGGTGAGCGATATTTACTTCATTTTTTATCATGAAAACCGAGCCCGAAAAACGCTGGTTAGAGTCATACATACGTCTTATGTTAAAATTCTGGATTGATATCAATATTCATATTTTTCACAAATATAACAAATGCTGTTTTTTTTAATAAAGACCCAGCTAGGAATATGAAAAAAAAATGTTAAAAAAAAATTTACAGAAACCAATCTAATCCAGCCATGCACTGGAGGAGAGGTAATAATTTAATTTTCGAAATTTGATAGTAGTTTTTTCGTCTGCGGCGCTTTTCGTGATATACATGTATTCTTTGTCCCTCTCTCCAGAAAAAAAATGCCCTACTTACGACCACTGAGCCCCCCCCTGAGCATATTTTCTGGCTACGCCACTGGGACACTCTGTATAAAATACACTAAACGACGGATTTTTGTTGGCGAAATTTATTAAATATCGATTTTTAATGTATCCTTTTACGTATACTTTTCCGCATA
This sequence comes from Polydrusus cervinus, assembly GCA_935413205.1. Lineage (NCBI taxonomy): Eukaryota > Metazoa > Arthropoda > Insecta > Coleoptera > Curculionidae > Polydrusus > Polydrusus cervinus. Next base: position 22,837,125 of record OW284520.1, on the reverse strand, counting down.
ACATAAAACTACATAGAGGGTTGTAATATAATATGAGCAATATAAGTAGAAAACCATGTAGTTTCGAAACGTTTTTTAAAAACGCAGGATGTGGGATAAGTACATAACTTAAAAGTAGTGTGTTCTCCATTACAAAAACAAACTTTTTAAAACATGGTAAAGCTATATAAGCCTGTTTTAGCTGAAGCCATAAATTTAGATACTGTAATTTGTCATCATTATTTTTTAAATGAACAAATTTATATAATAAACAAAAAGCTTTATTAAGTTTTTCGATAAATAATAAATTTGAAAAATTCCAACTTTCCATTTTTAAACTAAAATCTTTTTATTACCATAAATATGACATTAGTTAGGCAAGCTCATTCAGAAAACCTTTACAGTTTTATTCAGGAATCAAATAGAACTTTTGAACTTCGTTCTCGTGCTCTTATAAAGAGAATGATATCTTTATATGCTTATACCTGATTTAACAGAAATTAAGCATAAAACCAATCAGGGGAGACTTCTTTAACTATGTAATTGGTGTAAATGTCTTTCTTTGTTTCTTACACTTTAAAAAATGAGTTGGTCGCTCAAGCAATTGTTTTCTGACTAAATAGACTTTAGTATACCTAACAATAATCTTTAGTTTCCCCAACCAATTATAACTATTACAAAAACTACAATTTTTTTTACATTTATTTCTTCATGGATAAGAGCATTGTCATTTTGCAAAAGGTATGAATTTCAAACATCGTTTTAATACATGTGATCTTTATAATTACTTATACAAATCATCCAATATTCATATCAGAAGATCGTCAAGCCAACATTACTATTATTCTTGTAATTACCAACAAAATTAGTATTGGCAACAAATATACTCTTTGAATTAACCATCGAGAAAGAATAAACAAGAAGGCGATATGATATGAGTAAAAGTGACCCAACCTGCGCCATGTCATTCTTGTAGTCAGCTATTTGATCTATCATTATCGAGGTGGTTTTAAATTTTATAAGAAGTTTTTCAATTTTTGTGTAAAACTATTGCTACTGTCTGATAAATAATAATTATTTCTTGTGCCGTGCAAAGTTGTTCCAGCAGACTAGCAGACATGCTGTGTATACGAAGAAAATAGCGAAAATTAAGTTTCATAAGTTAGTACAAATAAAGGGCAGGTCTGTATTTATAAACCTTGGGTACTAATTGTTGCCTATGGTTTGTTTAGTTGCAATTTTATTTAAATTATTAAATAACAAAAAAAAATTAAAAACAATACATCTACAATTAAGCAGCTTTGGACATTTTAGGACTAGCCGCTTAACTACGATTTCACCATTTGTTTATTGATACATATCATTATTTTCTATGTGCGAAATAAACACAACTTGTATGTTAGGTTACACAAAGATTTTCAACCAGAATTAACTATCCAGCAACATTGACTATGACATTGGCGGTAATATTTACTTACAATCGAACTTGCAATATTTATTAATTAAATATTTAGGCAACCGGGAAACTATGAAACTACTCGTCTTCGTTTGACAAGTCACAGGGTTCATAAGAAGTGTAACAAAAATTTTCATTTTTGCTGCTGTCGCATGTAAGCCAAATTTTATAAATTAGTTTATTTATTAAAGCGTTTACAACTTCTAAATAAAATCATTTCTCATCCCATTGTGCACCTTTGCAATGGAACAATATTTAATTACAATAATATATTCTCAATTTTTGTCACCAACCAAATTAATGAGCACAAAAGGGTTTTACCAAAATTTATCTAGCTACTACTAAGCACACAATATACAAACATGTGTATAAATAATACCATTATCCGTTATTTCCACTACAAAGCTGTTCATTGTTTATAATGAAATTGTATTATTCTAAACTGCTGGACAATTGCTTTCGAGCAAGAAAAATTTCGCCTAAATTTAACAGTTAATATTTTCTGAACCAGATATGATATCGACCTACGGTTTTTAATGGTTGATAGATTCATCCCTTGGGAAACAATTGCCAAGTTTGGATTTTCTTTAACTGTCAGAAAATTTTATATACAGGGTGTTAAAGAAGACGATGATTTTTGCTCCAATTTTAATGGCGTGTAACTTTCACAATAATATTTTTAAATTTTATCACTCTACGTCCATTGAATCACTGGTTCCTATCTGGTTCAGAAAATATTAACTGTTAAATTTAGGCGAAATTTTTCTTGCTCGAAAGCAATTGTCCAGCAGTTTAGTTAACCCAAGCATTTTTAGAATTGTTTAAAATAAATGGTTCTTATGAAACGGCCATATTGGTACGATACTACGCCCCCTAATACAGTTTTTCGCAGACGATATTAAATGGTAATAGCGCCTCCTTGTTTATTCTCGATGGAATTAACAAACAGTTAGTTAGTTAGCTAATGACAAAAGTAACATTTATTCAGATTAAATCAGACTTAGAATATTTGTTCTCTTATTAGACAAGTAAAAGCTCTACAAGTTAAAACTTTTGAAGGTAATTAAAGTTTTAAACGATCTGAATTAATAAACGCACCTAACCAAAAATACTTCAAAATTAAACGCATATAGGCAACAACGTAAACATTGACAATTCAGAAAGTTTCGGTAAAGTTTTGTAAGCTCATTAATTTAAAAAGTTTTAAATAAAACCTATCCCGTTGTATAATAGGCGTATGTAAAGCCTTCGAAAAATATTCAGCAAGTCATCTTTTAAAGTGCTTTATTTAATTTTTCACGAACTTTAAGGGGTTGTCAGCGTTTAAAGAAAAAAAATTGATAGTCGGATTTGCAAACGGATTTAAAAAGGAAAACGAAGGTGATTATATCTTTCGTTATAAATGATTAAATGCAATTCCAGATTTTTTTTTAAACCACAACAATTTGTCACTCGAACTTTTCAATAAATGCTTTAAGAGGACTCCGTACACCTTTAAAACGACATTTCTTTTCACAGGTTTATTATTCGTTTAACATTGTTCAACAAAGAATATTAGAAAGTTCGTTTGGTGTGTCATATACCGGGTCCGCCAACGAAGCGGGGACGGAAGATTAAATCATTATCGAGGAATTAATCAAAAATACTAAACCAGCATAAAGTATAGATGTAAAAGCGGCATATTTTTAATATATTTTTTACTATATAAGGTGGCTCAAAAAACTGTGGCAGACTAAACTTTGTATTATTTTTTTAAATGAAACACCCTAAATATTATATTATTTTCTAATTCCCTATAAAATATAGAGAGAATAAAAAACAAGATTGGGGAGGTGAAAACCATTTTTTTAAGATATGCCGTTCCAATACTACCGTCTGTCAAAGCTTAAAAATGCCATATTTAAAACGTCAATATCTCAAAAACAATTGAATTAAAACATATGACTTTCACACAAAATATACGTGAAGTGGAGTTTTATATAGGGAATTACAATATCATATTTAGGGAGTTCCATTTAAAAAAAATACATTTTAGTCCGCCACACTGTTTTGAGCCATCCTGTATATTGTAAAATATTTTTAAAATATGGCGCTTTTTTGTCCATACCTCGTGCTGGTTTTGTATTTTTGATAAATTTCTTGATAATGATTTAATCTTCTGTCCCCGCTTCGTTGGTGGACCCGGTATGTTTTATTAATATTGAAATCATCTATTTTTTTAATTTAGCCCATTGATGCTCTCTTTTTCTAACATCAGTAGCGAAACTCTACTTTCGGAGACGCAACGGCTTCCGTGGATCAAACATCATAAAAACTGTAAATTCTACGATATTTAGCACGAGGCGTCAGCCGAGTGCGGAATTTCTCTGAGTTTTAGAATAATCACTTTCCCACGAGTAATGTGTGTACACTGTTTTTCCTACGACCACAAAGAATTATTAAAAAGCCTGTGATTTCTGAAAAAAATACTTCAACACTAGTGTTGAAATTAGCATACTTAGGATTATATTCCACTTAATATCTGGTTTCATAGTTTGTCAATAGGCTTTTCCTTTATTTGTAGTTTAACTTTTTCATTTTTAAATATTTTATATATCATAGAAAGAAAGCTACGAAATCCACTGGCTGTTTACAATGTGAACATGTGTAAATAATTTGTTTAGGACCATTTAAAGTAAAACGTGTCATTTTACAAAGTTTTGAACGAACTTTAATCATATGGTTCGATGTAATATAGTATAAAATTTAAAAGCATAAATTCATACAAATTTAGAGGATTTTTTATATTGTAATATTTATCTTACAAGGTATACCTACTTTATAGGTTCAATAGTATTTATTCCCATAATATCGACTTAGAGTTTAGCCCTTGATATTTAAGGGGCAGCACTGCTTTTCTGGCTTACATCCCCTGATTTTAGTTTATAACGGCTAACACAGGCTCTACGTAATTTAGTTGTTTGTTTGGGGCCTATTTATGTCAAAGTCAAGTCAAAACAAGTCAAAAGTCAAACAATTATATACAATGGTTTGTTGTTAAATCATTGTTTATGAGTCCTTTCTTGTAAAAAAAAGGGTAATTAAGGTATCCAAAATAGAAATGACCAAATCAGTACACGTGTTTTCGAAAATTGCATAACAATAATAATAATAATTTCTGTTTCATATTATACCATAGATAATTTGGAAAAATCATTTAATAAGACGGATAATAACATTTCAATTTAAAAATATATTCCATTTTTGGAAAAAACAACAAACTTTATAAAAAAATAATAAAACAGCCAAGCCCGATTTTTAGAAAAAAAAGCCTATCCCAAATTTTTTTTGAGTTTTTTCTTGATTCAAACATACATTTTTATCGTTCCATTCTTAATTAATTTATATTAAGAACTAATTCTTTACGTGTAAATGATACACTGGTTCTTTTGACCATATCCAACTAAACTGCTGGACAATTGTTTTCGAGCAAGAAAAATTTCGCCTTAATTTAACAGTTAATATTTTCTGAACCAGATATGATATCGACCTACGGTTTTGAATGGTTGATAGATTTATCCCTTGAGAAACAATTGTCAATGTTGGATTTTCTTTAACTGTCAGAAAATTTTATATACAGGGTGTTAAAGAAGTCGATGATTTTTGCTCCAATTTTAATGGCGTGTATCTTTCACAATAATATTTTCAAATTTTATCACTCTGCGTTAATTGAATTCATTCGTTCATAGCAAAGAAAGTAATTTGTCAAATTTTTGATATCTGCTATATTTTAAGAAATAACAATTTAACCATAGACATATAGGTGTTTGTAAGTACGCCACTGTACATCATAACATTTAGGTAGGTACAACTATTGTTACTGAACATAATCAAGCTTTTCATAAGGTATAATAATCACTCGCAAAGTTTGCATGATACAACGCACAGTGAGATCTAGTTACCAATAAGTTAAAATAAAGCAAGTTTTTCCAAAAAAATCGGTATTTCTTAAAATATAGCAGATATCAAAAATTTGACAAAGTACTTTTTTTTGCTATGAACCAGTGATTCAATTGACGTAGGGTGATGAGAATTTAAAAATATTATTGTGAAAGTTACACGCCATTAAAATTGATGCAAAAATCATCGTCTTCTTTAACACCCTGTATATAAAATTTTCTGATAGCTAAAGAAAATCCAACATTGACTATTGTTTCTCAAGGGATGAGTCTATCAACCATTCAAAACCGTAGGTCGATATCATATCTGGTTCAGAAAATATTAACTGTTAAATTTAGGCGAAATTTTTCTTGCTCGAAAGCAGTTTATTTATATTTTTATTTTTTGTCGTTTTCTTAATATTCCTAATAGGCCAATGAGTTTGATTCACCCTGTACAATATAACAGCAAAATTCGTTTTTGTTTTAATCAGTTTTATCAGTAATTGCATAAAGTTAACTTTATTTTCTAATAACTCCCGAAATCATACAAATTGCAACTGGCACAGTTTTATTATTGGCATAGTTTGATTTGCAATAAATAGTTTTATTCCCGATTGGAAAACTTAGTTACAAATATTCCAACGCTTTAGGATATCTTACGCTAGAAGCATTTAATATCGTCAGCGAATTTCGCTTTAAATTAAATTTTTAAATGAAGTTAGCTTTAAAAACTGGAGATTAGTTAAACCAAGTGTTAATAAATTAATTAAAACAAATTAATCTTGAGTTTGGTGCCGTGAATGTCAGCCAGTCTAATCCACCCCTAGTAACTTGATCGGATAGGTTAGATTATTTGTAACTTATGGTGTGTTACTAGCGCGATAAGATGTATTACCGTCAAATGGGGCTACTTGGAACAATTTTGACATGATGTGATGTGTCTCATATAACCTAACACGTTTTTTTAAATCTTGTCTATCAATAGTCCAAGAATAACAAAACGTTGGGTGTTAAATAAAGTTATTTCTGGTTTTTAAAAAAACATTCTTTGACAATTTTAGAGATAAAAACGACTTTAAATTTAGGATTTATAATACCTTTATCAGCACCTATAAAAAACGTTGGTAACATTTCAAATAATCTACAGAGCCCTTGTTTTTTGTAGTAATGACCCCCCTCGCTTTCTCCAATTTTTTATAAAGAAGTCACGGACTTTTAGATTTGTCTTAAAATCATAAAAGAAATCATCTTTTACAGTTTGTATACATACTTAAATATTACCTTTTATATTACCTTTTATATTTAGATCAATTTTAGCTGTGATTTATGACTCAAATGCGGTTAAAGCCAGATCTCTAGTCATTATTCCTATTTATTTATTTATTTAGACAAACAGGGGCGGTTCTACGGGGGGGGGGGGCCTGGGGGGCCCAGGACTCCCAACATTCCTGAAAAAAACTATAAAATTCATGCCACTGATAAAAAAAAAATTCCGGGTGCTTTATTATTTACATAATTTGATACAATTTGAGCATGATTATAAAAAATTTTGGGCTGTGGCGTTATTTGCTTGCGAAGGCTACCAGTGGCGTATATAAGGGGGGGGGGGGGGGGGTTCCGGGCTGCATTTTCTTCACGCATATACTCTTAATTTAAATCTTTAAATAATGTATTCTTGGCTTAGATTACAAAGGTCTTGTAAGAAACGTTTCGCTTTTAAACTTTTCCTTCTAAAAGTCCTGTTTTATATAGAAACTAAAATTAAGGTTTCACACGCATATCGTTTTAGTTATTGATTTATGATGCAATTTTAAAGTAAAACGAGTAAAAAGAATAATATTTTATAGAATTTTTCTATTATATACTTGTCTGTTCCGTTTTCCCTTTTTTAGAGCTATTTTAAATCAACAAAAATATAACCCAATGCAATAAAATATTTTTACAACAAAAACAATTAGGTATTTATTTCTTAAGAGAAAAATTAAGGTAAACATTTCAATTAAAACATTTTTTATGAAAGAAGTGTGATAATTTATAATAAAAAAAATAGTGCGGGATGGAATGAGAATGCTTTATTAGGAATATAAATATACGGCACTTAAGAAGGAGTATTTCCAAATCTAAGCATTTGCACCAAAAACTGCTCTTAGATCTACGCTCCTAAAATACATGATTTCTGAAAAAATCATTAATTTTGGCGTGGTGAGCGATATTTACTTTTTTTTTAATCATGAAAAACCAAGCCCGGAAAACGCTGGTTAGAGTCATACATACTTCTTATGTTAAAATTTTGGATTGACACCAATATTCATATTTTTTACAATTATAAAAAATGTTTTTTTTTAAATAAAGAGGAATAAAAGGAATATCAAAAAAAAACATTAAAAAAAAATTTAATCCAACCATGCAAAGGGGGAGAGGTAATAATTTAATTTTCGAAATTTGATAGTAGTTAGGTGAATTTTTAACGAACTTTAAGCGTGGCCCCGAAAATTTTTCGCCTACGGCGCCTTCTTCGTTAGGTATAATACCATTCAATACATATAGTCCCGACTATCCCTCTCATCAGAAAAAAAATGTCCCACTTAGGCCCACCCAGCCCCCCCCCCTACCCCGAGCATATTTTCTGGCTACGCCAATGTGGTGCCCCCCAATATTTTGGGTCTAAAACCGCCCCTGTAGACAAACAAGGTCACTCAACAGACTGCTTGGAGCGGACCAATTAAAGAGTGACACGGAAATTTACAAAGTTCGGTAGAAGTACGCAATAAGTTTAACTAAAGAAGAAAAGGCTATTTTGTACAATCAAATAATAAATCCAAAGACAAAATTATAGAGCTAAAGATACGCGAGTGATAGCAATGCACTTCCTTATCAAAGGATAATAGATATTATTTTTGTGATAAGTTTTTTAAAGGCGCATAAGTTAGTATTAAACAGGTCAATGCCTCTATTACCCGTTACAAGATCGTTGTATGTTCTCATGCAACGTATGAGAGGAGAGTTAATTAGTTATAAAAGCAAGGACACTAAAAGTTAGCATGTTCCGAAGTGTGTATGGGTTAGCGTTAAAAAGTACATAGTGTACACAAAATTCAGGGTCGATGAGGTTATTTACTATCTTAAAGCAAAGAAAATGTCAAAACACTGCCTTTTGGATATCAGCGATTGCAAGCTATAAAATAACAAATTCTCGTTATACGAGTAAAAGTGCCGTTGTCTATTGTAACGAAAATTAAGAGCATTGATGAACTTTTTTTGGACACTTTCAGTTCGCTCCATATATTTGTGATACATCGGATTTCAGACTGTTGACGAGTACTCCAGAGTACTTCTAACCATGTTGCAATATAAAGTAATTAACGATGCAGGGCTCTTAAAGCCTTCAGTAGTTCTCAGGATAAATCCTAAAATGCGCAACGCTTTCCGAATAATAGCCTCTATGTGGGACTCGAACAACAGTTTGGAGTCCAAAGTAACCCCCAAATCTTTAACCACATTAACACGTTTTAATTGTATATTATTAAAGCCTAAATCTATATTTGGATTTTTTGAGAGGTCTAACTTAGAAAAAACAATGTAGTAACACTTATCAATATTTAAATGCTGATGAATGACGATTAATACTCAACAAAATATATTTTAATTCATTATCATTTCTTTGAGGCAACATGTTCCTGATAACTGCTATAAACTAGTAACATTGTTAAGTGTCCTAAGTTACACTCCCGTCCCAAGTAGTCCCGTTTGACGGTATAAAGCGCGCTGTTCTGCATTTTAATGATCTATCTATAAGTCTTTAGTCTATATTGCTATCTCATACACATAATCTTAAATTTGCATTAGGGTAAAATGGCAAATTGAGGTCTCCTAAAAATTAACATACTTTTTTTAACGTCACACAGCTAACAAATCTGTCATTTGGGCTGTATATAAGTTTAAATGACAACTAATAGTTATATCCACTAAAAAATATATTATTTTTTTAAATATGCGCCTATTTTCATAAATTTTCCTTATATAAGATTTTAGGTTTAATTTTCTTATAGAACAGATTCTAACAGAACATTTATAACATTATCTGTAATCTGACGAAATAAAGAGAAATTCTTCTTCTGTATTATCTGTAATGTTTAGTATGGGTTTCGAAATTTTTACCAATATTTTAAAAATTTATTTTTAACATATTTTATTACTCGAAGTTATGACAAAAAGTTGTTTTATCCCATTATTCACCGATTTCCCGTTATATTGTTATTTATAGCGATATTATGATAGATGAGCAAAATATTTGATACATAAATCTTCTTGTGTGAAAAAAAACTTAGAAAGGCAGTAAATTATTTCTTTTCGTAATGCCTACAAAATATGACGGAAAATGTCTAACTGGGTTTAATTAGTTTAATATTAATAATTATGATTTAATTAACTTAGGTATATTAGCTTTTAATTATCGGCCCTTTTATGATTATAACTTTTAAGCCCTGATATTATAGGTAAAGTATGTTAATCAGTTTCAAAGTTTCTTAAAAGAAGTACCTAATTTTCTGAATATTCTTAGTCACAATAAATCAACTGAATTTTTATGCAAACCTATAAACTAATGAAAAAATTGATTTGTCAAACGAGGAGATATTTAGCACGAGGCGTCAGCCGAGTGCGGAAATTCTCCGAGTTTTAGAATAATCACTTTCCCACGAGCAATGTACACTATTTTTCCTACGACCAAAAAGAATTATTAAAAAAGCCTTTGATTTCTGAAAAATATTTCAACACTGGTGTTAAAAAAAATATCAACACAAGTGTTAAAATTAGCATACTTAGGTTAATATTCCACTTAATATCTGGTTTCATAGTTTGTCAATAGGCTTTTCCTTTATTTGTAGTTTAACTTTTTCGTTTTTAAATATTTTATATATCATAGGAAGACCTAATGACTTCTAGATTAACCAGAATGGAAAATTTTAAATTTAATTAAGGAAAGATGTAAACATAAATTTAAAAAATCCACCCAACAACAAGGAAGATATCAATTCAAAATAATTCTATAAATTATTTAATGTTTTTATTAAAAAAAGTCAAATATTTCTGATGGGATTTGAGCCTGTGACCTTGCGATCTGTAGGCTGGAGCTCTATTCTCTACGCTATTGATACCAATAAAGATTTGTTGTTTAATACACGACACTTTCTTCAGCGCGATTTGTTTTTTCTAGTAATAGATTTTCCAGTACATTATTTACAACATTTTTTATAATTTCAGATGGCGTATTTTCACATTCTAATTCTGAATCACTCGACAAATACATGATAAATCAGTTAAACACTTTACAATTACTGTTTTCTAAAAGTTGTTCTTTTTAATAAATAGGGGTGGTCTATCAAATTGACACTATGTTTAAATTAAATAGTGTGCCCTGTATTTCACCACTAGTTTTAAAATATTTTTTTTTCAACACGCGTGTGATATTCGGCGCTTTCGAGCCAAGTTCACAGTGCTTTTTTTCTCAATTTCATAGGTGGTCGTAGGAAAAAAAATAACTGTTTATTGAAAAGTGTTAAAATTATGAGATGTTTTAAAAAAAAATTTAAACACCAGTTGTAGCTTAGGAATAAGCTTAGAAATGATTTGAAAAGATTACATTTGTGACATTTCAGTATATATTTAAGTTAGATCATTTTATTTTGATATAGAGTATTTTATCTTCTTCTCAAACTAAATCCTAGTCACTATTTGTTGAGTAACTAGCACTTTTAATTTGTTTTATTTGAGAATACAAAATTATTGTATTACAGAAAATTGAAAATAGTAAACTACATATGATGAAAAGGTATAAATGTTTGTAGGGAGCCTGACATTTTGCTTTTCTTTACTTATTAAAAAATAAAGATAGAAATTTATCATTGAAAATCAAGCTTGAAGATTAAGGAGATTGTTTACAGAAATGTTAATGTCTAATATTCTAGTTAAAGCTGTAAATTTCTAAAAATTTCTGATATAGTTTAATATACAATATTATGAAAAATATTTTAATGTTTAAAGTCTAAAATGAAGACCCTACACAATCATTTAGACTGGCGGTCTTGTTAAGAAAAAGACAGTGATACTGATAGTGTAAGGGCAAATTTCAAGGATTGATGGTTAATGACCGGGCTAATGTAAATTCTCATTTCATGTAGGGTCTGCAAAAAATAGATATTACTCAGGACTGAGTCCGAATGATCGTGTAGTGTCTGCAAAAGATCAGAACAACCTAAAAACTAGACACCAAAAAAATACAGATAAAAATATACAAGAAACTATTTATTTCAGAAATGCAGTTCCTACACGATCATTCAAACTGACGGTCCTGAATGATTTTAATACTTCGTCATTTACGCATCGGTCTCGGTTCTATTGAGAATTTACATCAGTCCGGTCTTGAAATTTGCCCTTAGACTAGTTTGCAATGCAGATTATTATTAGTTAACTTATATCATCGTATATCAATGGTTTAAATTAAACCGCAAAATTTTTTAAAACATTTCATATAGAAAACTAAAAAGTAATTTTCGAAATGGCACTTGTTTTGAGGTTTACAATATACTGAACTTAAAACTAGGACAAAATTCACATTTGTTAAAAACCCCGAACAAACAATGTTTCTAAACCATAAAATACTTCTAGGAATCTGATTGAAATAAACATAAAAGTATGTTCCTTTTCAGTTATTTTTAACATAAGACATGTCCTTGACGTATTAAGTCTCTTAAAGTTAAATTACAAGAAAAATGTTTGTATTGAATTTAGAATTAGTTTTTAAAAGTAAAGGCTAAGGACACTCTTCTTTTTAAAATAAGGATTAAAAAATAAACCTAGACTTTTCAACTTATCCTACAAAAAAGGAATATTTCCATCCTGCTGGAAGTCGGCGCGTGTCCAGCCCATTCCAAAGAAAGGTAAAAAGACCCTGCCAAGCAATTACCGACCCGTCGCATTGCTTTCAGTAATTTTAAAAGTAATGGAGAAAGCTATTAACCAACAACTCCTAAAGTATCTGGAAGGGCTTAACATTATCAGAGACCATCAATACGGTTTTCGTAAGTCCAGATCAACAGGTGACCTTCTGGCATATGTCACCCATCTTTGGAGCAACACCATCGAACATCATGGAGAATCGCGGGCTGTTGCACTGGACATCTCTAGGACTTTTGATCGTGTTTGGCACGATGGGCTTCTAAGTAAATTGCGATCCTACGGTATGCCTAATGGATTTTGTTTATGGTTAACCAGCTTCCTTAAGAACCGTTCTCTGCAGGTGGCGATTGACGGGTTTCTCTCAGACACCTTCACCATCAATGCCGGTGTTCCTCAAGGGTCCATATTGTCGCCTACCCTCTTTTTACTGTATATTAACGACCTTCTAGTAAAAACCCAAAATCCAATTTATAGCTTTGCTGATGACAGCACACTTGTCTCATCTTTTACCTTGACTCCCCAAACATCCGCTGCCGACGCACATCTTCGCAGGCAGCATGAAGTATTGCGCCTTAACAATGACCTGGAAGAAATTTTGGTTTGGGGTGACAGTAACCAAGTCGAATTTAATGCTAAGAAAACCCAGGCAGCAGTCTTCTCCAAAAAGGTTAACATTGTAGAACCGGATATAGTCATGGCAGGACACGCAATTCCCCTGGCACCGTCTATTAATTTGCTGGGGGTCAATCTGGGAGGTAATATGTCTTGGCATGATCACGTTGCCGTAATTGCCAAGACAGCTGCACAGAAACTTGGTGTACTTTTCCGCACCAAAAAGTTGTACACACCTCATCAACTTTTGACACTCTACAAAGCCCAGATTCGACCATCATTAGAATATTGCTCTCATGTCTGGAGCTCTGCACCCAAGCACACCCTTCGGCTACTGGATTCCATTCAAAGGAGAGCCATTCGTCTGATCGGCGACCCCGAGCTGACCAAGACCCTCGATAGCCTGGAGCATCGAAGACAGGTTGGTGATTTGGCTCTCTTTTACAGATATTTCCATGGCAGGTGTTCGACTGACATTGCCCTAGAACAATGCAAATCAGAAATACACGGCGAACCACTGCCGCTCATCCATATGTTGTTCAGCTTAGTACTCCTCGAACTTCATTGTTCAAAAATTCTTTCATCTGGAGAACATCATCTTTGTGGAATGATCTTCCTGAGGTCGTGTTTCCCAATGAATACAATCTTCAACGTTTCAAGACCAACGTTAATCGCTTTTTTCGCACTCGCACCGCTCCCAGAGCGCCTTAAAGGATTTTTCCTACAGTGCAGGTGTTTTATCATAAAAAAAAAAAAAAAAAAAAAAAAAAAAAAGAACTTTAATTATTTAGAAACTAATAGAACATGAGGTAAATACTGGATATTACTTTATTAAATATTGAAGACTTTTGCAATTCTCCGTAGAGAGTTAGGATTTATGGATAAAGAAATTAATTTGTTACCCAAGGCTATCGGTCATATCTTAGAATGGGTAGGCATACAAGCCTTTTTTAACCATCTGTTCCTTCTTAAGAAAGCGTCATCTGTCTTGGCGAGTTAGTCGTCGCTACTGGGTCGTGGTCGCTAGCGATTAGCGACCGGGAATTACTCCACGTCCACCGTACTTTGATTGAGTGGTTAGTTGGTTTAAGTCGGGGTCGGGCGTTCGTCCCAAGCTCCCTGCACTGCAGCCTAGTGGCTTATCTTGCCACAAAAGGTTTGTTCCTTTTATAAGGTCCAGTAAATTCTTACCAAGTTTGTCAGGCGGGAGGTTATCCCCACATTTGATTCCTCCGAAAATTTTGAATCTGAGTCAGTGCTTCGCAGTTGTATATGATATGTGAGGTGGTCTTGTCCTCTTCGCTGCAAAGTCTGCATCCAATGGTGCCATTGTAAATTCCTATTCAGCATAGGTGTTTTCTTAAGTGGCAGTGGCCTGTTAGTAGGCCAACCACTTGTTTTAGCTGGGTGCGCGTTAGAAACAACATTCCAGTTGATAGTTTTTTGGATGGTTTCGCAATTGTGGCCCTCGCTTGGGTTTGACCAGGCATCCTGTTCCATCGGGATAGGTGTTGTTGTTGCGCCCACCTGTCCGATATTGCTTTGGTTGTCTGTTTTGATATGCCAAGGGCGGGTTCAGGGCTCCTGAGTTTTTGAGATGATTCGGCTCTAGCCAGTTTATCGGCAATTTCGTTGACCGCTATCCCCGAAGAACCAGAAATCCATAGGAGTTCTACCCTGTTGTTCCTTGCTGCTAGTTTTTTCGGGTTGCTTAGGCACTCCATTGTAATCCTCGATTTGAGTTGGTTAGAGTTTAGGGCCTTGAGGGCAGCTTGGCTGTATGACAGAATGTATAATCTTCTTACCCATAGGTTGAATTTCCTGTAGCGGTAAATTTAAGAACTTAAAAATAATTTTCAGCGATTTCTCTTGGTAAATTTTGTAAATCATTTTTTTTATTTTCAAGCGCTGGTGACAAATGGTTCCTGAGATAAGGCCGGCGTACCTTAGAAATAGAAACATTACTTTTTTGTGGATACATTGTATCTAAGTAGATTTAGAGTTATCTGTATTTCAAAAATTACGCTGATTGCCAACAAAAGCTTTCTCAACCTAAATTATATATTTAAATTAAAGTAAGTCTGTCCTATGCGAAAAAAGGGCCATATTTTTTATAGTGCCCTTTTAGTGAGATAAATGAGGGTTCATTGAGATGGTTTATTTGAATAAAAGTTGTTAATCTCGGCAATTGCTAATTTTCTTTCATAAACTGATTTTCATGCATAACGGTTTTAACGATTCTGGATTTTTGATGTCGAGTTAAAGTCACTCCGATTGCTTTTTAAATCGAGTTTACGTAACGTTTTAAGGGCTTCGCTGATAATGGACAGACCTTTGCAGAACCAGTAAATATTTTGACGTTTTATATCATTTTGAGAAAATAAAAACCCATATTAATAATTGTTAGTAATACCGGGAATTGTTATGCTAAACTAAAAATTGAGTTTTCTTTTTTGAGTTCCTAATTTTTCCTCCCCAATATTACATAAATAAAATTTTTTCTAATTTTGCAGCAATCGATTCGAGTATCTGACGGGGCTTTTTCGCTAAATTTTGGTTGAAGTGTATAAAGAAACAAAAAATAAAATTTTTTGTGTTTGCACTTTTTGATATTTTTAATCCATCACTTAAAAAATAAATAAACAAAAAAACTATTGGAACAAAAACACGGACTTTATCGAATATACGTCATGAAAGCGGCAGCTTGACAATGTTGCTAATATTCTCTTAAACAAAATTATTATAACACAATGACAATGTCTAAAAAGTTTTTCAATAGAAATAATTATCCAAAACGGGCTTCATATTATTTACAAAATGGTATCTATATTTTGTCTCAAAATAAGTAAATAAATAACTTATTTGAACTGGGCTACATTCTTGGTGAAACGAAAACTCCATTATATGGAAAATAAAACAGTGGCTACTTGTAATGTTTCACAGTTTTTACTTCAGTTTCCTGACACGTATTTCGATCTTTTCAGATTTTTTTTTATGATAAAACACCTGCACTGTAGGAAAAATCCTTTAAGGCGCTCTGGGAGCGGTGCGAGTGCGAAAAAAGCGATTAACGTTGGTCTTGAAACGTTGAAGATTGTATTTATTGGGAAACACGACCTCAGGAAGATCATTCCACAAAGATGACGTTCTTCAGATGAAAAAATTCTCGAACAATGAAGTTCGAGGAGTACTAAGCTGAACAACATATGGATGAGCGGTAGTGGTTCGCCGTGTATTTCTGTTTTGCATTGCTCTAGGTGGAATCAAGTGGGCAATGTCAGTCGAACACCTGCCATGGAAATATCTGTAAAAGAGAGCCAAATCACCAACCTGTCTTCGATGCTCCAGGCTATCGAGGGTCTTGGTCAGCTCGGGGTCGCCGATCAGACGAACGGCTCTCCTTTGAATGGAATCCAGTAGCCGAAGGGTGTGCTTGGGTGCAGAGCTCCAGACATGCGAGCAATATTCTAATGATGGTCGAATCTGGGCTTTGTAGAGTGTCAAAAGTTGATGAGGTGTGTACAACCTTTTGGTGCGGAAAAGTACACCAAGTTTCTATGCAGCTGCCTTGGCAATTGCGGCAACGTGATCATGCCAAGACATATTGCCTCCCAGATTGACCCCCAGCAAATTAATAGACGGTGCCAGGGGAATTGCGTGTCCTGCCATGACTATATCCGGTTCTGCAATGTTAACCTTTTTGGAGAAGACTGCTGCCTGGGTTTTCTTAGCGTTAAATTCGACTTGGTTACTGTCATCCCAAGCCAAAATTTCTTCCAGGTCATTGTTGAGGCGCAATACTTCATGCTGCCTGCGAAGATGTGCGTCGGCAGCGGATGTTTGGGGAGTCAAGGTAAAAGATGAGACAAGTGTGCTGTCATCAGCAAAGCTATAAATTGGATTTTGGGTTTTTACTAGAAGGTCGTTAATATACAGTAAAAAGAGGGTAGGCGACAATATGGACCCTTGAGGAACACCGGCATTGATGGTGAAGGTGTCTGAGAGAAACCCGTCAATCGCCACTTGCAGAGAACGGTTCTTAAGAAAGCTGGTTAACCATAAACAAAATTCATTAGGAATACCGTAGGATCGCAATTTACTTAGAAGCCCATCGTGCCAAACACGATCAAAAGCCCTAGAGATGTCCAGTGCAACAGCCCGGGATTCTCCATGATGTTCGATGGTGTTGCTCCAAAGATGGGTGACAGATCATTCAAGGGAATTAGTACAAAAAGCTACTAAATTCTACGTATTGTTATTATGTTATTTTTTTCTTAAATATGTAATAAAATTAAAATTAGGGTTTACATGGCAAATAATTATTTTTTTAAATTCTTCATGACATAACAATTGTATTTGTGTTTTAACTGATGGGTATGTAATAAAATTAAAATTAGGGTATACATTGTTAATAGAGTTCCAGGAACACAATATATTATTTAACTACCATTACGGGTTTCACATATGGCAACATCGAAATTATTGACAGAAGACCAAACTAATGAAATGATAGTTGAAAAAAGTTTTTTGTCGAACTTTCTAGTGTATGAGCAAATAAATAAAAAGAACCGTTATTTTAAACAAAAATACATCATAATTCCATAGTAATTCGGATGTTACTGGGATGTAAACAAAAATACCGACATGACAAGTGAAAGATCAGTAACGATGCTCACTGTACATTTTTATCGGATCGACGATATCGAGTAATCGCATCAGTTCTGTGTTTTTAAAATTTGTGGAAATAGTGAATGTTTTCATTGAGCAAAAAATTCATGGTACGGTTTAATTTTTTTATTTATATACTGACTTAAGAATTTAAATGCCAAAACTACTAAATATGAGAATAGTGAAAGAGCCCCTTATTACAAAAATATGTTGTTATTATACGATTGTATAATATATTGATAATATTATTCCTATAATCAACAACCTAAGCTCCCAAAGTCCCATAATTTATTTTAAATATCCATAGAAAATATTTATTTATTACGTCAGTGTCTTTTATTACAAATTGCCAATATAAGTCATATAGATAAATTGCATCCAAACACAAATCTCAGTTTATCTCGGATTAGATTGGATTTGTGTAAAATATGGTTGTTTGTTCATATTCACGACGAAATATTCAAAATAGGATGGGCATTGGTTTATCCGCCCTACATAATTCTAATTTTTATACAGCCGATAATCGATAATTCCCTTAAAAGGAAAGGAGGTTTATATCCGAAAATTTTGTGTATACGAGGAATATTTAAAAGATTAACTTCATATGGAAACAACAAAAAATAGCTAATGTTTTAGTTGAATTTATATTATATACAATAATACCTATAAATATACGATGAAAAATTAACCCACTTCAATATTATTTCCGCTAATTCTAACCACCCTAGTCAACATAAAATGGAAGCATTCAATTGCTTAATTAGTCAAGAATCAGATAGATTGCATGGCACTAACACGGGAGGGCGCTAACGTTTATTTACAACCGAAGGTCGATATTATATGCATTGGTGTGGCGCGTGTCCATCCCATTCCAAAGAAAGGTAAAAAGACCCTGCCACGCAACTACCGACCCGTCGCATTGCTTTCAGTAATCTCAAAAGTAATGGAGAAAGCTATTAACCAACAACTCCTAAAGTATCTGGAAGGGCTTAACATTATCAGCGACCATCAATACGGTTTTCGAAAGTCCAGATCAACAGGTGACCTTCTGGCATATGTGACCCATCTTTGGAGCAACACCATCGAACATCATGGAGAATCCCGGGCTGTTGCACTGGACATCTTTAGGGCTTTTGATCGTGTTTGGCACGATGGGCTTCTAAGTAAATTGCGATCCTACGGTATGCCTAATGGATTTTGTTTATGGTTAACCAGATTCCTTAAGAACCGTTCTCTGCAAGTGGCGATTGACGGGTTTCTCTCAGACACCTTCACCATCAATGCCGGTGTTCCTCAAGGGTCCATATTGTCGCCTACCCTCTTTTTACTGTATATTAACGACCTTCTAGTGAAAACCCAAAATCCAATTTATAGCTTTGCTGATGACAGCACACTTGTCTCATCTTTTACCTTGACTCCCCAAACATCCGCTGCCGACGCACATCTTCGCAGGCAGCATGAAGTATTGCGCCTCAACAATGACCTGGAAGAAATTTTGGCTTGGGGTGACAGTAACCAAGTCGAATTTAATGCTAAGAAAACCCAGGCAGCAGTCTTCTCCAAAAAGGTTAACATTGCAGAACCGAATATAGTCATGGCAGGACACGCAATTCCCCTGGCACCGTCTATTAATTTGCTGGGGGTCAATCTGGGAGGTAATATGTCTTGGCATGATCACGTTGCCGCAATTGCTAGGGCAGCTGCACAGAAACTTGGTGTACTTTTCTGCACCAAAAGGTTGTACACACCTCATCAACTTTTGACACTCTACAAAGCCCAGATTCGACCATCAATAGAATATTGCTCTCATGTCTGGAGCTCTGCACCCAAGCACACCCTTCGGCTGCTGGATTCCATTCAAAGGAGAGCCGTTCGTCTGATCGGCGACCCCGAGCTGACCAGGACCCTCGATAGCCTGGAGCATCGAAGACAGGTTGGTGATTTGGCTCTCTTTTACAGATATTTCCATGGCAGGTGTTCGACTGACATTGCCCACTTGATTCCACCTAGAGCAATGCAAAACAGAAATACACGGCGAACCGCTACCGCTCATCCATATGTTGTTCAGCTTAGTACTCCTCGAACTTCATTGTTCAAGAATTCTTTCATCTGGAGAACGTCATCATTGTGGAATGATCTTCCTGAAGTCGTGTTTCCCAATGAATACAATCTTTAACGTTTCAAGACCAACGTTAATCGCTTTTTTCGCACTCGCACCGCTCCCAGAGCGCATTAAAGGATTTTTCCTACAGTGCAGGTGTTTTATCATAAAAAAAAAAAAAATTGGTATAAAAACTTTCATTCGGTATGGTATGAATACCTACCCTGAACTGACGAGAACAAAAGAGTTCGAAACCGATCTGCAGGTGGTGACATCCTACCGATGTAAGGTTTTCATTTCTTGGTAGAACTATGCAATCTAATTCTTAATTCATTATCTAACTGTGTTAGACGAAATGCAATCTTATTGTATAAGGAATTTTCAGGTGGTTTAAAAATTTATTTTTCATGCTTTTTTAAATCCATGTTAATTATTTCTTGTATTGTAGACAGATAAATCTTATTATCAAGTTTAAGATACATATTAAGTTATGACTAGGTTGGCAGGACTAATTTTATCGATTTATTCGAGGTCCAGTTTAAATCAAAGTATCAAAAATGGTAATTTTATAGTGTGGGATTGAAAGCAAAGTTCGAGTTAAAAGTGATTTACCTGGTCATTACTAAATTTAATGTACAACATAACAAGTTATGACTAGGCTATGACTAAATGACTCCTAAATTGAACTTTGCTGTCAATCCCTCATTATAAGTCGACAATTTTAGACATTGAATTATTCTTTGGTTTAAACCTAGGTTTAAACTTAGGTTTATAAAATTGGGCCTAACAAATTGTATTCTAAAGTTTTAACTTTCGCGTTTGTAAACGTATTTTAAATGGATTAAGCTTTCTTTCTAATTAAGTCTAAACAGTTTGATTATTTAATTTTTTGACAATAAAAAAAATAGATATAAGGCTATAACATTTTTTTTTAAAGAAGATAACAATCTTAAATATGTACGAAAATTTTGTACCTACTTTGTTTATGACAAAATATTTTTAACAATAAACATACCTTCAGAGCAAATTTTTGCAGTATTTTAAAATGAATTTTTGCTTTGTAAATTTATATCTTTGAAAAAAAATTAAAATTTTATATTTTTCTCTAGAAATGCAATATTTATTAGCAGAGGCAAGAATATTTAAATACCATTTTTTTTTCATTTTCTTTGATGTCAGCCATATATTTCCATAAACGTTTTTCAACAACGCTTCTGACTTTTACCTTATTTTTAGAAATCCAATTTTGCCTCTAACACGCGTCTTTTTTTACAGATATTCGGTTTTATATCAATTTCACAAATAAAAAAAATTTAATTTTGCAATCTTATCATGGATCTTACAAAATTCATTATTTGACAACATATTACTTATCTTAGGAATTCCAAGTATATATTTAAAAATACAATGCGTTATTTTGAGTATAGGCATAATAAATAGTTTCACGGATTTTTGCAATAACCTGTGAATTTATTTTTTCGCTTTTCCCTAAAGTTTAAAGTGATAAACAGGAGTTATTTCATTGCCACCAGGGGAACAAAATTCAATAGACTAGCTTATCTTTGGTTCGATAAATTCGACTAGGAAAAATTGTCCCCGTAAGGGCAATACCTGAAATGTAACAATAAAACTGATTTTATAAATTGTTAGATCCAAATGTAATATCCAACAAAAAGATACATCTATTTGTTCCATTCTAATTTCTTGAATTTTTAAAATGTTTCATTAATTAAACATTACAATGAACGAAGAAATTTGATCCTACTGGACATTCTGGTGATAATAGGGTCCGCCAACGTGGCAGGGATGGAAGATTAAATCATTATCGAGGAGCTTATCAAAAATACTAAACCAGCATAAGGTATCGACTTAAAAGTGGCATATTTTAAAAATATTTTACATTATACAGGGTGGCTCAAAAAAGTGTGGCGGACTACACTTGCATTTTTTTAAATGGAACATTCTATATATTATATTATTTTCTAATTCCCTATACAATTTCACGTATATTTTGTATAAAATGTCATATGTCCTAAATTCAATTGTTTTTGAGTAATTGACGTTTAAAATATGGCATTTTTTTACTTTGACAGGCTGTAACATTGAAACGGTTCATCTTAGAGAAAAATGGTTTTCACCTCCCTATCTTAGTTTTTTATTCTCTATCCAAAAATACCAACTTCCGGTTTAACATGTTAAACCAAAAAAACGGTTTTAACGGTTTAACATGTTAAACCGGAAGTTGGTATTTTTGGATAGAGAATAAAAAACTAAGATAGGGAGGTAAAACCCATTTTTCTCTAAGATGAACCGTTCCAATGTTACAGCCTGTCAAAGTAAAAAAATGCCATATTTTAAACGTCAATTACTCAAAAACAATTGAATTTAGACATATGACATTTTATACAAAATATACGTGGAATTGTATAGGGAATTAGAAAATAATATAATATATAGGGTGTTCCATTTAAAAAAATGCAAGTTTAGTCCGCCACACTTTTTTTAGCCACCCTGTATAATGTAAAATATTTTTAAAATATGCCGCTTTTAAGTCGATACCTTATGCTGGTTTAGTATTTTTGATAAGCTCCTCGATAATGATTTAATCTTCCATCCCCGCCACGTTGGCGGACCCGGTATAGACGTCGTCATCAACTATAATGCATTTTGGTACCCAAAAAAAATTATAGATACTTAGTAAATTTCTGAAAGGATTTATTACGACACAAAATCTAGGCACGAGCCAAACCCGAGCAAAAAATAGCAAGTCGAGAAAAGTTTAGTTTTGGTGTATACAGTGTGTCCACGGATTGACTATCTAGGAGGAAAAACTTTTTTATTTGTGGGTTTATGAAAAAAAGGTATTTTTTATAAAAACTCCTGCTTGTTCTCAAAAGACCAAAAAGCATATTATTTTTTCAAATTTATATACTGAGTGTTCAGAATTTAGAAAAATATAAAAAAAGCTAAGAATTTATGTGTAAATTTACAGAGACCGGCAAGAAGTTCAACTCAAAATATTATTTGTCTTAAATTAACGCATTTTGCAAATTAGTTAATCTTTAGAAGGTATTATTCTATAAAATCTTCATATTTATACCAGGAAACGTATACTATAAAGCTTTTACAAAGAAATACCTACTAAAGACTAATAAGTAATTTGCAAAATGCGTTAATTTAACGCAAATCATATTTTATGAGTTTTTGCCGGTCTCTGTAAATTTAGCTTATAAGTCAAAACTTGGTAATAAGATGTAGGTTTTCAACCACAACAACTTTTACTAATTACTTTTTATCCTATCCTTACACATAAGGGTACTTTGTTCTTAGATATTTTTATATTTTTCTAAATTCTGAACACCCGGTATATAAATTTGAAAAAATAATATGCTTCTTGGTCGTTTAAGGATAAGCAGGAGTTTTTATGAAAAATAACTTTTTTTCATAAACCCACAAATAAAAAAGTTTTTCCTCTTCGATAGTCAATCTGTGGACACACTGTATGTTAAATGAATTATACCTTTTTAACTATTGTATCGTTTTTCTAAAATAAAAATAAAAAATTATTTTACGAATATAAATAATTTTATAGGCGACTAGGACTATAGCAGCCCACTGTACTGTACCTCTTAAAATTAACTGAATATGTGAAAAAGGTAACATTTTAGTTAATGATTTAAAAATGTACAACTTTAATTGGGTCCACAGTGTATGACAATTTACCACCTTCTCACCATTCTTAACTTAAAATTTACTCTCCTGAAAAAGTAAACGATCTTTCTTTTTCTAGTATCAGCAATAACATATTTTTTAAAACGATATTATGACTACCTACTAAGCATATAATAAAAATTATAATTTTAAAAATGGTCTGATTGAGTTTCCATTATATTTACAAAACTGTTTTCCGGTAAAATAATAGAGAAAGGGTGCAATGTAAACAAGAAACGTTCCTGAATTTAATCTGAATATTATCCAGAGTTTGCCCTCACGCTTCACTTGGCAAAGGACATCCCTTGCCCTAAAAGTTCTTTTAATACTCGTCAAAATATTGATTTTCTTTTCACGAAGAAACTCTTATTTCGTTTGTCATTTAACCATCCAGAACAATTATTACCCGCTACCTATATTTATTATATATTTATTGTTATATTAATTATATTTATTAATTTTATTTTTATTATTGTTATTAATGGTAATGTTATTATTAATATTATTATTATTATTATTATTATTATTATTATTATTATTATTATTTTAATGTCTCTATAAATTTGAGCACAAAAAAGACCAATGCCAGTAATTAACCAGGCGTCGCGACGCCATGATAGTGTTAATTGATGGCGGGGATCTTGAAAGTTATATTTTCGTTAAAATCTAAGAGACTTTTGTACTATGCTTATATCTCCACTCGTTATTTAGATACAGTAGGTTAAATAACAAGTTTATTTTATTTTTTGTGGTTCTATATAGGAAAATTAATAAAACCTTTTTAAGGAAATTTGTAATACTTTATTATAATTAACTTTTGAAGAATTATTTAGAAGTTTCGTCGATTTTCGAGATCATTATCAGGTTAGTTTTGTGACGTCGTATATTGAATTTTTACTTTTAAAATAACAACTTACATTTGATACTGATAACAAAAACAGTATTTTCTGGCAATATCACCAGACTTGACTTCACTGGATTATTTCCTTTAGAAATATTAAAAAGATGTCCGAAGACCTCATAGAGAAACTAGCAGCTGTTATACCCGTTTAAAAGCAACAACCAAAAATTCTTTGGGGGACTTCGACGCCTGTTTTGAGCGACAAAGGAAAATAAACTATTATTATTGTATTGTGTGATTATTAGTAACCAGTATTCAATATTGTTATTTTTAAAATGATTTAATAAATTGTTTAAGAAAACGTCTAACGTAACGTCTTTATAACAGATAATTTCCTTATTAAGGTTTTATTTTTCCTCAATAAGACCGATTTTATTTTAAAAATGAGTGTGTAAGCAAAGACAAGAAATGTTATAAAAAATAATTATTATCCCAATTCGTTTTTATTAAAGTATGGCAAGTTTTTAGTGAAATACCCTATATAAAGGCCTAGCATGAACGAACATTCTCAATAATTTCTTTAGCTTAATTTTTTATTTATTAACGAAATAACTTTAATTGTGTTGTTTGGTTATAAAGCACCATATTTAAAAGGTCGCTTGGCATTTCAACATAAAAAATTTTCCCTATTTTTCGAAATCAAATAATTTTTCTGATTGGAATAACTAGATAAAAATTTCATTAATTCTCAGTAAACTACGCAGATATTAGTTTTATTTTTATTGTTGGAAACTGTTTCTGTAAAACCAAAGTGTAGACTGCGCAAACTCTTTACTACTTCTATACAAAAATTATACAGGTTTACAAAATCAAGAATAATGGTAAATATAAAGAAATCTTTAATTAAACTATACATTTTAATACTAAATATGTACAGTTCTGTTCATAAAAAACCCGTACAATTCTTATGATTTCTTTTTGTATTATAAGCAGTTTAAAACAGGTTTTTGTGATTATTTCTTTGAGGTTATCAGAGACGTATATTTAAGGTTATATGCAATAAATGCAAATGTATAAAGTATAAAAATTAATATTTGGTCATTAAACCTTGTTTCTCGATCACTTGAGCCAATTTATTAGGCATTGAGTTAATCAAATTTCTTATAATAATTGGGTCAAGCTTCTCTCAGCAATCATGAATTATTTTCCACAATTCAGTAGAATTTTGAGGCAAATTACGGTTATATTTTTTTTTTTAAATTATAGCCCACACATTTTCTATTGGATTAATATCCGGACTGAATGAAGGCCACGGTAATACTTCTACATTATTATTTTGAAACCAGCCCTTAATAGCATTTGCAGTGTGCACGGGACAATTATCGTGTTGATAAATAAAATAATTATTGGGGTAAATGGACCTAACAGATGGGAGCATAATATGCTTCAGAACATTAAGATAATTTTCAGAATTAAATATTTCCTTCAATCGCCAGCATACACCAAGCCCATGGGTACTTATCCAACCCCATATGTTGACCAAAAAACGCCCAGATCTAAAAGCAAGGTTGCTAGTATAACGCTCTTCAAATCTTGTCCCATCTGGTCGATACACCCGAATTTGTCCGTTATAAGTAGATTGGAAAGTTTTTTCATCCGTAAATACTACCCTGTTCCAATATTCAGGTTCGCGATATATGTAATTTAATGCAAAAAGTAACCGCGCCTGCCTTCGTTCTTCGGTTAATTTAATTTTTTTCACCCCAACGCGATTTTTTAACTCTGATTCATTAATTCTTCTACTGGCGGTAGGTCGAGAGCCAGGAAATTCTGTGATATTTATAGCTTCCCCCGCGACTTCAAAGGGATGATCTCTTAAGTGCTCCAGAAGCATAGCATCCTCTTCGGGACTGGTAACTCTAGAACGACCGGAACCCTCCTTTCTTTTTAAGGACCCTTCTTGCTCCCAACGCCTTTTTAATTTCTAGAATTGTGTTCTAATTTCTGCCATAAAATTGTGCTAGGGCACGAATTGACCATCCTTCTTCAATTTTTGTCACTATTTGTGCCTTCTCAACTAATGTTAAAGGACGAGGCATTTTAAAATGTTTGACTTTTAGACGTCTATCAACAATTGCCACCATGCACTTTTAAAAACCTTTAAAATAAAAAAGAACTATTTACACCATAGCAAATGTACGGTTTTTATGAACAAAACTGTAAATTCGATATTCCTCGAAAACGCCAACACTAAACGATACTAAACAAGCACCAAAGGTCCCCTTAAAAAATCCTTTATAAATCACTCTGCAAGTAAAATACTACTTTATTTTACTTTATCAACAAAACATTTTATATTTCTAAAAATCTTTTGCTTTATGCAAAATGTCCCTACTAATGCTTTTAAATTTAATCCACTAAACAGTTACACTAAAAATATTAATCGCTTAATACTACTTTATTCATTTATAACTTTTCACAATATAAAGTTGAAGCAAGTGTGAAACTGTATAACTACTGGGAGTTATAATTACTCTCTAGAAGTAGGTAGAAAAGCCATATAAGGTATCCTTCGTAAAGTCGTAAAATTATTTTGTAAGCAGTTTTGGGCCTGTATTGCACAAGATTTGTTGGCGTTTATATATTCGAAAACTGTTTCTAAGCTGGGTAAAATTTTTACATTTAATACAAATTTCCAACATTCGCTTATAAAAAGATTGAATATTTATATTCACACAAGACTCTGAGTTAACTTACACTAACTAGCTTTCGTTATAAAACAAAACACACCTGTTAATTTTTAAAAACTCCTCAACATTTTTTTGATTTTTTCGAATCGCACCCTAAGCTGTAGGTTCCGTCTGGCTGACATTAGCAAGGCGATAGGGGATACAATGGGTCTCTTAAGCCTAAGTATACTAGCCTTTTCATCAACTCCTGCTAAAATTTGTGTTTTATATAAAATAAACTGCTCGACAATTGCTTTCGAGCAAGAAAAATTTCGCCTAAATTTAATAGTTAATATTTTCTGAATCAGATATGATATCGACCTACGGTTTTGAATGGTTGATAGATTCATCCTTTGGAAAACAGTTGTCAATATTGGATTTTCTTTAACTGTCAAAAAAATGTATATACAGGGTGTTAAAGAAGACGATGATTTTTGCTCCAATTTTAATGGCGTGTAACTTTCATAATAATATTTTTAAATTTTATCACTCTACGTCAATTGAATCACTGGTTCATAGCAAAAAAAGTAATTTGTCAAATTTTTGATATCTGCTATATTTTAAGAAATACCGATTTTTTTTTAAAACCTTGCTTGATCTCACTGTGCGTTGTATTGTGCAAACTTTGCGAGTGATTCTTATACCTTATAAAAAACTTGATTATGTTCAGTAACAATAGTTGTACCGAAATGTTATGATGTACAGTGGCGTACTTATAAACACCTATATGTGTATGGTTTATGAGTATAGTGTTAGAAAGTTAGAAATTCATAAATACATTTTTTCCAAAAATGAAATTAAAAATCTATCTTTGTTAAAATTTTGTAAACACACTGTATAATATACCTGTAGTGCGATATGAAAAACTAAAATATAAGAAAAATTGACCTAATCTAGGGGCGAATACTTTCCAATATAAAACAATCGTGAAAAATTGTGAGATACTTATAAACCATAGACATGTAGGTGTTTATAAGTACGCCACTGTACATTATAACATTTAGGTACACCTAACTATTGTTACTGAACATAATCAAGCTTTTTATAAGGTACAATAATCACTCGCAAAGTTTGCACGATACAATGCACAGTGAGATCTAGCTACCAATAAGTTAAAATAAAGCAAGGTTTTCCAAAAAAATTGGTATTTCTTAAAATATAGCAGATATCAAAAATTTGATAAATTACTTTCTTTACTATGAACCAGTAATTCAATTAATGTAGAGTGATAAAATTTAAAAATATTATTATGAAAGTTACACGCCATTAAAATTGGAGCAAAAATCATCGTCTTCTTTAACACCCTGTATATAAAATTTTTAACAGTTAAAGAAAATCCAACATTAACAATTATTTCCCAAGAGATAAATCCATTAACCATTCAAAACTGTAGCTCGATATCATATTTGGTTCAGAAGATATTAACTGTTAAATTTAGGCGAAATTTTTCTTGCTCGAAAGCAATTGTCCAGCAGTTTATTATTCTTGTATCAAACCTGGTATATTTGCTTTGACGTAAGGACTAAAATTTGCTAGTTCTACCGTTACAAATAATGCTGAAACCACCCTTCCAAGGGGTATAAGTAATTTTGTATTAGTTAATTTAACATTTTAAATTATTTTATTTGAATAGGTCGTTTCAATTTTACTTTATGTAAAATATGTATGCTTGTGCTTATTAACAATATTTTACTTTAAGAAAGGGACCCTTCAATTACTTCGAAACAATCAGAAATTTTCAAGATTAATTACTTTTTTTATATTCTATTTCCAACAGTTAATAATATCTACCGCAATAACAAAAAAAATCGGTACCATTGCATCAAACATTTATTTACTAATACCTTCCATTGTCATGGGCTAAATAACCAACATCAGTAACAAAACTTACACTTAACTTCAACAAGAATTAGTAAAATGGTTTATGCAATTAAATATTTGTGATATCAACTACTAAACACCTCCAGAATATTCAAAATATTTCGAAACCCGTTCATTATTTCGGGACAATTGAAAGGTACCTTTTTTAAAGTAATGCTTATAATATTGTAATAGAACGTGATTTCTAGTTTTATTCTCCTTTCGGTTTTTTCATAAAAATCACATTTATACAGAAAACCATGTGGTTCTTATTAATCCAAGGAAGGCTAAAAATCTGTTTTCGGGAAATAAATAAATAAACCAATTTCGAAACCCTTGGCCTGTCGGTACTTAGGCAATTCAGAGAAAGGTACTTTTTCTTAAATTATACTTGGTTTGCCTGCCTGTAGATCCAAGCGATGGTCAGCACATGTTAAGTAATCCTAGAAACGAGAAAACTTCGCGGGAGAGCTTTTTATGACCTTTTCGCGTATATCATATTGTATGAATCATATATTGAGAATAATAAAAAAAATGGAAAATATAAGAAAGAAATATTGGATCTAGATCTTGTCTGATTCAATTACATATGGAAAAGCATATACGCCCGAGTGTTTTCTTTTTCCATTTTAAGATAGTGTGTTCACCTACGTTTGCTCTGGTTTAACGTTTAAATGGGTTTTTAAAAGCATTCGACTTTGTGCTTTAGATTAAATTAGGTGTAATACCTCTACAACCTTTATATAAAATAGGCATAAGTAATTTTACCTATAAAGAGAAAGGATTCGTATTTAATTCTCGAGCGGTGGATGACTCGAGCCATCTATTAGCCAAATCTTTAAGTGTCCATAGTTTACACCCCTTTATGACCTAAGGGAAATGGTCTTCAAATTGGTACCGTGATTGGTACACTGGCAGGGTACTGTAAACGACGGTACTATAGAGATGAGACGAGGTAAGGACCTAACTACCCTATAAGCCATTCTATAATGTGGAAGATATGATTAGGGGTAATAGAACCTTAAGGGGGTTGGTTAGACTTAGGATAGAGGTTAGGAGTTAACCTAGCCAATATACCAACATCCGTTGCATAGGTTTATTTTTACGGGGAAGTTCCTTAGTTTTCCTTTTAAGAGACAGTTCCGAGTTGTACTTCTTAATAAACAGTTCCATAGGTTTATTTTGATACAGGAAAGTTCCTTAGATTTCCTTTTAAGAGACAGTTCCTAGTTTTATTTCTTAATAAACAGTTCCAGGTTTTCGCGCTTGTTTCTCTAGTGACAAACCGTTGGTTCTTAATTAACCTTTTGTGAAGTGAATCTTAAAGTGTAAAGTTTTAAGGATTAATTCTTTATTATTCGGGTTTACCATTTTCTTTTAAGACTCTTTAGTCTTAGTCGCTAAGATTTCTGGGTTTTCTTCGCGTTCACTAAATAATATTGCTGGTTTTCTTATATCAAGGGTTTCTTTAAAAGTTTACAGGTACCTATTTCATGTACAAAATGATTAAAATTGTATCAATGCATACAAGTTGGTTTAAAAATGAATATAAAACGGGTTGGGGACCTGATAACTGGGTCAGGGGTACTGTAAAAAAGTGTATATAAAACACTATGGACTTATTTAACGTTTCCTTCATGCTCCCAGGAGTTTGTCCCATACCCCTCATATATCAATATCTTACTCAGAAACATAATATGCTAAAAAAAATGGATCACATCACATTTTAACGCAGATATATAAAAAAAATTTCAGTTTGAAAAATTGGAGTTTTCTATTTACTGGGTATTATTCGGTTTATTAGAACAGGGCTTTGCTGCTGGATGCTGCAGCTTTACTTCCGAAAGCGCGGTGATATTAAATACATCTTGAAAAATGTTTTTGTTGTAGATTCAAACATTAACTACATCCTTAAATATAAAATATAACAGGAATGAAATAAATAATTAATTTTTTTTTTTTTTATGATAAAACACCTGCACTGTAGGAAAAATCCTTTAAGGCGCTCTGGGAGCGGTGCGAGTGCGAAAAAAGCGATTAACGTTGGTCTTAAAACGTTGAAGATTGTATTCATTGGGAAACACGACTTCAGGAAGATCATTCCACAATGATGACGTTCTCCAGATGAAAGAACTCTTGAACAATGAAGTTCGAGGAGTACTAAGCTGAACAACATATGGATGAGCGGCAGTGGTTTGCCGTGTATTTCTGTTTTGCATTGCTCTAGGTGGAATCAAGTGGGCAATGTCAGTCGAACACCTGCCATGGAAATATCTGTAAAAGAGAGCCAAATCACCAACCTGTCTTCGATGCTCCAGGCTATCGAGGGTCTTGGTCAGCTCGGGGTCGCCGATCAGACGAATGGCTCTCCTTTGAATGGAATCCAGTAGCCGAAGGGTGTGCTTGGGTGCAGAGCTCCAGACATGAGAGCAATATTCTAATGATGGTCGAATCTGGGCTTTGTAGAGTGTCAAAAGTTGATGAGATGTGTACAACCTTTTGGTGCGGAAAAGTACACCAAGTTTCTGTGCAGCTGCCTTGGCAATTGCGGCAACGTGATCATGCCAAGACATATTACCTCCCAGATTGACCCCCAGCAAATTAATAGACGGTGCCAGGGGAATTGCTTGTCCTGCCATGACTATATCCGGTTCTGCAATGTTAACCTTTTTGGAGAAGACTGCTGCCTGGGTTTTCTTAGCATTAAATTCGACTTGGTTACTGTCACCCCAAGCCAAAATTTCTTCCAGGTCTTTGTTGAGGCGCAATACTTCATGCTGCCTGCGAAGATATGCGTCGGCAGCGGATGTTTGGGGAGTCAAGGTAAAAGATGAGACAAGTGTGCTGTCATCAGCAAAGCTATAAATTGGATTTTGGGTTTTTACTAGAAGGTCGTTAATATACAGTAAAAAGAGGGTAGGCGACAATATGGACCCTTGAGGAACACCGGCATTGATGGTGAAGGTGTCTGAGAGAAACCCGTCAATCGCCACTTGCAGAGAACGGTTCTTAAGGAAGCTGGTTAACCATAAACAGAATCCATTAGGCATACCGTAGGATCGCAATTTACTTAGAAGCCCATCGTGCCAAACACGATCAAAAGCCCTAGAGATGTCCAGTGCAACAGCCCGGGATTCTCCATGATGTTCGATGGTGTTGCTCCAAAGATGGGTGACATATGCCAGAAGGTCACCTGTTGATCTGGACTTACGAAAACCGTATTGATGGTCGCTGATAATGTTAAGCCTTTCCAGATACTTTAGGAGTTGTTGGTTAATAGCTTTCTCCATTACTTTTGAAATTACTGAAAGCAATGCGACGGGTCGGTAGTTGCTTGGCAGAGTCTTTTTACCTTTCTTTGGAATGGGCTGGAAAAAAAAATATATATAACAGGAATGAAATAAATAATTAATTATATGCTGTAAATAATTACAGCCAAAGATCATTGTCCCGAGATCTTATATCTTCGAGATCTTATATCTTATTCTGAACTAGTAGCCTCCAGAGATTGACAACGGCTAAATTTGAAATTTTAATTGTAGCAAGGAAAAGCCTAAATTCTTATGCCTTGGGGCTATGTAAGTGATAAAACAGCCTTAAGACACACATTATAACGTAAGTAGGTATATTATATATTAGTAGCTTAAAGTTAAAGCAATTTTTAATTGAAACTGTACAATTACCGGCACAATAGGTTGCAACAATAATTTTTTTGTATTTTTTATTTTTATTTGAAATGACCGACACCATAAAAATTTTAGATAACTTTTGATTTTTTCATGGTACAAAAAACACTTTTCATGAAATAGGAATATAGGTCACTTCACATGTAATCGACAAAATATGCTAAATTCTATCTAGAAAG
Source organism: Polydrusus cervinus (assembly GCA_935413205.1). Taxonomy (NCBI): domain Eukaryota; kingdom Metazoa; phylum Arthropoda; class Insecta; order Coleoptera; family Curculionidae; genus Polydrusus; species Polydrusus cervinus. Next base: position 22,804,426 of record OW284520.1, on the reverse strand, counting down.
ATTTCCTATTTACCGTGTATTATTGAGTTTATTAGAACACGGATGCTGGATGCCAAACTGAAATTTCTATTCCGGACGTGCATTGCTTTTAAATTACCACTTAGATTAAAGCGTGAGTCACTATTTTAAATATGACTTGACAAAGGTTTTCCTGACAAATATAGAAAATATAAAAAATATATCGTTAAGCAATTACAGATATTTCTTACCCAAACGTGAAAATACCCTTTTATTTCAATTTAAAATTATTAAGTAGTAAACACTTATTGTATTATTAAAATTACTTTAATACATTACTATTTAGTAATTTACTGTATGTATATTGTATGTTTTTAAAAGTATACATAGGTGTCCGTATTACCGTATTGAAGATATAGTTGTACTACGAACCAATTGTAACTAACCTTATTTTGAAATACTTATAAATTAATACCGATTTTCATTTTCATAGTTGTTATAATGTATTGTAAAAACGTAACGGACAAGTCGATTAATTCTTTAAAATAAGCAATATTATTTATTTTTAAACACATCTGACAGATATAAAAAATTAATTCAAAATTAGAAGTACCGGCTAAGTAACTATGTCATATGCTTTGTAACCAAAAAACCTTTACAAAACGTATAAATAGACGTTTTCTTTCTGTAGTATATTTTATTATTAATAAAAGAACAATAAACTAAAAATTTGGTGGATTTTTAGAGATTTGAGCCTAAAACAGACTTTTTTTAGTAATTACAGCTTAGACGTATTAGGACTGTAACATTTTTAGGAAAAAACTATTTAAAAAAATAATTTCTAAGGTTTATATACTAAATGATATCCCGAAAGTCCAAATAATCGATGACATATTGCAAATAATGCCTTAAAGTTAAAGTCCCTTAAATCAATAATATAATATTTAATCGGATAATATCTGCATATCAACCGTGTATATATTTTTTTAACAATAAAATCTATGTAACAGGATGAAAAATATACATACAATGCTGTAACCAAGAGGAATCTAAAAAATAAAAACAAAATTTGTGTAAAATAGTTACCGTTACAAACCTCATTTAAAAATAGCTTTCCTAGGCCAAGAAAGAAAGAGAACCCATGAATTTTCCACGCTAAGATACACTGTCGTCTTTAAAAAAACCTAAGGGTGGCAGGGATGGGTCATAAATATTCTGATCACATTGCTACAGCCTTTAAAGTATAGGAACAATATATTTGTTAGTCAGCAGTTTGAATTTTAACGTTGAAATTAGAAGTATTTAAAGACAGAGATGCTAAGTTCTTAAGCTAAATGGATGCCATTTGTATTTTTAGCAGAATTTATATAGGGTCTAAGACAAGGTACGCGAAAAAATTTAAAATGGGAACAAAAAAACAAGAAAAGGCGTTAATCAAGTAGAAAGTGATGTATTAAAAAATACGATGTATGATAATAATTGTAGAAAAAGGAACAGAGGAACGTCTCCAACCCTAGCAGTGTATTCTAGACTAGAAAAATAATTATAAAAACCCAAATGTAGCCATTCGACTGTTATTTGTTTGTAGCATTTTTGTTATAAATGGAGCTCTAGATCACAGCGGTCCTCTTAGTTGACCTCCAGCGGCTCCTAACCTCATACTATTAGATTATTATTTATGGGGCTGATAAAAAGATAAGAGTCGACTCTCAGGATGCACTATTTTAACGAGAAAATGTTTAGAGTCCAAGTTGATACTTTAAAATATTTAATAAAAACGCAATAATTAAGAAAAAGGTTTGTACGGAATTTGGTTATGACGTTAGAACTTAAAAACCAATAAAATTCGACCTATAACATTTAAATTATTGAAATTATTTTTACAACACACTTCCAGAATTTGAGGCGTTCCTTCCGACTAAATGACTTTTTACTTAGGTTCTTAACAAATCTTTACTATTGCTAATTAATATCAAAATAACAAACTAAAACCATGCATTATTATGATATTATAAATCTAAAATTTAGTTATTAACATAAATAAGTCAGATATTTTAAATATAATAATTACTTTGTAGTTTTAATGTTGCACGTATGCAATGTGCGCTACTGAAAAGTCCAAACTTTACAAACAAAAACACTCGATCAATTCGCTAACACAAAAAAAACCTTAAAAAGAATTTATTAACATAGTGACGGCTTAATCAATGCCCTGGTTACTTTCGACATTCATACTGTGCCTTTAGGCATTGTTAAGAGAGTTTCAAAAGAGCGGGAACAATGGAAAACCATTCAAATTAAAATTTGTGTTTGAGATAAGAAAAAGCCAGACAAACATCGTTTTTACATATTAAAAGCTAGAAAGCTTACTGGCACAATACCATGAGATACATACCAAAAATAATTTGACTTTGTTTTTTTTGTCAGAATGGCTAAATGTCATCTGAATAAGCAGCAAATAGAAAGCAAAACACTATTTGGTTTAATCTTATTTACAAATTTTAACAATATACAAATAATGTGTATGTCATATTCATTAATATTATGTAACAAAAACGAACGTATGTGTCATACATGTATATATTGTTATGAATACACACACACATGTATGTGCGTCGTACATGTATGAAATGTAATTAATTAAATATATGTTTAGCATACATCTATTTTAACTTAGTTTCTGTCATTCTACTGCCTTTATAATTCATTTCAACATATTACCATTCGTGTTGTTGTAAGTATTATTAAAAAGTCTTATCATTTATATCCACAATTTATAAAGGAACGGGAGAATCATATCCAAAAGAGTTGTGAGAAATGTGTAATTTTACCGTCTTCTTAGTCGCCATATTTTACAACTTGACATAAAAGAGCAATAAATATCCAGGAAAACATTTGCACGGCAGTATTCTCACAATATGTATTCTTTAACGTTATAAAATGATACACCGTCGTCAACTCTTCGGAGCAATAACTTGAAATAAATATTTATTCAAGTTACAAGACATACGACATTGTAACGCACTAACATATTAAAATATATAACTTTAGTTATATTACATATACCAGTTTATTTTGTTGTAAGGTGGTATATTTGAAAAGTACAAATAGAAGTAAAAAATAAAAAAAAATAATTCTATATTACTTAATACAAAATATAGCGTGTATAATTTGTCCATTGTAATATCCTGAAGGGTAGCAAGGGCTGCAATAATCAGGTGGCGTATTGAGCACACTCAAATAAAGATTAATATGCTTGGGAGTAAAAAGTTATTCAAACAAAACCTTTGAGAAATCAGCTATAAAGACGAAATATTAAAGCAATAAAAGGGGTCCATTATCATATCAAATTTGAAACTGTCATTTACACACTCCTGACCGAAAACCCCAATTTTAGGAAAAGAAAATTATTATTACGGACACGAGACCAGATGTTGTTTCGTGTAACATTTTGCGGTTGTGATAATTTGACGCGCAAAATCTCGGCGTCAAGATCGAGACTGCTTTTTGTTTCTCAGTGTCGGAATGTGTTATATCATTGGCACCGACTCTATATGTTTTTTGTATTAAGCTCGACAGTGTGGGAAATTTCTAATTATACCGGGTGTCCCATTATGGATGGCCACCGGCCGTATATCCGAAGCCGCTTACGCTACAGCTTTGGGAAGAAAATATTTTCAACAACATCGTTTGCTCAATTGGGTTAAGCCAATCATAATAATTATCTGAAAGTAATGGTTATTTGAATTATTAAAAACACAAACAGATGGACAGAGAGTAAATAACATAATAATATAGCACTTCCAGACAACTGTGGCTCATATTTGATAGAAAGAGAACTGCAGAGTTATTGAAGCACAGTCGGAAAGACGTGCGGAATATTACTGCGGTTGTCACCGGACATTGCATCTTCGGCTGATATGCCGAACGTAAGCAAATATCTACTAACGACTTCTGCCGAAATTGCAGAGATGAGGATGAGAAAGAAGTAATCAACATTTTCTGTGTGAATACCCTGGCCTCGCAAGAAGAAGGTTCACTGCCCTAGGTGAACCGTTTTTCAATAGTCTGGAGGAAATAAGCAACTAACAACTTGGTCGCCTGAGCAGATTTCTAAATAGTAATGGCTGGTTTAAATGAGTTGTTAAAATCCTTCTGGGGTGTACGGCGTACTAACCATCAGAGATCTAATGAAAGTGGGTTCTGCCACTCTAACCTAACCTAAAATGCTAACAAAAATTAGCGGTATAAATAAAACTTTCTTATTATTCATTAACTTTTATTTTCATTTACTTAATTGGTTTTTCCAATAACGTGTTGCACGTACACACTTTAGGGGTTCAATAACGCTCGATTCAGAAAAAATATATATATATATTCTAAGATAATCAAGGAGTTACCTGTTTAAATACAATATTTTTTTATAACACCCTGTATATTGGACCAATCCTAACCTTGCTTTAATTTTATATACAATGTAAAATTATACAAATCTATTTTAAACGACAGCCCACAGGCTTTTACTTTACTTTGGGAGTCAAGGAGTCAAACATTTAAACATATGTTTTTCGCCATCTGTGAGCCCCAAGGGTTCACCCATAAATAATTGAAATTCTAGCAAACTTTGTAATTTAACATCACGAGGGATATTTACAACATTGCTTATATTATTAAATTTGGTTAATTGGTTTGATATTGTCTGTTCAAAGATTGGAGACAATGATGTTTCTTGAATGCTAAAAGAGTTTTGGGTTTGCATTGTCTTTATTTGTTTTGAATCACAACGTTTTAAATGGTAAGTATTATATAATAATAGTAATAATAATGCTGACAAAATTCAGATTCCACCACCCACGCTCTGCATTCGAAAGAATCTTTCTTAAACGAGAGGCGGGAGGAAGAGGTCTCATTAATATATATATATATATATATAACTTGTGCAAGTCGCAAGAGACCTCTATAAGAAAATACTTCCAAGAGTCGAATGAGGAAATTCTAGTGTAGAAGTGGTAGTAGCAGATGCTGGATATACAGCCCTTAACTTACAGCAAAACGGATTACCCAACATCATCCGCGCGCCGCCAAGTCAACAGCTTGTAACTTGGCAAGAGAAATCTCTACATGGCAAATTCCCTACTGCACTTCAAAATCCACTCATAGATAGAGAAATGTCACTGAATTGTTTAGAAAAAGGCAGTTTCATGCTGAAACAGAAAGTTTTATAATCTCTATCCAAGACCGTGTCATTTGAACTCGAAACTATGAAAAGGCCATCGTGAAAAGAAATGTGGAATATGTGTGCAGAAAATGCAATTGCCCCGGAGAAACTATAGATTATATTACGGCGGGTTGTGGTGCTATGGCACTTATCGCTTGTCTGGGGAGACATAATCAGGTGGCGAAGATCATCCAGAAGAAACTAGCCCATAAACTAGGTCTAAAGGAAAACCTCCCACCATACTACCAATACTCACCCGAGCCAGTCTTTGAATCCCCTGAATATCTCTTATACTGTGACAGGCCAATAATAACGGATAGAATTAATAGTAAACCACAACCGTCCGGATATTCTTTTCATCGACAAGATGACCAAGAAAACTTTCATAATAGATATAGGTTACCTACTAACACACAACCTCTCTAAAACAGAATCGGAGAAGAAAACAAAGTACTCGAATTTGGCGATAGAGATAAAAAAATATATGGACGTTAGAAAAAATAGACATTATTCCCATCACAATATCGTTGGAGGGAGCTATGACGAAAAATTTCAAGCCCAACTTGAAAACACTTGGCCTTTTAGGTTATTTATACCAACAAATTCAAAAAAGCGTCATTCCTTACACGTGCCATATAGCACGGAAGTTTCTAAACAGTACAGGTAAAGATGAATTTCTTTTTTGTATTTTAAATAACACCAGGAATACCAAAAAAAAAGCTGTGAACCATAACATTGCAAACATAATAATAATAATAATAATGCCATAAAAGAAGTACAAATAATTTTTTTTTATTAAAAAAATCAAAGTCGTCAAAAGACGACTATTATTGGTTTATCACGTACTAACATTACATAATTTAATAAACATAAATATTAAAGTTGTTTCTATTATACTTTAATTGTATCAATGTTACCAAGTCATTAAAAAGTAATCAATTTTACCCCAAATAAAGAAATATTAAATATTAAACTTATTCAATATTACTGTTAGAATACCCAAAATCAAAATATTTTTCCCCACTTGTTTCCGAATTGCGTTTGTAAAAATAACTTTATATAACTTTAGAAACTATTAGAAAAGCTTATTTATGATGAAGCTAATCGTTAAACATTTCACTGACGTAAAATATTATCAATGGTTAGTTCTTGTTTATTATTCCTGACAAAAAATAATGTAAGTAAACTATTTATTAGGTCAAAAGGTGTTCAAATAGAAAAACAGGTGATTGTAGTGATGAAATTTGGGCTCTGGTTTTGACTGAGCATATACAAGATTATATTTTAGTTTCTTTGAATCACTCTAGGTAATAAAAATAGATTTAAGTTTAAAAAAATAGTATGAAATTTAATTACATTTTAAAATATAGAAATCAAATTAAACTTACATTGGAACAGTTAAATAAACATACAGAGTGTTATGGAATAATTGCCTTAGTATATTTCAACCCAGAAATCCTTCAAAGAAAAAATATTTTTAAATTTCTCTTTTCTTTAATAAATAAGAAAATTCACCCTCTGTGTTTTTGATCACGACGCCTTCACTGCCTTAACCACGTGCGTTTATTTTGATTTTAAACTGTTAAACTAAAAGAAGAAGGTCAGTGACTTTACAATGTTGCATGATACTAACCTACTAAATAAGAGACCTTATGTTATTAGGTATATTCAAACTTTTTAAAAATTAAAATTAAACATACCTCAGCAAGAATCCTTGAAAACTGGCATAAAACCATAATAAAATAAACAAATTCTCCTTAATCGAATCTGCGATTCACACTTTGAAAATTTCACAACGAAACCAACACGTTATTTAAGCAAATCCACATTGAAAATTCTTTGTTAAACTATTTACTTCATATGGGGTCCTTACGCAAACACTTGTTTTTGTTCATATTTATCTTTTTTCTGCAATAAAACCGACAAAAACCTTTCGTTATTCCCCCAACGCAAACACGTTTAAGCGGTCAATTACCTACAGTTACAAAGTACGCCGCTAGCGATGGCGCTGATTTAGTTAGTGATGTGTGTATCGATGATTTTCTAATCATCGGTGTTTTGTTACCGATGTTCGATATTTTTCCATGGATAATAAGGGTCACAAACAACGATGGAAGCATCGATGTCTAACCTTCGATGTTTGACACTGCGTTTTATTATTGGACCTCACCTTTTTATTTAAAAATTACTTTGGCCAAGTTTCAGCAAGCCAGGGACTGGCGGAACAAAACATCGATAAACCTCGCTTATCACTAATTTAACTTGTAGTTATAGTCAAAAGCATTGAGTCACCCAGCAATGCACCAAGAATGTCATCTTGGAACAAATAATATCCTTTTCGTGTATTATGTAAAATATGTTTTTATTCCCTATAGTCGTTTCCGTAAAACGCACGGTTATAATTTTCTCCATGGAATAACATCTTCTTTAAAGAAAAAATGGGTGCGTTAAAAGTCAAAGGAGACACAGCAGAGTTCCACACGTCGAAATTTTTGGCAAGTTCCTCTTTTAGAATGTAAAACATTAAAAACTGGTAAATAGGCACGGTTAATGGTGGTAAATAGGTATCTACTCGTTATTTTTTATTAGTGCAACTTTTAATCTAAAATTTGAGTACCTATTTTACTTTATGTTAGGCTGCTGATGATTCCGTATTTATTTTCTTATTTTATTATTTTTATTTAGCTAAAAATGAAAGCAGTTTAAAAAAAGTTTTTTGTATACTAAACACAAACAGCTGATGCATGAGTTCATCTAAACCCACATGTTTTATTTACTGTACACCTAATTTTGACAGTTTGATATTTGGCAACGTTACCACATCCATCTCTCTCACTCGCGAGGCTATGCTTTTACTCGTATCTCTCTCGTATCTTACTCTTTTACATTGAGAAGTCCATGGCTTTTATTTATTGGCGTCGGGCTGATTTTAGGGATCCTTACCCTACTTTTTAGATGGTCGATTTCATTTTTATTTAAAACTAATAGAAACATTAAGATTTTAACCATTTTAAATTAAATCAAATATTTCTGATTTTCTCAACAATTTTTATTGCATTCAAAATTAATATAATAAAATTAGAAGAATATTATAACTTATTTTTTTATTAAATACTCTGGAGAAATTACGTTTAATGAGTAAGCGTTTCTGTAAATCCTTTTTTTTTGAGAAATCTCTACACAAAAACTTAATTTATCAAACTTTCTGGGTATTGAGCACGCTCCAATAAACTGAAATCAAAATTTACTTTAAGTGTTATTTCCGACGTTTTCCAATTTGGGTAATTATTACGCTGTTCAGCTGTTTTGATTGGGTAGGGATACGCGCAGTTGTAATTGGCTATGTTGCTAATAGTTCTCCATAATAGCTTAACTTTATATTTAATTGTTCTTTGCAAACAAACACAAGCTTCACTTCAATATTTCTTGCGACAAATAACAGCGATCCATAGAATATTAAATATTGTAAATTCCTGAATAACTTCTAAAATGCCATTTATAAATTAGTATTTTAGTATTAGTTTTATATCAAACTTAGCTTTAGTTTGTTGTGGGTTTTCTACTTGGGGTTGTGTAGGACAAATATTTAAAATTATTTAAAAAAGCAGATGGTTCACTTTGTCTTTGTAAATATACAGGGTATCTCTAAAAGGTGCGGAAAAAAAGCTACCACAAGTTCCTAAGGCGTAAATATGACCATCTAACCCAACTTACCTTTGTCCAAAAATGGATGATTTCGGATATACAGAGTGTCAAAAGTTCAATTTGGTTTTATTTTTTAATAAATATTTTTTTTAATAATTGATGTATTGTCACAATATTCGGCTTTGGGGGATTTTGTGGGGTGAGAAATTATAATCTGCTTTCATTTTTATTGTAAAGTTTAGATGGCGCCACCTGCGGTACCTTGCACATATTTAAAATGAAATAACTTTTTTGAGCCACCCTATATTTAATTTTTAAATAAAAATTAAAAAAGTAAAATTTTATATTTATAAGTAAATATAATTTATTCGAAATTTTAATAGCCGTTTATTACCTATCAGAATTGTCTGTTCTCTGTATATCTTTTACACAAATTTGTTTGCAATATTGGGTTATTGTTCCTTGAGTTACCTAATAACGTATAAACAATTTGTAGCTAGAGTAGCGAAACATGGGTTCGTTTGTGGTCCTAAAATTATTTATTTTACTTTATCAAACTTAAGGACTGTCATAAAAAAAGTTTATTAAAATAAATTGGTAACCCAATGACCGTTTATATCAATTGCTTTCTTCCTGTGTAAAAAAAGTCAGAAAAATGAAAACGGCAGTTACAATTTATATGGCAATTTGATGGCAAAAACTGGTTAAGGGGAAAAAGTCTGTTTGACATTCGATACGAAGCGTACCTTTAACATTTTTATCGACTTTTTCCGATTTCCGTTAACCGAATTGAGTGCTGAACTCGCTATTCTGTTTAGTTTCCCATCCTGTCGGTAAATTTCGTTTAGTATGGGGCATACACCGCCAAAGGCGCTGATTTAATTTTGTAATTGCCACAGCTTAACGGTCGGTTATTTTTATTCGTCAGAAGATAAGAAATATTTATTTTTAACTTAATCGGCCAAGAGCTTTCTTATTTTATTGGGTAGAAGATAGAGAATGGAATAATGAAAATGATACCAGACAAGAAAATAATTAGATTAGCCCAATATAATTATTTATTTCTTTTTCTGGATTAAAACAGTCTTGCTAATATACGACATTATAAACCTTTTTAGTTCTTACTTTCCTTGCAAATAAGGTGGATATTGTTGTATTCGTGGAAATTTTTTTTTACGATATCACCGATTTAGGGTCTTTAGATCATAAAAGGCATGTTTCTGGCTCAAAAACTACTTGACCGGATATAACGACATCTTGTAGGTATGTGAATTAATATACAGGGTGTCCTATAACTTATTGGCCGTAGAATAATTGGAGATACTAGACATCAACCTAAGCCGATTAAGTCATATAAGTTTTTTCGGATTGTTACTCGTTCTAGAGATACAGGGTGTTGAAAGTGAAAGTTTATTCTCGAAAATAAGCCATAATTTTAAAACGTTTAATGAATCAAATTGAAAGTTGGCAATATTATGTTTTTATGAGCAAGAAATAAGAATTTGTAGACATTTTTAAGTTTCAAACTAGAGGGCGCTAGTTGCATACACTGGGCTTCATAAATCTATAATTTTTTTCTTACCTGTGATATTAGGTGTTTTTCAATTATAGTTTCTTAAGAAGGGCATTTTTCGAGTCAAAAAAGTGTACTTGATTGATCTTAATATCTTTAACGGTTTTCGAGATATTTCCCTTTAAACATCCCAAAGCATAAAAAAACATAGTACATAATTAAATGAATATTTTAATTATCAAAAAAAAACTTAGATGACTTAACCGGCTTAGTTTGATGTCTAGTATCTCCAGTTACTCTACGGCCCATAAGTTATGGGACACCCTGTATATAAATTTTGTAATTTAAAGATTGTCATCGATTTTTATACTTTCTATTTATTTATTATTAATGTGTGGTAAAATTATTATATAGATAAGATTGAAACGCCCATAAAAAGAAAAAAATCGTATAATGTAATTTAATAACTCCGGTTGTAAAACAGTTACAAATTAGTGTTTTATGAACTCTTAAGGATTTATTTATATATTATACCATGATTAAACAAACTTATCATTGCATTTAACTTTTTCGAGAAAAAGCTTAATATCTGCTTATATTTTACTTAACGCAATGTAGCGACGACAGCTAAACTCAAGGATAAATAATTACGCAAAACTTTTAATACGAAATTTAAAAGATATTAAATAGCCTACAACTTAAAATAATTTTTATCCGATTGTGTCAAAAAATGACGTTTTATAGATCAGATATTTGGACGAAAAGGTAACCTTTTTAATAAGGTATTGATTATTGCGCTGGTAGCTAGGCAACCTTTGTCGTTCTAGTCCGAAAAACATTTTGTCGGACACTAAAATATTTTCAACAGTTTATTTTATTCATTTATTTACAATATTTATATTAAATGTACAATTAGAACAATTTTGAACAAGAACGGGGTGATGTAAATTTGATTGTGAGGATGTGTTATTATTTTTGGTCTCCGTTATGATATTATTCTCCAATATTGAACTCGATTGGGAGACGGATTGCGACACCTGAGTCGAGACTGACTGCAGGTCAGATTGTGGAATGTTGAATATTTTCTTGGTCAGCTCTAACTTATTACTTAAGGAATCATCTATGTAGCCCTCGGCTACTCCCGAAGACTTCCAGCCTCCATGCCGTTTTAGAGATGTTATGTCTGCTCCCGCATCTACAAGTAATGTGGCCGATGTTCTTCTGAAACAATGTCCCGTGAATTCCTTGGCATTCGGCAGTTTTAAGTAAGATGCTATTTCCTGAGGTATAGAGCCAAATTTGTGTATACCGACAACTTGCTTATGGCATTTTCCATTGCGATAAGACACAAAAAATCGCCCATCACTCATATTTGTTGGACGTAAAGCCAGATAATTTCTATAATACTTTAGATATTCTCCAGTCACAGTAAATGATCTCGGTTTGTTTGTTTTATTATAGGGAATTTTTATTAACAAAGCCGTTCCCAAATCTTGTATGTCATCAATTTTCATATGAGCCAGTTCTTCTCGACGATATGCGCCCGCGATTCCAAAAATAAAAGCAACCTGTAATTAAGAAAATTGTTAGTCAGAAATTTAAAATACTATTATATAGTTACATTTACCTTCAACATTAAGTATTTGTCATCTGGAGCATGGCAAAGGAATTTGTGAACCTCTTCTCTAGTTAGGATCCTTGATTTCTTTGGACAATATCCAACACTTTTTTGTTTCAACAATGCTCGTAATCTCATGTATTTAGATATATTAATATTCTGTTTTACATTTACCACTGCACGTAGCATAGAATACTGCGACCAGAGAGTAGATGACTTCATAGTTTTCGATAATTCCGCCATATAGGCCAAGAAGACGTTTTCGGAGAACGACTGTATATTTTTTTCTTGCCGGTAATCCATAAATTTTATATAAGCTCTTTCATATATTTCCTTAGATTTTTGTGGCAACAAATGTAACATAACTTCCTTGGCAGTTTCTTGAATGTCAGGTGGTGTACCTTCTATAAGATCATCGTCTATTTCCATTTTTAATTGTGTTTTTCAGGTTTTAAAACTAGCAGAACACGAAAGATTAGTTAAAACTATCGCCTGATTGATAAAACGTCAGTTGATAATATTAATTTAATTATTTGTTAGATCCATGGATACGCATATTACAGGTTTCATTGTTCAAACATTCAAGGGACAAAAAATTACAATGCAAGATGAAATATATTGGTTTTCTTAATTTTTACATTATTTTATAATCCGAGCAAAAACACAATCGGATAAAAAATAACGTATGTTATACGGACGAAAAATGTATTTCAGACTATGCGGGTTACTGGCCTCGGCTTTGCCTCGTCCAGTAATCTCCCGCAATACGTCCGAAATACTGCATTTTTCGTCCTTGTAACATAATATACTATTCTGATTTTATAGGGTCTCACTATGCGAAATTTTTATTTTTTTTAAATACACATTACATTTTATAGCATTTTTGAACCAAGTAAAGTTGCTTTAGAGCAAACAGTAGCCGATGAGTCAACAAGAACAAATAGTACATTTTCACGACATCGCACATATTGTACGTGTGACTGGCAATGGCAATAAAATGTATTTTTTTATGTATACAAAAATAAATTTTCCGAAAATTAAGTGGCGCGGCGTCAGTGGAGATTTTTAAGATAATACGCTGATAGGGAAGGTTCTTAATGTTTCCTATATGAAGAGCCACCTCTAGCAAGGTATTGACATTACAGATATGATAATTTTCATATTATTTTGATAGCATACACTTAGTTATTCATCCTTTATTTAAAAATACCAACCTCTGGTCTAACTGTTGAACCACTAAGAAATTAATGTACCTATATTAGCGAGAGAAGTATTTGTCGTTTTTTTTTGAAAAAGAAACCCAATACCGTTTTATTAATAAAATTTTAAGGGTTTATTAAAGTAATGTTAAAGAATAGAATGGCATGAAAGTAAGATCTTTAAAATATTTTCAAGATAAGGCACCCCAGTTTGAAAAGGGTTAGATTGAGGCCAGATTTAAGATAAGTTTTGGTGCCTCCTAATTATTGTTTAAATTCAGTAAGAGGCAAAGTACAAATGCATCTATAATTTTATTTAAAAAAATGTAAAAAATTATTTACAAACGTATACAAATATTGTAATATTATATCATTTTACATATAGCCTTAAATCACATTTTTTTTCAGGTAGACCTGTATGCAAGAATGTTACTCTTGGAGTTGTTTTCTAAGAAAATCTCTAAAGCAATTAGTATTAGGTAAGATACAAAAAAAAAATCCTTACATATTTTATAACTTTAAATGTGTAATAAAAAGAAAAACTATATAACAGAAGGAAACGTATGCACAATTTTATGCGAATAAATACAATGCAAGATTCATATCTTACCTACTGTAATAATTATTTAAACGAAATTGCTTCTGTTAATAGGATAACTAGTGAACTACAAATTCCATAGTCAAATTGAGATATTTCACATACAGTCTGAGAACCAACAATAAACCAGCAACCCAGAAAATATCTTTGTAACCTCACTAACTAAGACACAAATAGAATTTTACTGATGAGAACCGGGTCGAGGTCCAAAGGATCTTATATGGTTTTGAAAGGAGACCTCGATGTTTTTTAAAAAATGTCATCATAGCGCAGTCCTGTACAAGACTGTGGCAAAAAAGTGCCTTTTAAAGACATTGGCCAAACGTTATTACTTTTATAAGTTTATTTTCTATTACACTATTGTATACAAAATATTAATATATAATAATATAAACCACACCACAGAGCCTGCACATAATTTAAAAAAGCAAATATACAAACGAACATAATGTCATTTCCACAATTCATTCAGAAAAATCTTACATACAGTTACGTAAATGTTGATGACCCTCCTTATTTTTGTCATTATCTATGACAGGGTCGCCAATGCCACAACATTCGGCTTCATTCCAGCCCTAGCAGTGTTTTTCCACATTGCAAAATAAAGTAAACTTTTTAAGATATTATAACCTAATATATATTAAGAAACAACAATTATACCCAAAGCACTTTTTAAAACTTAAAAGCTTCAAAAACATGTTTTATGCTCATAAAACTTACCGTTTTTGATGGCGTTTGATAAGTTTCGGAAGAACAGTAGCTCCATTGAAGCTGAATGAATAAACTTTGGCCATTTCAAAAAGCTGTTTAGGAAGTTTAAAGCAGGGTGCCAGGATTTAAATCTTTTTTGTGGATAAATAAGAAAATAAGTTTATATGATTATATTTTTTTTACAACATTATTATTATTTTTTACGGGTTTTAATTTCGAAGTCAAAACGATAACTATGCAATGCTAGATTAAATATCAAAGTAGACTAGATTTTAATCTTAGATCGAATTATTTCAAAATGATTGCTGTTAAGTAAATTCTTGTTTCCTTATCTTACTGATTATACCAGACACAAGTACCTGGGGAAATATCGACAAATGACAGCAATGTAGTTATATTGAACTGAGATCTTGCAATGCATACTGCATAGGGACTTCCGTACAAATAAAATAGCACTGATATACAAACAATATAACCTTCCTACATGACAGGCTAGACAAGAAACTTCATCAATCAATTTATTTTCGGTATATTAAATACAGGGTGTCTCTAAAAGATGCGGAAAAAAAGCTACCACAAGTTCCTGAGGCGTAAATATGACTGTTGGCTAACCCAACTTACCTTAGTACACAAGTGGGTGATTTCGAAGATACGGAGTGTCATTTTTATTGTAAAGTTTGGAGGGCGCAACCGGCGGTACCTTGCACACATTTAAAACGAAATAACTTTTTTGAGCCACCCTATATTTAACTTTTAAATAAAAATTCGGATTCTGCAACGTCTTTTACCTAAAAAAGGTATACGTGGTAAGAGTTGATTTGAGCAGCTGTTTTTGAGATAATCTGGATTTAAAAAATTCACTTTGTGTACATAAGTCAGTTTTTAGTGACGTTATTTTAATTTACCGCCTACGCTTTAAATGTGTTTAATTTATTACAATAATTTAGACCTGGCAATACACGAAGTGAATTTTTTAAATCCAGATATCTCAAAAACAGTTGCTCAAATCAACTCTTACCACGTATACCTTTTTTAGGTAAAAGACGTTGGAGAATAATAATTTTTATTTAAAAGTTAAATATAAAGTGGCTCAAAAAAGTTATTTCGTTTTAAATGTGTGCAAGGTACCGCAGGTGGCGCCCTCTAAAGTTTAAAATAAAAATGAGAGTAGATTCTAATTTCTCACCCCGCAAAACCCCCCCAAAACGAATATTGTGACAATACACCAATTATTAAAAAAATTATTTATAAAAAATGAAAACCAAATTGAACTTTTGACACTCTGTATCTTCGAAATCATCCACTTTTGGACTAAGGTACGTTGGGTTAGATCGTCATATTTACGCCTCAGGAACTTGTGCTAGCTTTTTTTCCACGCCTTTTAGAGACACCGTGTATAAATAATAAGGTTATTTTTCTAAGATACCATTTTAAAAGTTAAAATACTATTTAAATTGTATAAAGAAGTTTGACGTTTGGTAGGATTCTTTAAAGATCAATATTAAAAAGTTAGAGCGGTAACAAAAAAAAATACATAACTAATGTTTTTTTGGAGAACTAAGACATACCAATATAAATTATGGTAATTTTAAAAGAGATGCACAAAATACTTCTGTAGTTGTACATTTTATAATTCAGTGTTGTTCAGTTCCATTTGGTACCTTTCAGTATCAATCAGTATCACCATTATCAATAAGGGTATTTAATTTTAACTTTTTGCATACCAATAGTAATCCCATATGAAATTTTCGTTTCTGGTTGTATAGGGCAGAAAAGAAATATTTATTTTAAAGCGAATATAAACATTACTTGGGGTATGGAGTCGGATTTAACTGATTTTCCCTAAAATGGAGCAATTAAGACAAAATACGACCGTATGTTGTTTTGCCAACATGCTACCGTTGTATATTTGAAATTTCGTTAACAGTTTTGTCTAAATTACGTTACGTTTAAAACAGCTGCGGTTGGCTAATTTAATATCTATTAGCCTTTCAATTGCCTATAAAATAAATAAATTGTTAAAGAATATAAAACAAAAACCGCTTACAAAGGTATACTTTTAACCGCACCAGTGGCTCAGTGGTGAGTTACTGCCATTCGATCGTGGCGGTCCGAGTACGATCCTCAGAGTGGGCATACGCACAATAAAAAAGTATGTCCGAATTTTAGTAGGTTTAAGAATGCAGGGAAGAGTGTAAAAGGTCATCATCATCTCCCAATTCATGCCGGTAACCCGGCTGGATAAGGTCGGGCATCTCGTGGGGTGCAGAAGAAGGTACACACTCCCCACTCGGTAGGTCATGCAATGGCAATAAACTGAGGGTTGAGAGCCTTCGGGGGAGGGGAGGGGGGGTCGCTTGACTGAGGATCATAGTTCGGAACCCACGTTAAGCTATAGGTTCAAAGAATAAGCTGGCTGAATGTTGAAAACAACAAGTGGCCATCAGTAACCCAGAACACACAAAAGAATATTTTAAAGCATAATATTGAATTTTGATAGCTTTTAAATAATTTTTAATGACTACCTATATTATGTTATACTATTATTTTATTAGTTAAGTTAAAGCTTAGTCTAGTTATTAGATTAATGTCATTATGCTAAAAAATCTTGTGGCTGTAAATGGGCATTAAATTAAAAATTTTAATATATTTGTTAACAATTTGTATCTTATTTTAGCTATCTGCAAATGTTTACTACCTAGAGGTTTTATGATGTTTTTTTAGAATTTTAATTCTAAAAAAAATTTTTAATAAACAAAAATGGTTTTATTCAGTAAGTTATATATTTTATTACGTGCCAATAACTGTATATTAGAGTGCCAATAACACTACTAAAAGTGCCAATAACTGTGTTAAACTAGTATTTTGAATTTAGATATTATTTTGAAAAAATACAATAAGAATGAAAAAAAGTTCTCTAGAGGGTTATATTCTCAACTTTTATCAGAATATGTTAAGCTATGGTTGTGGTGATAAAATAATTTATTGAATTTTATATCCTGAAAATAAAAACTGACGCCTCTTTAAGTGCCAATAACTGTGTAGTTTACCCTACTAATTTATTTTTACTTACGTATAGAATTTTTTTTGTAACTATAAATATGGTTACCAGGGACTGTACTTGAAGTTACATTGCGACCAATCCAAAAAATGCAAATGAGATGTCGTCGATTTCTCAGTATTTCCATTATCCATTTTTTTCTTTGCCAATCGCCAAGTCTCAAAATATTTAAATTTAAAGTACGTCACCCTTTATTTAATAGCTCTCAGTTCACAATGATTTGTAGATATTTAATGGTTCTGTTTTTCTGAAAAAAAAATATAATTTTTATATATCATTCAATATGGTGGTCGATAGCAAAATCGCCAATCGGGTGAGACACTTAAAATAATGCCCCTGTACATATGCCCACTCCGGGAATCGAACCCGGGTCGCCACGGTCGAATGCCAGTAACTCACCTCTGAGCCACTACCGCGGTTCAATTTTATTTATACAATAATTTGACCACACATTAATAATAAATAAATAAAAAGTTATAAAAATCAATGACTGTCTTTAAATTACAAACTTTTTAAAACGAATATTTTTAATTTTCAAAATACATTACTACGATTTACTATAATAACCTCAATTAATAATTACACATCTTCTAAGAGCCTACAAAAAACCATGCCTGTATAATGCCTTCTTTCAGGAAACTGGATGACATAAACCATGGAAGCAACTGTTGAGATTCGCATGCATTCGAAATACACGGCAATCATATCGAATGCCACTTTATTCATTAAACGTATCTTAGTAAAACAGTTTTTAAAAATACCAAAGCACATTTAAGTGAAAAACTGACAATTATTCATTATTTAGACAACACGTAATTTTGACCCAATCCATTTGTTTTATGTTTTAAAAACTTACTCTTCTTATCTTAATGGCGTATTTTTGGATTTAAATAATTTAAAAATTACCTTACCTATTACCTACCCTAAATCCTAGTATAAGAATTATATTTTAAAAATTAAAAATATAGGCGTTTAAAAAATGTTGTAATATAAAGACAGTCATCAATATAAGTCATAATATTTTAAGAACACACAAAAGTATGCTTTAAAGCATAAAAGAGAATTTTAATAGCGATGCCTTTTAGATAACTTTAATACCTTTTGATTTATTTTTACTTACATATAGAATTTTTTTAGTTATCTGTACTGTACTTTAATTTACCATGCGACCAATCAATAAAATGTAAATGAGATGTCGTCAGTTTCTCAGTATTTTTTTTATCCATTTCATTCTCTATTAATCATCAAGTCCCAACATAGTTAAATTTGAAATACGTCACCCTTTATTCTATAAAGTTTACAAGGATTTGCAGTTATTTAATAGTTCCATGTTTCTGAAATAAAAATTATCATTTTTATATATCATTCAATATAAGTCATAATGTCTGTTAAAGGTTGGAGATAATGACGTTTCTTGAACAGCAGTAGTTTGTCTTTATTTGTTTTGAATCACTACGTTTCAACTGGTAAGCAGCTCCAGTATTCACCTGAAGATGACTGGAGATGCTTACCAGTTGAAACGTAGTGATTTAAAATAAATTAAGACAATGCAAGTCCAAAACTCTACTGCCGTTCAAGGAGTCATAATGTTTTAAGATAACAAACCGTCTATAAAAAATACCTTTTATCACTTAAAAACAAGTCCCTAAAACGCAGGGAGACAACCTTTTTGGAGAAAGATCAGGAAAATGTATGTAAGTCTTTCCTCACAGGAAAAATCGTAATGGACTGCGTGATATTTATTACCACCCTTTTCTTTGTTTAGTCGTAAAAAATCTGCTATCTGTGAGTCGTAAATTTTAGTAATGTGGAAGGAAAAATTTAGGAAGCAGTTTCAAAACAGTTAAGTCAAAACATTCTGTGATTAGTGTTGAGGGAAAGCTTTACTTTCCTAGAAAAGATAAGTGTTTTTTGTATATAAATTTAACTAGATGGAACAGACTTTTTTATTTCTAAGTGTTTATAAATCAGAATAAAAATGTAATTTTATAAAGGGGAGAAATAAGAAACCGTAAGTTTTCCTCCACTAGTATATTAAGAAAATTATTTAATAGTTAGAGTCTCTACATGTTTCGAGTTACTTTTAGAACTTTAAGAAAGGAAAAAAGGTGAACAGTGTTCAAACTCAGCTTTAGGTTCATGGTGTAGTTGAAATGCGTTCAGAGATTTAACAGTGGAAATACACTACCACAGTTCAGGTCTGGTTAAGGTAAAGGGCAAACCCTCTGTTTGTTGTTTGTCCCTTTACTCTAAATAGGAAGAACAAAACTTTACTTTTCCCAACTAAGTCAGTTATCTAACATTTGTTTACCTGTTTATTTCTCTATTAAAATAAACAAAAATCTCTTCCTTACACTCAATTTAGAAGACTGCTTACTCTTGTAGATCTTTCAATTAAGACGCTTACTCCATCACTGTTGAAATGCTTCTGCCAATTGCTTTTATAATGACTTAAACTCTCAATCTTGTACCATTGTGTACTTTTCTTTCTGGTTTTCTTCACTAGACCTGAACTGTGGTAGTTTATTTCTCCACTGTTTATTCTCTCAACGCGTTTCAACACTCCCTGAACCTAAAGCTCAGTTATTGTCCACCTTCTTTCTTTTTTTAAAGTTCTAAAAATAACTCTTCTGAAGATGAATGCTTATACATTCGAAACATGTATATAGAGACTCTAACTTTTGAATAATTTTCTAAATATATTAGTGGAGGACGACTTAAAATTTCTTATTTCTCCCCTTAAATTCCCATTATACTTCAAGTATGGACTATTTCTTTAAGTTTAATATTATTGTTTTATACAGTTACATCTGAAAACTGTTAAAGCTATTAACTAACCAAAACGTTGGGTTCAGTAACAAAATAAAAACAACGAAACGTCGACATAACCAGTCTTTTAAATAAAATATTGTGTACTACTTTCATACTAACTGCTCGCTTGAGACACATATTTTTATTTCTTAAATACTTCATTTAAAAAACTTTATTTTACCCCCTTGAATAAAAAATACAGATTAATTACTTTCTTTTCATGTCCTAAGTTTGTATTACAAATTTGAAAAAAGTTCAGGAGCACCAGTTACATCTTCTTCTTGTTAGCCTGAGAGAAGACATTAAAATCAAGGGTTCTATTTATAAATAAGACATTTTCTTAAATTAATTTTTATGTTGTTTTTGATATTTCTTGTTAAGCCAAGAAACACAAATTCATACATAAAATCCTTGGTCCTAATGTAATGGCATTTTTTGTAAAAGAAATCCCCTGTTTTACATTACCCATTTCTGGACTTCCTATAAAATTTTTAGCTACCACTGGGGATTTAAGTTCCCCTGCATTTAGACCGTTCTTGATGAACCCCTTTTGATTTTTTGTGTATTACAGTTCAGATCTTGCGATTTATTTTTTGCGATCTTCTGTTGCGGGTAGAGTAAAGCTTTATTTAGTAAAATATAAATTGGAGAAAGTATTATCTAAAAGGGCTTTTCATAAAATTATGTTTATGTTCAACTTAGCAAGTGTGCTATAATCAGACATAGAAGGCCAATTATTGTCTACGTGGTTAATGGTTTATTAAGTTTTAACACTCTTAACAAATTCAGTGGCGGCTCGCGGTCTTAAAAAAATGGTGAAGAGCTAGATATATTGCGGGTACTTAAACAAACATTGACTAAAAGCCCGTGTAACAAAACGTCTCTCTTATCCTCATCTGTCCAACGACTGAATGGAGTTTCCAACAAATTACAAACTATGCCATTAATTGGGTTTATTTTTAAAACACACATCTAAGAAGGTACGTACACTACTGAATTAACTGAAAAATAAAAACAAAACTTTTTAATTACACAGTAAATCACGTAAAAACGATATCTATAACCATGGGTTTCGCGAAGCCTCAAAATAAATACCTTAAGGTTAGGACAACTAATGCTAAAATAATGGTGCATATGACTGATCTATTTTTAAACTGACCTTCATCATAATGCAAATTGTTACATGCGACGGTGAATATCAAAGCTATGCTTTACGTTGGGTCTTCACTTGCTTTGAGCTAACGGACACGGTGGGCTGGGGCGCGCCAAAATGCACGAGTGTTTATAATGATTGTCCATCGGAGTTAACCATGGCCCTATTATGCATAGCTACATTCGGATTAAATTAATATGAACATAATTATTTTTTAAGGGGTAAAATGGTAGGTGTATTGGTACATCAATATTTAATATTGTCGAAAAACTTTCCTCCTGGTTTTATTTTTTTTTTGTACTTCACCTGACGAGCCATCACTGAACAAATTTTTCATATTGTGAAACTACAGAAAAGCTAGATCTGCCAACAGAATAGTCAGTAACAAAAGATCTGTATCTTTTTTATACTATCCAATCTAATATTTAAATAACTTTATATAAAAATCGCGGTAAATAGTCGTTTACAAAAGAATAAAAGGTTGTGCTAGCGGAAACTAAAGCTATATTATAGCTGTGCCAGCGCTTTCGTAACCTATAATTTAAAGAAACGCTGACTACGGTTACAAATAATGTGCCCACTATTACACAAACGTATAGTCGTCACAGCAATACCATGTTTTGTGTGGTTAAATGATACATGCAACATTTTATTATTACAAGTTCTATGTGTTAAGAAATTATTAACAACCCAATTAAAACTTTGAATAGATCATGAAGATAAAAATAATGAATGTTGAACGGTAAAGGTTTTTACTTTACTAGTATAAACTTTGAAAATACAAACTATTTGTCAAATTTCCACTTTATTTCGGAAATTTTCAGTCAATGACGCTTTTTTCTACTTTGTTGCTTCTTCGGATGTTATCCAAAATTCTTTGTCTTTCATTAGGTGTAAAATTATTAATTCTTATTAGCTTTTCAGTCAATTTTTTTAAACAAAACTGAGGCAAATAATAGTAAAAATTATAAACTTGTTTTTCTTTCTTTTCGTCCGTAAAAAACGGCACCAATTTTTAACCAATCTATTTCACATAAAAACACGGGACCGATTTTTTAAAAATAACTACGGGTTATTGCATATTTCTTGTCAGGGATCCCTCAAGGCATGATAGCTTTGCAGTAACTTCTTTATAAACGATTTTGCCACATACATTCCTTTTCTGCAAACATTCGGCAATAAAGTGCCATCATTTCGACATCCCATTTACCCCGGTACCTTTTATCTATTTCTTTTATATTCCAATGAAGCTTTTTATAGTTTATTGACGAGGTTTCATGTTTAAAAAAAAAATGATTTTTGTGGAAGTCAAAAAAATGTATTGCTGTTTCTATAGAAAAATGGTTGATAGTATACAAATTAGATTAGAGACGAATATAACTAGCAACCCCTTAAGTGGATCCGACCGCGCAAAAATTCGCCGTGTAAATTTGCCGTTTCTTTTGAAGTGAATTACAAAAAAACTAAGCAACTTTTTGTATTTTTTTTTTCACCAATGGAAAGGTGGTACCTATGTGGGTGTGCGAAAGTTATTTTTGTGCAGAAAAAAAAAATCGAAGAAAAAGATACGAGGTAATGAAAACCAAATTTTTTTTTACCAAATTTCATTGTATTGTTAAAAATATAAAAAAAAAAATTTTTAATGAAAATAACTTTCGCACACTCCCCAATTCCTATAGAGTCTAACTAAAAAAAAAATTTTAAATCCATTAAAAAACATGGTCAGGATTCACTTCAAGAAAACGCAATGTTTTTGGTCTCTAAAATCAAACGAAAATAATTTGTCTCTTGAAAATCGACATTTGGTTTTTGCTACACGTGTTGTACTTGGGGTAGTACGCCTAAACATTAAAATATTGCTTTCTAATCAACACTAGATTATATCCTAGGCTTCGCTTGCATAGAATATGAAAATAATGAGAAAATCAGTTGGTTTCCATTGCAAAGATCTTAAACAGTCTTCAGCGCAGTTTTATGCTAACGTGTTAAAGGTTTTCTTATGTGTATATATTATATTTGATTAACTTTCTATAGGGTGTTAAAAAATGAAACTAAGTTCAGAAAATTAGATTTAGAAAAAATATATATTTAGCAATGATGAATATGAATAATAACAATAATAATATAAATAATTAGAGAAGCGCCGAAAAGTGGTTTAGGCCATTAGCCCAATAACGAATATTCGGCCTATTGTCAAGGCCGAATAACGAATAGTCGCCGTTCAATACCTGAATGCATCAAAGGAGTGAGGGACGATAACTGGTACGACGAGGAAGATAATTCGGTATATTTTCTCATAACGTCGTGATTCGAGCCGGTAACTTTGGAAAAGATTTTAGAAATATTGTTCGGATCCTCTTAATATAAAAAATAGAAAATTATTGGTCTACAACTCAAGCACTTTTAATTTAATAAAACATGTTTAAAATAATAAGCTTAGCATAATCTAAAATTGTCTGTTGCTTAATTTAATAATAAACCCAGCTTATTCTGTTATTTTTATAACAACTCCAAAGTTATAAAGTTGTATCTTTTAATATTTAATTTTATAGTTAAAATATCAATCAGTAGTAAAAAAGAGATCAAGAGCAAGTAGAGCTGAGCGGTATCGAAACCAAGTAATCAGTTTATTTACTTTGAATAAAAATGGTGTACTCAGTACTCCAGTCCATGAGTACTTTTTAAAATGTACTTGTAACATTGTATTTGGATAATTTTAGATCCCGCAGAAAAGTCAAAAAATGAACTTTTATACAATATCGTACCACCCTTGCGATTGAATATTTTATTATCCATCCATTAAAAGGTTGAAGGACATGGTTTCATATGGGGTCAGGCAGCCACTATGACCATCGAGATCCAGATTGGTATACAGGGTGGGGACTTTAACTGGAATAAATTCGATATTATTAAAACTCCTGAAGCTGTGCCTACAAAATTGGGTATGTGGGGGTTTTGAAGCATGCGGAACGCTCATCTAGTTCTTGTCGTGTCAAAATGGTTTATTTAACCTTAAAAATAGAAATTTTCCTGGTACTTTTTAATGGAACTACAGTGTTGCCATAGCTCAGCAACTAGTGAAGATATAATTTTGTAAATTTGGGATGTAACTAAATTTGACACGCCCAATTCACTTCAATAAAAATAAATTAGGCATTCCATTTAAAATAACAAAATTACTACGTGTAGAGTAAAGCTGAGAAATCTGTCAACTGTGCCGACATCATAATCCAATTCCACATGCTCCAAAACCCCCACATACCAAATTTTGTAGGCGCAACTTCAGCAGTTTTAATAATATCGAATGTATTCCAGTTAAAGTCCCCACCCTGTATAGGCGACCATTAAAAACCATGCCTTGTCTAGTCACCGCAATCTGGACCTACAACCTTGGTCGCTAGCGCGTCGGGGCTTTTAAACCATATTCTGTATTGATCGCCACAACCTGATCACGTATCCTTGGTCGCTAGTGCACGGGAGCTCCTAGCAAATCGTCTGCTGCACTAGAGTGAATATTTTCTTTTCGCACTTCGCCACTCCCTGATGGATGATAATTTGGAGAAACTTTAAAAGCAAATAGAATGGGTCTAACATGTGTCATATTATTTATCTATAATAACTTTTTTGGCTAAACCTATGTTTTTGGTAATTAGCACTCGTATGTACTTAAGTAGATACTTGGACTCAGTCAGTAAGTAATTTCCTGTACTGAGTACATTTTGCTGGTACTCGTAACAGCTTTGAGGACAAGTCATAACCGCGAGATGCGTCTTACTTACAAAATTATGCTGATGAAAAGAACTTTGATTGAAAAGGAAGGCTTAATCAGCCTTAACTAGAACTCAAGAGCAGCTAAGCTGCCTACCTCTCACGTGTCGAATAAATCACCGACAACAATGAGCTAAGGAGTCTAGAGGATCATTATGATAACTGGATATCAAACGTGTCACATTGCCAAGCCAGGTCACTGATGAGCACCCAGAATCAGAAACAAGGATGACCTCACATTTAATTTTAAGTGAGGCAAGGAATGTTAAACATCAAATTAAATGACAGGCCATGGAACTTTTTGTTTATTGTCCTAGTTTTCATTTTACGCGATGGTACCTATCGGTAAACAAACAGTTCTGTACAACGAAATGATTAAGATGTTTTACAGAGACAGGGCATACCGTTGTTAGCAGTAAGTCATACGACCCGTAAACTGCCATTCCCCACTGACAAGGTGAGAGGACAGCGGGTAATAGACGAAGGGGTGCACAGCGTGCAAACTTCGGACGCTGAGCGCCGTGGAGAGCTACCAATAAACTTTTTGTTTACCGATAGGTACGTCCATCGAGTTTTGAGGTACCATGGCCGAGTCGCCACTTAATTTGATGTTTAACATTCCTTGTCTGTGTGTTATACTTGTTTCTGATTCTAGGTGATCATCAGTGACCTGGCTTGGCGATGTGACACGTTCGATGTCCAGTTATCAAAAAGGACTTTACTATAGACGTCTGGATCGCTACATTTTTCTAGATTTCTTGACAAGTATTTTACGAGATAGTTAGGGTGGAACACCAACTCAGAGCACAACTTAAGTTTCCTTATCGTAAGAAATTCTAAAATAAATATATTTTACTTAGAAAAGAAATAATTTTTTATTCCGAAAAAATAAGTTCTTCGAAGGAAGTCGGGAGAGACACCAGTAAGACTTTAACGTACCGCATGATATTTATTACCTCCATTTTTTCAGTTTAGTGGAAAAAATCCACCATTTCGTAATCGTAAATTTAAGTAATGTAGATTTAAAAGGCAGTTTAAAAACACTTACAGGTAAAAATATGTTGTCGTTAGCCAAGGGTAAAAGCTATCTTTTAAGAATCACCGATATCTGTATTTACTAAAACTAAGTTGCGCTTATATCTTTGAGTTTCATTACCTGTTCAGTTGAACATACCAGTGTCAGTGTTCCAAATAAAATAATAATTACATTCTTTCTTATTCCATCTTACCAACTTCTGGAATAAAGTTATTACTTACTGTACCTTAGGTGAGGCAGGAAATGTGTACCCAAGAATTTAGGACAATTATGTCTCCCCCCCCCCACCCCCACCACCCCATCCCCACAAACTTCTAGTGTCACCGCTAAAAGCACTACTGCCTAATTTAAATTCCTTTTTGGAAAACTACCTCTTACCTCACTATTAATTTTTTTGTCCATTATTACAGGAATCGAATATACCTAAAACAAACCCGGTTCGTTCGCGCCGAAAAAGTTATCTAAGCGACTTTCTAAGCAAAACGTTTTAGGAGTTGAGCAAAAACTTTTCCAAAGAAAATATAACATGTTAAGAGTTACTTGGAAAACAAAAAACACGTTGTTGATAAAAATAGAACACGGTCTAGTGTCTGACTTTTTGTTAGCCCTAAGATAAAATGTTACAGTTTTTGTTCTCAACAGAGTTGACTTTGCATTAGCCTATTTTGTGACGTGTTTACTCGCCTCGAATATGTAAAACTTGTTAGATGGCATCTGTTACTAACTTACGTTTGGTGTGTATTCTTATCTGTAGATTTTCCAGAAAGTTTATTTAAAATATTATCGTGCTTTTGCAGCTTCCTTTTTATTAAGTTTAAAGTTTATTGCAGTTTGTAGATGTAACCCGTTTCTTTCGAACAATCGATATTTTACAAAATGTTCGTTAAGGACAATTTAAAATATAATTATTTTATATATTTAAAACGAAAAGCTAATATTTTGTTCTCGTTATTTTGGAATTCCTACAAAACATGGCTGAATGTTTTTTTTTTAAACAGTGAACTAATTAGGCCGTCATTTAAAATTTATCTAACATTATGGCGAATAATATATAAATATTTGCGGAAGCCGTTTTGCGACAAGGAGAATTCTGTAGAATCTTGTAAAATATAACAAGACAAATCAAAAACAATGCAAAATCTTGTGTAATGGAATGATTTAACATTATATTATCAGTGTCTTGACCAAAATATTTTATGTATAAAAACAAATACACTAAAACAACTTTACGGTTAAAAATCGTTACATAAAATACTGTGATTCGTATTTTGTTTTGTTATCAGCCAATTTTGGCCAACTTTCACTGTTAAAAACTTTTACTTTGACAAAAACATATTAAAAAATTATAGAAAGCACGATGTCTTAATTAAAAACTTTTCATGTTCGACAATTAGAATAAATTATAATTAGATGATATTGCAATAACTTTATACAAAGGAAAAGTTAATTTAAAAACTCTTTCACTCTACAATACAGCAGAAATGTTAAATATTTAGTAATTACGCTTCTCCGGGCAAGCAATGACGGGTATGTACAGCATTTAATGCTTTACACTAATACTATTCATAGAGATAATAAGTTAGAGTTTTACTAGAAATTCAATTAAGCACATTTTTTAAAACTTACAACTTTAGTTAACAATATTTACCGGAAGCGAAATTCATAAATGAAATACACTCTTTTTTTAACTTGACTTGAACATACTACAATTTAATTAAATATTATCTTTCTTTGCAGCGTGACGACAGTTTAAAAAGAACCACAAGCCGACTGGGGATGTTATTGGGATTCCTGCTCATCCCCCTTATTCCTTTTCTGTTCGCTCAACAGGAAATAGCTCAATCGCAAGTTGATCCATTTCAAGCGTCCACCACTGTATCCGGTGATATTATTCTTGGAGGACTTTTTCCAGTGCATGAAAAAGGAGACAAAACACCATGCGGACACAAAATATATCACCGTGGTATACAGAGAATGGAAGCGATGATGTTTGCAATAGATCGCATCAATGCCAATCCATTAATACTCCCAAATATCACTATAGGAGCACATATTATTGATACATGCTCGCGTGACACCTACGCATTAAATCAGTCATTACAATTTGTTAGAGCTTCTGCATTAAACAATATAGACACCTCAAATTTTGAGTGTCAAGATCATTCCATTCCTAGGCCGCGAAATAACTATTCTGGACCGGTATTCGGTGTCATTGGAGGTAGTTACAGTTCTGTGTCACTTCAAGTTGCGAATCTTTTAGGTCTTTTTCGAATTCCTCAAATTTCACCCGCCTCAACAGCCAAGGCCCTCAGTGACAAAACGCGATTTAAATACTTTGCTCGTACTGTACCTCCTGATACGTTTCAGTCTAGTGCGTTAGTCGATATAGTAAAAAGTGTTAATTGGTCGTATGTGTCTACGGTATATTCGGAAGGTTCCTATGGAGAATATGGTATAGAAGTTTTCCATAAAGAAGCTCAGGAGCGCAATGTTTGCATTGCAGCTGCTGAAAAGGTTCCCAGTACTGCAGATGAAAAAGAATTTGATAATATCATTGCCAAGCTTAAGAAGAAGATTAATGCAAGAGGAGTTGTGCTGTTTACAAGAGCAGAAGATGCTAGGTAAGAAACTTAGTCAATAGTTAGTAGTTTTGCTCGGTATTTGGACAATTCGCTAATAAAAACATATTCTTTTGAATGGCAGGAGAGTTTTGGACTTAAATTGTCTTTATTTGTTTTGAATCACAATGTTTCAACTGGTAATCGTCTTGAGGTGAATACTGGAGACTAGAGATACTTACCTGTTGAAACGTAATTCAAAACAAATAAAGACAATGCAAGTCCAAAACTCTCCTGCCGTTTAAGAAACGTCATTGTCTCCAACCTTTAAACATATACAGAGTGTTTGTTAATTGAGTGCCGATACTTAAGGTTGTGAATCCATGGGCGATTTTAAGAAGAAAAGTTAATATTAACATATGTCTTAAAGCTCAATCATTTTTGAGCTGCAAAATATCGAAAGCAGTCTCAATGAACCGAAGAAAAAAATTGTTTTTTTGTTTTTATTTTTTATGCAAAAAGGGTGCATCATACGAAAGTAAGTCTATGGACCAAATTTGCTCCAAAATAAATAAGGATTTTAAATATAAGTTTGGTTTTTAGAAAAATCAGTGGCAACCCATTTTTTTCTTTAATAATATTCAGTTTAAACCCCGTACGGACGTCCCTGGTAAAAATTAAAAAAAATCTTTAATTCAAAAAATGCTCCTTAATGATTAAGAGGTGTGTACAAATTTTCATAAAAATATCTAAGAGTGATATAATAATTATGATAAAAAAGTTATATTTAAAAAAAAATGTTAACACCCTGTAGCTCAAAAATGAAGAGCTTTAGGAAGTATGTTAATATTATTTTTTCCTCTTAAAATCACCCAAGGATTCACAACCTTAAGTATCGGCACTCAATTAAAAAACAGTCTATATAGTAGACTCCCGATTATCCGAAATAATGTGGACCGGACCGATTTAAGATAATGTGGAGATTGAGGAAAATCATTAACTATAGGAAAAGTAACTATATATATGTACTTTTATAATGTACATACAAAATAAATTCTAATACTTATGTATGTATACAGGGTCCGCCAACGTGTCGGGGATGGAAGATTAAATCATTATCGAGGAGCTTATCAAAAATACTAAACCAGCATAAGGTTTCGACTTAAAAGCGGCATATTTTAAAAATATTTTACATTATACAGGATGGCTCAAAAAAGTGTGGCGGACTAAACTTGCATTTTTTTAAATGGAACACCCTATATATTATATTATTTTCTAATTCCCTATACAATTCCACGTATATTTTGTATAAAATGTCATATGTCTAAATTCAATTGTTTTTGAGTAATTGACGTTTAAAATATGGCATTTTTTGACTTTGACAGGCTGTAACATTGGAACGGTTCATCCTAGAGAAAAATGGTTTTCACCTCCCTATCTTAGTTTTTTATTCTCTATCCAAAAATACCAACTTCCGGTTTAACATGTTAAACCAAAAAAAACGGTTTTAACGGTTTAACATGTTAAACCGGAAGTTGGTATTTTTGGATAGAAAATAAAAAACTAAGATAGGGAGGTGAAAACCATTTTTCTCTAAGATGAACCGTTCCAATGTTACAGCCTGTCAAAGTCAAAAAAGCCATATTTTAAACGTCAATTACTCAAAAACAATTGAATTTAGACATATGACATTTTATACAAAATATACGTGGAATTGTATAGGGAATTAGAAAATAATATAATATATAGGGTGTTCCGTATAAAAAAATGCAAGTTTAGTCCGCCACACTTTTTTGAGCCACCCTGTATAATGTAAAATATTTTTAAAATATGCCGCTTTTAAGTCGATACCTTATGCTGGTTTAGTATTTTTAATAAGCGCCTCGATAATGATTTAATCTTCCATCCCCGCCACGTTGGCGGACCCGGTATGTAATGTATTCATATTCATAAATTCAAAAAATAGGTAATTGGTACTTGTTTTAATTTTATAGAACTAACATTTCTTAGAAATTTCGAATAATGCGGATGCATAGCAAGATGCTATAATTTTTTATTTCTATAGTGGATGACGAAAGTTCATTTAGTCTCCTTGTTGACATTGCTAAACTTTATAAATTATTATTTTAGTCCTTTTACAACACAATACTACATGCTATTATAGTTTAACTTTAAAATTCTGATATTCTTAACGAAGTTAAAACGTGGGTAAGTCAACCCTCTCTTATGTGGCAACTTTAGGACTACTAAGTATTTTTTTAAAATTCTTAACGAAATAACGTCTTCAAGGATGGCAACTAAATCGGAAAGCCCGACCCATCGCGGCCAAGGGTGACAAAGTAAACACCAGCAGTCTAGGTTCGATTCCCCATGGACTGAACGCAGGATTTCTTTTATTATGTGTGCCTAAGAAGGTGTTATATCGACCTGTAAGCAGTGAGATATTTGTATGTGGTTTACAAATATCACTCTAAAATTAGAACTAAATGATTATTTGGAAAAAAAATTCAGAGTAGTACGCATTAGTAAAGGTTGGTACTAAATAAAAAATGTTAAATTACCAACCTCTGCCTTTGGAGTATACCGCCTTTATACAGGAAAGAAAATATGTATGCAGGGTGGCGCATCGAAAACGAAACAGAGACATTTACTGGCTGCTCAGTTTTTTTTTGGAAAAACGCTCAGACCCGTCGATTTTGTTACAAGGGGACACAAAATTGGCAACAAATCACGTTAACACGTGCGGGGGTGGCAACACCCATTAAATCTAAAATGGAAAGGGGGTCAAGTGATACCTTATTTTAAAGGTCTTTCAATTCCCTTTACTACTGAACTGAAGTACATGAATTTAACATCATTATAAAGGGAATTAAAAGACCTTTAAAATAAGGTATCACTCGACCCCCCTTTCCATTTAAGATTTTATTGGTGGTGCCACCCCCGCCCCGCGTGTTAACGTAATTTTTTGCCAATTTTGTGCCCCCCTCGAAAACAAAATCGACGGGTCTCTCGTTTTCGATGCGCCACCAGGGGTGATTCTTAAGTTGATACTTCCTTTTTAGCATTGTTTCCCAATTTTACCATATTTTACGTGTCACCAATTTAAAATTAACTTGCTTCAGAAAAACACACCGCAGCGAATTGCCAAAATAAATAACTGACGACAGACACGTAAAATGCATGACTAACAATACAAAAAAAGGACACTACTTAGGAATCACCATGTATAAGTGAATGCAGCAAACATTTATTAACAAACAATTAATTTAAATAAGGACAGAAATATAATTTCTCGCAACCCCATTGTACAGCATTTACAACAGTTTGCATGAAAATTTAAAAAATGTTCTTAATTAAATAACGAAAATTGGCCGAAAATAGTAAATGCAAAACTCGTAAGCATTGTATTAAAGTAAAATTAAAAACAATTAGTACAAACTGGTACAAAGTAAATTGCTAAACGAACGCGAGGGAGCAGAATAAATAGATTACAGTTGAATTTTCTACTTGCTAATTAGAGTACTTTCTGTTTTATAAGATATCTTGCTAATGCCATGGTTTTTCTGACTATTTTGTAATTAAAATATATATTCCCCGGCAAGATTTAAGAATAATGTAAAATAAACTTCCTTCGCTGTTACTGCGTTTTTCCTAGTAGGACAAACGATTTACTTTAGTTAAAATATAGATTCTTTCGTAAACTGTGTTTATGTAACAGACATTTCGATTTAACTTTCTTTTATATGCAATAATTTATGCTAGCATATCCTAAGAATGTAGGCGCAGACCCTTTGCGGGCCGCGGCCTCAGGAAGGTCGCGCGTCTCTGATGAGTCCCAGTAGGACGAAACAACGAAGGATTGAGATGATAATGGTTAGACTATGGATCTTCCTCCCCCCCGCTGATACCCTCGTATGCGAATGAAATACCCTTGAATGGGCGCTGTCGGTCGCACAAGGCGGGTGACATAGGGTGAACAATAAAGACATAAAGCCTTTGTGTGTTCGGGAAGGTGAAGTATTCAACAGTGATCGACATCGGTATTCAAAGCCGACTGACCATAGAAAGCTGAATAGCGAAAAACCGCCAAAGCTTCAATTTGCCACTTATAAGGTGTGCCCTATGGTTTCGGTCCCAATCTTGGTTGGTTGGGATCCCTCATCCTGTTGACTATTAAGCTGGATTCTCCATATGTTTGATGTTAACATTCCTTGCCTCACTTAAAATGAATTGTGAGGTCATCCTTGTTTCTGATTCTGGGTGCTCGTCAGTGATCTGGCTTGGCAATGTGACACGTTCGATGTCCAGTTAAGAGTGAACATGTTTCAGTATTATTATGTTTATAAGATTAACATGGGTATAAATTCCTGCAATTTTATTGTTATTGTAGGGCTTGTTTTTTAAACCACCCTGTTTAAAAATCACTGTGTTTAAAATTCACTCCGTAGTTTATTCGCTTGTATTAACTTTTTATAGTAGTTTTTGAACAGAAGGGTTATTAAAAACACTTCTTTAAATGGTATGCTGTAGACAAAATATTTTAAAACATTATTATTCTGCTATTATTCTTTCCCAATAAAAGTAACAAAATAAAAAATCACAAGAAAGAATTCTTGAACTTTTAAATATCTCAAATAGTGAATACAGGGACATTATTTTCAGTGTCTCTCCCGATACGAGACTTCGAGGTTGGTAATTTTTTTCTCATCCAATTAAAAAATAGAAGCTCTAAGATTAAAACCCTAAAATTCTTTAGGAAACGTAATTTTTTAAAACCGAGTTCCCTATGCTATTGTCAAATATGTCAGACACGACGCCATTTTAAATATTTTTAAATGGCAACCAACACAATCTCGCGGCCCGTTTGTAGAAATATATAGTTTTCAATATTTATTTCGAACCGTTACGGAAATACGCTTCATCAAATTTTGCATCGTTCAGTTTTGTTGTCGAAGTGTCTCACCCCAATAAAAAATAAAAGTTGTGAGATGTAATATTGTAATATTTTTGTTAGGAATATAATAATTTCATTCATTCATTTCAATCATTCATTTTATCAGTCATAATCATTTCAATTACAGGAGGGCTCGTATTACTCATTTGCAGAGGTAGAATATCAATAAACCTGGATTTGTGTTGTTTAGTATTTTTTTTTAAATGATGACCACAAATATAATTTTTAGAGAACGTCGATGAGTTAGGGTTGTCATAGCAGGTATTTTTGTATTTCACATTTTTGCCCCCCCCCCCCCTTGAATTGGTTTGCCTTAGACCATTTGCTCCTTTATTTAGGCAAATTTAGACATTTTTAAAAGAGTGACAATCAATTGCTATAAAATAGGGACAGAATACAAAATTGCTCCGGTACCCACTTTGGATTTAGAGCCGTCTGTGTACCAGAATATTACCCCAGGAGTAGTTCTGGTGTTTTGTTTTTTCATGCGTTTCGTTCATCAATTACGACCTCGTATGGTGTGTCATAGCGATACCTTGGATTTATGTGGTCTGATCCTATTTCTAACTCCGGTCCACCTATAGTCTCACTTAAAAGTTCATGATCAGTTCTCTGCCTGCGTAAGAGCGGCTTCGAACTCTGCAGTCTATAGAGTTCCATTCTTGCCCCTCCTTTTATCACCAAGGAAAATGGAGGAAGGTCTAGGATGATCTCCATTGCAGATGTGGAGGTTGATTTCATGGCCCCCGTGATGCTCAAGTAGGCCAGTCTTTGCAGGCTTCCTAGCTTTGATATTGTGGTTTTCTGATGTACCTTTGGCCACCATACCATATGTAATTGCGGGTCTTACCACTCTGGTGTACAGCCAGTACACCAGCCTAAATAAAAGTCCCCATGTTTTACCGTACATTCGTCTAGTAACTGTTAAAGTAACTGCTGACTATAGTTTTTTCCACGTGTTTGTTCCAGGTCAGTCTGGAATCTAAGATTACTCCCAGGTATCTAAACTCTTCTGAGAGTGAAATATTTTCTCCTTGTAGAGTTAGAGGCGTCGGCCCCTCTTTCTTCCTATGTCTTGTAAAGGGTATTATAACAGTCTTTTGTGGACTAATGTTTAGTCCTTCCCGCCCTACCCATTTTTCCATGATTTTAAAAGCTCTTTGCATTCCATCTCTTACTATCATGTTGAATTTGCCTAGGGTTACTATGACCAAATCGTCTGCGTAATCTACAATGAAGTATCCTTCTCGACTGAGTGCTATAAAAAGTTTATTTATGACAAGGTTCCGTGTGTTTCTGTTGGGGTTTAGTTATTTTACAGGCATTGCAGGACTTAAAGGGGAAATGTGCGTGAAAATCCTACGGAAGACAGAGAAGCCTACAGCCATATAGGGGTGGTAGTTCGAAGAATAGTGAGCGAAGGGTCCTAAACTTTCTGCCCGTATCACGTAAACCGTTTTACATGAAAAGCCATTTTCGCGGGAGGCAAGGTGTAATAGAGCTGTAATAATGGTGTTACATATTTTCTGGTGTGGATGACTTGGTCCCTTTAATCTGTAATATTTTGAAGATAGGGGCACTAGGGGTGCGTCAGGAAGGTTTCTTACTTACTTTTTTCTATTTACAACGTGAATTTAGTATGCGATGTATCAATGTTATTTTTTTTTAAATTTAGAATGAGATCAGTCAAGTTTTTGGGCTCATATGAGATTAAGAAGTCTCGCTAAACTGGTATAAACCATCCCTACGGGTTACTAGAGTATTGAATAAGCGCTGGATCAGGTGAAATGTGGCACTGATTGAAAATTTTTCTGTAGACTGAAAAGTTAGAAGCTATTGAATAACAGCAACTAAACTGCTGGGCAATTGCTTTCGAGCAAGAAAAATTTCGCCTAAATTTAACAGTTAATATTTTCTGAACCAGAGATGATATCGACCTACGGTCTTGAATGATTGATAGATTCATCCCTTGGGAAAAAAATTTTGATGTTGAATTTTCTTTAACCGTCAGAAAATTTTATATACAGGGTGTTAAAGAATACTATGATTTTTGCTCCAATTTTAATGGCGTGTAACATTCACAATAATATTTTTAAATTTTATCACTCTACGTCAATTAAATCACTTGTTTATAGCAAAAAAAGTAATTTGTCAAATTTTTGATATCTGCTATATTTTAAGAAATACCGATTTTTTGGAAAACCTTGCTTTATTTCGACTTATTGGTAGCTAGATCTCACTGTGCGTTGTATCGTGCAAACTTTGCGAGTGATTATTATACCTTATGAAAAGCTTAATTATGTTCAGTAACAATAGTTGTACCTAAATGTTAGGATGTACAGTGGCGTACTTATAAACACCTATATGTCTATGGTTTATGAGTATCTCACAATTTTTCACGATTGTTTTATATTGGAAAGTATTCGCCTCTAGATTAGGTGAATTTTTCCTTATTTTTTAGTTTTTCATATCGCACTACAGGTATACTATACAGTGTGTTTTCAAAATTTTAATAAAGGTAATTTTTTTACTTTAATTTTTGGAAAAAATGTATTTATTAATTTCTAACTTTCTAACATTATACTCATAAACTATAGACATATCGGTGTTTTTAAGTACGCCACTGTACATCATAACATTTAGGTACAACTATTGTTACTGAACATAATCAAGCTTTTCATAAGGTTTAATAATCACTAACAAAGTTTGCACGATACAACGCACAGTGAGAGAGTTTAAATAAAGCAAGGTTTTCCAAAAAAATCGGTATTTCTTAAAATATAGCAGATATCAAAAATTTGACAAATTACTTTCTTTGCTATAAACCAGTGATTCAATTGACGTAGAGTGATAAAATTTAAAAATATTATTGAGAAAGTTACACGCCATTAAAATTGGAGCAAACATCATTGTATTTCTTTAACACCCTGTATATAAAATTTTCGGATAGTTTAAGAAAATCCAACATTGACAATTATTTTCCAAGAGATAAATCTATCAACCATTCAAAACCGTAGGTCGATATCATATCTGGTTCAGAAAATATTAACTGTTAAATTTAGGCGAAATTTTTCTTGCTCGAAAGCCATTGTCCAGCAGTTTAGTTTGTGCAACTCCTGCATATAAAATTATTTTAAATAAATAATTATTGGAATTCAACTGTATAATTTAAAATAATACAGTAACTATATTTATAACGTAACTTTTTAGCGATATTCTTATCAAATAATTTAACAGATAGATTTGTTGACATCAACATCCAACACAATTTGTCCAATAAATGTAAGTCCATCCCCTAATACGCATAGCAGCGACAAAACTGGATTGAACGGATTTTGCCTTAAGGCATCATTGGCCTTTTTCAATTTCCCTGCATAAATGGATAAAACATCCAATGTCCCCAAATCCATTCAGCTAGAAAATATTTTTCTTTATAATCTGTTTTTTGCACATTTAAATTTTCAAAACGTTTTTAATGTAAGAATGTTTATTGTACTGATACGTCAAAACTTGACCAAGTTATATTATACAAAAAATGTATAACATAATGTAAAATAAAGGTAAGTAAAAATAATTCTTTCTTAAGAGCCTTCCATACCAGCGTGAAACGCTGCATCGTTTGCTGGCGTATCTAATTAAAAATGTAATACAAAAATTTTACTAAGGGGTTCACAAGAACTTCTAGTTTGACGGATGATCCTTTTTTTTCAAAGAAAATTTATTTTAAAGTTCAAATTATATCATCCGCCATGCAGAACATAAAAATAAAAATATTGCGGCTATTCATGTTAATTTCTTATTTTCCATTAAAATCACAAACGACGCCCCGATATTAACTTTAAAAACTCCACTGACGCCATGCCACTTAATTCTCGCGAAATTAGTTTTTATAATATTTTGTATATAAAAAAAGACATTTTATTGCCATCGCCAGACACGGGTGGGTACAATACGCACGATGTGGTGGAACTTCACTATTTGTTCGTGATGACTTATCGACTACTGTTTGCTTTTAAGTTAAGTTAAGCTCTCTTTTACTATCCATGTACCAGGGTGTTAAAATTTTCAAAAACAAAAAACTCCTTCCTGTAATTTGTTAGCCTATTCTAGTATTATACACACACAAAAATTTTAACTCCGTTTTAACACGAAAAGTAATTCAAAACGGTCCACACCAGAAATGGTTAAGAAATTTTTATAAACACGGAGTTAAAGTTACAATTTTTAAGTGGTTAAATGTTAACAACGGTTTACTCAAAATTTACTATTTGTAGGTGTAATATTAACACTGTATTAGGTTAAAAGTTAACCACATGTTCTGGTAATGTTAACAAGTATTTTGTTAAGTAAACTAAAGCCGTTGGTTAAATTTAACATTTTATTAAGTAGAATTAACACGAAACTTTTGTTGTCTTAACTAATTACGGTAGTTAGATTATAACTACTTATAGAGTTAACTTTAACACCAAAAATTGTTGTTGTTTTAAAGGTGTACCCTGTAAAAAATTATGCTAAAATTTCATAATAACTACTGTATGTTTTACGCTGTATATTTATAAATAATTTTTTTCACTACATATAAGTTAAATTTAACTTACCTGAATGTAATAAAAAAATAAATTCCTAAATAAATAGCGTATAAATAGTAAATAGTATGAAATTTTATTATGATTTTTTACAGTATAGGTAACTGTACAGTTTTATTCAAAAGAAATGTCCACTTTTTTATTTTAAATGCAGTGTCTTATAACGAAGAATTAAATATTCTCTAAAAAAAAAATTTAACGATGTTACTCTAATAATATAAAGGTTTGTTGAATAATGCGTTACTTAATTGGGTGCTTGAATGAAATAAAATCCAATATTTCTAAAGTATTTTCTATTTAGAGAACCTTTCAATAAAAATTATTTGTCTTATACTCCTTCTATAAGAAAAAAAAATTTAAAAAAACTTACCCATTTCTAAATGTTTCATAAGAACATTATAATAATAATATAAAAAATTAAAGTTTTTCTTTAACTTGTCATAAATACCAAGAATTTATAGTTTTAACTATGTTTTAACTTCTCTCATCTTTGCGATTGGCCGTGCCTTCCCTCATTAATTTTTGCTAAATATAACTGTACAAAACTCCAAAGTGGAGATAAACTGTCCTTGTACTGCGTTTTAAACACAAAAAATTGTTTAAACAAAGTTGCAAAAGCTGCTGAGGATGAACTGGCACAAGGAATACATTTCTTATCGACACAGATGTGATAACCACTAATTGCTCCAATGTTTGCACCCTCTGCAACTAAGAAAGGTGGCTTCGTCTGCTCTGTCTTGTTTATATCTTCTAGTCTAAAGGTATATTATTCTAAAAATGGACCAACATTATTATCAATGACTGACAGGGTTATCATTAAAACTATTGACATTAAACACATGAAAACATAATATAATATACTTACCTGCAGTTACGAAAGATTCCAAGCTCAGTTCACACTTAATCCACCTTTTTTGTGTACCACATTTTACCCTAAACACAGACATTTTAAAACAAACATGCCCGACGCATTACACTCGTAAGAGATTTCAAATAATTCTGCCGTTATATACAACTAAAACGTATTTTGTCTTGTTGCCGGTACAATCGTCCAGTTTCATGAACAACGGGTTATATACTCTTGTACCCTTATACAACTAAATTGAGCGACAAAATAGTTCTGTTAGAATAACACCTAATGTGGTTCTTTTAACTCTATCTGGTGTTGTTTAATAATATTGACAGTTAAACCAACCCAAACAATTGTAAAATAAATAGATAACTCTGTTTGGTGTTATTTAGTTTTTTTGGTGTTTGATCATTTTTGGCATAGTTGTTTTAACTATTTTTTTTTGTTAATTTTTAACTCTCTCAATTTTACCACTAACCAAAATAAGTTTACTCCGTTAATATTTTTGTGTGTGTAAATGTACAGTCCAACAGTTGTTTTTAAGAATCAGTAAACGTACAGAAGCGAAGCCGCAGATAAGTTGTTATTGTCAAGCGGTTGTAGAATATCGAACCTAGCTCAATTCTACTTTTAAGGGGGAAACATTTCTGTTCTGCTCAGTATTTTATTAGCATTTTGCAACTTTCTTCGTTTTATGCTTTATCATTCGAGACATAGTATTAATTAAAAATACAAAAGAGAGGTTACAACCAGTGACACTGCCAATTTTCAATTAGTATTTTACAGTCGAGGCATAATTAAAATTACATTTTGTAAATGAGCTTTGAAAGATAATATCGCTAAATATTCTGGATGTAATTTTCATTAATAAGGAAATAGTTTTAGGAGAACAGTTTATCAGTTGTATTTTTTAGTACAGGCAGTAAAAAACTATCATGTGAAACAGAGAGTTGCTCTGTGGTAGTGCCTTATAAAACAATATAACAATAGATCAAAATTATACCTTAGGTAAAATACTAATTCCTACAGTATTGTTTTGCGTGTATTATTGGCTTCTAATCTTAAGAGATCAATTTGCCAATTCCTACAGTATTAAAAGCTATTATATATATTTTTCTAAAAATAAAGACTCCCCTTGTGAGTCAGCTACACTTGCGTGTTTTTCAAAATATTTATATATCATTACAATTTACATTTTTTAAACGAGCTACATTTCAATTTAATTATTTATTTATTCCACGATAATATACCGCGTACAAAAAGTATTTATTTATCCATTAAAAAATAAACTGTAAAATTATCCCTGTACTTAACATAAATATAAGGTAAACGTAGGATCCTAATAAAATGTCTTTTTATATTATCAATATTCTTTTATGAAATATAACACAAAATTTAGGGATAACGTAGATATTAAAAAAATAGTCCTCCACGCGATTTAATATACAACTAGAATACCGATATGCTCTTTTTAATTTCCAAACCTTAAAATTTCATATTACACTTTCCTCCTTTCTCGCCCGCGCAATAACTGCTTTTAAGCTTCTTAATTATAAAAATCAGCTAAAAAAATAGATTAGACCAATTTCTTATTAGTTGAGAGATGATAGGTGGATGCCCCCAAATTAAAACATACCTTTTATATTGTAGTATCATCTGCGAATATGGTCATATGAATATATTTGAACGATTATACACAGGAAAGAAGATAAGTAATAAAAGAATTTATATAAAATATAAAAAAAAACGACAGAGTGAACTAAACGAACTACTAAATTTATTGTAGATGAAAAATATGCATCTCTAATTTTAATTCCATTTATGGAGAATTCTGAAGAAAAATTACCAAGCTACTTTAGTTAAAATACAAGCTTAACAAATGGAATTTTATATTAAAGAAGACGGCATAATATTTTTAAAATGAAAATTTTTGCTGTAACTAAATTTAAACAGACAGGAAGTTAATTAAAACAATCAGTTGAAAGACGATTAGGGGATATTAAAATATATAATGGACTTTAGTTGTATTCCAAAGCCGATTTCCTTACCTTAGTGCTTATTTAAGACCATTATCTCGCCAAATTCTATTCGAAACTTCACATCCCGCATCTAAGTTGGTTTAGTTAATTAAGGGGTGTCAGTGGAGCTCGAAAGTACAAACATTTGCAGTTTTGCTTAGGGGTTAATTAATAACATACACTAAATAAATATACTGTTGACCCTTCATTGTCAGTTTTTAATCAGCCTCAACCAGTTCGATCTGTATCGATTTTTTTCATATTTGTTTACTTTTTACTATTTTTTTGGTATAACTGATTTTATACTGAGTAATATTTTCAGTTTACTTGCTTTGCCCGACATTAAACAGCTTAGCAAAAAAACTAGTAAGTAAAAACTGTCATAATAGCCTTAGAATAATGGCATTTCATTTTTTTATAACATATTATTTTAAGGGGGAACTTTACGAAAGTGGCTTGAGGGATTTCTAAAAATGTCAAATATCTATCAATTTAAATAAAATTACCTGAAACTTTTACGCAATATCGAACGTCAGAAACTAAATATTCATAAAATATGTATTCTATTTATAAGCCGAGAACAAGAGTAAAAACCATGATAAATCGGAAAAGACAAAGTATTGGAAAAAGTTTATTTTCTGTGATATTTTTAGATTAACTTAACATACATTTTACCAAGCACCTGTTGGATTTTATACCACAAATACAATACAATTAGTACCACCCAAAAGTTCGTTCAACTATAATAAAAAAAATATATTTATTAAACAGTAGTTTAAAATATATAAATATTATCTAAAACCCTCTACTAATATCGAAAAACCCCAGTTTGTTATTATATTGGTATCGTGAAATTAAAACCGGAATTAATCCTAATTAAAAATTTGTATAGTGCAATTAAAATAAAAGTGCTATTTATTTATTAGACCATCTGTTTTAAAAGCCACGAACTAACTTTATTTAACTTGTTTACATGACACAGCACAATTAAGAGACCATTTTAAAGCATTTAGTACAGAAAAGCTGTGATAAAAAGTATGTCAGTAATAAGGGTATAGAGTTATCAATAAACTCTATCTTAGAGGCTCATTACATTATTATAATACCAATATTTTTAAGGTAAGGTCACTGATTAACAGAATTCAGTAAAATTAGTACAATGGTTAAGTTAGTAATATTTATTTCGCTATTAAAAAAAATATTTTAAACAGTAAAAAACAATAAAAAACGTAAACAAAGAAATATAAC
The DNA here is from genome assembly GCA_935413205.1 of Polydrusus cervinus. Taxonomy (NCBI): domain Eukaryota; kingdom Metazoa; phylum Arthropoda; class Insecta; order Coleoptera; family Curculionidae; genus Polydrusus; species Polydrusus cervinus. Next base: position 22,761,923 of record OW284520.1, on the reverse strand, counting down.
TTATCATAGTTCAAAATTTGTGCATACCCCTTTTACTGCTATATCATTTTGACAATGTTAAAGGTTTTAGTAAAGGTCTACGAATTTTAGCGTTTTGTGTATTTCATTTCTTTCCTGTCAGTGAAATTACTTCTACAATAAAAACATATAAATCAAAGCGTTCCGTTGAAACATAAATCTTGGGTGCAAACAAGATAACGGGAGTTTCCTGAGCGAGCCTTCAGTAATTTCCACCATTAATTATCCAAATCAATGGGTTGGGGGTAATTGAATAGAAATCGTATGTAGAGCCAATTTATTACTTCTTATATTATATTTAGGTTTTTAGATCACAAATCATGTACTTTTACAATACAATTTCTATATTTCATAAGAAAAGCCTGGAAAATATCTCTGAGCTAAGCAATTGTTAGATTTATATTTTAACTTATACAACGAATTAAACAATAATATAAATAAAAATTAAATATAAGATGCAGAAATATTTTTTTCTTAACGATTTATTTCATCAATTGTAAATTATTATTATTATTACTATTATAAACGACTATAACAAAGTATTTTCCTTAAAAATTAAACAAAGAATTTCTGATTTTTCTGATACTTTTCTTAAGTATAGTATTGTTATCGAAAAAAATTAATTTTTAAATTTTTGATAGTGTTGCACGTATGATGTTAGGTTTTGAATCGATATTGTTTTCTCAAAAATAAGAAAATGTAAAGCAAAAAAAGTGCCAAGTTTATATTCTAAAGACTTCAAAACCTCAGCCAAGTTATTGGCACGTTGTTGGTCCATAGACAACTTAAATTTAAAGCATAATAATATAACTAAGTTAAGAATCAAGGCAAGTGGGTAATATGTAAGACGTAAAATTTACGCAAGCACAAACTTTATGCAAATATTAAATTTCTAAAACGAGAACCCTAAGAAATATTATGCCTAAGTAAACAAAGATGCGATTAGTGCTGAATCTTCCCTTTTATTTGTGAAAATTAAAACGTTGGGATTTACTCACACGTGATACACACAAAAACATATTTATAAATATTATATTGATTTAATTTTTTAACTGTTCAATTCACATTAAACATGAAAAATTAACGTTTAGTTATCGACCTAGTCCAAAATTATGATGAAAATATCCTATTAAAATAGTAGGTTGCTATGACAACCATAACGTCTTATCTGTGACAATGTAGAAGGTTTTAAGAGTCAGCATAAGCTCATAGCGAATGCTGTTTCATAATTTGTTAGTCGTTAATTTGATTTTGACGTGAACTTTTCGAAAATAGATAATGTATATTGATACAAATAATTGACGGTTTGAAATTTTGAAAAAATATTTAGCTCTTTCACTATATTTTCGACCACGAGTCGTCACTGCTCGGGATACTTCAAGCATCCACCAAAACATTCTTTCTGTGTTGGGCTTTATTTTTATGTCCAATTCTCTTCCTCGTCTAACTCTGATTGCGAATTTCAGGGCTTTTTAATTAAATTATACCCTTCTGACATATTAACCATTTGTATTATTAATGGTTATATTCAGTTGGAGCATTTTATACGCGCGAGTTAAAAATTAGCGAATATTAAAACTTACGATGTTAGTAATTGCGAAACAATTCTCTTAAAATTGAAACAATGTTTTTCTCTTTACCCAGGGCCGGATTAGACTTATTGACAAAATATTAAAATATGCCAAATGATACCGTAAGAACTAGAATAGTAAAAGATAGAGACACAGAATTTTGTATTGTAAGTTAAAAACTAACAAAAAGTAAACTTTGTAATTAAACTGTTACTAAATTTTTATTTTTGATAAATGTTTAAGATTTGTTTAATGTTTAAGATTATTTTTACTTTAAAATGCATACATTTTTCTATTTAGCATTCTAAAAAATATCAGTCTCTAGTTGCCCATCGCACCAATGGAAATAATTTCTCTAGAAGAATTGTGGGGTCTTCGAGACTTATATTGTAATAACTTTTCTAGGGGCTTTGAATAAATAAACTTGTTTTTATAATCAAAATTATCTACACATGCAAAATTTTAATTCATTTGAGAGCCTAATTTCGTCAAAAACCTCTTTAAAAAGTTTAAATTCAAAAATATATATTAACAGCGGAGTAAAGGGAATCCATCCTATAACAATTACCACTAAACACACATTAATGTTTTTTGTTTATCTTGTATTTCATCCCATCCTATTTTTTAGAATAAAATAAGTCAAAGATATATGTAGGCTGTAAGGCCCCTTCTCTCAAGGCGAAGGCTTTTATTATATTACATTTACTATTTCTTATTTGGAAGGAAGGAAAATGAAGGGAAGTATTTTAGATAATTTTTTCTCATTTAGGATAAAATTAAAGATAGAACTGTAATTCTATATTGGTCATAAATAATATACGAACTTAGGACTGATATAGAAAGTCGTGCATGTTCGGATTGTCTAGTCATAATAATTATAAAAAGTTTAAATAAGTGATTTCTATTTTTGAAAAGAAATAATTTAATTCTATGGTATAAAACCTTATAAGAAATAGGTCCCTGCAGTCGGTTTTTCTCTTAAACTATCAGCCCCATTAATTTTATAAGAAAGTCTTTTGTATGAAAAAAAATACCCCTGAAACATAATTTTTGGTTAAAATTTAAAAAAAAATGGATCGTTAGCTCTTAATACTTAAAATTAGTATTCTCTATGTGCTTGCACGCACATCGATACCTCAACCGGTCGCAAATAACTAAACTAGTCTTGGAAGGTCATCTTTAGATGGCCATATCTTCCTTATAGAAGTTTTTAAGGACCTATATTGATTTGAACTTTTTTTTCATCTTGAAGAAATAGTACATACTTAAAGTGGAGTGGAAATTTAAAAGGTAAGAAATAAGAACACAAAGTCTTCCTCCACTGTTATATTATAGAAATATTTTAAGCAACTTCTCTACATGTTTCGAATGCAGAAGCATTTATCTTCAGGAGAATAAATAAAAAAAGAAGCAGTAGATATTACCCTAACTGAGCTACACAATTGCAGGTTCGATGTAAAAATGAATGGAACGGTGAGAAAACCGGTACACACGTTGCATTGTGAGAAAGAAAAATATGTGGGTTTGAGGCTTAAGGTACTGTGAAAAATTTAAAGGTAGAACGAAAAGTTTGTCATCTTTGTGTGAAAGAACTGTCGGAAGATGAAACTGAAGTGAATGGGCATAATCATTTAAGCAAAAGAAAATTGTTGGTTATTTGAGAAAATATGGAGAAGAAGTGGATGTAAGTGTGAGGAAGATAACTATTAAAAATTTATTAAGTCTTTTTAGAAAAGAACGCGGTAGCGGTCGAGTCAAGGTCAAAAAAATGTTTCCCTAAAAAGTATTTTTAAAATGAATAAATCTTTTAAAATTTACTATTTCTACTACTTTTACTCGAAAACCAACATGAGGTTTACATCCAGTTAAGATTATATTTTAATACATTTTTAGTGGTCATCTTCCTCACACTTACATCCACTTCTCCATATTTTCTCAAATGACCAGCCAACAATTTTCTTTTGCTTAAATGATTATTCCCATTCACTTCAGTTTCATCTTTCGACAGTTCTTTCACAAAAAGACGACAAACTTTTGATTCTACCTTTAAATTTTTCACCGTGCCTTAACCCTCAAACCCACATATTTTTCTTTCTCACAATGCAATGTGTGTACCTGTTTTCTCACCGTTCCACTCATTTTTACATCGAACCTGCAATTGTGTTGTTCAGTTAGGGTGATATCTACTGGTTTTTCTTCTTTTATTTATTCTTCTGAAGATGAATGCTCCTGCATTCGAAACATGTAGAGAAGTTGCTTAAAATATTTTTATAATATAACAGTGGAGGAAGACTTTGTGTTCTTATTTCTTACCTTCTTTTTTTTTATGTTGTAATTTTCGGACCTAGAGTTGACAATTAATAGAAAACTAACTTTATAAAGAAACAAGTTAATAATCATTATCTTTATTCGAAATTACACTGAATTACGACGACGAAATTAGACAGAAGAAAAGTCATAAACACATTATAAAAATAAATTAAATCCACCAAATTAAAGGTTTTTAGGTCCTTTCTTAGTTCTTATGTGGCACCATAAATAATCCACAACCAAGTACTTTCCGTGACAGTTAAAATTAACTATTTTACAACTTTTTGTATGCTTTATTACTTTCTCTCAAGAACAGATGAAGAATTATCCTCGGTTGCTATTAGGCCACACTTACAAATTAAAACGCGGAAAACGTTATTTATATTCTTTTGTCCACCAAAACTTGTTTAATAAATTGTAAAAGAGCAATCTTTTTCATACAGTTTTTGACCTCGATATAACAATATAATATTGTTGAATAATAACTTATTATTAAAATTATGTATATTTTAGAAGAAAATTAATAATTGTAACATTTGTAAAAAGTTTTTATATTCGCAAAGCTCGATGCTGAGATCACATGGTTCTTACTCACGGTATTATAACATTTTTAAGGGGTGGGCCGCTTTTCATTGTTTTTTTTATACAATAGTCCATATTTGTTTAAAATAACCAGATTGAGTTAACATTATAGTTAGAATAATCTTATTATATGTATAGAAGCGGTCGATTATTTCTTAAAGTAAGATAACTGGCAAAAAATGTTACATAGAACAGCTTTAGGGTTTAAAAAATCTATATACTAAAACATTTACCCACAACCTAAGCATGCATAAACCAATTTTTCCCAAAGAGTGCACGAAATGGTGCGAAAACTAAAGATATAAAACCAAAGTGTATTTTGAACGAACTATTATTAAGTATTTTCTGACCAAATCAAAGATTCATGCACAAGTGCAGTTTCTCTTTTTAATAATCTCCAACTTTCCACCCATCGCTAGATAATTACTACAACATTTAATGCATGAAATATTTATACAAAATGAAGTACTTGCCTTTGTTAATTAGGGTAATTTATATTAAATGAAATATTCTTAACATTAGTCTTTATTTCAATTATTTGCAATATTCTACAAAAAATTGTTAAGGACACCATGTGTGCAAAATATATCGAAAAGAGCCGTCACCATCAAAGTCTATAAGCTTCTACTAATTGACTTCAAAATTAACCTAATAACATAACAAAGTCATAGTCATGTGGGTTCCTGATCATTCTGGGTTAGTGGCAAATGAAGAAGCTGATAAACTAGCCAGAACTTCGACTAAATAGTTTTTTTTTAATTAATAGAGAGAGGTTTGCAACAATGCCTTTGACAATATTTTGTTGATCTATTTTTTATGGTTAGAATGTTAAAATGAATGAACAAAAATTTTCAGAAAACAAATTATAAAAATATATATTATAGCATATTCTGCTTGTAACAAAAACTTTTATAATGTTTACGATAGAAACTTTTATTTAAATCCGTTTAAATTTAATTTTTCTTAAAACTACAATTAACACGATTTAAAACTTGTAAACGTATTTATTTTTCGAGAAGTTTAAGCGGTCTTTTTGTTTCTATTGTATTTAAGCTTTAAAATTCGTCAAAGTTTGTATGATTAATGGGTCTAAGACAAACGCCTTGTATAAAGTTTGTTAATCTTAAATTTAAAAACTTAGGACTTTTAAGTCTGGGTTTACGCGTAATATATTGTTTTCATTTTATTTATTGGTTCAGGATTATTTATTACATAATGTAGATATTTAAATAAATCAGCAATTTTTCTTTTTTATGCAAATTTTCTTGCCAAAAGGGGCCTAAACTGCCCTTTAATAGTATTTGTATCGCTAGGATTATTTAAAGTTAAGGATTTTTCCCTTACAGTACAAAATTTATGTAAATTTATTTAGTTATATAATAAAATACAGGCTTTTTATTTTATATTAGTTATGTTAGCGTCTGTAAATAATTTTTAAATTGAAAAATGTTTTTGCCGGCGTACAGACTCGATTAAAATTGAAAAAGTTTTATGCTTCCGCTGGGAATCGAACCCAGAACCTCTCGATTACATGTCAAGCGCGCTGTCAATTGCGCTACGGGGGACCTGAAATTCTCTCACCAACTTCGGTCATATAACTTATTCAATTTTATGTTAGTAGTAATAGTCTGGAATCTCCTGTGATTCACAGACCGGTGAGGGTGTTATAAGGGGAAAGGGAACTCACTATCTACCACTGAATATTAAGATCTATTATTCTTTTATCCGTACATCGACGACATATCAGGTCCCCCGTAGCGCAATTGGCAGCGCGCTTGAGGTCTAATCGAGAGGTTGTGGGTTCGAATCCCAGCTGAGGCATAAAGCTTTTTCAATTTTAATCGAGTCTGTACGCCGGCAAAAACATTTTTCAATTCAAAAATTATTTACAGACGCTAACATAACTAATTTAAACTATTTAAGGCTAGATGTCACTGTTCAGAGATCTCTTTCTGATTCCGGCTAATAACGCTATATATCGTCGATGTACGGATAAAAGAAAAATAGATCTTAATCTTCAGTGGTAGTGAGTGAGTTCCCTTTCCCCTTATAACACCCTCCCCGGTCTGTGAATCACAGAAGATTCCAGACTATTACTACTAACATAAAATTGAATAAGTTATATGACCGAAGTTGGTGAGAGAATTTCAGGTCCCCCGTGGCGCAGTTGGCAGCGCGCTTAACATGTAATCGAGAGGTTCTGGGTTCGATTCCCAGCGGAGGCATAAAACTTTTTCAATTTTAATCGAGTCTGTATGCCGGGAAAAACACGTTTATTTTATACTTTTTATTCAGTATGTCACTAAAAATGGTGGGTAAATTTACAATATAATACACATCTTTGCAAAGGGCAAGATGTAAGTTTGCTTCATTATATGTACTCATTATTAAATTGAAGATCAATAAAGATTATATAATTCAAATTTCAAAAACAGACTGTATAGTAACATACCAGATATAAATTAAATAAAGAAAAAACTTACTTCGCCTTACTTTTTCATTCTATCAGCAATTGCAGACGGCGCATAAGCAGCCGTCGATAAGCAGGTATATTAGGTTCTCTTTTCTGTCTGTTATGCACCTAATTATAATAGCATTTTTCCAGACCCGTATAACGACTGATATAATAATTATTGATAATGTTTTTCCCATGAGTTAACAAAGTAAATACTAACTTCAATATATTTTTGTGGTAAGGGCAGCTTATCCACCAAACTGGTCGTTTAGGAAAATAAAATAAAAATAAACAGAAAATAGATTAATTAATTCCATTAGCAATTTAAATATAGTTAGCTAAATCAAATCTAGCGAGAAAGAGAAATCATAACTGACAAAATTATACGAGACTTTTTTTCTTTCAGACGAATATTAATGGCGGCCAAAAGAGCTAACGCCAGTAGATATTTTTATTGGGTTGCAAGTGATGGTTGGGGTAAGCAATCGAAACTGGTAGAAGGAATTGAAGAAGTAGCAGAAGGATCTATAACAGTAGAACTACAATCAACCAACATACCGGAATTTGATACATACATGATGTCTTTGACCCCAGACGACAACAAAAGAAATCCTTGGTTTGAACAGTACTGGGAGGACTTTTTTCAATGTACTCTCCAGAAAAACTTACCGCTGGAAACCAACTTTTCTTTTAACGTATGCGTTGATGAACTCCGATTAACTCCTGAATATGGGTAAGTAAATAAATATAGTTTGTTAAAAATTGCTTTACTTAATAGGTACTTCATAAACTCTGATAATTTATACGATATTTAGTATAAAAATTACAGGCTACATATTATATTTTAAGTTTGGTTTTAGTAATATGGCTTTACCACTTTATAGCCCATTTTAGATTAGTTTAATTAACGTTTCCTTATATTTTGAAAAATATATTTATACAGCGGACTGCTTGTATTTTAGGAAAAAATTAAAAGGCCCTAAAAACATAAAGTAATAAATATATTTATATTAAACTATATTATAACCTGCGTGAGCAACTTGTTCCTTTATAACAGGGTGCCCGAAAATGACCATGACAAATTTTAAGGGATGAATCTACTTAAAAATATTGTTTAAAGAGTTCTTAATAATATATGTTCACAAATGTTTCTATACGCAGCTACAGACAATTAAATATGGTGACAATGAAGTGTTTTTCTTTTAATTTTTTTGTATATCTAGGTACAATACAAAAAAGGAGCCTTAAGGTATAAGTTAATGTTATTGGAGATTACATTTTGAAAATATCAAGTAACCCATATTGCGACCAGTGGCGTGGCAACAAAGGTCAATATTTTATCTCGCCGAGTGTATTTCGCTAATATTTTTATAAAGCGCAGAAATTTGGTGACAATGACGTTACAGGGCTTATTTTCCTAATAGGGCAAATAGGCTCGGGCCTTGGGCCTCGCTTTCAGAGGGGCCCCCCGCTCGGTCTGAGCGACACTATACCTTTTTATACAGTTTAAGACAAAATACTTTATTTACACAACTAAGATGCTTCTAACCCTTTTTATTGTAAAATTATATTTTTTAAAATCTAAGCCAATGTACAGTTTTACATATTACTGTATGTAAAACAAGAAACAATCGTAAAAAATCGCGTTTAGGCACACGTTTGGCCTTATATGGTGTGTGTGTAATTAGGTATGGCTCTGGTTGAAACTAAATGACCAGCATCTCTCTTTGTTTCTTTATATTTTTTATTTTTAAATTTCTTTTACTGGGATCATGGTTTTTACAATTTTTTTACTTAACCTATAAGTAATTCTTGATAATAAAACTAAAACGCCTTATATTACAAATAAAAAAAATTTGAATTATATTTTGTGAGAATTATTAATATTATTCTTTTGCGAGAACTAAACTAAACTAAACACCGTCGTACACTGGGTGACGGACTTTTTATAGTTCCTGGTAAAATTTTAAAAGAAGTTACTAGAAGGAGAGTTTTTATTTCGATTTAAATTCATTCAAGAATAGTTTTTTTTGACTTTATGTTTATAGTGTAAACCTATTTCAATTTCACATTAAAAATATGTTGTATTTTTACAGTCTTGCCTTTATGATTGGTTAAAGCTTAAGTACCTTACCCCCTCAGCCATTTAAATATTTTTTTTTCTTTAACCAGTTTTCATAATACCAGAAAGATAATTCTAATACACATTATGTAGCTACCGTACAACTCAGTGTTTTTCATAAAACGGAAAAATTCTACAAAAACCTATTATTTTTCAAAAGATCTTGTTGGTTTTATTTGGGAAAAATTTACAAAACTTATTGATATAAATTTTACAAAAATCTTGTATTTATTGATTCAACGAGTAACAAAATTTAATGAGAATTATACAGTACAAATAAACCAAATATTTACTATTAAAATAAAAGCATTGCGGTAAATAGTGTTGATATTATTTTTTGCTATTAATTGCCATAAAATAAACATAAAAATTTCAGTAAAATAAAATAAAATCATATATTATATAAAATGTTATTGAAAGCCTTCACAAATATTTAATCTAAAATATATTTAAATGAAATGCATAACCCTTAGATTTTATTTTATTTTAAATCCGAAATTTAAACAAATTTGTAGCGTTTAGATCGGTAGGATATTAAATTGATTAGCTCTTTTTATTAATATTATTGTTATTGTTATTATTATCAGTGAATCACATTTAAATAATTTTGTTTCTTCATAGAATATTCTCATAAATATTTGAATAGTATTCGTTATAAACAGTGTTTAATTTAATATTGGTTATTTTATTAATTAACAAAATATTTTATAATTTAAATTATTTTCAGTTACTTATACAATTTTTTGACGAAGCTATTGTAATAAATTATTATGATTTCTAAGATCAGCAGAATTATCCTGTAAAGTTACCTGGTCTTTTTGCTGTACTCGTATAAAATTCGTTTAAATTAGAAACAAGAAAATCTTTTATAAAATTCAGGAAAATTTATAACAAAATTTAAAAATATTATGACGGAAGCAGTTTAGGTAAGATAATGTCAACTTTAAAGCTGCGATAAACTTACCTAAACAGTTACTTGGTATAATTTTTATGTGAATTCAGACGTTAAAATTATACAAATTACGATAATATTTTAGTTCGCAACTGACACAAGGACATTTTGGAAAACTTACTATGGTTCTCTGAAAATGGAAATTCGTAAAAGACAGATATCCATAAAAGCTGTTCCAGATACTTTGAAACATTTTCGTCAATTTACTTTATATTTTTAGCATCATCTTATTTTAAATTGTAGCATTTGTTTGTGGTAAAGAAGTATTTGTTTTCAGAGGAGTTTTTATATTTTATCGGTATTTTGTGTCAAAGAAATTCATCAGTCGATCCTTGTGTGTTATTTTATAGGTCATATTTAGTCTCGCCTTACAAAATGTATTATTTTAAAAGACAAGGCTGCAATATTCAAATATTTTAACAGATGGTTCGTATGGTATTAAGACTTCCTACAAATATTTATTATTATTCATAATTTTATATTGGAAATTTTCCAAGAAATATGTAATATCACAAAAGTCTTATAAAATATAGTCTAAATTTATCTTTTTTTTTTGTAAACGTTTTGTACTTTTACATTGACTATTTTCCGTGTATTTTTATTAATAAATAATAGAACTCACACATTATATAGGGTCCTGCAATAATGCGTCCGTCTCCTATACGAATACAGTAAGGAATTTCATTCATATGCAGTCTTATACTGTATCACAAGGTATATTTCAGAAAAATATTTTTCCATATACGGAGTAGCCTAAAACATTTATGATAATAAAAAGTTGTATTTTAGTAAATGGAACAACTAGTATTTCATTGCATATTTAGGTTCATATTACAATCCTTTATAATTGCCCAAAATTTTATTTACTTTGCTTTGGTACTTTAAGAACAATGAATTAAAAACCAAAAAAATTAAGCTTTACGGTCCTAAAAAAAATTTAAAAAAAACATCTAGTTTCAATTTTTGAACCACGCCATTAGGTGAGATGTACGACAAGGGGTCTAGAGATATTATAATAAAAGTTTCTAAAACCACACATTTTAAAATCATCTTTCTTAAGTATTTCGAACGAAACACCCTGTATATTATCTGGCTATTAAATGAGGAATTCATAAACAATTCTTTTTTGTAATAGGAACATATAAGTTATTTCCAGCCGTTTTCAAAATAATTGCAAATTCCATAATTATGATCTTTATTTTTTATTATTAAAATTAAAAATTGGCGACTAGACTAAGAGTTAATGTTCAAAAGTTATTTTATTTTATTCTGTGCAAAAGCGAACAAGTTTTTGAAAAGATCGGTTTACATCCCTTAATATTTCAGGTGAAATACTAAGCAAAACTGTCCAATACTCGTAAAGGTTATGCCTTAAAATCATGGTAGGATTTGAAATAAAAATTCATTTGTTTATTATGATTTGACAAGTTATTTAATTAGATTATTGAAAAACTTTTAAAATGATTTTAAAATTTCAAGTTTTTTGAAACCTTTTAATGAACACCCTGTATAAAACAGATAAAAACTGTTAGATTCATAATATCTCTAGATCCCCTGTCATAAATCTCACCCATTGCCATGGTTTAAAAATTGAATTTCGTTTTTTTTTATTTTTTTTTCAGGTCCGTAAAACTTTAATTTTTAATTCATTATTTTTAAACTATTTTTAATTCATTATTTTTAAACTATCAAAGCAAAATAAATAAAATTTTGATAAATCAGAAATGACAACTTTAAATATGTAATAAAATACCGGGTGTTAAATTTAAAAAAATATAACTTTTTGGCATTCCACTTTTATGGGCCACCCTGTATAGGGTCAACTGGGGTTAATGTGATACAGACAAGATAGTGAGGCTATTATGATACAGCTACCTTAAAAATACTTAGTCATCAAATTAAAGTAAGAAAAATTGGTAAAGTAGAGAATTATATACTTAATTATAAGTCATATTCACTTTTACAAAAATGTAAAAACGTTTAAAAAATTAAAAGATATTTCTACTTCAGTCACAATTTTTCCTTAGTAAACTTTTTTTTTTTAGTGATAACTTTTACTGCAGGCAAAACTATCGATAATAATGTATGTGTTTATGGTTCCCATTATATAAGGCCGACTTAGAGCTTTAATTTAAAGCCTTGTTTGTTAAATTTGAGCAATGTGAAAGCAGGTATATTCGACGTTAAAGTGCAGGGGCTATTGTGATACAGCAACTGGGGCTTTTCTGAGACAACCACAAGGACTTTATATTAGCTAAATTTATGGGCGGTTTAAGAAATTCAGTAGCATACAAATACGTGGTTATGGTGAGAAATATAGATGAGAACGACATTGAAGTAATGGGACTTATTTCAGAGAATAATAAGAAAACGTTTAAAATTAAAGAAAACGATATATATCGGTAATAAACAAGGAGGATATACTTGCTAAACTGCCCGTTCCCAATATAATCGGGAATAGGGAAAAATACATTTTTAAAAAAGAAGTGCCGGTGTTTAAGGCCATTTAATAATTTACTTTTGTTTATTTTGTTCAGTGTTTTGTTGTCTGTCTATGTTATTTTCGTTGGTATTTTATAATACTTAGACATTAAATTTTCGTTTGTTGCCTTTCGATGGAGCTAATATTTTTATTATATTATTATAAAACGCTTCGTGAATTAAAAGTTAATTACAACATTTGTACTTTTTTTTTTTAACAATCCCACATCTAACAATCACATTACCTATTATAGTTTTATCAATATCAATCAGTAGCTTTAGTGAAAAAAAAGCATAAAATTACTTTCCTGTATCTAACTTAAAACATAATTGAAGGATGGCTGTAAAAATTGCAGGATAAACAGTGATAAAGTACAATAGTATATTATATTAGTCCCACATATTTGAAATCTAAGTTTTTGGGTAAAACTTTTTCGAATTCTTTTGCGGAAATTAAAAATTGATAGTCAATTCATGGGGTGCACTGTAAAGGTCGTACTACAAAAAATCTCTGAAAAAAGTAACACTTATTTTTTTAAGGCTTATGATGTTACAAGCTCTCTTTATTCTATCGTATGGAGTTCATATTTGGGGTAATTTTTTAAAGTCGGTCAAAGTATTTAGGTTACAAAAGAAAGCCTTAAGAACTATTTTTTAAGCGCATTGTAAAGATCACTATAAACCTCTTTTTAAAGATTTAAAAATACTAACACTACCATGCATTTACATTTTGAATCAACTCTTAGAGATTCATACAAAAAAAAATAATTGCAAAGTAATTTAAATGTTCATGAATATTGCACAATGTCGGCTGAGCTTATTAGATCCACCAGATTTAGACTTGAACTGTCAAAAAGAAATTTACTTGATAGTAATTTATATAATATTTTACCTAAGAATACTAAATTATTAAATTTTAAATATTTTAAATTAAAAATAAAGGACTTTTTATATATATAATATATTATTTTACACTGTAAATGAATATAAATCATTTTTAAAAATAAATAAGGACGCTATATTGTAACTGTTTAATAGGTGTATATATTTATTTGTAAACCTCATGTTGGTTTACTCCTAAACCAACATTAGGTTTACATCCACTTAGGATTCCTTTTATACATTTTTAATAGTCATCTTCCTCACACTTACATCCACTTCTTCTCCATATTTTCTCAAATGACCAGCCAACAATTTACTTTGCTTAAATGATTATTTCCATTCACTTTAGTTTCATCTTTCGACAGTTTTTTTACACAAAGATTTCATTCTACCTTTTAAAAAAAATGTATATAGTGCCTTCAGCCTATTTTCTTTCTCACAATTCAACGTGTGTACCTGTTTTCTCACCGTTCTACTCATTTTTACATCGAACCTACAATTGTGTTGCTCAGTTAGGGTGATATCTACTGGTTTTTCTTCTTTTATTTATTCTCCTGAAGATAAATGCTTCTGCGTTCGAAACATGTAGAGAAGTTGCTCAAAATATTTCTGTAATATAACAGTGGAGGAAGACTTTGTGTTCTTATTTCTTTCCTTTTAAACAATTTACTTTCAGGGGGCCTTAAACAATCACTTATACTGTCAGTACTTGGTAGCGCCAATCATTCTAAAATAGCAGAAATGCTTTATTTCAATTGAACCTTACAATGACTTATCCTCGCATTTTTTTACTAAAATAATTTCAGTTCGAAAATTTTCTTTTTTAATTCGTATTCTGCTTTATAGATAGTCTTTAGCACTTCAAGTTAAGCAATCATAAACTTTTACATTGAATATATTTTATAATCGGTTAAACGTCCGAGTTTTATGTTCATAAGACTTTAAAGAGTTTATTAGCTATTTTACCGTTAAAAACAATGTTGTAGAAGTAGTTTACGAGTGCAATTTATTAAAAAGCAATCAAAATGAAATATCACTTAATCAAATTTTAACTAAGTATATTTCGTATAAATTAATATCAAGCATTTTTAAATAAATTATATTTTGTACCCATTGACTAGTATTTGACCTAGGCAATTATATTTTTTTAATTATTAAAATCGCGAACAGACGAGCCTAGATAGACAGTTACAAGTAAATCAAGTCAATCCTAAAAAGTGATAAGAGGATTAATTTAAAAGATGACAGGCAAGTTAATTCCAATACTTAGGTTATATCCAGTGGCGGATCTAGGCTGGAGTTAAGGAAAGCGCTCCACTGGTGTAGCTGGAGTTTTGTCTTAGGGCGGAGAAGGGGGGGGGGGGCAGATAATGTTGATGTTGCGACACGAATGCAGGAGAAATAAAAAGCCAAGCATTTTTTGGGTGCCACGCCCAAAAATGCTTTTATCCGCTTTTACCAATTTCTAATAATTAGGTAGATATAACTTACCTATAATTTTTTTTAAAAACGCATTCATAATGTTTTTAATAAATGGATAAGGGCAGTTTTTTACGTTTTCGGTAAATATTCATAAGATTGGAAACAACCGATAGTTGCTTTCATTTTCTTTCCTTTAGTTCGGAAATGTTATTTTTTATAATATTAATGGTTCTTGGGGAGGGGCAAATTGGATCCAAATATATGGTCTACAAATGGTATTAAAATACTTTCCTATAATAATCATCACTCGATTACCCTATTCTGCTACTTTATTAATTTATACATTTTAAATGTTATTTGTTATGTCATCGGTGGTATGGGGGGGGGGGCTATAGCCCCTGTAGCACCCCCCTCCCCCCGTTGATCCGTCAATATATATATATATATATATATCTCCATTTAACCAAATTCGTTAAAGAAATATTACCTGATTATATTTCGTATCCTCGTCCAAATATATATTACACCAGTAGTATCACTATTATACCTGATCGAGTTAAATAGCTTTAACAATTATAGCTATTATATCATTCCAGAGACTTAACAGTTTTGTCTCTTTCCCTTAGTACCGGCTTAAACAATTTTGGCACAGCAAAAAACACTTACACATAATAGCTTTAACAATTATAGCTATTATATAATTCCAGAGACTAAACAGTTATGTCTCTTTTACTTAGTATCGGCTTAAACCATTTTAGCCCAACAAAACCACTAACTTCATGCTTTTTTACTCACTTTTTTCTTCACTGCTAGAACTTTCCCGCAAACGTGCCTTTTCTTGCCGATGTGCCTCCAAACGATCCAATTTCCGCAAGAAACGTCTTCTCTTTTCTAAACCATCACTTTCCTCACTACTACCACTACTTTGATAACGTTTTTTCTTATTTTCTCTCGACATTTTTAAACGAAATTTTAACTAAAATTCAATTGTTTATTCGATTAAAGCACAATAATGTTATGACTAGGCCGCGCCGGGCCGGGTATGGGTGAAATAACAAAAAACTATGACTCAGGTCTTAGAGATGTGCTCGATAAGGTGCACAGAGCAAAATCGACTAATTAAACAGAATTGTTAAGAATAGTCTTATACCAGTAGCAACATTTTTAATAATCACTATTAAACAATCTATTGCTATAGCAAAAAAGTTAATTAACGAACAGCATACAGAATCGCTACCTCTTTATTTATATGGACAATAAAACGAAATAATTGTAAATATAAGCCCAGAATTATAAGAATGTATTTTAATTAAACATTCTTTCTGGACATAAAAATGGTTTTATACAACATAAAGATTATACCAACAATAAAACGATTTTTTCGGGGTATTAATTAAATTATTATTTGATATTAAACATTTATTTACCCTTATGCAACATACATTTAATTGAAAATTAAATACTTTTAATTGGCAAGAGTGGGGGAGACTGCGACGTATCAAGACGTGTTTTACGATGCCATTTGCATTTGTTCGGCTGTGCGGGTTGTCTCAGATGTTTGTTGTTTTTTGTGAACAGTGTTATGAGGTTATTATTATGCTTTATTTGTGGTGGTGTAAAATTATCAGTATTTTGTAACCTAAGAGCTGTGCTTATGATCTCAGATTTTTCGTTGTTTCTTGATTAGAAAGTGTTGAGGGTAAATACCCTTATTTGTTTTTTTTTAGTTAAATAAATACCTTTAAAATGTTAACCTATTTTTATTATTTACTATTTTTTATATTATCGGCCATTTATCTGTTTATTTTAAATTCTGGATATACGATTGCACATGTTTTAAAGCGAAAAATAGCAGTAGTTACATGGTAAAATCAAAAAATAAAATGTGTCAATATAATTTTTTGGTCTTAAAACATACAATCATCCAAAATATCGCTTGTTGCTTGGAGTTTGCGTAAAGAGATAAGTGAACGATAAATTTATAAAAAATTAATATTGGGAATGCGCAAGCGCAAAATTTGAATTGGCAAACAGTATAAAAACGTTTTATATTGGCAGCTAAACAATTTTATACCGGTTATAAAACTGGATTATACTCTTTTTCAACTATGTTTACTGGTTATAAAGCGTTTTATAGTCGCTATAGAACAAACCTTTATGGTTATAATTCGTGTCATATAAACAGTATAATCGCTCTTAACTAATGTGTATACCCATAAAAGTACGTTTTATAGTCGCTATGGAACAAACCTTCATGGTTACCATCCGTGCCATATAAACAGTATAACATATTTTAGTTATCCTTATGCACTGGTCCTAGCAATATCTGGTGTATAACTGGGTATGAGCTCGTATTGCTGTCTCAAATAGTATTAAATATTCTTATAATGGCCATAAGAATTCTTATAATGGTTATAATTCATTTTTCTCAGTGTATAATAGTGATACTACTGTGTAATATCTATTTGAACGAGGATACTCATATAATTTAGAACGAACTTCCTACAGGTAAGTCGTTTGTTCTTTCAATTGGACTCCGTCGCTTCATATAACCCATGAGGGTTATGGCAATTTTAGATGATATTTTTTGACTGTGTCGTCGCCATTCCAGCTTACCAAGGTTTTCATGTCCTTGGGTTTGTGAGAACCATTAAATCACAATCGACACATGTAAGATAATTTTTTTTTAACCAGTATAATTTAGGAAATATTCTTAAGTAATACGCTGACCAACGGCGATGGATGTTTGAGCAAAAACAATAGGAATATGTAAGGAAGCCTAAAAATTACATAGGTCAAACTGGTCGACTGGTCGTTCATTTAGAACTAAAATTAAAGATCACCAGGTTTCCTTTACCAAAATAATAAATACTCCACATATGCGATCATTTAACCACATTTTTAATAATAATTTTGATATTTTACATGTAGAACAAAAAAGTTTAAAATTAAATTTATTGGAGTCTTTAGAAATCAACAAATGGAAAAATTCACCAAATTTATTAAATGACAAATTAGATAATTGCCCTTTTTTATGGTTAAATTTATTCATTAGTTAGTTAATTTATTTAAATTATTATTTAGTTGCCGTTCTGCCCTTCTTTCGAATTAGGCTTTTTTCCTCTTCGTTCGCTGCCAGGGCCATTCCCGAGGGGACCTACAGTTTAACGTGGGTTCCGAACCACGATCCTCAGTCATGCGACACCCCCCAAGGGCTATCAACCCTTGATTTACTGCCATTGCATGACCTACCGATTGGGGAGTGTGTACCTTCTTCCGCACCCCACGAGATGTCCGATCTCATCCGGCCTGGTTACCGGCGTGAATGGGGTGGGTTGGGAGATGATACCTTTTACACTCTTCCCTGCATTCTTAAATCTACTAAATTTCGGACATAATTTTTTTATTATACGTATGCTTACTCCGGGAATCGAACCCGGGTCGCCGCGGTCGAATGCCAGTAGCTTTACCTCTGAGCCACAGCCGCGGTGAATTATTTAGTTAAATTATCTACCTACCTGTCCTTTACTAAGTGACACCGAAATATTTTTATAACCTGGTTTTACAAACATCTGTTTAATTATTGTATATTAAGACCTCTATACAGGGTGTGCCATAACTTATGGGCCATAGAGTAACTGGAGATACTAGACATCAAACTAAGCCGATTATGTCATATATGTTTTATTTTTTTGATAATTAAAATATTGATTTAATTATTTACTATGTTTTTTTATGCTTTGGGATGTTTAAAGGAAAATATCTCGAAAACCGTTAAAGATATTAAAATCAATCAAGTACACCTTTTTGACTCAGAAAATGCCCTTCTTTAAGAAACTATAATTGAAAACCACCTAATATTACAGGTAAGAAAAAAAATCATAGATTTATGAAGCCCAGTGTATGCAACTAGCGCCCTTTAGTTTTAAACTTAAAAATTTCTACAAATTCTTATTTCTTGCTCATAAAAACATAATATTGCCAACTTTCAATTCGATTCATTAAACCGTTTTAAAATTATGGCTTATTTTCGAGAATAAACTTTTACTTTCAACACCCTGTATCTCTTGAACGAATAACAATCCGAAAAAACTTCTATGACTTAATCGGCTTAGTTTGATATCTAGTATCTCCAGTTACTCTATGGCCCATAAGTTATGGGACACCATGTATTATAAGGAAATATTGTTTGAATATCACATCTGATGAAGCTGCTACATGCTGTGATAGCGAAACACGTGTCATATTGACAATATACAAGTGAAAATTACAAACCATTAAGTGTTTTATTTCATAATATTAAAAATTAACCACTATGTACTGTCTGGATCTGCATCTTATACTTGAATTTTTAAAAGTCACACAAATATCTTTAAAACACATTTTTAGCCCAAAAACCGATCTTAAACGTAAACTTTTTTAATACAAATCCTAACCCAAGCTGTGATGTTCTCCTATAAAAGTTTTATCGCCGTAATGATAGGGAAAAAGGACTATCCTTTTCTACAATTCAGTGCAGAGCTGTCCAGAATGATATTATTCTTTCTATTTTCTCTCACTAAGGGCAGGGTTTATCGAACTTTGATGACAGGCCCTAAAGTTTGGGTACCAAGTAATACGTTTTGTTCTTATGATCGGGTAAATACATGCTCCTCACCGTTTCGTTTTATTATAGTAGAACAATTGGGCCTGTAAAAGGCCTGTGTTGTTATTTAAACTGTTTTTTTATTAGGCTGCGAGAAATAAATAAAAGATTTGGATGAATCGAAAACAAAATATGAATGTTCTGCTTCCGTATTTTATGGCGAGAAATTTTTTAGATATATAATTCGTATTAAACAGAGCTTTAAGTTAAAAACTTAATAAATGGGTACCTGAACATAAGATAATATTTAATAATATAATTTTTTTCTTTTGTCATTTCATGCCATTCTTTCGAATAAGGCTTTTTTCCTCTTCGTTCGCTGCCAGAGCCATTCCCGAGGGGACCTACATCTTAACGTGGGTTCCGAATCACGATCCTCGGTCATGCGACACCCCCCAAGGGCTATCAACCCTTGGTTTCTTATCATTGCATGACTAACCGATTGGGGAGTGTGTACCTTCTTCCGCACCCCACAAGATGTCCGATCTCATTCGGCCTGGTTACCGGCGTGAACGGGGTGGGTTGGGAGATGATACATCTTATTACACTCTTTTCTGCATTCTTAAATCCACTAAATTTCGGACATACTTTTTTTTATTGTACGTATGCCCACTCCGGGAATCGAACCCGGGTCGCCACGGTCGAATGCCAGTAACTCACCTCTGAGCCACCGCCGCGGTAATTTTTTTCTTCCTTTTCTTTTCATACTAATGCGATTTTTTCCTGGTTATTGACATGGCAAAATTGATATGCGTAGCTTTCCAGATATAATTACATTAGAACATGGAAATCATCTAATAAGTTAATCATGCATTTCACTTTAAACACAGTTGTAAAGGTTTTAGATTAGATAATGCTCATAAAATCATTTTTTCTTGCTTGTTTTAGAAAAAAAGGTACATACTTGCACCCCCCTTCCCCCCCTCACTACCTTAATTGTCCATCGACAAGCAAAATGATTCCTTTGATATTAGTCTTAATTTAAAAATTTAACGTAGACTTGGCACAATTTTTATTTAATTCTGACTTAGCCCAATGTTTATTTAACTCTTGTCTTGGGTGAACAATACAATTTGGTGATTAAATATGCATTTTCTGCAAAACCTGATTTGTTTTTCAAATTCGCGTTTGATAAAATAGATTTAAAATCAATTAAAGACTAATCCTGAAACTGGAATTAGGAATTTAAATATTGTTTTCTGCTCTCTTTTCGTTCCATTAAGAGGTTAATTTTTGATGTAATTTAAAATGTTGTTTTTGAAAAACAAGATGGAATTAAATGTAGCGACTAATCGATATAGATTGGTATTGTTATTTTTTAAGCGAATAAGAGAAATGGACTTTTAAAATGTAATAACAGCTAGGCAAGTTACATAGAAGGATGCTAAAAATCGATAACTCTTCCACAAAACTTTAGTGGTTTATCACCACTGCACACCGTTGATAATGTTTTACATATTAAATATAACCTATATATGATTGTTGTTAAGACAGGTGGCCATAGCAAACAAGACTAGACTAGATAATCTGTGGCTTGATACAAGAAGTGCATATGTCACTATTTTGCATTTTTGAGATACATATGCCAAAGTACTGATAAAAATGTTAATTTATGAGGGCAAAATGTCGAAGCTCCTAGTATTAAACTAAACCCCATGTTACAAAATACTAGGGGCTTCGACATTTTGCCCTAATAAAATTTACATTTTTATCAGTACTTTGGAAAATCTATCTCAAAAATGTAAAATAGTGACATAATATGCACTTCTTGTACCAAGCCACAGATATATATATATATATGGAAATGGCGGCCCCGCAGTCAAGGGAGTTGCAACTGATTTATGGCAGTCCGATGAGTCCAAACAAGGACGAAACGGCCGTCATTGTCTAATCAGGCCCCAGGGAGTCCATTTTGTTTGGAGCCCTGCGTATCTTAATGCAAAAAGCAGTACACACTGTCCGATAGCCAATAATTCACCTCTTTCTATATATATATATATATATATATATATATATATATATATATATACCCATGGAAAATATATAGAATTTTTTTTAAGTAAATTCAATAAACGAAATATATAGCGATGTTATCTGAAGTGGCGAATTTCATCCCTTGCTGCTAATAACAAGGGTTGGCCCACTTAACCTAAATAATTAAATATATAATTTTATCCAATATTTCTATTTTGTATATTAGTCAAATAGCTCTTTTGTACACAGTTAAAATGTTCAATATGTTAATTGTTTATATTTTAAATAAATCGGTTTTTTAAAACTTAGTTAACCATTATCGATTTTCTACGTTCAAGAAAATTAAATTTTATGCTCGAAAAAGTCTCTGCGTAAGCAAAAATAAAAATTGTATCTCTTTGTTCCTCGTATCCCTAAAAAGGCCGATGGCACTTCCATTCCATATTGAAAATTAATTGGTTGTTTAAAAGAATAATTTAAAAGTACTTGTACGACTGAAAGTTGTTTGGCTTTTCATACAAAAGATAAAATTCTTTCTCCAAGAATTCTGGCGAACTTCAAAACACCTATAGTATATTTCAAAAGGTGTAGAGTAATAAAATGGGAAATTCCGTATAGTTCGGCTCAATTTCGGTGTCGGCCATAGGCGCAGGTAAATTTTGTGTATTAAATTGTTTATGATAACTAACCAAAAATTTTAGAGAATTAGGTTAACGGATATTAAGATAAAATAGTATTGTTTGTAATATTTAAATTTCAATTTAAAAAAAGGAAGGCCTGTCAACGGGTATTAAGATGCCTTTAGGTAAAGGAAAGAGACTAATAACCGTCCATATTGGAAGTGAAGAAGGATTTTTAAAAGAAGGTTTGCTAACCTCTCAGTCGTTCAATACGGGAGATTACTACGAGGACATGAATTCGAATGTTTTTGAGGACCATTTCGGTGAAATGATAAAATATCTTCCAGCTGATTCCGTAGTAGTTATGGATAACGCAAGCTATTATTCACGACGCACAAAGAAGACTCCAACTTCATCTTAGAGAAAACAAGAAATTATCGACTGGTTAACCACCAAAAGTATTGAATTTGAAGATAATTTGATAAAGAAGGAACTATTAGCAATAGCAAATTTATACAAACATCGTTTTATGAAATATACCGTGGAAGATATAGCTGAAAATTATTGTGTAATTGTGCTGCGCACATCGCCATATCATTGCGAACTAAATCCTATAGATAGAACATATATGGGCGCAAGCGAAAGGATTTGTAGCAGGACACAATACGCCATTTAAAATGAAAGGCGTTAAGCTACTGTTTGATCAAGACATTAAGGAAGTGACACCAGAGAACTAGCGATAAGCAGTCCATCATGTCATTAAAGAAGAAGAGAAAATGTGGAATCTTGACCACCTGATCGATCGAACCGTCAGCCCGTTAATTATAAGGCCAAGAGGAGACAGCTCTTTAGATGACGAGGTATATTATAATTTTAAATAATTTAATTTCTTTGTAATGTATTTTTTGTATTTTGTATTTTTTTTTAAGATGTTTAATAAAAAATAAGTGGACCAAATACTATTTACATAATGCACGCCTTTGTCACACGATTTTCAGTGTTTGTTATGGATAACAATAGGCATAACCCTAAAATTGACCCAAACCCGGGTGGAACTAGCTGCACTTTATGAAAGAAAGGATTTTGGAATAAAATCAATCCAAAATTATGAAAAATTTTCGTTGAGTCACTCTGTAGTCCCTTTGCATATCTAATAAGCTTTTATTACTCTACACTTTTCTGAAATAGACTATAGCTGCTGAAAAGGGGTTTAAAATTTAGACCATCAAAATATTTAGATCTGGTCTCATAGTTGTGTTGTTACCCAAACTCCGCCCACTTATCTCATGCGAAGGCTGTGGCCCCTGGTTGAAATGGCTCAATATTGTGCTCCTTAAGAAGTCCTTGGCCTTTATCCCAGGAAGAAATTATAATAGTAGTTTGTGAAACAAGAGTGGATATGATCTCTATATCTCACGAGGAAGCAAATTGAGCACGACGTCGTAGGCGAAGTGCTTTAACTTCCGATAGGGACAAACCACTCGAGTTGAACAGTATATTTTTTCTACCACCAAACTTACGAACCTTATGCTAAAAATTGTTTAAAAAAAAGTTTGCAGGCTACCGGCTTGAACTCACGACCATTGAATCCAAAGCTAGATGTTATATTGCTTAGACGGCTTAGCCAGATCCTCATATTAGAAAATAGAATAAAACTAACTTAATAATAATGCTAAATGAAATTAATTTTCTATAAACATTCCGTAGGTTGCATCATTGATAAAACTATTATAGATGCGTATATATTTTGTTACATTGAATTTACTGTCTTAAAAAAGAAGGCGGAGCCTCAGAAACTAACCAAAATTTTTACTTAGGAAATTCTTTAGGATAACTTGCAGTTGTAATCTGCTAAAAAACGACTTTTCAGTATTGTGTGCATTCGTGAAAAAGTTCTTTAAAATTGGGAAATTTTATTTTTGCAACACTGTGCAGCACTGAACAGTAAGAATATAAAATTTTAGCTGCTTAGCTTTTAGTGAAGAAGCCAAATTTGATGTCAAAAAAAATCTATGTTTACAAATTTGACAGATACGACGCCATATTGGATTTTCTTAAATGGCAACCCTACCTGATAGTAAGCCAGCTGCATTCGCTTATTTGTTCCAACATTAAAAATGTATAGTTGTCAACATTTATTTTTAGCCGTTCCGGAGATACGAGGCTTCGAAGTTGGTGATTTTGTTATCATCGAATTTACAGAAGCTTTGAGATTATAAACTCAATTTTTTCTGGAGATACGTATTTTTTTATAGCGGAGCCACCCATGCTATTGCCATATATGTCAGATGTCAAAAAATTACAAATACGACGCCATTTTGAATTTTTTTAAATGGCAACCCACATTTATAACTACGTCAGTAAATAGCATATCGCGGTCAGATTTCAAAAATATATAATTGTCGATATTTATTTCCAACCCTTACCGAAATACGACCGTATCAAAAACTGCATCGTACGATTATGTCTTTTAAGTTTTTGATACGGTCGTATTTCGGTAAGGGTTGGAAATAAATATCGACAACTAGGTATATATTCTTGAAATCGAACCGCGAAGTGCAATTTACTGACGTAGTTATAAATGTGGGTTGCCATTTAAAAAAATTCAAAATGGCGTCGTAACTGTCATTTTCTGACATTTGACATTATGACAATAGCATGGGTGGCTCCGCCATAAGAAATTACGTATCTTCAGAAAAAATTGAGTTTCTAATCTCAAAGCTTCTGTTAATTCGATAACAAAATCACCAACTTCGAAGCCTCGTATCTCCGGAACGGCTGAAAATAAATATTGACAATTATACATTCTTAATGTTGGAACAAATAGGCGAATGCACCTGGCTTACTATAAGGTAGGGTTGCCGTTTAAGAAAATCCAATATGGCGTCGTATCTGTCAAATTTGTGTCGTGACATCAAATTTGGCTCCTTCACTAAAAGCTGTTAGGGAAAACATAATTGTTTTTTTATGGTGGTCGATAACAAAGTCGCCAATCGGGTGAGACACTTAAAATAATGTCCCTGTACAGTTTACTGGAATAGCCTACTTTTGTCGTCACTTAAGTGTAAAGTGGCATTATTTTATATGCTATATGACGCTTTTGTTTTGTAATTAAATCGTCTTACCGACAAATAATTTAACCGGGATATTGTTCTAAATACATTTTTAGTTCTATTAAAGAACACAGTTTGTATTAAAATACGTTTTTTAAGTTTTGTTTTAAAATTTTTTTTTTTATTATTAATCCAATATAATTTCCTTGTTTTGTGCGAATAAATTCAAATATATCTAATGTTTTGGTATGTGGTTGGTTTACTTGGTAAGTGTTAAGTATAAATTTTTCGACTCGACGAAAAATTTCGAAATTAATACTTTTACTGTTTTTCGCTTTAGAAATTTAAATATAGTTTCGTAATATGTCGGTATGTATATTTAACGCGGTTAAATCTGAACTGAAAACATTTTAAATTAAGCTAATCTGATATCGAGATCTTTCTTCCCTTCTTTTAAAGAAAATTGATGCGTAAGCTTGCGAATCTCCCAGTAAAGCCAATAATATAAATTCTGTATTTTCTTCCATCTCATCCTAAAACGATGTGAATGGCACAATAACAGAATTACCAAAAGACCCAAGATTTTTCCATGGGAGATTGCTTTCGCTTTAAATGTCCTGATAGTTCAATACCCAGATGAACCCTTATTGTTAGTCTGTCTGTTATCCAAGAATATTTCCTAAACTAAAAAAGATTACGCTACAACTTATCGTTGAGTTTACCCATAGGCTGTTTAATTGGAGACCGTTTTGTCTAATTAATCATCGATTCCTAGCCCCATTGATGAGTCATGATATGGCAAAATGCGTCTAGGGGTCAATCTGACAAGGAAGGAAAGAACTCAATATTTAAAGTCGAGATTTTCTTTTTCATTATTTCATTGCAATACATCTTTTGTATGAAAACAAAACAGCATACAATAAATCACTACAAAATATACTTTGTATATACAGGGTGATACTTCTTTTTCAACTGTGTATAGCAGGCATTAAAATAAACAACATTTTTAAAAAACTCTAAAATAAAATACTTACATTCATTTATTACACTATAGTTCAAATACGGTCATGCCTAAGTTGCCCGTTGAATACCATTAAGAAAACTTCTGGGTGTAGGATGAGCCCGCGAGGAAATGCGTTCTGCGTATAATCTCGAAGCAGCAGCCGTATTTTGACACTCTACCTTACCATATCTACTAGTTCATTGTTTTCAAATTTTACCATTTTCACGTGTCACCAATTTAAAATTAACTTGCTTCAGAAAAACAAACCGCAGCAGATTGCCAAATAACTGACCAATGACCCGTAAATTCCATGACTAATAAGACAGACATAAAGTATAGCGGGCTATGTTGTAATGACCAGACCCGCACTTAGTTTTTTCACTTCTGTATCTCGCCCATTTTTACGTTTTTCGAAAAAGGTATTTGAAAATGTTGTTTATTTTAATGCCTTCTATACACAGCTAAAAAAAGTATCAACTTAGGAATCACCCTGTATATATGTCCTTACATAGATAACAGAATTTAAAATTTAAAAATTTACCGATAAAACTCAATAGTTTTTGGATAGTTTCTGCAACAAATTTTATAACCCTATAAGCTCTCGGCGACAAGAGAATGTGACAACTAGACGACGTGTCTACGAAGTTTACACTCATTTTTGTTTTTCTGTACTGTAATAGCGCTATAAACTCTTGTGCAAAATGGTGGAGTTGTTTTTTGGTGAAACTATAAGAAAGAAATAAACTTAGCACTAAAAAAATAATGATGAACTGCATTTAGAGCCAGTCAGATATATTTTATACAAGTTTTAATAAACAACATAAAAAGAAAAATATAAAGAAACAAATACATAGATTAATATAAAATAATTTTATTTTCATTTAAAAATTTTAATATATTTTTTAAACTCAAAATTTATTACAGAATTAAATAAAGCAATTTAAAATAGCATTATCTTGAAACATAGCTCCAAAGGTAAAAACGGGTGGTGTAAATGTCTAACAGGCATTTAAAGCTCAGACAAATGGAGTGATATTTTAAGGAAATTTTATGCAAACAAATTTTATAAATTCGAGAAACTGTGATTCACCGTGATTGTCCAACGCGACGCGGTGGTGTCGGTTTTTAAAATAGGATTTATAAAATTATCTTGAAAATTTATCTTAATAATGTAATTTAACAACAAAAAGTGCGTCAGGCTTCTATAGCTCCCATACGAATTAAGTTAGGCATTTCAATCATATGCAGACCCATACTGTATTATAGGGTGCATATCAGGAAAATGTTTTCCATATACACAGGGTGGCCCAAAAAAGTGTGATAACAAAAAGTTGTCTTTTGTTTAAAGTCAAACACCGACTATTTTATTGCATATTTAGATTCGTATTAGAGTCCTTTATAATTGTCCGAAATTGTATTTATTTTTCTTAGGTAGTTTAAGAGTACACTCTTAAAAATAATATGGTATGGATTACTAAAATTTGGTTCTGACAACTATTTATTTTCGTGAAATCGGACTTAACACAAAAATTAGTTTGTACAACCAAAAAAAATTGTCGTTATTGAACTGTTGAACTAATTAATAACATTAACCAACCCAACCTACAAATTTTAGTTGTCACAACGAAATTTTATATATGGATAACTAAATGTATATGGTACTCCCGCCTTTAAAATTAGTTGTCACAACTAATGTGTAAATATGGAAATTTTTTTTTCAAGGAAATATTGTTTTTGGTAATGATGCAATCTACAAATATTGCCAAAGCAACCATTTATTTGGGCCAAACTTGAAACCTTCATAGAGTAACAATTACGTATGTAGTCACAACATTGTGTTTATTATCTTTTTTCTGTACTTTATAATAAAGTTGAATTATAAATAAGTAAAAATTTTATATTTTTGTCATTGCAGTTGCACATTCCAATGTCCTTGTTCTCTCATGTTCTTTATAATACATACTTATGCAATACAAAACAGAAACACTAGATTTTTAACTTATCTTACTCAACTTTTTGGGTTGTTCTATTGTTTATAGAACTGAATTGTCCTTATTTAAGTTTTCTTATCTGCAACTGCGATTATTAAAAAACAAAAAATATCCCCTAGACTTTCTATTTAAAATATACAGCTATATGAAATTTGTTGTACTTGGTCAGATTAAAAGTCATCAATATGACATTCTTTTATAGAAATGGAACATAGAACAAAAACAAAAAAAAATATTTTAAAGTTATTCCTCATCGGGTCACCTTGCCATGCTTTATAAAAATCTCATTTAAACTTGCTAATGTACAACTGCAATGATAAAAAATAAAATGTTTACTTACTTATGATTTAACTTCCTTCTGCCAATAAGAACGAACACAAGAGAGACAATAAACACAAATAAATTACACCAAATATTGTCACATCCATTTTCCACACAGGCACGGCCATGAAAATGGCCAATTATTGCCTTAAAAATACGAAAAAATGGACACGGAACCACAAAAGCACCCTAACATAAACATAACCTCCTGACAGTCCTGGCTAGAATGATGTCACATGTCACCTACCGGGCAAGGGCGTCAAGTCTCTGTTGATATCGTTAGTTATTAATATGAAGAATAATATTACTTGAAAAGAAAAGTTAGTTCTGGTTACTAAGAATGTATCTTAATCAAAATTAACAAAATGATAGGGACTACAAATTCATAATGTGTTATTACAACAAGCTTAATTGATAAATAAAAGTTTGTAGGAACCTTGATATAACATTTAAATAGGATATACACAGAGTAAAATTCAGCTCAACAAAATATTTTATTCCTGCCAACTAATATGAAAACAAGATATTTTCTTTGTTCTGATTGCATTATTTTTTGGTAAATATAACCAAGAAAAAAATTTATTTTGTTTTTCTAACTAAAAATAGTTATTTTTGGTAACGTAAACACGAGAACAAATAAAAATTAGTACCAAATAACAAGTAATTTTTAAGAGTGTAATAAATTCAAAACTAAAAAAATAAAGTTTGACGGTTCTGGAAAAAACATCTAATCACATTATAAATCTAAAATCTAAAAACGACACATTTTAAATTAATTTTTCTATAGTGTTTCGAATGGAACACCCTGTATATTATTTGACTATTTATTGTAAAATTTTTAAGCAATTTTTTTGTGTACTACAAGCATATAAGTTATTTTCAACCCTTTTCGGAATAATTTCGTAAATTATGCTTAAAATAAAGTTTTATTATAAAAAGAATGCAAGACTATTCTAAACTATAGTAAATATTCAAAGTGTCTCTCAATTTAATCAGTGCAAAGTCAATACGTTCTTGTAAAGATGTGTTTACATCTCTTAATATTTTAGATGATAAACTAGCAAAACGGCTCGTTAGTAAAGGTTATGCCTTAACCCATTTGGTCCCAATGGTGTGTATACGCACCACTATATAATATATTTTTTTAACCCATTACAAACGTTTTTTTGTAAAAAAAAATTATTATGTATTTAGCAAGAATGCTTACATCAAGAAATCCTATTTGTTTTATTATTAAATAATAAGGACAATTTTTTTCAAGACCTCAAATTAGTCCAAAAAATTTGGATAATTTTATAAATATATATAATAAAGTTTTGTTTTAAAAAAGGTAGGTATTTAAAAAAAAAATTTTATTATATTTATATTGATGTAATATCTAAGGGTACCACTTTACAAAATACTTATAACCTTTTTTTATTACTAACCTAAACAAAGATATCGATTGAAAAACTTTATTGGTTCATAAGCGCACCACTGGTATAAGAGATGAAGTTTAAAAATGTTTTGACTCGCAGAGACATGTTTGCTCGGTTTGCATAAACTCGCTAAAATGCCATTGTGACTGTTGGTAGCAACATATTTTACGTTCAACCTGTAAATAGCGTAAAACGATATGACCGAAAGGGAAAAAAAGAGATTCAGATACCCCAACCCAATGCTATTACCCAGTACCATAAATTCATATGTGGCGTTGATCTGCACGACAATGGAATTGCCAATTATAGTTCAAGAGTTTTGGGTAAAAAATGGTGGTGGCCTTTATTTCGAAATTCTTTGGACAGCATTGTAGTAAATGCTTGGAAACTTTATAATATTGCTAACAATACAAAAATGGCGCAACTTGATTTTAAGTCATATATTACACTACGTCTTATAAAGAGTACCAGAGTACATGTGCAGAGACATATTCCTCAACCTTTAGTAGAGGTACGGTATGATAATTATGGCCACAGCATTATTACTCATGAAACAAGAGCTAGAAGAAGGTGTAGAGTTTGTCATAGTCACACAATATATATTTGCGAAAGATGTGCGGTACATTTACATGTATCTTGTTTCGCAAAATATCATCTAAGATAAATTTTCAGTTGTAACATTCTACCAGTGGTGCGTTCACGCACCAATAAAAACTTGCTATATTATGATTGTTTCTATGCAAGCCGTTAAATGCGATTATTTTTTATACTTTTAAATACAGTTTGTTTTTTTAGGTTTTTCTGTTGAGTTATTTCAGGAGAATTATCTTAGTTTTTGCAAGTAATAGTTTATTGTATTTACCAGTGGTGCGTATACGAACCACCTATTTTTTGTAAAGTTGAAGATAAAGTAAATTTGTAAAACCATAAAATGTATTAGAACCAAAATAAAACATGTTTTATAAAAAAAAAATATGTTTATTGTTTTTCTCGATGGTTGGTACCAAATGGGTTAAAACCGTGGTAGACTTTGAAATAAAATAGGAATTAATTTGTTTATTATAATTTGGCAAGTTATTTAATTAATTTAAAAAAGTTGGTATTTAGGACACTCTCACCCAGTACAAAAATCAAAATATCATATTAACCAACTTATCCTATTAAAATTCGTTATAATTACTTATAATTTATTCGCCCTAAATACTAACTTTTTAAAATTATAATTAACTAACTTGTCAAAATATAATAAACAAATAAATTCATATTTTACTTTAAATGCTGCCACGATTCTTAGGCATAAACATTACTAAATGAACCGTTTTGCTAGTATTTTATCTAAAATATTAAGGGATGTAAACACATTTTTTGAAGAACGTTTTTTATTTAGTTAACTTTTTTGAATAAAAAAGAATTAAGTTCAAAATAATATTTTTGGTAGGAATTCTATTATCAGCCTAATTTTACTGTCCCATGTGGTAATAGTTTTCAAAGCTGTTAAATAATAATGAAAATGATAAACCCTTAAACCACAGTAATTCTGTACCTATAATAAATTTGATATGAATAATTGCTAGCACTTAGTATTTGTAGTGAACTCAAAATGCACCTATTCGAAATAAACAGAATTAACTACAACGATGCATTCGCTCTCTTTAGTTCTCGAGTACAAACCGTGTCATTTAGCAGGTAAATTGATAAATCATGTTTCTGTGGTAAAAGTAAAAGATGTTTATATGGTGCATCCGTGAATAAAACCTTATCACACACCTATTTCAAAAGTGTATATGCAAAATTTATAAGCCTTTTTAAAAATTTACTGAAATGTTATTCAGTGATTGGTAGCAGTGGCGTATTTAGGGGGGGGGGGGGGGGGCTGCCGGACTGCAACCTCCTTCCCCCCCTCCCCGAGCCTAGGAGCTCGGGGTCTAAAAGTCTAATTTTAACCTAATTTTTCCTCTCACGCTTGGACTCTTAATTTAAACTTTTTAATAATGTATTCTTGGCTTAGATTACAAAGGTTTTGTAGGAAACGTTTAGTTTTTGAACTTTTCCTGTTTTATATAGATATTAAGATTTCATATAGATATTAAGGTTTCGGACGCATATCGTTTTAGTTATTGATTTATGATACAATTTTATAGGAAAACGAGTAAAAACAATAATATTTTAAAGTAGTTTTCAATTATATACTTGTCTGTTCCATTTTCCATTTTTTAGAGCTATATTAAATCAACAAAAATATAACCAATGCAATAAAATATTTTTACAACAAAAATAATTAGGTATATATTTTTAAAGAGAAAAATTAAAGTACAAATTGTAATTGAAACATTTTTTATGGAAGAAATGTGATAATTTATAATAAACAAAATAGTGCGGGAAGAAACGAGAATGATTTATTAGGAATAGACAAAACGGCACTTAAAAAGGACTATTTCAAAACCTAAGCATTTTCACCACAAACGCTCTTAGATCTACGCTCCTAAAAAACATGATTTCTGAAAAAATCATCAACTTTGGCGGGGTAAGCGATATTTACTTTATTTTTAATCATGAAAAACCGAGCCCGAAAAATGCGGGTTAGAGTTATACATACGTCTTATGTTAAAATTTTGGATTGACACCAATATTCATATTTTTCAGAAATATAATAAATATTTTTTTTAAAAAGAGCCAGCTAGGAATAACAAAAAAAAGTAAAAAAAACATTTACAAAAACAAATTTAATCCAACCATGCCCCCCTCTGCAGAGGTAATAATTTAATTTTCGAAATTTGATAGTAGTAGGTGAATTTTAAACGAAGTTTGGGCGTGGCCCTGAAAATTTTTCCGTCTTCTTCACTAGGTACAATATCATGAAATACATGTAGCCCCGACTGTCCCATTCTCCAGAAAAAAAAATGTCCTACTTAAGCCCATTCAGCCCCCCCCCCTTGCATATTTTCTGGCTACGCCACTGATTGGTAGCTTAATTAAAAGAATGAAAAGTCCACATTATATATAACGGAACCGAAATTCAGGTTTCAGGGGTTATTAAATGCCGAGATATTAGCGTTTAAAATACTATACTCATTTAGTATTTACCTGAAGACGATTGAAGATACTTACCAGTTGAAACGTAGTGATTTAATCAATCCATGTCCAAAACTCTTTTATCACTTAAGAACCACCATTGTCTCCAACATTGAGTTTTGGATTCTAGAGATTAATCCAAGTCATATTGCTATAATGTTTTATTAACAATTGAAAAGCACATTCCTACTCTCCCAAAATGCCTTCCAGTGTATTTCACGTAAGCTTCTAATGGCCGTTGATGACATACGTCATTTCTACTAACATTTATTTTACAGAACTTAGTTAGGGCCTGACTGGTGTTCCTGTAATAGTGAATTACCAAATAAAAAAAATATTTACTTGCTTTTTTAAAAAAAGGAAACATCACAAATACACACAGTCCAACAGTTTATAACCAGAAAGTCTACGCACAAAATAGCAAAATAATCTCTAAAAATACCAAATACAAAATAATACTGCACATAATATGTATTATGCACTGTATTATTGAAAGAACGCACAGAAGACACACGATTGATGAAGTACGGCCAAGGCAAAAGCGTAAGAAAGAGATACACGTACACACACACACCCTGGTTTTATTGGTTTAGTCACATATTCAAAATGATTAACGACAGAAGAGTTTTGGACGTTATGTCGTTTTGTGATAAAATTTACTGTGCATCCTAATCGTGTTTTTTTCTAATTTGTTTCAGATATGAACAAGAAAGTAAGGTGCAGTTTGTCGTGGATGCTGTATATGCATTTGCTTTGGCCCTTGACAAACTATACAATGATGTATGTGTGGATTATGATCAACAGGGTGTATGTCCCGCAATGACTCAATATGACGGAGGAGATTTTTACCAGACCTACATACTAAACCTGAACTTTACTGGTAAGCATCAGATTTTAAACTTTGCTATCAAGTTCTATACAGGGTCCTGCACCTCACCTTCCATCTTCCATAGCTCACTTATTAATTAAGTTAGGATTTTAATATTTTGCAGACTTAACCTGTATCCTAGGGCGCATTTC
This sequence comes from Polydrusus cervinus, assembly GCA_935413205.1. Taxonomy (NCBI): domain Eukaryota; kingdom Metazoa; phylum Arthropoda; class Insecta; order Coleoptera; family Curculionidae; genus Polydrusus; species Polydrusus cervinus. The sequence goes on along the minus strand of OW284520.1, from coordinate 22,728,011 downwards.
AGGAAAATATTTGTGTTTATACAGGGTGGTCTAAAAGAGTGTGACGTCATAAGGATCCACTTTTTAGATTGCATGCTATATATATTAAGATGGTAAGTTCTTGTGTATGTTCACGTAATTTGAATTTCAGAAAAAAGTATTTCCTCGAGCCGGATTCGAACTGACAACCTCCGTATATCCAGTACAGAGCGCTAACCAATTGCGCCATCAAGCGCATATTATATATAAAATATGGAAAGAAATCATTTATCCGAAGAGCAACGTAACTTTATTGTCACATTGCACCAACGTGGATTCAGACAAAGTGAAATTTCAGATATTTTGGGTAAAAGTAAGAGTGTGATTTCAAGAAACATTAGTTATTATCGGGAGACTGGAAGTGCCAGTAGAAAACCCAGTAGCGGATCTGTAAGGGCTACTAATGATAGAATAGATCGACACATTAGAATAGACGTAAGTAGAGCCCCCTTTAGCACAGCTCGACGACTTTAACAAGGACTACAAAATGCAATAGGAAGAAGGGTTTCTGACCAGACAGTGAGAACCCGACTCAAAGAAGTGGGAATTAAATCTTATAGGCCATTAAGGCGAATTGCTATTACAGCGAACCATCGACGACTTAGGCTTGCTTGGGCCAATGCAAGAATTGAAGAAAATTTTATTTTTTTTACTGACGAGACAAGATTCTGCTTACACAATGATTCTCGTCGTAAAAGAGTGTACAGAGCTGTAAATACACGAAACTTGCCAGCACATATGCAGCCAATTCATAAATTTGGAGGAGGTGGAGTCATGGTTTGGGCTGGTGTTGCTCTGGGGTTTCGAACTGAGCTGCACTGTTTTGATAATACAGTAACTGGAAAAATATACAGGGATGAAATTATTACACCTTATGTGACAGGGGCTAGAGGTCGATTTGGTCACAATTTTGTGTGTCTTTACGATAATGCTCGCCCTCATAGAGCTTGAGTGGTAATGGAAGAAATTAACAACTTACAGTTAAATCATTTACCATTACCACCATATTCTCCAGACTTCAACCCGAATGAACATGTGTGGGACAGGCTTTAGTACCAACTGGATCAACATTTGCCTCAGCCAGAACACATTGATCAGTTGCAGCAGCTACTTCCTATCTTGTGGCAACTAGTGTCTCAAGAACACATTGACACCATTATTAGAAGTATGCCTCAGAGGTGTCATGAAGTTATTCAAAGTCAAGGTCACCCCACTAGATATTAGTTTTATTTTTTTTACGTTACCACTTATTATTTGGACTGCCGTATTTTAAATGTTTTAATAAAGTTATTATCATTTATAGTTTTTTAGTGTCTGCAAATGAATTAAAATGGAAAATAATAATTGTCTGATAGCCGACTAATCATTTTTCATTTTAATTTTTTTTTATTTATTTTTTATTTTAAACGCCTTCATAAAACTTCACATTTCAAACTCGTTTCCGTGGAAACGGTCGTTGTTTAACACTTAAAGGCAAAACAGCTCTGGAAATGTATGGTTTAATTTAAAAATTAATAGCTTTCTGACTTTACAGAATAAATTGATGATTCCAAAAATGTTTCGGCAGAATCTAGTAAGCTTTCTAAAAAATACCCTAGAATAAGTCAGAAATCATGTAATCAAATTTTGTAGCACATCAAAAATTTTTACATTTGCAATACTTTTTAAAACACACTGTATAACACAGGAACATAACCCTTTTTAATAATAACTTCGGCTCATGTCAAAGTCGACAAAATTCCCCATCCAAGCCTGGTTGAGCGATTCTCCTCACTGATTTCTGCTATAAAATATCTATCCTCAAAAAGATGCAAAAAAATGTTAGTTCCCTATTCTTTCATTTTTGAGAATTTTATAAGAGGCATCCAAATAAGTAAGAATATTTATGGCATGTAATCTAAAAAAATCACACGTTTTTAGAACACCCTATATAAACAAAAATATTTTCCTGAAATGCGCCCTAGGATACAGGTAAAGTCTGCAAAATATTAAAATCTTAACTAATAAGTGAATTATAGAGGACGAGAGGTGAGGTGCAGCACCCTGTATAAATACTGTGAATCCATAATGGTGAATTAAAAACACCTTGCCCATTCAATTAACGTATTTACGCATTAAATACACGACGATGTTCTAGAGAAGAAAAAATGTAATCAGATTTATCTTGAAACAAATTACAGCAAAAAATATGTTTGATTTATATAAATTATTTATTTAATGATGATTATCACGAATGGTGTAACCTTAACCAAAGAACGAAATTATATCAGATATAAAACATAGTATGTTAAAAAAAATACCAAGTCAAATTATACCAGTAATGTAAAAAAAAAACTTGGTGACATGATTTATTTATTAAATGTTAAATTACACCGTCACGACAGAAATGAAATGTTTATTAAACTCAATACAAGCGCTGTGTCGTTACCAGATAAATGAACGTAACATATGTTACTAAATATTAAATAAATGGATATACAAATTTTATTTACAAAAATATTTTCAATAATGTTTAAAATATTCATAAACGTCATGTTATATAACCTTATTATTATCAGAAACATATTTTGAAATTTAAAGTTCTTATTTCAAATAACATCTATAAAATATATTTTTTTAAATAACCCACTTTAAATAATCTTTACTTATAAAGTTTAAAATAAGTAGAAATCTATTATCTCATCACAAAGATACCAGTCAAACATTAGGGGAGAGTCGGGTATTGGTGCGCACCTAAGCCAAAATTGTAATATTTCCGAAATGACAAAAGATTGGACTTCTAGGTTCGCTATCAAAAAATTTGTTATTTTACGTTGGTATTTCGGCATCTGCAAAAATGCAAAATATCATAATCTAAGATATTTAAGACTGTTATTATGGGTTCTCTTGAGGTTATGCCGAAACTCTGACGTGCTGAATTTTTTGGACCTCGGATTTGAAGACCCAAAAACATATAGTAAACGTGGCCTGACCCCTTTTTTGTATGGCTGTGTTATTTACAAAGCATTCTTTACAATGCTAAATACATGACGGCTAATCGTGCGCACTGCGCCCGATTAACCGAAAGTGGTAGATTCGGTTTTAAATTCTTTAAAACAATATAAAACATTTTTTTGCGTAAATTATATATATTAGTGTCAAAAGGACTCATTAAGCAATGTATTAACGCACACGATTAAAAAAACGAACAAAATGTAAAAATGGAAATACCTCGGCTCTACTAGTACACGACATACGTAAACAACGAAGCGACCATTTTGGATAAGTAAAGTAAAGCGATCCAACTGACTCATATGGCATAGTACACAGGCTTGGCAAGGGATGGCGCCTGAATACCGATTTCGAATTATATACCGCCGGTTATGGAAATAAAGACATGCGCACGATTAGCCGCCGCGCACGATTAGCTGACTCTCCCCTATATTCATTTTTTGATTTACTAGTAACGCGAAAGGAGTTATTTTTTTGATTGATTCTTATGTTACTGAGACATCCTGTATGAAATTAATAATTTAAAAAAGATTTTTATTTGCTGTAACATAAATAAGGCTAGAAAATAACCTTTCTACAGCATTAGGTACCAGTGTACTCATAAAATATCTCTCTTTATACCCTTGAGCTTCTGTAATTTACACGAATCTTTAAAAGTTTCTAATCAAAAAAGCTTTTAGTAACAAAAGTTGTACTTATATATGTTTAAATATTGCCATGACGCGTACTAAATTTTATTTTTCTGAAATATTTTACATATTTATATTGAAACTAAGCCGAGTTAATTATGAATTTAGATAGTATTAATAAAAAAGAGTTGTTTTGTTACACTAGCAATCCTTAAGAACCTTTGCATCGTCTTAATTATTTTTAAATATATTTTATTGACATACGCTAAGAATTAGATCATTTTCGGTGTTATCTCATTTTAATTGATTTTATAAAAATTCCTGATTTTTTCAAGAATAGGGTGTAAACAGAATAAAAGTCCTATATAGGGGAGGGTGGGGGTAATTTGATAATACGCGAAAAACGCTAAAAAGTGATTGCTTATCAGTGGGGTACGATGAGGTACCCCTTAGGGCAACACGTTTTGACATATAGCTTCCTTCGACCATTGACGTCTATCAGTTTTGCGTTTATATTTTTTAACCATTCTGACACAAAATAAAAAGTTTAAATAGAAAACCCACCTAAAATATTGATGGGGAAAATATGAGAACCCTTGTACCCCATCTTGCCCCCCTTAAGTTTCTGTCAAAGAGATGAAATAATTTTTTTTTGATATTTTAAAAAAATAATTTTTACGCTGTCTACTAATTATCTTTTAACTATGTCAACGTAACAACATCGCGTCTATTATATTTGCACCTTCTTTTATTAACCAATTTGTAACGACCAGCAGTCCGACGTTCAGATTGTTTTCAGCATGAATTATTTAAAGTAAGTTCCTTGTAAATTGTAGCTTTATTTAAAGGGTTTTTTATTAAATATACACATCACAGGTGAGAACAATATCGGCCATGTTCGTGAGCAGGCGAACTGTAGCCGCAGCACTTTACATTCCCTCCAAGAAAGCAAAGTACAATGCCAAAAAAATTATTCAAATCCGATTATAGGTTCAGATTATTAGGATCATCAAATATTTTGGTCTTTATACATACCTTTTGAGATTTTAAAGTTAAATATTAATATGATCATTATACAGCGTGATCAGTTAAGGGTACGGAGCGGCCATATCTCGGAAACTCCTAGGCATAGAAATTCAGGAAAAAAAATGATAACTAAAGTGGCCATGAAAAAATCCTGGAAAATAATTTTTAAGTTCCGCATTTTGCCGCAAGAGGGCGTAATTGAAAAGTAAATTTTAAAATTTTACATATCTCCGAAAATCCCACATTAAGGTATATCCTTGGTAAAACCATTAAAAAGCTTGGACAATTATGCATCATTTTGGTCTTATGCTCATTGGCGTACTGACTTTAATAAGAGGGGGGGAAGCTGTTGAAAGTGTAATTATTTAAATCGCTGTAACTTATAAACAACTTATCCGATTTTAGCAAACTAAAGACTGGTTGGAAGAGAAATGTATGCACTTTCACCAATCGTATTTAGTTGTCTATAATAAATTTCAAAAAAAATGCTAGAGGGCGCAATTTGTAATAACACATTTTTTGATTTTACTCTGAAAAATTAAATCATATGGTATAATTATGACACCCTAATCGAAAAGTAGATGAAATTTGCTAGAAATAATATTAAAACCGCAGCTCGATATCTCCGTTCGTTTCGTGTTATCGCCAATAGAATAATTTTTAAAACTTTAAATGAAGACGCGAGTGGGACGCCACTGATATTTTTCCATGTGGATATTATTTCTGATTAGCCTGGTCAATTCTGCATAAAAATGGTCTCCTGCGTTTTTCTCCTCAGGCACACCGTTCTTAATTAAAATAATTAAATGGGCGCAAACATGCCTATTAAATGAAGATGATCATTTCCAACAATTTTTATAAAACAAAATTTTTCATTATGAATGTTAATAATAATAAATAGTAGAGTTTATTTAATTTAATTATTTTAATTAAGAACGGTGTGCCTGAGGAGAAAAACGCAAGATATTTTTATGCAGAATTGACCAGGCTAATCAGAAATAATATCGACATGAAAAAATATCAGTGGCGTCCCACTCGTTTCTTCATTTAAAGTTTTAAAAATTATTCTATTGGCGATAATGCTGAAACGAACGGAGATATCGAGCTGCGGTTTTAATATTTTTTCTAACAAATTTCATCTACTTTTCGATTATGGTATCATAATTATACCATATTATTTATTATTTCAGAGTAAAAACAAAAAATGTGTTATCATTACAAATTGCGCCCTCTAGCATTTTTTTTGAGAACTATTATGGACAACTAAATACGATTGGTGAAAGTGCATACATTTCTCTTCCAACCAGTCTTTAGTTTGCTAAAATCGGATAAATCGTTTATAAGTTACAGCGATTTAAATGATTACACTTTGAACAGCTTCCCCCCCCCCCATCTAATTAAAGTCGGTACGCCAATGAGCATAGGACCAAAATGATGCATAATTGTCCAAGCTTTTTAATGGTGTTATCAAAGATATACCTTAATGTGGGATTTTCGGAGATATGTAAAATTTTAAAATTTATTTCTTTTATTTTTATTACTTTTATATTAGTATCTCACATAATTTTTTATATACATAATTAATAAAATGTACTAAAATAAATTTAGAAGTGTATAAAGTTGATACCTTTATTCGCCAAAACATGAAAAGTTACTTTACCCTAAATTAGGATTTGTCTAATCCATCTGTGATCAAACCCAATTGTTTAGTAATGAAGTATGCTTTATAAATATCTTTACCCTAACTAAAACTTACAATAACGACGTTGTATTTAAGTTAAATTTATTATATTGGTAAGATAATTATTTTTTTGAGGCTGCCGATGCGCTCGCAAGAGAGGGTGCAGGCATGCCAGCTGATCTAGCAGACAATACAGTAAACAAACCACTGGGATTAGTCAAAGAGGAGATTAATTACACGGCCAAGCAGCTTGCACAGAACAGATAGACAGAGTTGACAACCTGTAGTACATCCAGACAACTGTGGCCCACATTCGATAAAACGAGAACAGCAGATCTATTGACACACAGTCGGAAAGTCGTGAGAAATATTACTGCGGTTGTTACCGGACATTGCCTTTTCAGTAGACATGCCAAACGTATGCAAGTACCCACTAACGACTTCTGTAGAAGTTGCAGAGACGAGGAAGAGGAAGAAAGTATTGAACATTTTCTGTGTGAATGCCCTGGCCTCGCAAGAAGAAGGTTCACTGCTCTAGGTGAACCATTTTTCGATAGCCTGGAGGACCTAAGCAACTTACAACTTGGACGACTGAGCAGGTTTCTGAATAGTAGTGTCTGGTTTGAATAAGTTGATAAAATCCTTCTGCGGTGTACGCCGCACTAACCATCAGAGATATGATGAAGGTGGGTTCTACGGAACACGTGTGGTATCACAACGGACCTAATAGGACTACGTGAGACTGTTTGGTCTGAACCAAAGGTCTGCCACTCTAACCTAACTTAAGATAACTATTTTGAACGAATGAAAGGAAAGTCTGAAGCATATTAGATAAATTGAACTATTATATTATGAAAAAGAAAACACTGAATTAAGAAATATGGTCTATATACGCTCAAGGGGATATTTTTATCATGTCATAAAATGTCGGACAAAATTAAATTTTCTTTCATGTTATAAATTTTATCTATTGGATCCCTATATATTATGTGTTTACCGAAAAACTAACGACGACCGACGTATAATACTTAAGGTCTCGTACAGTATTGATCATAAATTTCGTTTAACTAGATTGCTCAGGCTGGCGTATTAATAAAAAAGGTTCTGATATTTTATATCCAATAGTTTGTTACTAGCAGTGCTTATGGGGTTCTAGTTAATTAGAAAAACGTCATGAAAGTGGCTTTGTTTGAATAACGAAGTCGTATCTACTCTCCAGAAGGGACATGATAAAGTAGGGTTAGGAACAGAAAGCCCTATCTTCGTTCTTACAAATAAATATATTATTTGTATGAATTGAATGTATTATTTGTATGTTGAATATTACAATCTACGCGTTTCGGCCTACAAGGCCATCATCAGGGCGTAAGGTCACTACATAAAGATCACAAGTAGGACGCACCCTAGTCAACAAATCAATTAATAAAACACCATTTTACATTAAAAAATACATTTACACTTTTAAAAAGGTGGAAAAACAACGACAGTCAAAAAATTTAAAATCAAAATTTAAAATTGCGCTGCATTCTAGCAGTACATATCGACTCAGATGAATAACATACTGCATTCTTAAATCCACTGAATTTCGGACATACATTTTTTTATTGTACAGGGACATTATTTTAAGTGTCTTACCCAATTGGCGACTTTGCTATCGACCACAATAAAAAAACAATTATGTATTCCCTAATAGCTTTTAGTGAAGAAGCCAAATTTGATGTCAAAAATCTATGTTTACAAATTTGACAGATACGACGCCATATTGGATTTTCTTAAATGGCAACCCTACCTTATAGTAAGCCAGCTGCATTCGCTTATTTGTTCCAACATTAAAAATGTAAGTTGTCAACATTTATTTTTAGCCGTTCCGGAGATACGAGGCTTCGAAGTTGGTGATTTTGTTATCATCGAATTTACAGAAGCTTTGAGATTAGAAACTCAATTTTTTCTGGAGATACGTATTTTTTTATGGCGGAGCCACCCATGCTATTGCCATATATGTCAGATGTCAAAAAATTACAAATACGACGCCATTTTGAATTTTTTTAAATGGCAACCCACATTTATAACTACGTCAGTAAATAGCATATCGCGGTCCGATTTCAAAAATATATAATTGTCGATATTTATTTCCAACCCTTACCGAAATACGACCGTATCAAAAACTGCATCGTACGATTATGTCTTTTAAGTTTTTGATACGGTCGTATTTTGGTAAGGGTTGGAAATAAATATCGACAACTATATATTCTTGAAATCGAACCGCGAAGTGCAATTTACTGACGTAGTTATAAATGTGGGTTGCCATTTAAAAAAATTGAAAATGGCATCGTAACTGTCATTTTCTGACATCTGACATATATGACAATAGCATGGGTGGCTCCGCCATAAAAAATTACGTATCTCCAGTAAAAATTGAATTTCTAATCTCAAAGCTTCTGTTAATTCGATGATAACAAAATCACCAACTTCGAAGCCCCGTATCTCCGGAACGGCTGAAAATAAATGTTGACAACTATACATTTTTAAGGTTGGAACAAATAAGCGAATGCAGCTGGCTTACTATTAGGTAGGGTTGCCATTTAAGAAAATCCAATATGGCGTCGAATCTGTCAAATTTGTAAACATAGATTTTTTTTGACATTAAATTTGGCTTCTTCACTAAAAGTTATTAGGGAATACATAATTGTTTTTTTATTGTGGTCGATAGCAAAATCGCCAATCGGGTGAGACACTTAAAATAATGTCCCTGTACATATGCCCACTCCGGGAATCGAACCCGGGTCGCCACGGTCGAATGCCAGTAACTCACCTCTGAGCCACTACCGCGGTTCAATTTTATTTATACAATAATTTTTTAATTTTCAAAATACAATACTACGATTTACTATAATAACCTCAATTAATAATCACACATCTTCTAAGAGCCTACAAAAACCATGCCTGTATAATGCCTTCTTTCAGGAAACTAGATGGCATAAACCCTGGAAGCAACTGTTGAGATTCGCATGCATTCAAAATACACGGCAATCATATCGAATGCCACTGCATTCATTAAACGCATCTTAGTAAAACAGTTTTTAAAAATACCAAAGCACATTTAAGTGAAAAACTGACAATTATTCATTATTTAGACAACACGTAATTTTGACCCAATCCATTTGTTTTATGTTTTAAAAACTTACTCTTCTTATCTTAATGGCGTATTTTTGGATTTAAATAATTTAAAAATTACCTTACCTATTACCTACCCTAAGTCCTAGTATAAGAATTATATTTTGAAAATTAAAAATATAGGCGTTTAAAAAATGTTGTAATATAAAGACAGTCATTTATTTTTATAACTTTTCATTTATTTATTATTAATGTGTGGTAAAATTATTCTATACTTAGATAAAATTGAAACGCCCATAAAAAGAAAAAAATCGTATAATGCAGTTAATTTTCTTCATAACTCCGGTTGTAAAAATAGTTACAAATTTGTGTTATTTACCGAAATGTTAAGGATTTATATCTCTATTATACCATGATAAAACAAACTTTTCATTGCCTTTAACTTTTCCGAGAAAAAGCTTAATATTTGCTTATATTTCAGTTAACTCCATCTAGCGGAGACGGCAAAACTTACGGATAAAAAACAAAAGCGCAGTTTATAGGGTAAATAAAGCTCTCTTAAAGGAGACTAAGTTTGTTTAAATCGATTATGCCAAACCGGAGTAACCGTGGCGTATTTTTAGAAAAAAATTAATTCCCCCCACCACTTTATTTTACTAGATCAGAAAAATTGTGTAGAAAAAAAAGTATTAGGAAATATGTAAGGATTAAGATACAGATACTTTTTATACCGGTCAATTAGTCAAAACACGATGAAATTCCTAATTTTACCCTTGGTCATGGCTGGTACGCCCCCTTCCGGGTATTTTACAAACTCTAAAATAATTTCCAGCATTTTCTCTTGAACACTTTTATCATAAAAAAATTTACCCGGATGCTGTACGATTACTAGTTTCTGAGATATGATCGGACACCATTCTTAGTTGACCACCCGGTACACGACGTGCTAAATTGTCTCTTGAGGCTTTTTTATATTGGGTGCAATTGCAAGAAAAATGGCCTGGAAGCATGCGCTTCGACGACGTTTTAATCAGCTGATGCACGTTTTCCCATTTAAAAACTGCATCAGCTGTTTAAAACGTCAACAAGGCGCATGCTTTCAGGTAATTTTTTCTTGCAATAATTGCAACCAATGTAAAAAGGCCTTTACGTGTGGCAAAATTTCGGGACTGGCGCGAATCGTATTAAAACCATCAATAATACGCAGTTGACTCTCTTCTTCAATTTCAATAGGAGTAGTATAATAAACGAGTTGTTTAAGGTGACCCCAGAAATAAAAATCCAATGGATTCATATCCAGCGAACGTGGTAGCCATGGGTGAGGTCCTCCTTTACCTATCCAACGAGAAGGATATTGTTGATCTAAATATTTTCTAACACGTACTACCGTGTGTGAGGGAGAGCGCCATCATGCATGAACCACATTAAAATTCTCGTTCTTAATGGCACTGCTTTCATCAATTCTGGCAATTCATCTTTAAGGAAGTTGTAATAGACATCACCAATAAGTCGATTTAGAAAAAAGTACGGTCCAACAAAGCTATCTTTTAAAGAAAATGTATACTGGTGATGTCCTTCGATGACAGCATAAGGATTAACTTTCGCCCAAATATGGTTGTGTAAAAATTTATGATGGCTTGTCTGGAATAATTCGCTTCATCTGTAAATAGAATTTTTGCCGAAAAATGTGGGACCTTTAAAGAATTTTCTTGAAACGAGTTACAAAAATTAACTCGAGCTGGAAAGTCTCCAGGCAACAAAGCTTGATTTTCTTGTACATGATAAGGATAAAGTAAATAGTCCTTTAAGATACTCCATACTGTTTTGTAACTCACATTCAACTCGTTCCCGATTTTCCTCGTACTAGTGCCTGGACATTCTTTCACCATGTTTAAGACCTCTTCTTGTACGGTTCTAACTGTTATTTTGCTTTTTGCAAAGCTACCTATTTCCTCTAACCTGAGGTGAAATCTTGTAAATGTTTCCGAACACGGTACTCGTCTATTAGGTAAACGTTGTACATATAAACGTCCCGCCTCTAGCGCATTTCCATTTGCCAAGCCGTACATAAAATGAATTTGAGCCATTTCTTGATTAGTAAACTCATCCATTATGAAAATTCTGTAATGTAGTACAGAGAAAACAAATGTGGTTGCCATGGAGCGAAGCCAAGCCTACTCGTATCCAGTGGCGGCTCGTAACGTAGGGCCACAGTGCCATGGCCCTACCTACCTGTACACCAAGCTTTTTATTTCTTATTTATAATTATGATTACCTTGTCTCCCTACGCTTCATTCTTTTTGTAAATGTGAATAATTTTTAATTTAAAACGTTGATATCTACTAACTATGCAAAAACTCCCAAATATATGGGTGACGCCGCGAAAATTCCTAGCCGCCACGCTGCTCCGGCCAACTCGGTATTTGGCACGATGTTAAACCCGTTAAGAGAGAGAGACTAACACCAATGAATATATCGCCCTCTCTTACTGGCGCATAGAAAAATCGAACTGGCCTGGCCAGATCCTCATATGATGTTTTATGTTATCGAGAGTGAAGAGTCCCAATCGGGTTAGGGCACTACTAGGCTATATAGTTATGCTTTCGGATTTGCTACCGCTACTAGCTGCTAGATGGTAGCTATTTTTAAAACGGGTTTGACTGTCGAGATATTGATTTTAAAATGTTTTTCTTTCAAACAGTTTTCACAATTTAACATAAATTATTTTTGTAGGCGAGTTCTGTTTTTGTAGGTTAGGTTTAGGTTATTCCGTCAGTGGATTATATTCCTGATTCCGGGTTTAGGTATATCAGTTTTAAAATGAATAACATGAAAGACTTTAGGTATGTTGTCTACCGAAAAACATTTTGTAAAGAATATTGGCATCTTCAAGAACAAAAGTGATTAAATCATTTTCAAATAAAAAAACAAAGACGTATGGAGTTTTCTTATAAGAAAATTTGAGTGTTTTTTGAACATTTTGTGTTATAAAAACTGGAATACCTTTTTAAATGCTTCATTTAATTAGTCGGTAAGTTTTTTTCGATTTTTTAATACAGGGTTTTACAAATACGGTGCATTAGCATTGCTATCTCTGTAACTATATAAGAGATAGAGAGTTGGTTAAATAGAGGTAAAGTTACATATTTCAATCCTGAACCATTTGTTAAAAAGACATTTATTTAAATTTCGATGACTTGCGGAGATATTCGAAAAATTTAAAAAAATGCAGGTTCGTATTTAAAGAAATTAAGTTGATATAGGTAGGCATCTAAAAAACGAACATCGTATCTGAAAAATAAAATGATTTTCTTGAGGAGCATAAAAAATTGTTTTGAACGCAAGTGCTCTTGATGGTTTTTCAAAATAATCAATATTTTGTCATATAGAAAATTAAAATAAAAATTAATTTTTTCGTTTTCTTTCTTGAATGCACCGGAAGTCATAGGAATTTTTTTTTAACGCATAATTCAGCATTGAATTATGCAACTTTACCACCATTTAACCAAATCGTTATCTCTTGTAGTTGCCGTAACGTGTAACACCCTGTATTATCATTAAAGATTTTTAACTTGATATTTTGGCCCCACCTGTATCGATTATCAGGAGCCGCCACTGCTCGTATTATTTAACGCAACATGATAAAAATACGAAAAATAACTAAAAAATTAAGGTAGTATTTTACCCAATGAATACTGTATTTACCTGAAGACGACTGGAGATGCTTACCATTTGAAACGTAGTGATTCAAACAAATAAAGACAATGCAAGTCCAAAACTCTACCGCCGTTCAAGAAACGTCATTGTCTCCAACCTTAAAACAAAATTATTGTTCATTCAGAACTGATGTTATTTTTAACGTTTAAATTGTTAAATAAAAATATTTTAAATTCCACAAATTTCGTGTTAGCGTTACTCTGAGCAATTATCAAAAATAAATGGTCCTGATATACGACTGTTTAATGCCTGATAATATATGAAGGGCTTTATGAACATAAAATGGTTAAATATAAATACAAACATTACTGGATACTAACAAAGGAATATATTTCAAATTAAATCTATATATTAAATATTTGTACTACCCGAAAATAAATGCAACCAGCCTAAAGTTTATATGTATGAAAGGACATCTTTTAAAAAACTTTAATTTATTAGTTAATTATTTGAAAATTTGCCAATGACTATATAACATATACAGAGTATCTCAAAATAAAGCGGTTGCGAACCTATGTTAGTATAAAGAATTTTTCTTAAAATCGTCCAAATATTATCGCCATTTCGGAGTAGAATTCAATTATTGAACACCCTGTATATTATCAAAAAATTAAATGAAGGGAAAACTTTTTAACGTGTAAGAAATAAGAACAATGAACGCTGGCAGATGACGCTTTCTAGTGAAGGAACTACCAGAGGTTTTGCGTGCCTGCCCATTTCAGGTTTCGACCTCAGTACATAGTTCCTACTTACATAATAATTTCATAATCTTAGTTAAGTTAAATTTTCAAAAAAAAAATCATAAAATTCTTGACTAATTTTTTACTGTAAGTTTTTTCTTAGAGTTATTAAAATAATAGTTACTTCCTTCAAACGGGAGCTATCAGCCAAATCTAAATCATTATTAAATTATAAGGTAGTAATTTAATCATGCCAGTTTAGGGGGCCAACTTTACCTACAATTTATGACCATATCTACTCGGCACGAGAACGACGAAAATTGAACGTTGTTAGTTTTTCCGTAAACACATAATAGGATCCAAGATATAATAAAATTTATGACGTGAATAGAAATTTAATCTTTTCTGAAACAAAAAGTGTTTCCTAACGTGAAACACGATGAAAATATTTTCCTTAGGACGTGACAAATTAATTTTCCTTTGGAGTTAGGAGAGATTAGGGGAATACCGACCAGTTCCTCCCCACTCCACAATATTTATTATTTATGGCAACACCTTTCTTATAAATTTTCTATTTAAAAAACATAATTTAATATTACATTTTATGATATCATTTTTATTACACCTTCGGGCGTACAATTTTCACCAAAATTTATGATCAAATCGGGTACGAAAACTTGGAAAATTATACGTCGGTAGTTTTTCCATAGATAATACTTAAAACCAACACAAAAGATTTATGACATGGAGGAAAATTAAAATTTTATGACGCAAATCGTAATGAAATTTTTGGCAAATTATAGTATTTTTGAAATAACCTGGAAACGGTTAACTATTTAAACAACTAAAACTAAGAGCTGACAAAGAGATACACAAACACAACGTTTAAATAAATAGATGAAAAAATAGTAACATTTAAAATATACACAATATATTTTAATGGTTTTTATAGTAAATTAATTTCTTTTACTCTGCAGGATTTTATTCGCCAACGAAGCGGGGACGGAAGATTAAATCATTATCGAAGAACTTATTAAAAATACTAAAACAGCATGAGGTAGACTTAAAAGCGGCATATTTTAAAAATATTTTACATTATACAGGGTGGCTCAAAAGAGTGTGGCGGACTAAACTTTTTTTAAATGGAACGCCCTATACCGGGTGTTGCATAATCGAGCGGGACATAGGAAATCCCATGTAATTTTAAATGGGGTCAATTATTGGATTCCCTAATTATTTTAGAGAAAAACTCAATTTAGGTTTATTAAAGAGCACTAAAACCCACATTCAAAGGAATAACTTTAGATATTTTTGATGAGCCCGTTTACGGGTTATCGCCGATTTCTTTTTAACTATTTCTCCTTTTTATGGCCCCGTATTTGCGGGCACCAGTCAAGGTAAAAGATGACTGTCAAATAAAGTTGTCATTTTTAAAACAAATGTTTTTTAAAAAATTCCCTATCCATGTTTGCTCTTTCAATCATACCAAAACAAAACTCCTGTCGTCGTATTTCGTCTCTATCTCTTAGCTCTTGGTGCTTTTCATATTTGTATGAATAATATTTATGTCGTTTCAAAGCTCGTAACGCTGTGGTGTGATCTAATCCTATGTCATTCTCAAGTTTCCTTGTGCTGATCTTCCCATCATTTTCTTCCACGCACAATAAAACTTGCAAGTCCCTATCCTTTCTTGCATCTCTTCTTTGTTCCTGCCTTTGCAAGTCCCCATCATTTCTTGCATCTCTTCTTTGTTCCTGCCTTTCTTTACATCTGCAGTTATTTATTACAGTGCCTTTTGTCTCAAATTTCTTGATAGTCCTTTTGACTGTAGATTTTGCAGGTATCGGTCTATTCGGATACAGAGCAGCAAACATGTCTGACACATTTTGATAACTATTTACTTGATAATACCATTTAATCATCAATATTTTTTCTTCAGAAGTGTAATTCATGGCTAATATTTTCGATGTACGAGTTTTTATAACAATAAAGCACACATTTCAAAATGACAACTTTATTTGACAGTCATCTTTTACCTTGACTGGTGCTCGCAAATACGGGGCCATAAAAAGGTGAAATAGTTAAAAAGAAATCGGCGATAACCCGTAAACGGGCTCATCAAAAATATCTAAAGTTATTCTTTTGAATGTGGGTTTTAGTGCTCTTTAATAAACCTAAATAGAATTTTTCTCTAAAATAATTAGGGAAGCCAATAATTGACCCCATTTAAAATTACCCGCTCGACGATGCAACACCCGGTATATTATATTATTTTCTAATTCCCTACAACATCCCACGTATATTTTGTATAAAATGTAATATGTCTAAATTCAATTGTTTTTAAGATACTGACGTTTAAAATATGGCATTTTCAGACTTTGACAGGTTGTAACATGGGAACGGCGCATCTTACAGAAAAATGGTTTTCACCCTAGCCTGTCAAAGTCTGAAAATGTCATATTTTAAACGTCAGTATCTCAAAAACAATTAAATTTAGACATAACACATTTTATAAAAAAATATACGTGGAATTGTATAGGGAATTAGAAAATAATATATTATATAGGGTGTTGCATTTAAAAAATGCGAGTTTATTTTTGAGCAACTCAGTATAATGTAAAATATTTTTACAATATGCCGCTTTTAAGTCGATATGTTATGCTGGTTTAGTATTTTTGACAACATCATTCCTTGATAATGATTTAATCTTTCGTCCCCTCTTCGTTGACCGACTCGGTTTAATGTTTTGTGTGTTTCTCATTGACATTTAATCTAATTGAATTCCTAACCTTAACTGTCAAATTTACGTCTACGAGGATACAAACAAAGTTTTCCGGATTACTATTAACAAATTATATAAAGAAGAAGATTACAACAAACAACAAATTATATGTTCAAAGCAATTAAAAAAGATAAAGAAGCTTTTATAAAATATAAATTCAGACGATGCAAGAAATTTTTTTTATTAGATTTTTTAAGATATGACCGAAAGCTGTGATTACAAACAAGTTTTTTAATTTATTAATCATAGCTGTTACGAAAAAAGACTAGCTGTGTCTCAAAAAAAAATAGAAGGCAAACAATTTTTAATTTCCTTACACTATCCTTATCCGATTAGCATCTAACAGCCGACAAAAACTTTTTTATCTGAACTAAAATTTTATACATTTCGTTCACGTGTATATCGTGCGTGTTATAGATAAAATAACGATTTGTCTCTACCCTCTGTTTTATGCCTGATATGTTTTAACATATTTAACACGTACAAAGATCAGTATGATGATATGATATATAAATCAAACAACGCAACGGTACAAAATCGCTGTCATAAACATATTTTATTGTTGACACAATATTTTTAAAAAGCTTAATCGACAATATCATGAAATTCTCAGGGGTTTTAAGACAATCCAACGCAATAATTTAGTCATCATCAGTCTCATAACTTAGTCTTGAGAGATACGTTTTTAGATTTAGCAGATTTTAGCCTAGTGTGCTATTATTATAAATATTTCCAAAAATTTGACTATTCTTTGAAAAGTGTTAATAACACTGTAGGACAAATTTACCACTACACAACACACAACTAAACAACACATATTTGTAAAAAAAAAAATTATAGGCATGATATGGGCAAATGAACATACAAAATACAGATAACAACATACAGTAGCGTATTAAGGGGGGCTGCAGGCCGCCCCCCTCTTCCGAGCCTAGAAGCTCGGGGTCTAAAAGTCTAATTGCAACCTTATTTTTCGTCTCATACTTGGACTCTTAATTTACATTTTTAAATAATGTATTCTTGGCTTAGATTACAAAGGTCTTGTAGAAAACGTTTAGTTTTTAAATTTTTCCTTCTAAAAGTCCTGTTTTTTATATATAGTAGCATATCGCTTTAGTTATTGATTTATGACGCAATTTTTTAGGAAAAAGAATGATATTTTATAGTATTTTTCTATTATCTACTTGTCTGTTCCGTTTTCCTTTTTTTAGAGCTGTTTTAAATCAACAAAAATACAACCCAATGCAGTAAAATATATTTACAACAAAAATTTTGGATTGACACCAATATTCATGTTTCACAAATATAAAAAATATTTTTTTTTATAAAGAGGCAGCTAAAAATAGAAAAAAACATTTACAAAAACAAATTTTAATTTATATTTTCCAAATTTGATAGTAGTTTCGCCTTTTTCACTGGGTACAATATCATAAAATACATGTAGTCCCGACTGTCCCTTTATCCAGAAAAAAGTCCTACTAGCCCCCCCTCCCCCCCCCCCCGAGCATATTTTCTGGCTACGCCACTGACAACATGTTGTTGGTTCAACAAAAGCAATTAAATAGTTTTGAATTGAATCTAAAGTTTAGACACTTATTTTGCGCTTCTTAGCCCGCCTTTTGAATGCAGCCGCTGGAGCATCTCTCTTAATAGTCCAGCATTAGTCGGCTAATATCTCACAGTTCCATGTTTCCTGATTTCTTCTTTCCAACTTTTACTTCTTCTTGAAGTACATTCCATTATTGCAAATCGAGAGGACAATAGTTCTGGTTTTTTCTTGGGCCATTCCAAATTCACCTCATTCAGTTTGACTTATTTAGTGAGGCTTTTAAGCGGAAAGTTCACAGACAAAATCGGAGTCTTGCGATGTTAATGGGCCGGTGACATCTTCCGGTATACCAAAGTTTGAATCCGTTGGATCATCATCAGAGTCAAGGGTGTACATTCCTGTGGTGGATTGTGATGGAACAGGCCTCGTCGCCGGGCGTATGGCGAATTGTAAATTTGGATACTGTATCGCTATTTTTTTTCTCCAGAAAGCCTTTTTTAATGGGAGATGTTAAAAACTGTAACGTGGTCTTTCGGTTCTTGCCAGATCATACAAACAGCGAAGGGCATCTTAGGCTTTTTTCCACTTATCCAGTCGCGAATGTTAAACTCACATTTGTAGCAGCAGATATGGGGAGCCCAATTTTCATCCTGTTCTCCAACTTTGCAGCCAAAAGTGGTAAACCTTTTTTATTAACCAAGAGTAGTACATTTTTGTTTCACAAATGTCACTTAACCACATGATATAACAAAAATGATCTGACTTATTTACAAAAACACGCGACATGTTGCTTAAAACTCTCTAACTTCTAAAATACGACCAGCTCTTGATCAACTGGTGGTTGAAATACAACTAACAATTTAGAATTTATGTTATAAAGTACATCTGGTATAATAAATCCAGGTATTCCTCATTAAATGGTCGAATTTTCCCATACTTGGAGGGGCCGCAACCGAGTTGTCTCACAGTGGTCACTTTTACATTACGGTTCGGAAAAGGTCGTAGGTAAATTCTCTCCCAAATTTCAGGTAAGCGCAAATAAAATGTTAAGGAAATAACAATCGTAAAAACTAGCTGGTGTCATATTTGTTAAATGATAGATGACAGCAACGTTGTCAGATTGTTTAAGAAACATGTAAAGTCAGGAAATAATAGTCAATAGTAATACATATAAACAAAAAAAAGCCCTGTTGAACAAGAACAAACTCGCCCCAATACACCGTTTGGAGCTGAACTGAGGATTTAAACACGTGCTAACCTACCTTAATACACCTATTAGAGCAGATTACCGATCCTCAGTTCAGCTCTAAACGGTGTATTGGGGCGGGTTAGAACTTCTTTAACAGGGAAATTTTTTTGTTAATGTTAATTGACTATTATTTCCTGACTTTACATATTTCTTAAACAATCTGACAACGTTGCTGTCATCTATCATTTAACAAATATGACACCAGCTAGTTTTTACGATTGTTATTTCCTTAACATTTTATTTGCGCTTACCCGAACCTCGGAGACAACTTACCTACCCTTGGGAGTAAATTTACCTATGGTTATTTTGACCTTTTCGTAATCGGGAGACAACTAGGTTCCTCCGCTTTAAGGGCAGGTACGTAATTATCATAATTAGCATGAATTTTTAAAACCGGAGCCAACTGAGACTTTTCCAAGACAGATTGTTAACGTAAGATTTTGCTATGTTGGTTTCGGAAACATTTTTGCTGTTACCCATAAATCTGATACATAAAGAAAAATCCCCTCAAAAAATATGTAAAACAAAGATATTTTCCATTATCCAATAAAAATAATAAATTAAATATTATTTATAAATGTTAACAATAAATTTTAATAATCAAGTTTCATAACACAAAAAGAACATTTTAATATTTAAGTTCTGAACACATTATAAAATTAGATAAAGCTTGTTATATTTACTTTAATAATAATTAACAAACCCCGAGGTTTATAAGCATATATTTTACGAGTAAATAAACGGACCCAGAATATGGGGTATGCTTTTAAATTATGGAGTAGATCTCTTGTTCCTTATAGATAATTTACTTAAACTTTAAATGTGTACTTAAATTACATATAATATGTAAGTAAGTTTTATTGTAAATATTTTCTTGTTAATTTAAAGGGATATTACATACTCTACCTAAGTTATATGTTTACCATAATAATATTATTATTTACTATAAAAATATTAATTTAAAGACCAGTTTTTATATTTTGTATAAGCTTTTTTACTTACAAGGGGGTGTTAACAAAGAAATTACCAAAACCGGTACAGGAACTCATATCAATCGAGCACCAGCCAAGTTGACACGACTAAATTAATTTTGATATTATAGGCAAACTTTCCGGATGTTTTCCGTTAAAACTAAAGCTCTTAGAGCGTTTTCACACGGCACCATATATCGCGCGCGACAAATGGTCGCAATATTGCTTTTACACCAAATTATGTGTTTTCTAATGAGCCATTCACACACAAGCGATATTAGAAAACACATAATTTGGTGTAAAGCAATATTGCGACCATTTATCGCGCGCGATATATGGTGCCGTGTGAAAACGCTCTTACTGATGAAAGAAGCTTTTGCGATAACATAACGTTATCACGTTATTAAATTAGACCGGAGGAAGCATGCCTAATAAGTAAAGGTGGTCATTTCCAACAATTTATATAAAAAAAATTTGTCATTATCAATGTAATAATAATAAATAGTAGAGCTAATTTAATTTAATTATTTTAATTAAGAACGGTGAGCCTGAAGAGAAAAACGCAAGAGACCATTTTTATGCAGAATTGACCAAGCTAATCCGAAATAATATCCACATGGAAAAATATCGGTGGCGTCCCACTTTTTTTCCAAAAAATATATAATCGCTTCTTCTTTTAAAGTTTTAAAAATTATTCTATTGGCGATAACGCTGAAACTAACGAAGATATCGAGCTGCGGTTTTAATATTTTTTTTAGCAAATTTCATCTACTTTTCGATTATGGTATCATAATTATATCGTATGATTTATTTTTTCGGAGTAAAATCAAAAAATGTGTTATTATTACAAATTGCGCCCTCTAGCGTTTTTTTTTTGAGAACTATTATGGATAACTAAATACGATCGGTGAAAGTGCATACATTTTTCTTTCAAACAGTCTTTAGTTTGCTAAAATCGGATAAGTCCCTTTAAAAGTTACAGCGATTTAAATGATTACACTTTCTTAGTAAAGTCGGCAAGCCAATGAGCATAAGACCAAAATGATGCATAATTGTCCAAACTTTTTAATGGTGTTATCAAAGATATACCTTAATGTGGAATTTTCGGAGATATGTAAAATTTTAAAATTTACTTTTCAATTACGCCCTCTTGTGGCAAAATAAGAAACTTAAAAATTATTTCCAAGATTTTCTCATGGCCACTTTAGTTATCATTTTTTTCCCTGAATTTCTATGCCCAGTAGTTTCCGAGATATGGCCGCTCGTCGACCTTAATGAATCACCCTGTACAGGGTGTTCCTTAATAATGTGCATTAATTCATGAACTCTTCTTCTTCATAGCATGACCTGAGGGAGAAACCGCACCATGAAATATTAGCATATCACTAATGAACACCATGTATTGCCGATCTATAATTTTAATTTTAAAAGTTTTCTTTACGTCTTTATGATTCAAAAACCATTTTTACTTTTATTTAAAAATGTTTAAATATAAACACCAAAATATTCCCCTAGGAAATAGCAGGAGGAGCTTCCACTTTAAAAAACAAATTTAGGACGACATTTTCACATAAAATGTAGTTTTAATAAAAATATAAAGTCTTATTTAGCTTTAGATTTTATTTCGCTCGAGGGAACACAAAAGAAAACGCCACGGAATTATTATACGGCAAAGAATTCTTATTTCTTATTACTTTATATTCACTCACCTGGCTCAATATGATGTAGCCCGGACGTATACAGGGTTTTGAAATGCACAAAAATGTTATTACTAAATTTGATATACAGGATGCTACAAATTCGTGTGCGTACAAGGGAATTTCGAAAACGGTAAGAGATACGAAGATGGTTAAATTGAGGCAAAGTTGCGTATTTTGGGGCTTAATAATTTGACGAGAAAAAATTGTAATTATTCCGAAAAAAAACACAAATTTTCATTTTTGATTTTTAATTTTGTGCGTTTTCATTTTTGACTTGGGAAAATAATAAAAAATGCTTTTCCATAGCCATTTTTATGTTCTATAAGGTGGCATTATTAGTTTTCAAATTCGGCGTTCCGTTCTTTAGAACACAACCTCAAGTCAATTTTTTTAAATACGGACCTGGAATTTTAAATACAGTTTTAGGGATTTCTAAGCTTTAGAAATTTAATACAATGTACAAGTTTTTGAAATTTTAACGTTTTGTCATCTAATAACACATTTTCCAAATACTTTTGTTCATTTCATTACGGTCCTGAACATTTAGAGCCAAACTAATTAGCAAAAGATTTATGATTTGAAAAATTCGTCCATTTTTACTTAAAGATGCCTGATATTTTGTAAGAAAAAATAAAAAACCCAAAGTCTCGGCCTCAAATATTTTTCTGTCTGTTTATTTTTGTGTTACATATTTCGCCTGAAACTAGCATCATCACCTTCTAAACAGTCAAAAAAATTAAATTGTTTTTGAAATAAACATAGGTACATCACAGTAACATAACTAGACTCCAGTTAACTTTTCTTCACTTGGGAGCATTATTTTTTTTCTGTTTTACAGTATTTCGGTCTAAGTCTAAGGCAAAAACCATAGGACTTAAGATATACGTTATACATATTAATAAAATAAATAAAATACTAATAGAAAATAAAATTATTTCTCATGCCTTAAAAACTTCCTAGAGTATTGTGACTGTAAATCTATTTGAATAAATAAACAGCCTAAACACCATAATTTCATGTAATGTAATGTCATGTAATTTTAATATTAAAGTACCATTGCGCCCAAAAAAAAACTGGGACAGCAAAATGTAGTTTAATCTCCCAGACTATTAGCTTTTTTTTAAAGTTGTCAATTTAATTTAATTTTGTGACTGACAGTGGCGTGTCAAAAGAAATATTTTTTGAAAGTGTTAACCACCGACCAAAAAGAGATCATTTACACTTGATTGAGAGATGGGCATCAAATAAGAAACATCGCGGATGAATTAGGGATTAGCAAAAATACCATACCGTGTTGTTGGCTAAGCACAAAATTGCAGAATATTGAAATATTGTAAGAAAAGCAGGTTCTAGTTGCCTCAAAATTTCGAATGACGGCCAAGATATAGAATTAATTAATTTTCTAAAAGATCATCCCTTCGAAACAGCAATAAAAGCTAAAGAAGAAACACATTTTTCCTGGTCTGGCTGATACAGCTAGAAGAATTCGTAGTTCAGATATAAAAAGTTGTTGTGCTGCCAATAAAATATTTTTGACCGAAGCAAACAAACAGAGAAGAGTAGAATTTGCTTATGAATATATAAATCAAGGTAATATATGGAATACCGTAATATTTTCCGATGAAAAAAACCTTTCAATCATGCAATAATGGGAAAATCCGCGTTTATAGGCCTTCTGGTACGAGATACGATGGAAGATATACAAATAAGACTAATCAAAGTGGACGCTTTCCTATAAACGTTTGGGGCTGAATTAGTGCAAGGGGCCCAGGAGTTTGCCAAATAGTGCATGGGAGGTTGAATGCACCATTATGTTACAACATACTAAACCAAGTTATAATACCATTTGTCGACGCAGTATATGGCCACGGTTTTATATTTCAACAAGATAATGCTCCTATACATAAAGCCCGCATGGTTCAAAATCACGTAGAAGAAAATCGAATTCGTGTTCTGCCTTGGCTCTCGAAAAGTCCGGATATCAACCCAATTGAAATGGTTTAGGGTGAGATGACAAAATTTATGTATAAACACAACTTCCAGCCTAGAACTCGGGATGAATTAAACCAAAGGATAATGCAAGCATGGGATGCAATAACGCCAGAGTATACGAGAAACCTAGTATTAAGTATGGCACGACGTTTAAAAGCGTTAATCGATAATAATGGTGCAACTACCAAATATTAAAAACATGTTATTATTATAAGGTTTAAATATGATTAAAATTTATTGGAACATAATATTAAAAAATTTTATTTTATTTTTGTTACATTTTAAAACACAATATGCGTATTTTAATTTTTCCTCGTATTTCTAAAAATGTGGTATTGTTGTTAAACCTTTTCACTTCCATGACAACTATTATAACAACAATGATAACCTTTCCTCAATAGATTTTATATATATTCCTTATAGTCCAGGAGCTACTCTACAACAAGGATTTTGCTGTCCCAGTTTTTTTTGGGCGCAATGGTACATCTAAAACTAATCGCCAGGGCCGTAATAGTAAAGAAAGGATAATGTGAAATACTAGTGATGTATTAAGTTTCCAAAGCTTAGAAGTCCTTAAAACTGTTTTAAAAATTCCAGATCCGTATTTAAAAAAATAATTAAGGATGGTATCTAAAGAACGATACGTCCAATTTGAAAACTAATAACACCATCTTGTAGACCATAAAGAACGGCTATAAGAAAGTGTTTTTTTTTCCCAAGTCAAAAATAAAGGTGCAAAAAATTAAAAACAAAAACAAAAAATTTCAGTTTTTTCGGATTCTCCGAAGGTATTCGGAATGTTTTTTTTCTTAATATTATTTTTTTAGATATTTATGGCTTTTTAATGTGTAACTAATGTTAAAATTTATTACCTAATTTTAGCCGTATTGTGTAACTTAACCCGTAAAACACAGCTCTTTTAAAACACTTTAGTCATTTAAAATTCGGCGCGCTCGCTAAGTTATAAAAAAATAATGGTTTGTTCTACTTTATCCCCGAAATGCATTAAACCTGGGTCGATCGACTTCCTACGAAACCGAACTCTTGTAACACTTAACATCTGGTCGAAATAATTTTTAACTTCTCTCATTTCCTTACCAACGATTTAAAAGGTTTTCGAATAAAACATGACCTAAAAATTTTTAAATGGATTTAATTTCTTTTGCAGTGAATGTTAACTTAAATTATTTTATAAGTTTTAAATATTATATAGACTAAAGGTACGCGCCTAGGATGTTGCTGGAAAAATGTAAGAAAGTTGTATGTCTTTGCTGGAGATCGAACCCGGGACCTCTAGTGTTTACAGAAAACGCGCTAACCAATTTATCCAACAAGGCTCTTAATTTCTCTAGCCAAAGCTAACGCAGCACTTCGTCCTTATAACGTATTTAATTTTTATGTTAGTTGTATATAAATTGAAATCTTTGAACGATTATTTATTAAGATCAGATTTAAGATCTTTAAACTAAACTGCTGGACAATTGCTTTCGAGTAAGAAAAATTTCGCCTAAATTTAACAGTTAATATTTTCTGAACCAGATATGATATCGACCTATGGTTTTGAATGGTTGATAGATTCATCCCTTGAGAAACAATTGCCAGTATTGGATTTTCTTTAAATGTCAGAAAATTTTATATACAGGGTGTTAAAGAAGACGATGTTTTTTGCTTCAATTTTAATGGCGTGTAACTTTCACAATAACATTTTTAAATTTTATCACTCTACGTCAATTGAATCACTGGTTCATAGCAAAGAAAGTAATTTGTCAAATTTTTGATATCTGCTATATTTTAAGAAATACCGATTTTTTTGGAAACCCTTGCTTTATTTCAACTTATTGGTAGCTAGATCTCACTGTGCGTTGTATCGTGCAAACTTTGCGAGTGATTCTTATACCTTATAAAAAGCTTGATTATGTTCAGTAACAGTAGTTGTACCTAAATATTATGATGTACAGTGGTGTACTTATAAACACTTGTATGTCTATGGTTTATAAGTATAGTGTTAGTAAGTTAGAAATTAATAAATACATTTTTTCCAAAAATTAAATTAAAAAATTTATCTTTGTTAAAATTTTGTAAACACACTGTATAATATACCTGTAATGCGATATGAAAAACTAAAAAATAGGTTAAAATTGACATAATCTAGGGGCGAGTACTTTCTAATACAAAACAATCGTGAAAAATTGTGAGATACTCATAAATCATAGACATATGGGATAAGTACGCCACTGCACATCATAACATTTAAGTACAACTATTGTTACTGAACATAATCAAGCTTTTCATAAGGTATAATAATCACTCGCAAAGTTTGCACGATACAACGCACAGTGAGATCTAGCTACCAATAAGTTGAAATAAAGCAAGGTTTACCAAAAAAATCGGTATTTCTTAAAATATAGCATATATAAAATATTCGACAAATTACTTTGTTTGCTATGAACCAGTGATTCAATTGACGCAGATTGATAAAATTTAAAAATATTATTGTGAAAGTTACACGAAATTAAAATTGGAGCAAAAATCATCGTCTTCTGTAACACCCTGTATATAAAATTTTCTGACAGTTAAAGAAAATCCAACATTGAAAATTGTTTCCCAAGGAATGAATCTATCAACCATTCAAAACTGTAGGTTGATATCATATCTGGTTCAGAAAATATTAATTGTTAAATTTACGTGAAATTTTTCTTGCTCGAAAGCAATTGTCCAGCAGTTTAAATAATTATGTGATTTATACATCCTTAAGCAATTTGTCTATTCTATTTATTTATTTTCATTCACATGATATGCAAGGGTTCTATTAATAGATATTTTGTAAGAAAAAAGACACAAAGTTTCGGCCTTAAAAATTTTTTGTTTTGCCTTAAACTAGCATCATCAGACTTAAACAAGAAAAGACCATTACAAATTGCACGGAAAATTAAATAAAAACTTTTCTCTTAAGAGAGTATTTCTCTATTCTCTTAGAAAATAGCTGTTTGTTTTTGTGTTTATTTTTTGACTCGACCTTTAAGTTAGACTTTGACTTTGGGTATCTCAAGTTAGAATAGGCAACCAACTGGCTTCGTCCTACGTTTGGGTTGGTATGGTTTTGTGCCTGTTATAATGTACTTGTGTTTGTTTTAATAACAATTTTAAGAATTATTAACTGTTTATGAGGTAATTAGTTTTTTATTTATTTTTCCGTGCAATTTGTAATTGTCTTTAGTTGTTTAGGTCTGATGATTCCAGTTAAAAGCGAAACATGTAACAATAATAAACAAACAGACCGAAAAATTTTGAGGCTGAGACTTTGTGTCTTTTTTCTTACAAAATATTAAATATCAGGTCTCTTTGAGTAAAAATGGACAAATTACTCGAATTTCTATTGATAGGTTACATATCCATTATAGCAAATACCTATTATTTATGCTAAATACGCCATTAAAACTGCAATTTTTCCTTGAATAATTTAGAAATATCCCTAACTGATATAGGAAGCAATAAATTTCTGGGATCCTCTCTCATATCTCCCATCTCCACTATTTACTTTTTAATTCTGAAAATATAAAATGAAAAACAAATAAAGGCATTTTTATAAGTATAAATAACCGAGATTTTTCCTTTAATACGATGTTTTTTTCGTTTTTAGAGATACAGACCTTTTTATGTTATTATCTCTCATTACATTTGTTGTTTTTTCCCCGATATGTTCGGTAAATTCCCTTGTATCCCTTACCGGCGAAGGTTTTTTTTAAAGATGTCTGAGCATTCATAAAATATTTTGATTAAAAAATATTTATTGAAAATAACAATTGATTTCAAAGAAGTTAGAGATAAAAGCAACAAGTAATGTATGACATTGAATTGAATCATAAACTCAGTAAACCTAGACATCCCACGTAAATGGACCAAAGCGAGACTCAAGGCCTCGACGTAAATGCCGAGAAGTGAAGTGACTTTAGATGGATATTCGCGCTCGCTTAAATTTTTACAGACAATGTGTGGCGTAACCCGTTAACGTTGTGGCCATCATCCACTATTTATGAGCGGTAACATTTTTACATTGAGCCGGTCCTCTTGGTTTAATTTATAACAACTGAATATATCGTAGAAATTCAAGATAAAATAAATGTTTATGGCTGACAAAGAATCAGATGTCTAAAATGTATTCAAACTCGGATTAGGTAATTTTTAAGACTTGGTTCTTTTTTTTTTTTTTTTTTTTTTTTTTTTTTTATGATAAAACACCTGCACTGTAGGAAAAATCCTTTAAGGCGCTCTGGGAGCGGTGCGTGTGCGAAGAAAGCGATTAACGTTGGTCTTGAAACGTTGAAGATTGTATTCATTGGGAAACACGACCTCAGGAAGATCATTCCACAAAGATGACGTTCTCCAGATGAAAGAATTCTTGAACAATGAAGTTCGAGGAGTACTAAGCTGAACAACATATGGATGAGCGGCAGCGGTTCGCCGTGTATTTCTGTTTTGCATTGCTCTAGGTGGAATCAAGTCGGCAATGTCAGTCGAACACCTGCCATGGAAATATCTGTAAAAGAGAGCCAAATCACCAACCTGTCTTCGATGCTCCAGGCTATCGAGGGTCTTGGTCAGCTCGGGGTCGCCGATCAGACGAACGGCTCTCCTTTGAATGGAATCCAGTAGCCGAAGGGTGTGCTTGGGTGCAGAGCTCCAGACATGAGAGCAATATTCTAATGATGGTCGAATCTGGGCTTTGTAGAGTGTCAAAAGTTGATGAGGTGTGTACAACCTTTTGGTGCGGAAAAGTATACCAAGTTTCTGTGCAGCTGCCCTGGCAATTGCGGCAACGTGATCATGCCAAGACATATTACCTCCCAGATTGACCCCCAGCAAATTAATAGACGGTGCCAGGGGAATTGCATGTCCTGCCATGACTATATCCGGTTCTGCAATGTTAACCTTTTTGGAGAAGACTGCTGCCTGGGTTTTCTTAGCATTAAATTCGACTTGGTTACTGTCACCTCAAGCCAAAATTTCTTCCAGGTCCTTGTTGAGGCACAATACTTCATGCTGCCTGCGAAGATGTGCGTCGGCAGCGGATGTTTGGGGAGTCAAGGTAAAAGATGAGACAAGTGTGCTGTCATCAGCAAAGCTATAAATTGGATTTTGGGTTTTCACTAGAAGGTCGTTAATATACAGTAAAAAGAGGGTAGGCGACAATATGGACCCTTGAGGAACACCGGCATTGATGGTGAAGGTGTCTGAGAGAAACCCGTCAATCGCCACTTGCAGAGAACGGTTCTTAAGGAAGCTGGTTAACCATAAACAAAATCCATTAGGCATACCGTAGGAGAAATTAAATCTAATAATTTGGTATATTCAATTCCATTAATTTTGGGACATGGTCACGAAAGAAACAATTCTAATTTTATCATAATTTGTTGTTTCTAATCTACTGGAATATTTTAAGAAATTTACCATTCAAAAAATAATATTCCGAAAAAAATTGCATTTGAAAATTTTCATCTTTATTTATTTACCTTCGTTAGGTTGAGACAAAATACATATTTCAAAAAAACTATTTCACAAACATTTTTTGAAAATTAAAAATTTTTTAAATAGTCCACTGTAAGTTGAGAAAATTATCTTAGGAAAATATATAGTATTTTATAAAATTTTCCAAAAAAAAAGTTCCAAAAATTTTTCAAATCTATTTAAAAAAAAATTTTACTTATCCGAATAACGAAGTTTAAAAATGGTATTTGTAATTTCAAAAGAAGTAGAAGCTATAAAGAGTAATAAGGAATAAATGTGGTTTCCCTTTTTATTTTCAACCCTTCCGAATTTTTTAATGAGATTTTATCTTTTCCAGATTTAGTCGGCAGCCCTGTGAAATTCGATAAAAGTGGAGATGGTTTAGCGCGATATGATATCCTTAATTATCAGAGATTACCTAATTCTTCGGGATATCATTATAAGGTAAGGACTTTCTATAAGTTTAAAGGCTCTTTCTTCGTTTTAATTTTCCAACTCGCCCAAATCAGGCATGGATTTGGGAGCATCTAAAAATAATCCAATGATTTACAGGGCAGTGCCTAAGCCCACGGAAATCTTGCCTTTGAATTAATGTAAATTTTGATTTTTTGTAGTGTATAAAGAAACATTTTTTGTGTTTTCACTTTTTGATATTTGATTGGGTATTATCGGTTGTTTGTATCAAATTTTTACGCAACTTTTTAGTTCAAAAACAATAATATAATAAACGATTATTAACTATGTACTATTGTGGCGATAAAAAACTGGGACAAGAGATTTACAAAAACAATGTAAGAAATACATAATATCCCCCAGACTATAAAAGGTGTCTAGAGCTAAAAAGGAAAAACATTCAAAATTTAAAAAGTAACCTAGGTTACATAATGGAATGTTTTGTATTTTTCGATACGGGGTGGTTAAATTTGAGAGACATCATATAATATGGATAAAGTAAATTTATTAGATTTTTTTAAAGTCAAATATTTTATAAATTATTATATTTACCATTACCACAAAATAATAAATAAAGCTAATACAGGTAATAAAATACATTTAATAAAAAGAAAAAAATTGCGAACACAAAGTTTGTCAAAACAACACAAAATTAATATTTGGTCATAGAACCATTTCTGTTTATTACTTTTTGGAGCCTTTGTGGCATACTTAAAACTAAGTTTCTACATAATTCGACAGTTATTTCATCCCAAGCTTGATTTATCCTATGACGTAATTCATCCCTGTTTCTAGGTTGAAAATCATGTTTATACATAGATTTGACCATGGCACCCCAAATGTTTTCTATCGGGTTCAAATCGGGACTCTTCGAAGCCCAGGGAAGAACTCCTATGTTATTTTCTTGGAGAAAATTTTGTACAATGCTCGCTGTGTGTATTGGAGCATTATCATGCTGAAATGTGTAATTTTGACCGTATACAGCGTTTACCGATGGTATCATCACTTCGTTTAGTATATTAACGTATACTGCTGCAGTTAGTCTTCCTTCGACGATTTGGCAAAGTCCTGGTCCTCTAGCGCTAATCCAGCCCCAAACATTTATGGAGAAACGCCCACTTTGGTTGCTTTTGTGGGCGTATCTCTCATCATGCCGCATGCCGGAAGGCCTATACATCCGAATTCTCCCATTATTGCATGACTGAAAAGATTTCTCGTCAGAAAATATAACTGTTTCCCATAAATGTATTTGATTAATATATTCATGTGCAAATTCTTACCTGCCCTGTTTATTTATTTCCGTTAAAAATTTTTTATTGGCAGCACAACGGCTTCGTATATCGGAATTTCGAACCCTGTCTCTAGCGGTATTTGCAGAACCTGGAAAATTCGTCTCTTCTTTTGCCTTGATTGCAGTTTCGAAGGGATGATCCCTTAGATAATTAACCAGTCTTCTATCATGATCATCAGTAGAAATTTTAGGGGGACCAGAACCTGCATTCCTAATAATAGTCCCATGTCTTGCTATTTTTTGTTTTGCCAATAGCACGGTATTCTTGCTTACTCTCAGTTCATCTGCAATATCCCTAATAGCAACACTATCTCGCAACCGACTATAAATAATTGCCTTTTGCTGGGGGGTTAATTGTGGCATATTTACAAATAATATATGATTGTATGTTTGACGAGTCAATCATAAAGTGACAATCTTTATTGACATGCAAATTTTCATGACATTTTACTGGTACCAGGCTTGATGTAAAATTATTCTTAATAGTCTAGGAGAAAATAGAAAAATTTCCTGTCCCAGTTTTTTATCGGCGCGATGGTACTAGGGAAGTGGTCTTTAATTTAATTAATGTGAAGAGATTTTTTAAATATTCATACGAAGAAAAGATCGAATTAAACTGAAAAGGTAGACCATTACTAAGTTTTAATATTGAAAAATCTGGCGCAAGTTACGCGCGCAACTTTAATATACAGGGTGATTTACGTTGAGTGGCCTATTAGAAGATCTCGGAAACGAGTAAACTTATCTTTCTAAAAATTTGATAGCAGGCATAATTGGCTTTGAGCTCTTAAAACATTATCTTTTGAGGTTTTTGTTACTTCCGGTTATACCGGAAGTTAATGCCAACTTTACTATTTCAAATGGAACACCCTATATATTATAGCATTTTTGATTACGTTATTAAAATCTACATTACTTTTGTTAATATTAATCTATTTCTATCTCTAACCGTTTTTGAGATATGAATTATAAAAGGATTTTTTTGTGTAAAAACGCTCCGAGAAGAAAGTTTAGTAACTCTGAAACTAATAAAGGTAAATATTTTAAATTTTGTAAGCTTTCAAGTAATACATAGATCTTTAGTTTAAATTACTTAGGTTTCACGTTTTTTATACAGGGAGTTCTTAAAATTGTGCCAATGTTTCCCTTTAAATAAATGTGCATAAGTCAATTTTTGCAAATGGAACACCCTATTTTTTAGCTTACTAACGCGTAGAGAATTAAATTTCCTATCTAAATGCCTTATATGTTACAATCCACATTTTTAGTCGTTTTGGAATTATGAGCAATTTAAATAAAAAATCTTAAAATTTCTGTTTGTGTTAATTCGACATTATTTTTGAAAATAAGGCTTCGACTGGGATTTTCGTTTGACTTTGAGCTTTGTTGCTAATTTGTAAAGTAGGCTTTGACCAAAATAATTTTAAAGTTGACACTTATCTTAGCCCTGTTGTCATATTCTAGTTAACTTATTTAAAATTACGTTCATTCTTGGTAATCGGAATAATAATTATAAAAATAATTTTATTTAAAAAAATTAGAAATAGCTAAGCAACGAACATATGCACTTAATAACAAATGCTAACATTTTGGTCAAAGCCTACTTTACAAATTGGCAACAAAGCTCAAAGTCAAACGAAAATCCCAGTCAAAGCCTTATTTTCAAAAATAATGTCGAATTAACGACTAAAAATGTGGATTGTAACATATAAGGCATTTAGATAGAAAATTTAATTCTCTGCGCGTTAGTAAGCTAAAAAATAGGGTGTTCCATTTGCAAAAATTGACTTATGCACATTTATTTAAATGGAAACATTGGCACAATTTTAAGAACTCCCTGTATAAAGAACGTGAAACCTAAGTAATTTAAACTAAAGATCTATGTATTACTTGAAAGCTTACAAAATTTAAAATGTTTACCTTTATTAGTTTTAGAGTTACTAAACTTTCTTCTCGAAGCGTTTTTACACAATAAAATCCTTTTATAATTCATATCTCAAAAACGGTTAGAGATAGAAATAGATTAATATTAACAAAAGTAATTTAGATTTTAATAACGTAATCAAAACTGCTATAATATATAGGGTGTTCCATTTGAAATAGCAAAGTTGTCATTAACTTCCGGTATAACCGGAAGTAATAAAAACGCCAAAATATAATGTTTTAAGAGCTCAAAGCCAATTATGCCTGCTATCAAATTTTTAGAAATATAAGTTTACTCGTTTCCGAGATCTTCTAATAGGCCACTCAATGTGAATCACCTGTAGACATTCATTTTAAAAAATGAATGCTGTGAAAGAGTTAATCTCCGAAATAGACAGTTTTGATGACAAAGTGATTACAAAATTTGCGAACAGAACAGAATCTAGAATTGACTTAGTAATTTATAAAAAATAGGTAAAAATTTTTTTTGCAAAAATTTTTACCAGGAGCCGCCACTGCTTAAGCCGTAATTGTATCACCAGATCTAAGACTCTAAACACCATTAAAACGTAAATAAATTATTGTCATACATTTTGCAATAGTAATCTGGAGGGTATTTATGCCTCTTCCAGTCAAGCTTTATGTCGGAAGTAAATGTTCGATTAGCTAAAGGCTTGTAAGAACCTACTTTGATTAAAAAAAATCCTGCCAATCAGGGCCTGGTCCAATTCCAGAAATCGTCCAATTTATTCCTTAATCGAACTTTAGCGTAACTGCTTATTTGGTTTAAAAATAAGTTTAGGAAAGTAAGAGTTTCAAGAAAAGTTGCTAAACTTTAAAGTTTTTTAATAAGGCCATCTTATGTTGTGAACCGTAAACCTTAAGAAATACATTGTATACATCAGGATATTTTTTTATTTAACTTGTGCCGAGAAATTTTGATCTTAAAGGCCTTAACTTTGAATTGGGTAAAGGTGTTGGTAATTATTTTTTGTACCGGGTGTCCCACTAAGAATGGCACTCGGCAGTATCTCAGAAAGTGTTAGTCGTATGGCTTGCGAATTTTTTTTTTTATAGGAAAAGAAATATATAAGAAATTGCTGGAATTTATTTATAATAATGTTTAACCTTCCCCCACCCCTTTATTTTAAAACTGACAATGATGTTTCATGAGTGAATTTTGTTCAGAAAGTCTCAAAGTATACGATAATACTACTTTCAATATACCTTAACGAGGCAACTTTTGAAAATACTGAGTTTTACTGATTTACCGTTACGCGCCCCCTAGCGACTGAGAAACTTGAAAATAATTTCCAGCCATTTCTTATGATCACTTTTCCTATAAAAAAAAATTTGCCGCAAGCCATACGACTAACACTTTCTGAGATACGGCCGAGAGCCATTCTTAGTGGGACACCCGGTACATAAATACCTTGGAAAATTCAAATATACCATTGATTTAAAAACACATACAAATTTGGGGTTTAAAAAGGTACAAAAAGTCATGTTGTATATGACATGCAATTTATTTCACTTAATTTATATTTTCCGAGCAATAGCTCTAAACCAGGACAAAATAAAAATAACAAACATGATACGTAATCATTACAAACTGTCCGACAAAAACAGGATTTATTGTTTAAATATTCCAATGTTGTTTTAAATTTTTTTCGTATCCATTAATGTTACGTTGCTGAGAACATTTGAAAAATGCAGTAGGGACAAAAAAATCTTAACGACACCAAGAAAATAGAATATTTATTTTAAGTGTTTATGAATAAACGTACAAAAACCCTAGATGTCTCTAGGATAAATTTAGGTACGCCTCAAACGAAAATGGCACGTTTCTAGTATTTTAGTATAAGAACTTAAAGATAACCTTTATTTAAAGTAAAATATGATGCAATTACGAGCGTAAAATCGGCATTTAATAGTATGATTAGTGGAACTGATACAATTATAGACCTTTAATACAAAAAATTGTCATGTTCTCTATTTTAATTGACAAAATTTCGATTTCAGGTGGTCGGAAAATGGTTCAACTTTCTAGAATTAAATCAAGAGTTTCTTATATTTGATCACAACCTGACCACAACCCCAGTATCAGCTTGCTCACTGCCGTGTGAAGTGGGCATGATAAAGAAGCAACAAGTAAGTTACCTTTCGGTCTAACCCAACCGCAACTAGTTTCCGCAAATACCGCAAACGTTAAACATTAAGAATCGCATCAGCACCGTGATGAACCTTAAAGATCAATTACTGTACATGAAATATACATAAAGGCATTTATGCGCTGGGATTTATTTTGCCAATACCTTTGCAATTGAGTAAAGACGCAGGTATTTTCTAGTTGTCTTTAAATTTATATAATCTGTATGCATTACTTTAGAAATGTGCAATAGTTTTTAATATAGCGCTTTTAAATCGAGTAAAAAAAAGATAAAAAGCCAGCGATAAAAAGTATCAGATTATATTTTTTTTTATTTTAACGCCTTTATTGAATTTACGCGTTACCTTTTGAATTATAGAGTAACATGATCCTATCACGTAATTTTGTACCTTTGTACCTACATTTATATTAAGCTAAAAATAAAATGCCAATTTCATAAAATAATTGGTATTTTCATTTTTTTTTTTAACACATTTGTTTGTTTGAGTTTTCAGGAGATTTAATTATGTAAACATGGTAATTCCTAAGGTCATACCTTTTGTGTGGGTATAAAAGTCGTTAAAATAAACAAAATTTCCAAATAACTTTTTTAAATAGTCCAAAAATAAGCGAAATATAAGCTTTCATAAAATTATAAAAATCCCAATCCAGATTGCTTATAAAGTCTGTTTACATACTGTATTTATTTATTTTCTAATGAATCCCGCAGTGATCCGGTTAGTCAGTTATCAACTAGTCGCGTGGTGTTTATGTTAAGGGAGTATTTTGTTATTGTAAATTGTTAAACGTGAAAATGGAACATTACGCAAACAATAAACTACAGCATAAAATATTGCTTATTTACGGGAAGTTGACAAAGTGCGGCTGCTGATTAGGATTTATATTATGCTCCGTCACGGTACAATGGTTACGTCGCGTGCCCACCGTTGTGTGAAAGAGATATTTTGATAGGCAGTAGAGTTTTGGACTTGCATTGTTTTTATTTGTTTTAAATCACTACGTTTCAACTGGTAAGCATCTCCAGTCGTCTTCAGGTGAATACTAGTAGTAGTAGTATTCACCTGAAGACGATTGGAGTTGCTTACCAGTTGAAACGTAGTGATTCAAAACAAATAAAGACAATAAGTCCAAAACTCTACTGCTGTTCAAGAAACGTCCTTGTCTCCAACCTTTAATCAGATATTTTGATAGTTAGACCGTTAAAAATAAAATATTAAACTAGAAATAACCTTGAATAATTAATAAAAATTGCATTAGTCAAAAATGTGTTAAAAAATTAAGAGTCATCGTGACAGAATTGGTAGCAGCAGCAGTTTGATTCCCTGCGGAAGCATAAAACTTCTTTAATTTCAAAAACCTTGTCTGCACATCGTTAAACGTTACTCAATTTAATACAGGCAGCAGAAACTTACATTAATAAATGTATTTCATTCGAATATTTATTTCCTGATGTTTAAAGGACTTTTTGCGTTTAGTAAAGGTAAAAAAACTGTGCCACCATTTTATTTAAATTGGCCCTGTTTAGATAATAAAAGCGATCAACCAAAATAGGCAGGTTCAAAGCTTAAACTAATCTAAGAAGAAGGAGGTTATAAATATACGAATAACAAGTAGGTAATCTGAATTCCTAAACACGGTCAAACTAAATGCCCTATTTTCTTCTATAAAATCTACTTTAAAGCCTGTCATTTGTAAACTGAGGAGACCCTAATGGGTGCCATTAGTTTAAATGACTACTTAACTATATACATATCAAATTAATTGCTTACTTGATGTGATTTTTAATCCTGGCTTATGAACCATAGACTGTTTTACAACCTGAGTTAATAAAGCGTTACTGGCTAAATGAAACTCTTTTACGTTTATATCGGTATTGTGAGAATGGAGAGGGGGCAGTAAAAAGCGTAGCTTGCTTAAATTTTTTTTTAAATGTGTCTATATAAGATAATACTAAAAATATTTTAAAATGTAACCGAGTGGATATTTCATAATCCTCATATTTACGACCTTCATTTTCTAAAGTTGTCAAGTATCTCGTGTTTTATTTACAACTTTTTTATTACTTTAAAAGCTCTATAGAGTCATTACGGGCAAGTTTGTAAACTTTGATATTCTCGACTAATCTGAATAAAAAGAAATTAAGGATATTTTTTTGGTTGTTTATTGCTTTTTATACTTTTAAAGGACATTATTGATATCACACGATGTACTCTATACACATATCCCTAAAC
Source organism: Polydrusus cervinus (assembly GCA_935413205.1). Classification (NCBI taxonomy): domain Eukaryota; kingdom Metazoa; phylum Arthropoda; class Insecta; order Coleoptera; family Curculionidae; genus Polydrusus; species Polydrusus cervinus. The sequence continues at coordinate 22,690,339 of OW284520.1, read as the reverse complement.
GTCCAGTCCCGAATCTGAGCCACTTTTTTTTCTTGGAATAATATTTATGCAACAATCTGAATTACTGAATACAATAAAAAAGGCTGAGTTTAAAGAATTTAAACAAATTTTATTTAAAACGGACCTAACGCTGGTTCATATTTAGTAAAATTACTTTACAAAGCCACATAGAAACACCAGACACCGCGTAGCTATTTGATATTATTATCTCTCTCGACTATAATTCCCTAAACATTAATTACTTACAGGTAATTGGCATAAAATTACCCATTGCGCTCGGTTACCACGAATGACTCTAACCTTTTTACAGGGACCTTTCAAGCTAAAAGGAATAAAATATCACCATAAATTTAAGTGTTTTCTTTTTATTCGGGGCTATATTTTTAGTTGGGTTGAGATTAAAAGCATCACAGTGCTAAATCTTTAGAAACACTAAAACTCGGGATTTTGAAGTTCGGTTATGGTAAGTAATTTAACAGAATCCCATTCTAGTCGACTGTCAAACCACATAAACTGGCAATTGAATATTCCAATAAAGTGACTTTAACAATTCTTTAAGTTAAACTTCGACAAAACTAAAAAAATATTGATATAGGTACTTTAAAATCTTTAAAACATTAAGTAGATTCGACCGCTTAAAAATTTGTCACGTAAATTGCGGCTCTTTTTGATCCAAATTACATAAAAAACTAGGTATTTAAGATATTGAATTCCGTTTTCACCAATGGAAAGGAGTTATCTATGTGGATGTGCGAAAGCTTCACGCAAAAAAAAATGAGAAAAAAAATATATGTCAATGAAAACCGTGGTCGCCTAAGAGTGCCTGATTTCCCCTACCTCTTGTATCTTAGAAATCTATTGTTTCTAATATAAAACAACAAACCCTGTAGTGTTTTCAGTAGTTTTATTTTTAGAAATGCCCAAAACACGGCAAACATTACAAAAACCATAAAAATTATTATTTCATTTATTAGTATTCTTAAAAATATTTAAAATAATTTATTTTTAATGAAAATGACTTTCGCACACTCCTGAGTGTGTAAACTCCAAATTTAAAAAGTGTTTAAAAATCCATCAATAAACATGGCCAGGATTCGGGTCCATTAACTATGTAATGGTTAAAAAATTACTTTAATTTCAAAAGCCCATATTTTCATCAAAATTCAATCAATCCGTTCCATTTTTAGTTTATTGGGTAGGCTGTCTCTTGGACCACTACGTACAGTGTGTGTGGTTGGTTGGTTGGTTTAAGGCGGGGGTTGGGCGTTCGGCCCAAGCTTCTTGCACTGCAGCCTAGTGGCTTATTGTGCTCCCCTATCTTGCTAGAAAAGATTTGTTCCTTTTATAAGGTCCAGCAAATTCCTACCAAGTTTGTCATGTGGGAGGTTATCCCCACATTGAATGTCTCCGAAGATTCTGAGTCTTCCTCGGGTCAGTGCTTCGCAGTTATATATGATATGTGAGGCGGTTTCGTCCTCATCGCCGCAAAGCCTGCATTCAATGGGACCATTGTAAATTCCTACTCGGTGTAGGTGTTTTCTTAAGCAGTGGCCTGTTAGTAGGCCGACCACTTGTTTTAGCTGGGTGCGCGTTAAAGGCATCATTCCAGTTGATAACTTTTTGGAGGGTTTTCCAATTGTGGCCCTCGCTTGGGTATGACCAGGTATCCTGTTCCATCGGGACAGGTGTTGTTGTTGTGCCCACCTGTCTGATGCTGTTCTGGTTGCCTGTTTTGATATGCCAAGGGCGGGTTCAGGGCCCCTGAGTTTTTGAGATGATCCGGCTCTTGCCAGTTCATCGGCCTTTTCGTTGCCTGCTATCCCTGAGTGGCCAGGAACCCATAGGAGTTCTACCCTGTTGTTCCTTGCGGCCAGGTTTTTCAGGTCGTTTAGGCACTCCAGTGTGATCCTCGATTTGAGTCGACTGGAGTTCAGGGCCTTGAGGGCAGCTTGGCTGTCGGACAGAATGTATATCTCTTGGTCGTGGTAGCCCTTTTCGATATTTTTCTGTACACATGCTTGTATAGCACGTATTTCTGCTTGGTATACTGTGGCGTAGTTTCCCAGGGGAATGCTGATTTCCATTCTGGGTCTTTCCCCAAATATACCTGCGCCTACTCCGTCGGCCGTTTTTGATCCATCAGTGTACCAAACCAGGCCCCTATCTAATGACGGTGGTGTCCCTTTTGACCACATGTCAGAGTGTGTGTGACTTTACTTTATCTTTTATTATGCACTGTAATGGCTAAAATATTAAGCTGTGTAAAATTTGCTGATTTTAAAATTGATGTTTCTATAATATGATGCTATGAAAACTGAATTTTATTATTGTGTTAGTTACAGTTAAAGCTGTAACCAACACAATAATAAAATGCAAAAAAGACATCAAGTGAAGCCACAAATATTGTGCTTAGTGGTCCAGTAAACTGAAAATGGAACGGATTGATTGAATTTTGATGAAAATATAGACTTTTGAAAATCAAGTACTTGTTTAAACATTCCATAATTCAAGGACGCAGTTTAGATATAATTTCGCATGGAGCTAGTTACCTCGGAGAAGAATTATAATAAATGTAAGTTGGATTCCTTCAATATTTTAAATTGACTCAAAACCAAACTTTGGCAATCTTCCTGGGTAATAAAACACAAATCAACAAATTGATGTCGAATCGAACATTTCAATTATATTAGGTTTTCAAATCAATTTCTTATCATGGCAAGTTCAATAATAAATTTGAAATACAACCATTACAGTTTTGAAATATTAAATCCAAACCAATATAAGCATAATACAAAAATTAGGTAAAATATAAGAATAAGAAAAAGGATTTCTTTATATAAAATACAATTTAAATTAATACAGATTTAAAAAATTATTCAACAGGAAAATGGAGAAAAAATAAAGACATAATTTGAAAAATTGTTCATCATAATGTCATTGAGGTAATATTTTTTTTCCATTCGTTGATAAACTGTTCCAATCTTTTTTCGTCCCAGGCAGTGAAAAAAGGCAGTAGCTATAAGATAACACATAATTTTATAAATCAAGTCTACGGAGCTGAACGAACACGAAGCACTATGGGATAAAAACCCCAAAACGTGATAAAAATATTTCAAGTTAAAGTAAAATCAACAAAATCACTTTTTAGTCTGTAGACATGATGTGATCATCTTTACTTAAAATATGTGTGCAACTTTAAGGAATTCGTTTTTTTTAATGGAAATATATTCGGGTAAATGTGAATGAAGTTACTGGTAATTAAGGGTTTATTCTATTATCATCTAGCTAATATTCGTCTTAGAGTAAATGACGTAGGTTCGATATAAATATTTTTTATGAATATTTGCATTTCTTATGAAAACGTGAACATTTAAAGCTTAATACTGTTCGATATACAATTAAATTTTACATTTGTTACTGACATAAAATACAGAGTGTTACATTTAAATTAAACAAGTTATTGCCATTTTAAACTTGTTATTATTTAGTTGTACCTTTTGGACACCCTGTATAAATTAGGAAATTTAGCGCGACACAAAACTTAATCAGTTAGTAAACTCCAGGGTTAATTTGTTTTGAAAAAGGTTAAAAATTGTCACTATACTTTCACAAAATAGGAAATATTTCAAAACCCGCAAGTTTTAAGTACAGTAAATCTCGATGAAGCTCATGTTTATTTTGATCGTAAAAGCCGCAAATATACAAGGCATTCATTTTAAAACATACAACGTTGATACGTCTCCTTATACATCTTCAACAAGCCGCTATTCACCCCGAAAATAAAATGTTTATCGAAAACAAATAATTTAGCTATAATATGTCGTGTCGGATAACCCTCTACCATTTTAAAATCAAAATACAACAAAATATTAATTTCCATCACAAATTTTAACATTTTTCCCATAGTGTAAGGGTGTATTTTCAGCAAAATTTCTTGAATTTTCGCTATACTTGAAGGGGTGATGAAAGCTATGTGTAATAGTTCGTAACAGATATAAAAGGTATAGCATATATAAATTAATAATGAATAGTTAAACTAATGGCGTATCATATATACATTAATTGTGAACAGTTACACGAACTGGGTACTGATGTTATATCATAAATTACGAACAGTTATGCTAATAGTATGCCATTAACGGAAAGTTATTTTAAATCATTAATGGGTTAATTAAAAACAAGCATACGTATAGTATGGCTATGTAGGTTATTAAAGAAAAACAATAATATTTTATCAAGTGTTAATTGATTGAAAGGGCTAGAAGGCAAAAGAAAATAGAAAATCATTTCTAAAATTTGTGTAAAAAAATATAGTTTACCTAGAGTCTCGTTTAATATTAAATTTAGACGATTCGATGCACAAGATTGGGGTCGAGGTTATTATTAGATTTTAAGAGGTTGTTAAATAAATTAAATAAAGATAGTCCCGTGGAATACAGCTGATCCAAAAAATGTCTTACAATATTTCCACAACATTTAATTTTTTAGATATTTGAGAAAATCTGTTTTTTGATAATAATTAGTACACTTGCCACCCTATTATATTAATAGGATACTTTTATTGTGTGGAATAACCCAAATTTTAGAGTGCATTTTATTTTCAAGTATTTTTACATATTATTATTGTCTGTGAACTAGTAGAAGTATAAATTTCTCAAAAATTCATACAAACATTAAGTAAAATGATCGGGTATTTTAATATAAACAAACCAAAATTACTTATCAAATATCACAGAATTTATGTGTTATTTCTTAAGTTTAATGGAAAAGTAAACAAACTTTTTACTATAATTCCACTATATTTGAAATTTTTAACAAATTTTATTTATTTGACTAGTTTCGCTTTGGTAAAAAATATTCGTCTTATTATTTAAAACAAAAACCTGTTAGTTTAAAGGTTGGACACAATGACGTTTCTTGAACGGCAGTAGAGTTTTGGACTTTATAAACAAATAAAGACAATGCAAGTCCAAAACTCTACTGCCGTTCCAAAACATGTTACTTAAGTTAAAGTTGCTGCTATATCAAAATAACTGAAGAAGATAGTTCTAATCACAAACTCATTAAGATCAGTGACTTATTAGCTTGTAACAGAAGATATTACTGCCAAATTATTCTAAAATATTTAATTCAATTTAATTATAAGTTTAAAAAAAAATGGAAAAACTGAACATAATATTAAAGTTTACTTGGATAAAAGAAAAATCCAATATGGCCGCCATAAAAAAATAGTTCTGTTGAGTAAATGTAAAATAAAGGGCAATCTGGAATTTCAATCAATGTCAAAGCATCCCTGTCAAAAAATTTATAATAACCGAGATCCGAAGCATATATACATATATATTTATATTTTTTTTTGTAATAACACTTTATTTTGAAAATAAACTAAATAATAAATATGGGGACTGATCCTTTCAAAAAAGTGTTCTTTAAATTATTTAACTAACAGCAAGAAAAATAGTATCAATTCACTAAAACTTAAATTAAACTTTTGTCATTTTGTCAGAAGACATGCATTCTAGTCTTTATTCGGTGGTTTCACGCTGTTATTGTCATTTTTCAAGACGCTAGTTTTCGTGGGGCTCATTTTTCAACTTGTACATTTACCAGATTGCAGAGACTTAAACAAAAAGGAAGCGAATAATGTTCTGAAGCTATATCAATTTAATTTGACAATGATTTAAAATGATATTATGAAAAAATGTTTAAATCAAAATATATAAATATAGTCAAAAGGTAGTTGCACTGTGGATAATTCGGAAAATTCAGTAAAAAACTAAAAATGATAATTAAACAGTGGTTCATTAAAAGAATATTGACTTTAAAAAAAAAATATGGTTATCTTTATAAAGTTAGTGTCAAATCGATTCCTGAGCATCTTCCTAAACTCAATTTTTCTTCCAGGGTGATACGTGTTGCTGGATTTGTGACAAATGCGAAGAATATGAGTACGTATTTGATGAATTTACTTGTAAGGATTGCGGCCCTGGTAACTGGCCATATCCGGACAAAACGTCTTGTTATCGTCTGGAACTGCAATATATGCGATGGGATTCATTATATGCAATTGTACCAACGGCTTTTTCTTGTCTTGGAATTGTCGGAACGTTTGCTGTTATTGGTAAGTCAAATGCTTCTTTATATTTGATGGTAGAGTACGCACGATATGATCTTGATTTAAAATTTAATTAGCCTAAAAGAAACGCATTTAAAAGTAGTTATTTTGTTTAAAGAACATCATATTTCTTAACATACTATCAATAAAGAGTAATTACCTTTCTACCTTCTCCTAAAATAGTTAAAAGAATATCAATATCATTCAAAGTTCTAACAGATAATTACATTTATTTTTCTAGTAAACCAATTTATTATAATGTTTTTAATTACATTGTTCCATCGTCCAACAATAACCGTAATAATATAAAATATAAAATAAGATGATTTATTAGTTAATGTTTCTGATAAAAATGTTTTATGACTGTTGGGACATTTTTTAAGTTGGAACTGTTGTTATATTATTAATTAAAAAGACCTGTCATGTCAGTATTATTAAATTTTATTGGACAATAATCATTACATTAAAAAAACAAGTAATATTAATTTAAAAAATATTATATAGCAAATAAGACCTAAATAATTATTATTTCTTATTATTACGATAGAAATATAAATATTATATGTTATATTAAAGAGAATAAACGTCGATTTTTGTCTCTAATGATTTAAAATTCCATTTTGATACGATAAAAACCCAAAATAATTTATCAGTCGAATAAGACTGTAAAGAATACCGCTTTATATTCAATTTTTCTCAGACATGCCAGAAACATAATTTATTATTATACATTGTTGAACAAAAAATCGCGATAAACGATTTTTTTTTAATATTGTGAAATATTTTTATAAAAGATTATAGGAAATGATTCGGATTCCAAAATTAATTAAACATAGAGAAAATACAGTACTTAATATATATCTTTTTTCTTGAGGGCCCATCCGTGCGCCGGATGCACTTAGGCCAGGTTTGGCTCATTGTGATCACCCTCTTTGGTTGTTACACCCACTCCGTGATCCCAGTTCTTTTCACTAGTTTGTGTAGGTCAACTGAGAAGAGGGTAAGGATGTCCTCTGGTTCCAGTTTTGGTTGCCCGAGTATTTGTTGGCACTTCCGATCTAGTGACTCGCAATGGCAAACTATGTGATGTACTTTTCCTGACTTGTCCACATAAACTGCGGTCAAGGACTCCATGGTACAGTTGCATTCTGTGCAGATGGTTCTTGACAGCCATGCGTCCTGTCAGAATTCATGTAATGGTTCTCATTTGAAAGAGCTGTTTCCCCAATGAAGCTTTTACCTTCATCAATTACGACGAGTAGTCATAGCGAAACCTTGTATTTATGTGGTCTGATCTTATTTCTAACTCCGGTCCACCTATAGTCTCACAGGTTTGTGTCCAGTTCTCTGCCTGCCGAGGAGCGGCATCGAACTCTGTAGTCTGTAGAGTCCCATTCGTGCCTCTCCTATTATCACCAAGTGAAGCGGAAGAAGGTCTGGGATGATCTCGATTGCGGGTGTAGGGGTCGATTTCATGGCCCCTGTTGATATCGTGGTTTCCTGCTATACCTTTGACTACCATACCACTGGTGTACAGGCAGTACACCAGTTTAGGTGAGAGTCCCCATGTTTTTCCGTAGAAATTATAGATATTTAAAAATTTAATGTTAGAACAGGAACATCGTCAGAAACTGATTCTTTTGTTCCTTAACCCATATAGCCCTGAAACTATTTCTTTTAAATCAAAATCCTTCTTTTAAGTTCTATTTGAAAAATACCTTGAAGGTTGGAAAAAAGTATTAAAAAAAATATGAGACCCATGGATTGGCTACATCTACGTGTCCTTTTTAGAGATACCCGTAGCGACATCTAGTTTTGGATAATTAAATTTAAAAATTTTGGAAATGTATTGGCCTTTATAAAGGACGGTAGGTTCATATGGGTTTGTTCGGGTCTGTCTGGAATTAAGGTGACAGAACATCCTTTTATATGATCTACTTAAACAATAGTGGTACTTATTATTGTCAATACTTACAACAGATCTGCTTATTATTTTAAATTATAATAAAAAATATATTTACTTCTTTAATAAAAAATTAAACTGACATTAACTACAAAGCGAGAATGACTAGAAAATGATTTAAAATATATATATTTTTTTTTAATATAAACCGAAAATGGAAAAGATATCTTTACTTATTTGTATTAATTCCATTTAAAGCAGTTTGTTGTCCTTAAAGAAAAAAATTTGAATAAAAATTTAATATTTAAGTCCTTGTCGGAGATTTTCTTGAACTAATTTATAAAATATTCACAAATTAATCTGTAATTAAGGAAATTAAATAAAGATTTTTTCCATTACATTCTCGGGATATTTATTAAAATTTTATTCGGAGAGGAATCGAGATAAAGAAAAAGTTAAAATTTCTATTTTTTTTTATAATTTATGTAACTAGAAAATGTTTCTTCTTTTTACAGATCCCATTCACTTGCCTAATATTTCCCTGACAAAGTTTTCGAAGTAATAAAAAATGCCCTAGGCGACTCTGCATGGCTTATACACTTTAAAATTACATTTTACCTCATTTTTTGCTTTCTTCGTTTAGTTTTGGTCAACTTCGGTCACCAAGGATCGTAAGGATTTGGCCTTAAATCCTCTCGGGAAATTTAGGGATGTGAAAAAGATAAATGAATGACTTAATATAAAGAAACTACATTAATAAGCATATATCATATGACATGGATACAGGCCAGAAAAAACACTATTTTGTGTTCAATAAGGATTAAATTTATTTAAACGTTTGCAGTAATTATAAATAGAAGTAATTCAATAAACTAACCAAGAATTTAGGCATATTTATCTCATATTTACAAGATAATATATTGAATAATAAACATAAAAATAATTTAATAAATAACGCATTGACTTATCCTTATTGTTAATTTCTTATCGCTGTATTTCAAGCATATTTTTATACATAATTTTAATATGGTCATTTAGAAGTTTATATCAAATCTTTCTAAATTTATTTTATATCTATACTAATAACCTCGATTATACAATATAAAATTTAAATTGACGTCGTTATTTTTCTTGAAAACTAAGTTAAGCATATAAGCAACCAGATTGTCCAAGCGGTTAATATGTTGAATTTACTTTTGAAATGATCTGTCAGCAGTCTTAGATGGTTTAGGTATATTCCTTAGTTTTAAATAACTATTAAATTAAATTTTCCAGAGATATATTTCTTGTCTTAAGAGTTTTTTTTTGTTTCGAATAATTGTAATCTTACTCTCAGAAAGTATATTTTAAAGCGAGTTAGAAATATTATGTTAAAATATATTCTCTATGGCTTTAAACAAAAAAAAAAGAAATATGTATTTTTATAACAGTTGACAGTTTAGGCATGACATTTCGATGCCATGTCTATTGGGAAATTACAGGCCAAAAAGGTAAAAACTTTTTTTAATGGATTTTACAAATACCTCAATGAATCTAAGTAGAATTTCACCCAAAGAAAATTTCTTTATTTTGGAACGAAACATTAAAAACAAAGTTACTTTTTCTCTTTCAGTATAAATTATGATAATTTTGCTGAATTTTACTTCTTTACTGCCTGATCCGTATGAAAATTATTGTAGGGGAACCGGAAAATACCGTATTTTACAATCTATTTTTAACATCTCCTTTTAGGGTTTAAAACATGCTTATATCATTCTCAATTTAGAATTGCTGATAAACTCCCGGACAAAAAATATCGGCATCCTGGATTATTTGCTAGGTTTCATCCTTTATAACTTTTTTGTTTTTAATCCGATTCTTACAGTTCTTCCAACATATTATAGATAATTTCTCTAGACATTTATGTATGTATTTTAAATATAAATAACCTGTGCTATGAAGCAATATAATACTAGAGTGTATACTCTATGAAAAAATTAAGGCTGCTATGTTTTATGCTAATAATGCCTAATTTCTTTTTATTTTTTGCTATTCAAAATATATGAACCTAGTTCCTAGACTCAATCGTATTCACCCATTAATCCTGCGATACGACAAATCAAAAAAACAATTGACAAACTAGATAAACAACAGCTGTATGCATTGATTTGCTTTATGCATGTGTCATAATTGGTGCTTGTTTATTGAAACCATGGTTATTTGAAATCCAATATGAAGGATATGCACATTAACGCCAGAAGCATATATAAGGGCAATACAGTGATTACACAAGTCGACAAATTTAAATTTTTGTAAAGTAACATTGATGAAAATAGGTTTGTCTAAAGTATTTTAGTGTCCTAAATCCGAAAATGATAAGCTAATTACTGTAACACGTACAGTTTTTTTGTTATTAGGGGTGGGTGGTGTAGAAAAAAGGAGACGACATATTTTTACAATCCAATATATTTATTAAATATAAAACATATAAAACATGTGGCATCTATGCAAAAACATTACTAAGGATTGGTTGTTATGTTAATAAAAAATATATTGCACAAGGTATGATACAGTGACAAAAACGTTCAATTTTTCCTTTTGTGTTCTGTAGCATCATCCCTTTTTAAAAACCAACAGTAGTCGCCCAACATAGATGGGTTCCAGCGTCCCTGGTATCTTGTTTCCATCGTCCTGATGTCTTGGTGAAACCTCTCTCCTTATTCGTCGCTTACTGCAGCCAAATTTTCCGAAAAAAAAACTCAAATGGGAGTGCAAAAAATGTATTTTTAGAGACACGCGACACCCTAGTAATTCATAGGTTTTCAACAGTTCATCTATGTCTTTTATAGTCTTCATCTTTCTTGTTGCCCGGAAATACTTTCACTACACGTACAAAACACGTCCAAGCTGTTCCAAGTGTTCTTTTGTTGCCGTACTGTCCCACAGACACAAAAAACAGCAATACTTTGTGAAACCCCCTTGAAGTCCTAGCAATATACCCATCACTCTTAAATCTCCACAGATATCCCACTGATACTGTTCATATTTAACACGATTTAATATGGTTCCTAAGTTGTCATAAGTTTCTTTCATTGTCACTAAATGGATGGTTTTTTGTTTCCATTATGAAGCAGGACTGCTTTTAGGCTGTATTTCGACGAATCTATGAATAAACGCCACTCGCTAGATCATGTTCCATATTAAGCTCAATTATTAAACCATCAATACCACAACAGACACATAGCGACCTTTCCATTTTTAAAAAACTTGATAATGTTACATTCCCTTTTCGGTAAAGTAAAACACTTGCTTTTTTATCTAACAAGTTCTACTGTTGAAGTGTGGAACCAAGAAGTTCTGATTTTTGTTTTGATAATCCTAGGTTACGTACCAAGTCATTTAATTCATAAATGTATATAAAAGAGAAGCAGGTACTTCAAAATGAGACGGGCTAGGCCATTTCTGGGAAAAAGTGTTTTAATAACTTCCTAAATGAAACGCAAAATAAGCATTCTCATGAATGTTACAAAAATTATGTCGACTTGTGTTATTATTAGCAGTGTGAAAAAAAATATTTTAAAAATAAATAATGGTGGAATTCCAATATTAATCGAAATAATCAAATAAAGTCTATTTCTGTCAGTGACTCATCGCATTTATATAGAGTTCAGCAGCGGGTTGTACGAGGTGAGAGGGAAAACAATTCAGAACATTGATATTCATGGAATTTATTTCCTCTGACTTCGTACAACCCGCTGCTCTTGATATAAAAACGATGAGTCACTGATAGTAATTTTGGACCTGTATTATAGTACCAATTAAGTTTTAAAAATATAATGAAACTAGATTAATTATTTTGCATCAAGGAATTATTATCCTTTTTAAAGTATAAGTAAGGCGAGATTTAATTATGCTTTCAAAGTTTTTTTAAAACAAATCAGTGCTGGTTATTTAATATGTAAAATGGAGCTATTTTTACTCCTTAACTGTAAAACGATTTATACGATTTCGACAGCAAAAGGTTGGTTAGAACTAAATTCCTACGGGTAAGATTTCGATGTTTAGGGATTATATTGCAGCTATTCGTAAAAGGTCAGTATTTGGTTTTGCAGTAGGAATTCTTGAAATATATAGTTTACAAATTAAGACAAATGTCTAAAAGTTAATTTCTATGCTTTATCAATGCTTTGGTATTTGATTTAAGGTAAAAACATGTCATTTAAATGACTGATTTTAAACCTCAAATCTTGATAGGGAAGCAAAGGTTTGTTTAAAATACCCAAAGAGTTTCTCATTAAAATATACTCATCAGTTATTTCCATAACACCCTGTATGTAATTTAAACTAATCATCATGTTTTTTGAACTACCCAATGTAGGCTCTCGACAAAGAAGCATGATGGCCTACTACTAACACAAGATATGTAATTCGAAATTTTTAATTGATCTAAATCGTTGTAAGCCTTATAGTGGAAAATTAGTTACTTATGCACCGAAAATGTATATATTTTAAAAACAAAGTGCCTTATTTCTCAAAAGAAATCTTAATTTAAAACACCCACACCTTATATTTTAAAATTGAAAAAAAAAAGTTGTTTATCAAATAATGTTCCTTGAACAGTAAACACCTTCAGTTTCCCCACTTCCTCAATTGGCTCGATCTTTAAGAAGCTTTTATTTTTGGGTAGTAAATTAGGCCCACGTTTAATTTAACCCTTTAGAAATAATCAGGCATACAAAATAAATATGTTTTTTTAATTATTATGCCATCAATTTTCGTTGAAACAAAATAAACGCCAACTAAGTTTGGTGCCGTAATTAAAATCTAAGCTCTTTATAAACCTTTAAATTAAGTAAAGGCAACAGTAATAAAACAAGGAATGTAACAAAAAAAATTAAAAAATGATGTTAACAGGATAAATTTTTATACCCTGTATTTCTAAAACTATATCTATTTTTAAAAAAGTGTTTAAGGCCTTTCAATAAAATAAATATGTTTGCTCCACTTAAAGCGTACTTTTATTTGCATTCAGAATATAAATTTATTTCGATATTGAATTCCATATTCCATTGAAACGATATTTTTACCTTCGGGTGCCAATTTTTAACAGCTTTAGAATTCCAAGAGTTTTAGAATTATTATTAATGAAATGTGTTACTGTACCAAAAATAGTTTTGTTAATTAAGGGCGGATGTAGCTCTTTGTTATGTGAGGGGAGCACCCCAGTGGGCTGGGGTGCCCCCCGCGCGCGATCTATATTTGAATCTACAAACCCGTAGAAAAAGTGTAGGGATGCGCAAGAACGGTTCCTATATTGGATGTATTGGCCTAACGTACTTGGTTATTGTTCGTTCTATGTTTTCAAATCTGATGGCTATCTTTTACATTGAGTTGATTCCTACAGATAGTAATAGTAGATATTCATCATATATTTATTCTTAAAAATGTCTTGAAACCATATTTTCGCTGTAGCGGGAATTTCTTACAAGTTTTAGCTGTCTGATGAGTCCTAACAAGGACGAAATAACCTGTCATTGTCTACCTGTGCCCCAGGGAACCCATTACCTTTGTCGTCCCTGTTACTTTATTGCAAAAGATAGATGCACTACTTTGTCCGCCTGCCGCTAAAAACGTTCTTTCTATTTTACTTATACGGACACTAAACTCTACTACTTTATTAATTGTTATCCTTATTGAAATAGTCCAATTTCTCATAGTGGAGCTGTTAAAATATGGGGCAAAGGAAACTCACAGTTTAAGAAATAATTATGGGGAAAGCTGCGAGTTTATTTTTTCCTTATATTGAATTGTTATTATCGATTATTCAGGGAGCTAATCATTTATACGAACTTTTTTTTACTGTGATATTTTTATAGTTTTACGATTAACTTTATTTTTTTCAGGGCTTTTCATAAAACATAACGATACACCACTAGTGCGAGCTTCCGGCCGGGAGTTAAGCTACATGCTCCTGTTTGGGATTCTGCTTTGTTATCTAAATACATTCGCACTTCTGGCAAAACCCTCGACCGCAGTTTGCATCACCCAAAGATTTGGAGTTGGGGTCGGTTTCTCTATCATCTACGGGGCCCTACTTACCAAAACCAACAGGATATCCCGAATATTCGATTCAGCGTCTAAATCAGCAAAACGGCCCGGCTATATCAGTCCTAAATCACAAGTCTGCATTACCTGTTCACTTATCGCTGTTCAAGTCATTCTTACCTTGGTTTGGATGATTATTGAACCTCCTGGAACTAGATATTATTATCCTACTAGGAAAACGGTAAGTTAATTCATGACTATTTTTTATTTATAAAAACTAAATGAAAACTGGTTACTTCGGAATTTTCGAATTTTATAATTTTTTACAATTGTATTCAGAAGAGGCCGCATTAGTACCATTGGTATTAAACTTTATTTGGTAATAAAATCATTTCTTAAAAAATCACAAAAGCGTTGTATTTCAGCAACAAAACTTTCCTCATCAAGTTTATATAAATATTATCCTTATTTAAATAAGTTCAATAACCCCTCTTACAGAGTCATTAATAGGAAACACAAAAACAAATGAATCGTATTGAGTGAATTCATTATATTTTGTTGCCGTCATCCTCTGCGGCCTTTCAATTTATTTGGATATTTTTGATGAGGCTCTTAAAGCATCAATAAAATAAAACGCTTATAAAACACCGCTTACGCCATGTTATGGTTTTGTAAATTATGTTTATTAGCTTAATATTCGGTTTTATTTTGATGAGTACTGTCGCTCCTTTTACTATAGCGGTATTGGTAATACACAAACAAAGGATACCGATTCTGAGAATTCATTATTTTTTGTAGTCGTTATCGTCTTTGGTCGTTCGATTCATTCGTATTTTTTTGATGTGACTCTTAAGGCAATAATAAAACAAAACGCTCATTTTATCTGTGGCTTATTTTGGTTTATATGAAATGAAGCCATCAAATAAAACAGTGCTTACTCTGCGTTATTGTTCATGGCCCATTAACCACTCGGTTAATCCCGCCCTGACATAAATCCTTTAATTAAATCGTTTTTGTTGCTAGAAGAAAATATTATTCGTACTTATTTCGAGTAATTTTTATGAACTATTTTTCGAGTATTTACAAGGAAACTTATTAATTATCGCCAACACATTTGAATGCAAACTAAACCAACTTAAAGGATGTTATAATATAACAATAATTATGATATTACAATGTTTCATTAAATATGACACCATATAACAGATAATGATACACCTTCTTTTACAAATAATACAGTTCATCATCACTTGCAAGAGTATGATATATTTTTTAGTAAAACTTTAGTTATTAAATTTTTACACCTAAAGTCTTATTTCCGTTTCTTTAAGTGATAACATTAGTGGCTCTTTCGCCATTATCTATTATTTTAAATTCTATTGTGATTTTTAAGTGTTATTTATTTATTAAGAATAATCATCTACAGTTCCATTCTAAACTGAATTGCTTATAATAAAAATTATTAACGAATAAATCAGAAATATAACAAAATTTAATGAAGAGATACCAAATTCAGTCTTTCATTTTAACTGAGGGACAGATTATATTCTTAAATTTAAAACACAGATAATTGGGTACAAAAAATAGATCTGGAGCATTATTTCAAAAGAGAAGAGCAGATTAAAAATAAAATGTTGAATATAAGTCTTGTGGTATTATTATGAAGGGTAACTTTAAAGTTTCATTTTGTTTCAGGTAATTCTCAAATGCAAAATTCAGGACATGTCTTTCCTTTTCTCTCAACTATACAATATGTTGCTCATTACTATCTGCACTGTTTACGCTGTAAAAACTAGGAAAATTCCTGAAAATTTTAACGAGTCCAAATTCATTGGATTTACCATGTACACAACCTGTGTCATATGGCTTGCATTTATCCCAATCTATTTTGGCACAGGAAATGCATATGAAGTAAGTTAAACTATTTATTTTAATTTTATAAACGTTAAGATCGTATTAGTTGTTAGCATAGAATTTAGGAACAATTTTCTTACTTATAACTATTCGTTATATTGTTAATTGAAGTTGAACAAAGAAATGAGTATAGTAGTTTAAAATATATGTAATGTTACGTAAAGTTCAGGAAATAGTAACATGCCTTAAATTGTAAATACATATTCATAAATGTTATCAATTCATTTTTGTTCTTTGCTTATTGTTAATTTATAGGAACTGGATATAATGATCATAATAATATTAAATGAAAATGTTTAACTGTGTATGGCAGATTTGTTTGTATAATACTTCGGTATAGAAACATAATAAATATTTATAAATTAATTACTATATTTAACAAAAACAGTACAAGAAACATACGAACAACAAGCGAAAAGCTGTTACAAACTAACATGGAAGAAAAGATTTAAAATTTAATTCCAAAGTGTGTTTTGGACATTCGCAACCTGACAAAAAGCCACTTTAGACCGCCTTTTACGAGAGGCAGTGGTTATCAAGGGACCAGACTCTCTAAGGCTCCCCACGGAAATCACTTTTAAATGGCAGACGCGCCACATATGCATTTTTTTAATCGACAAGTTCTTTGTCCGGTGAGATTTAGCTGTGAAAGTTAAAATTTATTAAATTCTTAAGTGTCGGATTCAAAAAATTAATAAAGCAAATGCCTATAATTAGTTATGTGATTATTAATTAAATGATGACAAAAGTTTAAAAAGATTTAAAAAGAGGGTGGTAGTGATTATTCTTATGTCAACAATATTATTTTTCTCTGGAATGACAATTAATTTAGTTAAAAGTGAATTTAATGTTACTTACGCAGCTACAAAGGAAAATTTTGAACCCGGTAAAGATATACTTAATTTTTACTTCTAGCTTATTTGTAATCATTATTTTTGGTCACAACCTAAAAATCGAGCAAACCAAAATAAACATGCAGCAATTTATTTTCAGTACAAACGCCAAATCCAAAACAAAAAAATTGTTATTCTGATTTTTCAGAGAATAAATTTTACTAGCTTTATTTTCTTTAATAATTATTTCCCTAGACTATACTTCAAAGAAGTTTTCTTCTTATAAATCAAAAATATTACCTTGTTTTTCATAGGTTTCATTTTGCTATTTTGTTCACATTCAGAGGACATACGACGGAATTTTTTAAAGGTTAATAAGCTACTTTTGTTAGGACAACATATATTTCGTTATATATTTATATATACAGGGATCTCGAAAACGGTAAGAGATACAAAGTTGGTTAAATTGAGGCAAAGTTGCATATTTTAGGGTTTAATAAGTTTTAAAAAATTGTAAACATTCCCAATACTTTCGGAAATATCCAAAAATACCCGAAATTTGAGTTTTGGTTTTTAATTTTTTGCGCCGTCATCTAAAACTTGGGAAAAAAAACCAAAAACACTTTTTCATAGCCGTTTTTTATGTTCTACAAGATGACCTGTTTTTAAATTCGACGTTTTGTTTTTTAGATTTTATGGAGTTTTAAATGCAGTTTTAGGCTTTAGAAATTTAATACAATTTAAAGGTTTTAAAATTTTAACATTTTGTAATTTAATAACACATTTTGTCAACTTATCACTTTATATCATTACGGCCCTGAACAATTAGAGCCAAACCAAAAAGAAATATTTCTGATTTGAAGAATCCGTCCGATTTTACTTAAAGAAGATGATATTTTATAAGAAAAAAGACCCAAAATCTCAGCCTCAAATATTTTTCTGTCTGCTAATTTTTGTTACATGTTTCACTTGAAACTAGCATTATCAGACCTTATAAACAGTAAACAATTTTGAAATTGTTTTTGAGAGAAATATGAAACCAAGTATTACCAAAAAAAAATGTATCTTTAATTCAATATACTTAATTATTAAAATATTTACAGTTTTCTAAGGCAATAAAGATAATAGATATTTTATTACCTATTTTATATCATTTTCATTCCTGTTTAAAAGCTTTTAAAGTCGGCAAAAAGATTTACAACGCGTTTTCAAACCAATTAAGTCAGGGTGAAAATTTCATAATGTTCCAAAAAAGAAATAAAACCTCCATTTAAGGAACAAACCCTTAATTTATAAAATTTAGGGACTTGCTTAAATGCATTAAAATGCTTTAGGCAATTTTTCTTTACGCTTATCTTTTTTGTGTTTTTATGATTGTTTATATTATTATTCTTGTTATAATTAGGACATCGGTAAACCTAGTCCAACCTATATTGCATCTTCCTTTATTTAAGTATATTAAGTTATCTTTTCTGTACGTTACGCGCCTGGTTGTAAAAGCATTTTGCCATACCCGTAATATTACAATTATTAGTTTTTTAGTAGAGTTTTTTTTAATTCTTAAGTTACAAATTCAAAAAATAAAACATTAATAAAATTATATAGAAACTTTAAAAGTTTCTTCTTTTAAAAAGTATTTTAATTGACAACTAAATTTCCTTAAATTGACATAAATAAGAAAAAAAGGAAAAGAAACAAGTTTTAAATTTTAAATTTAACGTAATTAGCTTTGCAAAAGTAAGTCTAATAATTTCATTCTTCATTAAAAAGTTATGCGCGGTAAACAAAACACTTTAAAAGAATTGGTTAGTTACTTTAAACATGCAAATCTGAAGAAACGTTTATTTTTCTTTTTATAAATTAGAAGCCTTGGGCTTTTTACAATATACTAAAAAGCACGGAAGCCTGAATGCAAATGTAAATAAAAAGTTTTAAATACAAGATATATAAAACAACAGAAAAAAGGACAACAAACCAAACCACAGGCATTAAATATATTTACTTGGGGGTGTCAGTGAACAACGATAAATCGGTGGTAGAAAGAGTTTGAAAGATGGACCAAGATTGGGTGGTTCTGCTATTGTTGCAGCTTATATTAGAAAAGTAAAAGAACGATTACACGAAGATCGACATGTAACTTACTGATATTTAAGAGGTGTTAAACATTACCGCACCTCGTGTATACACAATTCTATATTATCATTTCAAAAGAAGATGAATTTGTATATGTACGTTGGGTCCCTCAAGACTAATCGAGCAACAAAAGAGATATTGAGTAAAACTGTTTTAAAAAATGTTAAGATATAAGATGATATATCCAATTATGTTATAGTAATATAGATAGCGATGAAACGTGGCTACACAATTGCGACGAGAATGATTGCAATATTTGTTTAAATAGAGGCATATTAGAAAGTGAAGTTATAGATAACTAAGCTTATACTACCCAACTAGCATTTTCAGGACTTATGACTAAATATGAACTAAATCTGACGTCAGGGTTGGTGCAACTTTGGGTAATACGTTACTTAAGATGTCAAGTTAGTATTTATCGCCTAAACTACGTCGTGTAGACGTCACTGAGTTTCTTTCGGATTGAGGTCGCAAATAGTCATTGCACTTACGTCGTTTAAACGTCACAATCTGACCTTAATAGCCGATGTAGTATCTGTGATGCTAAAAGTAGTCACACAGACGTCGCACTATGACTTATTTCTGAAGGTCCTTGAGAGACGACATTTAATGTCGGCCGGACGTAAAAATATCACAGAGAGTATACAGAAAGTAATTTTTTTGACTTGAAGTAATAATGAGTTGACATTTTTGCACTTTCATTACCTATGCACGTTTTAACTATACCTATTTTAACTAAATCTGTCTATAAGTTATTTGTGTTCGACTAATTCTTCGCTAAAGCGTGCTTTAAACCCTTTTAGGTAACTACGTGACTCCGCCATATTTTGACGGGAGCCAATTTTAAGGTTTCGTTTTTCACAAGATAATATCGGAAAACATAAAACGAATACTAGAAACTGCCCCTATTTGATCTATAATAATCTACTTAACGTATTCTGAGTGTTTAGATGCTAATATAATTTATGTAAGTTTTCTCCTTTATCCAAGATATTTTTTATATTTCTATTATTATTTCTTTTTTTGATCAATTGAGGGGCGCTTAGCTTTTAAGGCTCTATATTGCCAAATTTTAACAATAAAGTGCATTGCGTTTCAATTTTAAGCGACCCAAACATTCTAACATAAGTTTATTCTAGTAAGAGTAAGCCCTTATAGCAGCCATTAATTATATTTTATGAAAAAACCCTAAAAATATCAGTTGGTCATATTTGTTAGTAATCTAGTATGTTTACCCGTGCAGAAGTCAAATAAAGATATTTTTAAAACTTCTCGACATTATAGGTGCAGGATAAGTTACTTATAATATGCAGAAGTCATATACTGACGTCCTTACAATCCTTATTTTGTTCACCAAATTGGTGCAAATTCGAGTCTTCTCGACGTCAGCTCGACGTAATTTTCCAACGTCAGGTTGAAAAATATATCGTCGGTATGACGTAAAAATGCTAGTTGGGAAAATATGCCGTCCTGCAGTATTATTTTTAATTTTTAAAAATTACAATTAACAAGACTACGAACATGACACATACACTGTTGTGGAGGATTTGTGGTAAAGAAACGAGATGTAACTTGAAAATATATTAATTTTATTTCTGACAGGTTGTTATAATATTAATCCCACAAGTCTCTAAATAAAAAAAGAACAATATCTCAATTATCAATTTTTGATGTAAAAACAATATTTTGATTAAAAGAATCGCAAAAATACGCTCGCTTTTACGAAATGAGGCTGTTAGACTAAGCAATAGTTAAAATTAATAATAGCAAATTTTTTAAATTTTTGGTAAACCATCCTAATTTTAAAATTTTATACTGAAATAGCATGTCAATATCATCATTAAAGCGTTTAAATCGTTTGAAACAAAAAAATTATAGGGGAGGAAACGTTTCTGTTGACAATCGATGTTGTAGCTCATTTATTATTTATCATATAGCCACAGCTGTTATAAAAGTTATGCACCGGTTTTTTAAAACCTTCAAACACAATTCTAAAAGTTTTAAAAAGTTTTTATAAAATCAATATTCTTTTTCAACGCGGTTACTGTTGTGGACACAAAACTTTTAGACTCCATCAGCCTCTATCGATCAACCGAAATGTCAAAAGGTGAACGCTGTGTGATAGGATATCAACCTCTAAATCAGCATAAATCTGATATAAGTTGACGCTTTGTGACTCTAATATCATGATATGGTAAACTATCTATTTATCTTCAAACATTATGGTTTAGTCCAAATCTCTTGCACAATCGTACGTATGTGTTTATTTGTCATCGGTTAAAAATTTATAACCCTTGCTAACTTTGTAAATGATCTGTATTGTCTATAATTTATTTCAATATGTTTTATATTTAGCTACGTTTTCCGCTCTCGGCTGGCGTCATAAACTAAGTTTTACGTCACTTATATACGTCAGAGATTATTCAGGTGGGCGTAAAGTCAGTAATTACTTAAAATACTGATCAGCGGCGGCGTCAGGGGGGGGGGCAGGGTGGGCACCGGCCCACCCTAGAAACATGAAGGCCCACCCTGGTGCCCCCCCAAAATTGATGGATCCGTTCTGTAAGGGAGTTAAGTGGTTGTATGGTATTTTGAAGAGAACGATGACTTTTTTTTTTTTGAAGTCACTTTTATTTTGGGTAGTGCCCACTCAAAAATCACCGAGCCCATTGGTGCCCTCCCATCTCAAAAATCCTGGCGCCGCCACTGATACTGATATGATAAAAATAAGGATAGAAACTGATTCTAGAAGTTTACTGAAATTTTATACCAAGGATTTTTATCAGTCAATTTTCTTTTATTTATTTTAAATCCATAAGAATTTTAAATCATCAACATCTTTGTCAATAAATGGTTTGTTGTTTTAGCCTATGGCCTGGAAATTTAAAATATTATGAGCAGGATGAACATAGTAGTATGTACAACAAGAGTGTATATGATCTCCATATCGCACGAGGACGTAAATTGAGCAAAACGCCGTAGGCGGAGTGCTCAAAATTCCGAGCGCTATATGGTCAATCCACTCGAGTTGTACCGGGTGTCCCACTAAGAATAGCTCTCGGCCGTATTTCGGAAACTACTGGGCATAGAAACTCAGGAAAAAAAAATTATAACTTAAGTGGTCATGAGAAAATCCTGGAAATAATTTTTAAGTTCCGCATTTTGCCGCAAGAGGGCGTAATTGAAAAGTAAATTTTAAAAGTTTACATATCTCCGAAAATTCCACATTAAGGCATATCTTTGATAACACCATTGAAAAGCTTGGACAATTATGCATCATTTTGGTCTTATGCTCATTGGCGTACCGACTTTAATAGGAGGGGGGAAGCTGTTGAAAGTGTAATCATTTAAGTCGCTATAACTTATAAACCACTTATTCGATTTTAGCAAACTAAAGACTGGTTGGAAGAGAAATGTATGCTTTTCACCAATCGTATTTAGTTGTCCATAATAGTTCTCAAAAAAAAAAGCTAGAGGGCGCAATTTGTAATGATAACACATTTTTTAATTTTACTCTGAAAAAATAAATCATACGGTATAATTATGATACCATAATCGAAACGTAGATAAAATTTGCTAGAAAAAATATTAAAACCGCAGCTCGATATCTCCGTTCGTTTCAGCGTTATCGCCAATAGAATAATTTTTAAAAGTAAGCGATTATATATTTTTTAGAAAAAAAGTGGGACGCCACTGATATTTTTTCATGTGGATATTATTTCTGATTAGCCTGGTCAATTCTACATAAAAATGGTCTCTTGCGTCTTTCCCCTCAGGCACACCGTTCTTAATTAAAATAAATTAGCTCTACTATTTATTATTATCATTATTAACATTGATAATGAAAAATTTAGTTTTATAAAAATTGTTGGAAATGACCACCTTCACCTATGCCTGTCTAATTTAATTTAATTATTTTAATTAGGAACGGTGTGCCTGAGGAGAAAAACGCAAAAGACCATTTTTATGCAGAATTGACCAGGCTAATCAGAAATAATATCCACATGAAAAAATATCAGTGGCGTCCCACTTTTTTCTAAAAAATATATAATCGCTTACTTTTAAAAATTATTCTATTGGCGATAACGCTGAAACGAACGGAGATATCGAGCTGCGGTTTTAATATTTTTTCTAGTAAATTTAATCTACTTTTCGATTATGGTATCATAATTATACCGTATGATTTATTTTTTCGGAGTAAAATCAAAAAATGTGTTATTATTACAAATTGCCTCTAGCATTTTTTTTTTAGAACTATTATGGACAACTAAATACGATTGGTGAAAGTGCATACATTTCTCTTCCAAACAGTCTTTAGTTTGCTAAAATCGGATAAGTCGTTTATAAGTTACAGCGATTTAACTGATTACTTTTAACCGCTTCCCCCCCCCCCCCCCCCCCCCCTTTTTATTAAAGTCGGTACGCCAATGAGCATAAAACCAAAATGATGCATAATTGTACAAGCTTTTCAATGGTGTTATCAAAGATATACCTTAATGTGGAATTTTCGGAGATATGTAAACTTTTAAAATTTACTTTTCAATTACGCCCTCTTGCGGCAAAATGCGAAACTTAAAAATTATTTCCAGGATTTTCTCATGACCACTTTAGTTATAATTTTTTTTCCTGAGTTTCTATGCCCAGTAGTTTCCGAGATACGGCCGAGGGCCATTCTTAGTGGGACACCCTGTACAGTATATTTTTTCTACGACCCAACATTCGAACTTCATACTAAATTTTTTTTTTAATTACTTAAATTAGGCATTAAAACTTGTTTTTTAAGTTGGTCGTGAACTTGAAAGATAATAAAAAAACAATTAAAGAAATATTCATTTCGTTGGCAAATCTATGGACCAAATTACACTGTAACATATTCATCACTTTGGGTCATTTCTCATATTTGCTTAAATTCACTAGGTATATATATCTTTCTAACATTCGGCCTTTTGCAGAATAACATACAAAAGGCGATATATTTAATAATATAAAGGAACAATTTATTTTTCTCAACCATAGCTAGTTTGATTAAATTGTTCTGCTGAAATGCACCGAGGAAAAAAAGTTTGTTCGAGTATTTTCTGCTCGCGTAAGAATTATAACGCCGAAAGTACAACAAAATATTTGTAGAATTAGTTTTAAGCAGTTAAAACCGGCTTTTGTGCATTAAAATAAACTTCTCACGTTCGTCGCTTTGGTAAAGTTCTTTAAAATAATCACCAATTTTCAAACTAGCAACACTGTCAACGTGGAATGAGAAGTGGCAATACTGTAAAAATTAATTTTTTCTTTTAAGTCTTATAATTTCGTCTGGTTTTATGTACGCATCTTCATGTTTCTTTCATATCTGTTGGGTAAACTAAACGTTTCAAGGTCGATTGGGATTGTATCCCCGTTCAAAATATATCAGAAAATATCGCGGAGGACAAATATTTGCATGACAAAAAAACAACCAAGGTTAGTAAAACACGTTCATTTTGTACGTACATTTTATGCATTTAACCTAATTGTCTAGAAATGAGAAGAAACCTAGAGATTTCATCATCAAATAATTTCACACACAAGCAAATAGAGCCGATTTGATTTTATCGTATCGGAAGATATTGTTCCAAAACATTTTGATAAAACAGTAAATCCCACTTGATAGGACTGTAATAGACATTTAACCCTAGACCCTCTCCAAATTGGCTGTTTGTCCACTCTTTATGGCTACTCGTGAGGACACCGTGCTGGTTTTATTAACGTTTGTGAAAATAGAAACCTTGGCACTAGCTTGTTTTACTTTGTAAATATTTGTCGCAGTGTGACTTAGGAGCTAGCAACTACCACTAGCGACGACATTAGAGAAATAAAGTAGTTATGTTGGCGTCTGTAAATAATTTTTTAAATAGAAAAATGTTTTTGCCGGCGTATAGATACGATTAAAATTGAAAAAGTTTTATGCCTCCGCTGAGAATCGAACCCAGAACCTGCTAATTGCGTTACGGGGGACCTGAAATTCTCTCACCAACTTCGATCATATAACTTATTCAATTTTATGTTAGTAGTAACAGTCTGGAATTTCCTGTGATTCACAGACCGGGGTGGGTGTTATAAGGGGAAAGGGAACTCACTCACTACCACTGAACATTAAGATATATTTTTCTTTTATCCGTACATCGACGATATATCAGGTCCCCCGTAGCGCAATTGGCAGCGCGCTTGAGGTCTAATCCAGAGGTTCTGGGTTCGAATCCCAGCGGAGGCATAAAACTGTGTTGTGTTCAGTGGTAATAAGTGAGTTCCCTTTCCCCTTGTAACACCCACCCCGGTCTGTGAATCACAGGAAATTCCAGACTGTTACTACTAACATAAAATTGAATAAGTTATATGACCGAAGTTGGTGAGAGAATTTCAGGTCCCCCGTAACGCAATTAGCAGCGCGCTTGACATGTAATCGAGAGGTTCTGGGTTCGATTCATAAAACTTTTTCAATTTTAATCGTGTCTGTACGCCGTCAAAAACATTTTTCTATTAGAGAAATAGTAGCATAGTTTTAAAAAAATATTTTATTTATAAAATTTTAAACTTTCTCAAATGTCACTGGCCTAGAACTAGAACTGAATAGATTTCGTCATTCCTAGGTGTGTCTGTTTAAGTACATATACAGGGTGGTATTTATGGAATTGATGCATTATATTTAAAACCCTATGACAACATTCGAGGAAATAATATTTTTAAATGTTGCATCACTCTAATAAAATAGAAAATTGACCATTTGTTTTTTTGATATAATGGCTTGACCACGCCGCCGCTGGAGTAGTTCTAAAGAAATAATTATAAGACAAGAGATGCATGTGTTTTTATTTAAAATGATAATTAATTAGGGCCAGTGGCCCGTGATTACCTCGTCTAAGTTAAGAAAGAAAAATTGAAGCACTTACTATGAAACTCATAAGGGCAGTGTTGAAAAAGTACAGCGCAAATTTTTAAAGTACTTAACACTGAAGTAAAATGGTGCATGCAAATATTGCATATTATGACATACTACTTGATAGTTTTAATTTTTGTTCTCTGGAACTGCGAAGAAATGTATCATCGATTATTCTATTATACAAAATCCTGCATGGTAGAATTGGTTGTCCTGACCTACTGCATAAATTAATATTTTGGTACTCAGATTAAACTCAAGGAATAGCATAACATTTTATTGTCGTCGAGCTAATACTAATATATATTTTATCTTAATTCTCCAATTTATTTAATGTGTACTCATTTTAATAGAATATCTGTGATATATTTGTATGTACTATTAGTGAAGCAAGGAGAGTGGGTATGCAATATCTCTAAAAGATCTTCCTATTTATTGTTAATTGTTATATTATTGTTATTGATTATTAATAATTTTATTAGTTATATTGTATCTTTATTTATACATTTTTAGTTCCATTAAAAAACACAGTACATGGTAAAATACTTTTTTCTTTATGAATTTAAGGAAAAAATATATACAATACAAAACTTAGTTGACTTATTCTGATACTTATCATTTTAAACTTAGAACTGTCAATTTAGGATGGTTTTAAATTTAGATCCCTTTAGTGATTACGGGGGTTAACTATTTAATTTAACTTTTGTTACAGACTCAAATTACCACTCTATGCGTCGCTACAAGTATGAATGCTTCAGTCGCCCTTGTATGTTTGTATTCGCCAAAGGTTTACATTATTGTGTTTCACCCGGATAAAAATGTTAGAAAACTGACCATGAATAGTGCTGCTTACAAGAAGTACAATGCCCAACCTTCTACTTCGTACGCTACTTCTTCTATCTCATTGAAAGGTTAGTATGATCCATTTTAATTTCTGTATATTGTAAACAAATTTCGACTCATTATTTTTTTTTTCATCAATTTGTGACAGCAGGAAACGCTAATTTGGCTGAAATTTTTTAGTCGGATAGGCGGTTAAAAAATAGAATAGTATTAAAAACTCCAAGCAATTTTATCATTTTCACGCACAAAATATGTCCATATGAATAAAAGTAGATTGAGAATAAACCCAATTACCGAAATTAACCGATTAACAAATTTAATAACATCAAATTCAATGTTTAAGCTCTTCCGCAAACAAAGCGCATCGTATCATCATAAAAGCGTATCAGATTTGTCACGAAGCAATGATTATTATTCACCGTTAATCAAGTGTAAAGATTCTGCGAATGAATACTAATCGGAACTGCATGAGGAATCTGTTACACATTCAGGACAAAAACCATCGATTATTAGAATGCCTATAGATAATCACCAAAGCCTAAATCAGAGTCTATTTGAAGCTTTTATTGATGAATTATCGCAGTGGCGCGGCGGCTCGTATAGTAACGCCATGCACAGTGCAATGGCCCTACCTACCTGTACACCAAGCTTTTTATTTCTCATTTTTAATTATTATTACTTTGTCTCCCTACGCTTCATTCTTTTTGTAGATGTGAATAATTTTTAATTTAAGACGTTGATATATATTAACGCCTAACTATGCAAAAACTCCCTAATGTGTGGGTGACGCCGCGAAAATTCCCTGCCGCCACGCTGCTCCGGCAAACTCTGTATTTGGCACGATGTTAAACCCGTACAAGAGAGAGACTAACGCCAATGAACTATCGCCCTATCTTACTGACGCGTAGAGAAATCGACCTGGCCAGATCCTCATATTATGATGTTTTATTTTATCGAGAGTGAAGAGTCCCAATCGGGTTAGGGCTCGACTACTTTGCCACCGCTACTAGCTACTAGATGGCAGCTGTTTTTAAAACGGGTTGGCCTGTCAAGATATTAATTTTAAAATATTTTTCTTTTAAACAGTTTTTACTATTTAACATAAATTACTCTTGTAGGCAAGTTCTAACCTTGTAGGTTAATTTTAGGTTATTCCGTCAGTGGAATATATTTCTAATTCCGGGTTAAGGTGTATCAGTTTTAAAATGAATAAAATGAAATATTAGGTATGTTGCCTGCCGAAAAACATTTTGTAAAGAATATTGGCAACTTCAAGAACAAAAGTGATTGAATCATTTTCAAATAAAAAATAAAGATGTATGGAATTTTCTTGTAAGAAAACTTAAGTGTTTTACGAATATTTTTTGTTAGAACAACTGGAATACCTTATTATATGCTAATTTTAATTAGTCGGTAAGTTTTTTTTCGATTTTTCAATACGGGGTTTTACAAATACGATACATTAGCATTGCTATCTCTGTAACTATAAGGATTGGTTAAATAGAGGCACAGTTGCATATTTCAATCCTAAACAATTTGTTAAAAAGACATTTAATCAATTTTCGATAACTTGCGGTATATTCGAAAAAAAGACACGAAAAACTTGTTTTTATGACAAAATACATTATTTTAAAAAACCAAGAGCACTTTCTTAAAGCACTTTTCTAGATAATAATTTTAAGAGGTCAAAAACTAACCAAAAATTTTTAAAAAATGCAGGTCCGTATTTAAAAAAATTAAGTTGATATAGGCATCTAAAAAACGAACGTCGTATCTGAAAAATAAGATTATTTTTTTGAGCATAAAAAATTGTCTTAAGCAAGTGCTCTTGGTGGTTTTTCAAAATAATCAATATTTTGTCATAAAGAAAATAAAAACAAAAATTTAATTTTCCGTTTTTTTTTCGAATGCTCCGGAAGTCATCGGAATTTTTTTAACACATAATATAGTCAGATCTGGTCTTAACGTGCGGGTCCAAAGATCACTGATCATATGCGTCAAATCAGACAACACAAAGGCTATCAAAATGTTGTGAGATTATTTACAAATATACCCGAAGGAAGGAAAAATAGTTTCATTATTTTAGCTATCGCGAAGATAGCCACATATACCTAATATTATTAGTTTTGTAAAAATTATGTACAGGGGAGTTGAAAAAGTTACAAAAAAATTATATAATCGTTTATTATATACCTACTGTACCCTTTAATTAAAAACGACAATAATAAACAGTGCAATTTATTTTAACAATTTTACTACTAAAACCTAAAAATACAATGGCATTTAGTCTGATAAACTGTTTCGATAATGAAAGAAAAAGTGGAAATTCGCAAACCAATATGCAGGAAACCGTAATGAAAACACTGGGAATTAGTTTAAGGACTATGCAAAATAATGTGCATGAAAAAAAAAAGCATAATATAATATCCAAGAATACTAAAAAATGTAAACGAAAAACA
This sequence comes from Polydrusus cervinus, assembly GCA_935413205.1. Lineage (NCBI taxonomy): Eukaryota > Metazoa > Arthropoda > Insecta > Coleoptera > Curculionidae > Polydrusus > Polydrusus cervinus. The sequence continues at coordinate 22,661,208 of OW284520.1, read as the reverse complement.
CCGTTTATAATTATAGCCTAAAAACTCTCATCGTCATTTATAAAATCTGAAAAGTCCTCGTCGTCTTCGAATAGAGCAATTATCATTGGCGCTACTTCGACATCTAGTACTTGTTCTCGATCCCACCAATCCCTTATTAATATTTCTGTATGTTCCACCGAATTCTTCCAGTACTCTTGTGTAATATGATCTAACGAATCTTGCCAAACTATTTGTACTTGGTCGGATTTAAGACCATCACCTACATGTTTTTCATAATAAGACTTTGCATCAGCCCATCTTAATTCTATTGCGTTAAACAGGCAATGATATAGTGGCAGTCGTAGAACCTCATGACCATATTCACTCAGTATTTCATCTACCGCGTATATTTTGGGTTTTTTAAGAGACTTTGCTATTGATAGGAGTTCCGATTTAAGCATATTTAGTAAAGGATTTTGTTTGTGTTTTTCCGGCCACTCATCAATACCACTTTTCCTCCAAGATGAAGTAAGCTGTTTATTTAAAATTCTTGAATGATATGATGCATTATCTAATACAATTAAAGACGGAGCATCCAAATTTGGTATCAATTGAACTTTTAACCATTTTTCAAACATTTCATATTATCATGATAGTCAGCACTTTTTGATGTTGAAGAAAAAATTAAACTCGCACCTGCAACATATCCTGTTGCAGAACCGGCATGCAAAATAATAAAACGCTTTCCCGTACCGCACCCCTTTTTCCTTTTAACACTTTTTACAGACTCATCTTGCCAAGATTTTGAACCACTTCCATTCGAAAATATCCACGTTTCGTCTAAAAATACCACTTTTCTAAACTTCGATTTGTAATTGTCCGTATATTTTTTTAAAAACTGAACACGCTGACTCACTTTCTGTGGCTGCTCACATAAAAATCTTCGGTTACAGTCTTTTTTATAGCGAAAACCTAAATTTTTTTATAATTTTGATAACGCTTCAAGTCCAATTTCCAATACACCCCGAATTTTTATTGTTTTTTGTAAAACTGGAAGAGTTACATTGGTTTTTGATTTGTATAAATCGTAAATCACATTTCGAACTCCAATTTTAATATTTTCTCTTACATCCTCAGTCTTTGGCTTTCTTCGTTTACAATTTTTAGTATTCTTGGGTATTATGTTATGTTTTGTTTCATGCACAATTTTCTGCACAGTCCTTAAACTAATTCCCAGTGCTTTGGCTACTGTTTCCTGAATATTGGTTAGCGAATTTCCACTTTTTCTTTCATTTTCGAAATAGTTTATCAGATTAAGTACCATTTTTTTTTGATTGGGGATGCAAAAACCCAGAAAATTGTTTCATTTTGTCACAAACTGTCAAAGTCACAAAACTGGCATATTTAAAATAAAACGTAGCTGATACTAGTATAAGCTTTTTTAGAATCGCTGGAAAGTAAATACATATATATCCTTTTTTTTCATGTCAAAATGGAATAAGTCTGTCTCATTTATCTTACGTATTTTATTTAGAAGGTAAAATTAAACGTAAGTAAAGAAAACAAAAACTGAGAGTATGTCTTTCTTGAATCGTATGACCCGCACGATAAGACCAGATCCGACTATAGCATTAAATTATGCAACTTTACCTCCATTTAACCAAATCGCTATCTCTTATAGTTACCGAGATAGCAATGTTAATGCATCGAATTTGTAACACCCTGTATTCTCATTAAAGATTTTTGACTTGATATTTTGGCCTCACTTGTATCGACTATCAGGAGCCGCCACTGAATTATCGTAGTGTATTAGCAACTGGTACAATAGAGAAAATCTAGTTAAATAAAATTAAAAAATCCGCTCAAAACGACAAAATTTTTCGGCTCCCGAGTACTCTTTTGAAAGGTCATGTCAACAAACCCTTCGCCGGTTTGGTACTGGAAACAGTACTAAATGCAGAACCAGATATACATGGGTTCTCCACATACAAATAGTAAAAGAAAATTATTTTTGTATGCGTTAGAAAACATGCTTTTATTAATTTTTACCTGAAAATAATATTAAGTCGATAGATATCTTAATGGTATTAGCAATAGTGTTTCGTGTAAATGTACCATAAAAATATAATCCGATATAATACCGTGAAATCGAGGGGGAACTAAGGTTAATTTAAGAAAGCGTCAGAATGAAATATGGATAAAGATTAGTTAAGTTGCTATTGCCCATCCTTTATTATAGAGACATAATTTTAAATGAGAGGGTATTATTTACTGCTTTTGTTGCAAATAGGTTTGTTTATAATATCCTACAGATTAGGTTTCATTAAAAGATAATCGTGAAACCGAAAGTTATGTTGGGTTATTAAAACAAATTAACCATGTTTATTTTAACTTTATACAGCGTAACAGTTATAGAAACGGCAATAATTTTTGATTTACCTTCATTTTAAAGATAGAGATGTAAATCAATTGAAATGGTACCTAAATTAAAACTCGAAAAGTAATATAAAGATTTTCTTTATAATCCATAAGATATACAGGGTGAGTTATTATTTCTTTTTAACTGTGTATAGAAGTCATTAAAAGAAGTAAGAAGATTGTTCAAAAAACTCAAAAAATATTAATTTTTTTATATCCGTATAAGTAAAATAGAAAGAAGGTTTTTACCGGCAAGCGGATAACGTAGTAATAAAGTATTTGTCATTATCTACCTGTGCCCCAGATAACCCATTACCTTTGGCGTCCCTGTGTACTTTAATGCAAAAAATAGATGCGTTACTTTGTCCGCCTGCAGCTAAAAACGTTCTTTCTATTTTACTTATACGGACACTAAACTCTACTACTTTATTTTTTAAACACGGCATTGTATTACAGATTGGTGCGGCACCCAGTGGGCTACTGCAGCGCGATCTATATTAGAATGTACAAACCCGTAGAAAAAATGTAGGGATGCGCAAAAACGTTTCCTATAGTGGATGGGTTGGCCTAACGTACTTGGTTTATTGTTAGTTCTATGTTTTCACGTCTGATGGCTATATTTTGCAATGAGTTGATTCCTACAGATGGCGATATCAGGTTTTCATCATATATTTATTCTTAAAAATATCTAGAAAGCGTATTTTCGCTATATTGGGAATTGCTTACAAGTTATGTTCTGACAAGTCCTAACAAGGACGAAACAGCCTGTCATTGTCTACCTGTGCCCTAGGGAACCCATTACCTTTGGCGTCCCTGTGTACTTTATTGCAAAAAATAGATGCACTACTTTGTCAGCCTGCCGCTAAAAACTTTCTAATATTTATTATGTTATAATAAAATGAATACAATAAGGCCTAATTTAAATAATCTGCATAAATAACTTTAATGCAGTAGTCGCACTTTAACAATGCTCCCTATAAATACGAAATATATTAACTAGTTTATTGTTTACAAAATGTGTCATTTCTACGTTTGAACAATTTAAAAATAACAAAATATTCACTTCACTCAGATAATGAGATTATGTTGGAAAATTTATTGATTTTCTAGAGTTTCTCTAATTATGAACCAGTCCGCTTAAATACTTTCCTTTATTCTTTGATAGTAACAGTAACTACACACAAAAAAAATGTAAATGTAGGCACATTTTAATATTGTACTTTACAAGTTTCGCCCGACCATTAGGTGATTTTGTGGTCGTAATATACTTTCGAGAAGATAATATTTAAAAAAAAGTATAACTATTATATTAAAGAACTATACACAAAAAGGTTGATTGGCAATTAAAATTAATTTTTTTTAATTTCAAATTTTCTTCGTGCCTAAACCAAATAGTACATATTATCATTTATAAATCGGTACGTTTTTAAAAATATGATTCTGTTTAGTTTTAGAATAATATTTGTTTGTATAACTATATAACACTGAAGCTACCAAAAACTTTTGACAACCTGATTGGATCATAATTATGTGGTTGTGCATCTTTTGAAAATAAATGCTTGTGATTTATCCAACTTATGGGACGTTTTAGTGTAGTTTCGCTAGCTTACATTTTTTACTGCAAACAACCGATCGTGGTTTCTTTAGCTTAATAGATGAACCTCGAACGGTTGGGTTAGGCATTGACCTCAGTTTTCTTTTTTAGCGCTACTTAACTATTTTTTTGAAAATATTTTCCTGATCGAGAATTGGAAGGAACTTTTTATGAGGACGATAAGGATTTGTGTAGTGACTACTTAGATTCGGACTTGCAAAGCTCGGATTAAATTGAATAGCTCATGGTTATATTCTATAATTTTTTTCTATTATGTCAGCTTTGTAAGGTCAACCAAAAAAGTGTTAGTCTTCTGAAGAAATCATGGATGAGATATCAGCTAAAAATAAAATTAAAATGATTTGTATATTAAACTTAGTTTTAACTAAAATCTTTGAATTTTCCACGGATTTATTTATATTAGTTACCGAGTTCAAGAAAACCTGGGGTTAGGTTATTTTAGGTAAGAGTGTCAGACCTCTGGTTCTGACCAAACAGTCTCATGTAGCCCTATTAGGTCGGTTGTGATACCACACGTGTTCCGTAGAACCCACCTTCATCAGATCTCTGATGGTTAGTGCGGCATGCACTGCAGAAGGATTTTAACAACTTATTCAAACCAGCCAGTACTATTCAGAAACCTGCTTAGTCGTCCAAGTTGTAAGTTGCTTAGTTCCTCCAGGCTATCGAAAAATGGTTCACCCAGAGCAGTGAACCTTCTTCTTGCGAGGCCAGAGCATTCACACAGAAAATGTTCAATACTTTCTTCCTCTTCCTCATCTCTGCAACTTCTGCAGAAGTCGTTAGTGGGTATTTGCATACGTTCGGCATGTCTGCCGAAGTGGCAATGTCCGGTAACAACCGCAGTAATATTTCTCACGTCTTTCAGACTGTGTCTCAATATCTCTGCGGTTCTCTGTTTATCAAGTGTGGGCCACAGTTGCCTGGATGTACTACAGGTTATAAACTCTGTAGATCTGTTCTGTGCAAGCTGCTTGGCCGTGTAATCAATCTCCTCTTTGACTAATCCCAGTGGTCTATTCACCGTATTGTCTGCTAGATCAGCTGGCATGCCTGCGCCCTCTCTCGCGAGCGCATCGGCAGCCTCGTTGCCATCTATTTTGGAGTGTCCAGGAACCCAACACAGAGTGACCCGATGTTGGTTGCCAAGTGTGCATAGATTGTTGCGGCATCGCTTTACGAGCTTTGATTTGACGCTGCTGGAACAGATTGCCTTAATCATCGCCTAACTATCACTGAAGATGGTGATTGACGAGGCTACTCCCAAGCCAAGGTGCTCTTGCAGGATATTAACCGCCTTCTCTAATGCCAGTACTTCTGCTTGAAAAATACTACAACAAACCTGGGGTTAGTCGCTGGTCCCCCTGTTCTATATTCTCTGGGTACCCAATTAGGATCCCAGTGCGACTGTTAACAGACGTTTTAAAAAAGAATTAAAAAAACATAAATTTCACTTATTAAAAACGATGGGACGAAAAGGAAATTTTAGATGATGTTCATACGCACATGAATCTCCTAATAGGCCTTTTGACAACACAAACGTCCCAATGAGTTTTTTGAATATTACAAGCAGCAAAGGGTAAAGGTTTTGATGGGTATTTTATGTTTCTATGGAAAATACTCTTTTTGTTCGGCTTTTATGCTCGGCGTGCATAAATATGAATGAAAATTTCTACGTCCGTGTGTTACTAAAATTTCAAAGCGAGACTTTATCTAGTTTAATTAAAATAAATTATAGCATAACCCTAAAATTATTGGTTATGCTTAAATAAGGATTAATAATAATTAACATGCATGTGGAGAAGTATAAAGCAAATAAATGTTACTGGTTTATTTGCTAATTGTATGTCCCGTGGTAACATAATACAAAAGGTGAATTTGTTGTTTACTTACTTCTCCTCTTATTTTTTATCGAAATTTGGAATTTTGTTATTATTTTACAGAAATAAATCCCTGTTATTGTGATAATGATCACAAAAGGATATTTTTTAGGGACTCCAGGTGAGGCGATTCCAATGGAACGCGTAGGAGCTGCTACACCATCCCGTAGCTCTTGTGCAGGAGTTCAGACTGATCCTCAAGAATCTGCAGAACCTTCCGATGCCATATCGCTTCTTTGAGAATTACAGAGTAAGCATTTTTAAATCAATTTAAACTATATCAAAAGTTGAAAAGGAAAGTATTATAAGCGCCATTGACCTCGAAGAAAATTTTGCTGTACAGCGTGTCCAGAAACCATCTTAACATACGGGAAACTTTTTTATTTTAGACTTTACGAAAAAAAGTGATTCTTCATAAAAAGTTCTACATGGTCTAAAACCTAAAATGCAACTATCAGATATTAAATACTCCCAGGCGTATACGAGGTAAGTTAAAAAATATGCATTTAACTTAAAAGTAAAGTACCTTTATTTTTGATAATATCGAAAATTGTTATTAAAAAAAGTTGATCAGAACTAAAAACCACGTTTAAATATGAAATTACGCCCATTTACAAGATTTTAAGAAGCGGTATTCATTCTCGTTCAGTAGGTCCAGCACGCCTTGGAAAACTAAATGAAACCATGACAACTAATTATTTTATTTGTCAAGGCGGACAGTTTCCTTTTAATTAAATATGGTGCTTAAATTTACAATCTGGGAAAAAGTTGAAATAGTGTTAATTGTTGGAGACCACTACAAGACGTACAGAGAGGCTGCTCAAATTTTTAATGCAAGATATCCAAATAAAATTATTAGCCATGTAACGGTTGGAGATATTTTTAATAAATTTAAAAATTCCGGATCTGTAAGTAATAAATTTTCTGACAAGCATCAGGTTTGGCGTACGGACGAAGATACCCAATTGAATGTTTTGCTAGCTGTCGTGGAAAATCCTAAAATCTCATTGAGAAATATTTCACAAACTGTTCCACGACCTGTCCACTGCCCAAGTTATTTTAAGGAAAAATAATTTTTACCCATACAAACCAAAATTTCTTCACAATGGCAGCCTAGAGAATTTGATTCACGATTTTTGTTTTGCTCTTGGTTTCAAGGTGAGGTAGAAGATGACCGCAAGAATAATATTGTTTTCAGATGAGGCGATGTTCACCTCAAATGGAGTAGTGTGTTCTCAAAACTGTAGGTGGTGGAGTGATGAGAATCCCCATTTTGTAATTGAGTGTCGTGACCAGTATTCTTTCAAGACAAATGTTTGGTGCGGCGTTTTAAGGAACCAAATTGTAGGGCCGTACTTTTTTCGAGAAAATATTACCGGTGAAATTTACTTGAACTTTTTGGACATGGAATTATTTGAATTTTTTCATGGACTACCAATGAATATAAGACAAACACTTTGGTTCCAACATGACGGCGCTCCATGCCACAGCTCTGCAAGAGTGACAGAATTCTTAAACCGGACATTTTCACAAAAATGGATTGGAAGAAGATCAGAATTTGCTTGGCCACCAAGGTCACCTGATCTAACACCTCTGGATTTTTTCGTATGGGGATTTTTAAAACAAAAAGTGTATACCCACAGACCTTTCGAGAACATAGACCATTTAGAGATAATTATCAGAGAATGTGTTCAAGAAATTTTCCCTCAGATGGTTAGAAATGCAGTAATGGAATTTTCACGACGTACAATCGTTTCTATGGAAAAACACGGTGGTCATGTTGAAGCTTAGTGTAGTATTTCATTCTTGTACTTTGTAATTCAAATTATTAAATATAGTTTTCCATTTACGGTATTCATAATATTATTGACTTTCTGAACACCCCGTATGTGCTGGCTCAAAACTTTTGATTTGAATGTTATTTTATCCACAAGCAGAACTTTTTATGAAGAATAATTTTTTTTCGTAAAGTTAAAATAAAAAAGTTTTTCATATGTCAAGATGGTTTCTGGACACGCTGTATACAGGAATATATTATAAATCGGGTATTTTCAAGAATGGGCATTTTCACTAAATTTTGATTTTGATCCAATCAATTTTGGTTCTTAAATTCATCAATTATTTACGGAGAAAATAAATAAACAAAATACGCTTTCTAATAAAAACGTACCAAACTATTTACCGACGTCCCAAGAATCCCAAGCAATGGCACCCAGCCGATCGCTGTGTAAACGACGCACACCTGCCTGACTGAGGTCTCAAGTCTGGGTTCCTGTTTCTAAACTATCTTTCTCTATTTACGTTATTGAAACAAAGATAACAATATAATCAGTCGCACGACCAAAGAATTGTGCGGTTAATAGGATGGCATACATCTCTTTTCATCTTATGTTTTTTAACTTACGGCTTTCACGCCGTGTTTTTAGTTGTTTCTAGAAGAGGTTTGTGATACTCTAGGAAGATATTTATAATTGAGATATATTTTTAATAGGTTCTAGTTCAGGATGTTTTCAATTATAGTGACAAAGCCCATGTAATACTTTGGAATCGAGTATTTTTACGAATAATATGAAGTACTGAGGAGTTCCAAATACGGTTAAGAATACCGAATCCGTTTTTTTTAAAGAATTAATAAAAAAATAATCATATAATGGACCCCGCACAAAGCTTATGAGAAATGGCTTTCGGGTAATTTTTTTAAATTTTTAGTATTTTCTAGATTTCCATTCTTTCACTTATATAGAAATAAAATATGTACAGGATGTTAAATAATTTATAGGTGGATTAAATAAATACTACTATTAAAAAATTGTACTCATTTTTTTGAATTTTGAAAACAAACTGCTAGATTTTTTTCATATTTTAATATCTTGTAGCACCAAGCTGTGGATGAAAAAAAATGGGTATAGGTTGACGTAGAATATCTTGCCGGGTATTTTATTTTTCAAAAAAAAATTGAAAATTCACCTGAAAACACCTCTGAAAACGTAATAAACGACTTTTAATTGATTCATTTAATTATTATGCCAATCTGTAACAATTTTCTTTTACAATAATTATTCTCTAACACATTCTTATCTTAGATATACAGAGTGAAACAGTTACAATGATTTATACAAGTGAAAACTTTTAAATTTAGGAAAATTCAAAAATGTTTTTTTTTTTTATCAAATGAGAAAGTATTATTGTTAAATTATATAATATTTTTTTCGTAAAATACCTGGGCCCTTTGTACATGATACGTTTAGATTATCTTAGAATCATACAAAAATGTTTTTTTTCATAATTTATATTTTTCATTTTTCTATATTTAAAAGTTTTCACTTGTGTAAATCATTGTAACTGGTTCACCCGGTCTGTATATCTAAGATAAGAATATGTTAGAGAATAACTATTGTAAAAGAAAATTGTTACAGATTGGCATAATAATTAAATGAATCAATTAAAAGTCGTTCATTACATTTTCAGGTGAATCTTCAATTTTTTTTTGAAAAATAATATATTCAACGTCAACCTATACCCATTTTTTTCATCGATAGCTTGGTACTACATAATATTAAAATATGAACAAAATCTAGCCGTTTATTTTCAAAATTCAAAAAGTGAGTAAATTTTTGTTTTGGATTTTCATAATTTTTTAATATTAGTATTTATTTAATCCGCCTATAAATTATTCAACATCCTGTACCTATTTTATTTCTATATAAGTTAAAGAAAACTTAAGGCCTACTTTTTCCCATCAATAAAAAAAATCAAAAAGTTGATAGTTTTTAAGAATCAAGTACTCCAGACAATGCATAAAATCTCAAAGTAAGAAGTTGCCAACTTTAAAAGGCCGGTAACTCAAAAACTAGTTATAGGATTGAATTAGGGGCATGGACACTTTTAGAAAATGCTAAAAATTCAGACAAATTAGCCGAAAGCCCTTTCCCATAAGCTTTGTGCGGGGTCCTTTGTGAGTTTTTTTTAGGAATCGAATCTTGAGTACTCCCATCACTGCTTGGTACCTACCCATATTTTTTTAATTCTAAATTTCCTAAAGCAAACGCATTCCGTGGCCCGTTAATTAAAAAAGGTACATTTTTTACCTTAAAAATGTTATATCAAGGTAGAAATTTATTTTTGCTGTCTAAAAACTGCTCGAGTGTAAAATGTAAATAACGATCTAAAATTATTTGACAGTTTAACATTTTTGTTTTGCCAATTAAATAGTTTTTTTTAACAAGGACGTAGTCCCGGCAAACAAACCTCGGGGGACGTACTCTGTCATTTTTGCAAATGTATCGATAAAAATAAAATGAAGTTTAAAGTGAATGAAAAATTTTAAAAGATCTTTCTTATTATTTAGGGTAATTCCAGAGTAGATTGGGTTTTAACGACATATTCAGGTCACAAGTTTTTAAATTCAATAATACCGCGGTTGTGGCTCAGAGGTAGAGCTACTGGCATTCGACCGCGACGACCCGGGTTCGATTCCCGGAGTGGGCATACGTATAATAAAAAAAGTGTGTCCGAAATTTAGTGGATTTAAGAATGCAGGGAAGAGTGTAAAATGTATCATTTCCCAACCCACCCCATTCACGCCGGTAACCAGGCCGGATGAGATCGGACATCTCGTGGGGTGCGGAAGAAGGTACACACTCCCCAATCGGTAGGTCATGCAATGGCAATAAACCAAGGGTTGATAGCCCTTGGGGGGTGTTGCATGACTGAGGATCGTGGTTCGGAACCCACGTTAAACTGTAGGTCCCCTCGGGAATGGCCCTGGCAGCGAACGAAGAGAAAAAAAGCCTAATTCGAAAGAAGGGCAGAACGGCAAAATTCAATAATGTGTATTATTTTCAAGGTTATTCTAACAAGATATGGTACTAAAAATGTAAGTACAAATGGTTCTTTCTCCAATTAGGGTCGATTTTGAAGAAGGAAAATTTAGAAAATTTAATGCTCAAAATTATTTTAATATTGGGTTTATAGAAGCTCTCTGCCACTGTTTTTGTAATAATTGCTAACAGCAATGCTAAAAAGTTGTTTTTTTTCCACAAGAATAAATTTATAGCAACCTTAATGAACAACTTATCATATCTTATTATGCATTTTTATTGTAAAGTTTAGAGGGCACCACCTGCGGTACCTCACACACATTTAAAACGAAATAACTTTTTTAAGCCACCCTATATTTAACTTTTAAAGAAAAATTCGGATTCTTCAACGTCTTTTATCTAAAAAGGTATACGTGGTAAGAAACATACCTAGTTGTTTTAGTGGCGTTATTTTAATTTACCGTCTATGCTTCAAATTTGTTCAATTAAGTATTACAATAATTTAGACCTGGCCATACACGAATTAAATTTTTTAAATCCAGATATCTCAACAACAGCTGCTCAAATCAACTTTTACCGCGTATACCTTTTTTAGGTAAAAGACGTCGGAGAATCCCAGTTTTTATTTAAAAGTTAAATATAGGGTGGCTCAAAAAATTTCCTTTGTTTTAAATGTGTGCAAGGTACCGCAGGTGGCGTCTTCTAAACTTTACAATAAAAATGAGAGCAGACTCTAATTTCTCACCCCGCTAAAAAGTTTTTTAACTAATTATTAATTTAAAACTAATTTACTTAATAACCCCATCAGTGATAAATTATTGTATACATTGGGGTATTAAAGGTACTTTTTTAAACCTGCTACATTACCCAGTTCTAACATAATATGTATAACTATTTTATTCGCTGTAAAATATCTATGATTAAAAATAGTCATAAAAGGGACAGTCCACGTTAGTGACATTTCTGGTATTCAGCAGTAATTTAAAAAGTAAACAAAAATGTTTGAAATGTGGCAAACTATTGTAACTAATGGGACTCATAAAATGTCCATTTCAGCTAAAGAAGAAAATCCTGAAATTAAGAGTTCACCAGTAATTACCCAGGGACGACAAAATTTACCCAAATGAGAGAATAAACCAAATACACAATATTTGATTATAAAACATATTAACAAATTAAGCTAAGTAACATAAAAGGATTGAAGCTAGAAACTTTTCATAACCGTTAAACGATAAAGAAAAATGTGCGAAAACAACCAATTTTATCAACGCAATGTTGTAAAGTCCACTAGCACCAATTGACGTATACATGTATGCATGAAGTTACCAGAGTTTTTAGATACATTATTTTTATATTTTAGTTTGAAAGCAGTTTTTAAATTGCATATAAAATGAAAACCTATTTATTTAATTTTAGAACAGAAGCCTGACAAAAAGAAAAAAAAGAAAATCAAAATAGTCACTTCTAATGATTCCTTATCGTCAACCAAAGAATAGAATTAAGTAGTTTATATTAATTTAGATTTATTGTAAAAATATCTTCATCACTTACATGCCTTCCAGCGGAGCAGATAAATCAGTATTTTATTTAGGACTTAAAATTAAAATTAAATAAAACTAAAAAAAGCTTAAAATCATCAAGAGTTTAAAAAAATATTTATTAACGCAACAGACCAAAAAATGTCATTTAAATCTTCAATTAAAAAAAAATAAAATAAACAATTTTTTTTTTGATATTTATATGCCCTGGAGGCACGTAACTGATAAAGCGCCCTTATTTAATTTTATTTTTTAACAAACATTCCATATAAGTACACTATAATGTAGATAATTATCTATGTTAGATATTGTAAAACAAATGTTTACTTTCATTACTTTTATTATTTTATTATTGTGCGAGTGCGGTTTCAGAAATTAACATTGCCAATAATTAAATAGGTATTTTTCATCGTTATGATTATTTAATGTTTATATTGATTAACATTTTGTTGATTTTTAAAAATATGGACTGAAAATTTACTGTAAAGAAAATGGCGCAGAAATTTCCTTACAATTTTTACGGTAATTATCTATTATACGCACACACCAAAATTAATGATTTTTTCAGCAATATTAAATAAATCTGAGAACGATTTTCTGCGGTCATGCTTAGTGTTTGGAATATCCCTTCTTAAAATCCCTGTTCATAGAGATTATATGGAAAATCGCATTTATCAGGGGTTACCGATATAAGGATTTGGAAGAAATGACTAAAACGGGTCATGTTCCATACCGTTTGGTACTTTTTTTACCAATTTGTGTTTCTTTACCCTTTTCCGGTCCCTTTTAACCAACATATAATTATCGGTTGCTTCAGCACAACAAATTATTTTGTATACTGTTGTATATGCTATGACAAACTAAAAACAAATGAACAATCCGCTACTATAGTCTATTTTAGAAAGGTGCAGAGAAATAAAATCTCATTAGGTATGCAAAGGGACTACAGAATGACCCAACGAATAATTAAGCCACTTTCATAATTTGGCATTGATTTCATTGCAAAATTCTTTATTTTCATTAGTGCAGGAAGTACCACCCGGGTTTGGGTTAATTTATGGGTTTTGCCTATTGTTATTCATTTACAAACACTAAAAATGGTGTGACAAAGGCGTGTATTATGTACATAGTATTATGTACACTTATTTATTATTAAACATTATAAAAAAATACAAAATATAAAAAATACATTATACAGAAATTAAATTATAAAAAATCATAATATTCTTCGTCATCTGAGGAACTGTCATCTCCTCTAAACGTTATAATTAACGGGTCTACGGTCCGATCGATCAGGTGGTCAAAATCCCACATTTTCTCCCCTTCTTTAATGACAGGATGGACTGCTTTTCGCCAGTTCTCTGGTGTCACTTCCTTTATGGCTGGATCAAACAGTAGCTTAACGTCTTTCATTTTGAATGTCGTGTTGTGTCTTGCTACAAATCCTTTCACTTGCGCCCATATAACTTCTATAGAATTTAGTTCGCACTGATATGGCGGTGTGCGCAGCACAGTTACACTATGTTTTTTAGCTATATCTTCCACGGCATATTTCATAAAACGATTTTTCGGTAAATTTGCTATAGCTAATAGCTCCTTCTATATCAAATTATCTTCTTTTTTTTCTTTGGTTAGTTATCACAAATAATTTAATGCACAAAATTTACCTGCGCCTATGACCGACACCGATATTAAGCCGAATTGGACGGAATTTCCCATTTAATTACTACTTCTACACCTTTCTGAAATATACTATAAATGCAAGGAATGAAGGAATTAATTTATTAGACTCTATTTTAAAAAGAAATATTTTAATTGAAAAATCAACAAAATGTGTCTTTTTCTTTAATTTTTTAACTGGGAAGACGTTGAATTATCATTGTGTAACATAAAAAATAGCGATTACGCGCAATAAAGAAGTGGAAATTTCTGCGGCGTTGACATAACCCCCCAAGAAAAACAAGACTTTAAAAAGGAATAAGTCGAAAACTCAGCATGACCCCGGAAAATCATATTCAGATTCGTAATCTACGACTCAAATATTATTCCTAAATAAATTATCAATTTTGTAGTGGTATGCGTATAATAGATAATTTACTAAAATATTTCTGAAATTACAGGCTCAAAAAAATTTCCCAACATTAAATAAAATGTTTATTATTACTGTTCTATTTTCTATGCAGGAAACAATAAAATGTATATTATGTAAGTTAAATCTACCAATAAAAGTTGTCTGTGAGATTCACTAAATTGGAATCACATACCTAAATAAGGTTTTTATTCCTAAATAATTAAATACAAACATTCGCGATTTCTGTAGAAGGTACTTTAAGTGAATAGGTACGTACCTACTGTCGCGAGTAGTAAAAAAAATTACAAGTCAAATAAGCCTTTCGCCAAGCGTAAGCCCGCGAAGGGTCAAAAGCGTAAGACCGCGAAGGGTCGAAAGCGTAGGCCTGCGAAGGGACAATCAATAGTAAAATGTCCCGCGGTTTACGCTTGGTGACTCATTTGACGTTAGTATAGTTATATGAGTTACTACATATTCTCACTGACACACCCAGGGAGGCGGTTACCGTGCTGATTTTCACATTTCGTAATTTCAATCCCCCGATGCGAAATATTTTATGATTTAGCGTCACCGACCAAAATTCCTGGGTGTGTCACTGCATACTCTAAATAATTCTTGTAAATGGTGTATAGTAGATATTAAGGGTATATAAAGTGTGCCCATGATAATATCTCGACTGAGTGGTCCAACTGATATTTTTGATTTAAACTCTTTACTCAGTTTAGATACATATTTATGGTCACAATATACAAGGCCGTAGCCATCAGCAAGAAATTTTGCCGGGTAGTTTGACGCAGTTTAAGATATTCTGTTAATGCAGTGGAAGAGCAGGCTATGAACCTTAGACGAAATTTCTAGGCCACGCCCAAAGTTTGTTCAAAATTCACACATTAAAAAAATTTGCATTAAAAACAATAAAATAAGCAAATTTTAAATAAGGATGAATCTGGTTCCTGTTCCTGTTCTATCCCAATATTCTCGGGATTAGTGTTTACTCCTTTTAACCCAATAAATATTGGGAGGAACCCCATTAATTTCTCCCTAGCTACGGCCTTGACAATACATGTACTTATGCCGTTATTTTCTTGTATTTTTTATACAGGCTTCCCACAAGATTCGCATAAAAATCACATGTCCTTACTGCAAGGATTGAATGTCTTTTTATATTCCAGCATTCCAGGCGAATTACAGGGTCCTGCACCTCACATCACGTCTTCTATAGCTCACTTAATAATTAAGTTAGGATTTTGATATTTTGCAGAATTTACCTGTATCCTAGGGCGCATTTCAGGAAAATATTTTTGTTTATACAGGGTGTTCCAAAAAAGTGTGACGTTATAAGGATCTATTTTTTTAAATTACATGCCATAAATATTCTTACTTATTTGGATGACTCTTAGTTGCCTACATACCCCCAAAATTTTAATGAAATCGGTTGAGTATTATAGACGAAAAAAATAAACACTAAGGAAAATCAGTTTTGCACCCCCGGTTTTAAAAATTAATAACAAATAAAAACAATGCCTTGTTATTAAAATTATACAAAGATACTTAATAAATAAGGTCAAACAGTCTCGTTAACCAATTTTGATTAACACGAATTGTACAGGGTGTCCAAAGTTTAGTGTCAAACTTTGCAAAATTAAATCAATTTATTTTTCTTATTTCAAATTGGAACCCCTATATATTACTATGCCATTCGATGTAGAATTAAAAATCAAACATTTGTCCTAATTACAACCCTATCGCAATTTCTAACGCATCAAAACTTATTTGCAGAAAACTTATTTGTTAACCATTCCAACAGTTATTATTATGAATAAATATCAAAAGTGACAAAAGCACATTTTGACTTTGGTTAACATGTAGTTTCAAATATTGTTAGATTATTACTAATTATTTAAGGTATATTATTTTTTGTGATGGAATAAAACCAATAAGAGCTCGTAGATATGACTTTCAAATCAGGAGCATGGGAAAAGAGTTCTTTTTTATCACTTAAGTAAAGGTTAATACAAATAAATTAGTTTTTCAAAGCCCCCTTTGATATTTATTTATAATAATAACTATTGGAATAGTTGAAAAAATTAGTTTTCTGCAAATAAGTTTTGATGCGTTAAAAATTGCGATAGGGTTGTGATTAGGACAAATGTTTGATTTCTCATTCTACATCGAAACATAATAATATACAGGGGTTCCAATTTGAAATAAGAAAAGAAAAATTGATTTAAAGTTTGACACTAAACTTTGGAGACCCTGTACAGTTCGTATTAATTAAACTTGGTTAACGAGACTGTTCGACCATATTTATTAAGTATCTTTATATAATATTAATAACGAGGCATTATTTTTATTTTTTATTAATTTTTAAAACCGGTGGTGACAAAGTGATTTTTCTTAGTGTTTATTTTTTTTCGCCTATAATACTAAACCGATTTCATTAAAATTTTGGGGGTATGTAGGCATCTATGAAAAGCATCCAAATAAGTAAGAATATTTATGGCATGTAATCTAAAAAAATAAATCCTTATAACGTCACACTTTTTTGGAACACCCTGTATAAACAAAAATATTTTCCTGAAATGCGCCCTAGGATACAGGTAAAGTCTACAAAATATCAAAATCCTAACTTAATTAATAAGTGAGATATAGAAGACGGGAGGTGAGGTGCAGGACCCTGTATAGGCAGAAAAATAAATATTCCTGTATTAGCAGAAGCAAATTTAAAAAGGCATTGAAATGTAATATTTATGTAGTAATGCCTGTATTTTTATATAAATTATATTGTATTTTGAAGCTACAACCATAAAAGAAAAAAAAATTACAGTTTTTGTAACCGTAACCAAAAACGAGGAAGTAGCCCAATATAGGTATTCATTCGTACTTATATGGAAGCTTCTGGGAAACACTGTCTTTTACTGCATTTTTTAGTAGTAACGTAAAAAAACGGTATTAGATAAACTTTAATGACTGTCCAATTATGTGATATTTGGTTATCTAATAACTATTATATTATTTTTAGTTTTTAAGACGAACGGTCTAATTAGTTAATACTAATAGCACGGTGTAAAAAAATCACTTTATTTTATTTCATAAACAAAGACTAAGGCCTAGTGCGCATAGCGAAAATGTGGCAAGTCGCTACGATTTTTTTTTATCGCGTGATGCAGTTAATTTTTTTCTACAGCGTGATCAGTTAAGGGTACGGAGCGGCCATATCTCGGAAACTACTGGGCATAGAAATTCAGGAAAAAAAATGATAACTTAAGTGGCCATGAGATGAGAAAATATATATCTCCGAAAATTCCACATTAAGGTATATCTTTGATAACACCATTAAAAAGCTTGGAAAATTATGCATCATTTTGGTCTTATGCTCATTGGCTTACCGACTTTAATAAGAGGGGAGGAAGCTGTTGAAAGTGTAATCATTTAAATTGATGTAACTTATAAACGACTTACCCGATTTTAGCAACTTAAAGACTGTTTGGAAGAGAAATGTATGCACTTTCACCAATCGTTTTTAGTTGTCCATAATAGTTCTTAAAAAAAATGCTAGAGGGCACAATTTGTAATAATAATACATTTAAAAAAATAAATCATAAGTATAATTTTATTATGATAGCATAATCGAAAAGTAGATAAAATTTGCTAGAAAAAATATTAAAACCGCAGCTCGATATATCCGTTCGTTTCAGCGTTATCGCGAATAGAATAATTTTGAAAATTTTAAATAAAGAATATTTTTTAGAAAATAAGTGGGACGCCACTGCTATTTTTCCATGTGAATATTATTTCTGATTAGCCTGGTCAATTCTGCATAAAAATGTTCTCTTGCGTTTTTATCCTCAGGCACACCGTTCTTAATTAAAATAATTAAATTAAATTAGACGGGCGGGGTGGTCATTTCCAACAATTTTTATAAAACAAAATGTTTCATTATGAATGTTAATAATATTAAATAGTAGAGATAATTTAATTTAATTATTTTAATTAAGAACGGTGTGCTTAAGGAGAAAAACGCGAGAGACCATTTTTATGCAGAATTGACCAGGCTAATTAGAAATAATATCCACATGGAAAAATATCAGTGGCGTCCCACTCGCTTTTTCATTAATTTTATTAAAGTTATTCTATTGGCAATAACGCTGAAACGAACGGAGATATCGAGCTGCGGTTTAAATATTTTTTCTAGTAAATTTCATCTACTTTTCGATTATGGTATCATAATTATACCGTGTGATTTATTTTTTCGGAGTAAAATCAAAAAATGTGTAATTATTACAAATTGCGCCCTCTAGCATTTTTTTGAGAACTATTATGGACAACTAAATACGATTGGTGAAAGTGCATACATTTCTCGTCCAACCAGTCTTTAGTTTGCTAAAATCGGATCAGTCGTTTATAAGTTACAGCGATTTAAATGATTACACTTTCAACAGCTTCCCCGCTCTTATTAAAGTCAGTACGCCAATGAGCATAAGACCAAAATGATGGATAATTGTCCAAGCTTTTTAATGGTGTTATCAAAGATATACCTTAATGTGGAATTTTCGGAGATATGTAAAATTTTAAAATTGACTTCTCAATTACGCCCTCTTGCGGCACAATGCGGAACTTAAAAATTATTTTCAGGAGTTTCTCATGGCCACTTTAGTTATAATTTTTTTTTTTCCTGAATTTTTATGCCTAGTAGTTTCCGAGATATGGCCGTTCCGTACCCTTAACTGATCACGCTGTATATACGATAAAATTACGGCACCTTTAAAAATCGCAGTACGCGCCTGGCAAATATTGCAACCAATTACAAACAAATAGTATATAAAACATATTACCGACCTTATATAAATCGTTAAACATATACCTATAATAAACGGATTAGATGTTTAAATTTGAAATATATGTGTATAATTTATTGTTATAAATTCTAGAGTATGAGAGACACTGATGATCCCAATCTAAAATTATCGGAATCGCATTTAAAGGAGGGTCAAGATAGATAGATCCAAGTGAACTAAAATAATATGAAAAGTGGAAGTTTAAATAATAGTAATCGAAAAGGCAGCAACGCAAACGAAATTTAGCTTGGATAGTTCAAGTTTCTATAGTTAATGAATTTAAAAAAATAATGCTGTGTACCCCTTGGCTTCGACCCCTCTTATCTAAATAACTTACAGCATCTCTAACGTATTTTGGTCATATTTTGGCTCCCGTTATCTTTTTAAATGTGTAGATTTTAGATTAATTTTAAAAGTTTTCGTGAAAAATAAAAGGTCCTAGATTACCTAGACAGAACGGTTTATGCTGTCCACCATTTTGGTGGTTTTACGAATTTTGTAACCTAAGTTTCATGTCAATGCCCGATATTTTCACGAAATTTAGTAAAACTCTTTTATAGAGTCTGGCTTTGCTTAGAAATGTTGTTTCATAATTAATGTTGTATATATGTACCTGCTTAGATGAATATATAAATGTTAGATAGATTTTTAATCTCTAAACTATATTCTAAATTTATACGTGGTGAAGTCACTGTCTTTTTGTTGGTAACGTATTTATAACAATAAGTACGTATAAAGACTCTAAAAAAGTTTAGCAGCCCACAGTCATTTATTTCAATTTTTCAGAACTTTTTCCACGACAGTTTATTCCTCCAGTCATAAAAACAATCGTGAAAAATACTTTCATTTGTCTGCCAAGATCGATGCAGCATCCTCCCAAGCAAGCTCTTCACCCACAAAAAACTTTCATTTTAATAAGTGAAATTAATTGGTTGAAGACCATCGTTTTTTGAATGGCATTAGAGTTTTGGACTTGCATTGTCTTTATTCGTTTTGAATCACTACGTTTCAACTGGTAAGCATCTCCAGTCGTCTTCAGATGAATATTAGGATGTATTCACCTGAAGACGACTGGAGATGCTTACCAGTTGAAACGTAGTGATTCAAATCAAATAAAGACAATGTAAGTCCAAAATTCTACTGCCGTCCATGAAAGTAATTGCATAGACGGAATCCAAAGTCGCATTCGTAGGGGGAGGGGGTAATCCCTTCCCCTGTATTCTGGGAAAGGACGCAGCTATATGATAGCGGCAACCCTCTTATTTAGAGGTTAAGGAGAAGATTTGAATGGCGCAGCGATGACTTTATTTAGAAGTCACTTTTGACAGGAGAAGCTTTTAAAACATGGGTAATAACCAAAAGTGGCCAAAATCTTCTTAATCTTCCCTACTTGCATTAAATATTTTCGCCTGCTGCGCTATTTTTATTGTCACTTCATTCATTGTTGCCTTTATTAGCAATATGCATACATATATTAAATTTTTATGTGAGATTTACGCCCATATTGTGCTGGTCCTGGTATAGTGGATATATCACACTATAAGTTATTTCAATTTTCAGAGAAACCTATGAAGTTATAAAAAACTTGTTTATGTAAGTACCATAAAATGAGGTGATTTGACTATTGCTAACTTCATTATTTTATGCTTCATATGGATCATCGCACCTAATCGTCTGGAAAAATGGCGTTTTCTTATCACAATGTCTTCCCAACTCTCGTCCTCTTCAGTCTTACTTTTGGACAAAACAAACTTCTTTTTCTGCTGTCTTGATTTTGTTTTTGGTTTTCTTATTTCCGCTAATAGAATTTCTTCAGTTGAAGTAATTTTTCCCGGTTCTATATTTAGTTTATTTCTTTAGCCTTTCGCTGTTATACCATCTTTACCTTATTTTCAATTCTTAAAAATGTCTTGCAGAGCTGGAGTAGCGTTGGTATCTGCCTGTTTGTTTGTTGTCCCTGTTTAATGAAAATATTCCGGTGGATTCAAATCCAGAACGAATGTTTAGCGGATTTTGTTTCGGTCTCTTTCAAAGCCTGGTTTAAAAGTTGTGGAAAGACGTCCTTTCGAATTACCTACTCCTTTGTTGCTTGTCTTCCAAACACGCAAAATTTTGCGGCAAGAATTTTTAATGGGAATTAAACAGCTTATATCTAAAGGCTGTGGTATGGGTGCGGTTTAGTGATAATAACACGAATCTTATATTATTTTCCTGGCAAGTAGAAATTACTTGGATGAAAATTTGGCTTGCTAACTTGTCGCCAATTAAAATTTTTGGTCCATCCGGAAGAGTCTTAAAATATGGCAACGCAATTGTTACGAACCAGTCTTCAAATAAGGGAGTAACCAACCACCCCGATTTCCTACTATTATAACGGGCTTTGGTTGGTCCGTTTTCCGTCCAACTAGTCCAAATATAATCTGCTTTGTAGACGATTTATTAAATCCATCCATCGTCATCTGGTGGTAAACTTGAAGAAGATAGAAGATGCTCTTCAAGGAGAAAATCAATGTTCAAATGATGATGATGATGATTTTTTTTATGATAAAACACCTGCACTGTAGGAAAAATTCTTTAAGGCGCTCTGGGAGCGGTGCGTGTGCGAAGAAAGCGATTAACGTTGGTCTTGAAACGTTGAAGATTGTATTTATTGGGAAACACGACCTCAGAAAGATCATTCCACAAAGATGACGTTCTCCAGATGAAAGAATTCTTGAACAATGAAGTTCGAGGAGTACTAAGCTGAACAACATATGGATGAGCGGCAGTGGTTCGCCGTGTATTTCTGTTTTGCATTGCTCTAGGTGGAATCAAGTGGGCAATGTCAGTCGAACACCTGCTATGGAAATATCTGTAAAAGAGAGCCAAATCACCAACATGTCTTCGATGCTCCAGGCTATCGAGGGTCTTGGTCAGCTCGGGGTCGCCGATCAGACGAACGGCTCTCCTTTGAATGGAATCCAGTAGCCGAAGAGTGTGCTTGGGTGCAGAGCTCCAGACATGAGAGCAATATTCTAATGATGGTCGAATCTGGGCTTTGTAGAGTGTCAAAAGTTGATGAGGTGTGTACAACCTTTTGATGCGGAAAAGTACACCAAGTTTCTGTGCAGCTGCCTTGGCAATTGCGGCAACGTGATCATGCCAAGACATATTACCTCCCAGATTGACCCCCAGCAAATTAATAGACGGTGACAGGGGAATTGCGTGTCCTGTCATGACTATATCCGGTTCTGCAATGTTAACCTTTTTGGAGAAGACTGCTGCCTGGGTTTTCTTAGCATTAAATTCGACTTGGTTACTGTCACCCCAAGCCAAGATTTCTTCCAGGTCATTGTTGAGGCGCAATACTTCATGCAATACAAAACGCTGCAAAAGCGTTGGAGAGGCGGCGACCTTTTATTTTAGAGGTCACTTGGATAAGAGGGGCAGTATTGTTCGTCTCTGCTTATTGCATTATAGAGCGTGGGGGAGGCGGCGACCTTTGAGGTAACTGCTGGGGTTTTTATTTATTTTGTACGTAAATAATGAAATTATTTTTTTTTTGGTTATTAGACTCCCGGAATCGTTGGTAAGGAAGGTGGCAACCCTAACTACGACTAATATAATATCAATTATGTATATTAATTTCTGCGCATAAATTTCGCTTCTGGTACTTTTTCCCCGTCTCATCATCTTCTCTATAGAAAGTCGTTACCACAGGTTGTGTAAGTAGTGTAAAAATATTTTTAATGAAGGATGGGATTGGAAATACATTTTTCTCCAAAGCATTACACTCCTCCTTCCCCATGACAACAACGCCCTTGCGAAAATAATATCTTCTTTAAAATTAGGATGCATTTCGGATGAAAAGAAGTTAATTTAGTTTTTCATTTACAATATTTTTTTTATACCAGAAAAGTATATTTTTAAAATCCCGATAATTTTTCTTGATATTATAAGATACAATTGGTATAATGTAACTATATATTCTTAAACAAATGACAATGGTGTCACCACGTACTCTCGCAATGTTTTATAATTAAACGAACATATCAAGTTTAAAGTATTTAGGGCTCTATAACATTAATACGTTTGTAACAAAATGTATATATTATGATATTAATACGCTTATTTTCCAATAAAAGAAAATTTTTTGGTTCGGTTTTATAGGAGCTACGTATTTGTTAAATGCTGATTTCTATTTCAATATTAGGTTTTATTTTTTTTTCCTTATTTGCCAAATATAGAAAACGCAAAATGTAAAAACGATACGGTTAAAGAGAATGTCTATAATAACCCACTAAAAAGCCAAAAATATTTTATTATAATTTCTAATGGGTATTTATTATTTTTGGCAATAGGATCCCTATTGATATTAGAGAATATTAATAATAGTAAGCTAAATGGACTTTAGAAAAGATGTAAATTGAAGAATTAATAATTAGGCAATATATTAATTTGTAGTATTTTTTCTATTATGTAACCAAAAAAATTGTATCTAACTTGAAAGTTAATTTTTAGAATAAAAATCAAAATTTCTCCAAAAACGCTGATATTACGTGCAATATTTGGACTGAAAATATTTTCAGTACCTACAGGGCCCTTCTTGTATGGTGTGAGCACTGAAAAGTAAAATTAAAAACATTGCTATTCCTGACTTAATTAAAAATATTTTTTAATAAAGGTATACTTCACATATATACAGGGTGATCGGAAATTCTGTTCGCTCATATGAAATCATGAAAAAAAGTTAGTATGCATGTAGGTCTTTAAATATTTTTAAAGGAAGCTATGGCCATCCATTTGAGGGCTGAAATAAATCAGTTTTTCTCTTAAACCATTAAGCTTGGCGCGCGCTCGAAATATGAGGATAGGGATTTTAGTATTGAGTTCGACCCGCCGCGCTTCGCTAGAGTCCGCGGACCCACATTGTGCCACATGCGATAAATCCCAATACACGGTATTTCTCCGCGCTTCGGCGCGCACTTATGCGCGCCAAGCTTTAGCCCAATAATTTTTTACAAGAATTTTTTTGTGTAAACAAACTCTGCATAATAATTTTTAGGTAAAATTTTAAAACGTGTCAAGTAAATATTATAAAAAAATTGGAATAAATAAACTTTAAGACCCCCCATCCCCCTTCCCCAAGGAAAGCTGATTAAATTTGACGCCTATTTTCAATATCAAAAATTAGCACATGAATCTCAAACGGTTGCAAAAAAATAAAATAGAAACTAGTCTTTGGAGGTAACTTTTGGATCGTCGTCGGTTTTTGGGGAAGGACTTATTTTTCATATGAACATTTTTATTATATTTTCATATACAATGTGTCTACTTAAAATCGCACTATATGGGAAACTTTTTTATTATTAACTTTACGAAAAAAAGTTATTCGCTTCATAAAAAGTTCTGCATGGTCCAAAACCTAAAATGCAACCATCAGATGTTAAATTTATTCAGTCGTATACGAGGTTTGTTAAAAAATATGAATTTTTCCCAAGAGTAAAGTACCTTTATTTTTGACAATATCGAAAACTAATTATGATATGTTGTTCAGCATTAAAAACTATGTTATAACATTCGATTACACTGAAATTTTTTTTTATTTTAAAAATTTATCGGTAATTTGAGACCAAATTTTTAAAAATAAAAAAATATTTTTTAGTGTAATTGAATATTAGAACATAGTTTTTTATACCGAACAACTTTTCATAATTAGTTTACGATATTGTCAAAAATAAAGGTACTTTACTCTTGGGCAAAATTTATATTTTTTGACAAAACTCGTATTCGACTGAAAAAATTTAACATCTGATGGTTACATTTTAGGTTTTGGACCATGCAGAACTTTTTATGAAGAATAAATTTTTTTCGTAAAGTTAATAATAAAAAAGTTTCCCATTAGTTGTCAACTTAAAAAGAGACACACTGTATATAGTTTCCCCTTGAAATATGACAATGGAATTTCCGGACACCAGATATAACAAGTAGGTATCTTTAAGAAGGATACAAGATGAAAAATAATATAAATACTGGAAATGAAAAAGTTATAAGTTTCAAGAAATTTGACACATTCTTTCAATCAATCTGTCTAAATAATATACCATAGAAATAAATGTTTATATGTAATAGATCTGTTAGATTATCTGGCAACTCTGATAATGGAAAATTAAAAATAGGTTTTATTCTCTGTAATCTTGATAGGATCAGTCAAATTTTTTATATGTCGCATCAGAACCATATGTCAGTTATGCTAATATTATGAATATTAAGTGACAGAATAGGCTATTATAGTATGTGCACTATAGATAATTTAATAGAAAGGCTGAAAAATAAAAATGAAGTTTTTTAAATTTTTATAAAAATATTAAATTATATTTTTTGTAATAGTAGTTTTCAAAAAAATATTTTTTTTTCTAAAAATCAAGTTTTGTACTTAAAGGTAAACGTAAATTTTAAAAAAATAATCTAAAACTTCATTCTTTTATTTACATTTTCTATGCAAATAATTATCTCACGGTCGGTTTTTAAATATATTCATCGCAACAACGCGACCTGCATGCATAACAAAAATTTGACTAATATCCTTTAAAGAATAAAATAGTTAATATGGTGTTTATTATATCAAATAAATGTTAAAATCAATGTGAGCTTATCCAAAATTGATGTTAAATGTACAACTTCATCTTTGTACGCATGAAGGTTAAACTTAGATGACATGTTTCACTTTTAATGCGTTTCTTATGGAAACGCACCATTGACTTGTGACATTGTAACGCCGTTAAATGGGGACACCGTCGCAAAAACTTAACAAACAACAGTATTGACGGCGTAAGTGGATAAAGGGGTTAACTGACTAATTTTTCATGAATATTTTTAGGAGATAAAAGTGCTAGAACTGATTTCCAACTGACCTGTATTCACTATAATTTTGTGAATAATAATGATTATTATTCAATTCACATTCATTAATTTAATTAAATAAATAGGATAGCCAAAATAATATTTAAAAAAAAAACAGCGTTCGGGATCTCAGATTGTCGAGTTCCCACTCTAAACCTATGATTCGCCCAATGAAAACGCTCGTTTTCGCCAAAATATAGATATTTTTTAAATTGAAAAATGTTTTTGCCGGCGTACAGACTCGATTAAAATTGAAAAAGTTTTATGCCTTCGCTGGGAATCTAACCCAGAACCTCAGGATTAGACCACAAGCGCGCTGCCAATTGCGCTACGGGGGACCTGATATGTCGTCGATGTACGGATAAAAGAAAAATAGATCTTAATGTTCAGTGGTAGTGCGTGAGTTCCCTTTTCCCTTATAACACCCTCCCCGGTCTGTGAATTACAGGAGATTCCAAACTATTACTACTAACATAAAATTGAATAAGTTATATGACCGAAGTTGGTGAGAGAATATCAGGTCCCCCGTAGCAAAATTGGCAGCGCGCTTGAGGTCTAATCGAGAGGTTCTGGGTTCGAATCCCAGCGGAGGCATAAAACTTTTTCAATTTTAATCGTGTGTCTGTACGCCGGCAAAAACATTTTTCAATTTAAAAATTATTTACAGACGCTAACATAACTACTTTAAACTATTTACGGCTAGATGTAACTGTTCAGAGATCTCTTTCTGATTCCGGCTAATAACGCCATATGTCGTCGATGTACGGATAAAAGAAAAATAGATCTTAATGTTCAGTGGTAGTGAGTGAGTTCCCTTTCCCCTTATAACACCCTCCCCGGTCTGTGAATCACAGAAGATTCCAGACTATTACTACTAACATAAAATTGAATAAGTTATATGACCGAAGTTGGTGAGAGAATTTCAGGTCCCCCGTAGCGCAATTGGCAGCGCGCTTGACATGTAATCGAGAGGTTCTGGGTTCGATTCCCAGCGGAGGCATAAAACTTTTTCAATTTTAATCGAGTCTGTACGCCGGCAAAAACATTTTTCAATTTAAAAACTATTTACAGACGCTAACATAACTACTATAGATATTTTTATGCTTTTTAAATATATTATACAAAAAGTTAACTGTTCCATTTATTTTTTTTAAGAAAATTGCGAAAAACTGAAACTTTTATACATGGCACCTTCTGTAAAACAAAATTAGCGTCCATTAATAATATTACTTTTTTATTAAGCATGAAATTATCTTTTAAATAACTTATTTACCAACTTCCCCCACCCTTATTGAAAATACAAAAAAATCCCAAGGACCAAACTGGCGTAAGAATGGATAGACTTACCATTCCCGATATCAATATAACTAAATAATAATAATAATGATTATTATTCACATAAAAACAATAACTTTGTAATTTTACCTTATATTTTGTCAAAGGTAATTGAAAGGTATTCTAAGTTTGACCACCATGTATTTTTTTCAGTGGTCCCCATAAGCCCAGCCAATTGCGTTTATTCCAATAAATGTTATTAAAAATAAATAGTTGTATTATTTCTTTACGTTTGCTGGTAAAATTGGTTTTGTATTTACATTGTGAGTCAAAGTAAACTCAAATAGCACAAAACCAGCTGAAATACGTCTGCAATACGAGACGTCTTAAAACTGAGTTATAAATATATAAAATACGTATTTAACTGAATGTTATAAAAGGTAACATTTTCAAGGAGCCTTTTATGGTGTTACTTTAACAACAAAACAGGTAACAATTTGATAGCTTAAGTTTAATTCCCCATATAGTTTGAGTTCTTACCTTTCACTTTGAAGTTATCCACGTCGGCGTCGATACATTGACTGATGTTTTAACAACTTTATACTAAATTATCCGCTATGGAAACATCTATTAACAAATAGCGCAAATACAAGAGTTTTGTTTTCCTCCAATCTACAATTTGATTTGTCTTAAAATTACTAGACAGTGTGTCTTAACAAAATCTTCCTTCACATCTTAAATACCTAGAGAAAAAGACTTAGAGAAAAAAAATTCACAACACAATTATTCTTAGATTAAGCATTTTTATTATTATTTTATGGCACGTAAAAAATTACATTTTATTTTATATTACTCACAGTATATACTACAGCTTTAAGAATTGTCAGGCACATGTTACTACAAATATCACAGTATACTGAGCTCACGTATTTATAATACAAAAATAATATTTCTGGCAAGTACTTACATAACTTTATTACATAGAAAAATAAAATAAACAACACAAACTTTAAAATAATTTTATCATTTTTGACATACAAAATGCGGTAATATTTTTTTTTTAATATACAGGGTGATTCATTAAGGTCGACGAGCGGCCATATCTCGGAAACTACTGGGCATAGAAATTCAGGAAGAAAATAATAACTAAAGTGGCCATGAGAAAATCCTGGAAATTATTTTTAAGTTCCACATTTTGCTGCAAGAGGGCGTTATTGAAAAGTAAATTTTAAAATTTTACATATCTCCGAAAATTCCACATTAAGGTATATCTTTGATAACACTATTAAAAAGCTGGGACAATTATGCATCATTTTGGTCTTATTCTCATTGGCGTACCGACTTTAATAAGAGGAGGAAAGCTGTTGAAAGTGTAAAATCATTTAAATCGCTGTAACTTTTAAACGACTGATCCGATTTCAGCAAACTAAAGACTGTTTGGAAGAGAAATGTATGCACTTTCACCAATCGTATTTAGTTGTCCATAATAGTTCTCAAAAAAAATGTTAGATGGCGCAATTTGTAATAATAACACTTTTTTGATTTTACTCCGAAAAAATAAATCATACGGTATAATTATGATACCATAATCGAAAATTAGATGAAATTTGGTTGAAAAAATATTAAAACCGCAGTTCGATATCTCCGTTTGTTTCAGCGTTATCGCCAATAGAATAATTTTTAAAACTTTAAATGAAGAAGCAAGTATAAATTTTTTAGAAAAAAAGTGGGACCCCACTGATATTTTTCCATGTGGATATTATTTCGGATTAGCCATGGCCAATTCTGCATAAAAATAATCTCTTGCGTTTTTCTCCTCAGGCACACCGTTTTTAATTAAAATAATTAAACTAAATTTGCTCTACTATTTATTATAATTAACATTGATATTGAAAAATTTTGTTTTATAAAAATTGTTGGAATTGACCACCTTCACTTAATAGGCATGCTTCCGCCGGTCTAATTGAATTTAATTATTTTAATTTTTCCTGAATTTCTAGCTCAGTAGTTTCAGAGATATGGCCGCTCATCGACCTTAATGAATCACCCTGTATAAACTTTACAATTAGTGCGGCGCGCCAATCTAGGATTACTTTTATCAACGTGGTGACAGAAACGTCAAAAACGAACAATAAATAGGTTATTTTGTTCTCTGGTTGCTTGCGTTTTGTTGACATGTCGCTATGATCATCATGACAAAATACGAAATAAACAATTTAAACGTTCCAGTGCCTGTAACCGAGTTGGCGCGCCCTAATTATTCTCCGCGTTTAAAGTTGCTTATTCTAAATACAGGGTGGGGATTTTAAATGGAACGCAGCCTATAGAGGTTCTGGGAATAAGATTTCTCTAAAATCCAAAAATTCGTGATTTTTTATGGGCCTCGCTTTTGCCATGTAAAAAAAAATTGGGAAACTGTCATACAAAATGTACCAGAAATTTAATAAACACGAATTTCAGGAACAATTACATTAACAGTAACTTTAAAACTGTAATGTCACGTTTTTAGCATAGGAATTCCTGAAAATGTGCCCCAGGAATCTAGCTAGCACAGACCAAATCAGTGGTAGAACTCTTCGCTTACTCCTTCCAAAACTTTCTGACGTGACAAAACGCATCTCTGCCCGAATCCTTCCCTTCCTTCAACTCTTCCAGATTTCTAGGTCTGGTGACATAAACCCTTCTTTTTAAATCGTCTAATAAAAATCTAAGGGTATAATATTGGGGGATCTTGGCGTCGCGGCGCTGTCCTATCCACGTATTTGGAAATGTAATATTTAATAATTCTCTTACATTTCTTGGAAAGTGTTTAATACCAGAACTTCAAAGAATATTCCCTAATTATGGAAATCTAGAGAGGATATTTTTTTCAGCAGGATGGAAAACCTCCTTACTTTGCAAGAAATGTAAATGAATTATTAAATGTTACATTTCCAAATAGGTGGATGCGGACTGAGAGGATTTATAGAGTGGCCGCCCAAATCTCCGGATATTACACCAATAGATTTTCATTTATGAGGTGATTTAAAAAGAAGGGTATATAAATCGACTTTTATTCTTGATGAATAAAAAATTATTATAACAAGTATTTTCAAAATATCTACGGTAAAGGCACAGTCATATACAGGGTGTCCCATAACTTATCGGCCGTAGAGTAACTGGAGATACTAGACATCAAACTAAGCCGATTAAGTCATATAAGTTTTTCGGATTGTTACTCATTCTAGAGATACAGGGTGTTGAAAGTAAAAGTTTATTCTCGAAAATAAGCCATAATTTTAAAACGGTTTAGTGAATCGAATTGAAAGTTGGCAATATTATGTTTTTATGTGCAAGAAATAAGAATTTGTAGAAATTTGTAAGTTTCAAACTAGAAGGCGCTAGTTGCATACACTGGGCTTCATAAATCTATGATTTTTTTTTCTTGCCTGTGATATTAGGTGTTTTTCAATTATAGTTTCTTCAAGAAGGGCATTTTCTGAGTCAAAAAGGTGTACCTACTTTATTGATCTTAATATCTTTAACGGTTTTCGAGATATTTCCCTTTAAACATCCCAAAGCATAAAAAAAATAGTACATAATTAAAAAACTTATATGACATAATCAGCTTAGTTTGATGTCTAGTATCTCCAGTTACTCTACAGTCCATAAGTTATGGGACACCCTGTATATATCACCAGACCCAAAAATCTGGAAGAGTTAAAGGCAAGGATTCGGGCAGAGATATGTTTAATCACGCCAAAAGTTTTGGAAAGAGTAAGGGAAGAGTTCTGCCATCCTTTGGTCTGTGCTAACAGATGCATGGGCACATTTTCAACAATTGCTATGCTAAAAAGTGAGATTAGAGTTTTAAAGTTATTGTTAATGTAATTGTTTTTTAAATTAGTTTTTATAAAATTTCTGACCCAAAAAATAATTATAGACAAATTCCTTCTTCGATACGCTTTCCAAAAAGATGCTAGGTACTATAACTGGTGTCGCCCAATATGAAAAAAGTTGGTTAGTTCCCACCCCCTTGGGGGTCTCAATTTTTTTTACATGACAAAAGCAAGGTCAATAAAAAATTGTTGAGGACGTATTTTTGGAGTTAAGAGGAATCTTATTCCCAGAGCCCGCTATAAGCAGGGTTCCACCAGTCCCCAAACTGCATATTTATCTAAAAGTATTTAGAACAAAAAAAGTTCCACACTTTGCGTCTTACAACAGAAAGAATAGGGAAAACGAATACATTTTATACTTTAGAAACATATCGATGCTCCAATAGAGAAATATGCAACTTCTCAATAGAGTAGGTAAGTATATTTGTGTATACAGGGTGTCTCTAAAAGGTGCGGAAAAAACGCTACCACAAGTTCCTGAGGCGTAAATATGACTATCTAACCCAACTTACCTTAGTCCAAAAGTGAATTATTTCGGAGATACAGAGTGTACAGGTGGTTTTCATTTTTTATAAATAACTTTTTTAATAATCGGTGTATTGTCGAAATATTCGGCTTGGGGGGTTTTGCGGGGTGAGAAATTAGAATCTGCTCTTATTTTTATTGTAAAGTTTAGAGGGCGCCACCTGCAGTACCTTGCACACATTTAAAACGAAATAACTTTTTTGAGCCACCCTATATTTAACCTTTAAATACAAATTCGGATTCTCCAACGTCTTTTACCTAAAAAAGGTATACGTGGTAAGGGTTGATTTGAGCAGCTGTTTTTGAGAGATCTGCATTTAAAAAATT
The DNA here is from genome assembly GCA_935413205.1 of Polydrusus cervinus. Lineage (NCBI taxonomy): Eukaryota > Metazoa > Arthropoda > Insecta > Coleoptera > Curculionidae > Polydrusus > Polydrusus cervinus. The sequence continues at coordinate 22,629,180 of OW284520.1, read as the reverse complement.
CACTTCGTGTATGGCCAGGTCTAAATTATTATAGTAATTTAACACATTTGAAGCGTAGACAGTAAATTAAAATAACGTCACTAAAAATTACCTGGCCATACAAGAAGTGAATTTTTTTAATCCAGATATCTCAAAAACAGCTGCTCAAATCAACTCTTACCACGTATACATTTTTTAGGTAAAAGACGTTGGAGAATCCGAATTTTTAGTTAAAAGGTAAATATAGGCTGGCTCAAAAAAGTTATTTCGTTTTAAACGTGTGCAAGGTACCGCAGGTGGCGCCCTCTAAAGTTTACAATAAAAATGAGAGCAGATTCTAATTTCTACCCCGCAAAACCCCCCCAAGCCGAATATTGTGACAATACACCAATTATTAAAAAAAATTATTTATAAAAATGAAAACCAAATTGAACTTTTGACACTCTGTATCTCCGAAATCATCCACTTTTGGACTAAGGTAAGTTGGGTTAGAGCGTCATATTTACGCCTCAGGGACTTGTGGTAGCTTTTTTTCCGCACCATTTAGAGACACCCTGTAGAATAACATACAGAAAAATTAAAACTAATGCCAATTCTTAAGACCTTGAGTATTAACGCGTAATCATTTATAAAATAATTAGCTTAAGACGTTTGAAATCATATTAATTATTACAAATCATACCTGACCAAAGATAAAAACAAATGCAGTTAACGAAGCCATCGCGAAGTGACTTTTCATAACCTAAACCCAGTGGATCAGCACTCTCCCTTTTATGGGGCTCTCGGTATACCGCATACAAGTCCTAAAAAAACGAAGATGCTGAGAATAAAAAATACTAAGTAGACTCCTTGCTAATACCATAATTAAAGAAAATCTGTATAGTTATACCAGGTGTCTCTCTACTTGGCATAGAAACTCGGGGAAAAAAAATCGTAATTAAAGTGGTTAAGAGAAAATCCTGGAAATGATTTTAAAGTTCCGCATTTTGCCGCAAGAAGGACACAATTGAAAATTAAATATTAAATTTCTTAATTTCTACAAAAATTCCCACAATAATGTATATCTTTGGTAATATCATTAGAACGCTTAAACAATTCTGCATCATTTTGGTTCAAAACTCATTGGCGTACCGACCTTGATAAGAGTAATCATTTAAATTGCTGTAACTTCTAAACGACTTATCCGATTTTAGTAAACTTAAGCGTGTTTAAAATGGAAAGGTAAGTATTTTTAATTGTCGTAGCCATTGGTACACGATAGTTTCTAAAAAAATGTTAGAAGGCACAATTTGTAATAATAATAGTTTTTTTGATTTTATACCGAAAACTTAAATCATATGGTACAAGTATCATCATATTTGAAAAGAAGATAAAATATTCAAGAAAAAACGTGAAAACCGCAGTCCGGTATCTTTGTTTGCTTCAGAGTAATTTATAATAACAGTATTTTTGATTTTATCCCGGAAATTTAAATCATACGGTATAACTGTGACATCATAATCGGAAAATATATTAAATTTGCAATAAAAACTGTGAATACCCCAGTTTAATATCTTCTTTCGTTTCAGAGTTATTGCCAAAAGAATAACTTTTACCACTTTAATTGAAGAAGGGATTGTTTTCATAGTTTCGTTGTCAATCCACGACAAAAATATTTTTAGACTTTATGATTGTGCAAGTTTGTTATTCATTATTTCATGCCTCAAAAATTACTTTAGAATTAATAATATAATTAGGGAAAATTTATAATTTAGGCATAATTCTGATATGGTGTTTTAAAAAATAGATCTAAATAGATCTAGATAGCCATCAAACAAAATCAACCCCTGTAAAAAAAATCAGTTGGCCACTAGATCTTTCAATTTATTTATCTTCATGAAAACCTGCCAATTTTGTTTTACAGCTATTTAAATTAATTTATTAAAATACCATATTCGAATTATGTCTAAATTAGAAGTATTCGATGATTAATATGATTAATAAGTAGTTTTTGAGCCATAGGAATAATGACAAACTTACATAATGATCGGCCAAGCAGCTTGCACAGAACAGATGGACAGAGTTGACAACCTGTAGTACCATCGCGCCGATAAAAAACTGGGACAGGAAATTTTTCTATTTTCTCCTAGACTATTAAGAATAATTTTACATCAAGCCTGGTACCAGTAAAATGTCATGAAAATTTGCATGTCAATAAAGATTGTCACTTTATGATTGACTCGTCAAACATACAATCATATATTATTTGTAAATATGCCACAATTAATCCCCCGGCAAAAGGCAATTATTTATAGTCGGTTGCGAGATAGTGTTGCTAGTAGGGATATTGCAGATGAACTGGGAGTAAGCAATTATACCGTGCTATTGGCAAAACAAAAAATAGCAAGACATGGGACTATTATTAGGAATGCAGGTTCTGGTCCCCCTAAAATTTCTACTGATGATCATGATAGAAGACTGGTTAATTATCTAAGGGATCATCCCTTCGAAACTGCAATCAAGGCAAAAGAAGAGACGAATTTTCCAGGTTCTGCAAATACCGCTAGAGACAGGGTTCGAAATTCCGATATACGAAGCCGTTGTGCTGCCAATAAAAATTTTTTAACGGAAATAAATAAACAGGGCAGGTTAGAATTTGCACATGAATATATTAATCAAATAAATTTATGGGAAACAGTTATATTTTCTGACGAGAAAACTTTTCAGTCATGCAATAATGGGAGAATTCGGGTGTATAGGCCTTCCGGCATGCGGTATGATGAGAGATACACCCACAAAACCAACCAAAGTGGGCGTTTCTCCATAAATGTTTGGGGCTGGATTAGCGCTAGAGGACCAGGACTTTGCCAAATCGTCGAAGGAAGACTAACTGCAGCAGTATACGTTAATATACTAAACGAAGTAATGATACCATCGGTAAACGCTGTATACGGTCAAAATTACACATTTCAGCATGATAATGCTCCAATACACACAGCGCGCATTGTACAAAATTTTCTCCAAGAAAATAACATAGCAGTTCTTCCCTGGGCTTCGAAGAGTCCCGATTTGAACCCGATAGAAAACATTTAGGGTGCCATGGTCAAATCTATGTATAAACATGATTTTCAACCTAGAAACAGGGATGAATTACGTCATAGGATAAATCAAGCTTGGGATGAAATAACTGTCGAATTATGTAGAAACTTAGTTTTAAGTATGCCACAAAGGCTCCAAAAAGTAATAAACAGAAATGGTTCTATGACCAAATATTAATTTTGTGTTGTTTTGACAAACTTTGTGTTCGCAATTTTTTTCTTTTTATTAAATGTATTTTATTACCTGTATTAGCTTTATTTATTATTTTGTGGTAATGGTAAATATAATAATTTATAAAATATTTGACTTTAAAAAAATCTAATAATTTTACTTTATCCATATTATATGATGTCTCTCAAATTTAACCACCCCGTATCGAAAAATACAAAACATTCCATTATGTAACCTAGGTTACTTTTTAAATTTTGAATGTTTTTCCTTTTTAGCTCTAGACACCTTTTATAGTCTAGGGGATATGTATTTCTTACATTGTTTTTGTAAATCTCTTGTCCCAGTTTTTTATCGGCACAATAGTACATCCAGGCAACTGTGGCCCACGTTCGATAAAAAAAGAACCGCTGAGCTACTGAGACACAGTCGGAAAGACGTGAGAAATATTACTGCGGTTATTACCGGACATTGCCTCTTCGGTAGACATGCCGAACGTATGCAAATACTAACTAACGACTTCTGCAGAACTTGCAGAGATTAGGAAGAGGAAGAAAGTATTAAACATTTTCTGTGTGAATGCCCTGGCCTCGCAAGAAGAAGGTTCACTGCTCTGGGTGAACCATTTTTCGATAGCCTGGAGGAACTAAGCAACTTACAACTTGGACGACTGAGCAGGTTTCTAAATAATAGTGGCTGGTTTAAATAAGAACGGAACACGTGTGGTATCACAACGGACCTAATAGGATTACGTGAGACTGTTTGGTCTGAACCAAAGGTCTGCCACTCTAACATAACCTAACCTGCATAATCATAAAAGTTAAAAATATCTTTTTTTCGTGAAATGCTCGATGACAACCTTGAAAACAATCACTTTTTTAATTAAAGTGTTAAAAATTACTCTTTTGGCAATAACTTTCAAACGAAAAAAGATATTGAACTACGGTCTACACATTTTTTCTTGCAAAATTAATCTACTTTCCAATTATAACGTCATAGTTATACCGTATGATTTGAGTTTTCAGTATAAAATCAAAAAAACTATTATAATTACAAATTGTGCCTTCTAATAATTTTTTTAAGAACTATCGTGTACCAATGGATACGACAATTAAAAGTACTTACCTTTCTAATTAAAACAAGCTTAATTTTTTTTAAATCGGATAAGTCGTTTGGAAGTTACAACAAATTAAATGATTACACTTTCAATAGCTTCCCCCACTCTTATCAAGGTCGGTACGCCAATGAGCCCTAAACCAAAATGATGCAGAATTATCTAAGCTTTTTAATGGTGTTACCAAATGTATACCTTAATGTGAGAGTTTTCGGAGAAATTTAGAATTTTAATATTTAATTTTCAATTGCGCCCTCTTGCGGCAAAATGCGGAACTTAAAAATTATTTCCAGGATTTTTCTTAGCCACTTTAATAACGATTTTCTTTCCCTGAGTTTCTATGTCCAGTAATTTCCGAGATACGGCCGGTGACCATGCATAATGGGACACCCGGTATACAAGCTTCATTTAAAAACAACCTAAATTCACTCACCCCTCTGGACGTTTGCATATCTATGCTCAACAACATAAAGGCACCATAGTACCGAGGATGGAGTATAACATAATAGGAAGCATGTCCATCAACAGAAGTGAATATCCTATGCTGATCCACGTATTTTATTAGCAACAACTTGGCAAGACCTTGGTACCATATTAAGGGTTGATTCAACAAGGGACCCAAATTAGGATGCAGATGGCATAAATGCTTTAACTTAGCAAAGCTTTTTAATTCGATAAATTCCTCGAAAGTTAATGGAATTGAGTCCTGAGGGGTTATTAACCTGTTCCATAAAAGGTTTGTTCTGCAATGTACCATTCCTGAAAATATGTAAAAATATACAGGGTGATTCGTAAGTTGATACTTCTGTTTTAGCTGTGTATAGACACCTTTAAAATAAACAACATTTTTAAATACCTTTTTTAACATAAAAATAGACGAGATACAGAAGTAAAAAATCTAAGTGCGGGCCTGGTCCTTACAACGTAGCCTGCTAAATTGATTTTGTGTTATTAGTCATGCTATTTACGGGTCGGTGGTCAGTTATTTATTTGGAAATCCGCTGTGGTGTGTTTTTCTGAAGCAAGTTAATTTTAAATTGGTGACACGTAAAAATGGTAAAATTGGAAAAAAATGAACTAGTAGATGTGATGCTAATTTACGGTGAGTGTCGTCAAAGTGCGGCTGCTGCTTCGAGATTATACGCAGAACGCTTTCTCTTGCGGGCTCATCCTACACCCAGAAGTTTTCTTACTGTTCAACGGGCAAGTTAGGCAGGACCGTATTTGATCCAGAGTGTAATAAATGAATGTAAGTACCTTATTTTTGAGTTTTTTGAAAAAAGGTATTTGAAAATGTTGTTTATTTTAATGCCTTCTATACACAGCTAAAACAGAACCTGTATTTTGTGTACAACAGATTTAATTTCTACCTATTAATAATATTTATATTAAAAGTACAATTTGATGCACTATGCAAATTGATTGCGGATGCCAGACGGGTTGAAGCAATCGAAGCCAACTGATCTTGATGAGCAGATGGTTGTGTGAAACTGTGGAGTTGAGTCACGGTCTCTTGATGTAGGCAGTAACTTTATAGTATTTACTGATATCTAAATTTTTCTTAACCTTAAGTACACTTTTTAACATGGAATATCGACCATAAGGTATTTGGCGTCCAAAATTTAGACATTTTCAAGAAATATGCCAAAAGTAGGTACTTTTCTCTTGGTGCTTTTACTTTTTCGCTTCACACCAACTAACAAAATGTTCGTATTGCTTTTAATACCTGACTAATGACTTTTTTGGTAGTAAATCCAAATTTGCGACACTTGCAGCTTCTAGAATATCTTCTGGAAGCTCATCGTCCGAGAAATTATGTATGGAAGACATTTGTATCAGAATCTGAACGAAATCAAAAATCAAAACCACGGTCCAGTGAACTGTTGTAAGATGTCACTTTGATAATAAATTTTATGTGTGTGTCGTGGTTACCATGTTAACATCTATGTACGGGGTGTTTGAAATAAACCGTTTTAAATCAGCTTTTTTTTTAAATGTTTATAATAAACTGCAAAAATTAGTGTTTCTGTAATACCTATACCTCATTTACTTTCACTAAAAATGAAACACTCGTGGTTTGTAATTTTCACTCGTATAATGTCAACATGACACGTGTTTCGCTGTCACAGCAGCTTCATCAGATGTGATATTAAAAACATAATTTCCTTAAAATATAGAGGTCCTAATTGACAATAGCTATACAGATGTTGGTAAAACCAAGTTATAAAATTATTAAGGTACTACATTATAAGGACAGGTAGGTGGATACTAAACTAATTATGCATTGAATAAATTTAACAAAGGAGAAGTGCAATTATCTAACTGGTCATTTAATAAATTTGGTGAATTTTTCCATTTGTTGATTTCTAAAGACTAATAAATTTAATTTTAGACTTTTTTGTTCTACATGTAAAATATCAAAATTATTATTAAAAATGTGGTTTCCTGAATTTAAATGATCTGCATATGTGGAGTGTTTATTATTTTTGGTAAAGGAATCCTGGTGATCTTTAATTCTAGTTCTAAATGAACGACCCGTTTGACCTATGTAATATTTGGAACAAGAACCACAATTTAACCTATATACTCCACTTTTGTTGTCTTTTTTTAATTTATCTTTATTGTTTTTTATGATTTTGCTTAAATTATTGTTTGTTTTGTATGCTATTTTCATATTATGTTTAGTTAAAAAGTTTTTTATATTATTACTAGCTTTGCCGATAAATGTTAAAGTTGTGTACTTAAATTGATCTTTTGTTATAGGGAATACTTCATTTATTGTCATTTTATACTTCATTTTTGAATATATATTATCTATTAGTTCATGATTATATCCATTGTTAATTGCTATTTGTTTTATTAAGTTAAATTCTTTGGTAAAGTTTTCATTTGACATAGGAACATTGATAAGGCGGTGAACCATACTATGGTAAGCTGCTACTTTATGTTGATAGGGATGATGTGATTTATTGTTAATTGTTGTGTCCGTGTGTGATGGTTTATGATATATTGAAATGAAGCTGCTGTGACAGCGAAACACGTGTCATGTTGACATTATACGAGTGAAAATTACAAACCACGAGTGTTTTATTTCATAATACTATTATGGATTTTCATCAAGTAAAGGCTGAAACAATTCGTTTTTCACTAAAAATGAGTCTAAAAATTCATATTTTATTCATTAAAGTTGTATTTTATTATAAAATTACAGAAAAAAAAAATTTCCGGTACACCGTGTGGTCTTTCAGAACCAAAAACGAGTGCGGGAAAACGGTAAATCGCGCACGCTTGTAGAAAAAATAATTTTTTTTATAAAAATATAATTTTATAAATCATTTACCTTTGGAAACCATAGTTCTAATATCATTTTGTGTCGCTTTAGCTTTGTCCAAAATCAGCGTTTGCATAATTTGTTCGTGTGACGAATAATATCCTAAATAATTGACCGATTCTTGACAAATAGTTACTGTAGTTAAAACTTTACTAAGGGGCTTTTCCTCAGAAGATCTACTTAAAGATTTTTCATCAGTTTCATTGGTACTGTCTAAATTATCAATATCGTCGTTTGATTCTGACATCGGAAGACTAGCTTCAATTTCACTAATGGACTTTTCTAAATAAGCTGATGTACCAGTTGATGAGACTGTTCGAAATTTACCGAGCTTTTGTTCGTTCTCATACATTGGATATGTGTCTCTAAAAAATAACTTTTAAACTTTAAAAAAATTGGATACCTATAGGATAGTTTTTTTTCCGGGTGATTCATTAAGGGTGACGAGCGGCTATATATCGGAAACTACTGGGCATAGAAATTCAGGAAAAAAAATTATCACTAAAGTGGCCATGAGAAAATCCTGGAAATAATTTTTAAGTTCCGCATTTTGCCGCAAGAGGGCGTAATTGAAAAGTAAATTTTAAAATTTTACATATCTCCGAAAATTCCACAAATAAATTAGCTCTACTATTTATTATTATCATTATTAACATTGATAATGAAAAATTTAGTTTTATAAAAATTGTTGGAAATGACCACCTTCACTTTCGCCTGTCTAATTTAATTTAATTATTTTAATTAAGAACGGTGTGCCTGAGGAGAAAAACGCAGGAGACCATTTTTATGCAGAATTGACCAGGCCAATCAGAAATGATATCAACATGAAAAAATATCAGTGGCGTCCCACTTTTTTTCTAAAAAATATATAATCGTACTTTTAAAAATTATTCTATTGGCGATAACGCTGAAACGAACGGAGATATCGAGCTGCGGTTTTAATATTTGTTCTAGCAAATTTATTCTACTTTTCGATTATGGTATCATAATTATACCGTATGGTTTATTTTTTCGGAGTAAAATCAAAAAATGTGCTATTATTACAAATTGCGCCCTCTAGAATTTTTTTTGAGAACTATTATGGACAACTAAATACGATTGGTGAAAGTGCATACATTTCTCTTCCAAACAGTCTTTAGTTTGCTAAAATCAGATAAGTCGTTTATAAGTTACAGCGATTTAACTGATTACACATTCAACCGCTTCCTCCCCTTTTATTAAAGTCGGTACGCCAATGAGCATAAGACCAAAATGATACATAATTGTCCAAGCTTTTCAATGGTGTTATCAAAGATATACCTTAATGTGGAATTTTCGGAGATATGTAAACTTTTAAAATTTACTTTTCAATTACGCCCTCTTGCGGCAAAATGCGGAACTTAAAAATTATTTCCAGGATTTTCTCATGACCACTTTAGTTGTAATTTTTTTTTTCCTGAGTTTCTATGCCCAGTAGTTTCCGAGATACGGCCGAGAGCCATTCTTAGTGGGACACCCGGTACATATTTAGAGGGTACATAGATAAGAAAATAAAATTTAAAAAAAACTAAAAAAAAGACGAGCAAAAAAAAGAAAAGAAAGAAAAAGAAAAGAAGAAAAAAATAAGAATAATGAACGATGCTTCTTTAGACTAAATTTTAAAAAATCGAAGCTGGCCATTTGATTTAAACCAGTGTCATTATCGTAATACACACACACACACATGCGCAAATATTAAACTATGGCATCCATATGGTTAACCTAAACAATAATACTAAAATTAAACTAAAAACAAATGGAATTTAATTTTTCAGGGTTTCAGTAATTATAAATATTATTATAATTAAAGCCATTACCTTTTAGATGTAAGTATCAGGTAATATTTAAGATGTAAAACATTATCAGTGGGTTTAAACGGTGTGCACTGGTTATAAACCACTAAAGTCATGTCGAAATCATCTACGTGTTGTCTATCTTGAGAATCCTTGTATGTCACTTGCCTAGCAGTGGTTACTTGGAAAAGAATAAATTCGGGTTGACAGTCATGCATTTCTAACACTTTAAAACCATATTGTTGGACATTGGATAGTAAATAATCATATAATTGCTTCCCTTCCGTTACTAAATTTTCGATCGTTAAAGTATCTAAAAAATATTCAAGTGTAGTCGCCGTCAAATTTGTACCAAAAAAACACTCCATAAATACATACAGGGTGGAATTTTTAACTGGAATAAATTCAGTATTAGAAAGCCTCTTTATTTGCGGAGAAAATACGGAAATACGGGTGCCTTTATTTTTAGTTTGGTACACGTTCCGTCATGAAATGTACCCCTCTTTTGGGGGTAGAAACCGCCCCCAACTTGTTTTTCCCAAATGTAAATGTATGTATTGCGATAGCTCGTTGGAAAGGGCATAAAAAAAGGAATACGACCCACTTTTTACTTTTACATTTCGGTAATCTAGACGCAATTTTTTTGAATGTAAAAATTGTTGGAAATATTGCCAATTTTTTTCTTGACAAAACCAATAACAAAAAGTGACCACTGGAATGCGTCATATCAATAACATGTTTCCTTTTTTTTAGTCAGCCCACGCTGCCAAAACCAAAATTGTATAATAAATTGTTGCTAAAATTGCCAGTTCTTATTTTTTTCTGGCTTTCTACATTACCAAAATGCAAAAGTAAATAGTGGGTCGTATTTCTTTTTTTATTCCCTTTCCAACGAGCTATCGCAATACATACCTTTACGTTTGAGAAAAAAAAGTTGAGGGACGAAGAAAGTGTACCAAGCTAAAAATAAAGGCACCCGTATTTCCGTATTTTCTCCGCAAATAAAGAGGCTTTCTAATACTGAATTTATTCCAGTTAAAAATTCCACCCTATATGTAATATCTAAATTACCTGTATGAACTAAGTTTCTAGCATAGTTGGGAGCCTTATTATAATATTTTAAAAAGTCATCTAGAAACTGTTGTACATTATATTTTTCCGGTATTTTTTCTGGATATCCAGTAATGTAGTTGTATATACACCGCAAATGGTAATCATAGGTAAAGGAGTGTAAATGCATTAAAATTTTTACTTTGTCACATTCATCTAGAAAGCTGAGTGTAAACTAAAAACAAAAGTTAAATTAGCGATTTTTAAACTTTTACATTACCATAGCCATGCTTACCCCATTGACAGAAGCTCTAGACGTAATATTTTGTAACCTATTACATTCAATGGCATGGAGTTTGGTTACAAAAAAAGGTTCCTCAAATGCTACGGTAAAAATTAAGATTCCTCCCAAAATGGTTCTTTGAATATAGAATACTGAGTTATAGGACGATTTGTCTCGAACCCAAACCCTAAATAGAATACAACAATGGCAAGTGATGAGAGTTTTAGAATAATCACTTTCACACGAGTAATGTACACTATTTTTCCTGCGACCATTTAAGAATTATTAAAAAAGCCTTTGATTTGTGAAAAAATATTTCAACACCAGTGTTGAAAAAAAAATATTAACACTAGTGTTGAAATTAGCATACTTAGGATTATGTTCCACTTAATATCTGGTTTCATAGTTTGTCAATAGGCTTTTCTTTTATTTGTAGTTTAACTTTTTCATTTTTTCATATATTATATATCATAAGAAGAACTAATCCTGGATTGACTTCTAGATTAACCAGAATGAAAAATTTTAAATATAATCAAGGAAAAATGCATTAAACATAAATTTAAAAATCCACCCAACAAGGAAGATTTCAATTCAAAATAATTCTATAAATTATTTATTGTTTTTATAAAAAACAGTCAAATACTCCTGAGGGAATCTGAACCTGTGACCTTGCGATCTGTAGGCTAGAGCTATATTTTCCACGGCCTACGCTATCGATACTAATAAAGATTTGTTGTTTAATACATGAAACTTTCTTCAGCGCGACTTGTTTTTTCTGGTAATAGATTTTCCAGTATGTTATTACATTTTTTATAATTTCAGATGGCGTATTTTCACACTCTAATTCTGAATCACTCGACAAATACATGATAAATAAGTTAAACACATTGCAATTACTGCTTTCTAAAATTTGTTTTTTTAAATAATTTGGGGGTGTCTGTCAAATTGGCACCATATGTTTAAATTAAATAGTGTGCCTTGTATTTTAACACTAGTGTTGAAATATTTTTTTTTCAACACGCGTGTGATATTCGGTGCTTTTAAGCCAAGTTAACAGTGGTTTTTTTCTTTTAATAATTGGTCGTAGGAAAATTTATATAACGACAAGAATTAAAACAAGATCAATCTTACTTACCCTGTTGATCCAGATTGGGGATTGTCGATTTGTAGAGGCGTAAATCCGAGAGTATGTAAATAACTTCTGTATTCACTAAAAAAGGCATAACATAGATCAGAATGCCAAGAGTCCCTCTCCTTATCGGCCAACTTCTCCGCTATCTGTATAGCTTGAGAAGGATATAATGAGTGATCTCGCGTAGCAGCTGATTTCAGCCGCCATCTTGGCAAAAACAGTAAAGGAGTATCAACGTAGTGTAAGATTCTGGAATTTTGCATGAGCAAATTTAGTTGGGGTACAAATGTAGTACCAGTCCTTGATTGGTACATTGAATGTAGCTTTTTCATTTCATCTACAAATCAAAAATAATTAAAGGAGTGGAACACATATACAGCGTGATCAGTTAAGGGTACGGAGCGGCTATATCTCGGAAGCTACTGGGCATAGAAATTCAGGGAAAAAAAATGATAACTAAAGTGGCCATGAGAAAATCCTGGAAATAATTTTTAAGGTCCGCTTTTTGCCGCAAGAGGGCGTAATTGAGAAGTAAATTTTAAAATTTTACATATCTCCGAAAATTCCACATTAAGGTATATCTTTAATAACACCATTAAAAAGCTTGGACAATTATCCATCATTTTGGCCCTATGCTCATTGGCGTACCGACTTTAATAAGAGTGAAAGTGTAATCATTTAAATCGCTGTAACTTATAAACGAGTTATCCGATTTTAGCAAACTAAAGACAGGTTGGAAGAGAAATGTATGCACTTTCAGCAATCGTATTTAGTTGTCCATAATAGTTCTCAAAAAAAATGCTAGAGGGCGCAATTTGTAATGATAACACATTTTTTGATTTTACTCTGAAAAAATAAATCGTATGGTATAATTATGTTACCATAATCGAAAAGTAAATGAAATTTGCTAGAAAAAAATATTAAAACCGCAGCTCGATATCTCCGTTCGTTTCAGCATTATCGCCAATAGAATAATTTTTAAAACTTTAAATGAAGAAGCGAGTGGGACGCCACTGATGTTTTTCCATGTCGATATTATTTCTGATTAGCTTGGTCAATTCTGCATAAAAATGGTATCTTGCGTTTTTCTCCTCAGGTACACCGTTCTTAATTAAAATAATTAAATGGGCGCAAGCATGCCTATTAAATGAAGGTGGTCATTTCCAACAATTTTTATAAAACAAAATTTTCATTATGAATGTTAATAATAATAAATAGTGGAGCTAGTTTAATTTAATTATTTTAATTAAGAACGGTGTGCCTGAGGAGAAAAACGCAGGAGACCATTTTTATGCAGAATTGACCAAGCTAATCAAAAATAATATTTTTTTCCTACTACGCAAGCGCCACGGGGCCAAATTCGGGTATTTTGAATCGCACGATGGGTATCTTCTACGATGCTTGTATTGGCAATATAGTGTATGTATATACATATGTGGAGTGGAACAAACGTTATTTATTACAATTATTAAGTACCTCTGTTTTTCTTTTCCAGTGATTTCATTTCCCTCATTTCAATGATAAAAATAGCAACTATATCACTGGAAGTATACTTGGTGTTACAAAAGCTATCTCTAAAAGCTTCCAAGATGACAGGAAGATTAAAGCTAGATTGATGACTTTTTCTGTGAGTATTATGATCCCTAGGAAACTTTGTCATTGCATCCAAGTTTCCAATAAGGTTGTAGTAACTATTATTGGGCAACATCTAAAAAAAAATAGAGCCTATACTAAAAAGAGAATCAGTTCAGTTTTGTGCAGTATCGGTGAACACACTTTAACTTAAAGATAGTGGTAGACTATTTACAGGTATATTGTCTAAACTTACAAAAGACTTTCTGGTTAATGGTTGATTATAAAACAACCCCAACTTTTGAGAGGCAGCAGAGTTCAGGAAACACGATCGTACTGATAGCCAATGGGTCAAATTAAAGCAGTTATTAATAAGTTTATCGATATTATCCTTCGCCCAGTTATAAGTATAGATGACAATCTAAAAAACAGTTAAAATGAGCAATGGAATTGATAGCAAATATTTAAATTCTTACATTATCACTCTCAACGCAAATCCAAAAAATTTTCTGCCGTGGTATGAGTACATTGTTACTAACAGTAGGTACAAACTTCTGACTATGCTTTAAGTTTTGAGGGTTTAAGGCATCGGGAATATCGCTGGTCCCATCATTTTGCCATTTTTGGAAGTTCCTGGATATTATTACGTATTTTTGAATCAACCCAGATCCATTGAAGGGCACATAAACATCTTCACAGCTTGTGCTTAAAGTATGTGTAGACTTGGCTCTAAATGCTTTTGGAGAATCATCTAGCATTGTTATAAGTTCCTTGACAATTATGTTTGGCAAATGTCTGCTAGCTAATTTTATAACATGCTTCCTAACTGCAGAAGTATTTATGCTATGACCAAATTCCATCCAAGAAGGTAGAAACTTTGAATATACGATAGACAAGACTCCATTGTCATTGTTATCAGTACTATGATCTTTATTAATATCATAAGTGATTATCCTTGATGCTTTCAAATTATTTGGGTGTAAAGATCTTTTATTGTGCTTTCGACTGGGGTACAAGTGAGCATCTACTTTTTTCGGAAAAGTTTTACTGACCTTTTCCCTAATGTTCTTTTGGTTAGTGAGGTTTATCTCGCAAATATACTCTATTTCTTTATCCAAGTCAATATTCAATGAGTCGGTGTCTATTTTCTTTTTTGTAGAGTAAAAATGTTCTCTATACTCTTCTACACAAAGTGGCTTTTTCAGAAGATAATATTCAGTTACAATATCCCAAGTGGCTTGACTCACAGCAGATTTCAATTTTTTTGACAAGTTGTCTAAATTTATTCGACCTTGTTTCCATAGCCTAAACTCAATGTACGATTCAGGGCACTTATCTCTTTCTTCGATAATATCTGTATCAACGCAAGCCTCATAATTTCTAGTAATAAATACATTCTCAAAATGATTTTCACATTCGAGCTTACAAACACTTTCAAGGTTGTAAATTAGAGCCAAAACAATGCATGCAATTCCCCTGCTACCTGCAGATGGCGTCTGACTCTGATTATAGATAAAAATATTGTCAGATCTTAAAATGTTCTTGTCGTTTTCTTCACTATAATCTTTGAAGTGATAATCTGACCTATTATCTGTGTATTTCGGAACATTTAAAAACTGTAACAGATTTTGTTTCAGGTAATGGATAAATGCGTGAGACTTATGCCATTGTAGAGCAAAATCTTGAATTTTTAACTAAAAATAGACCAAAAGTTGTCAGTTAATGAACATTAGAAATTGCTAATCAACATTTTTTCTACTGGGTCTCCCAAAGGTCCCGCATAAAATTAATATCAATTAAAGGAAAAAGATCTAGGCAAAACGCTCGGACCCGTAAATTTTTATTTTTAATTGTGAATTTTTTGATATAAAAAATATTATACAGGGTGTCTCATAGAACTGTTGTCACGTCTTTGACAATTTTTTTAAATGGAATGCCAAATTTTTTATTAGGTTTTCAAATTCTATGAAAAATTCTAAATATTTTTCTTGTAGGACTTGCTATCCCGATTTTCAGCTGTTTCCAAGATGACATTTAAAGTTTTTTTTATTAAAGGTATTACTTTTAGTTCACATTGTATTTTATATTAGAACATGCATGTTAAATAAATCAGGTATTTTACTGTCATCAACTATCCTCAATTATGTCAATACTGACTTTGACTTAAGTAATTTGTCAATTACCTAAAAATATTAACAGAAAAGCAGCGCATCGAAATTTTAATTATGTTGGGGTGTGGGCAGGGCCCGCTCTAGGGGGTGGCAAGTTGGAAGAGCGGCATGAAAAATCCAAAAAAACACCATAAATCCCCGTTTTGCCTACCTACGTTCCTAGGTATATATGAAGTTTGAACCATTCCAATTCCCAGTTAACCAATTTAATTTCCTTTGTTTTGCCGTGCCGTCTTATTTTTAAAACAGTGACAATTTCGACGGACCCCTTTTCTTTTTAATATTATAATAATATCAAGCAATTCCGCGACAAAGCAAGCCGAACAACTTCGGCACCGGCACCGGTACTTTTTTTGGTCATGGCGGCGTCGCAGCAAAGGACAAGCCGGCGAGCGGCGAGGAATAGACAGAAAATTTGCTGTTGTGGTAGGTATAAAACGAAGAAGGGATGAAAAAGGCGGCAATTTCTTGTTTTGCCCAGGGCGGCGTTATTGCTAGAGCGGGCCCTGGGTGTGAGGATAAAATAAGAACTCAAGCTGAGGTTTGTACTTTGTTTAACGAAAAGTTTCCAAAAAACCAAATTACTCAGCCGATAATAATAGCCATAGCACTGAGGATGGCGAAAGCCGAAAGCGCTCTGCTAAGATTTTAACAAAATAAAAAAAATTTTACACGTAATACAAACCCGACTCTCTTCTTTTCTTCAATTTTACCCTACGTGTACACAGCCACAACGAATTTTCGATGATGATAATAATAATGGCTTTTCAAGTAATATTTTATTTTCTGATGAAGCTACATTTTGCCTTAACGGGCAAGTTAATAGACAAAATTATCGATTCTGGTCTCATGATAATCCGCGATGGTTACTTGAGACGCACACCTAATATGCTGGTAAGGTTAATGTCTGGGTAGGCATAATAAATAATAGAATTTTGGGACCATATTTTTTTGAAGGGAACCTTACCGCTGAACGTTATTTGGATTTTTTACCATTTGATTTAATTCCGGCATTAGCAGTTCTTTTTCCTAACCAGATGGATTCAGTTATTCCAAATGAGATGGTATGGTTTCAACAAAATGGTGCCCCTCCACACTTTGGCGTGGAGGTCCGAAGGTACCTAGATGAAACCTTTACAAACCGTTGTATTGGTCGTAGGGGTACTATTGAGTGGCCGCCTAGGTCGCCGGATTTAACACCGCTGGATTATTTTCTTTGGGGTTATTTAAAGGAAAGAGTGTACCGAAACAGACCTAACAACATTGCAGATCTCAAAGAAAGAATAAGGACAGAAATAAACAGAATATCTCCTGATTTTATAAGGAATGCAGTAAACGGATTTTACCATCGCCTAGGGGCGTGTCAGGTAGAAGGCGGTGGACATTTCCAGCATTTTCACTTTAGTAAAATATAAAAATTTATTATGGATAATCTTTTTGTTTTACTTTTCAAATTAAATGTCAATATTTTGGAAACAGCTGAAAGAATATATATTTAGAATTTTTCGTAGAATTTGAAAACCTAATAAAAAATTTGGCAGTCCATTTAAAAAAATTGTCAAAGACGTGACAACAGTTCTATGAGACACCCTGTATAATATTTTTTTCTGTCAAAAAATGAACAATTAAAAATAAAAATTTACGGGTCCGAGCGTTTTTCCTAGATCTATTTCCTTTAATTGATATTAATTTTATGCGGGACTTTTGGGAGACCCAATATAAATAGATTAACAATTCAAAATTACTCACCCTTATAATAAATTCAGGTTTCTGAAAAGGCTTCTGAATAAACCTAACATCTTCAGGTGATAAAGGGCACATCGCATTCCTTGCTAGCATCACAGATAACGAGTCTAAAACAGCATCATCAAGCCTGTTTTGTAAGACTTGAACCAAGTCACATTGCACGTCAGTCCCTGCTTTGTTAATACCATGTACTTTTAATATCAAAGTATCCTCATTAAGTTTTTCTTTAGAATCGTTGGGATCGAATGGTCTGCTTTCTCTTTCACCAAACGATCTTACTCTTGGCCGTAACATGTCAGACTAAAACCAAATTTAAGTATTACCAAACATGTTCTATCCCTCTAGTTCTAAATAACTTACTGAAACAATGGAAGCGATGCTCTGGTCAGATATAGCCAAGTTCGGTTTGTTGTTGTGTCCAATAGGTAATGAAGCAATTGATGGACTTCTCGAAAATGCACTACTCTCATTATCATTTTGTTTGAGCGACAGTCTGGTTCCACTAATGTTAGCACTCTCATATAACCTTAAGTAGAACACGTTTTCTTCCCTGTCCCTATACACGAACATATTATGTCTATTCGATACTGAAAACTTCTCAAGAATATTCTTTAAAGCCGTGATGCCTCTGGAAATGCCAGACTTGCCTCCTTGGCCAGTTTTTAACCTCGGATGTAAGACGAATATTTTCTCCCAAACTACTGGGCAACTAAAGTAACCTGGCTTTAAATTTAGTGATGCTTCTGACATGGATTGAGAATACAACATGATTTCAGAATCATCACTGACGTCAGCTACAAAAAGGAAATACACAAAAAATACTAAATAATAAATCTACGTATAACGTTAATCGCTTTATTCGCACTCGCACCGCTCCCAGAGCACCTTAAAGGATTTTTCCTACAGTGCAGGTGTTTTATCATAAAAAAAAAAACGTATGGTATGGGGCAAACTCCTAGGGAACGTTAAAATAAGTCTAGAGTTTTATATATATTTTTTTTCTATACTGTCGCCTGTCTAGGTCAGGGAGCAGTATAGAAAATTACCAAACACTTGAACTTACGATCGAATCCCTTAAGTTTATTATAAGAAGCGTTTTTAGATAGAGTAGCTTCATTATGCGGCGTGTCATCAGCTTCCAAAAGTAAGTCACAATTTTTCGTATCATACAAAGCTTGAAGCAAAAGAAGCTGATTTACTGTTTTACATAGATCACTAATAGCATCACATACATCCCTTGCAACTTCATTATATTTTTCAACATGAGGTGTTTTTAATTCTATAAATCTAAAATAAAAGTTAAAATATAGCTTATGAACGACTGTAGTGTTTTACAATGCATACCTGCAATGATAGTACACGTCTACAAGATCCTGGTCTACCTTTAGTATCAGCCAAAAATTTGGCATATATGACCTTTTGTTATTTAAAGTTAACAACCAATCACAATCTTCTTCGTCTTCACTATCATCTTCATCGTAACCTGAAATAAAATAATAACGGTTATTAAGCAAACTATTTAGGATTGGTACTAGACTCCAAGCTAAACTGGGGCATAAACTTGCAAGACCGAGTGAAAAAGGCGTCGGTAGCATTTTATGCCTGCAAAAAAGCAATTGGGAAAAGATGGGGGCTAAAACCCGACATAGTACACTGGATCTATACAGCCATTATAAGACCTATATTAACATACGGGGTCCTGGTTTGGTGGACCGCTTTGGAAAAAGCAGTGCACACTAAGTCAATAAAAAAGATACAAAGGGTAGCTTGTTTAGGAATGACCGGAGCCCTTAAGTCAACTCCGACAGCGGCTCTGGAGGTACTGTTATATACCCCCCCTGGATATCTACGGAAAAAGTATAGCTGCAAAAAGTGCCCTGCGACTGAAAAAATCGAAACTCTGGAATAAAACCAACCACGGACACAGCAGTATACTAAAGATACACCCGGGGAAAAATCTACGAGACTCGACTGATTACTCTGTCCCAATAACATGCTTCGATAGAAGGTATTCTATACTCATTCCGAGCAGGGAGGAGTGAAAAGGCAATGAGTATATAACGAAAACAGATCACTCAATCTTCACTGATGGTTCAAAAATGGATGTTGATGTGATACAGAAGTCGTACAGACTCCCCAACTATTGTAGTATTTTTCAAGCAGAAGTATTGGCAGTAAAGAAGGCGGTCAATATCCTTCAAAAACACCTTGGCCTGAGAGTAGCCTCGTGAATCACCATCTTCAGTGACAGTCAGGCGGCGATTCTTGGCAACCAACATCGGGTTACATTGTGCTGGGTTCCTGGACACTCCAGAATAGATGGCAACGAGGCTGCCGATTCGCTAGGGAGAGAGGGCGCCGGCATGCCAGCTGATCTAGCAGACAATACGGTGAACAAACCACTGGGATTAGTCAAAGAGGAGATTGATTACACGGCCAAGCAGCTTGCACAAAACAGATGGACAGAGTTGATAACCTGTAGTACATCCAGGCAACTGTGGCTCACCTTCGATAAAAAGAGAACCGCAGAGCTATTGAGACACAGTCGGAAAGACGTGAGAAATATTACTGCGGTTGTTACCGGACATTGCCTCTTCGGTAGACATGCCGAACGTATGCAAATACCCACTAACGACTTCTGCAGAAGTTGCAGAAATGAGGAAGAGGAAGAAAGTATTCAACATTTTCTGTGTGCCCTGGCCTAGCAAGAAGAAGGTTCACTGCTCTGGGTGAACCATTTTTCGATAGCCTGGAGAAACCAAGCAACTTACAACTTGGACGACTGAGCAGGTTTCTAAATAGTAGTGGCTGGTTTGAATAGGTTGTTAAAATCCTTCTGCGGTGTATGCCGCACTAACCATTAGAGATCTGATGAAGGTGGGTTCTACGGAACACGTGTGGTATCACAACGGACCTAATAGGACTACATGAGACTGTTTGGTCAGAACCAAAGGTCTGCCCCTCTTACCTAACCTAACCTAACGGTTATTAACATAAAGAAGTGTTAAAATCAAAAACTCAAGCTATGTACGACTTTGAAATGAAACATTTTAAGCTGTAGTTTAATTCATTAGTGAATACTTACCTCCATCAGTGCCAGTAATACTGCCACTGGTAATGTCACTTTGCTGCGACATAGTATCGTCCCTATAACTGCTGCTTAGATGTGAGGATGAGCCTTTAAAAAGGTCATGAAAATCCTGAGCAAAATCCCCAGTACTATTCGAGCGTGCAGCAAACGAGTGGTTCATGTAGTTTTCCGAAGTTTCTCTAGCAAATAGATCTTTAGCCACGTAGTAGTAGTCCCCTTCCTTGCAAAGTTTATATCCATCAGGCAAAGATAATCGAGAAAATTCTTCCAGAAATTTATCGTGACTTTGGCTGGTAGTATATACAAAATTCAAAATTATCTTCTCCATTCTACACGATTTTCGAGTTTTATGGCCTTCTACCACGTGTTTAATGACATAATTTAATGTATCAGTATCAATAGGATCATAGTCAAGCAAGGTGGTGCAAATTTCATCTTTCAAAAGCCATTTGATTTCATCGCATAGGTTATCCACAGACTGTTTTTGAAGAGCTGTCAAATTTTTGAATTGTTGTGATATGCTAAAATATATTAAAACATTCCTAGAAACTTTTACATGGTCCAACCGGTAATGCAAGAGAAAAAGCTTTAAGTTGCACACAAAGTTGTAATATAGGGTCAGTTGGGGTAAATGAAAAAAAAAACATATACCGGGGTGATAAAGTAATGGGTCAAAGGAAATACCTAAAAAAATTGTTTACATTTACCCCAACTGACCCTAAGTGAGCTCTGACCTGTCAAAGTAAATGGAAAGAAATGTTGATATTAAATATCATAAAACGAAAAACTTACTTAGAAATAATGCTGGCTTCAGAAACAGAGCTAGTAGTACTTCGTTGAAACGACTCAGAACAAAACGAGGTACTCCTAAGACCCTGCTGAGAGTAATCATTCAGTATATTTTGTACTCCAGGTGGCAATGTTAGGCATAATACATCCAAACTAATCTGGATTTCTGATTTATCCAGGTATTCCGTACATGTCTCCAGAGTTTGTATAAGTTCGCCCAGACAAGTTGGTATGACTCTAACAGAAGTGTTACTATTCCCGCCATGATTGTATCTTAATGTGCAAATGAAGTGGAGGAATAGAGGACTCACGTCACTCATATTAGCAATGTCAGTGATCCCAGTATGCAAGCTTTTGGTGAGTAAATGAGGTCCTTCAGAGTATATACTCATATCTCTTTCAGATCTGAATTCAATATCAGATGCGCAAGCACTGACCTCATCGTCACTATCATTGAGAGTCTCCTCGGGATGAATGCATAATTGTTTAAAGAAATAATATTCTCCATTACTCGGAACGGGATTAAAAGAGGAACATACCATTTTAAAAAACTTCTTTTTAATGGCCATATGAAGATTTTTAACTTCACTACAAGGATATGCTTCTCGTAACACTTGCGTGGTTACTAGGTCGGTTTTAGCATTTCGAATATGTGAACAAATGTTTAATAAATAATTAGTTATATCGATTTCAGTGATTTCTTCTTCACACAAATCCATAGCACTTTGAACGTCAGAGTTGTGGACATAAATGCCCATATGAAGAGCAAGAAATAATGACAAAGAAAAGCATTTGGAATGCGTTAACACCAAAGCCCTACAGTGTTCTTTAACGTTTTTTAAATCAGGAGGATCAGTTTTTTCAGTAGGACTATCAGTATCGTTTTCTTTTAACCTAAAAAAATTAAACCAAGGTTGGAAATATGTCTCTGCCATTACATAACGTCAGCCAGAGAGATTTTTGAAATGGCGTTTTTTTTTTTTTTTTAGAAGTCAATTACGATAAAAGAAGTTTTACGACTTTTTGGCTAGTGTCTTCTCCGATAGCGATATGGGAGGCAGGCAGAACACCCCCAACGTGAAAAAAAAATAGTAAACATAATTATAATTTATTCCATGATGTAACTTTGCAGTTTGTGTAGTAGTCGATAATTCTCGCTGACATTTGCAGATCGTATGAATGGCATAAAAGGGTTGCAAATTACCCCAAACGTGGCGTGTTGTATTTTT
Organism: Polydrusus cervinus; assembly: GCA_935413205.1. Classification (NCBI taxonomy): domain Eukaryota; kingdom Metazoa; phylum Arthropoda; class Insecta; order Coleoptera; family Curculionidae; genus Polydrusus; species Polydrusus cervinus. Next base: position 22,606,636 of record OW284520.1, on the reverse strand, counting down.
ATTACTTCTTTTTAAAAAACTTAGTTTTTATTGAGAGCATTATATTTTTCTACGAATATTTGTATTATACAGGGTATCGCAGGGCCGTAGCTAGGAAGGGGCCAGGCAGGGCGGCGCCCTTCCTGGAAAAAATCTCGCCCTTCCTGGAAACAATTTGGATTTTCTTCATATTCATTTTGCTTATTGGTTTTATTTAAAAGTCGTCATTAATTCAATTTTAATCACACCATTTTTTATATGGAAACATGCTTGCTAACAGAGTCCCTATTAAGTGGTTTAGACCCAAGAATTTTTGAATTTATCGCGCCATCTAGCAGTAGGGGTGTGGGTATGTTAAATCAAGGATCCGCATTCGCAAAGCCCGCATGTTCAGATAGACTTTTTGCATCATTATTTATGTTTTCAGTATTAATGAAACGAAAACTTCTATTTCTTCTGCGATACATGCCTGCGTATGTCGGGTCTAAAAGTCTAATTGCAACATAATTTTTTATAGTATTTTTCTATTCCGTTTTTCCTTTTTTAGAGCTATTTTAAATCAACAAAAATATAACTCAATGCAATAAAATACCAACAACAAACCAAAAAACTATTAGGTATTTATTTTTAAAGAGAAAAATTAAAGTAAACATTTTAATTAAAACATTTTTTATGGAAGAATTGTGATAATTTATAATTAAAAAATAGTGCGGGAAGAAACGACAATGCTTTATTACGAAGATACAAAACGGCACTTAAGAAGAAGTATTTAAAAACCTAAGCATTTGCACCAAAAACTGCTCTTAGATCTACCCATCTAAAATACATGACTTCTGAAAACATCATCAATTTTGGCGTGATGAGCGATATGTACTTTATTTTTAGTCATGAAAAACCGAGCCCTAAAAACGCTGGTTAGAGTCATACATTAAAATTTGTTTTGACCAATATTCATTTTTTCACAAATATAAAAAATGTTTTTTTTTAAATACAGAGCCAACTAGGAATATCAAAAAAAAAGTAAAAAACAACATTAACAAAAACAAATTTAATCCAACCATGCAAAGGGGGGGAGGAAATAAATTAATTTTCGAAATTTGATAGTAGTTAGATGAATTTTTAACGAACTTTGGGCGTGGCCTCAAAAATTTTTCGCCTACGGCGTTTTCCACCTTCTTTACTAGACAATGTCATGAAATATATGTAGGTCCGACTGTCCCTCTCTCCAGAAAGAAATGTCCTACTTACGCCCACTGAGCACCCCCCCTCCCCCAAGCATATTTTCTGGCTACGCCACTGGTGTCCACTCCAGATTGCTCTGGTTGGGTGAATTCTTGACGAATTTGGGCGTGGCCTAGAAAATTTTTTGCGCTTTTTTTTTGTACTAATAATTTTTTTTTTAATATATTCGCCGTTCCAACAAATTTGTTTGCCCTTCCTAACGCTCGAGTCTGGCTACGGCCCTGCTTTATCGATTTCCACTAATTTTGAAACTAAGAGTGGCCATTATTAATAGCGTGTTTTGACGTATAAGAGATCTTTTTTAATATCTGCAAATTTAAAAATGGCGTGTGATTGATAAATAAAATATTGTCTTTTTGGTACCCCCCGTATAAATGACTGAAATTATTTCTCTGACACTAGCTGACTTCATGTCGAAACTTTTTTCTCTCTTATAAAATTTAAGCCAGACCTGTAGTTTCTCTACAAAAAAACATATTTACGATACCTTGTAATTCATCATTGCTGTTTATTCAGAACGAGAAAACATGAACATTTTTAAAATACTATCAACTAGTTTGATTTTTATAACAATTGTACGAAATTTCACCGTGTTATTGAATACATAAATTAATTCGTTTCAAAAAAATAAACTGTACTTTAGGCATCGTGTCGGGCTTGTTTTTAAAATAATCTGCATAATTGATAATTCTTTGCAATTACTTATCTTTTTCAGCGATGGGGGAAGCATACACTTTTGATATAAAAGCACCCCACAGAAAATAGTCCAGAGGCTTCAGATCTGGGGATCTTGGTGGCCAATTTACGGGTGCATCGTTAACTTTTTCCGATCCATCTATTAGGATATCTTTTATTCAAAATGACGTGGCGCACCGTCGTGCATAAACCCCAGATCTAACGCCTCTCGACTATTTTCTGTGGGCGCTCTTAAAGTATGTTTCCTCCATTGCTACAGAAGAGAGTTATTGCAAAGAATTATTAATGTTGCAGATTATTTTAAAAACAAGCCCGACACGATGCCCAAAGTACAGTTTAATTTTTTGAAAAGAATTAATTTATGTTTTCAGGAACACACACGGTGAACATTTCGAATAATTGTTATAAAAATCAAATTAGTTGGTAGTTATTTAGAATTTTAAAATGTTTATGTTTTCTTGTTCTGAATAAACAGCAATGATGAATTACAAGGTACCGTAAATAATTTTTTTTTAGAGAAACTGCATGTCTGACTAAAATTTTGCAAGAGACAAAAAATTTTCAACATGAAGTCAGCTAGTGCCAAAGAATTAAATAAAGTCATTTAAACAGAAGGTAATAAAAATACAAACTTTCATTTACCAATCACACGTAATTTTTTAAATTTGTAGGTATTAAAAAAAGATGGCGCATACGTCAAAACACGCTATTTATAGTGGTCATTTCTAGTCCCAAAATTAGTGGAAATCGATAGAGGCATTTAGAAATTATTACGGAAAACCGAAATTAATTAGAAAACATTAGCGCCTAGTAGCGGCAAAACAAGCAACATTGCATATAGGTAAGTTTGCCTAGATTGCCTTATTTTTGGTTAAAGAATTTGTGGTCAAGCATTGTACATTCATTTCAAGGACACCCTGTATTGATTATTAGCTGAAAAATAAATACTTACTGAATACTGTCTTCTTGTGTAAAACTGGTAAATTTAAATCTATGATCTTCATACATATCTGAAGGAGCACTGCTTTGCCCATTTTCATTCTCCACATATGCGTTTACAAGTAGCTTTAAAGGACAGTCATATATATAAACTGGTAAATTTATGGAGTTAGGTATATTAAAAGGCACATCACTGAAATTACTACCCCTAGATGAAGCTCTATCGTCGCTGTCAGTTAAATCGCTCGGAATGTTCACTGGATCTGCTCCTGTCAAAGACCTAAGATCACTTACTGTAGCAGGAACAAATGTCAAAATAACGTGCGTCACTGATACACCCTTAATATAGCATCTCCATTGGTAACTAAGTTCAACACTCGGGTTTCTATCCGATATAGGGCAAGTATGCGGATATTTATTTGTATGCCTTGTAATAATTTCTTGAGTAAAGTTATCACACTCTTCTTTGGATAGTTCTAGCTCTCTATCATGAAGCAAAGAAAAATGTTCAAAAATATTATCTAACAATAATTTATTAGCCTCATCTATTTTTGTATTGTTTTTAAGATGATTTCCTTTTTGTTCTCTTAACATGGAAAACAATAACTCAGTCTGTTGACACAAATGTAATATTCTTATTGGGTCAAACATAAACGGAATGTGTTCGATGCGTGGGTTAACTATCGGAAACCACGGAGATCTACAAATAGATATTACTGTTTTTAATATGGGTTTGGAACAGAGCTGTGAGTAACTTAAGTAACTAGATACTTTTTAGTATCTAGTTACTTAGTAAGTAGATACTTAGTAACTTAGTTCTTTTTGTAATCATGCCAAAAGTAACTGAAACTTCGTTACTCTTGAAAAGTAACTTGTATCTAGTTACTTTTTAGGAGTAACTATACACTTAAAAAGTAACTAGATACTTTAAAAGTAACTAAGATGGTTTTGAAGTAACTAAGTTCCTTTTAAAGTTACTCTAGGATACCAATAATGCACACATGCCATCCATCAGATGATGACCAAGGGACGATCGGCGGCCGTTAATCAGATTTTCACGAAGGGACGCGCGGCGAGTCGCGAGCGTCAAACAGCAAACTGGTTGGAACGCGAAATTTCTTGGAAAATATTTTATTATACTTGTTTGTTGTTTGAATTAACACTTCTAAGGCCCGGTTGTACAATTACAACTTGAACTTAGTTCAGCGTTGAACCAAGTTCAAACTTCATTTTGACAACATCTTTACATCAAAATGAAGTTTGAGCTTGGTTTAACGCTGAACTAAGTTCAAGTCGTAATTGTACAACCAGGCCTTAGTTTAGTTTTCTGATGGTAGTGTGTACAGGAAAAGGAGTTTGGCTCGTTCGGCATATGATGTGACCCATTGTTTTGCTAAAGTAAGTTAGCACAACATTCTATAATTCTTTTTTTATTGGGGGTTGGGGGTAGTAAGGACTATCAAGATTAGTAAGTAAGAGTGGGAAAGTATGTAGATCTTAGGTGCATGTAGGAGGTAATTTTTGTGTTTGTTAAGAAAATCAAGGAAAGGGAAAAAGACATGTCCTCTTAGATGAGAATTTTGAAAGGTTGGTACTTTTAAAAGCCAACGGGGCAGTTTAAAAACGTTCTGAATTTTTTTGGTTCTTTATAAAAGTTCCTAGTATATTTGGATTTGTTCATTTATATTTATTTAGTTTTGTTACTTATATTTATTTAATAGGTTTTTTGTTACTTATCTTTTCTTTCTACTTTTATTAGAAATGTATTAAGTTTGTAAGTATAATAAATTCGTATTCGTTATACACATTTCATTTACATGTTAACACTACCTGGTAAATTTATGGTATCTAGTTCAAAAGCATCTTAGTTACTTTTAGAGTTTCGTAGTTACAATTAAAATAACTAAACTAGTTACTGAAAAGTATCTTAGTTACTTTTAGAGTATCGTAGTTATAATCAATGTAACTAGTTACTTTAAAAGTATCTTAGTTACTTTTAAATTATCGTAGTTACAATCAATGTAACTAGTCACTGTAAAAGTATCTTAGTTACTATAACTAGTTACTTTAACTAAGTAACTAAGAACTAAGTTACTTTGAGGTAAAAGTAACTATTCCTTATAAGTATCTAGATACATTTGTGCAAAAGTATCGAAAAAGTAACTATTTACTTTTCTGAAGTAACTTTCACAGCTCTGATTTGGAATGCAATATTATGACGTTCAAAATAAATCAAAATACATACCCATTTTCAGGTACTTGTTTACAATGACTATCAGTTAAAGGAATTCTACTATTTTTCCTGGAAAAACTTCTTTTACTAAAACTATTTCTGGCTGTAATCGCGTCCGTCCCAGAAAGGTTATGAACAGCCTTATTTTGGCACATTAATGACATGTGCTCCATGGTGAGCAGCGCGTTGATACAACGAAAATCTATTTTACAGATCTTAAAAAAAAAGAAATATTTTAACATAATTTTAGTAAATGTACAGAGTATTTTTAAAGGTATGGTCAATATGTCCTATACAATTTTGGCCTTTTCCCTGATCACGGTTCTATTCAGCGTAGGGGAAAGTGGTCCACATTCGGCATATTAGCCTTTAGGAGTCAAATCTGAGAAACTTCATCATATTATTCATAAAATAATAATAACTAATTAAACTGTTGTTTATTCGGGACTGGTTTAAGGGTTAAAAAAAATTATGTTTATAGAGTAGGTTCATGATTTTCACTTAATTATAAATGGAAATATCTAATAACAGCCAAAGAAACACAAAAACTATATTAAAAATGCAAATTTTAATTATCTTATCTTACATTTAAATTTAAAAAGTTAACATTAAATTTAAAAAGACTTGATGTCTTTGCAGTTCCGTGAGTGGAAGAGAAAGACAAAACTGCTACAATATCTTTTTTCTCTATAACTGAAATTTCTTCGACAGTAGGAAATTAAAAGCTATCTGTGTTGCGTTTACGGCGTAGAAAAGTAATTTCATATTCCTCATCTTGGACAGAAGTTATTTTACCCACGTAAAAAAATTCCACCTTGGAACTATTAAATTTAACAAGAACAAAATTTCCTATGGCAATATTCGCATTGTCAGAGATGAGTTTTAAGTCTTCAAACAAATCTTCGTCATAGTCGTCAGACGAATCTTGTATAACAACTTCAGTGCTTGACTCGCTGGACGTAGAAATATTTCTTTTTTTACCCACTACAAATCAAATCTTTTTTGACTGATGCCTTCTTCTGTTTTAAACTTTTTTCTCTGCTCCGTTCTGCTTCTAAAGGTTGTCTTTTTTCGTATTCTGGCGTGTATGTATATATTGTTGACTGCGATTTTCTCTTTCTTAATTTTTTCTTTTCTTCGTGTTGTACTTTTGAATATGGCCTTATTTGGCACAATGCGGATGTTACTTGATAATCTTGGGCAGCTTTTGTATTGAAACGCCTAGTCAATACAGCTTTAATTGCCAACTTTATGTTTTTTTTACTAATGTCGCAGCGATTGGTCTTTTTTCTGTAGTTCCTAGGCATCTAGAACAATGTTTTTAACAATAGTTATTATCTTAGAAAGGAAACGAATAATTGTGTATTAAAAATCAACATGGGGGATATTCGGCTACTAGCCGAATCTTCACCATTAGAGTCAGCCGAAACTTCCCCACGCGCTTTGAAAATATTAGTAAATAAAATTCGAAAAGTATGCACCATTTGAAGGTTATGGTTTGATTGCACATTAACAGGTAAATAATTCCTTATCAGATGCATGGTGATTAGCATTTTTTTTTGTAAAAATATACTTGTAAACAAAACAGAACATAAAACACAAAAACTTACCTTAGATTACACTAAAAATCACTTTACTAAAAAAAATATATTTCAACTCTAAATCTTTACTGCTCTTACGCTTCCCAGGCTAGATACTGTCTTTTCTGACCGCGTGGATTAAAATAAGGCACCAAATTCAAACGCGTTTCGAACTTATTGTTAGTAGCCGAATGTTCCCTATGGCCGAATGTGAACCACCTTCCCCTACTGGGTGGTCAATAAAAATGGCATTATCTCAGGAACCGTTCATCACGTTTTGAGATTTTAAAAAATCAATACAAAATCAACCAAGAGAAATTGTTGAAAATTATTTTTAAATTTTCAAGTTATAAAATTTGTATTAATAATAATTGGTTAAATAAACTTATGTCAAAAATGTTGTACAGTGAAACCTCTCATAGCGGACACCTTTGATAAGCGGACATCTCTATTAAGCGGACATTTTTTCACAGTCCAGAACTATAGATAAATGAAATTCCATAAAAATCAACCTCTCTTGGGCAGACTCTCCTTTGGGCGGACGTGGACAGGCGGTTTTTATACAAAGAGTGCAAAAACTCTTCTATGAACGGACAAAAAAATTTAAAAGTATTTGGGAGACGAAGAAGTACGGTACAAAAACTCTCTGAAGACAGACCGGCAACCAATCGCGTATGCGTGGCAGCGCGAAAGGACTTCGCCGAATGAAACTAGTGTGATTACCCGAAAGCAGTCCGCCGTTTACTTGTTAGTTGTAAGGATAAAACCGTAAACAATGGCAGAAAAAAGTCGCGTGTTTTTAGTACTACATTCTAACTAAAACTAGTGTATTTTTGTTATGTTTAATAAATGTTTATTTGTACATACATATAGTAATAATTTTGCATTTATCTATTACCTAATAACAAATATCCCTTGGGCGGACACCTCTATTAGGTGGCCACATTTAGACAGTCCCGTAGGTGTCCGCCTAAGAGAGGTTTCACTGTATGTTATTTGTTGAAATATATAACTTTGCTTAAATATATTTTGATCTAGCTCGCAAAATTAACAGAGGGGAGGAGCGAGAACCAATTTTTAAAGAAATACTCAATAACTCTTGCCTTAACCAAATTAACCAAACTTAGTATCATTTTCTAAGACCTTATCCCATAGTAACATTTACAATTTTGTATGACTTTTTTTGTTATATCCGTCGCCGCTAGAGGGCGCTAATTGCGCAATCAACAAATTTTTATATATGAAATAACCTTAAAAAAAACATCAACAAAAATAAAAAAATAATTGAAGGGTCAGAGATAAAAAAAAATAATAAATGAATAAACTAAACTGCTGGACAATTGCTTTCAAGCAAGAAAAATTTCGCCTAAATTTGACAGTTAGTATTTTCTGAACCAGATATGATATCGACCTACGGTTTTAAATGGTTGATGGATTCATCCCTTGGAAAACAATTGTCAATGTTGGATTTTCTATAACTGTCAGAAAATTTTATATACAGGGTGTTAAAGAAGACGATGATTTTTGCTCCAATTTTAATGGCGTGTAACTTTTACAATAATATTTTTAAATTTTATCACTTTACGTCAATTGAATCACTAGTTCATAGCAAAGAAATTAATTTGTCAAATTTTTGATATCTGCTATATTTTAAGAAATACCGTTTTTTTTTGGAAAACCTTGCTTTATTTCAACTTATTGGTAGCTAGATCTCACTGTGCGTTGTATCGTGCAAACTTTGCGAGTGATTATTATACCTTATGAAAACCTTGATTATGTTCAGTAACAATAGTTGTACTAAATGTTATGATGTACAGTGGCGTACTACTTATAAACACCTATAATGTCTATGGTTTATGAGTATTTCACGATTGTTTTATATTGGAAAGTACTCGCCCCTAGATTAGGTGAATTTTTTCTTATTTTTTAGTTTTTCATATCGCACTACAGGTATATTATACAGTGTGTTTAAAAATTTTTAACAAAGATAATTTTTTTAATTTAATTTTTGAAAATTCATTAATTTCTAACTTTCTAACACTATACCTATACTATACTAGACATATAAGTGTTTATAAGTACGCCCCTGTACATCATACCATTTAGGTACAACTATTGTTACTGAACATAATCAAGCTTTTCATAAGGTATAATAATAACTGACAAAGTTTGCACGATACAACGCACAGTGAGAGTTTAAATAAAGCAAGGTTTTCCAAAAAAATCGGTATCTCTTAAAATATAGCAGATATTAAAAATTTGACAAATTACTCTCTTTGGTATGAATCAGTGATTCAATTGACGTAGAGTGACAAAATTTAAAAATATTATTGTGAACGTTACACACCATTAAAGTTGGAGCAAAAATCATCGTCTTCTTTAACACTCTGTATATAAAATTTTCTGACAGTTAAAGAAAATCCAACATTGACAAACGTTTTCCAAGGGATGAATCTATCAACCATTCAAAACCGTAGGTCGATATCATATCTAGTTCAGAAAATATTAACTGTTAAATTTTGGCGAAATTTTTCTTGCTCGAAAGCAATTGTCCAGCAGTTTAGATAATATATACTTACAGCATCAGCAATTTGATAATAATTCCTATTATTTATATAACTAATTCTAGAGTGACTAGGTACCACTTTTCCGTACTGTGGTTCTATCCAAACTTCCGTTATCATCTGTAGTTCCGCATCCATTTCAGAAATAGGTTCATTCTCTTCTTCAGAACCACTATAGTAGTCATCTCCCCAGTTATAGTGAGGGGGAAATAACACATATTGCACTAGACAGCTTGCATTGGGTTGCAACCATACTTCTAGAACCATTGTTACTATACCAGATGAGGAATAGGCAAAATGATACCCTTCTTTTAAGCGGGTCCTGTAAAGATACATGTTACATTCGATTATTAGTTGTTTCCAATAATACAAAGGACAAGATATCATTGATAAATTTCTTAATTTCGCCCGGTCTGCGCAGTGACGTCACAGGTGAGTTGAGAACTTATATTATCATGGAAATTGGTATTATGCCTACGCAAATAATTAGAACGAGGTCGTGGCAAACACCAAAACAATATGTAGGCTATTTAACATTCCATAAAGATTTTTTTTGGCTGAGGTTGGCGGAAGAGCTAGGATACTTAGGCCTATATAAGGCTTATTGTATCCCCTATCGTCTGGGTAATGTCAGCCAGAAGGGACCTACAGCTTACGCCCTCAGAGGTGCCGCCCTTCACGGTCCCGATATTAGTAATCACTAGTAGCATACTGCATTCTTTTATTAACTAAATTTCGGACATATTTTTTTTATTATGCGTGTGCCCATTCTGGGGATCGAACCCGGACCGCCACAGTCGAATGCCAGTACCTTACCTCTGAGCCACTGCCGCGGTCTGCCATAAAGATTCTCACCTCAGTGCTGCCCGATCGTTGAAAACAAATCCGGTAAAGGACCCCGCTCAAAGCTTATGGGAAATGGCTTTCGGCTAATTTTTCTGAATTTTTGGATTTTCTAGATCTTGACGTCCTAATTAAACGTGTCCATGGCCCTAATCCAATCCTATGACTGATTTTTGAGGTATGGCCTTTTAAATTTGGTAAGTTCTTACTTTGAGATTTTACGCATTGTCTGGAGTTTTCACTTGTTTCTTAAAAACTATCAACTTTTTATTTTTTTCTATTGGTGGAAAAGTAGGTATTAAGTTTTCTTTCACTTATGTAGAAATATAATATGTACAGGATGTTGAATAATTTATAGGCGGATTAAATAAATACTAATATTAAAAAATTATGACAATCCAAAAAAGAAAATTTACTCATTTTTTGAATACAAACGGCTAGATTTTGTTCATATTTTAATATCTTGTAATACCCAGCTATGGGTGAAAAAAAATGGGTATAGGTTGACGTAGAATAGGTATATTGCCGGGTATTTTATTTTTCAAAAAAAAAAGTAAAAATTCACCTGAAAACGTAATACTTAAACGACTTTTAATTGATTCATGTAATTATTATTATGCCAATCTGTAACAATTTTCTTTTACAGTAACTATTCTCTAACACATTCTTATCTTAGATATACAGGGTGAACTAGTTACAATGATTTACACAAGTGAAAATTTTAACATTTAGGAAAATTAAAAAATGTTTTTTTTTTATCAAATGACAAAATATTATTGTTGAATTATAAAATATTTTTTTCGTAAAATACCTTGGCTCTTGTACATGATACGTTCAGATTATCTTAGAGTCATACCAAAATGTTTTTTTTTTATAATTTATATTTTTTATGTTTCTATATTTAAAAGTTTTCACTTGTGTAAGTCATTGTCACTGGTTTACCCTTATATCTAAGATAATGTGTTAAAAAATAATTATTGTAAAAGAAAAATTGTTACAGATTGGCATATTAATTAAATGAATCAATTAAAGTCGTTTATTACGTTTTCAGGTGAATTTTCAATTTTTTTTTTGAAAAATAAAAAATACCTTGCAATAAATATATTCTACGCCAACCTATAACCATTTTTTTTATCCACAGCTTGGCGCTACAAGATATTCAAATATGAACAAAATCTAGCCGTTTTTTTTCAAAATTCAAAAAACGAGTATTTTTTTTTGGATTTTCGTAACTTTTTAATATTAGTATTTATTTAATCCGCCTATGAATTATTCAACATCCTGTACATATTTTATTTCTATATAAGCGAAAGAAAACTTAAGGCCTACTTTTCCACCAATAAAAAAAAATAAATCAGTTGATGGTTTTTAAGAAACAAGTGAAAACTCCAGACAATGCATAAAATTTTAAATTAAAAAGTTGCCAACTTTAAAAGGCCATAACTCAAAAACTAGTCATAGGATTGGATTACGGCCATGGACACTTTTAATCAGGACGTAAAATTCTAGAAAATACTAAAAATTCAGAAAAATTAGCCGAAAGCCTTTTCCCATAAGCTTTGTGTTGTTGTTTAAAATCTATAGGATGATTTGAATTTTAAGTCAGAATTTATGTAATCTAACGAAAATCTATCAAAAAGTTACAACTACTGCAAAAAATCGCATCTACAATGGATATCTAAAACTATTCAAATTTAATATTTTTAGCAGCCAACGCTGCTTACCCGTAACGACCGTTAGGCCCCATCCACTCACATACGCAATATAGTTTCTTTTCTTTTTATTAATATTTACCTAGTAAGTGTGTTTAATATCCTGGATATAGATGTATCTGGCAATCTAGGATTCGCAGGATGACTAGCGCTCCATATCCACCTTTTATGGAAGAGATAACGCGATAAAGTGGTAAACAAAGAACCACTTACAGGTGAAGGGAAACAGCTAAAGTTATCGGGAGGTTGGGTACCGTCAGGAAATACAACTGTCGTATAACTTCCCGGTATTCTTTCGTATCTAATAAGAATTTTTTCCAGAGGTTTTTGAAGTAGAACGCAGCAATGTGGCCCTTTGGCTTTAGGTATGTAGGAAAGAGATGCTAGCTCTGCTTTAAGCTCATCACAGACCTAAAAAATGTATTTGGTTAGTTTACGCGTTTATTATTAATAAACATATCTCACCTCATGTCTAGTTGGCCCAGGAGTGTTGGTAGAAAATCCTAGGTTGAGAACAGCACTAGGAAACTTAGAGCTAACACGTATTATACAAAATCCTATAGGAGGTTTATCAACTTCACTATAAAGTAATCTGAGATAAGTATGATTATCAATAAGTATAAAAGAAGCCCATTCTGCTAGCATTCCATACAGTGCTACAACTGCTTGTCTACATTGAACCACCTTAAAAAAATATTTTTTTAGGGGCAATTCTTTCATTAGTGGCATTCGATAAATATTTTTAAATTCTTTTTCAAGATTAGCACCTCCCCAACATTGTCTTCTCTTGGACCTAATTCTGGCTATGTTTCTTAATAGATTTTTAATAACCTTTTAAGTTTGGACGCGTCTGATATTGGAGTGACAGAAAGTTATTTTTATTTAAAAAAAAAATTTAATATTTTTTTAAATACAAAGAACTTTAGTTTTTTTGAAATAATTTCTAAACGCCTTTATCAATTTCCACTAATTTTGGGACTAAGAGTGACCATTATTAATAGCGTGTTTTGATGTATACGCCATCTTTTTTTAATACCTGTAAATTAAAAAATGGCGTGTGATTGGTAAATAAAAGTTTGTCTTTTTGTTACCCCCCCGTATAAATGACTTTAATTATTTCTCTGGCACTAGCTGACTTCATGTTGAATCATTTTTGTCTCATAAAATTTAAGCCAGACATGCAGTTTCTCTACAAAAAAATTATTTGCAATAGAGGAAAGTGCCCTAATAGCGCACAGTTCCCCAATACCAAGGGCTTAACATTATCAGCGACCATCAATACGGTTTTCGTAAGTCCAGATAAACAGGTGACCTTCTGGCATATGTCACCCATCTTTGGAGCAACACCATCGAACATCATGGAGAATCCCGGGCTGTTACACTGGACATCTCTAGGGCTTTTAATCGTGTTTGGCACGATGGGCTTCTAAGCAAATTGCGATCCTACAGTATGCCTAATGGATTTTGTTTATGGTTAACCAGCTTCCTTAAGAACCGTTCTCTGCAAGTGGCGATTGACGGGTTTCTCTCAGACACCTTCACCATCAATGCCGGTGTTCCTCAAGGGTCCATATTGTCCCCTACCCTCTTTTTACTGTATATTAACGACCTTCTAGTGAAAACCCAAAATCCAATTTATAGCTTTGCTGATGACAGCACACTTGTCTCATCTTTTACCTTGACTCCCCAAACATCCGCTGCCGACGCACATCTTCGCAGGCAGCATGAAGTATTGCGCCTCAACAATGACCTGGAAGAAATCTTGGCTTGGGGTGACAGTAACCAAGTCGAATTTAATGCTAAGAAAACCCAGGCAGCAATCTTCTCCAAAAAGGTTAACATTGCAGAACAGGATATAGTCATGGCAGGACACGCAATTCCCCTGGCACCGTCTATTAATTTGCTGGGGGTCAATCTGGGAGGTAATATGTCTTGGCATGATCACGTTGCCGCAATTGCCAGGGCAGCTGCACAGAAACTTGGTGTACTTTTCCGCACCAAAAGGTTGTACACACCTCATCAACTTTTGACACTCTACAAAGCCCAGATTCGACCATCATTAGAATATTGCTCTCATGTCTGGAGCTCGGCACCCAAGCACACCCTTCGGCTACTGGATTCCATTCAAAGGAGAGCCGTTCGTCTGATCGGCGACCCCGAGCTGACCAAGACCCTCGATAGCCTGGAGCATCGAAGACAGGTTGGTGATTTGGCTCTCTTTTACAGATATTTCCATGGCAGGTGTTCGACTGACATTGCCCACTTGATTCCACCTAGAGCAATGCAAAACAGAAATACATGGCGAACCACTGCCGCTCATCCATATGTTGTTCAGCTTAGTACTCCTCAAACTTCATTGTTCAAGAATTCTTTCATCTGGAGAACGTCATCTTTGTGGAATGATCTTCCTGAGGTCGTGTTTTCCAATGAATACAATCTTCAACGTTTCAAGACCAACATTAATCGCTTTCTTCGCACACGCACCGCTCCCAGAGCGCCTTAAAGGATTTTTCCTACAGTGCAGGTGTTTTATCATAAAAAAAAAAATACCGCACACTGGTTTGTTTTATAAACTAAATCATTTTCCAAGTAGAAATCTGTATTACGAATAAGGAAAACGCCAACTAAATCTCATACATAAGTTTCAGTGCCATTAAGACCTAATAGATAGCAGAAGTGTGGAGTTTGTTGTACAAGCCGATCGTGAGGTTTTATTTTACTGGGTGTTTAAGTGGTGTTTTTGCTAAACAGGTAAGGAAAATCTTTTAATCGCTGCATAATATAAATTATTAGGTATTTTGTGTTTATAATAATAATAATACAATTTGGATACAACCTGATTGTGAAAACTTTTTTTGCTTTTTTAACCTCACACTATATCGCACTGTGCGATATTTGGAACGTCTAAAATACAAGTTAGTTTGTCATTCCTTTTTGTTCCAGATAAAATGGCTTCACAAAATAAAAGGAAAGTCTTGCAGTGAAATTGGTAAGATCGACACAACTAAGTCTTGGAGAGGATCAGCAAAATTAATAACAGGAATAAGGAAGAATTAGAAAATAGCATAACAGAAATAAATAAAAAGAAGTCAGTCAAAAAGAAAAAATCTTTAGCGGAAAAACCATTAACTACAAAAGCGAAGAATGAAACCAAAAAAAAAATAAAAGAAAAATAGAACAGAAATAGAATAGTGACAGTGATTCAGATGAGGATATAGAATTAGACGATGATTCAGACATGGACTGCAGTTTTGGAAATGCTGATGAAGATGCAGTGTGTATGTTTTGCTTGAGACGGTATTCCGATGACACAAGAGGGGAGAAATGGATAAGATGTGCCCAATGCTATAAATGGGGACATGAAGATTGTGCAAATTCTGACAAGAAAAATAAATTTCTTTGCGACTTCTGCTTATCAGAATAAGGTTGCCTAATACCGCATATGCGATATTAGGCTACCATGTTAGTTTTAGTAAAAAATGTTTAAAATTCTTGTTTTTTATTAATATAAGAGACTATCTGAAAAATACATTTCTCGTAGTTATTTATTGCTTTAGTAATAAACAATATAACCTATAAGTTAATTTGGTAGCGTTAACCTCTTTTTCATGTTAGATATAAGCTTCAGAAAAAAAATGTGCGATATTAGGGCACTTTCCTTTAACTTGTAATAATTCATCATTGCTGTATATTCAGAACGAGAAACATGAAATTTTTTTAAATGCTAAATATGTAACTATAAACTAGTTTGATTTTTATACCAATTGTACAAAATGTTTACCGTGTTCCAAATACATAAATAAATTATTTTCAAAAAATTAAACTGTACTTTGGGCATCGTGTCGGGCTTGTTTTTAAAATAATCTGCAGCATTGATAATTCCTTGCAATAACTCATCTCCCTCAGCGATGGGGGAAGCATACCCTTTTGATTTAAGAGCACCCCACAGAAAATAGTCAAGAGGCGTTAGATCTAAGGATCTTGGAGGCCAATTTACGGGTGCATCGTTACTTCTTCCGATCCATCTATTAGGATATCTTTAATTTAAAAATCTTCGTACGTTGATACTAAAATGGGGTGGGGCCCCGTCGTACATAAACCCCAGATCTAAAGCCTCCGAACTATTTTCTGTGGGCGCTCTTAAATCAAGTATGCTTACCCCATCGTTACGGAAGAGAGTAATTGCAAAGAATATCAATATCAATGCTGTAGATTATTTTAAAAACAAGCCCGACACGATGCCTAAAATACAGTTTAATTTTCTGAAAAGAGTTAATTTATGTATTCAGGAACACGGTGAACATTTCAAACAATTGATATGATAATCAAATTAGTTGGTAGTTATTTAAGATTTTTAAAAATGTTCATGTTTTCTCGTTTTGAATAAACAGCAATGGTGAATTACAAGGTATCGTAAATATGTTTTTTTTGTAGAGAAACTGCATGTCTGGCTAAAATTTTATAAGAGACAAAAAAGTTTCAACACAAAGCCAGCAAGTGTCAGAGAAATAATTAAAGTCACTTATACGGTGGTAATAAAAAGTCAAACTTTTATTCACCAATCACACCCCATTTTTAAATTTGCAGATATTAAAAAAAGATGGCGCATATCAAAACACGCTATTAATAGTGGTCATTCTTAGTCCCAAAATTAGTGGAAATTGAGAAAGGCGTTTAGAAATTATTCCGGAAAAACGATATTCATTTGAAAACTTCAGCGCGTAGCAGCAAAACGAAGCAACATTGCATACCGGGTGTTGCATCGTCGAGCGGGACATAGGAAATCCCATGTAATTTTAAATGGGGTCAATTATTGGCTTCCCTAATTATTTTAGAGAAAAATTCTATTTAGGTTTATTAAAGAGCACTAAAACCCACTATCAAAAGAATAACTTTAGATATTTTTGATGAGCCCGTTTACGGGTTATCGCCGATTTCTTTTTAACTATTTTTCCTTTTTATGGCCCCGTATTTGCGGGCACCAGTCAAGGTAAAAGATGACTGTCAAATAAAGTTGTCATTTTGAAATGTGTGCTTTATTGTTATAAAAGCTCGTACATCGAAAATATTAGCCATGAATTACACTTCTGAAGAAAAAATATTGATGATTAAATGGTATTATCAAGGAAATAGTTATCAAAATGTGTCAGACATGTTTGCTGCTCTGTATCCGAATAGACCGATACCTGCAAAATCTACAGTCCAAAGGACTATCAAGAAATTTGAGACAAAAGGCACTGTAATAAATAACTACAGATGTGAAGAAAGGCAGGAACAAAGAAGAGATGCAAGAAATGATAGGGACTTGCAAAGGCAGGAACAAAGAAGAGATGCAAGAAATGATAGGGACTTGCAAGTTTTATTGTGCGTGGAAGAAAATGATGGGAAGATCAGCACAAGGAAACTTGAGGATGACATAGGATTAGATTACACCACAGCGTTACGAGCTTTGAAACGACATAAATATTATTTATACAAATATGAAAAGCACCAAGAGCTAAGAGATAGGGACGAAATACGACGACAGGAGTTTTGTTTTGGTATGATTGAAAGAGCAAACATGGATAGCATATTTTTAAAAAACATTTGTTTCACTGACGAATGCACATTTACCTTAAACAATGAACCCAATGTTCAAAATTATCGATATTGGAGCAAAGAAAAGCAACACAGGTTTGTCGAAACAAGGACGCAATATCCACAAAAAGTTAATGTTTGGGCTGGGATTTTCGGAGAAAATATTATCGGGCCATTATTTCTTACACGAAATTTAAATGCAGAATATTTTTTGGAACTACTTGAAGATCATATTTTACCTACTTTACATGATGCCGCCAGGGAAAATCAGGAAGTTTGGTACCAAATGGATGGCTGCCCGGCAGATAGTACCCTGGCTGTCCGGGAATATTTAAACCGTGCTTTTAATGGAAATGTTATTGGCTTAAATCATACAGTAAATTGGCCAACAAGGTCTCCTGATTTATCGCCAAATGATTTCTTTCTCTGGGGCCATTTAAAAAACAGGATATACATAGATAAAAAATACCCAAATCTAGACGAGATAAAAAATGCTATTTCTGCCGAATGTAATAGAATTTCAGTTAACCAACTAGCGAATGTAAGAAGAGAATTTTATGATCGCCTCGGTTATTGTCTAGCAGTCAATGGAGGAATATTTGAACATCTTCTTAAATCCTAAAGTTCTAACAATTTAATAGTACCTACCTATTAATTAGTAAAATATTGAAACATGTAAAATGTCATAATTAACCTTGTAATTGGATACTTTATTTTAGTTTTATTCAGATTAATTTGTACTCATAAATACACCTTTAATATTTTCGATGTACGAGTTTTTATAACAATAAAGCACACATTTCAAAATGACAACTTTATTTGACAGTCATCTTTTACCTTGACTGGTGCCCGCAAATACGGGGCCATAAAAAGGAGAAATAGTTAAAAAGAAATCGGCGATAACCCGTAAACGGGCTCATCAACAATATCTAAAGTTATTCTTTTGAATTTGGGTTTTAGTGCTCTTTAATAAACCTAAATAGAATTATTCTCTAAAATATTTAGGGAAGCCAATAATTGACCCCATTTAAAATTACATGGAATTTCCTATGTCCCGCTCGACGATGCAACACCCGGTATAGGTAAGTTTGCCTTATATGGAGAGTGAAAGTTAAGAGGTTAAAACGTAGTTTTTGCGGTTTAAAAAATGATGGTTGCTAAACAACTATCCCCCTCTAACTATTTTATAACTTACCTGATAACGTTGTGAGGAACAACTAGACATATGCAAGTTTGTCGGCAAAGGCGTATCGTGTGTTAAAATTAGCGATATTTTATGAGTATGAAACCACTTCCTCCAATTGTTTGTTTCCATTTGAGTGATACCTTGCCAAATGTGTACAAACTTTAAACAAGTGATGTCCCTTAAAAAAAATATATTGATTATTACTAAATCGGGATAGTTGTAACGATTTTCGATTGTGTCTTTTCTGCACAAGGCGGGCAAAGGCGGATTGCTAGGGGAGGGGGATTGTTTAGGAATAAAAATAACGTTTTTATCTTCAAGAACCCCCTCCCCCTGCACGGAAATGACCTAGGTCTATGAACATTTCTTAAAACTTTTCACCTCCTTGACATACAGTATGTCCATGGATAGAGTTTGGAAGAGGAAACACTTTTTTATTAGTAGGTATAGAAGAAAAAGTAATTTTTTATAAAGACGTCTGCTTGTGCTGAAACTACAATTTCGAATATCAGATTTGCGATCACTATACAGGGCTCGTCAAAAACAACATTTTTAGTTTTTTGGATTTTTTTTTTCAATTCTAATTTTCAATTCCTTGAATTATTAAATCAATTTTGCTTGTTCTGAAACTACAATTTCGAATATCAGATTTGCGATAACTATACAGGGTTGGACAGAGAAAACATTTTTAATTTTTTATAATTTATGATTGAAGAAATTAAAGAAATATGATATGTATTAATAAAAATACTTCAAAAGTAGACAAAGAAAAATAGTTTTCTTACAACAAAATCGTTATTCGGCCAGATATAAAATCAGTAAGTAAAAAGGCAACAAGCTGTTTGTTTCTACGTAAATTTATTTTAAACAAAATCCAAAAAAAATTTTTTACCGAACCCTGTATAGTAAATCTGATATTCGAAATTGTAGTTGCAGCACAAGCAGACGTTTTTATAAAGAATGCCTTTTTCTTCTATACCTACTAATAAAAAAGTTTTTCCTCTTCCAAACTTTATTCGTGGACACACTATAGATTGTTCTCAGGAGCGTATTTTTAAAAACTATTTTATCAGTAAATAATTACAGATTTTAAAAACTGAAACCGTTAATACTTATATTGGGTCTCCCAAAAGTCCCGTATAAAATTAATATCAATTAAAGGAAAAATATCTAGGAAAAACGCCCGTAAGTTTTTATTTTTAATTGTGCATTAAATTCTATGCTTATGTTGTAAATGTCATATGTCTAAATTCAATAGTTTTTAAGATATTGACGTTTAAAATATGTCATTTTTTGACTTTGACAGGCTGTAACATTGGAACGGTTCATCTTAGAGAAAAATGGTTTTCACCTCCCTATTTTAGTTTTTTATTCTCTATCCAAAGAAACCAACCTCCGATTTACCATGTTAACCCGTTAAAACCGGTTTAACATGGTTGGTTTCTTTCGATATAATCGGGTCCGAGCGTTTTCCTAGATCTTTTTCCTTTAATTGATATTAATTTTATGCGGGACTTTTGGGAGACCCAGTATGGACTTTTGGGAGACCCAGTATTTATGCCGTACGATCAAAATCGAAATATAGTGAAAAAGTAAATTTCATAATTATCTACCTTGGATGAAGAATAAGCTTTGCAGAATCGGAATAAGTAGGATTATTCGAATTGAATACAGGAAGACCACTTTTCACACTATCTGGTAACATGTACCAGTCCTTACTATCGTTAAAATGGCTAAGTTGCGTTGCCAAACTCAGATCTCCTGACGACACTTGTGATAATCTACTCCAGAACCTTTGTATTATTGCTTGCCTAAATACCGATTTCGTTTCTTTTTTTATCATACAAGTCATGTCGTGAAGAAATTCATATGGAGCTAAAAAAAAATCAGTACATTTAAATATCTTTTTTATCAGGATCAAGGTTGCCTAATTTTAACCTATTTATTACCGATATACGACCCATATTTCTAAATTCTTCTCCAAAGTTACCAGCTCCATGTGAACTTATATCTAAACTGCTGGACAATTGCTTTCGAGCAAGAAAAATTTCGCCTAAATTTAACAGTTAATATTTTCTGAACCAGAGATGATATCGACCTACGGTTTTGAATGGTTGATAGATTCGTCCCGTTGTTAATGTTGAATTTTCTTTAACCGTCAGAAAATTTTATATACAGGGTGTTAAAGAATACAATGATTTTTGCTCCAATTTTAATGGCGTGTAACTTTCACAATAATATTTTTAAATTTTATCACTCTACGTCAATTAAATCACTTGTTTATAGCAAAAAAAGTAATTTGTCAAATTGTTGATATCTGCTATATTTTAAGAAATACCGATTTTTTTTGGAAACCTTGCTTTACTTTAACTTATTGGTAGCTAGATCTCACTGTGCGTTGTATCGTGCAAACTTTGCGAGTGATTTATTATACCTTATAAAAAGCTTGATTATGTTCAATAACAATAGTTGTACCTAAATGTTAGGATGTACAGTGGCGTACTTATCCCATATGTCTATGGTTTATGAGTATCTCACAATTTTTCACGATTGTTTTATATTGGAAAGTACTCGCCCCTAGATTAGGTGAATTTTTTCTCATTTTTTAGTTTTTCATATCGCACTACAGGTATATTAAACAGTGTGTTTACAAAATGTTAACAAAGATAATTTTTTTAATTTAATTTTTGGAAAAAATGTATTTATTAATTTCTAACACTATACTCATAAACTATAGACATATAGATGTTCTTAAGTACGCCACTGTACATTATAACATTTAGGTACAACTATTGTTACTGAACATAATCAAGCTTTTAATAAGGTATAACAATTACTCACAAAGTTTGCACGATACAACGCACAGTGAGAGAGTTTAAATAAAGCAAGGTATTCCAAAAAAATCGGTGTTTCTTAAAATATAGCAGATATCAAAAATGTGACAAATTACTTTCTTTGCTATAAACCAGTGATTCAATTGACGTTGAGTGATAAGATTTAAAAATATTATTGTGAAAGTTACACGCCATTGAAATTGGAGCAAAAATCATCGTATTCTTTAACACTCTATATATAATATTTTCGGATAGTTTAAAAAATCCAACATTCACAATTGTTTCCCAAGATATCATCAAAACCGTAGATCGATATCATATCTGGTTCAGAAAATATTAACCGTTAAATTTAGGCGAAATGTTTCTTGCTCGAAAGCAATTGTCTAGCAGTTTATTTCAATTTATTTGTCTCCATGAAAACCTGCCAATTTTGTTTGACAGCTATCTAGATTTATATTTTAAAATTTCATATTAGGATTATGTCTAAATTAGAAGAATTCGATTTATTATTAATAAGTAGTTATTGGGCTACTAGAATAATGAGTGACAAATCTACAAAATCATAAAGGTTAAAATAATGTTTGTCGTGGCATGATTGATGACATAACTATGAAAACAATCACGTCTTCAAATAAAGTTTTAAAAATTATTCTTTTGGCAATAACTTTGAAGCGACAGGAGATACTGAACACATTTTTTCTTGCAGATTTAATCTACTTTCCGATTATGATGTCATAGTTATACCGTTTTTTAATTCAGCATGACATTCAATCTCAAAACGGGTAGCCGTACGTACCTTGCTTAGCCTGCGATTAAATCGATAATAAGTAAATGATTCTTTTCAAAATCGTTCTTCAATTCATCAAGTTTTTTATAGCGCATTTTGAAATGCATACGCGCATTTTCATCTTGTTGAGCCTTTACAGCAATAACCAATAATTCTTTTACACGAGAAGTTGCAGCATTTCCGCGGGCATAATCTACATCGAGTTTAGACATTTTAAAGTATTTTTAAATTATTTAAATAAGAGAAAATAGAACGATATAATTTGGTTGTATAATCCGCACAATAAAACGTAAACAAAAAGTGCGAATTTCAAGCATATTTTACTTCAGACCGCGCGGGTAAAGAGGGAGTATAATGCGTGAGAACAGGTGCGCCTTCGAGTCTCTGCAATCTAAACTAAAATGCCCGAAATGGTTGAGATATTTTACGAATTCAAATGACTAAAATTTTTATGAGTTTTAAAAATAGAAAATCCGTGGTCGAAGTAACAAAAAAAATAGGGGTTTGAATCAAAAAGAGCATAAAAATTGAACTGTTTATAATTTGGTTGACGAGATGAGTGGATTAAATTAAATATGCAAATAAAAATGTACGGCGCGCGGCCGCAGCGTTACAATACGTAAAAATGGCCTACCTTTTGGTAATTTTCTAGGGCTTGGTGGCAACCAACTAGATCCAAAAAAGGACGGATATCACGACCCTGGATCGGAACACTACACAGCACTATCGGTCGTAATATTAGAGTTTTTATTAAAAGAAATACCGGGAAATATTCCCGGAGCGGTTTTGATGTGAGTTCTAATGTCCGTACACACGATCAGGCATGCCTTCGCGCCTACCTGAACGCTTCAAGCTCGCGAGTAAGTGCGATCGTGTGAATGCTGAACTGATGGTGCGTTCAGGCCACTTTGCGCGGAGCGAAGCAATCTGGCGATTCTTGATTTTCTGGTCAGGCTCGCAGGCAAGTTTTAACGTGTATACACTGCGCGTGCCAAATTTTCATTTTCAACCAGTTAAAAACTATTTAGCACTGAACTTGTTGTTTTGTGTCTGTTTAAAGGTTGGAGACAATGACGTTTCTTGAACGGCAGTAGAATTTTGGACTTGCATTGTCTTTATTTGTTTAGAATCACTACGTTTCAACTGGTAAGTATCTCCAGTCGTCTTCAGGTGAATACTGAATAAGTACGGTAACTACAGCTCTATTTATACTAGGCAGGTGCTGTGACGCATGACTAGTGGGCGGAGTCATGCGTGTTGCTAGGTGATGACGCATAACTGGATGAGTCATGCTTGATGAGTCATGCTCGATGACGTCATGCTCGATGAATCATGCGTTTAACTCTTGGGTGGTCTTATTCTAAGATTACATTTACTTAACAAGGGTTTCCAGACGTTTCTCATGTCTAATGAAGGCTTACTAAAGCAACCTGGATTTTGGTGTATGGTAGCAGCTTCCTTAAACTTCCTCTTCCTCCAGTGCGGTTCTTTTTGCAGGATTTCCGCTTTTGTCCACATGATATGATGGCCGTGCGTCCAGGCGTGGTCAGCTGCACCTGATTTTTCGGTCTCTCCTTTTCGGGTATTATTCCGATGTTCTTTAATCCTTACTTCTAGTGGTCTTAATGTCTCACCAATGTAAGACTGGCCGCATTCGCAGGGGATCTGGTAGACACAATTTTTCTTGTCTTTCTGGCTTACTGGTCTCGTCCTCGTTAGGTGGCTTCTTAAAGTGTCTCTAGAGCTGAATACTGTTTCGATGTTGTATCGTTTTCCTAGTCTTCTTATTTTTTTTTTCAGATACTCCTTTGACATACGGAATATTGAGTATTGGTTGTATCTCTTTCTCTGCTTTACGTGTGTTTGGCCGATTCTTGCGATTTTCCAATATTGTGTCAATCAGTTTCATGGGATAGCCATTCTTGTTGAGGTCGGTCTTGATGTGGTTAGTTTCTCTTTTGAGAGCTTCGTTTGAGTTACAGAGAGTAATTGCTCTATCCACAAGGTTTCTTACTATGCCATGTTTTGTGTTGTTTGAGTGGTTTGATGTATAATTGAGATATTGCCCTGTATGTGTAGGTTTTCTGTACACTGAGGTTAGGAAGGTGTTGCCATTTTTCTCTACATTGACGTCTAGAAAAGGTAATTGGTTGTTCTCTTCTTTTTCCATGGTGAATTTAATTGTCGGTGCAAAGTTATTAATGTGATGTAAGAATTCTCTGAGTTCGTCCTCGTTTCCGTTCCAAATAATGAAGGTGTCATCCACATATCTAAGCCATATTTTTGGTTTCTTCTTTGCTTGTTTTATTGCTTCGGATTCGAACCATTCCATATAAATGTTGGCGATTATGGGCGAGAGAGATGAGCCCATTGGTAGTCCGTCCTCTTGGCTAAAGAATCTATCTTTTTCTTGAAAATAAGAATTGTTAAGGCAGCATTCCAATAGTTCCATGATGGCATTTGTAGGTAGCGGTGTTCTTTCTTGTAGGGTCAAGTCTTCCTCAAGTCTGCTCCTGATGACCTTAAGTGCGTCTTTTATAGGGACGTTGGTGTAAAGACTTTCGACGTCAAAGCTGACCAGTTGGTCTCCTGGTTGTACTTCCTTTTCTCCTATTATTTGTGCAAAGTGTTGCGAGTTCTTTACAAATGACGTGCTGTTTCCTTGAAGTGGTTGGAGTAGGGGAAGTAAAAATTTACCTAGTTCATATGTAGGGGAGTTACGGGAGCTTGTAATTGGTCTTAGAGGCATATTATGTTTGTGTATTTTTGGCAGGCCATAGAGGTGTGGTGGTTTACTGTGGTGTGGTGTCAGGCGTCTCCGCGTCTTTTCTGGAATGTACCGCTCAAATTTCTTAAGTGTTCGGTAGACTCTTCCCTCGATTGTGCCGGTCGGATCTTTGGAATGCTGCCTTAACAATTCTTATTTTCAAGAAAAAGATAGATTCTTTAGCCAAGAGGACGGACTACCAATGGGCTCATCTCTCTCGCCCATAATCGCCAACATTTATATGGAATGGTTCGAATCCGAAGCAATAAAACAAGCAAAGAAGAAACCAAAAATATGGCTTAGATATGTGGATGACACCTTCATTATTTGGAACGGAAACGAGGACGAACTCAGAGAATTCTTACATCACATTAATAACTTTGCACCGACAATTAAATTCACCATGGAAAAAGAAGAGAACAACCAATTACCTTTTCTAGACGTCAATGTAGAGAAAAATGGCAACACCTTCCTAACCTCAGTGTACAGAAAACCTACACATACAGGGCAATATCTCAATTATACATCAAACCACTCAAACAACACAAAACATGGCATAGTAAGAAACCTTGTGGATAGAGCAATTACTCTCTGTAACTCAAACGAAGCTCTCAAAAGAGAAACTAACCACATCAAGACCGACCTCAACAAGAATGGCTATCCCATGAAACTGATTGACACAATATTGGAAAATCGCAAGAATCGGCCAAACACACGTAAAGCAGAGAAAGAGATACAACCAATACTCAATATTCCGTATGTCAAAGGAGTATCTGAAAAAAAAAATAAGAAGACTAGGAAAACGATACAACATCGAAACAGTATTCAGCTCTAGAGACACTTTAAGAAGCCACCTAACGAGGACGAGACCAGTAAGCCAGAAAGACAAGAAAAATTGTGTCTACCAGATCCCCTGCGAATGCGGCCAGTCTTACATTGGTGAGACATTAAGACCACTAGAAGTAAGGATTAAAGAACATCGGAATAATACCCGAAAAGGAGAGACCGAAAAATCAGGTGCAGCTGACCACGCCTGGACGCACGGCCATCATATCATGTGGACAAAAGCGGAAATCCTGCAAAAAGAACCGCACTGGAGGAAGAGGAAGTTTAAGGAAGCTGCTACCATACACCAAAATCCAGGTTGCTTTAGTAAGCCTTCATTAGACATGAGAAACGTCTGGAAACCCTTGTTAAGTAAATGTAATCTTAGAATAAGACCACCCAAGAGTTAAACGCATGATTCATCGAGCATGACGTCATCGAGCATGACTCATCAAGCATGACTCATCCAGTTATGCGTCATCACCTAGCAACACGCATGACTCCGCCCACTAGTCATGCGTCACAGCACCTGCCTAGTATAAATAGAGCTGTAGTTACCGTACTTATTCAGTATTCACCTGAAGACGACTGGAGATACTTACCAGTTGAAACGTAGTGATTCTAAACAAATAAAGACAATGCAAGTCCAAAATTCTATTGTTGTTTTGTGTCTAAATAAATAATAATGTATATTAAATATTTATGGCTACTACAAGAGAGAAAAATATAATAACTGAATTTATAGAACTATATCGAGAAAATACATGTTAAAGTGGATGATAATCTTTCGTGTGGACTTATAGATTGTCGCATTACAGTATCTTCTTTTTGAATGTATGGTGATCCAATTCTAATAGTTCCATATACACTTCTTCGGTCATTCGCATGTAATTTCTGTAGTCATCTGGTTCTAATTGTAGCTCTTTTAATAAATTTATGTGTGTATATTTGTTTCTCTTAAGTAACCATGACTTTACCCACTTCTTTTATTGCCGTGCTAATTAAACACAAGTCTTTATTACTGCTTAACGACATATTAATATTAAAGCGGATCGTTTGATAATGAATTGATGACTCTCAGTCTAACTGAGACGTGTGTACGGAATGTGTAGTATCAGACTTACTCGCAGATCTGCCTCTTTAGGTAGGCGCGAAGGCATGCCTGATCGTGTGTACGGACATTTTGCCAACGAAGTTTTTGAACTAATCGCGACATGTCCGCGCAAGGGCCAATGGGCAAAATACAAATTGTCATGTGGTTAGCGCACTGTACGCGGGTGAATTTATGTATCAAGCACCAACATTTTTGATTATTAAAAATTATAAAAATTAATAATTGAGATGAAACCCAAACACTTACCGTTTTCGAGATTCCCTTGTACGCACACAAATTTGTAGCAATCTTATGGAAAATGGCTTTCGGCTAATTCTTTTGAATTTTAAGTATTTTCTAGATCTTGACGTCCTGATTGAAAGTGTCCATGGCCGTAATTCAATCCTATGACTAGTTTTTGAGTTTTTTTAAAGTTGGCCACTTCTTACTTTGAGATTTTATGCATTGTCTGGAGTTTTCACTTGTTTCCTAAAAACTATCATCTTTTTTATTTTATTGGTGAAAAGGTGGGCTTTAAGTTTTCGTTCGCTTATATAGAAATAAAATATTTACAGGATGTTGAATAATTTATAGGCGGATTAAATAAAAACTAATATTAAAAAATTATAAAATTGAGAAAAAAAATGTTACCCATTTTTTGAATTTTGAAAACAAACTGCTAGGTTTTGTTCATATTTTAATATCTTGTAGCACCAAGCTGTGGATGAAAAAAAAATGGGTATAGGTAGACGTAGTATAATATATTTCCGGGTATTTTATTTTTCAAAAAAAAATTGAAAATTTACCTGAAAACGTAATAAACGACTTTTAATTGATTTATTTAATTATTATGCCAATCTGTAACAATTTTCTTTTACAATAATAATTCTCTAACACATTCTTATTTTAGATATATAGGGTGAACCATGAAGTTACAATGATTTACACAAGTGAAAACTTTTAAATATATGAAAATAAAACATATATATTATTATTAAAAAAACATTTTGGTATGACTCTAAGATAATCTAAACGTATGATGTACAAGAGCCAAGGTATTTTACGAACAAAATATTTTATAATTTAACAATAATATTTTGTCATTAGATAAAAAAAAACATTTTTACATTTTCCTATATTTAAAAGTTTTCACTTGTCACTGTATTCAAATCATTGTAACTGGATTACCCTGTATATCTCAGATAAGAATGTGTTAAAGAATAATTACTGTAAAAGAAAATTGTTACAGATTGGCATAATAAATAAATGAATCAATTAAAGTCGTTTATTACGTTTTCAGGTGAATTTTCAATTTTTTTTTGAAAAATAAAATACCTTGCAATATATTCTACGCCAACCTATACCCATTTCTTTTTCATCCACAGCTTGGTGCTACAAGATATTAAAATATGAACAAAATCTAGCCGTTTGTTTAAAAAATTCAAAACATTTTTTTTGAATTTTCATAATTTCTTAATATTAGTTTTTATTTAATCCGCCTATATATTCAACATCCTGTACATATTTTATTTCCATACAAGTGAAAGAAAACTTAGGGCCTACTTTTCCACCAATAAAAAAAATAAAAAGATGATTTAAAACACAAGTGAAAGCTTCAGACAATGCATAAAGTCTGAAAGTAAAAAGTGGCCAACTTTAAAAAAACTCAAAAACTAGTCATAGGATTAAATTACGGCCATGGACACTTTTAATTAGGACGTTAAGATCTAGAAAATACTAAAATTTCAGAAAAATTAGCCGAAAGCCATTTCCCATAAGCTTTGTGCGGGGTCCTTTGCCTAATAAGTTGACGCAAAATTCCAAAAAATGTGACATGTCACTACATAACAATGAGCCCTTATTCAATTATATCAAAATACAAAACGGCAAAGGATGTTGGTTCACATACTTACCACAAATATAAACTTCAAAATGTGTTACATTTTTAAAGGCAGCAGGCCACTGGGACACAACTTTATAATGGATGTAAATGTGGGATTTCCATTGGTGTATTAACTTAATTTCCAAATTGCTGTTCATATAAAAGATGTTCTGAAATGATTGTGTTTTATAAAAGAACTGTTTTACATAGTGCGACGAAATTCGACAGGGTTCCCACCCAAAAGTCAAAATGAAAATCCCTGACTTTCCAGGTCTACTGCAAAAATTTTCTCTGACTTCAGACATCAGATTAGCTCTACAGAAAAAATTGATATAGTACATAAATATCTGGAAAATTCTGTAAAAAAGATGTATTTAAAAGAAAAAAATAACAATGTTTTTTTGCACTTTTATAGACCCCAACATATTGTAAAAAAATTTTAATATTTTTTTTTAAAGTAACACAGCTTATGTCAAATGTATCAAACTTCGTCTATAATTATAAGTTACGGCAAAAAATTTTTTATCTGTACTAATTTAAAACTTGGGTTCAAAGTTTTTACATCCTCAAAGTTGTAATCACTAACGTTGTAATCACTACGACCTATCTCTTGTATATTTTTAACACTTCGATTTTTCAGTTTTAGGCCCCGCTTTTTTTATTAGTGGAGTAAGTAAATTCAAAGTGAAAAGTTTTAAGAAGTTGAAAAGTGAGATTGTGCGTAATCTGCAAAAACTATAAAGTAAATAAAAACTTAAAAACCGTATTACGTAGTTTTAAAAAAAGTTATAGAAAAAGAAATCTCTAACATATAAACTTCTTTATTTTTAGGATTTTTTTTTAATCTGAAAAAAGCCTGTTGTTGGTGAAGTCGCTATAAACCCATGTACTCCAGTTGAATTTAACATTACTCAAACGCGATTTATAAGTTGAAACCCCACTTACCCCAGTACCTGGGGCAAATGCGTTTTATGGGTATATTTTCGTAACAATTTTTTGTTTAAATGAAATTTTTGGGTAAATAATTAAACAAATTTTGTTGTAATTGTAAATATCATTAAGTACTTCTTGTCTAAGGCGCATCTGTGTAACTCGATTTTTAAAAAAGTTATGTGGTTTCAAAGGCGACCTTTTATATTTTTAATCCCCACTTACCCCACTTCACCTTATATCTATCTTTTAGGCTACCAAAATAATCGTCTAGACGAATTGTACATACAATCAAATTTTTGAATATTTTATTTTTTAATGAAAGCAAAATATTCACTCTTTGCTTTCTCAGCGGTATCTGCTGTTATGCGTCGCATCTGTTTCAAAACAACACAGAACAAAAAAATAAATTAAAGTATTGTGACAAAAATTATTTTTTCCAGGTTTATGTATTAAATTCCCTGACTTTCCATGACTTCCCTGACTACTTTTCAAATTCCCTGACTTTCCAGGTTTTCTAGAAAGGTGGGAACCCTGTTCGATATTTTATGGGTGTCGCGACGTCACAACAATGGCAGTGGTCGAACGTTTTGTTTTAAAGATATAAGTATTGCAACATTAAGTGAAATACTCTGTGTAGTATTGAACTTACATCTACTGTAAAACCTTCGCGTAATCGTCTAGCTAATAAAAGCACAATGGAAGCACTGGTACTATCATCAGTTTGTCTTTTAAACAGCAAAGTCGGCAGTCTTTGATTAAAAAATTTGTCATTTCTAAAATAAAATAGTTTATCAATCACTAGAAAAATTGTACCTATAAATTCACTTACGCAGAAGTCCAGGAGCTTGAAATATCACAGTTTCTTGTTATGGCATATCTAAAATTAGTATTGTGGAAAGACCAAACTAAAAAAGTCTCTTGGTAAAAATTCATGGCCATAGACGGATCAATATCCTTAAAAAAGATAACACCTTTAATACAAGAGTTTTACATAAATAACTACAAAAACTTACTAATTTTGGAAAGGATTCCAGACAGGTACCTAGAGTTGAATGAGCAAAAAAATGTAGTAAGTCAGTGTATGACACCAGGCCCGCACCAGAATGAGGGTGAAAACTAGATCCTACTTTAAGAAATGAAACTGATACAGCATCGTAATGTAACTGATGTAACATGGTTTCCATTACATTGGAATCAGGCATTGAAACTATCCCATCAGTTATGACTAGAATATCTAAAAATATTTATCCTGTTTTTAGACTAAACAAATTTTTGCAGCTACACTAGATTTAGAGCTAGGGTTGCCACCTCTCCCGATTTTCCGGGCCTTAAAAAGCGGTGGTCTCCCGTCTTTCATATAATTTCTCTCGTAAATTTTGTGTTTTGTTATCTCAGTGCCTGT
Source organism: Polydrusus cervinus (assembly GCA_935413205.1). Lineage (NCBI taxonomy): Eukaryota > Metazoa > Arthropoda > Insecta > Coleoptera > Curculionidae > Polydrusus > Polydrusus cervinus. Next base: position 22,575,562 of record OW284520.1, on the reverse strand, counting down.
TTCAAATTCTAATAATCTGGAAATATGGACCAAGGAACGGAATCGTCTTATCGAAGAGCATGTTAAAGCTGAGGTACAAACTTTTATTAATTTCACAATGAATTGCAAGGGCTTTCACGAGTTCATTAGTGCAAGACCAGACATTTTAAAGTGTTCGACCTAATGAAAAATACAAATTTAAAATTAAATAGAAACCCCTTTTATTCTGTAAAATTTTGTAGGCTTTGATTATATTTTTTATATTTTCTGAAACTTTGTTAATTATTACGCTGAAGGATCTTTTATTTATTGAATGATAGAAGAGTTTTGGACTGGCATTGTCTTTATTTGTTTTACTTCACAACGTTTCAACTGGTAAGTATCTTCAGTCGTCTTCAGGTGAATACATAAATAGTATTCACCTGAAGACGACTGGAGAGACTTACTAAACTGCTGGACAATGTTGGATTTTTGTTTAACTGTCAGAAAATTTTATATACAGAGTGTTAAAGAAGACGATGATTTTTGCACCAATTTTAATGGCGTGTAACTTTCACAATAATATTTTGAAATTTTATCACTCTACGTCAATTGAATCACTGGTACATAGCAAAGAAAGTAATTTGTAAAATTTTTGATATCTGCTATATTTTAAGAAATACCGATTTTTTTGGAAAACCTTGCTTCATTTAAACTTATTGGTAGTTAGATCTCACTGTGCGTTGTATCGTGCAAACTTTGCGAGTCATTATTATATCTTATGAAAAGATTAATTATGTTCAGTAACAATAGTTGTACCTAAATGTTATGATGTACAGTGGCGTACTTATAAACACCTATATGTCTATGGTTTATGAGTATCTCACAATTTTTCACGATTGTTTTATATTGGAAAGTACTCGCCCCTAGATTAGGTGAATTTTTTCTTATTACTTAGTTTTTCATATCGCATTACAGGTATATTATACAGTGTGTTTACAAAATTTTAACAAAGATAATTTTTTTAATTTAATTTTTGGAAAAACTTTATTTATTAATTTCTAACTTTTTAACACTATACTCATAAACCATAGATGTATAGGTGTTTATAAGTACGTCACTGTATATCATAACATTTAGGTACTACTATTGTTACTGAACATAATCAAGCTTTTCATAAGGTATAATAATCACTCACAAAGTTTGCACGTTACAACGCACAGTGAAATCCAGCTACCAATAAGTTAAAATAAAGCAAGGCTTTCCAAAAAGATCGGTATTTTTTGAAATATAGCAGATATGAAAAATTTAACAAATTACTTTCTTTGCTATGAACCAGTGATTCAATTGACGTAGAGTGATAAAATTTCAAAATATTATTGTGAAAGTTACACGCCATTAAAATTGGTGCAAAAATCATCGTCTTCTTTAACACCCCGTATATAAAATGTTCTGACAGTTAAAGAAAATCAAACATCGACAACTGTTTCCCAAGGGATCAATCTATCAACCATTCAAAACCGTAGGTCGATATCATATCTGGTTCAGAAAATATTAACTGTTAAATGTAGGCGAAACTTTTCTTGCTCGAAAGCAATTGTCCAGCAGTTTAGTAGAAACGTTGTGATGTAAAACAAATAAAGACAATGCCAGTCCAAAACTCTTTTATCATTCAAGAAACATCATTGTCTCTAACCTTCAAAAATCTTTTATTTATGTTACCTTTGATGGATTTTTTGTTTATTTTGTATGTAAATAAACGTATTTACATTCAACTTGTTTTTTTGGTCATTAGACTCCCGAAGTCGTTGGTAAGGAAGGTGGCAACCCTATTTAGATGGCATGTCTTGTACCGCCTCTAATATCTCTTTAAATATGTTTTTTGAACATCTGTAAAATTGTAGCCGCGTTTTGAATGAATGAAACATCCAAATTGATATCATACTTGGAGCTATTTATTATAAACAGTAAAAATGGATTAAGAATAAATTATACTCCTACACAGGCTGATTTTGACCAACAGTGTAGTCTGACACACGGTAACTTAACCAGGGCGAAAAGGCGAGAAAACTCAAAAAATTAGGTATACAATTTGAAGTCAAAGCTGGCCTATAGTCTATTTCAAAAGGTGTAGAGTAATAAAATGGAAAATTCCGTCCAGTTCGGCTCAATTTCGGTGTCAGCCATAGGCGCACGTAAATTTTGTGCATTAAATTATTTATGATAACTAACTAAAAATTTTAGCGAACTAGTTTAACGGGTATTAAGATAAAACGGTATTGTTTGTAACATTAAAATTTCAAGTAATTGCTTAACTCAATTCGGGAAATTACCACGAGAACATGAATTCGATTGTTTTTGAGGATTATTTGGATGAAATGATAATATATCTTTCAGCTGATTCAGTAGTAGTTATGGATAACGCAAGCTATTATTTACGACGCACAAAGAAGACTCCAACTTCATCGTGAAGAGCCATCAAAAGTATTGAATTTGAAGATAATTTGATAAAGGAACAGCAAATTTACACAAACATCGTTTTATGAAATATGCCGTGGAAGATATAGCTGAAAACATAGTGTAACTGTGCTACGCACACCGCCATATCATTGCGAACTATATCATTAAAAACTTATATGGGCGCAAATGAAAGGATTTGTAGCAAGACACAAGACGACATTCAAAATAAAAGACGTTAAGTTACTGTTTGATCAAGCCATTAAGGAAGTGACACCAGAGAACTGGCGAAAAGCAGTCCATCATGCTATTAAAGAGGAGAAAATGTGGGATCTTGACCACCTGATCGATCGAACCGTCGACCCGTTAATTATAACGTCAAGAGGAGATGTCTTAATTTCTGTATAATGATGTATTTTTTGTATTTTGTATTTTATTTGTAATGTTTAATAAACAATAAGTGTACCTAATACTATGTACAGGGTGTCCCAAATTCGAGCCTCATCATGGGTATCTCGGAAACTATAAGAGATACAGCATCGGTCAAATAGTGGCAAAGTTGTGGAATTTCATGCCCAGTAATATCGTAAAAAAATATTTTAGCTATCTTTTTTAGTTTTAGAAATATTTGAAAAAAACTAAAATATTGAGATTTCGTTTTTTTAAATTGACCGACTTATTTTGGCCGCTATTAAAAAACAAACACAACATTTTTAAAACAACTTTTCTTGCTCCACATCGTGGTGTTTTCAGAATTTCGTTGCAACGTTTCGTTTTTGTAGAACCATGATCAACTTTAATTTTTTAAATACGGACCTGTATTTTTTATTTTATTTTTTGAAATCCTTTTAGGCCCTGAATTCAACCATGTATCACACTTAATTATATCAAGACGTTTTAATGTCATCCTTTCATCATCTGCAATGTGATTATTGTTTTTAAATAAATACGGCCCTGGTGTTAGTTACTTAATACAACATGTAAATAGATCCGGAATTTATTAGTTATAGGATTAATTTACTTACTATTTAACATAATATTTAAATTTTTATATAACAAACTATAAAATAAAACTAAACAAAACAAAGGTGTTTTAAGAGTTCATGTCGTACGTAGAATAAATCCTTTTTTTCATTTGGTTGTCACATGATTTCATAAAGTTCGCGTCTTAGCCACGTTTGTTTTGTTTAGTTTTATTTTATAGTTTGTTATATAAAAATTAAAATATTATGTTGTATAGTAAGTAAATTAATCCTATAACTAATAAATTCCGGATCTATTTACATGTTGTATTTGGTAAAAATAATTAAGTAACTAACACCAGGGCCGTATTTATTTAAAAACAATTATCACACTGCAGATGATGAAATGATGACATTAAAACGTCTTGATATAATTAAGTGTGATACATGGTTGAATTCAGGGCCTAAAAAGATTTCAAAAAATAAAATAAAAAATACAGGTCCGTATTTAAAAAATTAAAGTTGGTCATAGTTCCACAAAAACGAAACGTTGCAACGAAATTCTAAAAACACCACGATATGGAGCAAGAAAAGTTGCCTTAACAATGTTATGTTTGTTTTTTAATAGCGGCCAAAATAAGTCGGCCAATTTAAAAAACAAAATCTCAATATTTTAGTTTTTTTTCAAATATTTTTAAAACTAAAAAAGATAGCTAAAATATTTTTTTACGATATTACTGGGCCCGAAATTCCACAACTTTGCCACCATTTGACCGATGCTGTATCTCTTATACTTTCCGAGATCCCCATGATGAGGCTCGAATTTGGGACACCCTGTACATAATGCACGCCTTTGTCACACCATTTTCAGTGTTAGGGCCGCACTTAGTTATAGGCAAAACCCATAAATTGACCCAAACCCGGGTGGTACCTGCACTTGATTAAAATAAAGAATTTTGCAATGAAATCAATGCCAAATTATGAAAGTGGCTTAATTATTCGTTGGGTTACTCTGTAGTCCCTTTGCATACCTAATGAGCTTTTATTACTCTACACCTTTCTGAAATAGACTATAATTTATATTTATTTTTGTAGAGTGTGTTGGATACTGGTCAATGATAAACCTTAGACGATCAAATTATTTATTTAGTCGACGTTTCGACCTATATTAGGTCATCCTCAGGACTATAAATCTAGATCCTCCGTGTTAAAAAAATTCAAAAAGTACATACTGGAAATGGGATAATACGATTATAGGTACGCCACTGCACATCACAACATGTAAGTACAATTGTTGTTCCTGAACATAAACAAGCTTTTCATAAGGTATAAAAATCGCTTGCAAAGTTTGCACGATACAACGAAGAGCGGGATCTGTAGCTACCAGAAAGTTAAAAAAAAAGCAAGGTTTTTCAAAAAAATCGGCATCTCTTAAAATATAGCAGATACCAAAAATTTACCAGAAAACTTTCTTTGCTATGAACCAGTGATTCAATTGACGTACAGTGGTAAAATTTTAAAATATTATTGTGAAAGTTACATGCTATTGAAATTGGAGCAAAAATCATCGTCTTCTTTAAAACCATGTATATAAAATTTTCTGACAGTTTAAGAAAATCCAAAATTGCCAATTGTTTCCTAAGGGATAAATATATCAACCATTAAAAACCGGAGGACGATATCATATCTGGTTCAGAAAATATTAACCTTTAAAGTTAGGAGAATTTGTTCTTGCTCGAAACCAAATGGCCAGCAGTTTAGTTTAAATTAAAATAGCATTATAGGAACTGATGGGCAGGCAATAGTGGACGTCTTTGCGACACATTTTAAAAATGTATTTAAATTTGATGTAGATTGTAATGACTTGTCCAGCCAAACTAAAAATAATGATTTGAATTTGGGTTCCGTCTCAATCACGCTGGGGGAGGTCTTTGAAAGTATTTTGGATCTGAATCAAAATAAAGGACCCGGCCCAGATGGCATAACTCCAAAATTCTTGATCAACTGTGTTTATTCTCTGTCAAAGCCTTTATATTTGCTTTTTAAGCTCTCGCTCGAAAGTGGTGTTTTTCCTGAGCAGTGGAAATACAGTTTTGTAACTCCTATATTTAAGTCTGGAGATCAATCAGATGCTAAAAACTACAGACCAATTTCAATTTTAAATACAATTCCTAAGCTTTTTGAGAAAATAGTTTGTAATCATATTAAGAATTCAGTAATGTTTTATATTAATCAGGAACAGCACGGCTTTTGTAGGGGTAGATCCACAGCTACAAATATGGTAATTTTTACTCAAACGGTTTTAGATGCCTTGGAAAGTGGATGTCAAGTTGACACCGTATACACTGATTTTAGCAAGGCATTTGACACCGTGAATCATCGTATTCTGGCACAGAAACTGAAGTGCTTTGGCTTTTCCGGATCCTTACTTAATTGGCTAACATCTTATATAAGTAATAGAAAACAGTTTGTTAAGGTTAAGGGTTTTGTTTCAGGGGAAATATCAATTACATCTGGTGTGCCGCAGGGCAGCCATTTGGGTCCCTACTTATTTATAATCTTTATTAATGACTTGAGGTTGGAAATATTGTTTTCACAGTCTCTGTTTTTTGCTGATGATCTAAAATTGTTTGCCATAGTTAAGTCAGTGTATGATGCTTTAAGAATCCAAGATGACCTTAACAGAGTGTATGACTGGTGTGTTAGAAATAAAATGGACTTAAACATTAAAAAATGTAAAATAATGACTTTTCATCGCACGGTGCATCCACTTAACTATGACTATAAAATAAATGATTGTATTCTGGAAAGAGTTACCACTGTGTGTGACTTAGGTATTCACCTAGATGTTAAACTGGATTTTCATATTCACTATGAATACATTGTCAATAAATCTTTAAAGTTATTAGGTTTTATGTGTAGAAATACTAGAGATTTCCAGAATATTATTAGTTTGAATACGGTTTACAAGGCTCTTGTCAGGTCATGTTTGGAATACCTTTCTTGTGTGTGGTCACCATCCTATTTAATACATATCCAAAACATTGAAAAAGTTCAAAACAAATTTCTTAGATACATTTCATATAAATTTAAATTACCTGTTGACTCCTGTGATGGTCTAAAGCGAAGACTGAGCTTGGACTCACTTTCTGATCGTCGGATCAAGTGTGATATATATTTTTTATTTAAATTAGTCAATGGAATAATCGAATGCCCTGACCTTTTATATCGGATTAATTTTCGAGTTCCACCTAGGGACACCAGAAATCATTTTCTTTTTGCTCTTGACCATCACAGATGCAACTATGGTAAATCTTCTCCTATATCGAGAATTGTTAACAACGGAAATATAATTGGCTATGATTTTTTTAATACTTCCCTCGCCTCTTTTAAGCGAAATGTTTCTCGACTTTTGCTGTAATTATTGTTTATAATTTAATATAGATAGAGTTAGTTTCAATCTGTTACATTATTAAGTAATAAAACTAAAGTTAGTTTGCTATGTAAAAACTGTAATTGGGTTTGCCCGTCAATAAATAAAATAAATAATAATAATAATAATTTCTGTGTAATTTTTTTATCTGTATTTAGTAATGAGCCAGCTGACAATATCGCAAACTTTTTTCTGCTTTCGATAGGTGGTTTCAGAACCGTGTGTCAAACAATAGATAGATAGTCTGTAAAATATTGCTTACATAAAATAAAATATATATTATGATTTAAATAATAAAAAAAAAGTGTATTAACTCCTAACAAAGATCAATAACTAGAGGATTAATTCAAAATATGAGATAAACCCTAAATATAATTAGTTATTGTATAATAACAATAAAAGCAATTTATCTGTAGTGCCAACAATTTTATGATTTAGTAGCATTATCTTCTGTCTGGCACAATACTCAAGAATTGATAATAATATTAATAGAGTTTAATAGGGAGTATATAGACAGAATAATTCACTATGTTAATGTGAAAGTACTGAATCCTGTTTTACGAGGCAAATCGATTGTAACTAACAGATTTTAAAACGCTGTTATTCATAATTATACCGGTTGTCCCATTATGGATGGCCATCGGCCATACCTCGGAAACTACTAGACATAGAAACTTAGGGAAAAAAAATCGTAATTAAAGTGGCTTAGAGAAAAGCCTGGAAATAATTTTTAGGTTCCACATTTTGCCGCAAGAGGGCACAATTGAAAGTTAAATATATAAATAAACTTAGGCTTGTTTGGAAGAGAAAGATAAGTACTTTCAATTGTCGTATTCATTGGTACACGATAGTTACTAATAAAATAGCTAGAGAGCGTAATTTGTGATAGAAACAGTTTTTTTTTATTTTATCCCGAAAACTCAAATCATACGGTATAACTATATAATAATCGGAAAGTAGATTAAATTTGCAAAAAAAAAATGTTTAGACAGCAATTCGATATCTCCTTTCATTTCAGAGTTATTGCCAAAAGAATAATTTTTAACACTTTAATTGAAGATGTGATTGTTTTCTAAGTTGTCATCAAGCATTCCAAGACAAAAAAATATTTTTAACCTTTATGATTACCTATGTAAGTTTGTCACTCATTATTTGGATTATTCCTATGGCCCAAAACTACTTATTAATCATATGAATATAATCTCAATAACTTCCCCCTCTCTTATCAAGGTCGGTACGCCCATGAGCCTTAAACCAAAATGATGCAGAATTATCTAAGCTTTCTAATTATATTACCAAAGGTATACCTTAATGTGGAAATTTTTGGAGAAATTTAGAATTTCAATATTTATTTTTCAATTGTGCCCTCTTGCGGCAAAACGCGGAACTTAAAAATTATTTCCAGGATTTTCTTTTAGTCACTTTAATAACGATTTCTTTTTCCTGATTTTCTATGCCCTATAGTTTCCGAGATACGGCCGGTGGCCATCCATAATGGGACACCCGGTATAAGCACATTAAGCTTGATATACTGCGAGGACAAACGTGCAAAAAAACAGCAAAAAATAATACACTAAAATTTTTTAGTGTGGGTCAAATTTACGGTAGAAGTATTTTGGTTTAAACGCAGCGTCACACGCGACTCGCAGTCACCTGTCATTCGTCGCGCTCCACGGATGTCAATCGGACAGCGATTGATTAAATAAAGTTTTACAATGACGCGTAAAGGTTTAACTTTTGGAAAAGTAGTTTAAAAATACCTAGGCGATTTCCCGGTTTAAAATATACAGAAACCCTGGTTGTACTTGATATAATACACAAACAAGGACCTGAGATAATCGCAGTTTTTCAAATTTGCAAATATTACCTTGTTAGATATCTAAAATTAAATTAAAAATCTTTAAATTTGGAAATAATCCAAAGTGTGCAATACGCCAAATCTAAAAATAACCATAAATAAATTAATTTTATTATAAACTTACGACTTAGAGTGGTTTCAGGTAATAAAGAAATTGCCAACATTGAATATCTTAACATATTTACAAAATTTGCATCTGGCGTAACCATAGGAATTTTTGATATTTTTCCTATATCATACATTGCAAAAACGTCACCAATTCCACATTCAGACGTAGCCTAAAATTGTTTTTACTATAAAAATATTCGTTAATTATTATCAAAAACCCAATCAAAATATAAGGGAGAACACGGACATGGTTTTTAAAATTCCAAAAATTTGGAATTTAGAAAAAAATGAATGTTATGAAGGACTGTAACCTCATAGATTGATGGTCGCTAAATTTTCGTTTAACATACATACATGTATGTATCGCCAAAACCGGTATTTTTATTTCACATTATTATGACAAACGTAGACAAAACATCTGCATAAAAAATTATAGATAGATAGTAGAAATACCAGATATTTTGAGTTTTTTAAAGTACCTGTACATTTTAAACGACTTCAATGATTTTTAACCTTTTTTTAATCAGACATTTCAAAAAAAATACAATTCTATTATTTTTCGCTCTGAATTTTTGGAATTTTACCCTACGTAAAAATAATTTGCTTTTCTACCCCATAACTAATGCAATGTTAACTTATTAACAAAAACATTAATCACTAAAAATAACTCAAATACAGATAGATTTTAATCATAGTGAGATTCATATGCATAAAAATCACGTTTTCCGACGACTGGTATTACTTTATATTTACATTAATTTCCATATTAAAACGAGATATTTAAAAAACCCATAAAATTGTGAACTTTAAATTTTATCAGATGGATATTTTTATAAGGACATTATAATATAATTAAGTGGAACTGTATTCATTATCATAACATCTTGCTCAATATACATAAAACTGAGCAGAAAGTAATTAAAGCTGTACATACAGGGTGGAATTTTTAACAGGAATAAATTCAGTATTAGAAAGCCTCCTTCTATGCGAAGAAAATACGGAGATACGGGTGCCTTTATTTTTAGTTTGGTACACTTTTTTCGTCCCGTCATGAAATGTACCCCTTTCTGGGGTATTCCTTGTTTAAGACCCTTTCCAACGAGCTATCGCAATACATACCTTTACTTTTGAGAAAAAAAAGTTGGGGGCGATTTGTACCCCCAAAAGAGCGGTAAATTTCATGACAGAACGAAAAAAGTGTACCAAACTGACAATAAAGGCATCCGTATTTCCGTATTTTCTCCGCAAAGAAAGAGGCTTTCTAATACTGAATTTATTCTAGTTAAAAATTCCACCCTGTATAAATACAAGATTATGCTAGTAGGTATGGTATATATTTTTTAAATATTGTTCCAAGGCAACAAGAATGCTAAAAAAGCATTTACAACCATAAAAACCTTTATTTTATTACTTACCTTCTGGTTATCAATTTTGTCCAAAGCTTGCATACAAGCATCAGCAATTTTTCCTTCTAGCATATGAAAATGCGCCTCAACGCACTTTATAATTTCTACTATATTATGGATGGTCATTTGAATACCTTTTAAAATAACTTGCTGGGCTGGAGTAATAAAAAATGGCGTATTCGCCAAAATTGTTATATAAATACACGGTTGAAACACAAGTGAATTTCCAGGTACTGTAAACTAAAAAAAAATACATTTTAAAAAAGAAAATAAATTTTCATTTTTAACGATTAAATTAATAAGTAAAGACACTAGAAATCAACTGCAAAAAAAAAATACGAGAATTATATAAAAAATTATAATAGGTATTTGGACAATGTCTTTCAACAATTTTAGATTAATAGTACCACACCAAAACTGTAAACCAGCTCTGTACCACAGCAAAATTGTAAATTAACAAACACTAAACCTCAAAATTTCTATTAAAATGAAGGTCTATATTACAAAAAACTTATTTTTGTATTCAGGGCCGTGTTAAGGGTTTTAGCCGCCCATGGATAAAAAACGTTTTGACGGCCTCTAGTCCCCCTGTCATCTGCAAACAAAATAATAACAATCATCAACATATTTTTATTTTCGCATGATGTACAAAGGTACTATATTGGGAGGCAGATGTTGCCTATCGCCAAATGAATTTTTATGGAAATTACCTAATTAAATTTTTTTATTTATTTCATCTTTTGGCGTACCCCCCAGTTTGGCCCTTAGGCGTTGCGTAAGTCGCTTAATGGGTTTAACACCGCCCTGTTTGTATTTATATTTCTCCTTATCATAATGGAAATTTACCAATATTATTTACTAGAGTTATTGTAACGACCACATAAGTAATTTTATTTACTTATCACTTGTATAAAATAATTTATAAGCAGACTCTTTAAAAAATATGTAAAAATTATTTTAAATTGAAGTAGCATCTATTTAGGTATACTTAGATAAGTGTATTTAGATTTTACATTTTAAAAAAATGATTATACTAATCCTTTTATAACACAATTTTTTTCTACATGGAAACTTGCGATTTTGTGCCTATAAATATAGAATAAAGAAACCCAGTAAATACTTACTTATCTCCTAAAACATCAAAAAACTATGAAACTCACCTGTTTTGATAAACCTTCTATACTAATTTTAAAACTGTGTAAAATTTGGTCAAATAAAACTTCTTTAACATCTATATCAACATTAGCATGGCTCGGACTCATATCTAGGCAATACACAAATCGGTAAGCGTGGGCAATAAACTTAAGTTCTGTTCGATATGTTATTAAAAAACGATTTGATTTCATATTTATGTTTTGTTCCCTTGGTATAGCTGATATCACTTCCAAATTTGGGGAATTTTCCAACTAAAACAAGTTGTGTAGTGCTAGAATATCCCCGTTGACAAAAAAAAGTAAAATCACTCTACTTAAATAATAAAAATATTCAATTATATTTACCATTTTGGGATTTGAAACACAAATTGTAGTATTCAGGTGATCCAATAGCCATTGTAGTCGTGCAGCTCTTGATACGGGTACATTTTTGGGTAAAAGTAGGTAGACTGTCCGAGCTTCCAGAAATTCAGGTAAGACATCTTCACTGAACATAAAGTCACTTGGAAAATTGAATCCATGTTCTAAGAATTTAACATATATAAGGTATTTTTCTTAAATTTGATAGTTATGTATTACACATCTTTAAAATGTTAAAGGGTATTTAAAAGTAAAAAAATGTGTAATATATATATACAAAACCTACTAAATTTACCTGAAAATGATGATAGTTCAACTCCTTCATCTGAACACTGGCTTTGAGAATCAAATTCCATTATCACACATATTATAAAAATGAATCAAAACAGTCCGCAGCAAAAATCAAACAAGTTAATAGATAAGTATTACAATGTCCATCTACTCGCGCACAACTAAGAATGCATCAACAAAAGTTTATTATATCAAAATGCACAACAACAATTTATCACATAGATCTGACAGCTGATTTGCTTCCAAACTATTTCCACAAAATGGATTTTCTGCCAAGCCTAAAGTCCAGAAAATAATTTCGTAATGTATTTTATTGAGGAAAACAACTTAACTGAGCAAATACAATCAAATTTTCAATGCAAAGACAAATTACATCATGGGAAGTTGATAAAACCTAACCTAAAATAGATAGCTGTCAAGGAGGTAGTGATTAGATGTCCGGTCGGCGGACCTTAAAGAAAAGTACACATATCTGTTAACCGTCTATTTAAAAGCTACATCTTCGCTTTTTATATTAGTAGGTATTGTAAGTTTATTTTTTTAACATCTGCAGGCCTTCTGTAATCTCCCCTCTCACTGCTTTCTTTACTTAAACCAGAAAAGGTTGTGCCTTTGATTTCCAAAGGTCAAGCGATAGCGCCGACCTATTATTTCACTTTGGTTATAGTTCCTTCGCCATTATTTTGGTACTTGATTTAGGTACTCTTGCAGTACTATTTTTTTTTCCTGTGACGGCAACTACTATTTCAGTTTGCTGATAGCTCTTTTTCTTTCCAGTTTGCCAATTTTTTATTTTAATTGTTGCAACAGAGATATGGCTCATTTTTGGGTGTTTTTATGTACAATTACAATGTATTAGCGAGGAATAAAGTACTTACACAGACATCACTGGCTATGGTACTTACCGAGCATGTGTAACTCCTTAAGTGTCCTAGTTGAGTTGGGATAACTAAAATTACCTCTATTAAAAAGAAACTAGGTATTTACCGTCAAGCCGCGTCGTCACGGGAACCGAATTGAAATGACGCGACGAGACATCGACTTAACAATGATCGGTTGTCCGCTGCCGCTTTCGGTCTGCTTTAGTTATAAAGTTTTTTTTGGCACAGTTGAGTTTAAGATGTGCAAATCTGTTTGTTGCTGTGAAAGAGTTTGAATCGTAGAATGGATTTATAAGGACTTGTTTTTTTATGGTTGTACATTTTGTATCACTAGTGGATTTTTAAGATAGGATTAAATTTTATTTATTAAGAACATGATAGATAACGTCGCCATAAGTCACTGATCTCTATTATTTGACATTTCAAATAAAAACAAACACATGAGTAGTACTTTTTAATTTTTTCCTTATAACTTCTCCAGTGGCGGCGTGGTCAAGCCATAATGCCAAAAAAAAGAAATGGTAAATTATCTCGTTCGTGCGAAACATAAGAATATTTTTCTGAAGTGTTTTATAGCATGATTTACAGGTTTAAATATAATGCGCCAAATCATAACAATCTGTATACGTCGATTTTTTTGGAAAGACTGTGGTAATCATTCCAAAAAAAAAATGGTTTCATCAATAATTCCTATAGATGGGGTTACTTGTTACATAAGAGATACACAGAGAAAACACATAGAAAATTAAATATTAGAAACAAAAACCGTGGCGTTCCGAGTTCGATCTTCAGAATTTTAGTAGGTTTGAGAATGCAGGGAAGAGTGTAAAATGTATCATCTCCCAACCCACCCAACTCACGCTAGTAACCAGGCCGAATCGAGATCGGATATCTCGTGGGGTGCGGAAGAAAGTGCACATTCCTCAATCGGTAGGTCATGCAATAGCGCAAGAAACCGAGGGTTAACCCTTGGGGGAATGACCAGTGGCGCACCCAAGGGGGGGGGGGGGGGTGTTAAATTATATTTCTTTATACCAAATGTATATGCACCCTTTGTTTAATAAAAATATGCTTTATGTTTACCATTTGGATGTATTATTCTCATAACACCCCCCGAACTTTTTTCCTGGGTGCGCCCCTGGGAATGACGCATGACAGAATCGTGGTTCGAAACCCACGCTAAGCTGTAGGTCCCCTCGGGAATGTCCCTGGCAGCGAACGAAGAGGTAAAAAACTTAATTTGAAAGAATGGAAACAAAAACAAGTCCATTAAACAAAAAATGGTTTTATTAAAAATAAAAATGTTTCACTATGACACATTGTTAAATAAGTTAGATACAAAAATATATTATTTGGCATGTGACCGGGATGAACAGTATGTTTATTTGATATTCTGAAGAACACAAGATAATTAAAGTGATACAATACATCTTTTCAGCTACAGATAGTATACTTACTTGATATTTTTGTAGTTCAATACTTCCTTATTTAAGTAAATATTAAATAATCAGAAAGGTAACAGACTTAAAGGGTTCTACATTCAGGCTGGTACTCTACAATATTCCCTAATAGTACATTTAAAATACATTAGAATTTCTATATTCCATATTGTTATCATCTATAGCACATTGTTATTTCATCAAAAACTACTTAAGAGTTCTAAAATTAAAAACAATCTTAAATCCTTTGAACATAAACGAAAAGTAAAATTCTAACCCAATCTGGTTTTCACTTTAGTAGAATTAACTACCGACCTGATAATTTTATATACAGTGTACAAACAAGCATAAAATAATAGTTAAAAATAGTACTGTACAAACGGCTGCATAATAAATATACAGGGTATTCCTTAATGACGTGCTAATATTTTAGGGAGTGATTCCTTAAGTCATTTTATGAAGAAAAGTTCATATAAACATATGTCCTAAACGGCTTAAATTTTTTGCTACAGGGTGTTGAATTATTTTTTTTAATGCGTTTTTTGTAATATCTCCGAAAGTACTTCAGATAATATTTTCAATTTTGGCATGTGCTAATAGGACATAAAACCACATCTTTTAATAATAAAAGTTATTTTTTTGTCCCACCAGTGGCGTCCCTGCAAACATTTCCTAATATTTTTTAGAAAAAAAAGTGGTACGCCACTGACATTTTTCCATGTGGATATCATTTCTGATTAGCCTGGCCAATTCTGCATAAAAATGGTCTCTTGCGTTTTTCTCCTCAAGCACACCGTTCTTAATTAAAATAATTAAATTAAATTAGCTCTACTATTTATTATTATTAACATTGACAATGTAGAAGTTTGTTTCATAAAAATTGTTGGAAATGACCACAATAGGCATGCTTCCGCCCGTCTAATTCAATTTAATTATTTTAGTTAAGAACGGTATGCCTGAGGAGAAAAACACAAGAGATCATTTTTATGCAGAATTGACTAGGCTAATCAAAAATAATATCCACATGGAAAAATGTCAGTGGTGTACCACTTTTTTTCTAAAAAATATCAGAGGAAATGTTTGCAGGGACGTCACTGGTGGGACAAAAAAATAACTTTTATAACTAAAACATGTGGTTTTATGTCCTATTAACTCATGCCAAAATTGAAAATATTATCTAAAGTATTTTCGGAGATATTACAAAAACGCATTTAAAAAAATAATTCAACACCCTGTAGCAAAAAATTTAAGCCGTTTAGGGCATATGTTTATATGAACTTCTCTTCATAAAATGACTTTAGGAATCACACCCTAAAATATTAGCACATCATTAAGGAACACCCTGTATAGCTTTCTTAAATTGAATTGTCCATTTTTGCTATTTCTGATCTGCAACTCTTTTCTCTGAAGTTTTTTTTACACACTGTATATAAATATACATTAATTATTAATTATAATTAAAACTAACAAACGAAAGTACTACGTTAAAGTAATTACAACCTATACTTTTCTCTGCTTGATATCTGAAACACTGAAGCACATAATGAGGAAAATCTAGCTTGATAAAGGGAAAATCTAACTTGATAATTTAAACACTTTATCAACTAATGGCTTCAAAGTGTTTCTTTCGTTGGAGAGCAACAAATAAATAACAAACCACTGGGCAACTACTGATCCACATTTTCTACACATGTGCGTGCACTTTACAAAAACAAGATAAGAACACCAGCACCAAATTTTGGCATAAAATTTTAAAAATTTATGAGGTTATCATTTCAATCATTTTGATACTTCATTATCATTATCATTATTAAATTGCTCGATTGATGATAATAATAATTATGAAAGCTTAGACAAGCCAGCTCCTATAAGCATGGAATAATAACAAAGAGCAAAAAGTTTTACCAGTTAAGAGTATTGTTATTTACTATTAATATATGCCCCATTTTTTGCCGAATCACGTTTTGTTGATGCACTAATGTTTGTCATCAACAATTTATTGATTAATATGTATGAATAGCTTGTTATTTTCGCTCCTGTTACTCCTTTAATAATGATAATTTAATAAAAGATGTTTTCTCCACGTTTTTGAATTATTAAACAAAACAAAATAATATGCCAAAATTTGGTAAAATTATCAACTAAAAATATTATGAGTATTTTAAACAGCCTGTGACGATGGCGTCTGATAAACCTCACAAAAGACTAGCTGTAATTTAGAGCCATTGTTTATTTTAGTAGATTTAAGTTTATACTCCACTAGTTGTCTGTGGTTGGTTGCCTTGGAACCAAGATGTCTCCTTGTAGAGGAACCATAAGTCAGCAGCCCACAGAAAGAAGTTTAAAAATCCAAAAATCTGTAAGGCATTTTAATATGTAGAATAATAACTAGGGCACAATTAGATATCTTTTTTGTATAGTTAAATATAGCTTAGGTCTAGAGAGAATAAAACTTACCACAGAAATGTTAAGTGTAGAATAACTAGTGGTGTGATAGGTCTTACAACAGTTGGGTGGTACAAAAAGTGGGTTTTCTGTAGCAGATTTTAAACCAGTTAAACCATTGGCCCAAGCTGCACTGCTTGATAGCCATAAAACAGCAAAAAAAACAGTTACTGCAAAGTCCTAAAAATTGTAATATTATTAAAGTATAGAGTCACACAATTAACTCTCAGATTAATAAGAACCTTCCATACCAGCGTGAAACGCGGCATCGTTTCCTGGCTTGTCTAATTGAAAATTTAAAACAAAAATGTTCACCAGGTTCACAAGAACTTTTAGTTTGGTGGTTGATACCTTATTTTTATTTTCAAGAAAAAATTGAAAATTTATTTAGTTTCAATTATACAGGGTGTCTTACCGGGAACCGAATCGATCTATATATAGAAAACTATACATAGGAAAATTTTGAAAATTTGACAGTATGCTGATGTTGATGGGGGCGACCGGGCTAAAATATTTTTATAATGGTGGCACTTCCGGTTATACCGGAAGTAAGTGTCAACTTGCTTATTTTAAATGGAACGCCCTATATATTATTACATTTTTGCATTCTACGCAAGATTCTAGGCAGATTTTGTATACCATGTCCTATACCTATGTCTAAACGTTTTTGACATATTTGAATTTTTATGTCAAAAATGACGTTTGCAAGCCTTAGAATTATCAATTTTTTCTATAAAGAATCCTTATTTATTTAATGTAAGTGGGATTCCTTGTTATAAAGGACCTGCTTTAATATATTTTTTATAATATTTTGATAACTATTAATACAGGGTGTTTAAAAAATAAGATTAAAAATGAATCTGAAAAAACTGCAAAAAGTCTAGATTTTCAAATAGAAACACCCAAATTTTATAATTATTTCTTATTTAGCATTAAAAATTAGGGTAAGTTTGTGTAAAATTGTATATCTCAAAAAATTTTAGTTTTCGAAATATTGCCAATTTAGTATTTTTAGCTCCTAGTTGGCTATGACGGCATTGAACCTGTCACTTGCCATTTGACAATAATAAAACCATGCCGGGACGCTTAAATTGTACAGAGTCATAGCCAACTAGGAGTAACTGATCTTAAAATCCGCTGCAAGATAGTCATATAAAAATACTAAATTGGCAATATTTCGAAAACTAAAAATTTTGAGATATACAACCTTACACAAACTTACCCTTATTTTTAATGCTAAATAAGAAATAATTATAAAATTTGGGTGTTTCTATTTGAAAATCTAGACTTTTTGCAGTTTTTTCAATTTAATTTTTAATCTTATTTTTTAAACACCTTGTATTAATAGTTATCAAAATATTATAAAAAATCTATTAAAGCAGGTCCTTTATAACAAGGAATCTCACTTAAATTAAATAAATAAGGCTTGCAAACGTCATTTTTGACATAAAAATTCAAATATGTCAAAAACGTTTAGACATAGGTATAGGACATGGTATACAAAATCTGCCTAGAATCTTGCGTAGAATGCAAAAATGTAATAATATATAGGGTGCCCCATTTAAAATAAGCAAGTTGACACTTACTTCCGGTATAACCGGAAGTGCCACCATTATGAAAATATTTTAGCCCGATCGCCCCCATCAGCATACTGTCAAATTTTCAAAATTTTCCTATTATATATATTCTATGTATAGATCGATTCGGTTCCCGGTGGGACACCCTGTATAGGTTTAAATTATATCATCCGCAATGCAGAACATAAAAATAGAAATATTGCGGCTGTTCGGCTTTGTCACCCATGCCCCGATATTATCTTCAAACCCTTTACTGACGCTGCTCCACTTAATTCTCGTGAAATTCGTTTATATATTTAGTGCCTATATAAAAACAGAAATTTTATTGCCATTGCCAGACACAGGTACAATATGCGCGATATGGGGGAAATTTACTATTTGTTCATGATGACTCATCGACTACTGTTTGGTCTTAACAGTTATTCTCTTGGTAGTTCTATTTAAAACACGAGTATAAGAGTAAATTTTCAACAATACAATGAAATTAAATAATAATGTTAATACTTTTCATTGACTATACATAAGATTTACAGTGACCTGCCGAATTTTAAAATGGAGAATTGGAAAACTTTTTTATTATTTATTAACCTAAAAAAGTGCTTATTAAAATTAAAAACAACTATAGTGCAGGAAAATTCAATTTTTTTAAAGTTGCTCAAAAGTAAATTCCAGATCAGATCCACTTAAATTAAAAATACTCCACAAGGATATTCAGATACTTACGTAGAGTGGAAACTTTTTGTTTGTCTTGTATGCTTCATCCATTTTGAGATAAACAAAAATAATGGCTATACAATAAAGCATAGCCAGTACTCCTGTGGTAACAAAAAATTTGGCATCTGATGAAAAATCATTGTTTACTGTTGCTATACAAGTATTATTTAGTTCAGGCACCGATTGCATTATAGAAAAGGGATAAGAAAATTCAATTGGTGTGTCTTCAGGTGAGTCTTCTGTACATTTGAACCTAATGTAACCTGCATAGCTAGTTATAGTTGCAAAAGCACAAATTGAAAATACCTACAAAAAACAATATAGCTACTGTATCTCAGTAAATATATCTAATTTGGGTCAGTTTATCCAAACTAGGAACAAATTGTTTCCAGTTAATATCTAACATAACAATACTATATTTTATAATTATGAAGGACAACATTATAGTAATTGTATGCCTCAAATGTGACTTCTTTCTGTAGCTCTAGAATCATGTAGTAGACTATAAGATTTAGGTAACTCAAAGGTATTTGTAAGTAACTAAATAAAAGGTAAAGAAGTTAGAAGAGCAGCCCTAAGCATTAGTTTTCATAATCCTACACCAATAGAGCAATGATAGTTATTACTAGAGATTAGCCGAATAGTGGTTTAGGCCAGAATATTTGGTAAACTAAATACTCGGCGCATATCTAAAATTTACCTAAGATAAATTTTTAATGCAGTTTCATATTATAACTTGTTTAAGCAAATTTTTTTTTACTTTAGATTATTTTGGCCGCAAAGCGCATGATGTTTGGCTGAATATTTTTGCCGAATATATCAGCTCTACTTGGCCAATCACGAATATTCATTCGGCCTTTGCTCAAAAGTGGCAGAATATTCGCCAATTATTCGGAATACTCGTCGCATCTCTAGGTATTACCAGTTTAAGACTTTACTTAACACAGACCTGACCTAGGTTGGCGTTAGAATCAAGTCTACATACATAAGGCGTTTATATACACATTTTTAGAATTCATGTAGCTTCAATATCAATGTAGGTAGTAGTTGATCTATAACGAATACAACAATATTAAATTTTCATGAACATAAAATATTAAAATAGCATTAATCTGTAATAATTGTGGGAATATGAACAGAAATAACTATAGGTATCTACTGGGATATTTTTTTCCCAATTAATTACTTAAGTAATAATAATGACCCTACCTGTAAAAGGTAAAGTAGGGGACCACCCACTTATGCCATCATCAGCGATAATTATTTTTAATAAATGCCTAACTGAACAAAACATTAAAATACTTACAAAATGTAGAATTCTCATGACCCCACGGGGTTCTTGAAAGGCGGCGAAATTTAGATCCATCTTAGCTTTTCTTTACGTTAAATTTTATGGATTTATTGAAAATGTTTAAACTATACCGCGAAATTAATTAAACAATAATCCCTACTTTTTTTTAACAGGTAGGATTTTTTTGATGGATATCGAAAATATTTTGACATTTGCCGTCCCACTCCTTGATCGAATTTTACTGCCAATCGGTAATGTAGGAAACTACTGCATCACAAAACGCGGTTTTAAAAATGAGATACAATCTTGACACCAGCGTTGCCAGATTCCTTTTCATATTCCTTCAATTCTTTTTCTGATCAAAAATGACTTCTAAAAAAAAGTCTCTACTAACTCTAAAGAAAAAAAAAAATGTTTTAGTTCAAATTCTTTAAATGGCGACTTGCTTTCTTAAATTATGTTTGTAATATTCTAATAATACTTTGCATTTATGATAGAATAAAGAAAACTGAAAACCCTTTTATATTAATTTCATATCTGAGTAAAACCCGTCTACCCTTCCTGATCCCAAAAAAGAAAACCCTTTAAATCTAACAACACAAACTAGGAACGTTAACAGAAAACCTTTAGAAAGCCTTATATTACGTTAACATTTTTTGTCGTTCACCAACGAGTCAAGTAACAAAGGAAAATTAAAATGATCAACACTCCGCATTCTTTCATGTAAAAGGCAGCGGTGGCGCTAAGGGGGTACTGGCCCACCCTAGAAACATGAGTACCCATCCAAAATTAATGGATTCTGTTTTGTAATGCAATTTCCGGGTGTGTGTGTTTCACTCATCCATTATATCATTTGCATGTTTACCCTTTAAGAAAGTTTAATTTATTTCTAAGACTTCGGTCTAATGACGCATTCACCATTTCGGTTTTTAATCAATATTTCGTTACTTTTTCCTTTTATCAAAAAATCGGCCACATATAGGTACTTAGTTTGAATTTATAAAGTAATAAAAGCAGAAAACGAAAAATGGACAAATTTCACAAATTCACCCTAACAAACCCGACTTGGAGGACAATGGAACGATATTTTCAACAGATCAAGAAAAAGTAAAAAAAATTTACGAATATTATAAAGAACACTTTAAAGAGAAAAATTACCCCAGTTTTAACAACACCAACAAGGAAAACATTAACCGTTGGTATCGGACCTTCTTTAATAACCAAGTGGCTAACCATGAACTTTTAAAAATAGATGCAAATGAATATTTCAAATTAATCCATTCTCAAAAAAATAGCGCCCCGGGATCAGACAATGTCCCATGGAATATAATAAAACAGCTAGACGTAAACATACATGAATATATAATAAGAATCTTAGAATACTGCCTTAACAAAAACTGTTTTCCAGATCAGTGGAAGAGGGGTACAATTATTAACATTCCAAACGCCAAAGCTGATCACAAAAAACCAAAAAATTACAGACCTATTACCCTATTGCCTGTTATAGGAAAAATCTATGAGAAAATTATAAGAAATACTTTAACAAACATAGTAGGCGAACGGATACCAAAACACCAGTTTGGTTTTAAAGAAAAATGTTCTACAATACATCCCTTGACTATACTTACCTCAAACATTGAAACAGCCAAACACCAAAACCTGAAATCAGCAGCACTATTTCTAGACATTGAAAAGGCCTTTGACAGTGTTTGGCACAGGGGTCTTCTGTATAAACTGAACGCTTTAAACACTCCCAGGTATCTTATCAACATTATTAAAGATTTTTTGGTAAACAGGAAACTTTCAATTTAAATAAGCAACCACAAATCCGAAGAATTTACCCCTGAACAAGGAGTTCCTCAAGGTTCACCACTGTCCCCATTACTTTACAACATCTACTGCTATGATTTACCAGAAAGCATCACCAACATGGACCAAAATCAATACACCCTTCTATTCGCTGATGATACAACCCTGATAACCCACACAGAAACAAGCAAAAAAGCCGCAGCCAACCTACAAAGTCTAATAACTGACACAGAAGCCTGGTTCCAAAACTGGCGTCTTGTTCCAAATCCACGCAAATCACAACTCGTTTTATTTCACCATTCAATCCAAGCAAATTCACCGCACATTACCCTTTTTAACCAGCCGATCAAGCCAAAACCATCAGCAAAATACCTGGGTATCGAAATCGATGCCAAGCTAAATTTTAACAAACATATAAAATCAATTAAAAGTAAAACAATCAGTCGAGCCAAACACTGCCGATCATTAACTTTCAAGAACCAAGGAATAAACACAGGAACAGCCGTCAAAATTTATAAATCTATCTGCACACCCATTTTGGAATACGGGCATATGGTATTTTCAAATCTAAGACCATCAACACTGAAGAACATCTCAGTCGCAGAAACTTCAGCTCTGCGTGCTATAACCAAAATGAGACATCCTCAAAATCCATGGCACAATCCCAGCAACGAACTCTTGTACAGAAAAACACACATACAACCTATCAAACAAAGAATACAACAGTTAAACACAAAGTTTGCCAAGAGACAACATAATATCGAGATAATCGAACCCCACTGCAGAAAAAGAGAAGACAGGCAGTCCAGATATAGATTTCCAAACCAAACAACCTACGAAAACATCATGGAACTGCAATAACTTTTACTACGATTTTTAGACCTTAAGATACTATAATACCTACTTATTAATACTTTTTTTTTTCTGTAAACAAATGTTATTTAACTAATTACACTTATACAATAGCAAACAGAAATAATATGTAAACTTTACTGCGGCTGAAGGACCTCGGTCGAAGGCCAATTGGGTAACCAATAAATAACATGTTAATAATAATAATAATTCATTAATCAAAATGTATTTATTTCAAAACTGTAGGTATCTAATTGCTATACTCAAGGTATTTGGTCTCTTTTTGAATAAAACGAAAAGAACAATAAACATTGATAAAAAAAAAAATGAAATGGCGAATGCATCACTAGACTAATTCTCTCTTAAGGACTATACTTAATAGAGATCATTGACGTAAGTATATTTTTCTAGGAGAGGACTGAAAAAAATAATTTAATGTTAAATTGAAAAAAATTAAATACTTTGGATCGTATGGGGAGGGAACAGGGTATTCTGGGGGACAGTGCCCATCCATGCCCCTCTGGCTAAGCGCCTGTTAAGCAGGGCTAACCCTAGGCACGGGCGAATCAGGCAGTCGCCTTAGGGCGCAAATTTGATGGGGCGCCAAACTGATGACGATGACGACGACTATGGCAAAGTAGTGCTTTTTTCAAGAATTTTGCATCTGCATTTAATAGTTTTAAACTTAAATAAATCATTATAGATATCCCAATGTTTACTAATATTAAAGGAGATAAATATTTTATCAAATACTAAACTTACTAAAAATTTATCAAAATGAAGTGATTTCATATAACATACATTTAAAATACTTTTGATAAAGAATGGCGATTTTATTTTTAAAATTTTATTAGATGACAATATCTTTTAGTGTTACTGTCAATAAACGATTTGCCATCAATTCTTAGGTCTTTTTGACCCATTTGTGAAAATTTGAATTGATCGGCAAATAAACAACGTAGCGGGAAACTTCATCACGCAATCCAGACTGTGCAGTCGAACACGGTAGTTTACACAAGAAACGAGTCATTTTACCTCTTGCAACGTAACCGCGAACTATCCAAGAATGAACCTGGGAAACTTCAAATTAAGTTTCACTTTAGATTTCAAATGTTTGTGTATTTTAACAGTTTTTTATACAACCTTAGCGCGGGAAGTGATCGTTGATATTCCGAATCAAGGAAAAATAAGAGGAGTAGAATTGTCAAAATCCAGAATACAAAAAATTATCGCTTATTATGGAATTCCCTATGCCAGACCCCCGACAGGACAACTAAGGTTTGTTCCTCCTGTGACTAATCCTTTACCCAGCTGGGACGATGTGAAGAATGACACTGATTATCAACCGTCCTGTCTTCAGGGAAAAGAAGACTATAAGGAATCCGAATTGCCTTTTCTACAGCTATTGGCAGATATTGAGTTTCCAAGCAATATAAGTGAAGATTGCCTGTATTTAAATGTTTTTGTTCCTAACGGTAAGTTCAAAAAAAAAAAGATATATTAGTTAAATGATAGTGAATAATCAATTTGCAACGATAAATAAGTAAAAATGATATAATAATGATGATAGAATAAGCAGTGTTATGAATATTTCTAATTAAATAATATATACCGCGGCAGTGGCTCAGAGGTGAGGTACTGGCATTCGACCGAGGCGGTCCAGGTTCGATCTCCGGAGTGGGATACGCATAATAATAAAAAAAAAATATGTCCGAAATTTAGTGGATAAAAGAATGCAGTATGCTACTAGTGATTCCTAATATCGGGACCGAGAAGGGCGTCATGGACCTCTGGAGGCGTAAAAAGAATAACTAGTGCATACGCGGGGTTCGGATTCCTCGTTAAGCTGTAGGTTCCGTCTGGCTGACATTACCCAGACGATAGGAGGATAAAATGGGCCTTATAGGCCTAATTATATTGGCTCTTCCGCCAAACCCTAACAAGAAAAAAAAAATTAAATAGTATGATTGATAAAAACTTCATTGAGTGAGATCAGATATCTGAATTATCCAGGTCAGTGCCGTAGTATGGGTCAGGTAGCGTAGACCTATTTATTTGTAGTTTTTTTTTTAAATAAAAACATACATATTAATTAAATGTCTAAAAAGAATGTTACCTCATATCTGACCTATATACACGCAAACAGAAATAGAAATAAGGTTAATTTAATTTTAAAAACAGTGTACACTAACCTGAAAATAATGCAGTTTTCGTGTTAAAGTCAACTTTATGCTAAAATTAAAAGTAAAAACACATCGTGCAAAAATGCTATGTCAGCTCCATCCTTGAACTCTTTGAAAAAGATCGCTTTTTATTTTGGAGATATTTTTATTAAGCCCATAGTGCATGTTCCTGTTAATAAAACAAATTAAAAATGTAAACGGGACAAGTATTTAATAAGAAATCACTTTAACAAAATTGTGTTAAAAACAGTAATATTAATACACAAAATGTTTCTATAGGTATATGACGCACATTTTTATGTACAGGGACATTATTTTAAGTGTCTCACCCGATTGGCGACTTTGCTATCGACCACAATAAAAAAACAATTATGTATTCCCTAACAGCTTTTAGTGAAGAAGCCAAATTTGATGTCAAAAAAAATCTATGTTTACAAATTTGACAGATACGACGCCATATTGGATTTTCTTAAACGGCAACCCTACCTTATAGTAAGCCAGCTGCATTCGCCTATTTGTTCCAACATTAAAAATGTATAATTGTCAATATTTTTATTTTCAGCCGTTCCGGAGATACGAGGCTTCGAAGTTGGTGATTTTGTTATCATCGAATTAACAGAAGCTTTGAGATTAGAAACTCAATTTTTTCTGAAGATACGTAATTTCTTATGGCGGAGCCACCCATGCTATTGTCATATATGTCAGATATCAGAAAATGACAGTTACGACGGCATTTTGAATTTTTTTAAATGGCAACTCACATTTATAACTACACCAATGTATTGCATTTCGCGATCCGATTTCAAAATTATATAGTTGTCGGTATTTATTTCCAACCCTTACCGAAATACGACCGTATCAAAAACTGCATCGTATGATTATGTGTTTTAAGTATCTCACCCCATTAAAAAATAAAAGCTTTGTGATTAAAAAATCAATTTTTTCTGGAGATACGTAATGTCTTATGGCGAAGCCATATATATTTTAATTGGGTGAGATACTTAAAACACATAATCGTACGATGCAGTTTTCGATACGGTCGTATTTCGGTAAGTGTTGGAAATAAATATCTACAACTATATATTTTTGAAATCGGATCGCGAAATGCCATACACTGACGTAGTTATAAAAAATGTGGGTTGCCATTTAAAAAAATTCAAAATGGCGTCGTAGCTGTCATTTTCTGACATCTTACATATATGACAATAGCATGCGTGGCTCCGCCATAAGAAATTACGTATTTTCAGAAAAAATTGAGTTTCTAATCTCAAAGCTTCTGTTAATTCGATGATAACAAAATCACCAACTTAGAAGCCTCGTATCTCCGGAACGGCTGAAAATAAATATTGACAATTATATATTTTTAATGTTGGAACAAGTAGGCGAATGCAGCTGGCTTACTATAAGGTAGGGTTGCCATTTAAGAAAATCCAATATGGCGTCGTATCTGTCAAATTTGTAAACATAGTTTTTTTTTGACATCAATTTTGGCTTCTTCACTAAAAGCTGTTAGGGAATACATAACTGTTTTTTTAATGTGGTTGATAGCAGAGTCGCCAATCGGGTGAGACACTTAAAATAATGTCCCTGTACCTATAAGAAATGTGCCTAATTTCGTGATATATGATATACACATTATTAAAAAATATTATTTACTTATTGGTTATCCTTAGTAAAGAGTAAGATAATTTAAATATTTATAACATACACGCAATTAAATCATTTATTCAGTGTGAAAGGGTCTTGTTAAGCGTTAGGTCTAGTGATGCATTCGCCATTTAGTTTTTAATCAATTGCGTTAATTTTTTCTTTTATTCAAAAATCGGCCAAATATTTATATTTGAAGCATAACTACCTACAATTTAAAGTTACGCAAGTTTGAATTTACGAAATAGTAAAAGCAGAAAAAGAAAAATGGTCAAATTTTACAAATTTTCATTTTTTGCTTTTATTAATTTATTAAAAAAAATTTTTTTAGTTTAAAACTGTAGGTAATTGCTACTTAAGAACGGGTTTTGGCCCTTTTTTAAATATACCGAAAAGGATAAGAAATATTAATCAAAAAATTAAATGGCAAATGCATCACTAGACTTATTTCTTAATATAAATATTTTTAAAAAGTGACGATGAGGTAATTATTTGTACCGAAAATATGTTTTATACCACAAATAAAAAAATAATCTGAGACATGTAAAACCGTAGTCGGTATCCCTTTATTTTTACCAGCAACCTGCATGATGATTTAATTTACAATATTCGATGTTATTTTTACCAATTAAGGTAAGAGAGCTATATAAATATTTTTTTTTAAACAGGTTCTCAGTCTTGATCACTGTTTCGGCATTCTTTAACTTTTGAAATTTAATAGTCTTTTTAGTAGAGGTTGAGGTACTCAGGCGCGTAGGGTTTTCGGGGTACTCTGGCATGGTTTTTCAACAACAGACGTAGAAATGACTTTACTATATTTAAAAACCAACATGTTTTAAAACCACTGTGTTTATAAAACATCCCATTAAAGAACCATTCTGTTTAAAAACCGCCTTGGTTAAAAATCACTTATAGTTTAAAACCCACCCAATTCACCAAAACGCTTATACAGGCGAATAAAATATATGGTGGTTTTAGAATAGGATAACTACACAATGGCGAGGGTACTCGAACCTCTATCATAATACAAAAACGATATCGAATCTAGTAAATAATAACCGTATGTAAATAAAGTAAGTATGCATAACTTCTCGATATATGATATACACATTGTCTTTAATTTCATTGTTCTGAAAAATTTTTCCTGAACAAGAGAGCTCTACTATTATTATTAACATTGATAATGCAAAATTTTGTTTTATAAAAATTGGTGGAAATGACCACCTTCACTTAATAGCCATGCATGCATGAAACTAATTTAATATAATTATTTTAATTAAGAACGGTGTGCTTGAGGAGAAAGACGCAAGAGACCATTTTTATGCAGAATTGACCAGGCTAATCAGAAATAATATCCACATGGAAAAATATCAGTGGCGTACCACTTTTTTTCTAAAAAAAATATATAATCGCTTAGTTTTAAAAATGATTCTATTGGCGATAACGCTGAAACGAACGGAGATATCGAGCTGCGGTTTTAATATTTTTTCTAGAAAACTTCATCCACCTTTCGATTATGGTATCATAATAATACCGTATGATTTAATTTTTCGGAGTAAAATCAAAAAATGTGTTAATATTGCAATTGCGCCCTCTAGCATTTTTTTTAGCACTAATATGGACAACTAAATACGATTGGTGAAAGTGCATACATTTCTATTCCAAACAGTCTTTAGTTTGCTAAAATCGGATAAGTCGTTTAAAAGTTACAGCAATTTAAATGATTACCCTCTTATTAAAGTCGGTACGCCAATGAGCATAAGACCAAAATGATGCATAATTGTCCAAGCTTTTTAATGGTGTTATCAAAGATATACCTTTAAGTGGAATTTTCGGAGATATGTAAAATTTTAAAATTTACTTTTCAATTACCCCCTCTTGCGGCAAAAAGCGGAACTTAAAAATATATTCCAGCATTTTCTCTTGGAAACTTTTGTCATAAAAAAATTTACCCGGATGCTGTACAATTACTACTTTCTGAGATATGGCCGGCGGTCATTCTTAGTTGACCACCCGGAACGTTTAACTTATATCTCTATAGTCTGACGCACGGTTCTAGAGCTACAATGCCTGATAAGGCAGGGAGATAACGGCCGCATTAAAAAGGCAATTCCGCTTAAAATAAGGTAAAGTCCATACAATTACTGTCTGGATGCACATCACAGCTTCTGACGTAATTTTTGATTCGAGTTAGGTCGTTATCTCCCTGCCTTATCAGGCATTGTAGCTCTAGAACCGTGCGTCAGACTATACTATGCCTTACATTATCAAAATTTTATAATAACTAAAATTACACAATCTGTTCAAATCGAAGTTTATAACTATTATTGTTTATTTTTCAAAGGGACAATAAGTTAAATCTATAAATAATTACCTTTGTCATCATGCTAATACCACGGCGACCATATTAATTGCTCTTGTAATCAGAACGCTAAATTATATTTCCCGCCTTTGCAACTTTAAACTTCTCAATCGCAGATTACAATCGTATCTTAATCGCCTCAATCGATAAAACTACTTGTTATGGTTTTTACCTTAAGGAAATATGCCTCTGTCTTTATCTTTTCCACTAGGTCATTAGGCAAGAAAGCATGCCGTGTAGTTGGCCAATTGCGAAATCAAAGACAAATCTAAAACACGCGAAGGAACTCCATTGAAAAAGACGTTTTTAGAGTGAGTTTAGGGAACCGATTTTTAAATCTGAATATTTAAATTTGTTGTCAAATTAATATTTGTTTTACTATATCATATAGGTACAGGGTGTCCAAACGTACCACCCTTACTATTTGAGCACTTCTACAAAAAAAGGAAATCTGTAAAAACGCATTTGAAACCCCAGCTTGAAAAATGTTTTCCTGATAAATAAAGTTAAAGTGTTTTTGCAAAATTTCATATTTTGTAGAAGGGCTCAAATATTACTAAGGCTGGTACATTCTTAAATTGACACCTTGTATAATGAATTTATTATATCAAAAATAAATCTCAGGGGAAATCTACTATTATACAGGGTGATGTTCCATCGGGAAACGCCTCGATCTTTATATGGGGAACTATCATGGGAAAATTTTAAAAATTTTACAGTATGCTAATATTGATGGGTGCATCTACTCTGCAGAAGGGTAATCATTAACTGCATGAGAAAGCAAACTTATCCTTCACCTTCTTTAATATTAAAGTCGGTGAAGGACAAGTTTGTTTTCTCATTCAGTTAAAATAATTAAGTATCAATTTTTCCTATAAAGAAGCGTTATTATCTAATTTAAGTAGAATTCCTTGTTGAAAAGGACCTGATTTAATAGATTTTTTATAATATTTTGATAACTATATACATGTTCAAACAATAAAATTAAAAATTAAATAGAAAAAAAGACAAAAAGTCTAGATTTTCATAGGGAAACCCCCAAATTTTATATTTATTTATTGTTTAGCCTTAAAAATAAGGGTAAGTTTGTGTGAGGTTATCTATTCCAAAAATTTTAATTTACGAGATATTGCCAATTTAACATTTTTATATGGCGATTTTGCTGTGGATTTTAAATTCAGTTGCTCCTAGTTGGCTATGACTGTTTGTACAATTTAAGCGCCCCGGCCTAATTATTTATAATTAATTGTCAAATAGCAAGTGACAGCTTCAAAGATTTCTTTAGCATTTGCCTGTTTCTCCACGCTGTCATAGCCAACTAGAAGTAACTGTACTTAAAATGCTCAGAAAAATCGCTATATAAAAATATTAAATTGACAATATCTTAAACTAAAAATTTTCAGAATAGACAACCTTACACAAACTTGCCTATTTTTAATGCTAATTGCGAAATAATAATGAAATTTGAGAGGTATTTATGGGAAAATGTAGATTTTTTGCAGTTTTTTCATTTTTAATCTTATTATTTGAGCACCCTGTATTAATAGTTATTAAAATATTATAAAATATCTATTAATGTAGATCCATTTTAATGAGGAATACAACCCAAATTAAATATTATAGGCCTCCTTATAACAAAAATTGATAATTATTTTAGGGCTTGCAAACGTAATTTTTACATAAGAACTTTAAAATGTCAAAAACGCTTAGACTGCCTAAAATCTTACATATAATCTAAAAATGTAATAATATATATGGTGTTCTATTTAAAATAAGCTAGTCGACACCTACTTCCGGTACTTATAACCGGAAGAGCCATCATATTGAAAATATTTTAGCCGGGTTGCCTTCATCAACATTAAAGTAATGTCATATACAGGGTGATTCCTAAGTTGATACTTCTGTTTTAGCTATGTGTAGAAGGCACTAAAATAAACAACATTTTCAAATACCTTTTTTCAAAAAACTCAAAAATAAAGTACTTACACTCATTTATTACACTACGAATCAAATACGGTTCTTCCTAACTTGCCCGTTGAATAACATTAAAAAAACTTCTGGGTGTAGGATGAGCTCATAAGGGAAAGCGTTCTGCGTATAATCTCGAAGAAACATCCGCACTTTTACGACGCTCACAATAAATTAGCACCATATCTATTAGTTCATTGTTTTAAATTTTACCATGCCTTTACGTATCACCAATTTAAAATTAACTTGCTTCAGAAAAACACACTGCAGCGGATTGCTTAACACCAACCGTAAATTAAATGACTAATAAGAAATAAGAAAAACAACAGAAACTATAGCGGGCTATGTTTTGATGAACAGGCCCGCACTTAGATTTTTTACTTCTCTATCTCGCCTATTTTTGAGTTTTTTGAAAAAAGGTATTTGAAAAAGTTGTTTATTTTAATGCCTTCTATAGACAGCTAAAAAAGAAGTATCAACTTAGGAATCACCCTGTATAGACCGAGGTGGTTCCCGGTGGGACATCACCCTGTATAACTGTTATATTCTGAATAAAATTAATTTTTCTGAACCAAATTTAGCGTTGACAATGAATTAAAATATTAATAACACAAATAATTTTTGGTTAACAGCGAGGTAGTCGTCTTCTGTCCAAAAACTAATTGAAATGCACAAAAAAGTGGTCCATTCAAAAAGCGAATGACACAAGCCAGCGCATTCGAAATATTACATTACACAATTGTATTTACTCCGTATAGATTAATCGTTTACATAGTGGTATTACAAGAAAATTCGTAAATTAAACCCTAAGAAAGATACGTCATCGGTACCTTAATCTTTCCTATAACTCGAGGTGCGTGCAAGGTATGGTAATGAGACACAGGCACGCTAGAAAATGGCGTTAGCGCTATACCTATGTCCGGTCCTGTGCACGTACATTTTGTTTATGTTCATGCAACGATTGAAAACCCAGCAAATCTCTGCAATTGTTTCGATATTATTTTGGCAACTGTCTTGGTATAATTTGATTGCATTGTTCTGGTTTAGGCGATTTTATAATAGATTACAGAATCGTATTAAAGCATTTTTTCTACATTTTTTAAAACAATTTTAATAAAACAACAACTAAATTAAAAATCAACGGTAGGAATTATAGTAATTGTAATATTGTTGTATTGTCCTCAATATCAAAAGTTTCTTGCTGACTGAATAATTCTACAGTACAGATACATGCGATAATGATATATATTTTACGGCAAAAACCTACATGTATGCACATAGAAATATAAACGTCAAACAGGCATAACATTTTTTAAATCTTGCTTCTTTATCAATTTATGTAAATTATTTAAAAAATTATTAAAAAAGTATATAATTCTGTTCCCTTATCACTTTGAACAAGTACAACAGATGTTTTCACATTCTAAACATGTTTGAATCCTCAGTCAATTATACTGAAATTCTAGTATTTTGTAGTTTACATCAATAGACGGCTCTCTCTCTTTATGCCTGTAATAAAAATAAATGGGTGTTTCCTAAGTTTTCTAAAATATTTCAAGTAGCTATTCCTCAGAACTTTTTATGAAAAAAAAAATACTTTAACATACATATAGGTCTACAAATATCTTATTCCTAAAATACAGGGTGAAATTTTAATTTTTTTTTTAACTATGTTAAAAACGAAATGTTTTCTTTCAGAGGAATCATTTAGGTGTAGATAAAAATTGAATTGCTTCTCCAAGGGCGTGGGTATAGGCAGTGTTATACATAATTTTTTTAATATGCAAGCACATTTTGACTATTATTTAATATAATCCTCATTTAATACCTGACATCATATGCCTTCAGGCGTTTTTTAAATTGAAGCTTAGTTTAGGAGAAATCTGCTATTATATTAAAAATAACGAAAGTTTGATTATCAGATATCTTATTAAATTAATAACATGCATGGTACCATGATAGAACCTGTATTTTAGGATCTAGACATTTTTGGACAAAACAGTTTATACAGGGTGGAATTTTTAACTGGAATAAATTCAATATTAGACAGCCTTTTTACTTGCGGAGAAAATACGGAAATACGGGTGCCTTTATTTTTAGTTTAGTACACTTTTTTCGTCCCGTCATGAAATTACCCCTCTGTTGGGGGTAGAAACCACCCCAACTTTTTTTCCTCAAATGTAAAGGTATGTACTGCGATAGCTCATTGGATAAGGCATAAAAAAAGAAATACGAGCTACTATTTACTTTTTCATTTTCGTAATGTAGAAAGCCAGAAAAAAATAAGAACTGTATTATTTTATGCTGTTTAAACGGATACTTTATAGCAAGAAGTATTTTTATTATACTTAAATGGGTTATTAACCGAATCACAGAAAATCGAAATTTTAAATAAGTTTTACTTTAGATTAGGGTTTTGTCAAGAAAAAAATGGGCATTATTTCCAACAACTTTTTAGAATAAAAAAAATTACGTCTAGATTACCGAAATGCAAAAGTAAATAGTGGGTTGTATTCCTTTTTTTATGCCCTTTCCAACGAGCTATCGCAATACATACCTTTACATTTGAGAAAAAAAAGTTGGGGGCGGCTTGTACCCCCAAAAGAGGGGTAAATTTCATGACGGAACGAAAAAAGTTTACCAAACTAACAATAAAGGCACCCGTATTTCCGTATTTTCTCCGCAAATAAAGAGGCTGCCTAATACTGACTTTATTCCAGTTAAAAATTCCTCCCTGTATGAAACTTTTTTCATAACAAGCTCTGAGGAATAGCTACTTGAAATATTTCAGATCACTTAAGAAACACCTTGTAAGTTTGCTGGGAAAAACTTTTGTGAGCGTTAAGTTTGGAAATCAGTAGGTACGTTCATATCAGCTTTTATGGCCTTTTTTTTAGTGATCTTATGCCCCGTCTCGATTGAAACATGCGATTTTACAAGTATATTTAACTATTTCAAGTAGTAAACCATCAAATCTTTATAAAAACGAACCATTTATGACACATTTGACTAATATTTTTTTAAAAGCACCGCGATAAATCGCTCTTAACTTTTTAAAACATCCTGTACAATTTTGATTTTCATTCGTTTTATTATTGTCTAACTTATATATAAAAAGGTCATTATCAAAAGGGAATTACTAAAATTGCAGACAAAGGTCAAAGTTGAAAAGGCTCTAATAATACTTTAAAGTCCTAAAGATGTCTGCTCTGTCATTTATTTTGATTATTTTACCTTTTGTGGTGAACAAAGATATTTATCTCTCCCATATAATAAACTATAGTCTTTTAAGAAATCACTTTCTTGCATGTGAAAAATATATTGCAACATAAAGATTAGCGTGTTTTTATTTTCTTACACTGAATATTACAGGTCTAGTTCAAATTGAAGGTTAGAGTTTAACCCAAGATTAAGTGACTAATCCAGAAATTCAGAATGCTATTTTAACTATTAAGGTGACACACAGGGTGATTCACGTTGAGTGTCCTATTAGAAGATCTCGGAAACGAGTAACCTTATCTTTCTAAAAATTTGATAGCAGGCATAATTGGCTTTGAGCTTTTAAAACATTATATTTTGACGTTTTTATTACTTCCGGTTACACCGAAAGTAAATTCCAACTTTGCTATTTCAAATAGAACACTCCATCTATTTTAGCATTTTTGATTACCTTATTAAAATCTAAATAACTTTTGTTAATAATAATCTATTCCTATCTCTAACCGTTTTTAAGATATGAATTATAAAAGAATTTTTTTTGTGTAAAAACGCTCCGAGAAGAAAGTTTAGTAACTCTGAAACTAATAAAGGTAAACATTTAAAATTTCGTAAGCTTTCAAGTAATACATAGATCTTTAGTTTAAATTACTTAGGTTTCACGTTTTTTATTACCCTGGAGTTCTTAAAATTGTGCCAATGTTTTCATTTAAATGAATGTGCATAAATCAATTTTTGCAAATGGAACACCCTATTTTTTAGCTTATTAATGCGTAGAGAATTAAATTTTCTATCTAAATGCCTAATATGTTACAATCCACATTTTTAGTGGTTTTGGAATTATGAGCAATTTAAATAAAAATCTTAAAATTTCTGTTCAAAAATAATGCGACTTTATTTTTGAAAAGAAGGCTTCGACTGGGATTTTTGTTTGACTTTAAGCTTTGTTACAATTTGTTATTAAGTGCCTATGTTCGTTGTTTAGCTATTTCTCATTCAAAGCCAAAAAAAGTCGCATTATTTTTGAACAGAAATTTTAAGATTTTTTATTTAAATTGCTCATAATTCCAAAACCACTAAAAATGTGGATTATTACATATTAGGCATTTAGATAGGAAATTTAATTCTCTACACGCTAGTAAGCTAAAAAATAGGGTGTTCCATTTGCAAAAATTGATTTATGCACATTTATTTAAATAGAAACATTGGCACAATTTTAAGAACTCCCTGTATAAAAAACGTGAAACCTAAGTAATTTTAACTAAAGATCTATGTATTACTTGAAAGCTTACGAAATTTTAAATGTTTACCTTTATTAATTTCAGAGTTACTAAACTTTCTTCTCGGAGCGTTTTTACACAAAAAAAATTCTTTTATAATTCATATCTCAAAAACGGTTAGAGATAGGAATAGATTATTATTAACAAAAGTTATTTAGATTTTAATAAGGTAATCAAAAATGCTAAAATATACAGGGTATTCCATTTGAAATAGCAAAGTTGGCATTAACTTCCGGTATAAACGGAAGTAATAAAAATGTCAAAATATAATGTTTTAAAAGCTCAAATCCAATTATGCCTGCTATCAAATTTTTAGAAAGAAAAGTTTACTCCTTTCCGAGATCTTCTAATAGGCCAACGTAAATCACCCTGTATAATTTTTGCAGTAGTGTAGAAAAACTTATATGATGATTTAGATAACTTTTTTCCCAAAAACTATCCCTGGAATTGAGTTTAGTTTATTGTTGTATGTTTTGTGTTACCTATGTATTTAAAATTTATTTAAAAAAATCTAAGACACTTAGAAAGACATTTTAGTTTTTTATTGCTAAATACAGGATGTCCCATAACTTATGGGCCGTAGAGTAACTGGAGATACTATACATCAAACTAAGCCGATTAAGGCATATATAAGTTTTTTCGGATTTTTACTCGTTCTAGAGATAGAGGGTGTTGAAAGTAAAAGTTTATTCGCGAAAATAAGCCATAATTTTAAAACGGTTTAATGAATGGAATTGAAAGTTGGCAATATTATGTTTTTATGAGCAAGAAATAAGAATTTGTAGAAATTTTTAAGTTTTAAACTAGAGGGCGTTAGTTGCATACACTAACCTTCATAAATCTATGATTTTTTTTCTTACCTGTGATATTATATTTTCAATTATAGTTTCTTAAAGAAGGGCATTTTCTGAGTCAAAAAGGTGTACTTGATTGATCTTAATATATCTTCAACGGTTTTCGAGATATTTCCCTTTAAACATCCCAAAGCATAAAAAAAACATAGAACATAATTAAATTAATATTTTAATTATCAAAAAAAAACTTATATGAAATAATCGTCTTAATTTGATGTCTAGTATCTCCAGTTACTCTACGGCCCATAAGTTATGGAACACCCTGTATAGGTACACCAAAAATCTATCTAGAAACACCGAAAAACATTATAAATATGTTAAAATTATTTCATGTGAGTAATAAAAATTAAAATTGTATATCGTTAATTCTTCCCCAGGGCTCCCCTTCAGTCTCTTTACGAGTTTATTAACCTCATTTCTCAGTTTTTGCTTCAAGTTAGCATTTTAGGTTCAGTAACTCCGATTTCATTTTATAGAAATGTCAAACTTTGACATTATTACTTAATAACTACATCGGAAAAATGTTGGTCTTTTAAAACATTTTACCTCCTTGTTTATTTTAATTGGTATTTAAAAAAAAATTATTAACAAAACATCAGAAGACAGCGGTGAATTATTTTTAGCAAACACAATATGAGAAATTTACTTTGTTATAATATCACTTTATTAATTTCTTTGTGACTGCAGTTTCGTAGTACTACTACATTATCAAACTGAATAACTTAAAACTACGTGGTACTATTATAAATAGGTTTTGACAAAGAATACTTATACCTAAATAAATTAAAAAACAAATAAAATATTTATCCCTTAATCTAGTTAGTGGTCCTTATTACACAGTATTGTAAACAGCGGGGAATTCCACAGGTCTGTTTGGTCATTTTTTTATGTTGTTTGTAAACTTCTATTGATTCCAAGATGTTAAGCTTCTTGCTGTTAGGT
This sequence comes from Polydrusus cervinus, assembly GCA_935413205.1. Classification (NCBI taxonomy): domain Eukaryota; kingdom Metazoa; phylum Arthropoda; class Insecta; order Coleoptera; family Curculionidae; genus Polydrusus; species Polydrusus cervinus. The sequence goes on along the minus strand of OW284520.1, from coordinate 22,538,115 downwards.
GCAGTATGTAAAATTTTTAAATTATTTACATCTGGGAAAAAATGACCTGTCTCGGAACAATGTTTTGCAAAGTTAGAATTTTCTTTCTTTAACAAATAAGAAGTCTTATGTTCATTATATCTAATATTAAAATTTCTTCCTGTTTGACCTATATATGAGCTATTACATTCTGTACAACTTAGCTTATAAACTCCTGATTTTTTAAGTGGGGGTGTTTTTTGTTTGGCATTAAAAAAATGTTTAATGCCAAACAAAAAACACAGTACAGAATGTAATAGCTCATATATAGGTCAAACAGGAAGAAATTTTAATATTAGATATAATAAACATAAGACTTTTTATTTGTTAAACAAAGAAAATTCTAATTTTGCAAAACATTGTTCCGAGACAGGTAATTTTGTCCCAGATGTGAATAATTTAAAATTTTACTTACTGCACCTAAAAGCAAGAAGCTTAACATCTTGGAATCAATAGAAGTTTACAAACACCATAAAAACCCGACAATAAACTTACTTAATGACCAAGCAGACCTGTGGAATTCCCCGCTGTTTAATAAGGACCACTAACTAGAAAAAGGGATAAATATTTTCTTTGTATTTTAATTTATTTAGGTATAAGTATTCTTTGTCTAAACCTATTTATAATAGTACCACGTAGTTTTAAGTTATTCAGTTTGATAATGTAGTAGTACTACGAAACTGCAGTCACAAAGAAATTAATAAAGTGATATTTATAACAAAGTAAATTTCTCATATTGTTTTTGTTAATATGCAATATCACAAATTAACGGACTACTCAATCCAATATTTGAATTATTTTTAGTGTTGCAAGGTAGACAGATTTTTGTTTTGTTCTAGCCGCTCCCCCTCCTCAAGGTTTTGCGACAATAATATGGTTCCATCCAGGAAACTTTACAACTGGATTACCTTCAATATGGAATCCACACACCTTGGTGTACCGACAAAGACTAATCGTAGTAACTTTCGCCTGGAGATTAAATATTATGGGGTTCTTCACAACTATGGATGGGGAAGCCGCTGGAAACTATGGTCTAATGGATCAACAAGCAGCCATGCAATGGGTAAAAAATAATATCAAGTTGTTTGGTGGGAATCCCGAAAATATTTGCCTAATGGGCTATGGGACAGGAGCTATTAGTATAGGAATTCATATGATTAATGCAGAGTCCAGGTAATTGTTAAATGTTAATTTGATTTGAGACAAGTTAAACTTCCTAAAGGACCCCGCACAAAGCTTATGGAAAATGGCTTTCGGCTAATTTTTTTGAATTTTTAGTATTTTCTAGATCTTCACGTCCTGATTAAAAGTGTCCATGGCCGTAATCCAATCCTATGACTAGTTTTTGAGTTATGACCTTTACTTTTTTTGACAACTTTTTACTTTGAGATTTTATGCATTGTCTGGAGTTTTCACTTGTTTCTTAAAAACCATCAACTTTTTTATTTTTGTTTACTGGCGGAAAAGTAGGCCTTAAGTTTTCTTTCACTTATATAGAATTAAAATATGTACAGGGTTGAATAATTTATAGGCGAATTAAATAAGTACTAATATTTAAAAATAGGAAAATTCAAAGAAAAAAATTTTACTCATTTTTTGAATTTTGAAAACAAACGGCTAGATTTTGTTCATATTTTAATATTGTTGTACTAAGCTATGGATGAAAAAAAAATAGGTATAGGTTGACGTAGAATATATTGCCAGGTATTTTATTTTAAAAATAAAATTGAAAATTCAACTGAAAACGTAATAAACGACTTTTAATTAATTCATTTCATTATTATGCCAATCTGTAACAATTTTCTTTTACAATAATTATTCCTATTTTATATTCTTACACATTCTTATCTTAGATATACAGGTTGGACCAATTTCAATGATTTACAGAAGTGAAAACTTTTAAATATATAGAAACATAAAAATATAAATTATAAAAAAAAACATTTTTTTAATTTTCCTATACCTATTTAAAAGTTTTCACTTCTGTAAATCATTGTAACTGGTTCACCCTGTATATTATTTAAGATAAGAATGTATAAGAATATAATAAGAATAATTATTGTAAAAGAAAATTGTTACAGATTGGCATAATAATTAAATGAATTAATTAAAAGTCGTTTATTACGTTTTCAGTTGAATTTTCAATGTTTTTTTAAAAATAAAATACCTGGCAATATATTCTACGTCAACCTATACCTATTTTTTTTTTATCCATAGCTTGGTTCTACAATATTAGAATATGAACAAAATCTAGTCGTTTGTTTTCAAAATTCAAAAAATGAGTTAAATTTTTTTTTTTGATTTTCATAACTTGTTAATATTAGTATTTATTTAATCCGCCTATAAATTATTCAACATCCTGTACATAATTTATTTCTATATAAGTGAAAGAAAACTTAAGGCCTACTTTTCCACCAATAAAAAAAAAAGATAAAAAGATGATAGTTTCTAAGGAACAAGGGAAAACTCCAGAAAATCCATAAAATCTCAAAGTAAAAAGTTGTCAACTTTAAAAGGCTATAACTCAAAAACTAGTCATATGATTGGATAACGGCCATGGACACTTTTAATTAGGACGTCCAGATCTAGGAAATACTAAAAATTTAAAAAAATTAGCCGAAAACCAATTTCTATAAGATTTGTGTGGGGGTCCTTTGTTAATGTAAAATTAATTTTTCTTTTAAATCGATAAAGAGAAGGGTGACTTTTGTATACACAACCTGTACAAGAAAAATCAACACAAATGGAAAACTTTTTTATTATGCATTTAATGGAAAAAGTTTCTCTTCCTAAAAAGCTCTATACCTACTTGGCAAGACACTAAGATTCACGAAGAAAAGATGTACTATTGTGCCGATAAAAAACTGGGACAAGAGATTTACAAAAACAATGTAAGAAATACAAATATCCCCTAGACTATAAAAGGTGTCTAGAGCTAAAAAGGAAAAACATTCAAAATTTAAAAAGTAACCTAGGTTACATAATGGAATGTTTTGTATTTTTCGATACGGGGTGGTTAAATTTGAGAGACATCATATAATATGGATAAAGTAAATTTATTAGATTTTTTTAAAGTCAAATATTTTATAAATTATTATATTTACCATTACCACAAAATAATAAATAAAGCTAATACAGGTAATAAAATACATTTAATAAAAAGAAAAAAATTGCGAACACAAAGTTTGTCAAAACAACACAAAATTAATATTTGGTCATAGAACCATTTCTGTTTATTACTTTTTGGAGCCTTTGTGGCATACTTAAAACTAAGTTTCTACATAATTCGACAGTTATTTCATCCCAAGCTTGATTTATCCTATGACGTAATTCATCCCTGTTTCTAGGTTGAAAATCATGTTTATACATAGATTTGACCATGGCACCCCAAATGTTTTCTATCGGGTTCAAATCGGGACTCTTCGAAGCCCAGGGAAGAACTGCTATGTTATTTTCTTGGAGAAAATTGTGTTCAATGCGCGCTGTGTGTATTGGAGCATTATCATGCTGAAATGTGTAATTTTGACCGTATACAGCGTTTACCGATGGTATCATCACTTCGTTTAGTATATTAACGTATACTGCTGCAGTTAGTCTTCCTTCGACGATTTGGCAAAGTCCTGGTCCTCTAGCGCTAATCCAGCCCCAAACATTTATGGAGAAACGCCCACTTTGGTTGCTTTTGTGGGTGTATCTCTCATCATACCGCATGCCGGAAGGCCTATACACCCGAATTCTCCCATTATTGCATGACTAAAAAGTTTTCTCGTCAGAAAATATAACTGTTTCCCATAAATTTATTTGATTAATATATTCATGTGCAAATTCTAACCTGCCCTGTTTATTTATTTCCGTTAAAAAATTTTTATTGGCAGCACAACGGCTTCGTATATCGGAATTTCGAACCCTGTCTCTAGCGGTATTTGCAGAACCTGGAAAATTCGTCTCTTCTTTTGCCTTGATTGCAGTTTCGAAGGGATGATCCCTTAGATAATTAACCAGTCTTCTATCATGATCATCAGTAGAAATTTTAGGGGGACCAGAACCTGCATTCCTAATAATAGTCCCATGTCTTGTTTTTTTTTTGTTTTGCCAATAGCACGGTATTCTTGCTTACTCCCAGTTCATCTGCAATATCCCTAATAGCAACACTATCTCGCAACCGACTATAAATAATTGCCTTTTGCTGGGGGGTTAATTGTGGCATATTTACAAATAATATATGATTGTATGTTTGACGAGTCAATCATAAAGTGACAATCTTTATTGACATGCAAATTTTCATGACATTTTACTGGTACCAGGCTTGATGTAAAATTATTCTAATAGTCTAGGAGAAAATAGAAAAATTTCCTGTCCCAGTTTTTTATCGGCGCGATGGTACCTATTACTTATATTATATAGGGTTTTCAAAAAGTACAATAATGTAATAAGGTGTAAGGGAAAACTACTTCTATTATTAATTTTTAAACAAAACTGCAAATAAAAAAAGTTGTTTTAAATCTTGTATGGGAGTACAAATACAAAATTTTTAAAACCCCTTTACGACTGGATCAACCATACATACTACCCCCTACACCTTTTGTTTAGGTATTAATGACGTAAATTACCTCTATAATCATACATGGAACTTTATTAGTATTTTACCTCATTTTAAATCTAAAATATTACGACATATCTAAGCAATTTTCTTTTAAAGTGATACAAAATACGTAAATAGTACTAGGAGATAAAAATTAGAGATCTTTATTACAGTAATGTTGTTAGAAAGGTAATTTTTGTGATACTAGGGGGGGGGGGGGGGGCTAAATAAATTATGAATAATTAGTCGTGAAGGTGTTTTTAAAAACAATAATATTTAATTCAACTTTTTTTATTTGTATTCCCAACAAGATTTGAAACACTTTTTAATTTGTCGTTTTGCCCCCTCCCCGAAAATATTTTCTGGTTCCGCCACTGATATTTTCTAATAATTTCTTTAGCTGAAATAAATTCATATTATACTTATATATATATTTAGTGAAATAAAAATAGCTCACTTAAACAAAAAGAAAATTCTTGGCAAGGTCTCGTGACATTGAAACTTAATTAATGCAGATATCGTTATGAAAAAGAAATTAAACATAAAAATTTGCTTAACGGTATGGGTCAGTCAAGGACCAAGTTTCCGTTTTTTAAACACGGCCAACCAGAATGTTATAATAACTTTTACAAATCGTGCTAGAGAAAAAGTTTACAAGTTGAGTATGTGTATTAATCATGATTAAATATATACCTATACAATCAATAAATATAATGTATATATAATGGATCGTATTAATAAAAATAAATATATTATATACTTTCACCCTAAAAATGCAAGTAGATATTTCGCTCGTAAGAATAGAAATATAGAAAGAGATACTCCTTCGAGTATTAACTCATATTTACCAGAATCATTTACTTAAATTCCGAAGTTAGATAATTTTGATTCTTACGGAATTAAGTAGAAATTCGCACTTTTTGTTTATGTTTAGAGTACATATGCAGAGTATAAACTCTTGTTTTATGTTCACCCATTGTCTCTCAAAGACACGCTTAGCAGTCGAGAGCACTAAGAACACACAAAAAAGTTATAAATGATTTATTATTTAAGTCACCCACCTCAATGTAATTAATCCTTTTAAATACATGCACCTTGTATGAAATATTCTATTCTATGAAGTATATATGATTTTTTAGACCCCTCTTCAACAAGGCCATCATAATGAGTGGAAACCTGTTTGAAACATCTGCCGTTCGATATCCTCAAGAGGATAAACCAATCATGGATCGCCTTGCCAAAGATTTTTCTTGCAACAGAAAACCCACTTCTAAACTCATTGACTGTCTCAGACGTATCGATGGTCCTCTTTTGGTTCAGCAAACTGCCAACGTCAATTGGAGACCTTTGATTGATAAAGATTTAAGTAACAGCACATCGCCGTTTTTACCAGAGCCCCCAAAGAATTTTTTTGAACGGGGGGAGTACGCAAAGATCCCCATCTTGACTGGATACACTAATATGGAGCAAGCATTAGAGTTTGGTGATTTTGATAATATAACATATTCCCAAGAAACTCTTCATCAGCTGTTCACAGAACTTATCAGTGGAGATATTCCTAATATGAATGACACTGATTCATCTTGTGTGTATAATTATGACCACATCGTCGATTCTGTTATGTTCTTTTATTCGCCGACGATACCTACTTACAATGCTGACACTTTTAGGAATATTACCATTAACTTCATGCTTGAGAAAACGTATGCTTCATCGACCGTTCTAATGGCATCGTATTTGAGTAAAGATCAGCCTACTTACGTTTATCGTTTTGATATGAAACCAAGTACTAAAAATGCAATTAAACATTTACCAGTGTGGGTTAAAGTACCTCATCTATTTGACCTAATTTACATCTGGGGAGTTCCCTATTGGAGACAGGAACAAGAATGGGATCCTCGGGATAAACGAATATCTGATACAGTTATGTCGTTTTGGACGAATTTTGCGAAGTCCTCCGATCCAACTCATAATACAATTTATCCAATCAAATGGGATACATTTTCAAAAGAGAAGCCAGGAATATTGATAATAGACAATAAGATAGATATGAGCAATCCTAGTAGTGTTAATTATAAAGCTTTTGAATTCTGGAATGACTATTATCCCAAAGTTGTAACAGTTGCAACTGAATGCTGCGGTCTATCTGATTCCGGTGCTTCCATTAATGTCAGTATATTCTTGCTTTTAGTAATATCTGTTCAAATATTTAATGAATTGTAAAAAAAAGTGGGTATAAAGTATTTTAGAACGATTATTACAGTACCTAGCATACATCTTTCAAGAATTATATAATTATCAAATGTAATCGTATTTTTTTAAGGAATTTTGAACTTGGTGTGCAATATAGCTGACCAATGCCATATAAGCTTCCATACCATATTTAGACATAGGGGAGACCGGGGCTGGTTGGCACATTTTTGAAATAATAATTTCTGCTAACATTATAATAAAACCAAGATCAATGTCATGGTCCCCTTACCATTGTTTATAGCTTCGACTAATAGATTGACATGAAAAACTTTTGACATATCAACTTTAAATGCCAAAAAAACACTAGATTCTTGACCGCATCACGTACGCCAACCTACCCCGCGTACGGTGTTGAATGGCGCAGTGTATGGGGCAGTTTGGCGCAAGAATAACAATTAAGCACAACAGTAATTAATTATAATACTTTTACTTTTTTAACAAAGACAACTTTTTTTAACAAGAAACAGAACAGAACAAAACAATACATTCAAAATATTTACATATCATCATCCGAATCGCAGTTTATGCATCGATAGAATAGTTGACTTTCTGGCGCAGCGCATGCTTCATGTGCCCACATGCTACAAGAAGTGCAACAGATCCATTTTTCCTTTGGTTTACTCTTTGAAAAATCACCCCCACACATCAAGCAGAAGCATTCATCGTCATCCTCTTCATCAATTTTAAGGTTTGTTTTCTTTATTCTGATTTTTCCCTTATTTGGCGATTTATTTTGAAGGTCGAATCAGCGTTTGTGAAGCAATATTAATATCTTTGGCTACCCTTCTTCTTGATTTTCCAAAAATTAAAACTTATTTGGCAGCTCTTATTATAACTTACTTGGAAGTTTGTCCATTTTGGGTTTTTCGTTGGTAGTTTCTCATTTTAAGAACCTTAAAAAGAAAAAATCATTTAATTTTTACATTGCAAATAGCAGCAGCATTGCAAATTTTTTGTGCCGACCTGCCCCAAGGCCATTTTCAAATTTTAAACATTTATAAAAATATCAACACTTACGACAATTAAAAAATCTTCTAGCGGCAAATAATAGCACACATGTCAGGTTTAAATTACTATATTTAACATAATATTGTTGCTACTTACCTATAAGATATCACAAAAACTGTAACTCGGTAGAAAATTACTAATATGGCTGAAAAATAGACGTTATAGGTACTCTTTCATGGACCAACGAAGATTAACGCGACCTTCGCGTTAAGTGGGCATAATCCTACACCACTAACGGCTTTAGAGTGACAAAACAGTCTTGCCAATGTTTCTGGAAAGTACTAAACGGAACAATGCGCCAACCAACCCGTGCGCCAACCAGCCCCGGTCTCCCCTACGTATACGGGGTGTTATTAAAATCGTTTATAATATTTTAAACCTGTACTTGTATTAAAATATTTTTAAAAAATTATAAATGGTGCTTTACGATATTAACTTACTCAATAAATAACTGATCAAATGCCTGGTTTAGAGATGTTAAACAAAATTTGTAATGTTTGATTTAAAAAAATGTTTTATTGAGTATATGGATATAACACAAACAGTCACCCTGTGTGTATGTATTGTATATTATTAACAGCAATTTATTCTAGAAATAATATATACTTATACAAAATGTGTATCACTTTAGGATGTATTAAATACAGGATAAGTATGAAGAAACATTTTTAGGGAATGTTAAAATAAATCCACTGCTTTATATAATTTTTTAATGTCCCCTCACCGAGATATCGTGACCAGTGGCGACGTCAGGGAGGCCAGGTTGGGCTAAGGGTGTTAAGAGGATTAATTTACGTATTTTATGTCCAGCAATTGGGTACTTTTTAATAACTGTTGCAAATAGTTTATTAAAAACGAATTTATCTCTCGAAACCCCTGTATTCTTTCGGATACGTATTCCATGCATGTACAAAACGCCAAAATTATTTCCAAGTGGGTATACGAGATGGTTTAAAAATTAATAAGAATAAAGTTAATCGCTTGGTTGGGGCTCAATATCTCGGCCAGGATACATTATAGAAAAAAAATTGTATATGAAACACAAGACTTATTCTCGCGTTCCCTACACGCTCTTGAAAGTTTGCGCCATACTTACAGGATACCCCTTATAAACATAATTTTAAATTTTTAAGATATTGAGCTACTAAATATTTTAGTGTAAAAATGTGTATTGTCTTTATCTGTCTTAATACCTGTAAAATTTGTAGGTAGTACCAATTTTCCTATTTATTACAGTATAAAAATAAACATTTGTACCCATAAACAATAATATGGTTTTATTTATTAATTATTTATCATAGTATACTTAATTATGAAATATGAATTGAGTTTTTCCATCATCACCCAGAAAACATATTATGTTCATACCAATAATAGTTTTTCAATTACAGTATTTAATAAAAATTTAACAGATATAAAGTATAAGATTGCCGGTAAAAACAAACAATAATTGTATCAAAAGTATAACTAATTTATATAATAGTAATGTAATTTGATTAAATTACATATTGTTTTAAGCAAATTAATATATATTGTCCAATCATTAACTAGGAAATATTAAAATAAATTTAATTTATTTTATTTCAATGGTACCTACCTACTTATGTTTAATTTAATCATAGAAAAGGTACACACAATTCTTTACCGAGGGATGAAGGACATATTTCTCTTTTGGCTGCCGTAGCGTCACGTCGCTGCCTTGTCTCCTATAGTGTTTATCTATGCGTTGTTGCTTTGTTTACTTTGTAAGAATAAGCGAGCTCTATTTTGAACGGCAGTAGTTCTGGACTCGAATCAATACGTTTCCACTGGTAAGCATCTCCAGTCGTCTTCAGGTGAATCCCTAGTCCATCAGGCCCCTGTAATGCGTCAGTTTATTAACCACACGATTAGGGAGAAGTCTATGTCGTTGGCAATACCGCCTGTATACTAGGCTTTTCAGTTTTTAGGATGTGACGTTTTTAACAAGCGATGTGACGACATCGTTGTGTGCAAAGAATGATTAGACTGGTTTGGCCACACTTGCCAGACTTTATCATTTTCTTTGGACATATTTTTTTTTTTTAATTTTAGTACATTTCCACTGATCACTATATTTAGTGTACTGGCATTGAGATTACAGAAAGCCTGCAAGACAACTTGCAGATGCAAACAAATATACTATTTTGTCTAGTTATATCTATACATGGTGGGGACTTTATGTGGAACAAATTGGCTAGAAGTTTTGGAAAAAATATTTTTAAAAAATGGAACACAACACGTCGATTGAAATTTTGTATGAGCTACGTTTTGGCACCAAAAAATGTTGTCTTTATTTATCCCCTGTTTAAGGTGAATCATATATTTTCCTAAGTTTCTAGAGAATTTATTCCAGTTAAAGCCCCCACTCTGTATAAAAAAATATAGGTAACATTCTAAATAACTTGCAGCTGCAAGTCTCTGTAATGTCTGCAAAAATACTTTCCAGGCGCACTTAATTTCTGATACGCTTATAAGTAGGTACACCAAAAATAAAATTGTTTAAAATGCTATGTCTCCAAGAGAGCTGGGGTCTACATTGTGTTAGGTGTATGGAAAATAAACTATTTTTCTTATGATTTGACAACACTGTGGAAGAAATATTAAAATGTCAAAAAAGGAAGAAGAGTTTGACGTTCCAATTTTGACTTGACGTTTCTAACATTTCACCCACGAACAAAAACCGTAAACGTCAACATTTGATAATAATTTAGATATGTGCTTTGAAAAAAATGAATCGTAGTGAAGGATTTGTGAAAAGGCGAAATGTAACGCGAGAAAATACTGAAGGACTATCGAAAGAAGAAAGTGATGAGAGAAAACCCAGCCGCGAAGAAGAAGTAGAGGATGGAGATTCCAAGGAAACTAGACTAACATTAATGGAAGAAGTTTTACTTCTGGGTTTGAAGGATAAGGAAGGCTACACCTCATTCTGGAATGATTGTATTTCTAGCGGACTAAGGGGATGTATCCTTATAGAACTAGGTTTAAGAGGAAGGGTAGAACTTGAAAGAAATGGTATGCGAAGAAGGAGCCTCCTGGCACGAAAGCTCATTGTCAAGAGTGATAACCCAGTGGGTGACGTCCTACTGGATGAAGCATTAAAACATCTTAAAGAAACAGATCCTCCTGAAAGTGTCCAGAGCTGGATTGAATACCTAAGTGGAGAGACGTGGAACCCCCTAAAATTACGTTATCAGCTGAAAAATGTGAGAGAAAGGTTAGCCAAGAACTTAGTAGAAAAAGGTGTTCTTACAACTGAAAAACAAAATTTTTTGTTCTTTGATATGACTACACATCCATTAACAGACAATGTAACAAAGACACGTCTAATAAAAAAAATTCAAGAAGCTGTTCTAACTAAATGGGTCAATAATCCTCATCACATGGATAGAAGGATGCTGGCATTAATTTTCCTTGCTCATGCTAGTGATGTTTTGGAGAATGCCTTTGCCCCCCTTAACGATGATGACTATGAACTAGCCACAAAAAGAGTAAGAAAACTTCTCGATTTAAATTTTGAGGAAGAAGCCAATAAACCTAATACTTGTGAGGTCCTATGGGCTGTATTTGCCGCTTTTACAAAGTAACATGGGAAATTTTTATTGTAATTAACTTAGGTGATCTACCTAACTACTTATAAAATCTTTTGTAAATTAATTCCTGTTCATCTGATATTTTATTACAATTTGCAAAAACCTTGCCAAATTCATTATAAATTAAAAACACATAAAGGTCATTGTCACCAAAGATATTATCTAAATAAAGATTGCCTTAATATGTTAATACAATTTATATTTGTAGGTATTGACTATGTTTTGAGATAGTGTTTTGCTTAAAATTTATTATGTGTTTTGCAAATTGTTTTAGAAACATCAAAAAAAAATTCAGAGAATGGGATTGTGCTTATGTTAATGGTAATTTTATTTTTATCAGTTGTCTGGCAAAATTTTATGACTTGAAATCAACACAAATATTTCAGTGTAACTTGTGGTCTCTGTTAATATTTCTTACTTGAAAAACTTTTTGCAGTGGAATTATTTTAAACAGTAAGAAACCCTCTGTTAGATATCATACAGATTATTTGTTATTTCTTATGAATCATTATTTTTTATTGTAAATAAAATATATTTTTTATTTAAATGTTGCAAGCATATTGATCCACTGTCGATTATTCTACAAGGACATCTATAAAAAATTCAAATATGCTTATTAAAATACCTTTGAAATATTTATTAAAGTTACGAGGTTTAAATAAGCGATGTAAGAACTAACAAGTTTACCTAACTTATTTTTTTGTTTTATTCATATCATTCCAAATTTTTTCATTTCAAAACTTCTGTATGAACTTTATCAATTCCACACTTTTCTGTCAGTCATGAAATTTTTTTGGGCTTAACTGGTACACTTTTGAGTAGTAAAAGTGACTCCATTCAAAAAAGTTTCCTAAAGGTTCATTTTATGTTACACTGTGATAATAAAACTGAATTAAAGCGCATTAGGGTTATATTGAAAAGGGTCACTATTATATATTATATTTTTCATTCAGTCTTAATTAAATATATTAGAACTGCCGATTGATGATTTAGAAATTCTTCAGTAAGAATTTCATTTATTGTTTAGAAAACACTATTATATTGTTAGTATTAATAAGAATTTTTATGTTTAAAATAATTAAGTGTATGTCATATACGAAAAATAAATGTTTTAAAAGTCCATTATATTTTATTATCCATTCAATTTATTTATAATTTATCTATCTAACAGTAAAAGAAAATATGTACAAGCTGAAATTTATTTACAGTGATATACAAATTAATTACTATTATTATTATTATTATGCTATGGCTAGGTTGATTTAAATATTGCTATCCTTCCAGTTTTGCTTCTTCTTTAAATATTTTATTAAGTCTTTCCTTACGCTCCAATGAAAGCTCATAATTCCTTTTTCTTCTGGCCAGTCTTTCACTTTTTAGGCACGTTCTCATCTCATCATATTCAGGGTTGCATTTTCCAACCCATTTTGTTATGGAATGCTAAAAAATAAAGTAAGTAATAGGTTTCTATTCAAATACAAAAAAAAGATCTTAACCCTGTTTAAAGTTTTAATATAGGTACCTATATAATTAAGGATATTCTAAAAATTCTTCCACCATTAGGTGTACCTAAACCTAATGTTGGGACAATATATGGTCAGTATAATGCTGTACATTTAGTTAAAAGTGTAAAGCTGCTAAATACATTGTATAATAAACCATTAAGTGTGGCAAAGCAGTTCAAATACTTAATTTGGTTCTTTAACTTGTGATATAAATATTTAAGTTTGTTACAGTTTACTTCAGGCTACTTTTTCAATAAAGTGAAAAGGATAAGAAATATTGATCAAAAAATTTAATGGCGAATACTTCACTAGCACTTTTTACATTATTGCAAGTGTTAAGGCCTTTTTAAATTAGGTGCAATGTCAAGCGAAATTGTCATGCACTTTGATGACATTTTATTCAGCTGATGCAATTTTTCTCATTCAAAACGACGATTTTTCACTTGCAATTGCACCTAATATAACAAGGCCTTAAGTAAATGGGAAAACTTGCATCAGCTGATTAAAATGTCATCAAAGCAGTAGGTAACTAGTTGAACTTGCACCAAACGTAAAAAGACCTTTAAAAAACTAAATGTGAAACACTAAAATAAGTAATGGTCTACATAATTTTTTATAGGGGTGCAGGAGTACTAGCCATGTTCTTCAAAATAAATGGAATTAAGTTTGGCTATGGGGTGCAAGTAACTTTTTTTCTAGTAGGGTACATTTAAGGAGTTAAAATATTTATAGGAATACACTTTTATTAGAAGTGATTAAGAAGTTTAGTTGCTTGGAAGCAAAACAGAACATAGCACCATCGCATGGGCCATTTTACATAGTAATGTCTTAAAATATGGACTGCTTGGCAGACCTCATAATGATTTGGTACTTACATCAATTCGGCATTGTCTTAATAGGTTTATTATTCGATTACATTCGTCAGTGTGCAGATGTGGAGACAAATCTGTATGCATAATCTAAAAATTAATTAATCACTTTAGTGTTAGTTAACTTTTCTTTTCTTCCAGAAAATAAACATGAGCACAAATTAAGCGACTATGAATGAACATAAAAGCAGAGAACTTCTCTGCATAAAAGGCAGATAGAATAGGTTATGTGCCTTTGTTTATTCAAGTTAGCTTCATTTCAATGGTCAATTTTACAGTCCATAAAAAAGTTATGTAATTTTTTTATTCCTTGCTCCCTTCATACTCTTTATACCCACAAAAAAAGTTTAGACTACCTTTGCCATAAGATAAATATTACTTAGATAACTTACTTCTACCTAGAAAAGGTCCAATCCGGCAAACACATAAACACTGTAAACACAACGAATCAAGAAAAAGTAAACAGAACAGAAACCAGAAACGAAAATGTGCTAAAAAGAAGTGAGGCGACAGGGAAAGAGATAGTGGCACATAATATGTCGCTATATTCTGTGGTAAGGACGAAAGACTACATAACTAATTATAAGATTTGCCACTACTCAGTAATGGAGGGCGCTTGTAGGTATGATGGTTGGCAGGATCTGATTTAAAATATAGTTAATATTATTATTGGATTCTATATTTGAAAGGTGGAAGTCTTTGAGACCCTTATCTTTTACAGATATGAAGAAAAAATATTCTTCTACTTTAAAGAACGAATTAAAGTAATTTTAATAAAATTTCGTTTTTTATTTTCAAACAGTTACTTTCATAGTCAGCCATATGCAATCAGATATACTTCGGCAGAGTATATTGGGTTGCGGTGAAGTATTGAGTTTTTCCCCTACCGCAGAAAATTCTGAAGCTTAAGCAAAATTACCGAAAGAAAAATATTCATGACGTTAGTGACAGTCAAACAGCTGTGCGTTGCAAATGCGCGAAGTTTCTGTGTCTGTGGCATCCTGAAATATTGTTTTTTTTACTTTAACAGGACAATGTTTCAATTTATAGCTGTGATTTCAAACGAGTTGTGATAATAAGAAATTAGAAGAAAATCATAGTTTCATTAAAGATTTCAAGAATGGTTCAATGAAGCGTTGACCCTCGTAAGTAAATCCGATAGGCCAAAGAAGTCCTCAATTTCTTTGTTTTTTTTACAAGGGCATTTTTCAGATTGCTTTATTGCTTATTTTTGTAGTGTTTGATTAAAAGCTCTTAATTGTAAATTAATTGCTGAGATACGTTCTAACATAAAGAAATCATTGCAGTTATTAGTCAATATCATTTGCCCTTCTCTTTTATAGGAGTGCGATTATACTATGTATAGGCGCTGCAATCTTGGTCATATTATGGAATATGTGTTTTTAGAACGTATATAAGCTCCCGCAAAAGGTATTCTATTTTTGAATAACAGAAATCAATCGAATTACGTAAAATGGTTAGTGATTACAGAATTATTGCGCTAAAATAAAATGCGCTATAATATACCAATACTATATACACATTTTTACAAACAAAATTGAGTTTTCTAATTAAGAGAGAAAAATGAAAATAATACTATGTACATAAGATATATTGTATATACTAAGTATATTTTTATAAGTTTAATGTATAAAGCAACCAAAAAATAGCGATTAAATGAATAGTTGGCTTAAAAAAATTAATTTATAAAATTTTATTGAATGCATTCCTACCTATATTTTCAAAAAATGGTCTCGTAATAACCTTGAAGAACATTTTTTTTACTCAGTTGTATTAAAAATAGATTACTTGAATTCGTTTTTTACCGTTTTGTGAATAAAGTTATTTATTTTATATGACGTGGTTGACTATGAATTTTTACTGACATAATAATGATACGGAGATACCTAAATAGTCTATTTATAGTCGATATTTATATATATGTATGTAGGTATACCTATATATCCAAAAAGAGAGCCAAAAAGTTTATTTTAAACACTAAAGTACCTCTGCACAGTTAAGCATCATCTGTTTATCTGTAGGAGACATTTGAAAATTACCGAAAACTACGTGCTGCCATATGTTTTGAATTGCATTTGTTTATTTTATTTCGCTTGACAGAGTAAACAAACTGTTCTTCATTTGCGGTACCTACAGGGACGGCCTGCTTTAACGGTATGTTTAAAATAAATTAAGATTGGAATTAAAATCAGTTTACCAGAAATACCGGCAAAAAAATAAATAGGTATATACTTACTACAAAACC
This sequence comes from Polydrusus cervinus, assembly GCA_935413205.1. Taxonomy (NCBI): domain Eukaryota; kingdom Metazoa; phylum Arthropoda; class Insecta; order Coleoptera; family Curculionidae; genus Polydrusus; species Polydrusus cervinus. Next base: position 22,522,000 of record OW284520.1, on the reverse strand, counting down.
TATCTGCTACTAACTATAAACGTGTTTTGTTTTTCCTATTTTTGTGTCTCAATCGCGGCTAAACTGTTTTACTGATTCAAATGAAAATCCACATGCATATTATATAACCCGTTTTTTAGCTTTACATTTTTTAAATGTCTGTAGTAACACATATATCGGCTCATTTATTTATCATAATATACACATTGATTCCTAAGTTGATACTTCTTTTTTAGCTGTGTATAGAATGCATTAAAATAAACAACATTTTCAAATACCTTTTTCAAAAAACTTTAAAAATAAAATACTTACATTCATTTATTACCGTATGGATCAAATACGGTCCTGCCTAAGTTGCCCGTTGAATACCATTAAGAACACTTCTGGGTGTAGGATGAGCCCAGCCCGCAAGGTAAAGCGTTCTGCGTATAATCTCGAAGCAGCAGCCGCACTTTGAATACACTCACCGTAAATTAGTACCATATCTACTAGTTCATTGTTTTCAAATTTTACCATTTTCACGTGTAACCAATTTTAAAAAAAAATTAACTTTCTTCAGAAAAATACGCCGCAGCGGATTGCCACATTAATAAACTGACCACCTACCCTTAAATTGCATGACTAATAAGACAAAACAACATAAAGCATAGATAAACGGTAGGTATTTGAAAATGTTGTTTATTTTAATGCCTTCTATACACAGCTAAAAAAGAAGTATCAACTTAGGAATCACCTCATACCTATTTCGTCAAAATAAATTTTCAAACTTTAGCAGAAACCTTACTTATGTCCTCTGAAATAACGTAAAGGCTACCTTTAAAGAGCTTAGCGATATTCATCAGGATAAGGGCCTGTTTTAGGTTAAAGGGGGCCCTATAGACTCGTTCCGCAATCTGGGGCTCCTAATCATGGGGCCCATAGAGCCAATTTTATGCGGGGAAGGTAACCAGTAAAAAAAATTTCTATCATTTCGTGCCTTCTAAAAAAATCCTCAGGATCCAAGGGGACACCTCCCCCCCCCCCCCATATGGGCGCCGTTGCCCCTCACAACTTCATAGTGTTTTTTTCTTAATAAGTTACACAATCATAATTTATTATGCTTCAATGATATAACGAGATTAAATTAGTTTACTACAAAAACAATAATAATTCGTATTTATTAACACCGTCGTCGAGGCGTGTGATTGAACGAATACCTGCAAGTGTACGTCGCGTCGGTGGGGGCTTCTTTATAGTTCTCGGAAAAGAATAACCTTAATAGGTATTTCTTAAAATATATCGGGTGACAACGAAATTTTGCACTGTGGCAACATTTACATTATTTAGACACCATTTAACTAACTAACTGTTTAAGAAGCTCTTTGTAATTTTGTTGCTTTTTACAAATGCTTATTACTTTACACTTATGTACTTGTTTTAGAAAAATATTCATTTCACTTATAATATAGGTGTGGATTTAAATCAATAACAACGTAATTCTATATCCAGTAAATTTTTGAAAATATTCATTTAGATCGACTCAAAAACTTAGTGATCTTATTATAAAAATACGTTTTTTTTTTCACGCTGTGCCAATGTAACTTATATTTAGTTCCAAGAAAATAACGTTTCTTTTACATTTATCTCAGACACACAGACCAGTTAGGTAAATGGGTGGCCTTGTGAACTTCAATTGTTCTTCATGTAGGTTGACTCGATTGGCGACCTTTTAGAAAAAAATCTGCACTTAATAAGATCTACGATCAACACTCAAACGTAAATCATTGCACAAAATATGTTAAATATTTTATAAATTCATTAATTTCGCTTGGGCACAGTTTAGTGCTTTTATCACACGAAATATCTATAAGTATATATTATTTGGCGTAGATTATAGGTTACTTTCCACTCTGTTTCGTTGGGTATTATGAAATTTGGTTCTTATTTTGTCATAAAAGTATGTTTCCGCGTTTTTAAGTTTTGAACACCCAAGTGCAATCATGATTTGAGGCTAGCAATAAATTTAAATAAATATTTGATATACCTACTTTCTCTAATTTTGGTTAATTCAGGGCTGGCTTCAATATTTTGATCAATAAGCTCTAGTTAAAAATAAAATATCTTTTGTATTAAATGAATAATAACTTATACAAATAAAGGGTGGCCGTTTAATGTGGCAAAGTTCAATAGCTCCGTTACTCTTTTAAGGCCTTTTTACATTGGGTGCAATTGCAAGAAAAAATTGCCTAAAAGCATGCGCTTTGTCGACGTTTTAAACAGCTGATGCATGTTTTAAATGGGAAAACGTGCATCAGCTGATTAAAACGTCGTCGAAACGCAAGCGTCCAGGCCATTTTTCTTGCAATTGCACCCAATGTAAAAAGGCCTTTAAATACATCAAAAGTGTTAATATAAAAATGAAAGGGCAGTAAGTGAGGAACGTGATAACGTAAAATTATACTTAACTTTATAGGGTGGCTCAAAAAGCGCCACAAGAAAAATGTAGTTTTTTTTAAATGGAACAACTATATATTATTTGTTCAGTTTTAAATTATACTTATAATTCTAGGTACACCCATTTTATATAACACGCTACATGTCTAAATTCTATTGTTTCTAAGATATTGACATTTTTTATCACACTTTGACAGGCTGCTGCGTGGAAAGGGGGACAAAAACGGTTTTCACGCCCCTATCTTAGTTTTTTATATTCTACCCAAAAATACAAACTTTCAGTTTAACGGTTAAACCTGTAAAACCGGTTTCTTTAGGTTAAACCGTAAAAACTAAAGTTGGTATTTTTGGGTAGAAAATAAAAAGTTAAGGTAAAACAGTGGAAACCGTTATTCTTTAAGATGCACCATTTGGACGCAGCAGCCTGTCAACTGGCATAAATGTCATTTTTTAAATGTCAATATCTTAAAAACAATTGAATTTAGACGTAGTCGAGGTATTAATATGTGTAGAATTCTAAGTATAACTCAAAAATGTACATCCATTTCATTAAAAAAAGTAAATCTTTTCTTATTGCGCGGTTTTGCCATAGAGTCAAAAATAATTTTACGTTATAACTTACTTACTGCCCTTTAACTTTTATATTAACGTTTTTGTTGCATTTCAAATAGTAAGTAACGGAGCTATTGTAATTTGCCATACTAAACGGCCACCCTGTATGTAGATGAGGAATGCAAAACATATGCATTTAATTTTGTAGTTACAATGTAAATCAAATGCAATATAGGCAGTCGTTAAAAACGAAGTATCTTTTAAACTTGAGATGAACATCAGCCTGTGTGCTAAAATGTACGAAGTTTTATGGGAAAATGGCAACTGGTAACCAGCAGCCGCATAACCTTTTGTGAAAAGTGCAATTGAAAATATCAAACACCAAATCAAAATAAGACTTTAAACATAAAACTTGAATTGGAAAATGCCGGCGTACAGACACGTTTAAAATTGAAAAAGTTTTATGCCTCCGCTGGGATTCGAACCCAGAACCTCTCGATTAGACCTCAAGCGCGCTGCCAATTGCGCTACGGGGGACCTGATATTCTCGCACCAACTTCGGTCATATAACTTATTCAATTTTATGTTAGTAGTAATAGTCTGGAATCTCCTGTGATTCGCAGACCGGGGAGGGTGTTATAAGGGGAAAGGGAACTCACTCACTACTACTGAATATTAAGATCTATTTTTCTTTTATCCGTACATCGACGACATATAGCGTAATTAGCCGGAATCAGAAATAGATCTCTGAACAGTGACATCTAGCCGTAAATAGTTTAAAGTAGTTAAGTTGGCGTCTGTAAATAATTTTTAAATTGAAAAATGTTTTTGCCGGCATACAGACACGATTAAAATTGAAAAAGTTTTATGCCTCCGCTGGGATTCGAACCCAGAACCTCTGGATTAGACCTCAAGCGCGCTGCCAATTGCGCTACGGGGGACCTGATATGTCGTCGATGTACGGATAAAAGAAAAATAGATCTTAATGTTCAGTGGTAGTGAGTGAGTTCCCTTTCCCCTTATAACACCCTCTCCGGTCTGTGAATCACAGGAGATTCCAGACTATTACTACTAACATAAAATTGAATAAGCTATATGACTAACGTGACCATACGTCCCGTTTTGAACGGGACAGTCCCGTTATTTGACACTCAGTCCCGTTGTCCCCAAAAAAAGCTTCGGGACGCCAAAACGTCCCGTTTTCGGGAAGTGGGCGAAGTCGGTATATATAAAAGTCAATTATTGCAAGTATCAGTTCTTAAAGCGATGTTGATTATGAAGGTGAATGTGAATAAAACCTGTCAAGAATACTATTCTTTTTCAAATTCGTCACCCAATATATTTAAAAAAGTCTTCATCTGAGAAATACCAAACTTAATTAAGCCGCCTATTATAATGATGCTTAAAAATAAATTTTGTTGTGCTTTACTTTAACAAACCAAACAGATTTTGCAGGTTCCCGTTTTGAGGATAAAAATAAATGGTCACGTTATATATGACCCAAGTTGGTAAGAGAATCCCCCGTAGCGCAATTGGATCTAATCGAGAGGTTCTGGGTTTGAATTCCAGCGGAGGCATAAAAGTTTTTCAATTTTAATCGTGTCTGTACGCCGGCAAAAACATTTTTCAATTTAAAAATTATTTACAGACGCCAATATAACTACATAAAACTTGAAGATAAAAACTAAAGGGAACATGGGTCGTTGAATTAATAATAATTAACCTTAAAAGTTGAGTTCTTAAATAAAATAAAAAATTAAATTATAGGCTGGAAAAGAATGAAATTATATTCTGTACAGATCTATACAAAAATTAAAAGATATGCTTTAAAAAATATCAGTAAAACAAAACGTTCGAAAGCTTTGCGAAAACTGACAAGGGAGACCTTGAAGCACCAACTTGCGACGAACAAATTACGGCGGCTCCCTGGGGCGGCCTAATCAAGGGGGTGGCTGCCACACCGAAGGCCGCTGTCACTACAACTTTTTTGCTGACATGCATTTTTAGAAAGGATGGTTTAAGAAGGAAGGAGGCGTTTATAAGAACAAAGTGAAGATATATTTTTGCTTTAATATTCTGCTTCTTTTTAACCTCTTTATATTATATCTATATAGGGTGTTTCATGGTTGATTGTTAGACGTTTATGGAAAACGGATGATACGTTTTCTTTAAAAATTTGGTTGCTTAGATAAACAACCATGGTCTATCGTTTTAAAATATTTTCAGAAATGCGGCGTTGCCGTTTCTGCCCGAAACAGGTGACAACTTCGTTATTTTAAATTGAACACCCTATATATTTTATTATTTTCAAATTCCCTATAGTATAATTCTACGTATATTTTGTATACAATGTCATATGTCTAAATTCAATTTTTTTTTAGATATTCACGTTTAAAATATGGTATTTTCAGACTTTAACAGCCTCTAGTAGCACTGGAGAAAGAGAGAAAAATAGTTTTCACCTCCCTATCTCAGTTTTTTATTCTCTATCCAAAAGTTACAACTTCACAACAACAACAAATTTGGTTTTAAAAACCCATATTTTCATCAAAATTCAATCAATCCGTTCAATTTTAAGTTTTAATTGTGTAGACTGTCACTTGGACCATTAAGTACAATGGGCTTGACTTCACTTTATGTCTTTTTATACAGGGTGATGGTTATGTAAAAATTGCTGATTTTAAAATTGCTGTTTCCAAAATAAAGCCATGAAAATTAATTTTTATTATTTGGTTGGTTACAGCTTTATGTTAGGTACTTACTGTACCCATTACAGCGCAGTGCCGTTGTGTCAATTTCAAAAAATAATTAAATTTCGAAAATTATAATGTTGCCAATTATGCCGGTATGAAACCCAATCTCCCCTTCGTTTTCGAGGATGGAAAATACGGAAAACTGTTAGTTACAGCTTTGTGTTATATACTTACTGTTCCCATTACAGCGCAGTACCGTTCGCGTCAATTAAAAAAAAATAATTTCCAAAATAGAAAATATTTTATGTAATTATCAATATTTTGAATTTAAATTAAAAAAATTAAAATTTTTTACATTGACACGAACGGCACTGAGCTATAATGGGTATAATAGGTACCTAAGATAAAGCTGTATTCAACCCAAAACCAGGGAAAAGTGGGTTTAAATAATATAACGATTTTTGAAATGATTTTTTTTATTGACACAAATGGCATTTTCCAATTTAAACCTTCTCCCCTCCGCCACGTACCAGCACCGTAACACCTGGCCCGGGCCCTCTCCTCCGTCCTCCGTTACAATTATGTCACTTAACGCGTGGTTTTATTGTGAAAAGTTTTGTACTTATATTTATTCATGCACTAATTTAATCCTTGATGCCTTTTTAATCAGCTGGTACAATTTTTTTCAAAACGACCATTTACTTGCAATGGCACCTCATGTAAAAAGGCCAAAAGACAGCTTCAAAGAACAACCCGGCTTCCTGTTCATAATAAAAATAAACATAAATTAAAGAAAACAAAAAAAATCAATCAGCTCTCCTAACAACAACATATTTTTCGATATCAAAATTTCCACCTACCTCAATTCTTTAGTCAGAAAACCGTATCAATTTTTTTCTGTTATGGTTATGTCTCCCGACAGAACAATGGAACATTAAACATAAGATATCTGTTATTATTTTTTTTTATGTATTACTGTGGTGAGATCGTTTAAAAGGTTTAACTGTAAATAATTATTTTCCCGTTATATGTACCGGGTGATTCATTAAGGGTGACGAGCGGCCATATCTCGGAAACTACTAGGCATAGAAATTCAGGAAAAAAAAATTATAACTAAAGTGGCCATGAGAAAATCCTGGAAATAATTTTTAAGTTCCGCATTTTGCCGCAAGAGGGCGTAATTGAAAAGTAAATGATAAAAGTTTACATATCTCCAAAAATTCCACATTAAGGTATATCTTTGATAACACCATTAAAAAGCTTGGACAATTATGCATCATTTTGGTCTTATGCTCATTGGCGTACCGACTTTAATAAGAGGGGGGGAAGCTGTTGAAAGTGTAATCAGTTAAATCACTAACTTATAAACGACTTATCCGATTTTAGCAAACTAAAGACTGTTTGGAAGAGAAATGTATGCACTTTCACCAATCGTATTTAGTTGTCCATAATAGTTCCCAAAAAAAAATGCTAGAGGGCGCGATTTGTAATAATAACACATTTTTTGATTTTACTCCGAAAAAATAAATCATACGGTATAATTATAATACCATAATTAAAAAGTAGATAAAATTTGCTAGAAAAAATATTAAAACCGCAGCTCGATATATCGCTTCGTTTCAGCGTTATCACGAATAGAATAATTTTTAAAATTTTAAATAAAGAATATTTTTTAGAAAAAAAGTGGGACGCCACTGATATTTTTCCATGTGGATATTATTTCGGATTAGCCTGGTTAATTTTGCATAAAAATGGTCTCTTGTCTTTTTCTCTTCAGGCACACCGTTCTTAATTAAAATAATTAAATTAAATTAGGGGTGGTAATTTCCAACAATTTTTATAAAACAAAATTTTTCATTATCAGTTAATAAAAATAATAAATAGTGGAGCTAAATCTTTTTCTTTGATTTTTTTCCGCATGGAAGTAGCTTTCCGACACCGTTATACCACAGTGGCGGCTCGCGGTTTTAAAAAATGGCGAAGAGCTAGGTATAGTGCGCGGGTACTTAAAAATACATTGACTTAAAGCCCGTGTAACAAAACGTCTCTTTTATCCTCATCTGTCAAACGACTGAACGGAGTTTCCAACAAATTACAAACTATGTCATTAATTGGGTTCATTTTTGAAACACACAACTAAGTATGTAGGTACGTAGGTCCTACACTACTGAATGAACTGAAAAATAAAAACAAAACTTTTTAATCACACAGTAAATAACGTAAAAACGATATCTATAACCGTAAGTTTCGCGAAACCTCAAAATAAATACTTTAAGGTTAGGCAAACCAATGCTAAAACAATGGTGCATACGACTCGTCACGTACACCATAGCAACGGTGAATATCAGTCATGTTGGGCATTTGGTCTTCAGTTGCTTTGAGCTAACTGACAAGGTCGGCTGGGGCGCGCCAAAATGCACGAGTGTTTATAATTATTATCCATCGGAGTTAACCGTGGCCCTATTATGCATAGCTACATTCGGATTAAATTTATTATTATTAATTCGAACATAATTATTTTTTAATGGTAGCTGTATTGGTACATTAATATTTAATATTGTCGAAAAACTTTTTTCCTGGTTTTATTTATTTTTTGGTGAAAAGCCTCTTCACCCACTTCACCTGACGAGCCGCAACTGTTATACCACCTTTCCATTGGTGAAAAAAACCTAATAATTGGCTTTGTGTTTTTGTAATTCGGTCCCAGAAGAACCGAAATCTAACACCGTAAATTTTAGTGCGGTGGGATCTGCTTAAGCTGAAATTATCTAATATACAAGTAATTATATTTCACGCTGGTAATAAGATAGTGGAAGCCAAAAGACCCCCAAGAAACCCATGAAGGAAAAGGGTAATGGCTACCCTACCTACAACTGAACGTGTTTCAATTTTATAAAAAGCAGATTTATTATTATATAGCCCAAAATATTCTATGACCTCGTATTCACATCCGAACTAAAAATCAATAGCCACGAAATATCTTGACTTAATTTAGAAAAAGATGGTATGTTCGTCTTTTAATATTGCGAAGCAGAGACGCGTTGTAGTTTTTATAAATTCATAAGAAACACTTTTTATCTTAATTGATTGGGATACTTTGTTTGTTAAATAGTTAAATAATAATGCTTCGTAAGCATAACTGAGAACACAATTATAAAAATTAAGTTACAATAGTAAGATATGCCTTATGCTAGTAAAAGGGAAATATCTAATACTTTTGAAAAGATTCCTAATACAGCAGCTACATTGTTAAAAAAAAGCAAATTTACATCTCTATAAATGTTTGGGAGTACAAGAACATACCTACTGAAGATGCTCCAAATTGAAGATACAAGTTTTGTGAAATTATGATAGACAACTCTCGAGACAACTACTTGTGTAATGAAGCAGTCTATTACAAGACCTTATTTTTTTCAAATGAAGGTCCATAATTCTTTGAGGATATTTACAATTTTTGGAAGAAACCCTAATCCCTGCGTTAGTTGCTTTATATTACGATCGGAAGACATCTGATTTACCTAATGTAAGTCTTTGGTTTCAGCAAGATGAAGGAGCACCAGCAAACTTGCATCGATATCTTGATGAAATGTTCCATTGTCGCGTCGCTGGACTGGTCGACGTGGTTAAAATGGCCGGTGAGGTTACCTGATTTAATTCCGCTCGACATTTTTTGTGGGGCTATATTCCAGAAAAAGTTTATAAAACTAAGCCAAAAAATCTTGATGTCTGTAAAATTCGTATAACATCAGCAATAAGGCAAATGTCCACGGAAGTAATAAATAACGTTCAATTAGTACTTGTTCATCGGTTAGGATATTGTAGAGCAGACAATGGACACCATATATGTTATTTAAAGTCGCAATTAAAAAGTGGCTGTGATGCTTTCTGTACAATATTGAGTTATTCAAATTTCTACAAAATCGTTCTGCTTAAACGTTTTGCTTTACCCAAGTAATCATTAAATGTTTTAGATTTCTGCACTTTTTTTTTATGCTTTTTTTCAGGGGAACAAATTGCTTTTGAATAAAGATAAAACAAGTATTGTCATTTTTAAAACTAAATTAAGTAAAAAAGAACGACCAGATATGGTAGAACTTGGTCAGAATCTTTTCTTAGGCATTCACATTGATGAATTTTTGGATTGGTCACACCATAGTGACTATCTAAGTAACAAATTAAATAAGGTATGGTACAGCTTACGTATCATAACAAAATATTTAAACGATATGGCAAAAAGAACTCTCTATTTTGCAAATTTTGAAGCCACAGCAAGGTTTGAAATTGTTTTTTGGGGAAGTAATTCAAAACTAGAAAAAAATTTTGTTATTCAGAATATTATATAAAATGTCCTATTTACAGTCATGTAGAGGCATTTTTAGATCAAAAAAAATGTTAACTATTTTTGCATTGTACATTTACGAAACCGTTTTATTTTTTTATAAAAACCAAGATAGGTTTAATACAATTATTTACCACAACTATAATACAAGAACGAGAGATATAAATTATCCAATACACAGATTAACATTGTCCGAAAAAAATCCATATTACATGTGTATTAGAATGTTTTATAAATTAAATGTTAGAATTAAAGACGCATCAAACGAACGCCTATTTAAGAAGAAACTCAAAAATTTTCTAATTGATTTAGAACCCTATAAGTTAAGCGATTACTTAGACACTTAAGATTTTGTGAATTGTAACTATTGTTGCTTTGTTTCTGTTTTTTTTACGACATTTCTTTTTACTTTGTTTATTACTTATTTGTATATTACAATGTAATTTTGAAATAAAGATTAAATAAATAAAATAAAAAATAAGTCTTGGGTCTGGATCCTCAATGAAGCTTTTGCTGTGGTGTAATCCATGTCTGTTGCTCCAGTGGATTTTGTGTTTACTTCTTTATTTATTTATTTATTTATTTATTTATTTACGGTATACACCATTAACAAAGGAAATAACAATGTATCTACATATACAATAGAGTAAAATCTAATAACACAATAGATTAAGGATAGATATTTTAGAATAATAACAATTAGTATGAGTCAGTTAATAAATTACTACGAATTTTTCTCTTAAGATCTAATTTAAACTTAGGATGAGTGGTATGAATATCGAGGGCATGCCTATCGAAGTTACGCTGCAGTCTGGTTAAAGGGCGAAACATGCCATAATTGGTAGAATGAAAAGGTAAACAGAAGAGATTTCTGCTGCGAGTATTGTGTCTGGTATTAAAATATAATTCAGATAGAAGATATTCACAATCAATGTCACCCCCAATAAGCTTAAATAAAAAACACATATCTGAAAGAAAACGTCTAGCTTGTAGAGAACATAGATTTATATTATTAAGAATAAGTTGATAGTCAATATGATAATTTTGGAAACGAATTTGCAGTTTGTGCGCACAAACACGCAGAAATCTCCTCTGCACACCCTCAATTGCCTGAATATGAACCTGATAATAAGGTGACCACAACACACTGGCATACTCCAGGCCGGATCTCACCATGGAGCAGTACAATAATTTAAAGGTCTCACATGAGAATTCCCTACAGTTCCTAGATACAAATCCAAGGTTTCTATACCCCGCACTTGTAATAGAATTAATATGGTTAACAAATGTGAGGGTTTTATCAAGTGTAACGCCAAGATCACGGATATTATCAACTTTATCTAAGACAACACCAGCTATATTATAATTACAATCAATAGGTTGACGGGATCTATAGAAGGATATACTGTGACATTTTTTAATATTCAGATCAAGACCATTCATCTGAGACCAACGGTAAAGGCCATCTACATCACTTTGAAGCAGATCACAGTCCTCACTGGAGTAAATTAATCTATAGATTTTAAGGTCATCGGCAAATAACAAGTATAGCGAGTATGTGATAAAATCACCAATGTCATTTATGAAAAGTATAAAAAATAAGGGCCCAATATGGGAACCTTGAGGTACACCAGAATGCACCGCAATCTCCTTAGATACATAATTATTTATTCTTACTCTCTGAACCCTTCCAGTGAGGAAACTGAGAATCCACCGAAGAATGCCCGAGCCAAAGCCCAAGGCCTCCAGCTTAGCTACAAGTAGTCGTACTGTGCACCTTGGTACTTCAAGTGCCGATTCTGGACCAATGAATGTATTTTCTGAGCTCTTCCTCGCAAGTTCATCGGCTTTTTCATTTCCTGTAATACCTTCGTGTCCTGGTACCCACTGCAGTATTACTTTGTTTACTTTTGCTAGGGCATCCAGTTTGACATTTCCATACCAGTCTCGAGGTTACCTTGTTGTATATTGGCGATCTAAGAGCTACTTGTCTATCAGCCTTCTTGACGCACCCGTGTATTTTTCAGTAATCTTAAACGTGAAAAAAAATTTCAAAAAATCGACATTTCCGAGCTTTTTCTGCCAAGGTAATTCATTTACCTGGAAAATCCATTATTTCAAACTCCGTCACTACCAGATAGTTACTATTCCTATTAAAATTTAATAGAGAGTGCAGCTAAAATAATAATAAAACAGGAACCTTTAGGCAGGCGCGGATCAAGGGGGAGGGGGGAAGGTAATTTCGCCCACTGAGCCTCACAAAATGAGTGTTTTTGAGCCTTGAAAAGTGTAGGGCCTATAAGGGGTCAGTATTTTTTTTAGAAGTCGCTTTTGGGATTAAGAAGATTTTTAGAGACGAGATAGAGTCATTTTTGTTCACCCCCACCCAGGCAAAATCCTGGATCCACCACTGGCTTTAGGTGTACCTACCATAACTTTTAATTTCCGTGCTAATTAACTTAAAAGCCTTTCTTATAGGTCGAAGTTTAAACACTAACACGTCAAATTGTGATATACTAAGTAAGTAATAATCATCAATGCTCGCTGGTGAGATGATAAGACTTTTAACCTCTGAACTTTGTAAAAACAAAAACATTTGTTCGTTTTGCGTTTATCTAGAGCTGACTTTATAATATTATTACACTGATAAACGGCTTTCTAGCTTGCGATATATAATGTTGGGATCTAAATTTTTTTGACATGGCTTCACCTCCTTCAATTAACAATTGTTCCAAATATTAAAGTAAAACCATCCAAATTAAGGTGGGCGTTAATTAATAAATATTGGTTCTTATTTAGAGTTTCGGGAACACAATTTTTATTACTTGTTTGCAAATTTTATCTCTTGAATACGCAACTATATTCAGGGTGGGGATTTTAAATGGAACGCTGCTTATAGCGGCTCTGGGAATAATATTTCTCTAAAATCCAAAAATACGTCCTCAACGATTTTTTATGGGCCTCGCTTTTGTCATGGAAAAAAATTGGGACCCCAACGAAAAGGCGCAGCCCTAATCAACTTATTTTCTAAATTAGAGGATACCCCTTGTGGCACCTCTTTGGAAAGCTTATCGAAAAAGGAATTTGTCCATATATTTTTTTCTCTGTCAAACTGTGTCAGAAATTTAATAAAAACCAATTTAGGGACAATTACATTAGCAATTTTATTTTAAAACTGTAATGTCACCATTGTTAAACTTAAACTTAAACTTATCTCTGGCCCAAATCCTTGCCTTCAACCCTTCCAGATTTCTAAGTCTGGTGACATATACCCTTCCTTTTAAATCGCCTCATAAATAAAAATCTAACGGTGTAATATCCGGAGATTTTGGCGGCCACTCTATAACGCCTCGCAGTGCTATCCACCTATTTGGAACTTCAAAGAATATTTCCTAATTATGGAACTCTAGACCAACGGATATTTTTCCAGCAGGTTGAAGCCCCTCCTTACTTTGCAAGAAATGTATGAGCATTATTAAATGTTACATATTCAAATACGTGGATAGGATTTCGAGGATTTATAGAGTGGCCGCCCAAATTTCAGGATATTACACCCTTAGATTTTGAGGCGATTTAAAAAGAAAGGTATATGGCAGCAAACCTAGAAATCTGGAAGAGTTAAAGGCAAGGATTCGGACAGAGATACGTTTAATCACGCCAGAAGTTTTGGAAAGAGTAAGGGAAGAGTTATACCATCGATTTGGTTTATGCTACCAGAATCATGGGTTCAACAATTGCTATGCTAAAAAAGTGACATTACAGTTTTAAAGTTATTGTTAATGTTATTACTGCTTAAATTAGTTTTTATTAAATTTATGACACATTGACAGAAAATATATAGACACATTCCTTTTTTGATAAGCTTTCCAAAATAGCGCCACAGTTGGTTAAGGCGGCGCCCCCTCCTTGGGGTCCCAATTTTTTTTTCATGACAAAAGCGGGGCCCATAAAAATCTTTGAGGACGTATTTTTGGATTTTAGAGAAATCTTATTCCCACTTACCCGCTATAAGCAACGTTTCATTTAAAATCCTCACCCTGTATACGTAAGGTTATTGGACTTATTATGTAGTATATAGTTTAAAACTGAACTGGGTCAAAAGATCTATAACTCTTTGGACTACAAAACTGAACGTTTTTAGTGAAAATCAATACCAAAAAAATAGTTAACAATTAAATTATTGGGGTTTAAAATATCTGTGTCATTTCATTACAATCAAAACAAGTGAGAAAAACGTGTTCACATGCAATGGTCAGTGAAGCAAAAATTGGTTTTCTAATAAGTTTTATAAAAGGAAGGTTAAGGTCATATTTTGTTTATTATTATTATGTGTTTTTACTAGATATACAATTAACTTTGTTGTAAAGAGGTTTCGACATTTCCATAAAAACGAATGACCACAGATTGCTACTAATAGCAATAAGAGACTTTAATGACCGAATTTCAAAGAATATTTGTTGTATTGCTTTTATAAGGTCCAGTAGATTTCTGCAAAGTTTGTAATGCTGAAGGTTGTCACCACATTGGATTCCTCCAAAGACTTTAAATATTCTTCAGGTTAGTGTTTCGCAGTTGTATATAATATGTAAGGCGGTTTCGTCTTCTTCGCCGCAAATACTGATAGGTATATTTTTTTGTTTCAAAGGTGTCTTTGCGATAAAGCAATACGTGATTTCCATTTTTATTATCCAATCGAATGAGACACTTAAAAAAATGTCCTTGTGTAAGCCACAATACAAATTTTGTTGCATAATATGTCGCACACATATTGGGAGTCTCTTTTAAACAATTTTATCACAAAAATGTTACTCATACCTAAACAATAATGACTCTTAAAATTACAAATAACCAAGGTTAACACCTGTTAGGTGTTAATCATTTTTACTTACCGATGAACAAACAATTTTGATAAAATTTCGCATATAAGTTAAATAAAAAAAAATGACAAACTCCTACGTATGTACATAATATGTGTAATAAATATACATATGCGAAATGTTTTATATATATATTTCTTTAATATCCGGTAGTCTTCATAGAGCACGGATACATCTTGAAATTCTCATCCTGTTTAATCAATCGGATGTAGCCCATTTCACAATTAATTGTATATTTTTTTTATTAACGATTTCATCCTTCATCGCCACGACAGGTAGGTAATATGAAAATAAAAAAATTTTTAATTGGGACATACAAATACCTACAGTTTTAAAATATTGATAAAAAAAATTGTGGTTCTTGTGTACCTAATGGATTTTCACATTTCATCTTTGAAATATTTTGAGAACTACTGAAAATATTTTCTTAAAACTTTGGGATTTTATAATTTTATTAAATAGATATTAATTATATGACCTCGTGAACTGGAATATTGGCGTTTTCCTATTACTTCCGGTTATACCGGAAGTAGCTGTCAACTTTCTTATTTTAAATATTTTTTGATTATTTTATTGTATTTTTGAATTTTACTAAAGATTTAAAACAAACCTTGACAATGACATTGGACTTTAACGGGCTATAGCATCATAACGGTGTATCTTAGACGAACACAGCTTCCACATTCCTTTTTTGATTTTAACCGAACATTCAAATGTTAACTCTAAGCTACTATATTCTTTTAAAAACCAAGTAACCCTGTTAACTTGGTTCTAATCATTTAAATATAGCGATAATAATTCATTCTTCCACTTTTTTTCGGTGTGCCCTCGATCGATTAAAGACGATGTTTCTTCACGGTATAACCTTCCCTACTGACATAAAAACATTAAACAACACGTTAATAAGCGTGGTCATGTTGAGAAACATTGTTATATATTTTTTTTAATATCCTGTAATTTCTTTCATAAAACTAATTATGTAATGAAAATATCAAAAGCCACAAAAATGTAATCACACAACACTTTAATGGATAAAACTCGTGGTGCAATAATAAATTGCTCGTAACTCTGGCTAAGTTTCTGTTTAATTTTTCAGTCTACTTTTAAATCAATATTGATATTCTCATTATCGAAGCTAAGGTTATAGAAAGCAGATTACCAGTGGCAGCGCCAGAAAAGTTACAATGGGTGGGACACACGCGGGTCCGATGTCCTTAGGGTGGGCACAGGGTTCCCCAATAAAAAGTGACTTAAAAAGAAAACGTGGCCCTGTGAACCTCCCCGGTCCAAAGTGACTTCTAAAAAAGTCCCCCTTCTGAAACCCCTCCCCAGTCCAAAGTGGCTTCTAATAAAAAACGCGTTTGGCGCTATTCTCCAATCAAAAATTACTACTTCTAAAAATTACTAACCCCCCTCCCAGAAACTTCAGTATTGGCCCCATTCATTTCTGGGTGAGATGATTCCCTGCGGAATCATCAAAAGATCAAAAGTAACATAGTATAGTAGTTCCAAGGATGCAGGAAATAAACAAAAGGTTACTCTTTTGTTTTGTCGTTTTCAACATGCAATTTTTGCGTTGACACAAAAATTACGGTAACATATTTAAACTGGGTCAAATAAGGTAGGTACTTAGTGAAAATTTTTAAATTTCTAGAGTTTCTAGAACTATTCTAAACGAAGATTGTCGGCGTACGAATTTTTTTTATATTTTCCAAGTTTCCTTAGACTCACTTTTTTCACTTGTAGCAAAGAGTAGGGGAGGGTCGGCTAATCGTGCGCGGCGGCTAATCATGCGCATGTCTTTATTTCCATAACCGGCGTATATAATTCGAAATCCATATTCAGGCGCCATCCCTTGCCAAGCCTGTGTACTATGACATATGAGTCAGATGGATCGCTTTACTTTACTTATCCAAAATAGTCACTTCGTTGTTTACGTATGTCGTGTACTAGTAGATGCTTCGAAAAAAATAAGCCGTAAGTATTTCCATTTTTACATTTTTTGATAATCGTGTGCGTTAATACATTGCTTAATGAGTCCTCTTGACACTGATATATATAATTTAGGCAAAAAAATGTTTTATATTGTTTTAAAGAATTTAAAACCGAATCTGCCACTTTCGGTTAATCGGGCGCAGTGCGCACGATTAGCCGCCATGCATTTAGCATTGTTAAGAATGCATTTAAATAACACAGCCACACAAAAAAGGGGTCAGGCCACGTTTACTATATGTTTTTACTGTCGCTAAATCCAAATCCGAGGTCCAAAAAAGTCAGCATGTCAAAGTTTCGGCATAACCTCAAAAGAACCCATAATTACAGTCTTAAATATCTAAGATTATAATATTTTGCATTTTTGCAGATGCTGAAATACCAACATAAAACAACAAAGGTACAATGGAATTCAGAAATCATGATTCAGGCTATAAGAATTAATAAGTATAATCTTAGCTTGAATAAATTATTTTATTCGTTTCCCTTTTCAATGCGCACGATTATCCTATCCATGCGCACCATTAGCCGCATACGTCGGGTAATTGTGCGCAGTGTCACTTTTTGAAATTTCGAATTTTAAAGTCACAATGTGCATTTTTATTTAAAGTTAATTACAGAATATTAAAGCCAAATCGTTAAAGAATCTTGATAGCGAACCTAGAAGTCCAATCTTTTGTCATTTCGGAAATATTACAATTTTGGCTTAGGTGCGCACCAATACCCGACTCTCCCCTACTCTAAAAGGTTTATAATGCATTTATTTTATGTTTTTTTAGGAAAAATGTATAGATCCATTTTAAGATTAAATGGTTAAATTAATGTTAAATGAATTTCTAATTGCTATAATCGTTTTTTGACCCATTGGCACCGTGCCTCGTACTGAATCCAATCGTATACGCATCAATAAATTACTGGCATTGGCTGAATTTATTTCTGGCAATTCCTGGCAATGCATTCCTCGGCCATTGTATTTTTATTGCTTGATAATTTATTACCTTATTTCTTATATTAAATCGAAAAATCAGCTTTGTTTTAAAATTTACCAGTTAAAGTGATCTAAATATACAGAGTGTTCAATAGAAAACGCATGTTTGGAAAACATATAGGCGTTTGTATTTTTAATAAAACAATTTATAGGAGAAGGTATGTTCTTGTCCTGCAGAAACTGTATGTTTTTTTATTAGATGAATACAAAACAATATATAATGCACAGTTTGCTTCTTTAAATGACCTACTTTCTCAGATACCATAGCGAGAAATACGCCCACAAATAAGATATAACAATTTGCACAAAATTAGATTTTTTTTAAAATGGGTTTTTATGGACACATTTTACAACCACATATTATCAAACGATCTTGTTAGAAAATAAGTCATGCTAGAACTGGTTTTCGACCTCCTATTATTTTTCTTTATATCAGTTTGCCCTACAAAATATTCCCACTTTATTTCAAGTAACGTTAAAGAACATTTTTAGGCTTCTCTTTTAAAAACATTGGGTCCTCTTGACGTTATAATAAACGGGCCGACGGTCCGATCGATCAGGTGGTCAAGATCTCACATTTTCTCCTTTTCTTTAATGACATGATGGACTGCTTTTCGCCAGTTCTTTGGTGTAACTTCCTTAATGGCTTCCTTTCACTTGCGCCCATATTAGTTCTATAGGATTTAGATCAAAATGATATGGCGGTGTACGCAGCATAGTTAGATACACTATAAAATAGTAGAATTTAGTGTCCGTTAAAATATATAAACAAAAGAAGCTTAGCGGCAAGCGGACAGAGTAGTGCGTCTATCTTTTGCATTTAAGTACACAGGGACTCCAAAGGTAATGGAATCCCTGGGGCACAGGTAGACAATGACAGGCTGTTTCGTTCTTGTTAGAACTCATCAGAAAGTCATAACCCGTAAGCGACCCCCAGTACAGCGAGCCTGTTCTTTCAAGGCGTTTTTAAGAAATAAAAACGCGATGAAAACCCAGTAACGCCATCATAAATATAAATAAATCTAAATAAATCAAGCACGGAACGGCCACTTCACCAGTATAGGAAACATTTTTTCGCTTCTCCATACATCTCCAGCTTTGTGGATTCAGATCTAGATCGCGCTGCAGTCAACCACTGGTTTTGCAGCATTTTTCCGTAAATGCTGTGTGTAAGTATAAATAAAATAATAGGATTTAGTGTCCGTTAAAATATATAAACAAAAGAAGCTTAGCGGCAAGCGGACAGAGTAGTGCGTCTATCTTTTGCATTTAAGTACACAGGGACTCCAAAGGTAATGGAATCCCTGGGGCACAGGTAGACAATGACAGGCTGTTTCGTTCTTGTTAGAACTCATCAGAAAGTCATAACCCGTAAGCGACCCCCAGTACAGCGAGCCTGTTCTTTCAAGGCGTTTTTAAGAAATAAAAACGCGATGAAAACCCAGTAACGCCATCATAAATATAAATAAATCTAAATAAATCAAGCACGGAACGGCCACTTCACCAGTATAGGAAACATTTTTTCGCTTCTCCATACATCTCCAGCTTTGTGGATTCAGATCTAGATCGCGCTGCAGTCAACCACTGGTTTTGCAGCATTATTCCGTAAATGCTGTGTGTAAGTATAAATAAAATAATAGGATTTAGTGTCCGTTAAAATATATAAACAAAAGAAGCTTAGCAGCAAGCGGACAGAGTAGAGGTTTTCATCGCGTTTTTATTTCTTAAAAACGCCTTGAAAGAACAGGCTCGCTGTACTGGGGGTCGCTTACGGGTTATGACTTTCTGATGAGTTCT
Source organism: Polydrusus cervinus (assembly GCA_935413205.1). Lineage (NCBI taxonomy): Eukaryota > Metazoa > Arthropoda > Insecta > Coleoptera > Curculionidae > Polydrusus > Polydrusus cervinus. Next base: position 22,502,350 of record OW284520.1, on the reverse strand, counting down.
AACAAGAACGAAACAGCCTGTCATTGTCTACCTGTGCCCCATGGATTCCATTATCTTTGGAGTCCCTGTGTACTTTAATGTAAAAGATAGACGCACTACTCTGTCCGCTTGCCGCTAAGCTTCTTTTGTTTATAGTTACACTATGTTTTTCAGCTATATCTTCCACGGCATATTTCATAAAACGATGTTTGTGTAAATTTGCTATAACTAATAGTCCCTTCTTTATCAAATTATATTCTTTTTTTTCTTTGGTTAGTTATCATAAATAATTGAATGCATAAATTTTACCTACGCCTATGGCCGACACCGAAATAGAGCCGAACTGGACGGAATTTCCCATTTTATTACTCTACACCTTTCAAAAATAGACTATAGCAGCAAATCAGTTTTGCCAATGAAGTATTTTGTCTTAAACTATTTGAAAAAGTACACTGTCGGGGCCCCTCTGAAAGTGGGGCCCTAGGCCCGAGTCTAACTGAGCTTATTGGAAAAACAGGCCCTGGTACTAGTTTACTACTACCACCAACAGTGTAGTACATTTAGCTTTACACAGGGTGAACCACTAGACGGAAAAATATTGTAGGCACCTACAAAACTATGGTCCATAAATAATTAACCATTAAGTTGATTGGGTTGGGAACCCCACGACACTGAATTTGTTTTTCATAATTTTCGAAATTAAAAATTATTCTTGTCTATAAACTAAACATAAATTTTCGATCGTAAAGGATACTAAGATACTAAGTAATCACATAATTGTTTAAACTTTTATGCATGATTGTTTAGTGACTCTCAGGTCGATTGTTCAGTTTATTTTAACTATAGACGACTATGAAAAGATAATGCACGAGATAAAAGTGCATACAAAAACGAATGTTTAGTTACTAGGCAGATTCTTCTTTTTAAATATCTCCCAATGAACGTTAGAATGACTAATACGCCATTGAGTTTTATAGGGGAGAGCCGTCTAAGATGGCGCAGAGGGAAAGATGGCGCACCCCAATAACTTGTCTGTTTAAAGTTTAAAGGCTTAAGAACTTTCTTTAAATGTTATTCGAATATTATGCCTTAACATAGATCTTATTTTTACTTCACAAAAATTAGGCGGTAAGTATGTTATTTTTCTTAATAAAAAAATATCTCATTGCACGCCTAATTATATATTAATTCCTTATGTTGTCATGTAACGTTTTTATATGAAAAATGGTAATAAGAAAAATAAATTGCTGTTAGGTAACTTAAACTCAAATATGATATTCCTGAACCACATTAACCTCAACCATCATGTAGCGGCCTCCAGCAAAAAAAATCATCTTCAACACATATTAGCGTTGAAGTGGTTTTACTAGTGCCAGCACCACGAAGAAAATGGTTCAGTAAAAGATTAGTCGTGCAAAGCAACATTCTGAAATATTGACGGCTACTCCTTTAAAAACAATGCTGGAGGAAAAAGAATTTAAAAAATCTAAGAAAATTCAAAAAATTGACCTTAAGGCTAAAAAGAAAGTTAAAAAAAACAAGTATTTATAGAAACCGACAGTGAAAGTGAAGAAGAAAGTTTGAGTGAAAAGGACCTGCGCGATAATGATGAATTAGACGATGTTGATGATGGAGAAGCTAAGAACTATTACAATTGTCGATAATTTGGCAAATCTGGAGAAATATGGTATCGATGTGTGTCGATTGGTCTCATAAAGCCTGCGGTGGTCAGTCCACTCCAAAAAATTATATCTGTGACTTTTGTAGACACTAAACTTATTTTATAATAATTATTAGTTTAATGTTGTGGGCTTTGATATTAATTAGTTTAATTTTGTGACAATTATTGAAGTTTAGGAACCTTAAACCACAATATATTTTTTAATTTTTCATACGACATAATAATGCTACTTTATGCGCCATCTTTCCCTACTATATGCGCCATCTTTCCCGCATAATAGGAAAAGATGGCGCAAAGATACATAACTGAAATATTTGCGCTTTTTCTTTTTTTTGTAAAGATTCATTAAATTTACATGATTATATCGTTAGTAAACATATAAAGCTACAATTTAACCCAATGAAATTATTGCGTGTCGGTATAATCTGTACGCAATACAGTATTTCGCTTAAGTGCACCATCTTCGACGCCTCTCCCGTAATATCGAAAGATTCGAATAACTTTTTTTTTTCGATCTTCATTTTTAAAGCGAGAAGCAGCTGACTATACTCGGACTGGGACCTTCTTTTTATAAATTGCAAGAAATGTCTACTGTAGTATGGACCATGATGATCATTATATATTTTTATTTTCAGCTTTCAGCATCGAAGTGCAACTACTCAAAAGGTTACAAAATGACCACTATTCTGTCAAGCAAATAACATCACAAACAGGAAAATGATTGGAACTGGCGAAAAAACGGGGGTCACCCCCAGCACTGGCACTGTAGATGGCGGCACTGCCGGTCACTCTGGCCAGACTGCAGCGACGTCTGGGCAGGGACACTGCAAAGGACACAGGTACATTGTTGCATCCAGGTTACTATTAATGGGGACCAAAAATTACTCAATATATTTTAATTAATGTATTTTCACAAATTTTTCTGGTCAAAAATTTAAAGGAGTGTACCCAAATCTAACTGGAGGGCAGAGTTATATTCTCTGATTAAGGATAGCTCACATATATAAAGCCAGGCCATATAAGCACAATCCAGGTGTAGTTAGTTAATTCTTAGACATATTAAGCACTAAATAGTACAACTTACAACTATTATGCAGTAAAAAATCAAAGCAATTTTTTTATTAAAGTTCTACCACCTGATATCAATAATACATGGTAGTATTGCTAAGTTCTTCAGTGAGTAAGTACCATTGAGATAGATCTATCTCGATGGTAAGTACGTATACGTCGAAAAGCATTATGGTGGTGTACGTTATCGCCTGATATTTTTAGGATTAGCTAGTCAAATTTTGTATACTGTACATATTTTCAAATACAGGGTGTCCCACTTATAATGGAATCAAGTTTATATTTTCGGTATAGCTAAATTGATTGTTTTGAATTTGGATGTGGTTATGTATGATAGATTGCTTAATATTTCAGTCAACTCATTGGCGTACGGTTTTATAGGAATTTAAAATAATAATTGAGGAAGTGTCATCTCCTCTTGACGTTATAATTAACGGATCGACGGTCCGATCGATCAGGTGATCAAGATTCCACATTTTCTCCTCTTCTTTAATGATATGATGGACTGCTTTTCGCCAGTTTTCTGGTGTCACTTCCTTAATGGCTTGATCAAACAGTAGCTTAACGTCTTTCATTTTGAATGTCGTGTCGTGTCGTGTCTTGCTACAAATCCTTTCACTTACGCCCATATAAGGTCTATAGGATTTAGTTCGTAATGATATGGCAGCCCAGTTACACTATGTTTTTCAGCTATATCTTCCACGGCATATTTCATAAAACGATGTTTGTGTAAATTTTCTGTTACTTCTTTATCAAAATATCTTCAAATTCAATACTTTTGGTGGCTAACCAGTGGATAATTTCTTGTTTTCGTGAAATGGTCCTCAAAAACAGTCGAATTCATGTCCTCGTGGTAATATGCCGTATTGAATGGTTAGCAAATCTTTTTTTTTAAATCCCTCTTCACTTCCAATATAGACGATTATTAGTATCTTCCCTTTACCCGAGTCTTTGAATTTCAACATTTAAAGAAAGCCGAAATTTTTGCACTGATCCGTCGTTCTTTAAATATTGAAATTCAAAGCCTGAGTGCACCTTAATATCCGTTGACAGGCCTTCCATGAAAGCTTGGCGAGCACTGCATGGTTAAATTTTTGTCTTGCTACAATTTTGGTACTATACAGGGTGGCCCATTTGTCTGACAAAGTAATATACCGTCTCTACTATTAAAGATATCAAAAAAAAGTTTTTATAAAAGTTGTGAGGTATAAAAAAATATATGTTCTAAAATTATTTTTAAACATACAGGATGGTCCAAAAAAGTACGACAATAAAAAGATACATTTTTTTAAATGGAACACCCTATATATTTTAGCATTTTTTGTTTCCTTACAAAATTGTCCATATGACGCCATATTTAGTTTTTTTTAATTTTTTGCAACGTTGCTAAACAAAATGCAAAATTCTTAAAATTTTGGAAAAAACATGATAGTAAAAAATTACCTGTATTTCTCAATAAGAGTATCGAAAATCGAAAATTTCTTGTGGGCTCTTGAGTTTAGGGATAAATAAACTGTCTTAAATCTTTAAGTACCGAAAATTTTGTACAGGGTGTTTTCTGTTGACATCCAAATATACAAAATTTTAAAATACAATAACTCTGTTTTTTCAAATGAAACACCCTATATTTATCAGGCTCGTCTGATAGATATTGTAAGTATCTTTTATTATTGTTAAGTCATACCTATACCTAAATTTACTAGTTTTGGCAATATTTCGATTTTTTCTTAAATTTTGGTGAAAAAAACTATAGTTTTTATTTTTCTAGTAAGCCATGACCAGCAAAGTCAAAACAAATGTAATTGAATATAATGTCATATTTATAATTATTATATTTATATTTGTAATGTTTGTAAACTTATTTTCAATATCCAGTTGCGTAATAAAAACAAAATTTTATTAAATTAAATAAATACGTAACTAACTATGGTTATCAATTTATTTTAATATGGGATAATATTTAATTATATTTGTTTTTAGTTTGCTGGTCATGGCTTACGTGAAAAATAAAAATTATAGTTTTTTTTACCAAAATTTAAATAAAAATCGAAATATTGCCAAAACTAGTCAATTTAGGTATAGGTATGACTTAACAATAATAAAAGATACTTACAATATCTATCAGATGAGCCTAATAAATATAGGGTGTTTCATTTGAAAAAACCGAGTTATTGTATTTTAAAATTTTATATATTTGGATGTCAACAGACAACACCCTGTACAAAATTTTCGGTACTTAAAGATTTAAGACAGTTTATTTATCCCTAAACTTAAAAGCTTACAAGAAATTTACGATTTTCGATACTCTTATTGAGAAATACAGGTAATTGTTTACTATCATGTTTTTTCCAAAATTTTAAGAATTTTGCATTTTGTTTGGCAACGTTGCAAATAATTAAAAAACTATATATGGCGTCATATGGACAATTTTGTAAGGAAACAAAAAATGCTAAAATATATAGGGTGTTCCATTTAAAAAAATGTATCTTTTTATTGTCCTACTTTTCTGGACCATCCTGTATGTTTAAAAATAATTTTAGAACATATATTTTTTTATACCTCACAACTTTTATAAAAACTTTTTTTTGATATCTTTAATAGTAGAGACGGTATATTACTTTGTCAGACAAATGGGCCACCCTGTATAACATTCAATAATCCACGTCCGGCCGACACCGAAGTTCATCCGAACTGGACGCAATTTCCCATTTTATTACTCTACACCTTTCTGAAATAGACTATAGGCTCAGAGAACGCAATGGGCTATGACAGGGAGGTTTTATTTTTAGAGGTCTTGATCGTTTCTGGCCAAATCATATCCATATAAATTTATTCGCTAAAGTTGTACCTACTAACACTACAGGGTGCCCCATTTGTCTGACACGGTAATATGCCGTCTCTACTAATAAATATAATATAAAAAAGTTTTTATAAAAGTTATGAGGTATAAAAAAATATATGTTCTAAAATTATTTTTAAACATACAGGATGGTCCAGAAAAGTAGGACAATAAAAAGATACATTTTTTTAAATGAAACACCCTTTATATTTTAGCATTTTTTGTTTTCTTACAAAATTATCCATATGACACCATATTTATCTTTTAAATTTTTTGCAACGCTGACAAACAAAATGTAAAATTCTTAAAATTTTGGAAAAAACATTATCGTAAAAAATTACCTGCATTTCTCAATGAGAGTATCGAAAATCGAAAATTTCTTGTAAGCTCTTAAAAGTCTTTAAGTACCTAAAATTTTGTACAGGGTGTTTTCTGTTGACATCCAAATATACAAAATTTTAAAATATAATAACTCTGTTTTTTTTTTAAATAAAACACCCTATATTTATTAGGCTCGTCTGATAGATGTTGTAAGTATCTTTTATTATTGTTAAGTCATACTTATACCTAAGTTTACTAGTTTTGCCAATATTTCGATTTTTATTTAAATTTTCGTGACAAAGAAACTATAGTTAGCCATGACCAGCATAGTTAAAACACATGTACTAGTTTTCTGGGCCATTTTTTATACCTTAAAACTTTTTTTTGATATATATCTTTAATAGCACAGACGGTATATTACTTTGTCAGACAAATGGGCCACCCTGTATATGTATATTTTCTAACAGATTTGTATCCAAAATTAAATCTTTAGCCTGGCGCCTCAGCGCGCAGTTATTTTTCTAGATTTTCCTACCAGAAATAAAAATATTATATTAAACAGGTGGTCGGTTGAGTCGCCATTTTGCGTTAACCGAAGCTGATTTGTTTTCTAAACCATAAACATAGGTTGAATAGTTAAATGGGATCAATTAGAAATATTAAGATATAGCAAGCTGGCTTCGTAAAATTAAATATTACAAACGGAAAAAAGAGTGGTCACCGACTTCGAGTAGGTAATTATCATTTTTAATTCACCGTAACATTGACCCGAGCGAATTAGTTTAATTAAAAATAACAACCATAAGCATGTGATGGTAAAACTACTGGTGGGCTAAAGAACACACCTTTCACTTCATGCATTGAGGTTTTTCTGTATACACATTTTAAACGTTTCCTAGAAATAGTTGTTCAATTTTAAATTTAAACAAAAACTTTTCCTGCAATAAATTAGTAAAAATCCGATAAACTAATTATTTAAATGTTTAATCTTTGTGTAGGGGTACATGGGGAAACGAAACACAATTTCTGTTTTTTAGAATTCTCCATTACAGGTTATTTTTCTTTACTTTAAAACATTATTCATTGTACAATTTTGTTTCATGTCATCTTATTCTACATTTAATTACATACACTATTGGCAAACTCGATTCTAGGGTGTCGATATATGTGCCTTCTCTCTTGGTTGCATTAGAGATTTTGCACCCCAGATTTGAGTTTGCCAATAGTGCATATGATATAAAATACACAATACATAAATAAGTATTTATTTGGTTCTGCTGGTCGCAGCTGACGAGGACATGCACCAGGGCAAACAAAACTGGTGGGGTTGGTGTTGACCCACAGGGTAGAAATAAAAATGACTTATTGTTTTACAATCGGTCAGTTCCGGTAATCCCTTATACTGCCAAGAAAGAGTTTATTTTAGCTTTCGCTTATAAAATTTTTAGTGATATGATTGCCATTTTACCAAAATTTGTTCCTTGGGGTTTGCTGGAAAAAAACAGCAAATTACACGTTCGAATTTGGTTTAAATTCGTTAATCTTTACCTAACACAAGCGTTCATTTGTAAATATTAATAATTTAATTTTAAGTAAGTTAACCATATTAAATTTAACTTATAATATTGATAATAATATATTAATTTTAATTAATTTAATTTTGGTTTAGGTTTACTAATCCTATTTTATTTAATTTTAATTAATTTCCTTTTATTTTAAATATTTTAGTTTTAATTAATTGGAGGTAGGTACTTAATAACATTTAGATTCTAATTACCGTTTATTAACTGATAATTAATTTTGAGTTGTAATTTTTTTTTGTAGATATTCAAATTTTTGTATTCATAAAAAATTAGATATGTAATCTCCGAATTTTTGGTTAAATTCAAAACGTGCTTTATTGTCTTTAAAATACAAAGTATTTATTGACAAAGCTATAAAATACAAGTAGAGGTTATAAATAATGAGTTAAACTATCAACAAAACAAATAACAAATATAGTAGTTAACAGCATCATAAAGTATAAACAGTAATAAGAATAATCACAAATAGGACAATAAAATTACATTAAAATAGTGGTTTCCCCTTGTACAACAAAGATGTCACTTCTTTGCATAGTGTAAAACTACTTGAGCCGTCTCTCATTACTACTCGGTACCCTAACTGTTGAAATGATTTTTAGGCTATGCTATAAATATAAAACTAATATACATATAAATTAAAAACTGATTTGGTTAAATCAATCGGCATTTAATTTTACTAGCGATTACGTGCCTGTGTATTTTTGATTTTCATGACTTAACTTTGTATTAACGACTAGCATGTGTAGATTGTATGTATACGTGCTTAGCACCGTTTGCGATAAGAACAGTTGTTTTTTCCAAAAATGTATGCAAAATAGGACAAATTATGCCCCACTTGATTCTATTTTTTTTATATCACATCTTAAAAATTATCTGGTACCCCAACTAGCATTTTCGGGACTTATGACTACATATGAACTAAATCTGACGTCAGGGTAAGTACAACTTTGGGTGATATAGTTACTTAAGGTGTCAAGTTAGTATTTACCGGCTAAACTACGTCGTGTAGATGTCACTGAGTTTCTTTCGGATTGAGGTCGCGAATAGTCATTGACTCTTACATCATTTAAACGTAGTAAACTGACCTTATATGCCGAGGTAGTATCTGTGATGCTAAAAGTAGTCATACAGGCGTCGCACTATAACTTATTTCTGAAGGTCCTTAAGGGGCTACATTTATGGTCGGCCGGACGTGAAAATATTACTAAAAGTATACGGAAAGTAATTTTTTTGACTTGAAGTAATGAGTTGAAAGTTTTGCTCTTTCATTACCTATGCACGGTTTAAGTATTCTTATTTTAACTAAATCTGACTATACGTCAATTGTGTTCGACTAATTCTTCCCTAAAGCGTGGTATAAACCCTTATAGGTAACGACGCGACTTCGTCATGTTTTGACGGGAGCCAATTTTGAAAATCATAAAACGAAATACTGGAAACTGCCCCTATTTGATCTCTAATAACCTACTTTACATATTCTGAGTATTTAGATGCTAGTTTAATTTATGTAAGTTTTCTCCCTTATTCAAGATATAGTACCTACCTAGGTATTATTATTTCATTAATTTAATTTAATTTTTTTAAGTGGCGTTTAGTTTTTAGGGCTCTATATTGCCAAATTTTAACAGTAAAGTGCCTTACGTTTCAATTTTAAGCGACCGACAGGGCAAGTACCATCCATGAACAATAACTAATCAATCAATAACTACGTTTATATCGACGGTTTTAAGCTGAATTGAGTTAAAGCGGCTTTTATAAGTGACTTAAAAAACATGTAATAAATGTGCTTGAAAGTGATTTTAGTTATTCCTATATAACCTATAAGCAATTCCAGACACAGCGAAAATGTGTTTTCAAGATTTCACGTCTGGTGGCTTTGTCTTTTGCATTTGAATTAAGGATGGCGTTACTGGGTTTCATCACTTATGCTTCCCTATGTCTAGACTTTAAAGTTTTTACGATGTAATCAATTAATAGTTTACTTACATTATCCAAAATTAATGTTAACTTTTTCATAGTTTCATCTAAGGTCGCTATGAATCCCCGCAGATCTGTTAACTAATTTCAACTGTTTTACACCGTTATCATTATTATCCACAGTTACCTTGGGTAAAACTATGAATAAACTAACATAAATTGTTGCTTATTGGATAATATAACTAAACTTCTAATTGCTTATATCTTAAAAACCAATAGGTTTAGACATAGGGAAGTATAAATAAAAATATTTAGAAAAGTAAGATAATTTTAAAAATTAGATTTAAGTGACAATCATCTCACGTAGTAAGTCTCGAAAGTATGTATACCTACACTGAGAGAAGATTCTTGCTGGCCTTATAAAAATCTTTATACCGCTTATAAAGAAAAATGCTAACATATGGGACAAAAGAAAAACTACCTGAGACAGTAAAATCCATTTGGCTGTAATTTCTTTGCTGTCGTAATAAAGTCACTTTATAAAAGTAAAGTAAACAAAAACGTTGTATTAGCAAAGTAACTGACCAAGAGACTTTGCTAGAACAATAAAGATACTTTTCTACGCCATCCGCATCGTTTTCGAAACAAGAATTTTTTTCAATATCAGTTTAACATTTTGCTATATTGGAAATATTTTTTTATTTATTTCAAGAAAGTTACTTTGCTGGGTCAGAATGTGTACCTACTTACTTCAGGAACTCTTTTTTAGCTAAGGTAGCAACTAAGCATTGCTCTAATAGTAAAGTGGTTTATTATGACAGCACCACTTATTTGCTATAATATGTGGGGTGGCCCAAAAAAAAGCCGTATATTTTGTTGAATTTATTTAGACTTACTTAGCTGTTATCATAATGTAAGTTTTCTATAATAGCAAAGGTTTTTGTAACGGGTATAAAGAGTTTTCAGGTAAATTGTTTCTTTTGCAATAAGAAATTAATTTTGCTATCGTAGGTTGAAAATTTAATATTACAGCCAAAATAATCTTAGCAAAGAATTTCTTGCTGAAGCTTTTCTCAGTGTACCTTTAATAATCTGTAAACTAATACAAATTAAACATTGATGCTTTTTATTCTGTACTCCACTTACAGAACTGTGGTTTATTTAAAATGAATTCAGATTTGTTCGAAATACTTCAATGACTCATTTACGGTGTGCAAGAATAGTGTAGGTTGACCAAGCCGTTTATTGGACCACTGACCTTTTGGTTTGACACTTGAGCAGTATAACAGCAAAATTATTGCTTGATTCTTTATGGTTTCCATCTTTTATCGTCTACCGTCTGCACAAAGCTTTTAAAACTACAAAAATAGTTTTCATAAAGTAAAAAATCTTGCCTTGTTTAAAAACACGTACCTACTGGGTTTATGAAATATTTGTTATTTGTCGCTATTACAACCTTTGATGTCCATATATATGCACACAATCAATTCACACATTTTTTGTTAGTGTATGTACCTACATACATACTTAACATTTAAAGTAGTCGAGGGACACCTTATTTCTTTATTGTACTTTATAGTCTATTTCAGAAAGGTGTAGAGTAATAAAAACTCATTATGTATGCAAAGGGACTGCATAGTAACCCAACGAATATTTAAGGCACTTTCATAATTTGGCATTGATTTCATTACAAAATTCTTTATTTTCATCAAGTGCAGGTAGTACCACCCGGGTTTGGGTCACTTTATGGGTTATGCATATCGTTATCTATTCACAAACATTGAGCATGGTATGATAAAAGCTTGCATTATGTACATAGTTTTAGGTTTACCTATTTTTTATTAAACATTATAGAAAAAATACAAAATACAAAAAATACATTATACAGAAATTAAATTATAAAATTTCATAATATTCCTCGTCATCTGAGGAACTGTCATCGCCTCTTATATAGCAAATAATATGATTTGATGATAATATAGCAAATTTACACATAACATAGTTTTATGAAATATGCCGTGGAAGATATAGCTGAAAAGCGTAGTGTAATTGTGCTGCGCACACCGCTATATCGTTGCAAATTAAATCCTATAGAACTTATAGGGGCGCAAGTGAAAAGGTTTGTAGCAAGACACAACACGACATTCGAAATTAAAGACGTTATAAGCTACTGTTCGATCAAAACATTATAACAAAAGTGACACCAGAGAACTGGCGAAAAGCAGTCCATCATGTCATTAAAGAAGATGATGAAATGTGGGATCTTGACCACCTATTCGATCGGACCGTCGATCTGTTTATTATAACGTCAAGAGGAGATGACAGTTCCTCAGACGATGAAGAATATCATAATTTTTTATAATTTCTGTGAGGATAATGTATTTTTTGTATTTTTTTTATAATGTTTAATAAAAATTAAGTGTATATACCTAATACTATGTACATAATGCACGCCGTTGTCACACCATTTTCAGTGTTTGTGAATGGATAACAATAGGCAAAACCCATAAATTGACCCAAACCCGGGTGGCACTACCTGCACTTGATGAAAATAAAGAATTGTGCAATGAAATCATGCCAAATTATGAAAGTGGCTTAAATATTGGTTGGCTTACTCTGTAGTCCCTTTGCATACATAATGAGCTTTATTGCGTTCTCTTAGCCTTAATCCTGGCCATGTTTATTAATGGATGTTTCAAAACTTTAAATTTGGACTATACAGATATCGGAGAGTTTTTTTTTATTAAAATAATAATTTTCAATATTTTTTACAATAGGTACCTACAAATAACTTTAGATATATAATTATATACTTACCATTTTTCCATTGGTGATTTTTTTAAATTTTATTAGTTTTTTTTGCAATTCGGGTCAAGAAGATTGCAATTTAACACCACAAATTTCAGCACGGTCGGATTAACTTAAGTTGATATAATTTATTAACAGCAAAGAACGAAATATTGTCAAATTTGCTCATATTTATTTTGACCGATTTTGGATAAAACGTAGGATATGACAAACAATTCTAAAGAAACTTTTTGATTTTTCTTTCAGGCAAATCATAGATATAAATTAAAATAAAGATCAAATTGTAGGTATTTTGCTAAATTGATCTACTATATATTTTTTCCAGAATTTCACCTTGACTCATTTGTAGTTGTTTAATAAATAATGTTAAAACGAGTAGGTATATATTTATATTTAATGAAAAATTGATTTATTTTTCCTTTGAATAGGCGGCAAGAATCTATGTACGCCATGACCGGGTTGTATTCGGAGAGCATTCCCGAAGAACAAGCCGAATCGTGTTCTGATGACGCAGGAAATACCAAATGTACCACAGCGTTTTGCCATGGTACCGAAACCGTTATAAAATGTCACAGTCGGAACCCTTCGACGGGATTCGATCCACTTCGGGCGGTCCATTCGACCGTTGGCACTCTCGGCCGATCCAACGAAGCACCTGTGATACTAAGGGATTCAAAGGACTGTGGAATTTTTAGCTTTAGGCCTTCTTGCGTACAAAGTCTTGCTAGCATCAAGGCAAGTATATTAGGTATAGGTTACTTCAGGAGTGGGAATGTTCAATAATCAAACGACTACAAATATATTTTCCTCTTTCTTTCCTTGTTTATATTTCTTAGTTAGTAGTTCTTTTAAAACTCAGTTAACTTGGTCAGTTGTTAAACTTGAAGATATGTAAATATGTTTAGTAATAATTCTCTAATAATACGTGTAATTTTTAAAGTTATTTTTTAAAATTTAGTTGCATAAAACTTGCACAATTGCAATTTTGTGAATTATTGGTACTGGTTACTTTTATAAATTCAAAAACAAACACTTTAAAATTACACATCCTGTTTCCATAACAAATTATAAGTTTACATAACTTGTATTGTAACCAATTTTTCCCCAATCACTCAGTAACAATGTTTTATCCTTTACAGTTCTTTGTTTTGCTGCTGTCGTTCTTGGTCACCCTACAGCAAGCATTAAGTTCTGGATATATCAATTCTGTGATAACAACAATTGAAAAACGTTTTGAGATACCTTCAAGTCTCTCGGGAGTAGTAGCATCATCTTATGAAATAGGAAATGTGATAACAGTGATATTTGTAAGTTACTTGGGAAGCCGACGCCATATTCCCGTATGGATTGGTGTAGGGGCAGTGATAATGGGAATTGGATCTCTTATTTTTATGGTTCCCCATTTTATTGCGGACGAGAACGTTGGGGTGACGATAGTGAACAATACTGAGGAAAATATGTGCCGAATAGTGACTTTACATGAGCAAGACATGGGACTTGGGAGGTTAGCGCCTAATAACATTAGAGGAGACAATTGTATTCAGGGATCACCTTCTACTACCGGTCCAGTACTTTTATTCGTTCTAGCCCAGCTACTGTTAGGTTGCGGAGGATCACCGCTTTTTACCTTAGGCACTACATACATAGATGATCATGTGAGACCAGAAAGTTCTTCTATTTATATAGGTAAGTTTAAAGGTATTGAAGTTTAATAAAAATGTACAGCCAATTAAAATTGCTATATAATAGACAGTTATACAATATTAATGCTAATGATTTACTTTTAGGATGTATGTATAGTATGGCAGCATTTGGTCCAGTACTTGGATTCCTTCTTGGTGCCTATTTACTCTCGTTTCATATGGATTCGTTTTCAAAAATTATATCCATAAGCGCTGGTGATAGTAGGTGGGTTGGAATGTGGTGGGGCGGATTTCTTTTATGCGGCTTTCTTCTTATTGTGGTGGCAATACCATTTTTCTCATTTCCAAAAGTCCTTACACACGAAAAAGAAAAGATACGCTTGATGGAGAAACAGGCTGCTGCAAATGGGGCCAGTACTAGTTCCACTAGTAAGGATAAAGAAAAAGAAAAACAGGCCAATGCAAATACTAAGGAAGAAGATGCGTATGGGAGAGATATTAAAGGTAGGTATTATATAGGCAATGACTAGGGCAATTTTATATATAAGCATTTTTAGATATACCAAGATCAATGTGGAGGCTTGCTTCAAACCCAATATACATGATAACTTGCTTGGGTGCTTGTATGGAACTTATAATCGTATCTGGATTTGTAGTTTTTCTCCCTAAATACCTTGAAACTCAATTTAGTTTGGGAAAAAGTCAAGCTAGTGTTTTCACTGGTAAGAATGATTGTACAATTACCTATAAGTCAAAATAACTAACAAAAAAATGTTGTAGGATCCATTGCGATACCAGGAGCATGTATAGGAATATTCATGGGAGGGCTAGTCCTAAAAAAGATGGAACTAAGACCAAAAGGAGCTGTACAGTTTGTGCTTATTTCCAATACCATTTGTCTTTTATGCTACGGGTTACTATTTTTCTTGGGCTGTGACAATTTAAAGATGGCAGGAACTACAATTCCCTATTTTAATAGTACTCAGCCATTTCAAGTCAATCTAACATCTTCTTGTAACTTTGGATGCGAATGTAGCATGAACGACGTCGAACCTGTATGTGGAAATAATGGATTGACCTATTTTAGTCCTTGCCATGCTGGCTGTACTTCTATTTTGAGCTCCAATTACACCAATTGTGCCTGTAAGCATAGATATTACTTTGAAAACTATTGAACTTCTCGCACACGAAGCAGATCATACTGTTATCGGATAATTCAATTGGAAACTTAGACAGGTTATTTTACGTGGCAAAATAAAAGTAGTAGGTCATACACAAAAACTAAATTTCAATATTTTCGTAGTTACAGCCCATCAAAGTTCAATTTTTTTTCTTTTTTTAAACAGACGGCAATTATTTCTTTACAATCAAATTGATGTTGATCTGCCCAAGTTTCCAAACACCCGGTACTTTACTGCCAGCGTCATGACATTATATTACGCATCGTGGGCGAAAGGCCTTAGCCTTTGTAAATTTAATTTAAATGGCTGTTGCATACTATATAGTTATTTATTTTGCAGGTATACATGGAAACATGAGCTTAAAAAATGGTTCTTCCATAAATTACGCTTCCCCACTCGAGAGTGATTACTCTGAGGTCACTATAGTGCCTGTAGCTACGGCAGGACCATGCAATTCACAATGCCACACCATATATCCATTTTTGATATTACTATTTTTTATGACATTTATCGTGGCGATCACACAGATGCCTTTATTGATGATAGTTTTAAGGTAAGAGGCTTACATTAAGCCCGCATATCAATAACCCACTTGTTTATTATCAGTCTGGTGGTTCCCTTAATTAAATATACTTAATACGTCATAAAACTTTTAATTAGTTATGATTATCTGGACAGCATTTTTTAAATTTAGTTTTGGTGATAAATATTTTCTTATTTTTAACATGAGTGCTACAATAACACAAAATAAAATGTATTAACGTCATGCACATAGGCGCCGGAACTTCAGAATTGTGCTGGGGGCTTGGAGCCCGGATTTCAACGAATAAAAAAAAATTCCTTTATTAAGTATACACCTAATATAATGTAATAGTTAATAAATTTTAAATATAATAAGGCTCCCTCCACAGTAACTTCTAAAAAAAAAGGTCATCGGTCCAAATTTTGGGGCCCCCCTCCACAGTAACTTCTAAAAAAAAAAGGTCATCGATTCAAATTGTGGGCCCCAAGACGCGCGGGGCCATTCCTCCATCCAAAGTGACTTCTAAAAAAAATGTACCGGGCCCGTACGGAAAGACGGCTCTGGCCAGTTAGTTCCGAATGATCCAATGTTTTTGTGTACATTTGTGAATTATGTAGCTTCCCACTAAGCAAAGAATCATCGCAGTTTCGGCACATAAATGTTATTAGGTTTCATTGTTACGTTGTATAAAAAGAATCAGTTACGTCGCCTAGCCGGAACCGTATGATCTAAATGTCCGCCAACATAACAAAATCGCAGTTTCGTTTATAAATTAACGTTGTTCTTTCGAATACTATAACGGATTAGTTTCGTTTTTAAGATGTTTTTATTACAGACCTTTTAGAACGTCACAATTATGTTACTTATGAAACGTTCTCGTTCTGAAACTATAAGAAAACGGTTTCGACTTAAAGATGACCTAAATGCAGACACAATAACGTTGTATAGATGTCGGATTAGATTCATCCTTTAGGAATGTAATATTTTCGTAAATTCTTTCTTATTGATTTTACAAACAAGTCATTCTTTATAAAAAAATTTTGCTTGTTGAGAAAATGAGTTCAAAATAAAAAAAATTAGATCAGATGTACGCTTCAAGAGAGAAGTACCATCAAACTTAAAAAAAAAAGAAGAGAGTTGTAACGTAACACAAATTCCAAACACAAATTTTGAATAAAAATTCAGATCGTTAAAAATAGAGTAAATAGTGGTTACATATAATTATTTGCATTTAGCAAAAAAAATTAAATAGAAAATTTTGAAAACTTCCATATTATGCGGTATTATAATAATATACATCTTATATTAGCTATATGAATAACGTTGTTTTGTTCAATGCAAATAATTACATGAAACCACTGTTATTTTTCGAATTTGCATGTATTTGGACTTATTTATGTTACGTTGTAAACAAATTTCTCTACATTTTTTGTCAAAAGTAATTAATATGGTGTACTAAAGTATTTTCATGTTTTCCTAATTTACACCATGGACTTTCGATCTAAAAATTTGTATCATGAATTCATTTAAATGAGCAGAACTTTTTATAAAGAATATCTTTGGGTCGTAAAGAGGACTCTATCCACTGACAAGTATGGGCTCCTTACTTTAAAGTCACGTCGTGAAATATTTTCATATTTTTTATACTATTTACCCAAATCTATATGATGACAAAACACCAATTAATTTTTATTTTGCTTTTAATTTTGCGTTTAAATTCTTAGGTAAATCGTTACTATGGTAAATGGGTCAAATAAAAAGATGTTCATGATCATCAGGAATTTTTTATTGTCAGGTATTTTTTATCGTCGGGTATTTTTTTATTAACATGGTTATTTTTATTAACATGAGGTATTCTTTATTCTCGTTTAAATTTAAATCGTTTAATTAAATGGATTCCTCCCGCTTAAATCTCTGATTCGAGTGTCTGAACCACTCCATTACTGTGGAATCCAGCTGCTTATCGTTTGTTTTGTGTACGAGTAGGGCTGCATCTGTTTGGAAAAACGTAATACATGTACATTTAATATACACTGAATGTTTAGTTAAATGCGTCCACAATACGGATCTCAATGTAAATATTTCATGATTGATCGGCTTTCTTCAACGTTATTAAGGGTGGTATGAAAAAAATTATTAAATGAAAGTTATGGAAAACAAGTTTTTTAATGATGCTCTGAGCAGAATTCATAATTTTTACTATTCAGTATTACGTTACGACCCCTTCAAAATAAATATTGGAAAGAAAAACTAAATTCTGACTGATTTATTTAAATAATTTTTTTTTATATTAAAATTTCATTGGAAAAATAAACCAAGGTAGGTCAAACACATCCCTAACATCTACGTATATGGTTGTGACCTCACCTTAATTGCCTATTAATTTAAAATACCAACCTCTTAAAACAGCAATAATTTTGCAATCTTTGATTCTAAAATTGTGTTTCTGGCCCGTCCACGAACAATTGATCGCAAGCTTGTTCGCAAATATGCTTGCCAAACCCCGACGTATAAATTCTGGTCCATTTTTACCCGCCACTTGTAGATACTTGTTATGCTAAAATATTCAAAGTAGTACCGATTAGTATATTGTTAGTTTACCCTGAGTCTGTATGGGGATGGAAAAGGAACTAAAAAAGAAAGCATGATTGATCTTTTTTTTTTATGGATAAGCACAAGCACTGCAGGAAAAATCCTTTAAGGCGCTCTGGGAGCGGTGCGTGTGCGAAGAAAGCGATTCACGTTGTTCTTGAATCGTTGGAGGTTATATTCGGTGGGAAACACGGCCTCAGAAAGGCCGTTCCACAAAGAGAATGTCCTCCAGATGAAAGAGTTCTTAAACAATGATGTTGATTAATGATGCAAACCAATAAACTTTAGTGTTGTACTAAGCCTCTGTTTTTTTTTTTAAATGCTATTATAATTAACATTTAGGTAAATGAATATACAGGGTGTCCCACCGGGAACCAAATCGATCTATTTATGGAAAACTATAATATATAGAACATTTTTGGCACATGGCTGGGCTAAAATGTTTTCAATGAGGTGGCACTTATACCGAAGGTAGGTGTTAACTTGCTTATTTTAAATAGAACACCGATATCTTGGAATATTTTTGGATTCTACATAAAATTATAATTATCTTATTATAATTAATGCATTAATGGTCTATGCTTCATAGTTTTAGAGATATTGACCTTTAAAAAGTTATATTTTTGAACTTTGACAGCGTCTAGCTCCCTTAACTGTACGTTGTACAGCAAAACAGCTCACGTTTCCATTTTAATTATTATAAAATTCATGGATGAGGCTAACTGGTTTAATAATGCCATGCACTCTGTATTAAACACTGCTGGTGTGAACCATACATTTAGGTTAATTATACTTACTAATTGTTTTGAAGTGGCGTCACCAGTGGCGTCACAACTAAGTGATTCTTCAAATTCTAAAATACTTGCGATGGAATCCATTGGCAATTTGGGTAATTTAGAAAAGTCAGCTTCGGTAGGTTTATTTACGTTATTTCTATTAATTGCAGAAATAATAAAATTTAATTTCCTGTCCATCGCTTCTAATTTTGTTATGATGTCGCCATTAGAAAATTCGACATCAACTATATTCCCTATGATAGTTTGATCTCCCACATCAAATTTATAATTATGACTTTCATTAGCCTCATTATTATTGGCATTGTGATCCTCCACAGCTATAATATTAGCATCTAAAATTTAAAAAAAATATATTACACACTTTCTGTCTCTATCACAACTAAAAGTTTATGATACCTACACAAAAATTATCTGGTTTAAACAGTATTAAGAAATGCAATAAAAATCGTCGTAAGCCCAGATACTATCGACAGGAAAGCTATGTAGAGTGTAATTTATTTGAAATGGGCAAATAATTTTTTTTAATATCAGAATAAAACAAAAAAACGTGGATTATTACCAAAACAAAAAAGAAAGAAGTATAAACTAGTTTAAGTAAACAGACATATTTCTTTTAGATTTTCATAAAATGCATTTAAAAACTTGATTATACACAAAAAAAAGTTCTATCAATTATTATTTACAGTAGTACTTGGACCTTTTAAGAATGGTAAGTTGTCATGCCCAAGCAATGATCTTGTTAAAATTTTATCGCAAATAAAGAAAAAAAAATTACTTGTCAAATTCTGGCTCCCAATTATTGTCTTCACCACTGGATCAACGCTCTTAGGTACATCGAACGGTGTATCCTCACCTAAAGAACACAGTTAAAAAAAGATGAAGTAAAGAATAAAGTAAAATCCTGCACAAATCATAAATTAAATATTTAAAAATTAGTGCTTACTGTCAGAAGAGAATGACGGAGGAGGCGAAAAGTTCTTTCTGCTTTTTAATTTTCGCTTTCCAGGGCCACGCGCCTCTCCTTCTGATTCTGATGTATCCTTTACAGCATCCTTCTCTTGAGCCAAGGCATCTTCATAAAAATCTAAAAATATTTTTATATTTTATTTATTTATAATAGTACTTTTTTCAACATAGTTCTTCTGCTCAGGAATATCTCCAGGACGGGGTGTGTCGCTATATAAGATCTTGAAGATATTGTATCTAAATACATACAACTTACCATAGTACCCATAAATATGAACCACTTTATATGTGGGCCATTCCTGGTTTGGTCCACTGGCCTTAATGATTAAGGTCCGTAGATTTTTTACGGTTTTTGGCCAATATGACTTTTCTGAGTCAATCAGCCATGTTCTTGGAATGGTGCTGATGCTGCCTTCATCAAATCTCACTACTGCGTACTATAATGATAAGAATATATTAACTAATTCTAATTATATTTCCCAAAAACAAATAACCAGAAATATATTCAAATTTAGAACAGTTTTAATAATTGTTTATAGTTAAAAATTAACTGTACCTTTTCCAATTATGTTGTGACATACATAACTATTTAAAATCCTTCATAAAAACGAAGTGATTGCTGTGTTCTAAAAAAAAAGAAGCTCCAAAAAAAAACATAATATGCTGTGTTCTAAAAAAAAGAAGCTTTAACAAAAAAAATAGAATATATTATGCTGGGTTAAAAAAAAAGCTCTAACAAAAAACAACAACATGCTGTGTTCTAAATAATAGTCATTAGTGCGAGTAGAATAATATGCTTTTTCTACGACTAATCTAAAATCCATCCATTTGAAAATTATATATTTTATAGATTAATAAAAACATCGAAATAATCAAGTATGCGACTGTAATGCCAAAATTGCAAGCCATATTATTATTTTTAACGTTGGCCAATAATTGGCCATGGATTTATTTTATTTCATTAACGTAAAGTTCAAAGTTTTCATTGATTTTCGACAAATAAAATTGGAATTGCGATTTTGGGACTGTTTTTAAAAGCTGCGGCAATGTGTTACTTTCTTAACTCATCATTAAAAAATCGCGAAAACAAAAAAGTCTTTACATGTTATATTAAGAATTTGAATGATTTTGACATATTAATATTATGGTTTTGTCAATTAAATTCAGAGCTATCTTGAACACATTTTGTTAAAGCACTTTTTGATTGGTGCGTAAACTGTTGAATAATGCAAATGCTATTCAATGATTGGTTGCGAAGTATTGAATAATGTTTATTATTCAACACCTGTAAATAATGATAATCATTAGTTATCTAAAATTACTCAATAATGAATGTTTTATTTAACAGACATAGAAAAAAAAACATTACAGTGGCAATAAAAACTAGGGGGGCGTATAATATAGCGGCGATAAAATCGCGCTATATTAATAAGAACTTAGTTAAAAAAAGTATGTAGGTAATTAAAAAACTAAAAGGAATGAAGTAACGGCAACAAACAGTTTTCAATTTTAATCGCTTTGCAAGAAATGTCTTCGATGGTAAAAGTATTAACGTCATCGATAAACCCTGATATTTTTCCGCAGCTGATTTTAAGGGAATCACAAGGTTTTGTATAAAAGCTTTTAAGAGGATTAAATACCTTACATTCAAAAAATATGTTATTTCGGTTTTCGTAGAAGTTTAAGAATTGTATGGCTGAACCAGATTTTAAAAAAGCAAAACAATTAGGTTCTGCAACCGAAAAATAATAATTTGCGCTTGTGCATTGCCTAAAAAGCGTTAAATTTTCAGACTCTATCAGTTTAGAGCCTATTGGAATCAATAGGTGCATAGAAGAATATTTTTGTTTTGAAGAATAATGACTAATAAATTCATAATGACGATTGATATACTGCTCAAGTGGATGGTTGCTAGTTTTTAGAGTTTTTTTAATTTTGTACATATAGTTTTCAAACTGAAAGCAACTAAATGTATCTAGTGGACCGTGATGCTTTACATCTTCCACTAGATGTATTAAATTGTGAACATTATGGCCAACATGCTCATTTCCATATATTTCCCCAAATTTATCTACAAAGTAATGCAAAAGTTTTTCAGCATATATTAAAAGATTATCTTTCGAACTTAAATTTGGGGATATCAAGATACGGATGGCAACATGCAAAGATAAAAAATGTGACCAAAGGGGTTCTTTAAGAATGTTTTTTAAGATGACTGGCCCATAATACAATAAAAATTGCCTAAATTCAGTGGCTTTCCAGCGATCTAATTCTTTTAAGGTTCTTGGAAGTCTAGAGAACTCTTTCACACAGCAAGCTCTCACTTGCTCCAAGTTATTATTTAAATTGTCTATATCCTCTTTAAAAAGCCGAACCCCTTGATGCCCCGATAACCAAAATGACAACAATCTTTTTGTTACTCCCAAACAAACCAAATGCATGTAGTCTAGCGGCACATCATTAATTAGATCAATGTCTAATCGATTTAGAATGGTTTGACCTTTGTGGTATTCTTCATCTACCATGCTAACGAATTCTTCATGGGTTCGTAAAGCAACATTAGAATTCAGATATGCCATTCTGTGATTAGTGTATTCACCCACAACTTTGCACTTTGTACAACCCGAATATGAGTTATGGCCTTTTACATTAAGTACATATGCTTTGGCAGGAGCATCACACAAAATTTTGGATATTTTAAGTTGAAAAATTGAATAATTTGAGTTTATTCCAGTTGTTTTTATAGCCTGAAATTCTTCTACAAATATATTTAAAAAATCATTAGAATTTTCTGGCTTGGTCTTACCATGATATATGCCTATGGGAAAAGGATCACTGTTTTTGAGGTTGTCGAGGCATGCCAAAATTGGCCAAAATTGACTGGAACTGCTTTTAGTAAGCGGCAAACCATCAATGTTCACAGATACTTTTAGGATGTTTTCATCTACTAAACAGTTTTGTTCTTGTTTTAAGGCCTCCAAAATACCTTGTTTTAAGCCAAAATGATAGTAATGTCCGGGAACAACTAAATTAATGTCTTTTTTTAAAGAATTGTCAAATTTAAGAAGCGTTCTGCAGTCTTTTGGTATTCCTTCAAAATCTGAATGCAAACGTAACACATTTAACAGTTCATTAAATGCATTATGGCTTAGGCAAGTTTTAACTGCCCAAGATGTTAAAGATTTCAAAAATTCTTTACTTTTATTGGTTTTGAAAATATTAGGTGTTGGTTGGGGTGAATTTTGACAGGGAACATTATAATTATTATTATCTGTAGTTGAAAAAATGTTATGGATGGTAAAGGGGTCAGTCTCAGTATTAATATCATTGTTAGTAACGTTGTTAGTACTACTACTACAAGCTACTTCTAAAGGTTCAATATTAGTGAGGTTAGTGTTTTTATCGCTAATTATAGTGTCATCTAAAGTATTGCTTTCATGGCACGAGTTGATAGTAGGGATATTAATATTAGTATTAATAAGCCTCCGAATATGTCTTTTAGAAATTGATGAGGAAAATGGCTTATACAGGCGCTGAAAATAAATAAATAAACTAATTTTTAAATCCTGGTGAAAAAGATGGAATTAAATTTTTTTTTTAATGAAAATAGCATGGGAATTTTGTGAATCCTAGTTTTATTTTACTTCATATGTTATGGACCACGAGGAAGTGACATTTCACCGAAGCTGTAATATCAATTAACTCATAAACTTTGACCATAAAAGTATACCTAATACCTTATATGTATTGACTAAAAGAGACTAGAACTGAAAAAAATATGAGCTAGGTAACTGTTACCATCAAACTCAACCAGGTCCAAAGACCCTACCAAAATTGGAGGGCTGAGAAATACAAACAGATTAAGTACAAACTTTTGTATTTTGGGTTATCGATATATATATTATATACCTACCTAGGTATGTTTTAACAAGCTTTATAAAATTATAATATAGACTATATTGCGTATAAGTACATACCTACCTACATGTTCTACTTGTATTTAAGGAAGCCTCTTAATACGGACGCATAGATAATATCGACAGTCGAAAGTAAAAAATGTACTTCGTACTGTTTGTATTCTCAGCCCTCCAATTAATGTTCCCTTTAAACAATCAACTCTAATCGTGCAACAATCTTACAGCATCTAGGCACAGAATAAAATTTAGTTGGCCTCCCTCAAATAAAAAATAACTATGCAGCTTGCATTTTGCATACAGCCTGCTATAACCAAATAAGACTATAACCACAAATATACCAGTTATTAAGTTAAAATAGTTTTACTATTTATAGGTACAGATTATTATACTGATCTATAGTTACTTACCTTACGATCCATCTTGATAGATAATAATAATATTATATTAATATGTATAATGTAGTCACGCACACGATACACGAAACAGTCCAAACACGTGAAAAAGAAAAAGAATTTTTGGCGGGTAATTTTAGGTTATGTTGCCAATTCATCGTTTGAAAACTGTGACTAAAACCCCGGCATCGGAACGTTATCGCTTAAAATTATCGAACGACATTGTTGCGAAATTCGCTATATTTTCATAGTCATAATAATTTCGTAATAGAAAAACCGTTTAAATAATGTTAACAACTTAATGTTATTTGAGGAAACATGATATTTCCCTTTTTAAAACGTTAAGTACATAACGCAACAACGAAATTAATGTAACAACATAACTGTGATGGCAGAAACAAAACGTATTTTAAACTAACACAAATGCTACTTACTAACAACTTTTATTAAATAATGTAACAATCACTTACTTAAAATTGACATGCAAATAACGTTATTTTTTTAAACGTTACCGAACATCATTATTAATCCAGCAATAGGATGTTAAGGAAATAATGTTTTCGAAATTCCTTTAAAATAACGTTACCAAACGTCGCAAAGATGTTTTATGCTTAGTGGGTTAATTACCTCTTTGGTATTAAAAAATTTTCAACAGGAGATTTGAGGGTGAAAACAGTAGAACAGTAGTTTAAGAGTGAAAACAGTAGATCTTCTGTTAAAACAGGAGATCTGGTAACACTGGCTCCAACTTGACCGCGCCGATGCTTGACCTCGCTGACTAGTCCGTGATGTCAGATCTGCATGATGCGCAGATCTGACATCACGGCTGCCAACGTGTAGTAAATACAGATCAAGCGGATAATTAAAAATAGCCGTGTTTTTGAAAAAAATATTTTTAAAATATTGGATTTTTGTATTGTATTTTAGACGACTTTGTCTTATTTGCTACAAAATCCGAAAAATCACTAAAACTGGGGTATTTCACGAAAGTTTTTACTAAATCACTTTGGATTGGTTTCGAAATCATTAAATCTAGTGAAATTTAACCAGACCTGGTAACCTTGAGACTTTGAGACCAGGGACTTTCCAAATTCTCTACGTGCTCTAAGCAAAGTGGCAGACCAGGGTTGCCAGATCTAGCATAATTTAATTTTCAAAGCCAAAATAATTTTTTCCTAAATATGAGAACCTGCTAAATTAAAAAAGGAAACGACAACTGTAGATAAATTTTATAGAAAAAAATTAAATTATCAAATCTCAAGTAACGTACGTTCGCA
Source organism: Polydrusus cervinus (assembly GCA_935413205.1). Taxonomy (NCBI): domain Eukaryota; kingdom Metazoa; phylum Arthropoda; class Insecta; order Coleoptera; family Curculionidae; genus Polydrusus; species Polydrusus cervinus. The sequence continues at coordinate 22,476,866 of OW284520.1, read as the reverse complement.
AACGAATTGCTATTAGTATCATTATTATGTAAACGTACTGTGAGGGTTAGGCTATGGGTGCTACGCCCCCAAAGAAATATGGCTCTGGGGGCCCAAGCCCCCAGAGCCCCCACTGAATTGGCGCCTATGGTCATGCATGTGATATTTTTAAAGGCAAACACAATTTTGTTTTGTAGCTTTTCCATATCTTGATTTTTTCTAAAGAGATTTACCGTAACGCATATTAGAAATCAATATTTTAAATGTAATAATATTTTTTTCATATCCGATAAAAAAATTTCCTGTTAAGTGCATTCCTTCCCTGGTGGAATCTTATTCCAAAAATTTCTCGTCACCTTTTTTTATTGTTTTTTTTTTTAGGTCTGTCAATGAAGAAGAGAGATCTTTTGCTTTGGGAATGCAGTTTGTGATATTCCGATTATTTGGGTACATACCAGCGCCCATACTTTTCGGTAATCTTATCGACTCTACCTGCATATTGTGGAAGAGTACATGTGGGTCTAAAGGCGGTAAGGTCATCTTGATATAAAACAAAACTGTAGGCAAAAATATTTTTTCATCTGTCAGCAGGATAGCTCGAAAAATTACTGAGCTAATGGATTTGAACCTAATGTGGTGTTTATGTTGGGGGCCATTTAAAAATTACCAGCCTATTTTCTTTGATTTTGAATGACTCTCCTAACACTAGATGTATTAAACAAAACAGAAATAAAATTATTTTTGAAGCACCTAAATCTGTTCTGTTGTCATTTAAATATTAATATTAATTTGACTTTACTTACACAAAAAAATTATTTTGAGGTTTTTTTTGGGGTCTATAATTTTTTTTTCGTGGTTATAAAGTTCTCTATAACAAAAAATTCACGGTTATAAAAATTAGATTTTAGGTAAACAACTTATAAATAAAATTAAAAATATTTTTGAATCATATCCAATCAAGTGCCAAAAGAAAGCTCTGATTTAATGGTACATGTCACTATTTTTTATTTAAGTTTCTACTTAAATATATTTTTAACCAGTGGCGGCTTGTACAGTAGGGCCATGGATATAGCTCTACCTACCTGTACACCGAGCTTTTATTATAACTTTGTCTCCCTACGCTTCATTCTTTTTGTAAATATTATTAATTTATAATTCAAGACGTTGATATCTGATAACACCTAACTATGCAAAAACTCCCTGATGACTCCCTGGTGACCCCGCGAAAATTCCTTGCTGCTCCAGCTAACTCTGTATTTGGCCCGATATTAAACGCGAGTGATAATAACATCACAATAAATATATATATCGCCCTCTCTTACTGACGCGTAACGAAATCGGCCTTGTTTGGCCTGGCCAGATCCTCATTATGATGCTTTATTTTATCGAGAGTGAAGAGTCCTAATCGGGTTAGGGCACTACTAGGGTATATAGTTATAATTTCGGCTTTGCTACCGCTACCAGATACGAAGTGGCAGCTGTTTTTAAACCTGCTTCGCATGTCGAGATATTAATTTTAAAATAATTTTATTTTAATTTTAAACAGTTTTTACTGTTGTAGGTTAGGTTTAGGTCAGTCCGTCAGTGGATTATATTCCTGATTTCGAGTTTAAGTTTATCAGTTTTAAAATGCATAAAATTAAAGAGGAAATACTTAGCGCTTTAGGTATGTTGTCTGCCGAAAAACATTTTGTAAACAATATTGATAACTTCAAGAACAAAAGTGATTGAATCATTTTCGAATAAAAAAAAAAGACTTATGGAGTTTTCTTATAAGAAAATTTAAGTGTTTTGTCAACATTTTTTGTTACAACTTCTTTCTTGCTCACTTCTACTTACCTTATTGAATACTCCATTTAATTAGTTGGTAGGTAAGTTTTTTCGATTTTTTTTATACAGGGTTTTACAAATTCGATGCATTTACATTGCTTTCTCGCAAACTCTAAGAGATAGAGAGTTTGTTAAATAGAGGCAAAGTTGCATAATATCATGCTGAACCATTTTTTAAAAAGAAATCAAATTTCGATGACTTTCGGAGATATATCCGAAAAAAGAAGAACTTGTTTTTATTTTTCTTTATGGCAAAATACGTACCTACTGCTTATTTTAAAATACCAAGAGCACTTTGTTAAGGTTCTTTTTAAGATAATAATTTTAAAAGGTAAAAAGCTATTCAAAAATGTTAAAAAAATTCAGGACCGTATTTTTAAAAATTAAGTTGAAATACGAACGTCGCGTAACTGAAAAATAAAATAATTTTATTGAAGAGCATAAAAAAATTGTCCTTAGTAAGTGCTCTGGGTTTTTAAAAATAATCAATATTTTGTCGTAAAGGAAATAAAAACAAAAATTCATTTTTTCTTTAATGTCCCGGAAGTCCTCGGATTTTTTTTTAACAAATAATTCAGCATTAAAATATGCAACTTTGCCGCCATTTAACCATATTTCCATCTCTTATACTTACCGAGATAGTAATGTTAATGCATCGAATATGTAACACCCTGTTTTCTCTATAAATATTTTTGACTTAATATTTTGGCCCCACCTGTATCGACCATCACGAGCCGCCACTGTTCTTAACACATATTTATGGCTATGCCTGGTGATACAATCCATCTGAAATAACCTCTATTATCAAAAAGATATTGTTAAAAAAGCTTTTTAGACTTTCTGAAGAATATTGTGATTTTTAGGGCGCTGTCTTCTTTACGATATTGAACAATTTCGCTATAGGTACGTGGGCTTATGCGCCGGTATCAAGATACTGGCACTCGGAATATTTTTGACAGACTGGTGGCTGGTTCGACGAAGAAAATTGCTTGAAGATGCAAAAGTTATATCCGCCACTGAAATTGTTGGATCCATAATTAGTTTAGATAAACGTAAGTAGAATATTAAAAAAAAAATTAAATTCAGTCTTATAAATCAAGAAAATTGTCTGAGGATTTTTATTAGTTTTTGCAGAAGGCCTGCACAGTAGGGGGCACTCACGTAGTCACTCCAGAAACCCAAGTTCCGTAACAACGCATGATTTTCCGCCTCCGAACTCGATGAAATTAGTAAAAGAAGCTTTGGAAGCACATCTGGCGTCTAAAGAAGCTATGACTAGCGAAAAAATTGTTTCTCCGGAGAATGAAAATGACGCAAGTCTAAAGAGGCGTCACGTTTAGTGCAATTATATTAAATTTTAATTTATTCCTGCCGTTTAATTTTACTTAAAAGACTTATTTACGTTTAAAATAATTAAATACGTCTATATCGGTCGGTAGTGTGACGGAAAGTGCTCCAAAGTACCGTCAAATGGGACGAATCAGGACCATTTCATGTTACGTTTCAGATACCTTTATTCGGTTTCGAATTACTACTGTACGGTTGGTCTCTGTATGATAGATAGGGAATTAATTTTTTTTAGTAGGTATTCCGATTTATCCCGCAAAAGGGGTCAATCGAGACACCCCATTTATTTTGGTGAAAACGCTTAGCCCTTGAAATGGGGTTAATCAGGACAGAAAAGGAAAAAAAATTATTTATAAAAGAAAACGAGAAAAAAAACTCTAAAACTCTAAAAATCGAAAACAAAATTCCCGACTAATTCCCGGTCGATTTTTGAAAATTTCCCGGCTGGGTTTTCCTAAATTAACTACACTTCATTGTTAACATTTGAAAAACACAACCAAATTATATAGTTACTTTTTAAATTCTACGATTTCTTGTTCTATAGCTGGCAAATCTTTTTGTGATTGTTCGATAATTTTTTTCTTCTTAGTTTCCAGTTGTTCTGCTTGCTTTTGAAGCTTCATTTTTTTTGCTTTTTTCAAGTCGCTGTCAACTTTTTTGCCTTTTTATCTTTTTGTGCTGTGTTGTACTATTGTGCCGATAAAAAACTGGGACAAGAGATTTACAAAAACAATGTAAGAAATACATAATATCCCCTAGACTATAAAAGGTGTCTAGAGCTAAAAAGGAAAAACATTCAAAATTTAAAAAGTAACCTAGGTTACATAATGGAATGTTTTGTATTTTTCGATACGGGGTGGTTAAATTTCAGAGACATCATATAATATGGATAAAGTAAATTTATTAGATTTTTTAAAGTCAAATATTTTATAAATTATTATATTTACCATTACCACAAAATAATAAATAAAGCTAATACAGGTAATAAAATACATTTAATAAAAGAAAAAAATTGCGAACACAAAGTTTGTCAAAACAACACAAAATTAATATTTGGTCATAGAACCATTTCTGTTTATTACTTTTTGGAGCCTTTGTGGCATACTTAAAACTAAGTTTCTACATAATTCGACAGTTATTTCATCCCAAGCTTGATTTATCCTATGACGTAATTCATCCCTGTTTCTAGGTTGAAAATCATGTTTATACATAGATTTGACCATGGCACCCCAAATGTTTTCTATCGGGTTCAAATCGGGACTCTTCGAAGCCCAGGGAAGAACTGCTATGTTATTTTCTTGGAGAAAATTTTGTACAATGCGCGCTGTGTGTATTGGAGCATTATCATGCTGAAATGTGTAATTTTGACCGTATACAGCGTTTACCGATGGTATCATCACTTCGTTTAGTATATTAACGTATACTGCTGCAGTTAGTCTTCCTTCGACGATTTGGCAAAGTCCTGGTCCTCTAGCGCTAATCCAGCCCCAAACATTTATGGAGAAACGCCCACTTTGGTTGGTTTTGTGGGTGTATCTCTCATCATACCGCATGCCGGAAGGCCTATACACCCGAATTCTCCCATTATTGCATGACTGAAAAGTTTTCTCGTCAGAAAATATAACTGTTTCCCATAAATTTATTTGATTAATATATTCATGTGCAAATTCTAACCTGCCCTGTTTATTTATTTCCGTTAAAAAATTTTTATTGGCAGCACAACGGCTTCGTATATCGGAATTTCGAACCCTGTCTCTAGCGGTATTTGCAGAACCTGGAAAATTCGTCTCTTCTTTTGCCTTGATTGCAGTTTCGAAGGGATGATCCCTTAGATAATTAACCAGTCTTCTATCATGATCATCAGTAGAAATTTTAGGGGGACCAGAACCTGCATTCCTAATAATAGTCCCATGTCTTGCTATTTTTTGTTTTGCCAATAGCACGGTATTCTTGCTTACTCCCAGTTCATCTGCAATATCCCTAATAGCAACACTATCTCGCAACCGACTATAAATAATTGCCTTTTGCTGGGGGGTTAATTGTGGCATATTTACAAATAATATATGATTGTATGTTTGACGAGTCAATCATAAAGTGACAATCTTTATTGACATGCAAATTTTCATGACATTTTACTGGTACCAGGCTTGATGTAAAATTATTCTTAATAGTCTAGGAGAAAATAGAAAAATTTCCTGTCCCAGTTTTTTATCGGCGCGATGGTACCTTGAATAGGCATTTCTCATGGAAAGTATCATAGATTTTGTAATGTCCATAGTTTGAACTCCTCCAATTTCTTGTAGTGAATCGTACGTTAATCTTTGGCCTATAAGTGACTCTTCTTTAAAATTTTCCACCAAAATCTCCTTATTAACAGAAAATCCCTTTTCTGCTGTGGCATTTCCATGAGAAATTGTTAGAAGAAGTTGCACCACGTTTTTTAAACTGTAAGTTGTGATGGTTTTCATCCAAAAGTCATCCATACTCTGTTACATCTGGAATAATTTTTCATTTTATTTATCATAATCTGATCAGTAAGAATGTCTCTAAATGTCCATCTGCTTCATCCAATTTAGTCGCATTGCATCTGTTTGAATTTAACAAAATTTCAAATGCTTTGGACATCAGTTGCAAGGATTTTTTTGGATCTCTGTCAGTTTTATTGGGGTTAAAAGGAAACTTACCTATAGCTTTAGTTAATTTATATGCTAACGGACATTTTTCCAAAAGTTTGGAAACTGTATACATCAAGCAGTTTCGACAATCCTGGCGAAAGACCATCATTTCTTTATCTTTAACTCCGACGCATTTTTTGACTTTTTTAAGGTTGCAATATAAACCATTCTTGTCTTTTTTCGAATGCAGTTTATAGGAATAAATAGGTACCTACTTCAAATTTTTAAGTTCGAAATTATCTGCTCATTCAAAATTCCCGACTTAAACTTGATTTTCCCGTCGAATCCCCGGTTTTTTCCGGCTTTGTGAAATTCCCGTTTTTTTCCCGGATTTCCTGATTTTCCCGGCTCCTAGACACCCTCTAAAATAATGTATAATAATATACGTTTATTTAGAATAACTTTTACAATATCGAAAATACAAAGTTTAACTCATCTTACATAATTACTATTAGATTGTTTAATTAAAATGTTTCTAAAATTATGGTAGATTCCGGTAATTACCGCCGTTTGGCAACACTGGTCTTAACGCAATCTCCATCATCACTAAGACCGAGTCCCCATAGGCGTAAATATGACAGCGTTACGTGCCAGCGTACCCATTCTAGACGTGCTTGGTCGAAAGTCAATTGATTGACAGAATTAATGTCAATCCAGCTGACTTTTGACCAATTACCTATGACTTACCCGGTCATATTTACGCCCGTGAGGACTAGGTCTAAGAGTTCTGACTACTATAAGTCTTGAAAACATTCGATTCGAATCCGTGTCGAGTTATTTGTCTGACAACAGTCTGTGTCCCGTTTCACCCCATTTGACGGCATCAAATATTTTACTGGGATTAGGAACATATAACATTATATTAAATATTGGAAAGTGTATGGTCTTCACAGTGTAAAGAAAAATTGAGCATTTTTTATATTTCTTATGCTTCATTATGCGTTTTGCAAAAAATATCTACTTAGATATGACTTTTGTGATAGAGCGTGTAGAGTCTTCACATGCATATTTATTGCTCTACCGACTTATTGCCTACAAATACATAAAGTTTTAACTTTATTACACTCTTTAGCAATTAGAATTTTAATAAGAAGTGTTAAGTGACAGGTTCCTCTTGGTGTACAAACGTGATATTTTAACTTTTAACTTCATTTTACTTTCATAATAATCAATAAATTCTAAATAATCTAACAAGTGTAAACAGGTTATTAAATAATACTCTCAGGGATCTGTCCTTGGTAATTTAACCGAATTTAATCAATAAAAATATTTAATTAAAAAAATAATATTAACTGACAACCGTCATCTAGATTATATATACTTGCAGTAAGCTCAATAAGATTTAAAAATTGATTTGCTAATATAAGAAACCCAAAGTTTGTACAATAATTGGAACAATATATTTTTACTAAATACTCATTTAGGTACAAAAATTGAAAAAAAGTTAGATAAAGGCTTTAATTTCTATTATGGCTATGTTTACTTACATTTATTTTATGGCAAGGAATCGGAGCTGTGAAAAAATCAAATATCACGAGCAAATAACTCACCTCCGTTAACTTAAGAACGATTAAAGGGTTGACACTAATTAGTAAATCCTGTTGCTATTTTATTGTTTTGTAATTATTACAGTTCATATTATGTTCTTTAAAATTAATCTCTGTGCTTCATGTGATAATACCGAAAGATACATATTTTGTGAATTGTCGTGATGTACCAAATTTTCACTAACAGAAAAAATTTAAAAAAACAATTCGATCTTATCGATGTTAAAAGAACAATTTTTCTTAAAGTAAACTCTAAGAAAGACCTGGGGCGCAGCCAGGGGACATGCCAGCCACCCCCCCTTTTTTCCTATTTTACTGTAATACTAGTTTATAAGATTTTTTCTTATTTTGAGCAGCTCGCAATTTTTTTTGTTATTTTAATTTATGTTTATTACCAACATCTTCAACTATAAATATATGTTATTGTCTAATTTTCAAAAAGTATTCGCCTGCAGCTCAATTTTATTTGTTGATATTGCTAAAACTTGCACTTTTCCATAATTGTCAAAAGAAAAATGTATATTGTGATAATAACTATCTTTGTTTTATAAATGCTATAAATTTTATACTTATTTTGTAAAAAATTTTGGATGTGGCACTGATAATTCTTTCAAGACGGATTTCGTTTACCCCTTTCCCCTCTATCCCCCACAGACAAATTTTATGGCTGAGCGTCTGAGAGAGGCAGTAGTTGATTATTTTCAAAGAAGATTTCTTACAGCTCTGAGTATAATTTAAGCTGAAGGCAATACTTTAAAATACACATATTATCTTCCAAACATGTTTTAATGTTTGCAAGTGCATAATTTTACACACGCCTAAAATTATACACCGTGTAGCTTTGGCCCAAGTACTAAAATAAGTAAGCCTAATTATAAAAAAAACTATTTTAACTTATCTGCAAACGTTTTAAATAATTTAGTTGTTTGCCATCTAGCGAATTCAATGCATTTTAATAATACACTCTTAATTTTAAATCTAGTGTAGCAATTGGCAATTATTACCTATTAATTCTGTTTCGTTATTTTATCCTATTTTAACTGTTTTTTAAATAGTTTTATTATTTTTATATTAAACTAAACTGCTGACTTTAATATGATATAAACAGGGAACCAAGGCGAACTAAAGTTTTTAAATAAAATACAATGTCTCGCCTTGAATTTTAACTCAAATCCGTTCGCGAACCTCTACGTATAATACATACGTGAATTATTTTTTCAAAAGACTGTTATTCCCATATCAAGTTATTAGGTCATAATGTTCTGAAATTTATCATCATAATTAATTTTAAGGAAAATCTAGCTTACTTTTTAGGGTTTTAAGAATACAGGGCTTATAGAATTATAGTTTATTCATAAATAAATGAATTGAATCTCATTCACATAATAATAAAAAATTCTAAAAGGTTGTTAACCATGACTCTCTCATTTACAAAAATATATAATAAGATGCAAGACAGATCTGTTTTTGAAATATCAAAAAAATCATCGGCATTACATAGCATGATTTAAATTAACTTTTGTGATATTCTACAAGTTCTCGACATTGGTACCCACAATTAAGAATAAAATTGGCAAAATGTTAAAAGTCAATTAAGAAGAATTAAAAAGTCAATGGTTTGGTATATTTTTTAAATTTATTTCATTTTTTTTTCTTCGACCCTGAAAGTGATCTCTCATTGATATTAAGGTACTTACGAGTATAGTTAAGACTTTTGAACCCTGGGATAGTGTTTTTAGTATTATTTAAGATTTACTCTCTAACGAGATCCCCTATAGAAATGTGTTTTCTTTTAAAAGTCTACTTTCTGTATTGAACAAATATCATTATCACTAAGTTGAAAACGTTAATTTAAATGAATTTTGAAATTTAATTAAATTTATTTTAAAATGTAATTAAATTAATTTTAATTTTAAAATTTAATTAAACTAACTTAAGAAATTAATTAAATTACTCTTGAAACTTAACTGCATTATTCTTGGAATTTAATTAAATTATTTTTGAAATGGAAATTCCTTTCTGAATTTTTAAGTGATATTTAAATTTAATTAAATAAATTATTATTATCGTTGAAATTTATGGATAATTACATTATACTAAGAGATTTTCGCCTTAAGTTACAAATGTAATGCTCCAGACTCTCCAGAGGCTTATTTTGGATAAAATATATAAAGAATTAATAAAAAAGAGACAAAATGGCGATAACAACATGCACGGATGATAAACCTTAAAGTCATATTTACATTCCTTACAATGCATAATTTGTGATTGTAACAAACATTGAACTGATATAATAGTCGGGTTATGTTTTGTGCCACAAAAAAGTTAACTACGGTGATCACTAACCTAACCTAATGTTTGCCTAATTACTATTAATATGAATGTTTTTTTAACTACTCTTTGAAATGTAGTTTTTTAAACACTCCTTTGAAATGTAGTTATCCCAAAAAAAACATCAAAACAACAATGCAAATATTGATATATTTTTTAATGGAACTTTAAGATATGTACTTGTGTAGGTAATAAATAAGCGTTTAGAATACGTTTAGTTTCTAAAAACGGGGTGTATAAAAAAATCGTTCACATTAAATGTTACATAGTATCTCGTCTCTGGTATCACAAAGAAACTGAGTGAATACAAAGCTTAAGCGTATATAATTGTTTTTTTTTTAGAAGTTAGAGATTTTTTATGCAAAGTGGTCTTGAACTAATTATTACAATTCCGTGCTTTATGCTTGAAATTGCTAATACGTTTGCGGCGCTTTTGTCCAGTGCAAAATTAAAATTGTGCAAGCGGCCAAACGTATATGTCAATTTTAGGTTTTTAGTACCGTACTAATATTTAATTGGTAAAAATCGTGTCAGGGTTACCTTTTTAAAAAAACATTTGCAAAATATAAATTATTTAAATTTTAAAAATATATTCAGGAAAGGTATTTTTAACAAATAAATGTAGATAATTGAATTTACTCGAAAGCAATATGGCAATATAGTGTGATTTAAACGTTTGATATTATAAAGAGAGAGTATATAATTATAGTCGAGGTCCAATATATTTATTCCTTCTTAGTTTAATACCAAAACATTGATGTGTTTTATTTTTGTTAATTATAATAGTTTTGCTTGAGTTGTGGTTTTAATAAAACACTACAAGTATATTATTTTGTTTTAATTTTTAGTCTAACTACCTACTATATATCAATGTCGAGCAGGGCCGTAGCTAGAGGGAGACTGGCCAGGGCAAAGCCCTGGTAAAAAAATATTGATCCCTGGTAAAAAAGATTTTGAAATAGAAGAAAATAAGTGTCAAAAATGTCTGGAAGTTATGGGGTCAGAATATGGGCCCTGGTAAGTAATCGAATAGCCCTACCAAAAAGTTGGTTCTTGCTACGGCCCTGATGTCGGGTCACCACATAATATAAAGTACGACCAATGATAAAGCGGCACAAAATTCGTAAAATATAAGAAAATTATATTTCTATAAAATATGCGTTCTTTATCTTATTAACATCTTATTTCAAAGAAGTAGCCAATGTCTCAAAGAGACCTGATAGTATTTTCGAAAACACAAAGTCATAGTCTCAACATGTAACCCTAAAGTTTTTTTTATTAAACCTAAGGAAAGTTTGTTGAGACCGTGACTGTGTGTTTTATGTTTTTCAACATCTTAAGCCCATCTTACTTTTAAGGTATTGATTAATTTACTAAATTGATAGTTAATGCTTAAACTTATAGTGCATCCATCCAAAGTTGACCAGCAGACTGTGGCGGCTCGCGGTCTTAAAAAATGGTGAAGAGCTAGGTATAGTGCGGGCACTTAAACAAGCTATGACTAAAAACCTGTGCAACAAAACGTCTCTCTTATCCTCATCTGTCCAACGACTGAATGGAGTTTCCAACAAATTACAAACTATGTCATTATATAATAGGGTTCAATTTTGAAATACACAACTATAAGGAGGTACGTACACTACTGAATTAACTGAAAAATAAACACAAAACTTTTTAATCACACAGTTAATCACGTAAAAACGATATCTATAACCGTAAGTTTCGCGAAGCCTCAAAATAAATACCGGTTGGGGCGCGGCAAAATGCACGAGTGTTTGTAATTATTTTCCATCGGAGTTAACTGTGGTCCTATTAGGCATAGCTACATTCGGATTAAATTAATATTATTAGTGCGAATATACTATATTTTAAGGGCTGAAATGGTAGCTGTATTGGTACATTAATATTTATATTTAATATTGTCGAAAAACTTTCCTCCTGTTTTTTTTTTTGATGAAGAGCTTCTTCACCTGACAAGCCGCCACTGGCGTGGGCGCCATATGATACCTATACCTACTATTATAAATAATCGTAAGTAAAAAAATATTAATAATGTAGGTATATCTTATATTTTCTCCATCTATTAGAAAAATGTTGGGAATTGTATCCCTTTAAAAATGCAAAACTTTTCAATTTTCCTTTTACAAATTCAACGCAGTTTTCTATTTTATTACTTATTATTTATATGCGTTTTGCAGCGTAAATTTGCTTAATATTGCACCACCGAAAGCAATATAGAAAGTTACAAAAAGAGGGTTGAAAAACGCTAGTTAATCTTCCTCGACAGTTGCAAATGACAGTGTCTGTCACCCTAATTACAGACCTGAAACAATATTAACTGGAGGGACCTATTTTTATCTTTACGTTGCTGGAATATCAGATACCAAACTTTTTTCTACAAAAGTATAGAGAAAAATGTTTGAGTATTGTGGGTTGCATATATGTGGGCGTGCCTCTGCAACTTCGATCGATAAGCTGAACAACTAAACAAAGATGGTTATATAGAGTTTATATTAGTAAGAAAAGAAAGTGATCCATGACGTCAACCGAAATGGTTCGTCATTGTAACCAGCGTTGCCATTGTTATGATAAATATATATTGTTACGATAAATATATATTCTACGATAAATTTGGGATCTCATACAAAAGTTATTTTTAACTATACGATATTAACACGCACAGTTTCAAATAAATCATTGGATAGTTCTACCTTCCACAAAAGCAATCATCCTCAGCACCCTACCCACGGTGTTTCAATATTTCCTCAAAATTTTTGTTCCAAATTTATTTAAAACTGCTTCCCCCTCCCGCAAATACCTTATTATCGATTTATACCAAGAATAAAATTGCTCCCCTGATGATGTCGAGTAGGAGAATTTATATCATAATTTTAGGGTATCCACACGATCAGTTACGGTTACCATACTTTTCTTTTTTCTATACGATTATATCTCGGGTATATGGCAACACTGATTGAAACTAGAAAGAGGAGGAGGAGCCAGCGACTGACGTCAGTTCATGATTTTGTCCAAGAACCATCTTGAAGGCCCATCCTGTGTGCAAAAGTAAAAACGTCCTCTATAGGGCTTGACGTTCGTAGTGTTTTTGAGTTTTGTGATATTTATCCACGTTTCGTGGTACTTCGGAAACTCCTTTTTCAATGTGTATGGCTATACCGGTAAGTTTTTCAATTAAATTGTCCAGTTAGAGAGAGGGTGTATTTTATTTTCTATTTTGGAAACCTCATTTTCTTTGGAATTTCAATTCTCAACGTTTATTCTAGTCTGACATTGGCCACTTCATTTGAACTTTTTGTATTTTCTCGTCATCCTTTGTAGTTTAATTCAAATCTAATCAATTTAATTCATAAGTTATTATAAAGGCGCAAACAGGTTAATAGGTATTAGAATTAAATCCTAATACACTTTCACAAAATTACAATAAAAAGAGTAAAAAATAACATTATTGCATTATAAGATATATTAGTATCCTCCTTCATTAATTAGTAGGTAGGTATTTCTACTTTTTTTTAATAAAGTAAAATTATAGAAGTTGTAAATTTCAAAACCCATTAGATATTATATTACATTGTGATATGTAATTCATTACCAATCCATATTTAAAATGTAACATGACATTTTTAATTAATAAGATAAGCTTTGATACAATTTAATTATAAATACTTTTTTAATATAGTACCTACCTATAGGGTTTATAAAACTTATTAATAATCTATCGCTATATTTCTTTATAATTTTAAAACGCCACCGGCCCTGTGCCACCCACTAGTGTCGTCTAGATTTACCCTACGTCACTTAAGACGTATACCAACCACTGGCACAACTAGACACTTATATTTGGAGGTGTTTAAGCCCCGTGTAGAAATCTTCTATCTACTAACACCTCCCGAATATGTCTTCTAAAAAAAGGTCGACCCTATCCAGCACTTCCAAAATTTTACTTCTAGAAAAAAGTATTCCTATACTTACCTATAGAAAAGGATATAAAAATACCAATTGGTTTAGGGGTGCTAATAATCTTGGTTCAGGGAGGGGCTAAACCCCCCTGGCCCCTCTAGTTGCGCCTATGATACCTACCTATGGAGTGTGGCAGACTTATGTATATAAAAACCTGGATTTCGAGCTTGACGATTAGTAACCTATTTAAATACTTAAAACAAATTAGTAGTTGCAAAAATGTTTTAACAGGGCACATAATAAAATTATATTATCTGGACACTTTAAAAATTATAAGCTGGACAAGTTTTAAATTATGTAAAATAAATAAACTTTTATTTAATTTTGCAAAATATTAGCGGTATTAAATGTATTATGTATATTTAAGTTGTTTGCCTTTGTCTTATCATAATAAAATTAATTGCGATATTAATAATAACAAAATAAGTCAAAACCCAAATATTTAATTAAATATACTAAACAGCAAATACGATGTTTTAATTTAAAGCAGAAATGTTCTTCAACGTTAGTGTGGGTACTAGTAATAAATAACTACAGTACTACACAGGGCCGTATAGCCAGAACCAAATGTTTGGTAGGGCTATTCGATTTCATACCAGGGCCCATATTCTCACGTTGAAATATACCTAATGATATTTGATTTTTACGCAATGTAGAATTTTTTACATTTTAGAACGACCGATATTCGACATGCTTCATTCATAAGCAAGTAGGTACTATATTTATTATAAGTTTATAAGTATGTAGGTAGCATACACGTATATCGCCATTATTTACTTTGTTTTCTACAAGATCCAAGGACAATACTGATTTGGTGCTACTGCTACTGATATTTGGTTTATTAGATATTTCAGATGACAGTTTTTCCATTACCAAGAATTCCTTTATAGTTACACTCAGTTTTGGTGCTCTCTTTTCAGTTGGAATCTCTTCTATATCCTATAAAAGTTGTTTAGCTTTATTGGCTAAACTTTGATAGGCATCATTTGTTCTTAGATCCCGAATTTTATTTTTTACTATCTTTATCATTTCATTGGCTTCTTTTAGACTAATTTACGAGCTTGTAGAGCTGAATCGGCAGGTTCCAAAAGCCCAAGCAACTTTTTCATAAAAGCAGGGGTGAAATAACTGATTTAATTCCAACACATTTGGCAGTGTCTTGTTCACTAAATGAGTGAGCCTTTTAAATTTCATCTAATGTTCTTAATATTCTCTTCTATTCCAAAATCTTTTTTACTAGGGCTCAATATTTTTTTACCAGGGCTTTGCCCTGGCCAGGCCCCCTCTAGCTACACGACCCTGGTACTACAATGTAAGTATTCTAAAAGGAATGAATAATTTAACAAAGAAAAGAGTTGGGTACATAGAAATTTTAATCTTATATAGGAACCAAATAATGACAATGTAAAGGCTTTATAATGACATTACAGGGTGGAGATCTTGCTAATGACCTTAACGCTTTTCCTACACAGTACCAATAATGGCATTACATTACAAAGTATGGCTACAATAATAATACCTAACTATTAAAAAAAAATTTAAAATAAAGGCTTATATTTGTCAAAATTTAATTGGGCTTTTAATGTCCAAATAGTTTTTTTTTTATTTTGCTAAATCTTACAATATTTTTAACAATAAGTTATTTTAAAATCAGGCCTTGTACTTTCATGTAAAAATTTCCGAAACGTTCCTGTCAACTATTTTAAATCGTTTTAGTGGCGCGAACCACTGAGCAGAGGCGTGGATACAATATATGTAGGCAAAACGCATTGCCTACCCTGGGAATAATAAAACAAACAGATACAATTTTAGTTTTTATCCATGTAATCCAACTTTGGCAATTTATCTCTACATTAATATAATAAATAATAATATAGGACCGAAAAATTAATCCTATATCATTTCCACGAACGCATTTTTTGCTTATTATATCGTAAACTAGATCCCTGTATAAGCCGTAAGACCGTTCTAAAAGCAAAGATCTTGTTGTACATTAGCGTCTTATGCAAAAGCACTGCTTTTGTACGAGTGGAAGCAAGCGAGAGAGCCAGTAGGCAGTAGGGTAGAAAGAAATGTAACAAAAAGCCCCGTCGCAACCTTCGACCTGCCTTCATCTATCAGCCCGCGCCAGGAAAGCATGCGTTTGGTAAATGCATTGGTGTCAATACTGCCAATCTTCAAGTTTTACAGTAGTTTGGAAAATACTTCGCTTTCTCATTATAAAAAATGAAACACGCCCCCATAAGTTTTATTATCAGTAAGTTTAGTTAAGATATTTTTAAAGGAATAACGGATAAGGTATCGCAAAATAAGAAGCACTTGTGACAATTCAAATAATTTTTGCTGATCATGTTCATAATATTTGATAATCAGTAAGCTTATCATCATATTTCACATAATAATTGACTTCGTTTTTGGCAACATTGGTTCAATCAGGTGGATAATAGATTTTTAATTTATAATTAGTGTTTTCGCCCTTTTGCTACACTTCGCGCCGTCGAGTTTCTTTTTCTGGATTAAAAAGAATTTATACCTATTTACGAAACACACAAGGAGAGACACGCTTAAGTGAATTAACAATAATTTCTCTGGAGAGCGACCTTTTGCAGGATTTAAAAAGCAAAACCAATTTTTATGACCATGTTTAAAAAAAAATTACGGAAAGACAGCCGTGTTGAACTAATTTACACATTATGTCGTTTTATTCTTCTTCTGCCACAGTGTTCTTTTCACAAACTTAAATACAAGACATTTTGTGACAAAATTGGAAATGTAGATGCTTGAATGCTACGGAAGGTGAGTTTTTGTCTTAAAGGCAATTTTTGCCTTCCGTGGTTAAAACAGCATTGCACGCCACTGCCACTGAGGTATTGTTTCTATGAAATCATAAAAAAACATTTAAGCTAAAAAATAAGAGAATGAGTATTGTTTGCAAATGTGTTTTAATTAAAAAACAGTTCGTCCCTTGTTTTGTTCCCAATTTTTTTATATTGACTCCGTAGACTTTACGACAGTCACTGAATAGGAGCACTCTTTTTAAATATATACAGTGTGATCAGTTAAGGGTACGGAGCGGCCATATCTCGGAAACTACTGGGCATAGAAATTCAGGGAAAAAAATGATAACTAAAGTGGCCATGAGAAAATCCTGGAAATAATTTTTAAGTTGCCTGAAGAGAAAAACGCAAGAGACCATTTTCATGCAGAATTGACCAGGCTAATCAGAAATAATATCCACATGGAAAAATATCAGTGGCGTCCCACTCGCTTCTTCATTTAGCGTTTTAAAAATTATTCTATTGGCGATAACGCTAAAACAAACGGAGATATCGAGTTGCGGTTTTAATATTTTTTCTAGCAAATTTCATCCACTTTTAGATTATAGTATCATAATAATAGAGGAAAGTCTCCTAATATGGGGTAGTTTTTTTCAAAACACCATAATAAAAAAACTGGGGTAGTTTTAAGCATTATTTCCATATTTCATGTTTCGTTGGATATACTTTCAAGCATTTAATAACATTGAAACATGTTTTAAAAAAAAGCAGATGAAAATATGCAGAATTAAAAAAAAAGTGCACTACCCCATATTAGGGCCATATGTTATCCTAATATGGGGTACCCAATTTAATATGTAAAATTTGAAAATAAGTAAAATTATTTTGTTTTTTTGAGAAATATTTATTTATGGAAATGAAAAAGTAACAAAACGTTTCGTCCCTTATAAACATAAAAAATTCTCATATAGAAAGAACATAAAACAAATTATTTAGAAATGCAAAAGTCACAAATATACCGATTTTTTTCACAACCAGCACATTGCCGAACAGCTAAAATTATTGAAATCATTTGTTCCTTGTTACAAACTTTTAATTTTTTAGGCACCTAAAAGAAAATACTTTGGTTTTACACGGAAAAGTACATATATAGTCTCCCAATATGGGGTACCCCAAATTAGAAACTGATAGGTACCCCATATTACGAGCAAATTAGATTTTTGGAAGGGGTCTGTTTTTGAAAAAACTGCGATGTTTTCTTTAAAAACCAAAACCATTTCCATAAACTACGCCAAATTCTATATTGAATGATATTATTAAATTTTTAAAAACTTACCTTTAAGTTACCTTAAATATCTAAAATGCAACAGTCACCAGAAACTTTTATTTATACTTACACAAAATTACCAAACCCTAAATCGTCGAAACGGAACAAGTGTTCGCTCCGAAATGGGAATGGGCGCTTTCTAGGAAGTCGGTGGTTAGTTTGTAATGTTCAGAATAGATGTCGGAACAAGTACTTGCTTAAAATTGAACTACCCCATATTAGGCACTACCCCAATATTAGGCGACTTTCCTCTACCGTATTTATTTTTTCGGAGTTAAATCAAAAAATGTGTTATTATTACAAATTGCGCCCTATAGCATTTTTTCTGATAACTATGGTGGACAACTAAATACGATTGGTAAAAGTGCATACATTTCTTTTCCAACCAGTCTTTAGTTTGTTAAAATCAGATAAGTCGTTTATAAGTTACAGCGATTTTAATGATTACACTTTCAACAGCTTCCACCCTCTTATTAAAGTCGGTACGCCAATGAGCATAAGACCAAAATGATGGATAATTGTCCAAGCTTTTTAATGGTGTTATCAAAGATATACCTTAATGTGGTATTTTCGGAGATATGTAAAATTTTAAAATTGACTTTTCAATTACGCCCTCTTGCGGCAAAATGCGGAACTTAAAAATTATTTCCAGGATTTTCTCATGGCCACTTAGGTTATCATTTTTTTTCCTTCGAGTTTCTATGCCCAGTAGTTTCCGAGATATGGCCGCTCCGTACCCTTAACTGATCATGCTGTATATATATAGATTTGTATAGGTTGGTTGTTTAAGTTTACTCAAAATATTTTTAATAATTTTACCCCAGAACAAAATAAAATCTGTATCATTAAATTTAATTAAGAAATATTAAATTACCTGTTTAATTAAAAGTTTAATATTGTCCATGCTATTGGCGTGTCGGACTTAAACAAAGTTTTTTGGTTGACGAATCAAAACTAAAACAAAAGTGCACTTACAAGCCGTATTTCCCTTATGATTTTATTAAGGAGCTTATTTATATCTAAATATTATGTCAAATTAAATTTTAAAAAAAACATGTTTAAAACACTGTTAAAAGTCATTCTTTTTGATGTATGACTCGTTATACAAACATTGGCGTAGCCAGCATATTTTTCTTTGAGGGAGGAGGGGGTTAGAACAGACTGGGCAAAAAAAAACTACTTAGTTATTATTACAAGCTACTATACTTATAAACCTACTCTTTTCTGCACATAGACACAGTTTATTTTGGATCGTCTGACGGGGGTACAGGGATTTCTGGGAAGGGGCAGGCGCAGATTCAGGGGATGGGGGAGTGAAGGCAGTTTCGCCCCCCTCCTCTGAGCCTTATCAAATGTGTGCTTATTTACTATAAGCTTCCTTGAAATTGTAGGGCGTGTAAAGGGTCAGAATTTTTTTAGAAGCCACTTTTGAGGGTAAGAAGATTTTTAGAGCCAGGATACGCCATTTTTGTTTAGAAGTCACTTTTGTTTTAGTCGCCTCCCTCTCAACAAAATTCTGGATCCGCCACTGGGAAGGGGTGTTTTTTTTATCCTATGCTCGCCGTTAAGCACCCAGTATAATACAGGGTGATTCCTAAGTTGGTACTTTTTTTTTAGCTGTGTATAGAAAGCATTTAAATAAGCAACATTTTCTAATACCTTTTTTTCAAAAAACATAAAAATAGGCGAGATACAGAAGTAAAAAATCTAAGTGCGGGTCTGGTCATCAAACCGTAGCCTGCTATACTTTATGTTGTTTGTCTATCTCTATCTTAGTCATGCAATTTACGGGTCGGTGGTGAGTTATTTGGCATTCCGCTGCGGTGTGTTTTTCTGAAGCAAGTTAATTATAAATTGGTGACACGTGAAAATGGTAAAATTTGAAACCAATGAACTAGTAGTTATGGTGCTAATTTACGGTGAGTGTCGTCAAAGGGCGGCTGCTGCTTCGAGATTATACGCAGAACGCTTTCCCTTGCGGGCTCATCCTACACCCAGAAGTTTTCTTAATATTATTCAACGGGCGAGTTAGACAGAACCGTATTTGATCCATAGTGTAATAAATGAATGTAAGTACCTTATTTTTGACTTTTTTGAAAAAAGGTATCTGAAAATGTTGTTTATTTTATTGGTTTCTATACACAACTATAAAAAGAAGTATTAACATAGGAATCACCCTGTATATGTGGGCCTATCCTCCACAAAGCGCGTCAATTTATTCGATAATAATCTTTAGTAGACGGTTCACATAAACCTCAGATCGACGATTATATAAATCATTAGATGGTTTTATATTAACAATAATTTATGACATCTTTCGTTATTATTTTAGCGTAGTTAAAACCATTTAACTGCTATATTGTTTATTTTTTTACGCCAAAGTGACGCGTTGTTTGTATTAAAAACAATTTTCACTGTTTGCTTACAATATAAATTATCCAATGGTTTTAGCACAATTTACATACTTTTTACACTCTCACACTTTCAATTAATTTATTTAAATTTATATTATAATTGTTTAAAAAATGATTATAATATATTCTATAGTATTGTGATCATTTGCAGTATCTACAAGAAAACGTATTGTTTGGAAATACTCGAAACTATTCTAAAAGGAACAACGTTATTGACTTGATCCTCAACCCTTTATGCCAGTGATTTTGACAATACTCAATACTGACATTTTCAACCCCCCCCCCCCCCCTTCTCCCGGATAAAAGATCCATCAATATGTTGCCCCAAAAACTAAATGATTTTGCATTTCATTTTAAAAAAAATAATAAAGTATTTTGTGTTTGTGGCTCACCCCACACACACATATACATACCGTATTGACGTATACTCTTACATTCTTAATACTATTTTATTTATATGTAATACAACCACTTCCCTACAAGTTTTGTCTCATGATAATATATTATCATAAAGCCAAAGCTTTTAACAACTACTTAGTAACTTAACAGGAAATCTTATTAATTAATATACCACATTACTTATCACTGTTTATGGGAAGGTATATGGTACTAAATATATGTTTTGTTTGGAATTTTTCATTAACTCATTTTTAATAGCATCATTAGTACATTACATACTTACAGTGTGTCTGCTTAAGTTCGTTATTATTAATTTTACGAAAAAAAGTTATTCTTTATAAAAAGTTCTGCATGGACTAAAACCTAAAATCAGATTTTAAATTTTTTCAGTCGTATACGAGGTTTGTCAAAAAATATGAATTTTTCCCAGGAGTAAAGTACCTTTATTTTTTTGACAATATCGAAAACTGTAATTATGAAATGTTGTTTGGCATTAAAAACTATGTTCTAATATGCAATTACACTGAAAAATATTTCTATAAATTTATCGGTAACTTGAGACAAAATTTGTAAAAATAAAAAAATATTTTTTAGTGTAATTGCATACTAGAACATAGTTTTTCATACCGAACAACTTTTCATAATTACAGTTTTCGATATTGTCAAAAATAAAGGTACTTTACTCTTGGGCAAAATTCATATTTTTTGACAAACCTCGTATACGACTCGGGGTGCCAACGTGAAATAAATATACATTTTACGATTTGCATTGCCATAAACCCTGTGCGCAATTCAACAAACAATAATAAATTAATAAGTGCAGGATGGTATCAGCATTGTTTATAACATTCGCCAATGTAGGCGCGGATTCTGGGAGGAGGAGGGTCCCCCGGCCCCCTGAGCCCTAAAAATTGAGGGACGAAGGATGTTTTCAACGTGAGCACTGAGAATTGAGGCTCTCCGCCCTGAGCTCAAAAAAATGTAACATCACATTTTTGATACGAGGATTTTGATAGGACAATTGAAGGATACATTTTGTGGAACAGAGTTCTGTTTTTTTTAGAAGTCACTTTTATTAGGAGCCAGAAGATTTTTGGCAGATAGAGACTTTCAATAATTCATAAAAAACATCGTACCTACTTACCGGTAATATGTACTTAACTATTAGTATTAAGTACCAATAGTTTCCACAAAACACGGAAAAAGTACCGGTACAGTTAAATGTTAATTTTAAGTAGGTACCAGTCCTTAATTTTTAAAAATTTGTTTACTTTTTAATACTCATCAAGCAATGTTTTAATACTTAAGTACAGTGGCGTGCAATGCTGTATTTAACCAGGGTAGGCAAGAATTGCATTTAACACAAAAACTTACCTTTCGTAGCATTCAAGCATCTAAATTTCAAATTTTGTCACAAAATGTCTTGTTTTTGAGTTCGTGGAAAGAACACCGTGGCAGAAGAAGAATAAAACAACATTATTTGTAAATTATTTCAACACGGCGGTCTTTACGTAAAAATTCTTTTAAAACATCGTCATAAAAATTGGTTTTGCTTTTGAAATACTGCAGAAGTCGCTCTCCAGAAAGATTATTGTTAATTTACTTAAGCGTGTCTCTCCCTGTGTGTTTCGTAGATAGGTATGCATTCTTTTTAATCCAGAAAAAGAATCGTTTTGCAGATGCGCTGCTAGCCGGAATAGTAACAATTGACGCCTTCATAACACTAATTATAAATTAAAAATCTATCATCCACCTGATTGAACCAATGTTGCCAAAAACGAAGTCAATTATTATGTGAAATATGATGATAAGCTTCCTGATTATTAAATATTATGAACCTATCAGCTAAAATTATTCTAATTGTCGAAAAAGTGCTTATTATTTTACGATACCTTATTCGTTATTCCTTTAAAAATATCGTAACTAAACTAATTAATAATTAAACTTATAGATGCGTGTTTCATATTTTATAATGAGAAAGCGAAGTATTTTCCAAACTACGGTAAAACTTGAAGATTGGCACCAATGCACTTAACAAACGCGTGTTTTCTTGGCGCGGGCTGATGAAGGAAGGTCGAAGGTTGTGACGGGTTTATTTGTTACATCTTTCTACCCTACTACCTACCGGCTCTCTGGCTTGCTTAGACTCGTACAAAATCAGTGCTTTTGCTTTTGCATAAGATGCTAATGTACAGCAAAACCTTTGCTTTTAGAACGATCTTACAGAATGCTTATACAAGGATCTAGTTTACGATATAATTTTTTATATTAATGTAAAGATAAATTTCCAAAGTTGGATTACACGGATAAAAACTAAAATACAAAAGAATTGTATCTGTTTGTTTTATTGTTCCCAGGGTAGGCAATGCTTTTTAGCCTATATTGTATGCACACCACTGCTTATATTGTATGAGCCAAAAATCATTTTTATTAATAATTTAAGCATTTAGTATCTCAGTTGAGTTCTGTGTTCAACATCAATCAATTAAAAATTCTGGAACAAACTAGAACTAATTGCAACTATTATACTGCACTAAAAACCAATTATAAAAGTAAAATAATTTACCAGGACCAAGACACAAATTCCCCCAGAGAATAAAATACATTTTCTTTCTTTATAGAGCAAGTTTTTAGGATTAAAATTCTCCCAATGAAGGAAGTACGAACAGTGTGAAAACGGCAAATTTTCAACCGCTACTTTAGGCGACACGTTCCACTTCTTTACGTCAGTTTCCCACCCAACATTGGCATTTTAAATATAATTTAAATTGAAGGCGTTGAGGGCTGGTAATACGTCAAAAAAAATATTAACTTCCCCACTGTTGCGTAATGTGGCAATTTAGACCTGTCACTTTCAGAACTCGTTGGATTTTAAAGAAGGATATTATGCCAAAAACTTTTTAAGCAAGAAGCGTCCATTTACATATTGAAGTATAGGTAATCCAGGCGTATTTTAGGGGGGGGGGGGGTTCTGTCCGGCATATGATTCGCGCACGCCATTATATAAAAAAGCGGTTGATCTTTAAATTAGCTTTTCTAAACAGTTTAAAATATCCCCTTTTTCACTCTACCCTTTTTTTTTATATTAAAAGTGCGCGTTTATAATTAAAAAATTTATATATCCCCAATAACTATTTAAGTACGGCCCGTGGAACCACGTGTTGAACCTACACGTCTCAAAGAATGCTTGCCTTGTTTGCATCAAATCCTTATAGCAACAGGTCGAATCTGGTCTGACAATAACATAAACAATAATTAGGTTAATTTGGAGTATTTTTTTTAAGTGGTTCTTGTTGTCTAAAGTTTAGTGAAGTACTTTGTTATATCTACGTGCAGCAGTGTTTTGACGTTCAAGTTCAAGAGATTTTCGATTTTAAATCTGCCGATAATTGTTCTTAAAATTTTATTTTTGCAGTTATTTTATTTAAGGTAGGTAATGTTCGTTGAATACATACAATAAAATTTTACTCAATTTATATTATTGTTCGCGGATAGGATTCAGAAGGGGACAAATGGACTAAAATGTGAAAGATACGAATAAAAGGAATAATTTTTTTTGTAAAATAAATAAGATTCACTTTATTAAAAATTTAATTAAAATAATACAGGGAGCATAAAAAATACGAAAACCATAGTTTGCGTAAAAGTAAACATACCTTGTATATGTTTTTCTACAAAACAAATATTAAATATGTTTTAAATCAAACTCTATCTATTTTCCCTCACCTACATATCCAGAGTACGATGGTTTGACGGGTTCCTGCTTCATTTTAGCAATTTGATAATTTGATATGTGAAAATGATGTCTCCAAAATACATGAATATGACTTCTGACTGACTTCTTAATCTTTACTTAACTTCAATAAACTTTATTCAACTTTATAATTTTATTTCCCGAAGACTGACATCGACATGGAGGTTTTTCTCGTTCATTTCATTTTGGACATGAAGGTTTTCATTGTTCATTTCATACTCGAATTAGTGAGGCAGCGGCATTTTTGGACATGGCGATTTTCATTGTTCATTTCATACTCGAATTAGTGAGGCAGCGGCATTTTTGGACATGGAGATTTTCATTGTTCATTTCATACTCGAATTAGTGAGGCAGCGGCATTTTTGGACATGGAGGTTTTCATTGTTCATTGTTCTGACTGACCATTTTGAGTTTACTTTATGAGTAGCAACTTATACGCTTCCGTTTTATAAATGTTGACTTATCGTTTGCATAAACACCTTTATCGTCAGTGTCAAGCACCTATGATCTTCTGTTAAACTTTTATAATTTAATGTTATCTCCACTTAAAGTTTCCTGTTTGCTGACACTAATTTTGTAAAATTAAAATAACTTTCCCACCAATTTACAACAATAATCACTATTACAACAAAATAAAATAATTACGTAGGTATAGAAATAAATATTTCTTATCATATTTGACAGTTTGAATTAAAAAAAAAAATACTCTAGATTTCATAATTTTATCAATAGTTCGACATATTACATTATAAACTCAATCAAGTATGCCAGTTAACTCGTCATCAACGTTAAACAAACGCTTGCTTATTCGATGGAAATAAAAACTCATCCAACATTTTTTTTTGAGCTATATTAAAAAAAAAAGCTTTCAGTTATTTTGAAAATAACATATTTCTCTTAAAACCCAAACAAATCTCATGACTCAAAACCGTATTTTTTGCGTTATTTGATAAAACCGAAATAGACTGACGTTTGGCAACAACATCTTACTACGCTCATCTTGAAAAATAAATGATTTTTGTAAAGGTCATTGAAAACCTAATTTTGATGCATTCGACCCATTGTTTATCAATAATAAACATTTTATTTATATCAAAAATGCACCACCTAAAACTAAAAATTAATCCAATTTATAGGTCGTAGGTATGTCATTCATAATTTAAAATTGACATTTTTAAATCAACCTAATATTTATTATTTTATTGAAAATAATAACAAGACTAAACATTCAGAAGCTCTGATAAATGTTGTGTACTTATTGAAATTCGATAGGTATGCTTCAAGATACATAAAATATACCGGGTTGTGTATCATGGTTGGAAACATAGGAAGTCCCATGCAAGTTTTAGACTGTCCAAATATTTGCTCCTCTGTTGACTTTAGAACGGGGTTGTAGGGAGACTTTTTAGGGTTATCTACGAACATTAGCGAGTTGGGTGGGACTGGGTAATTCTTTCAGATTGCATTAAAATTGAATTACTTAACTGGTCTAAATTTTTGTGACGAAAATTGTTTAAATACCTCCAGAGGAAGAAGAGTTTGGTCAGAGGTCAGGATACCTAGCAGGCCAATTAATTGTTAAGTTTGGACCGACAAAGTGCCCATTAAAGGTATTATTTATATATTCGCGTACCACAAGCGCATTGTGGGCCGGGCAACCATCCATTTGGAACCAAATCGCCTGAGTTTTATCAGCGACTTCCTCCAGTGAGGGTAGAGTTGTCATCTTCTAATTTACGAAACTATAACCTGAATCGCTAAATCCCCGGACATTCGCTGAAGCCCCAGACTCACCGTGACGCACGTAAAATAAAGTAAAATATAGATACAAAATATTTTTCCAACATATTTTTTAGTTAATTTTAAAAGTTTTTGTGAAAAATATGCATAAAAACACATTAATTCAAAAACATATATTAAATTATAAACAAAATTAACAAACAACCGAGCAAACAACTGCACTCACAAAATATATAATTAAAAAAAAACAAAATGCTTGTATTTTGTATATGTACCGGGTGATTCAATAAGAAAGGTAGCCGGCTATATCTCGGAAACTACTGGGCATAGAAACTCGGGGGAAAAAAATGATAACCAAACTGGCCATGAGAAAATCCTGGAAATAATTTTTAAGTTCCGCATTTTGCCGCAAGAGGGCGTACTTAATTGAAAAGTAAATTTTAAAATTTTACATATCTCCGAAAATTCCACATTAAGGTATATCTTTGGTAACATTGTTAAAAAGTTGGACAATTCTGCATCATTTTGGTCTTATGCTCATTGGCGTACCGACTTTAATAAGAGGGGGGGGGGGAAGATGTTGAAAGTGTAATCATTTAAATCGCTGTAACTTATAAACGACTTATCCGATTTTAGCAAACTAAAGACTGCTTAGAAGATAAATGTATGCACTTTCACCTATCGTATTTAGTTGCCGTGATTGTTCTCAAAAAAAATTCTAGAGGGCGCAATTTGTAATAATAACACATTTTTTGATTTTACTCCGAGAAAATAAATCATAGGGTATAATTATGACACCTTAATCGAAAAGTAGATGAAATTTGCTAGGAACAATATTTAAACCGCAGCTCGATATCTCCGTTCGTTTCAGCGTTATCGCCAATAGAATAATTTTTAAAACTTTAAATGAAGAAGCGGTTATATAGTTTTTAGAAAAAAAGTGGGACGCCACTGATATTTTTCTATGTGGATATTATTTTGGATTAGCCTGGTCAATTCTGCATAAAAATGGTCTCTTGCGTTTTTCTCCTCAGGCACACCGTTCTTAAATTAAATTAGCTCGACTATTTATTATTATTATTATTATTATTATTATTATTATTATTATTATTATTATTATTATTATTATTATTCATCTTAACCTGTACTGTTTAGAAACTTCCGTACTATATGGCAAGTTTGGAGGATGACGCTCTTCTGAATAAGTTGGTATAAATAACCTGAAAGGCCCAGTTTTTCCAAGTTGGGTTTGAAATTTTTCGTCATAGCTCCCTCCACCGATATTATAATCGGAATTATGTCGATTTTATCTAGCTTCCATATATTTTTAATCTCTATAGCCAAATTCGAGTACTTGGTCTTCTTCTCCGATTCGGTTTTAGAGAGGTTGTGTGTTAGTGGGCAACCTATATCGATTATGAAAGCTTTCTTGGCGGTTTTTTCGATAAGAAGAATATCCGGTCGGTTGTGGTCTACTGTTCTATCCGTTATTATTGGCCTGTCCCAGTATAAGAGATATTCAGGGGATTCAAGGACTGGCTCGGGTGAGTATTGGTAGTATGGTGGGAGGTTTTCCCTTAGCCCTAGTTTATGGGCCAGTTCCTTGTGGATGATCTTAGCCACCTGATTATGTCTCCCCAGGTAAGCGTTGGGGGCCATAGCACCACATCCCGCCGTGATATGTTCTATCGTTTTTCGGGGCAATTGCATTTTCTGCACACATCTTCCACATTTCTTTTCAAGATGACTTCTTCATAGTTTCGAGATCGAATGACACGGTCTTGGATAGAGATTATAAAACCTTCTGTTTCAGCGTGAAGCTGCCTTTTCTCTAACCAATATTTTTATTATTATTATTATTATTATTATTATTATTATTATTATTATTATTATTATTATTATTATTAACATTGATAATGAAACATTTTGTTTTATAAATATTATTGAGATGACAACTTCACTTAATAAGAAAGCTTCCGCCCGTCTAATTTATCATTTTGGTAAAAATGTGTATTAATAATGTTTCACAGTGATCGAGATGGTTTTATTTTGATGATTTTTGGTTAACATGAATTGTGTGGAAATTTTGTAAATTATATTAATCCCAGACGCTTGTAAAAATTTTCCCGGACTTCACCCGGCCGCTAAAAAAAAGAGGACAGTGTCCGGGGAAAAGAGGACGGATGGTTACCCTAAGTGCGGGTCCAATTTGATTTTGAAGATGTAAATATGTTGGACCAGTAAGATTTCTGTCAACATAAATCGGTCCAATAATGCGATGTCCAAAAATTCCTGCCCAAACATTTACTTTCTGAGGATATTGGATTCGAGTGCATGCAAGACGATGCAAGTATTTTGTAGAAAATATATGTTGCTGTTAGCTCTCTCCATCATTTCAAAACAAAAAGTGATCTTCGCTCTTCATCCCCTTCTAGCAAATCTTAATGGTTTTGATACTTATATTAATGATATTTATTCTTTTTCAAAGTTCGCAATACTGTGGTGTGATGTTTTTCTACCCCTTGCCCGAGAGTTCTAGTGCTGATATTTTTATTTTCTTTATCGTAAGGTAAAATATTAAGATCTCTATCATTGTGTTCTTCAGCTCTCTCATAATTCTGTGCTGTTTTTTTTGCTAGGGTTCGCAAAAGAACCAGTATACTTAGGCCCATTGTATCCCCTTTCGTTTGGGTAATGTCAGCCAAACGGGACTTACAGCTTAACGTGGGATCCGAACCACGTGTATGCACTAGTTATCCTTTTTACACCCCTAGAGGTCCATGACGCCCTTCCCGGTCCCTATATAAGGAACCGCTAGAAGAATACTGCATTCTTTTATACACTAAATTTCGGATATACTTTTTTTATTATGCGTATGCCCACTCGGGGGATCGAACCCGGACCGCCACGGTCGAATGCCAGTACCTCACCTCTAAGCCACTGCCGCGGTCCATTTTCTTCAGCTCTCTAATGATTCTCAGATAGAACATTAAAAGATTATACATATAATTTTACCGGTTGCAGTTAAGTCAGTTTTTAAAGTGACCTTTACCTGGCTCATTATTACTATTATATAGATACTTGGGTTTATTAAAGGTAGATAATAATATCACGTATTATCTACATTGTGTATTATGCATAAAACAATCTACATATTACAAAAACTAATTAATAATTGCAATAGCTGCATGCTCTGTAGATAAGGCATGATTTCTCGCAAAAGATTAAATAAAAAAGGGTAAAAATTAT
Organism: Polydrusus cervinus; assembly: GCA_935413205.1. NCBI lineage: Eukaryota > Metazoa > Arthropoda > Insecta > Coleoptera > Curculionidae > Polydrusus > Polydrusus cervinus. Next base: position 22,447,519 of record OW284520.1, on the reverse strand, counting down.
TACATATACAGCTTGATCAGTTAAGGATACGAAGCGGCCATATCTCGGAAACTACTGGGCATAGAAATTCAGGAAGAAAAAATGATAAGTAAAGTGGCCATGAGGAAATCCTGGAAATCATTTTTAAGTTCCGCATTTTGCCGCAAGAGGGCGTAATTGAGAAGTAAATTTTAAAATTTTACATATCTCCGAAAATTCCACATTAAGGTATATCTTTGATAACACCATTAAAAAGCTTGGACAATTATCCATCATTTTGGTCTTATGCTCATTGGCGTACCGACTTTAATAAGAGGGGGGAAGCTGTTGAAAGTGTTATCATTTAAATCGCTATAACTTATAAACGACTTATCCGATTTTAGCAAACTAAAGACTGGTTGGAAGAGAAATGTATGCATTTTCACAAATCGTATTTAGTTGTCGATAGTAGTTCTCAAAAAAAAATGCTAGAGGGCGCAATTTGTAATGATAACACATTTTTTGATTTTACTTTGAAAAAACAAATCATATGGTATAATTATAACACCATAATCGAAAAGTAGATAAAATTTGCTGGAAAAAATATTAAAACGGCAGCTCGATTTTTTTAAAACTTTAAATGAAGACGCGAGTGGGACGCCACTGATATTTTTCCATGTGGATATTATTTCAGATTAGCCTGGTCAATTCTGCATAAAAATGATTTCTTGCGTTTTTCTCCTCAGGCACACCGTTCTTAATTAAAATAATAATAACATTCATAATGAAAAATTTTGTTTTATAAAAATTGTTGAAAATGACCACTTCAGGCATGCTTGCACCCATTTAATTATTTTAATTAAGAACGGTGTGCCTGAGGAGAAAAACGCAAGAGACCATTTTTATGCAGAATTGACCAGGCTAATCCGAAATAATATCCACATGGAAAAATATCAGTGGCCCACCACTTCTTTTCTAAAAAATATATAACCGCTTCTTCATTTAAAGTTTAAAAAATTATTTTATTGGCGATAACGCTGAAACGAACGGAGATATCGAGCTGCGGTTTTAATATTTTTCCTAGCAAATTTTATCTACTTTTCGATTATGGTATCATAATTATAAAATATGATTTAGTTTTTCAGAGTAAAATCAAAAAATGTGTTATCATTACAAATTGCGCCCTTTAGCATTAGAACTATTATGGACAACTAAATACGATTGGTGAAAGTGCATACATTTCTCTTCCAAACAGTCTTTAGTTTGCTAAATTCGGATATGTCGTTTATAAGTTACAGCGATTTACATGATTACACTTTCAACAGCTTCCCCCCTCTTATTAAAGTCGGTACCCTAATGAGCATAAGACCAAAATGATGCATAATTGTCCAAGCTTTTTAATGGTGTTACCAAAGATATACCTTAATGTGGAAATTTCGGAGATATGTAAAATTTTAAAATTTACTTCTCAATTACGCCCTCTTGCGGCAAAATGCGGAACTTAAAAATTATTTCCAGGATTTTCTCATGGCCACTTTAGTTATCATTTTTTTCCCTGAATTTCTATGCCCAGTAGTTTTCGAGATATGGCCGCTCCGTACCCTTAACTGATCACGCTGTATATTTATAAACATAAAAACTGTCATGATGTGCTTTTAAAAAAAGAGGAGATACAAAGAGTAATGCGTCTAAAACAACGACATAAAATTAACGTTTATTGTAGCTGTAGCCACACGCCACATTATTAGTTTAATATATTTATCCAAAAAAACTGGTTACTGAAAAACTAATGTACCTAAATGAAAAATAAATATTTATTTATTAATTAGGCAGAAATATATGTATTTGCTTAAATTCGCTAATATCCCATAGAGTGGCCATAAATAAATTTGAATTTCTGTTTTCATATCTTAGAGACAAACCATTTTTTTTTAATTAAAATGTTTAGTTCTACTCTACATCATCAAATTATTCTCCAATTTCAAAGTCTACAAAGGCCATATTGTTACATGTTAGTTACATTGTTTATTCTTAGGTTTGTTCTCGTCATGAATATGAAGTATTTATTTTAAAATTATATTAATACGATTCAATTTAACAATCTCGAATATTTTGAAAGGTATACTAGTTCTATTCTTATTAGATTTTAATGCTTTTAGCTCTAAGGTATGGTTAAAGGGTATTTTTATCATAAAAATAGGATATCAGACCCCTTTCACAAGTTTTATCTGTTATTATCAGTATCACTCGGAAGAAAATTTACAACTTTAATGGCACCAAAGCATTTTGAGACTAATTTTCATATCTAATTTACATAATTTCAATAGCTTTTATATACCTACTCGCGTGATTTTCTCATTAATATGTAGTATCTAAATGAAATACTGCGGAAACTCTACATTAAAGATTTCTCACCTAATTTTTCTGTGCAATTTAAATAACTCTTAAAATGTTTATTATATGCCTTATTATGATACTATGTATTATGAACATTTTTAATCAAAAAATTAGTCATATACAGTCACATGGCGTTAGGAATATAAAATTATGGTCTGATAACATGACTCAATAAATGTTTTAAAAAAACTAAGTAGTATATTAAATATTCAATTGCAAAAAGTTTAATTAATAATTGAATAATTAATGTGATTTTAATTAAAAATTCCCTGATAAACGTCAACTAGCTTAAAAAATAAACGGAAACCAGGTCCCTGTTGTTTTCCTATTTATCTGCTACAAATTACTTTTGTTTTTAAAGCTGTTTCTTTATCACCCTTTTTAGAATTTAATTGAAATTCTGCCAGGCCCTTTGTCACTTCAGACTATTATTATGTACACCTACTGCCACAGAAAGCACTCAATAAAGTTGGAAAGGTATATAACTTATACACGAATATAGAGTAAATTCCGTCTAGTAGGCTAACACTGGCTAAGCTGTTTCTTGCTTATGAGCAGTGCAAGTTTTAAAGATTTAATTCATTTAAAGTAGCAATTTTACTGCCAGCTGACGTCGGTGTCATTGCAACTCCTATCATAGACAATCATTTGAACTTGGGAAATCAACTGAGCGTTGTTTTTGATAGTGATGCATAACTGTAACTGACTTGTCTTGACGTAATCACGACGTAGATCCATGACTTATTTGTTTTAGGTTAGGATTCACTAATGAATTAAACAACAGCCTAAAATGTTTCATTTCAAAGTCGTACATAGCTTGAATTTTTGATTTTAACACGCCTTTATGTTAATAACCGTTAGGTTAGGTTAGGTAAGAGTGGCAGACCTTTGGTTCTGACCAAACAGTCTCACGTAGTCCTATTAGGTCCGTTGTGATACCACACGTGTACCCACCTTCATCAGGTCTCTGATGGTTAGTGCAGCATAAGCCGCAGAAGGATTTTAACAACTTATTCAAACCAGCCACTACTATTCAGAAACATGCTCAGTCGTCCAAATTGTAAGTTGCTTAGTTCCTCCAGGCTATCGAAAAATGGTTCACCCAGAGCAGTGGACCTTCTTCTTGCGAGGCCAGGGCATTCACACAGAAAATGTTGAATACTTGAATACGGCATGTCTAGCGAAGAGGCAATGTCCGGTAACAACCGCAGTAATATTTCTCACATCTTTCCGACTGTGTCTGAATAGTTCTGCGGTTTTCTTTTTATCGAATGTGGGCCACAGTTGCCTGGATGTACTGCAGGTTATCAACTCTGTCTATCTGTTCTGTGCAAGCTGCTTGACCGTGTAATCAATCTCCTCTTTGACTAATCCCAGTGGTTTGTTCACTGTATTGTCTGCTAGATCAGCTGGCATGCCTGCGCCCTCTCTCGCGAGCGCATCGACTGCCTCGTTGTCATCTATTTTGGAGTGTCCAGGAACCCAGCACAGAGTAACCCGATGTTAGTTGCCAAGTGTGCATAGATTGTTGCGGCATCACTTTACGAGCTTTGATTTGACTTATTTGTTTTATACAATAATTGAATCTGGCGCTGGATATCTACCAGTAGTAATAATGATTGAAAATCACGTCTTTAGTTGGGTGCTGGCTGACTGAAATTTATACTTAATATGACGTCGCAAATCGCACAATATTGGTCGTAAGTCCCAAAGTGATGCCTAAGTTTCAAATTTTAATATTTACATAGACAGATGGCTTTATTGTAAAGAGTTATAATAAAAAATGGATAACCAAAGCGTCGTTTACATTTTTGCACATATGTACAGCCGTCTTAATTTAAAAGCAAAATGTAAATGCTGAAGGGGCTAAAATTTCCCATTTTACCCTTTTCGCGTAAATCAACAGTTTAATTAAGAAGTATTAATTATTATTAGGCTTCGCGCGCTTGACTACGACCTTCAGTCACTATTTAATTAGAAATAATAGATTTGAAGACTGCTATTTTTGGTTTTAATTTATTACGCTAGAAAATTGATGTGAAAATAAATAGGGGAAAAAGATCTAAAAAGGGACAAATGGATGTCTTTATACAGGGTATTTTATAATTGAATGCTAATCCGAAAAGGCGATAATACTTGGGCGATTTTAAGAATAAATCTGTTTAAATTAAAAAAAAAAATATTTTTTTTCCAATATCTCTAAAACCGCCTTGTATTTTTTTTTTTAATTTGGGTACATGCCAAGTAGGCTTGAAACATCATTTTTTCCAGGATAAAGGTTTTTAAATTTTCATCAGTGGCGTCCCTGGTAACATTACCTAAAATACTTTTAATCAAACAAATAATACGCTAATGATTTAAATAAATATTATATTTATAATTAGACTCTATCTTCTCAAAAAATTGTTTCTTGACTTGTTTTCGTCAGGCGGACGGTTTTAGGTTTAAACAATAAAATAAAGTAAACGCATAAAAATACATCTTTTATTTTTAAAAACTATTTTGAACAAAAAAAAATTAACTAAAGAAAAATTTACGGCCAGCGGATAAATTAACTGTTAAAAATATCCGCCTCCTGTGAGTATGCACGCTTCAGCCCTCCTCATTGACTCACGTACTCTTCGGAAAATTCCTGGAGTATTTCTTACAGAATTTCTTATAGCTTCACCGGAAACTCTTATGAGGTTTCGCAATTCTTCCTCGGTTTGAATTGGTTTACTATAAACCAAGGTCTGAAATATCCAAACTGTTTAGGTCTGGTGATCTAGCTGGCTCCATCACTCTATTCCTCCACCTATCCAGCGATTATTATTGCCAGTTTCTTGAAGATAATTTGCCAATTCTGTTGGAAGATGTTCCTGTGTTTATACACGACAGTTTATCTGCATTTTTTTTTGCTGGGGTTGGCGGAAGAGCCAGTATACTTAGGCCTATATGAGGCCCATTGTATCCCCTATCGTCTAGGTAATATCAGCTAGACGGGACCTACAGCTTAACGTGGAATCCGAACCACGTGTTTTTTTTTTTTTTTTTTTTTATGATAAAACACCTGCACTGTAGGAAAAATCCTTTAAGGCGCTCTGGGAGCGGTGCGAGTGCGTATGCACTAGTAATCCTTTTTGTGTGAATCCTTAGGTGATTTTAAGCAGAAAAGTTATCTTAAGAAAGAGCAGTGGCGTACATAATATGTTTCCAAAATATCTAGTCCAAACCCTTTCAGGACGCCACTGACTAAAAATTTTAAAATTTTTCTACACCGAAAAATGGCTATTGATGCTTAGAGGGCATGTGTGAAAAATTCATAAACATATCTAGGAAGTTGTTAAAGTTATGATAGAAAAACGATTTTTTTCTTAAAACTTTAACGCCCTGTAGTTCGAAAGTTAAGGTTAAGGTAATATATGTTAATTTGAACTTTTCTTCTGAAATTCACACCGTTAAGGATCAGCATCTTATTCTGAAACACCCGATATATGTAGGCATATCCAAAATATATACATACTAACTCAATAATATTTATCTACCATTGGATTATTTCTTATTAGGGTATACGTAGACTTCGAATTGCTTTTTTGTCGGTAATTGTCTTAAAACCACGCGGGAAATAAAAAACCCAAACCAAAATAACTTTGAAAATATGCCAAAAATATCACTTCTGCGTCTAGTAGTATATTACGGGAGACATCAGACATCATAAAATGTCAACTAGGAATAATGTTAAAATTTCCTACGCAAAATTAAATGCAAATCAATTGGAAGATACAACATAAATTGTTGTGATATCAGTACCAAAATGAGTTAAACTATCTTTTGAATTTTTTAATGTCTGTTAGTTGCATGAAGTCAAGCAGGCAATTTAGTGGTATTTTCGGAAGCACAAGAAATGAGCAAACCTGTTGACATATTACTAGGAAAGGAAGGATTTTGAACACGAATAACAAGTTTTTGATTATATTTCTCGTTAAAAAATAGAAAAAAATTAAAACAAAAAAAAAAACAGTGGCGCCATTTTTTAAAAAATTGTTGAGTTGAACGCCTGGTAATAAGCATTTTCATTAAATTTTGATTTTAACCCTATCGTATAGAATAAGAAAAGATAACACTTTCTACAGTTTCAGTCTCTTAATTTTTGAATTATTTACCGAGAAAGAAAACAAACAAAATACGCTCTCTGATTAAAACACGCGAGAGCTCTTACGTACGTCACCACAATTCGAAGCATAGGCAGTCAGCCACCTCCCTTTATCGGACACTGTTTCTTTCTATTTAAGTTATCGAAACAAAAATAACAATATCGGTCGCATGAGTTGTAAATAAAAGAATTGCACGGTTAATAGGATGATATACATTAGTTCTCTTCTCATGTTTTTGAACTTACTGGTTTCGCAAGCAAGAGTATCTTTTTTCAATAGAAGACTTTAGTGCTTTTAAAAATTGCACCTGGCGTTAAAAAATCCTACAAATAAAAAAGTTAGGGCAATATTCTCCTCACTACCTACCCAGTGGGGCGCCACTGGAAGAAATACACCTAAGCTAAACAAACCGTTTATTTCGTCTTGTCATGGGTAAAACATGTATTAAATTTTGTTTTGATCAGTTTCTGAGATATTGTAAAAAAACCGCTTATCATAGCTTCCATTCGGGGGGCTCTAGCCCCATAACGAAGCGTTTTTTAAGGTATATTTATAGAGGATTTTAGTACTATTTTTGGATGTACTTTATCCCCTTCAAATATTGTCACCTAATTTCGGGACACCCTGTATATTTATATGCATTTTTTGTAAACTTCGCTCATATAAACGTTCCGTTAATATGAACTATTTAGAATTTTTTGTATTCACCTTACCGAGATTGTACCAAGTTCCGGACTATGAAAAAATGTCCGCTTATTAGAGGCGTCCGTTATGAGAGGTTTTACTGTATTTTTGAATATTATAAATTCGATTAAGTATATTGTTTCTGTCTATCAGTTTTTCTCGGGTTTTAGCGCCAATAGTGAGCAAAGTGTCGCACACGCTAATCGCCTGTTTGATATCCAATACCGCCGATCGAATTACTGACGTTATCATTCTGGTAAAACATTTAATTCGATGTTTCGTCTACATCGCATTTTAGTGATCTTGTAATATATCTCTTTTATGTTCTTGTTACTGTCCATAAGTTAGTGTTATTACTCACATCAGCATTTTTTAAATAAAAATACTGTTAGTTTCTAAGATGCATTGTCGGTAAATATACAGTGACCGACAGAATTCTGGCTCCATATGGAAAACTTTTTTTTTCTACTCCCACATGGAAATTTGCTGTATCCTTTACACTTAAGTAACGAGAAAGGTAGGCTATTTCAGTTAACTGTACGGCAAACTTTCATATTCTTACTATTCAGTGGCGCACAGCGTTGCGACCTTTCATTCCTCTGTGCTTTGTTCTCACGAATTCGGTAATTTTCCATTAGTTGGCAATATTGTTATAAAAATTAGATTTCTCCGGTATTCTAAGTACTGACTAACCACAGTTTCTTGCATTTACTGAGGCTCCGCCTTATTTTTCCAGGCCATAAATAAATAGTAAATTATAAGTATATATATGGTACAATACTTTATTAATTTATTCAATATAATAATATACAGGGTGTTTTTTAATTGAGTGCCGCTACTTAAGGTTGTGAATTCTTGGGTAATTTTAAGAAGAAAAGTTAAGATTAACATATGTCTAAAGCTATTCATTTTTGAGCTACAGGGTGTTAACATTATTTAAAAAATATAACTTTTTTATATTATATCACTCTTAGATACCTATTTTTATGAAATTTTTTGACTTAAAAGATGTTTTTAAATTTTTACCAGTGACGTCCGTACGGGGTTTGAACTGAATATTTTTAAAGAAAAAAATGGTACGCCACTGATTTTTCTAAAAACCAAACTTATATTTAAAATCCTCATTTATTTTGGAGCAAATTTGGTCCTTAGACTTACTTTCGTATGATGCACCCTTTTTGCATAAAGAAATAAAAACAAAAAAACAATTTTTTTCTTCGGTTCATTAAGACTGCTTTCAAAATTTTGTAGCTCAAAAATGAATGAGCTTTAGGATATGTTAATATTAACTTTTCTTCTTAAAATCACCCAAGGATTCACAACCTTAAGTATCGGCACTCAATTAAAAAACACCCTGTATATACTCATCTATAATAGTTTTATGAATAATGCAACCTGCTGAATGTTCATAGAAAATTAATTTCATTTAGCATTATTATTAAGTTAGTTTTACCATAATTTCTAATATGACGATCTGGCGAAGCGACATAACATCTAGCTTTGGATCCAATTTTTTTTTTTTTTTTTTTTTTTTTTATGATAAAACACCTGCACTGTAGGAAAAATCCTTTAAGGCGCTCTGGGAGCGGTGCGAGTGCGAAAAAAGCGATTAACGTTGGTCTTGAAACGTTGAAGATTGTATTCATTGGGAAACACGACTTCAGGAAGATCATTCCACAAAGATGACGTTCTCCAGATGAAAGAATTCTTGAACAATGAAGTTCGAGGAGTACTAAGCTGAACAACATCTGAATGAGCGGCAGTGGTTCGCCGTGTATTTCTGTTTTGCATTGCTCTAGGTGGAATCAAGTGGGCAATGTCAGTCGAACACCTGCCATGGAAATATCTGTAAAAGAGAGCCAAATCACCAACCTGTCTTCGATGCTCCAGGCTATCGAGGGTCTTGGTCAGCTCGGGGTCGCCGATCAGACGAACGGCTCTCCTTTGAATGGAATCCAGTAGCCGAAGGGTGTGCTTGGGTGCAGAGCTCCAGACATGAGAGCAATATTCTAATGATGGTCGAATCTGGGCTTTGTAGAGTGTCAAAAGTTGATGAGGTGTGTACAACCTTTTGGTGCGGAAAAGTACACCAAGTTTCTGTGCAGCTGTCTTGACAATTACGGCAACGTGATCATGCCAAGACATATTACCTCCCAGATTGACCCCTAGCAAATTAATAGACGGTGCCAGGGGAATTGCGTGTCCTGCCATGACTATATCCGGTTCTGCAATGTTAACCTTTTTGGAGAAGACTGCTGCCTGGGTTTTCTTAGCATTAAATTCGACTTGGTTACTGTCACCCCAAGCCAAAATTTCTTCCAGGTCATTGTTGAGGCGCAAAACTTCATGCTGCCTGCGAAGATGTGCGTCGGCAGCGGATGTTTGGGGAGTCAAGGTAAAAGATGAGACAAGTGTGCTGTCATCAGCAAAGCTATAAATTGGATTTTGGGTTTTTACTAGAAGGTCGTTAATATACAGTAAAAAGAGGGTAGGCGACAATATGGACCCTTGAGGAACACCGGCATTGATGGTGAAGGTGTCTGAGAGAAACCCGTCAATCGCCACTTGCAGAGAACGGTTCTTAAGGAAGCTGGTTAACCATAAACAAAATCCATTAGGCATACCGTAGGATCGCAATTTACTTAGAAGCCCATCGTGCCAAACACGATCAAAAGCCCTAGAGATGTCCAGTGTAACAGCCCGGGATTCTCCATGATGTTCGATGGTGTTGCTCCAAAGATGGGTGACATATGCCAGAAGGTCACCTGTTGATCTGGACTTACGAAAACCGTATTGATGGTCGCTGATAATGTTAAGCCCTTCCAGATACTTTAGGAGTTGTTGGTTAATAGCTTTCTCCATTACTTTTGAAATTACTGAAAGTAATGCGACGGGTCGGTAGTTGCTTGGCAGGGTCTTTTTACCTTTCTTTGGAAAGGGCTGGACACGCGCCGACTTCCAGCAGGATGGAAATATTCCTTTTTTGTAGGATAAGTTGAAAAGTCTACAAAATACTGGCGTAAGTTCATCGGCGCATGTCTTGAGAACAATGATAGGAATTTCGTCTGGACCTGATCGTGAGTTTAAGCCCGGCAGCCTGAAAACTTCTTTTAACATTTTTTTAGCATACGGTTCGTAAGTGTGGTCGTAGAAAAAATATACCTACTGTTCAACTCTAGTGGATTGTCCGTGTTGCACTCGAAAGTTTGAGCACTCCTTGCTCAATTTACTTTTTCGTGAGATATAGACATCATATACACTTTTGTTGTACAAACTACTGTTATTATTATTTTCACAGAAAATGTTATTCCTGATGAAAGCTTCTATGTCTCCTAACATTAAAACCCGTTCATTAAAATTTAAAAAACTTTTAAAATCTTGAATTAAAATTTTAAAAGTTGCTCAAGATTAAAAAAGTACTGCTATTTTTCGTTTAAGATACAATAATTTGTAAAAGTCGTTTAAAAATAAGAGTTATATCCGAATACTAAGGCCTTCTTTTGGTCTTACCCTGTATAGAGACTAGATTTTTTTACTTAAATAAATTTTTATAATGACAAGACATTTTTTAAGTAATTTAAGAAAATCCTGAACATATTGTCTAAAATTAATTTTGGTTTAAACCTAATTGCCACAAAAACAAACTAATTTTGGCATTATTTTTTGAATGGTTTAAGAAATATTAGCAGTAAGTTGAAATTTAAAATTTGGCCTATATTTTAAAAATAAACATGTTAAAAAACTTTTAAAAATTATTTAATCTTTTCAATCTAGTCAGTTTCATCATCTAATCCGGGTAAGACCCAAAAAAAAAATATTTTTTCGTTTTTTGAATAGAAGACCGTGATTTAGTATTCGGATATAACTTTTATTTCTAAATAACTTTTACAAATGAAAGTTGTATCTTAAACGAAAAATAAGAGTACTTTACTCTTGAGCAACTTTAAAAAAATTGAATTTCCGTCTGCAGTTTTTTTCAATTTTAATGCTCTTTTTTAGTATAACGCAGAAGCTGTTATCAACAGTAAAATTTTCTGTAAAATCAATAATGAAAAAGTTTTTCATATTATGGAACCACAATTCTACCGTACGTTCTTTTTATCAATGTTAAAAATATTATTACTTTTTTTTTTTTTTTTTTTTTTTTTTTATGATAAAACACCTGCACTGTAGGAAAAATCCTTTAAGGCGCTCTGGGAGCGGTGCGAGTGCGAAAAAAGCGATTAACGTTGGTCTTGAAACGTTGAAGATTGTATTCATTGGGAAACACGACCTCAGGAAGATTATTCCACAAAGATGACGTTCTCCAGATGAAAGAATTCTTGAACAATGAAGTTCGAGGAGTACTAAGCTGAACAACATATGGATGAGCGGCAGTGGTTTGCCGTGTATTTCTGTTTTGAATTGCTCTAGGTGGAATCAAGTGGGCAATGTCAGTCGAACACCTACCATGGAAATATCTGTAAAAGAGAGCCAAATCACCAACCTGTCTTCGATGCTCCAGGCTATCGAGGGTCTTGGTCAGCTCGGGGTCGCCGATCAGACGAATGGCTCTCCTTTGAATGGAATCCAGTAGCCGAAGGGTGTGCTTGGGTGCAGAGCTCCAGACATGAGAGCAATATTCTAATGATGGTCGAATCTGGGCTTTGTAGAGTGTCAAAAGTTGATGAGGTGTGTACAACCTTTTGGTGCGGAAAAGTACACCAAGTTTCTGTGCAGCTGCCTTGGCAATTGCGGCAACGTGATCATGCCAAGACATATTACCTCCCAGATTGACCCCCAGCAAACTAATAGACGGTGCCAGGGGAATTGCGTGTCCTGCCATGACTATATCCGGTTCTACAATGTTAACCTTTTTGGAGAAGACTGCTGCCTGGGTTTTCTTAGCATTAAATTCGACTTGGTTACTGTCACCCCAAGCCAAAATTTCGTCCAGGTCTTTATTGAGGCGCAATACTTCATGCTGCCTGCGAAGATGTGCGTCGGCAGCGGATGTTTGGGGAGTCAAGGTAAAAGATGAGACAAGTGTGCTGTCATCAGCAAAGCTATAAATTGGATTTTGGGTTTTCACTAGAAGGTCGTTAATATACAGTAAAAAGAGGGTAGGCGACAATATGGACCCTTGAGGAACACCGGCATTGACGGTGAAGGTGTCTGAAAGAAACCCGTCAATCGCCACTTGCAGAGAACGGTTCTTAAGGAAGCTGGTTAACCATAAACAGAATCCATTAGGCATACCGTAGGATCGCAATTACTATGAATTATGTACTTTTTTTTACTGCCAACCAATAATTTGATTATTTTTATTCCAACTATAGCAAGACTATTTAATTTTCTAAAAGAATCCATTCTAGATTTTTCCCTTTTTTCCAGCATCATCTTTATCCTTTAAATATATAGAATTAATGTCGTCCTGCTCTGGGCTACAATCTTTATTTCCCAAGAAAGTTAATTTAAATTAATTCCAATAAGTAATTAAATTTTAACTTAGAAGTCAAGCTTTCTCTGTAGCTCTATGCTTGGTTTTATTCGCAAAATATCCATCGGGATTAAAGAAATAAATGTCTGCTTTTATAAATCCGGCCTTACAAAAAAATTGCTTGATAACATTTTTTATTTAAAGCTTTGTGGTCTCCTAAATGTTTTTTTTGCAAATTAACTTGTTATTTTGATACATTTACTACACATGAAGAGGGATTTTAAATAATTTGTCAAAAATATCCACGATTCCAAAACTTTCTTTGGTTTCTTCAAAGAACATAACCTGCAGAACCAGCATATGGGCAGCAAATGGGAGCAATATATCACCAAAAGTGTGAAGAATCTATTTAGTGCGACGATGCTCTGGAGACATGTCCTTGGAGGTATTTCTGCGAGCCTATAAAATATTCATAAGGCCAATATTGGAACACACAGTTGTGGCGTGGTGTCCATACTTCAAAAAGGATATAGACCTCTTAGAGCGAGTCCGACGAAGTGCAACGAAAATACCTCTGAGTCTGAGAAATCTCTCCTATGAGGACAGAGTAAAAGCCCTTAAACTTACCACGCTGGAAGAGCGCAGAAACAGAGGCTGTTTGATCGAGGTCTACAAGATTCTCCATAGACACTGCACATGTTATGTCGATTTCTTTCATCGAAATGCCAATCGTCACCTTCGTGGACATTCCTTGAAATTGACCACTGAAGTTAGCCATAGACTAACAAGAAAGAACTTTATAACAAATCGGGCAGGGCAAAATTGGAATGACCTCCCAGACGAGATTGTTACATCCCCTAGGCTTAATGCTTTTAAAAACCGCCTGGATGTTAACCTAAAGAACGGCACCTAGAGTGATGATAGTGACAGTTTTTACGATGTATCTGAATAGACTTAGTGCGCGCAAAGATTATAAATAACGACAGTTTACCGGACTTCCGCCTACTGTCTAAACCTACAATAATAATAATAGTAATAAAAAAATAAATGCAGCAGACAATAAACAATATTAAATAACCGTCAAAGCTTTTAGAAACATGAAATAAGATTGAACAGCAGGAGAGTTTTGGACTTGCATTGTCTTTATTTATTTTGAATTACAACGTTTCAGCTGGTAAGTATCTCCAGTCGTCTTCAGGTGAATACGGGAGTATTTCTGGAAGGAAAGGAAGGAATACAGGAGTATTCACCTGAAGACGACTGGAGATACTTACCAGTTGAAACGTTGTGATTCAAAACAAATAAAGACAATGCAAGTCCAAAACTCTACCGCCTTTAAACAGACACATGGAATAAGGTATTATACATATATTAAAAATGAAAAAGTAAAAAAAATGGTAATAATTTTGACAGATTATCATCAAAATATTAATTTTGCAGACTCTACACAATTGTTGAGACAGAGAGAAATACTTGTCGTGTGCGGACAGACGGCTGATGCTTGAATGAAATAAAATGATATTTTTCTGGACTGTCAGTCCAAATTACTTACGGGTTTTCTAATTATCAGTTTTAATCCTTATTTAATATATTTTAAACTTTAAAAGGTTACTCAAAAACTAGTCATAGGATTGGATAACAGCCATGGACACTTTTAAACAGGACGTCAAGATCTACAATACACTAAAAATTCAGAAAAATTAGCCGAAAGCCATTTCCCATAAGCTTTGTGCCGGATCGTTTTAAAAATTAATGGCATTGATATTATTCAGGACTGTTCGTAATACTGATCGTGTAGGGTCTGCATTAGAGATTATACACGATCATTCTAACGGACTGTCTTGAATGATATTAATTACATAAGTCAGGCCGTATGCTGTCCGTATTACTGTCAATCAAATGAACTATACATTTTTTACAAGACTTAAAGAACAGTAATTAATATTGTTTCTATGTTTTTTACGTATCAAACAGTATCTCATATAAAAATTAAGGTTTGCAACAATCTCTAGATTTTTTTACAAATAAACCTGCCAGTTTTTTTTTGTAAAATGAAAGTAGAATAATTTCGTCACTAATATTGAGCTTGAGCATGTAGCGTTTTGTAAGATCTTTAATTTGAGTTATAGTGAAAATTTAATTTACAAATGTTTCGCTAGTTTTAGGTTATCTTTGTAATTTTTATTTTGTTCCTTTCCAGTATCTTGGTGAACCTGTTCTCGCATACATGGAGTTCCAATTGGACAGTGCGGAATATTGCCAGGCTCAACACAAATAAATTAGTTGCAGGGGCAAAATATTAACCACTGAACTCATTTTGCAACATTGTCATAGTTTTTTGGATTTACCTGAGAGAGCCAAATAAGCTGTGCGTCAAACGAAATTACTTTTGCTTTTGCCATCTCAGAGAACGATATGGTCTTCATTTTCTAACTGAGTTTTTTACATTGCTGAAGCATATCAACTAGTGTAAATAACTACCTGAAGCAAGTTACTTAATATTAAAATTATTAAAAAATTGTTTTGAAGAGACTGATTTTTTAAACGACGGTATAAAACCATCTAACTTAAGCCAATAAAAATCAATAATTAGTGACTAAATTACTTGAAGAAAGGGGAATGACCAGCGGAATCATGAGGCAGAAAGACATTCGCCCAGCACCAGCTGAAATTGAATACAAGGGCTTCAAATTTTTAATCACTGACAGGCCTTCTGACCAAAACATTCTACTTTATATTCAGGTAAGACAGCTTCTATTACCTATATAATATATAGACTTGGTACTTCTTCTTAATAAAAAAAGAGGCATGAAAGATAACCATGGAAATTAATAGCAAAGTGAATTTTAACTTTCAGGGCTCTTTATTTTTATGGAGAGTCGAAACTGATTAGTTAGATAAAATAGACATTAAGTGGATCTGAACAATAATTCTAAATTTTTCTCTGAACAATAATTCTAATTTTTTTTCCAAACTTACCATCTCTATGCAAAATTATATAATCTATATATACAGGATGGCCCATTTGCCTGACAAAGTAATATACCGTCTCTACTATCACAAAATTTTTTAAGCACCTACCTAAAATTTTGTATAAGATGTTTTCTGTTCTTTCAAATGAAACGCCCTATATTTAATGGGCTCGTCTGATAGATATTGTGAGTATCTTTTATTATTGTTAAGTCATACCTATACTTACCTAAATTTACTAGTTTTTCCAATATTTCGATTTTTTCACGAAAATTTAAATAAAAATCGAAAAATTGGCAAAACTAGTAAATTTAGGTAATGGTATGACTTAACAATAATAAAAGATACTTACAATGTCTTAATGTCTAACAGACGAGTTTAATAAATATAGGGTGTTTCATTTGAAAAAACAAAGTTATTGTATTTTAAACTTTTGTATATTTGGATGTCAACAGAAAACACCCTGTACAAAGTTTTAGGTATTTAAAGATTTAAGATTTTTGTCCCTAAACTTAAGAGCTTACAAGAAATTTTCGATACTCTTATTGAGAAATATAGGTAATATTTTACTATTAAGTGCTATTTGTAGTGCTTGCACTGCTTTTGCTGCATTTGTATGGTGAGCTATCATTGAGGTGTCATCGGCAAACTGTATTAAGTACGGTATTTCTGGCAGGACTTGATTTAGCTCTGGAAAGATGTCGAAGCAAAAAACATTGTATAAAAGGGGTGATAGTGGTGAGCTCTGAGGTGTTCTCTGCGCATAAGAAAAAGGCATTGAAGAGACTCCATTTACTTTAACAACATTTATGCGGTTTTCCAAAAAGTGCTTGACAATCCAGATTAAAAAGGTAGGACACTGAAGTTGATACAATTTGAAGAGGATGCCCTTATGCTAGACGCTGTCAAATGCCTTTCTAATATCCAAAAATACTGCTGCGCTGCTAAGTCCCATTATGCTTGCAGATTGGATGTTTGTTGTTAAAATAGTGAGAGGGTGAATCGTAGAATGGCCAGCCTTAAATCCAAATTGATGTTTACGTATTTTGTGTTCCACTTCTTTGATTATTCTATTGCGTATAATTTTTTCGAAATTTTTCCCCATTACTGGTAAAAGTGTGATGGGACGGTAGTTCTCGGCTATTGAGTGATCCAGCTGTGGTTTTGGTATAGTGATGACCACTCCTTTTTTCCAAACTTCTGGGAAAACGCTATTGCTCAGACAAAAACTGTACATCTCTTTAATTTTTTTATGGACTTCCTTACTAAGTTTTCTTAAAATTTCTCTATTGATGTTATCATATCCAGGTGATGTGTTTTGGCCAGAGGAAAGAACTTCAAAATATGCGTCTTCTTTAATTTCTATATTATTTTCTTCTTTACTATTATGTTTTTCCAAAATTTTAAGAATTTTGCATTTTGTTTGGCAACGTTGCAAAAAATTAAAAAACCAAATATGGTGTCATATTATGGATAATTTTGTAAGGAAACAAAAAATGCTAAAATATATAGGGTGTTCCATTTAAAAAAATGTATCTTTTTATTGTCCTACGTTTCTGGACCATCCTGCATGTTTAAAAATAATTTTAGAACATATATTTTTTTATACCTCACAACTTTTATAAAAACTTTTTTTTTATATCTTTTACAGTAGAGGCGGTATATTACTTTGTCAGACAAATGGGCCACCCTGTATATTAAATACATTGCGTTCTCTTGAACAGAATTCTGCCCATGTTTATTAACAGATTTTTAAATTTGGAATCTACAGATATTGGAGAAGGTGAGAATGTTATTTTTATTAAAAAAGAGATTTTCCAATATTTTTTAGGATACAAACTTTGGTAATTTTGTTTCATTGGCTTATATCTTTTTGCTCGGTTCTTTTTTTTTGCATAAAAATAACTTTATCACACCCACATAGATACCACCTTTCCTTTGGTGAAAAAACACTCAATACCATTGTTTTTTTTTTTTTTTTTTTTTACGGTTCGCCGACTACGTAGGCCATCTTGAACCGGTCATCGACCACAAATGTGGTCTACCGACTGGGGAGTGTGAAACGGCACCTTCATCCTACGAGATATCCGATCTCATCCGGCCTGTCCGGCGTGAATAGGATGGCTAGGTGTCGATTCATTTTACACTCTTCCCTGAGGCAAGAGCACGCCGTGTTCCCAAGCGGTCACCCGCCCAAGTACTAACCGCGCTCGACACCGCTTGACTTCGGTGATCTGCGGGAACCGGTGCTTAATATGTCGACAGGCCCTTGCCTCCAATACCATTGTTATTTTTATCTTTTAGTCGTTAGTGCGTCCATGTCTCTTACAGATAAAGAATCGTCTTTTTCTATCTGGTCCTTTGTTCACATATTTTAATCATTGTACAGGCAGGTAAAATGTTAAGAATGGCTATTGTAAATGATAGCTCACCTATAATCGACGAGTCTTTATATTTAGATCCATATAACTTGTCTGCCTACTTTCGTATGGGAACCATTATTTTCAATGTACTAGTATAGATTCTGATTATTTTTACCTTTCAGAATCTATCCGTAATACAGAGTTGATAACATTATGAGATGGTACAAAAGTTCCTTTCAAATTTTTAAATTGAGTTTCAAACTTAATCCATGTTCATAGCATAATATCGTTAGTCACGCATTAAACAATTTCAAATAACAATGCAATTTTGCATTAACGGAATTATATATGCAGATACTATCAATTTCAAAGTTTCCAAATTGCAATTTAGCCCATTAGGATCAATATTGCATGACCTATAATAATTGCAAATTTAATGTGAACGTTTCATTGTCGTTTGAGTTGCCCTTTATTTTACGAATAATGTAGGTTAGTAGGTCTTTGTTGTATAAGACATTTTAAACACGTAAATGAACCGCACCATCGCGAGTATTTTAAATATATTGTCGAATCAGGCAGTACAGAAAAATAAAATTCACAATACATATCTATCTCTTAAAGTCAAAAGTAGGGCATTATGTAGAAAGCAAAATTATAATTCCTAAAATAGAATTGTCATGGATACAACCAGGTACAAAGCGTACAAGGCTTATTTTTAAACGATACAGGATGTTTAAAAATATGAAAATCGGTTTTTAGAGTCTCAGAGGGCAATTATTATTTAAAGATATTTAAATTTAACTTACCGATACTTTAAAATTATAAAATAATGTTTGTTTCATACTGCCTGATGCAACTACGATCGAGATACACAGAATATTTCATTTATAAACGCATGCACATTTATTTGTAAAATAAGAATCCTGGCACAATTTGTGAGTTAGAGTCTTGGAATATTGTTTAGATAACAAGTAAAATGTTTCTTTTTAAATACTATTTTAACCAGAAAGCGCTCAACATTTCTTTGAGCCTAATTTCAAAAATATTATGTATTTTTGGTTTGGACTTTGACTACACAAAACGAGACGTTTTGGTATTCTCATTGGTCTGATGTAGTATACCTATATTATTTTTTTTTATTTGGACTACTGTGTACCTTGCAAGTATTTTAGGTTTATCTGAAATTGGTGTATAATCTGGCCAATTAGTAGATTTAAATATTAACATGTGATTCATACATCCCATGTTTATGCCATTGAAATATTATCTTTAGCGCCGTAAAGTAAATAATCCAACTTTATCTTACTATAACATAAAAAAAAATCGTTAAACAAACTAATATTGATAATATATAATATAATCTGAACTCATTTAAATTATTCTAGAACAGAATAATTTAATAAAAATAACCCATCGTAAATGAGTTCAGTAAGGTCAAAATATTAATCGCCAAGCTGGTAAGAAATTAGTTAGACCTTGAGTCGTTTTCAATGAGTCATTCACTCAAATAAAAAATGATGAGCTAAGAACTAGGGAATCCCTTGTCATGATCAGGCTACACTCAGCAAATTTCCAACAAGCTGCTGTATTGTCTACTTAATTAGCTTATCGAAGCTTTTTATTTGCATTAGATGCATTAGTATGCAGAATATACATTTTATTGTACAACATCGTCAACATTACGGAACATTAGAGAATAGTTATTATACGCCCAACTTTAAACTAACAATCAGTTTCGACCTCTGTAAATCTACATAGGTTTATCAGACTTATTATTTGAATCAGTCAAAAGCCACTTATTTAAATTAGTCATGACATTTCTTGCTCTACCATGCCTAATTGTCTAGACACCTTTAAGCATATTAGCGCTTTTAATACAAACTTATTAAGTATAGCCAGTGCTAAACCGATAGGTCGTCCGTTAATGTAACTAAAACCAAAAGAATAACTTCCTGTTATTTCTTTACATCCATCCTGAGACGCGTTTGACTGTACCATGGCTTATCAGTTAGGATAAGATCCGACGAATGAAAGGAAAGTAGTATACTACTCTAGGTAGTAAGAATCGTACGTACCCAAAAGTACCTACTTGTTATATAGTAGTTCACTACTTTCTTCGGATTTCAGCTTTACCGATGAACCATAGTTTGGTGAAACTTCTCTTAAGATAAGGGAGTTTTTTAGTTGAGTCTAAAAATTATCATTTTCATAGGTCTGCTTATTATGCTGATTTAAAAATCAATCACTGGACCTATAAATGGACCAGAAAATTATAACCAGAGCTGGAATTGACTCTAGTAGTTTAATCTTTCATTCGCCTTTGCACATCTTCTATTAATTTAGACTTGCGAAACTAATAATAGATGACCTTGCAAATAGAGGTTATACTTTATTTTTTTAATGCCATAGAAAGTGATTGTACCAAATAGTCTTGACAATAATGGTAATAATATTTATTATTGCTGAAGATTAAAAAAGACAGGCAAAGTTAATTTTTTTATAATTAAAAAAAATATATAATAGCCATTCTACCTAACCTTAGATTGGTTAATTACAATACATTAATATAATTATTAAATGTATATTCTATTCGTACGTTTTAATTTTTTTTTGCGCCAAGTTCCTTGGTATTTCTTCTGCTCCTCGGTTAAATAATGTGGGACTTAAAGTCTACGTGTCTACCACAATATAGAAAATATTATTCTTTTTATAAAAATGTTTTATTTAAAATTCAATTTTACCAAAAGGGCGTGGAAAACTAAAGATTTTATTACTGTTTTATTGCTTCTGAGGTCATTGGCTATCTGGCAGTGTATGGATTTCTCTACATCCTAGCCCTCTGTCACATTTGTTGGCACATATTCCGGTTGTTCGTAAATGGACCACTCTGCTCCGATAAATAAGTCTATCTTTCACTACCACACGCCAGTAAAAAACGAGGTAGATATTTCCTTCTCAGTGACCACGCCAAAGAAAAATATGCAGACGCGCGAACTGGAGTTTCTATTAGGAAGGCATGGCAAACAACGAGTTATATTTTTTCTTTAGAGATAACAAGGACAAGTTTTTTTCATTAAAGTTCAGAAGTTAAGTCGTGACAGATACATTATGCTGAAAACAAAGTGTGTTAGTTGGGC
Organism: Polydrusus cervinus; assembly: GCA_935413205.1. Taxonomy (NCBI): domain Eukaryota; kingdom Metazoa; phylum Arthropoda; class Insecta; order Coleoptera; family Curculionidae; genus Polydrusus; species Polydrusus cervinus. Next base: position 22,426,458 of record OW284520.1, on the reverse strand, counting down.
TATACAGGGTCAGGTAGAAAGAGAGCACTAATTAAATGTACAAGTTCTTCTGATTAGAAAAAAAATCTACATACTCCTTAATCAAAATAAAACTGCCTCAGTCAAATTAAATTCTGGCTTGTTCTTGAAGAAGAGTTTGGCCCAATAATATTTACAAGGCGTACGTGGGGGTGTCAACTTTACTGCAAAAAATCGAGGATAAACTTTTTTTCCAATAAAAAATGTTTATCATATTTTAATAAATTGTTTCATAGTATTCTCAAAATAAAAGTATGTCATACATTCAAAAATTGTGTTCCCTAAATATTAATTATATTTATACCTACAGTGCCCAATACTACTTCTGCCAGGATTTCTTTTTACATTACAATTATCTAGATGTTTGTTGTTCTTTTTTCTAAAATTAAAATAATACACTAGACATTTTTAGTCTTCGAAATATTGGATTTGTATATAGTATGTATTTCAAGAGAATGAACTTACTTAAATTTTTTTAATCGCAAACAAGTAAAATTAAACTCTACCTACTTTAAAAATAAGAAATTTCCAAAAATTTACTTTCTACATTCGACTGGTAATTTTACTTTATCAGATATCACAACTTATGAATATGATAATATTTTGTAAATCACAAGAGTGAGTTATCCTTATTACTATAATAAATGCAGTTACGAATATAATATTAAACTTTGTTTACGACTAGTTAAAATTTAAATAAGCTAGTTCCATTCCAACATCTTACATACATTGTTACTACATTTTATGTATGAAGGGAAACAACATGAAATAGCGTTTTTGGGTTTATTATGGTTTTTTATCAAATACTTCATCAGAACACTAAACTAATCTTTAAATAGGTACTCAAAATTAGCAACATAATTTGTATGCAAACGAATAACAAACAATGCTTAATATTTTACGACAAACCCAGAACCCAGATGTATTATGACGTCACTTCCTTCCGTTTAGTGTAAGCACATTATGTTCTAAAATAGGCTTGGCACAAAAAATTGTATTGTAGTCTTTTATTAGGTATAAATTGTGGTAACATCGATATTTAAATATTTGCACACACATGCTATTAGATTTTTTAAGCATTATTATGGCTAAAGCACAGTACTTTATCTTAACAAATCTTTGCAATAGAAAAATACTCGACTTTTTCTCATACATACTTACTCCCCACTGACAAAGTCGTCAAGGATGAAATCACTTATCATTCACTCACTTCAATTGAAAAATGATTTGTCTGTTATCGATTTATGTGTGACGAAGAAATGGAATAAACCATATCAGTTAAATTATTATTCAATTAAAATAAATGTTGAAAACAGACATCATACGTCAACCGAATTGTCAGAACGTTAAAAAGGGGATTCAATGCCGATTGTGGTGTTTTAGTTAACCACCTTTTTACTTGACACTAAGTTTAAACTGCTTAAAATATGTTGAAAAAAAAATTAAACATTTCAAACTGTAACCTTCTGCTAGTGACATAATACAAACAACGTGGTAAAATAAAAGGAATTTTATCCCAAAGCAACCCCCTGAGAATCGGGATCCCGTAACTCAGTAATTACAAAAGGGTAAGGTTATATCTGACAACGGGTAAAGGTTACATAATACAGTCGTATCAAATAACATAATTGTTTCCTTTATATAACATTTACGTCACTAAAGTTGGGATTTAATATCTAACAATATAATATGAAATTAAGCCACGATGAAAACTGATTGACATTCAATTGTTTATAAATTATGTAAAAAAGAAACATGCAAGAATATTGGTAGGTATGGGTAATTTGTTTTTGACACATTTAGTAGAAAGCTTGGAGAAACACTTGCTTACTAGAGGTACGAATACCCAAAACAACTATGTATACTATGCCAAGCCGGGTATTATTCTATGGAGGTCGTGTTGCAATAAATGGAATTGAAAAAAAAATATTAAAACAATAATGGATTACAAATTGAAATAAATGTAGTATTTGTATAAAACAATGCTTTTTATTATTTGTGGTATTTCAATTAGCTTCTTTGTTAAAAAAGTAAAGTTTTTATGTTGAAGAAAATTAGGTAAATATGATAATAATTATAGCATAAAAATATAATAAAAACAGTTTGGGACTGTAGTGAAGAGTAGGTATATACTTAGTAGGTGCTCAGTTTTACAATTTTGTATAATCAGTATTACTGTTATTTCCTTATCAAGAATGATCTTGTATGGTCCCCTAATAGCACTTGATTTCTTATTATATGTATTTATCAACATACTACTACTCTTTTTTTCGTTCTGTTTTGGTTTTCACACCTATAAAATAGATATTAACAAACATACAAATATTACATTGTGGCCATGTCTCCTGCCTTTTAGAACTATATTCACGTAAATAATTATAATTATTTGAAACCTCTAAAATATCAATCACTTATACCCCTAAAAAAATTTGTAATTGAAAATTTAAACTAAAAGTACTTTACAAGGTATAATCTTTGGAATTATATTGGTATAAAAGTAAGCAATGTTTAGTGCAAACATTACAACATTTAATTTATTATTTATTTTTTCAAACCCTAAAACATGAAGTGTCTGGCTGAATGGCAGATCAGCAAAAAAATACATGTGACAGAGATAAGTTCTAAATTTATACTTTTCCTATTTTTCTAAAATTATATGTTTCAATGGTATATCTACATATTCAGGAATTTAAATCCTTTCTTAGTTGTATACATATATTTAGCTCGATTTTATTGGATCTCTTTTTTGCAGTATTCCGTAGGTAATTTAAAGCCGATAATTGAAAATTTAAAATCAAATATTTACCAGATTTCTGAAATGCAAATTCAACGAAGGGTTGAACATGTATACATTTTTTATAACGGACATGTTATGAATTCATGTGTTAATGGTTTTCACGCTTTTAGGGATTTAAAAGGTTGTAGCAGACGAAACCTTTTTATCTCAAACATTTCAATAAAAAATAAAAATGTAGCTTGCTTTTTAACCTGTTAACTTTTATAAATCGAAACTAGAAATTTTTAATATGATTCTAATACTTTAATCCGGGATTCATGTATTTAAGGACTTTATGATGACCCTAAAAGCAGTGGCGGATCTAGGATTTTGCTCCTCAGTAAATTAGTTGTGGTGGAAATAAAATTTTATTAGCTAAAGCGTACAGCAAACAAAAAATGTAAACCACATTCTGAAAATGTTGGGGTTAGGTTATTGGTAGACACCTTTAGTTTCTAAAATAATCCCAGCAGTAATCTCGATTTTAAAAAAATGTTCTTTATAGTCATTTGTGATTTGAATCACCCGATCAAAGGTTTGTAATATACGTTTATGAACCGTCGAGATTATTTAAATTTAACCCATGATTGACTAAAACTTATCTTTTTTATAGGAGCTCCAAAAACACAATGTGACGGCAGTAGTGCGGGTCTGCGAACCCTCCTACAAGACCGACGAACTGAAAAACGTCAACATTGAGGTGTTTGACCTCATGTATGACGATGGAACCTTTCCCCCTAACGATATAGTCGAAGAGTGGTTCAAAGTACTAAAGAAGCAGTTCAATGAGCACCCGGATGGATGCGTAGCAGTGCACTGCGTTGCTGGGCTCGGCAGAGCACCCGTCATGGTAGCTCTAGCTCTAATTGAACTAGGTCTGAAGTATGAAGAGTCTGTAGAGCTAATTAGGGAGTAAGTTATTTTAAAAGTTTTTATTTAATTATAAGGCAAACACTAATTATATCAATGTAAAAGAAATCAGATTTTTTCTCATTCTATACAGCGTGAACATAGTGCATACTTTGCATTATACATATTTATTGCTAAGTCTGATTTAGCTTAAGAAGTATTGAGAAATTGGACATGTGATGTCGTGACGTGGCTGAAAAATTTATATAAGTACTTAAATCCTTAAGCCACCACCAAAAATTTAAAATAATTTTTGTCCAAATACAATTTCGACCATACAATTTTAAACTTAACTTTATAAAGTACAATTTACAACAATGAAAACACGGATTATGCATAATACAAAGACCTCAGAATGGGATTCGAATAAAATTGAATAAAATACTTTACTCCAAACTTCATCAGCTAATGCAATTATCTACACCTCGTGAAACGGGTGATTTTTCTTTGCTGAATTTTAAAACCATTTTCCTTCGTGGAAAATGAATAAAATAAACTGAGATCATTAAAAGTAGTCTTATGCAGTATAATCTTCATAGGGTTTACCTTCTTGTCGCCTCCCTAGTGAATTGCTTTTCAAAGTAAAAATTTTATTTTCAGTTTATTGTAAAAGACGACTGAACATTGTGTGAGGACTTTTTCTTTTTGTATTAAAAGACATTTTATGTACTTACAAAGTTGTTTAATGAAGAAACAAGGTTAGTTATCACAATGTCTTTAACAAAAACTCACCTTCTATAACTGCCAGTTGCGGCTCGTCAGGTGAAGTAACCAATATATAACCAAAAAAAAATAAAACCAGGAGGAAAGTTTTTCGACAATATTAAATATTAATATTATATAATATATATTAAGCTACCATTTTAGCCTTTAAAAAATAATTATGTTCGAATTAATAATATTAATTTATTCCGAATGTAGCTATGCATAATAGGGCCACGGTTAACTCCGATGGACAATAATTATAAGCACCCGTGCATTTTTGCGCGTCCCAGCCGACCCTGTCCGTTTTAGCAAGTGAAGTAGGTGAAGGGGCTCTACACCAAAAAAAAAAATAATAAAACCAGGAGGAAAGTTTTTCGACAATATTAATGTACTAATACAGCTACCATTTTAGCCCTTGAAAAATACTTACGTTTGAATTAATAATATTAATTTAACCCGAATGTAGCTATGCATAATAGGGCCAGGGTTAACTCCGATGGACAATAATTATAAACACTCGTGCAATTTGGCGCGCCCCAGCAGACCGTGTCCGTTAGCTCAAAGCAAGTGAAGACCCAAGGTCCCCCATGGCTTTGATATTCACCGTCGCTATGGTTACGTGACGTCATTCACGCAAACAGCATGTAACAATTTGCATTATGATGAAGGGCAATTTAAAAATAGATCAGTCGTATGCACCATTGTATTAGCATTGGTTCGCCTAACCTTAAGGTATTTATTTTGAGGCTTTGCGAAACTTACGGTTATTGATATCGTTTTTACGTGATTTACTGTGTGATTAAAAAGTTTTTTATTCAGTTAATTCAGTAGTGTACGTATACTTAGTTGTGTGTTTTAAAAATGAACCCAATGAATGACATAGTTTGTAATTTGTTGGAAACTCCATTCAGCTGTGGACAGATGAGGATAAGAGAGACGTTTTGTTACACGGGTTTTTAGTCAGTGTTGGTTTAAGTACCCGCACTATACCTAGCTCTTCACCAGTCGCCACTGCTGGCATTAAGTAAAATAGCTACTAAACGATTGGTATTTCCTTGGCGTCAGTACCTATTTTCAATTTTAGGAGACCCTATACCCTAAGTCAAAAATTACTCTCAGTGATTCATCGCTTTCATATAGAGTGGAGCGGGCTGTACGAAATTAGAGGAAACAATTTCAGCCTATTTTTAAAATTCGAATAGAGTAATAACTTTTTTCTCCGACTTCGTACAACCCACTGCTCTTGGGTTGAAAGCGATGAGTCACTGACAGTAATTTTGGACCTGGAGTATAGGCCCGTTATGCGATCCGGGGCCCCCACAAGATGATGCCCCAGACCCGGGCCTATCTGGTCGTTTCCCACAAATATATATTTAGGGTTAAGTAGTTAGTATGGGAAGTCTCTATAGATGTATCAGATATAGTAACATATCCATCTTCAGAAAAAATATAGAAGTTATACAGGGTGATTCCTAAGTTGATGCTTTTTTTAGCTGTGTATAGAAGGCATTAAAATAAACAACATTTTCAAATACCTTTTTTCAAAAAACTTAAAAATAGGCAAGATACAGAAGTAAAAAATCTAAGTGCGGGTCTGCTACACATTATGTTGTTTTTGTCTTATTAGTCATCCATTTTAGGGGTCGGTGGTCAGTTATTTATTTGGCAATCCGCTGCGGTGTATTTTTCTGAAGCAAATCAATTTTAAATTGATGACACGTAAAAATGGTAAAATTTGGAAACAATAAATAATATGGTGCTTATTTACGGTGAGTGTCGTTAAAGTGCGGCTGCTGCTTCGAAATTATACGCAGAACTCTTCCTTGCGGGCTCATCCTACACCCAAAAGTTTTCTTAATGTTATTCAACGGGCAAGTTAGGCAGGACCGTATTTGATCCATAGTGTAGTAAATGAATGTAAGTATTTTATTTTTGAGTTTTTTGAAAAAAGGTATTTGAAAATGTTGTTTATTTTAATGTCTTCTATACACAGCTAAAAAAGAAGTATCAACTTAGTAATCACCCTGTATAGACCTCTGTGGCTGAGGAATGTTAGTTAAATACAAGGAAAATGATATGCTGAGAAAAAGCCTATAGGCAGTTTATAATAAATAACTTTGTTATAATTAACTTTATGTAATAATCAAAATTTTAATTGAAAGCTTTAGAGTAAAATTATTTTATAAACGAAATTAAGCACTGCTTTTAATGAAATTAATACTTTTTTTGAATATAATTATTGTTACGTTATTTTTTAAATAAAATCATCATAACTTTTACACAGACAGTAGTAAGTGCAAAATATTTTGGTGTCGTCTTATAAATATGAAAAATCGCTTTGTTTTGTTGAATATCCATAATAGCATGACATTAGGTAAAAATAATATGAACATGAATATTCAAGGTAACATCTAACATCAATAGTATTATGTTTCGACTTTTATGGGTTATGGTACCCAGTGCCGTGTCAAGGGCGTGGGCAGCACTGGTGACGCCCCGAGACGACTGTTGTTCAAAAATGGTTGCCAGGCACAAGACTATCGGGAGCACAGTGGATGCGCCCCGAAAGAAGCCGAAATCCGGTCCCGATCGAGATTACATATGTGGGTTTACATGTCGTCCGAAAACCCTAATAAGATGTGGGTGTAGTTTTAAAACGATATTAAGATGAATATTTCCGGTTCTTTATGTAATTTGTAAAAATCTTAAGTTTAGAATTCGTCGGAGTTAGATCAGTTTTTTGTTTATTTAGGTATAAAGGTAGTAATTCAACTTAAGTATATAAAAAAGTAAATCAAATGATAATCATTTTTCATATTAAAAAAGTAAAGACAAATCAAATAATAGTATAGGTATAGGTACGTTTTTCTACCGAGTGTGTTTTTCTATTTTAAGATTTCATATTAGTTTTTCTGTCTTTTCGAAAATCTTTTTGAGAAAAGCTACTTTACATTAAGGCGTTACATTATGAAACATTATTTTGTGAATATTATGTAATTCCCAAACCCATATATTTTTCTTATTAAATTAACCACTAATGTTAAAAATCATAAAATATGTTTTGATTTGTTTTTTTTCATGGATATATGCATATATATGCATTTATTTTATTTGTATTTGTCGCACTTTCGCACTATAACAAGAAGAGGCACAATGAATTCCCCGCAAATAAATTATGTTAAACATCTAAGTGTCAAACGATTTTCTTTCGTTCATTCGGCTTCTTTCGGGGCGCCTCCACTGTGCTCCCGATAGTCTTGTTTGCCAGGCCAGTAGTTCGTTTCACGGTCCAGAATATTGCTTACATTATCAGGTATCCCAGTCATTTGAGGGCAGGGGGGACGTATAATTCCTGTTTGCCCTAGGGCGCCCCTACCCTAGAGATGACACTTAGGGTACCTATTACTAGGTACTGGCGAGCCTCTTAAAATTATTTTATTTGGGAAAGAGTTGGTTATGTTATAAATTTACAATTGCTAACTTAAGTTTATAGGGGAGAGAAGGGTAGCTGCGCACACCTAAGGAAAAGTATTACTAACTCTGAAATTAGTAGACTTATGATCATGGGATATGGTGTAGGTATTCTATAAAAGAAAGTTTCAGAAAATAAATTGCACAATTTTTAATCCAGATGATATGTTTTAAAAAAACTTACAAAATCGGCATTACCCGATAGGTGATTTGTAATCCCGAACAAAATGAAAAGTTACAACCAAATTGGCAGTACAACATTAATATCATACACAAAAATCACAAATATCATTTTCTGGTGTTTCGGCTCCACTGCACAGCTTATGAACCGAACCTCCACAGTCAACACATCGGTACCACATTTCTTTTTTCCCATATTCTTCACATACTAAACATGGTTCTCCTTCATTTTTATCAAATTCTATGTCCTGTGGATCTACATATTCCAGTTTTTTTTGTAGTTACTCTGCATCTGCAAATATATTTACCTTAACGTATCTCATTGCAAAATAATTACAAACCACGGAAAATTTCACAAACCGCGAAATCTTTAACAAACGGCTTCCAGAACATTATGCGACAGAGCTGCTAAATTGCAATAGTTTGCTTTCAGGTTATATTATCCAGGAGAGCTACTAGATGTCGCTATGAGGTATAAACGGGTGTTTGGCATTCCCCGCTGTTCGTGATTCCCCGTCTCTCCCCTAATCATTATACATTAGAGTATAAGTTCAGAAGTTGCCATTATTCTTTATATTTCTACCATATCACCTTAAATTTACTGATACTTAACTATAAGTAATAAATTATTGTGATCAATCAATAGCTGCCAGAGAACTAGACATAAAATATGCTAGAAATTTAGTTAATCAATTTTTTTTAAATTTTTATATTGATTAATTACTTAATTAAAAATATAACAGTTAAAAAAATGCAATCAGGAAAAAAATGTTTGCAAACAAAGTTTATCCCATAAATAATAACGTGAACAATGGCGCAGATACTGGTTCTAACCGCTGGTAGATGAAGCTTGCTAAATAAGAAACAGATTATTATAGATGACTTGTGCGCATGTCTATTTTCGGAAGACTTTAAGATATAACTTTTGTCTGCGCACCGAATAAACAGTACTGATACGTTAACAGTAGCCAGAGGTCTTAAAAGATGGTGAAGAGCTAGGTATAGTGCGGTTACTTACACAAACATTGACTAATTTATATTTTTATTACGTACAAATACACAATAAAAATTAAACTAAATAGGTACACTACTGAATTAACCGAAAAATAAAAAATAAACTTTTTAATCACACAGTAAATCACGTAAAAACGATATCTATAAACGTAAGTTTAGCGAAGCCTCAAAAGAAATACCTTAAGGTTGGGCGAACCAATGGTTCATACGACTGATCTATTTTTAAATTGCCCTTCATCACCACATGCAAATTGCTACATGCTGTTGCGTGACTGACGTCACGTAACCATAGCAACGGTGAATATCAAAGCCATGTTGGGCGTTGGGTCTTCACTTGCTGCTCTGAGCTCACGACACGGTAGGCTGGGGCGCGCCAAAATGCACGAGTGTTTATAATTATTGTCCATCGGAGTTAACCGTGGCCCTATTATGCATAGCTACATTCGGATTAAATTAATATCATTAATTCAAACATAATCATTTTTAAGGACTAAAATGGTAGCTGTGTACATTAATATTATCGAAAAAATGTCCTCCTTGTTTTATTTTATTTTTTTGGTGAAGAGTCCCTTTACCTGCTTCACCTAACGAGCCGCCACTGATAGTAGCCAAAGTTTTGTCCTAAACACCGATAATTTTTTTTAGAAACCATTATCTTATCGATCTATTTTTAGTTAGTTACATTTCCTCTCAAGTTCAATGACGTTAAAGGACATGACGAAATATTTTTTTAAATCTTATTTTAATATTAGTGTTTTGGGGGATTTTTAAATACTTAAAAATAATTACGTTTCGTTTATATAAAAACTCAGAGGAGACAATCTTATAACTGTGAAAAAGCGCGATAAATATATGATGAAATTTAGAATGACGCAAAAGGTAAATTAAAGTAGCTTAGTAGCAAAATATACGTAAAAATAACTAGTAATATTTAGGACCAAATAAGGTAATATATCTTTATGTTGTAAATAATGGAAAATGTGCAAAAACTAACATCCAAAATATTAGTTTTTCTACTTCCACATGGAAATTTGCTGTTTCCTTTACACTTAAGTGAATGGAAATGTGGGCTATTCCGGTTAACTGACCGAATATCATTTCATATCCATCCTAGTTAGGATATGAAACTGACCAATTACAGTGGTCAATTACAAAGAAACCAAATTTACATGTAGTATTTTACAGGTCGTTTTCTTACACGTGACAGACGTGAGGTTAAGAATATACCACCAAAATATGCAAATCTGTCAGATGAAATTTTTTCTTTTTTAATTTAAATCCAAATATTTATTCCAGAGTCCATGCATACACAATTTTTTCCTAAAGAGTGCACGAGATGGTGCAAAAATAAATACTTAAATATATTTCTACGAAACTATTTCTTATTTATAGTTATAAATGTGGGTTGTCATTTAAAATAAATCAAAATGGCGTCGTGTCTGTATTTTTTGACATTTGACAATGGCATAGTTAGCTCGGCTATAAAGATTACGTATCGTTAAAAAAAATTAGGCTTCTAATCCCAAAGCTTCTATTTTTCAATTGAATAATAAGAACAACATCACCAACTTCGAAACCTCGTACCTATCTCCGGAACGGCAGAAAATAAATATTGGCAACTACCTATTTTTAATGTTGGAACAATAAATCTTATGCAGCAGGCTTACTATATAGTAGGGTTGCTATTAAAAAAAAATCTAATATGGCGTCTTATCTGTCACAATTTGTAAACCTGTATATTATTTGATCAATCAAATTTAGCTTCTTCACGAAATACTATTAGCGCATATCTACTTGTTTTTTTTATTTATTGTGGTCGGTCTTCAAGACTTAAAACGCGATGTTTTTCTCCCATTGTTTACGATTTCAACCTTACAACTCACAAATAAACGGAGGACTGCTTTCGGGGAATCACACCACTTTCATTCGGCGAAGTCCTTTCGCGCTGCCACCCATACGCGATTGGTTGCAGGTCTGTCTTCAGACAGTATTTGCACCCTACTTATTCGTCTCCCAAATACTTTAAATCTTTTTTTGTCCGTTTAAAGGAGAGTTTTCGTACTCTTTGTATGAAAACAGCCTGTCCGCGTCCGCCCAAGAGAGGTTGATTTTCATGAAATTTCATATACAGAACAATCGCGATAATATGAATATGTACTCTTATGAACGACTCAGTAATATGAACATAATATTTTTTGCATTAACCACTCCACAAAATGTTTTTCTTCAGTTTCCCAAATAAGAGAAAAAGCAGAAAAATTTTGCTATAAAAGATTAGTTAAGTATCTTAAGTTGGGTTATTGTATCAATATACACTATGTAGTATTGTAGGTACAATAATAGTTGTTACATATGTATTTTTTGTAAACTTCGCTAATATAAACGTTCCTTTCATATGAACTCCTTAGAATTTTTTATGTTTACGTTACCGAGATTGTACTGTAGGGGAAAGTCGTTCACATTTGGCCATAGGGAACATTCAGCTATTCACAATAAGTTCGAAACGCGTTTGAATTTGGTGCCTTATTTCAATCCACGCGGTCAGAAAAGACAGTATCTGGCCTTGGAAGCGTGTGAGCAGTAAAGATGCAATCTAAGGTAAGTTTTTGTGTTTTATATTTTGTTTTGTTTACAAGTCTATTTTTACAAACAAAATTATAATCACCATGCATCTGATAAGGAATTATTTACCTGTTAATGTGCAATCAAAACATAACCTTCAAATAGTGCATACTTTTCGAATTTTATTTACTAATATTTTCATAGCACGTGGGGAAGTTTCGGCTGAGTCTAATGGTGAAGATTCGGCTAGTAGCCGAATGTCCCCATGTTGATTTTTAATATACAATGATTCGTTTCCTCTCTAAGAAAATAATAATTATTCTTAAAAAATTTGTTCTAGATGCCTAGGAACTACAGAAGAATCGCTTCGACATTAGTAAAAAAAAAAACATGAAGTTGGCAATTAAAGCTGTATTTACTAGGCGTTTAAGTCAATACAAAGCTGCCCAAGAAGATTATCAAGTAATATCCGCATTGTGCCAAATAAGGCATTATCCAAAAGTACGACACGAAGAAAAGAAAAAGTAAGAAAGAGAAAATCGCAGTGAACAATATATACATACACCCCAGAATACGAAAAAATACAATCTTTAGAAGCAGAACGAAGCAGAAAAAGAGTTTAAAACAGAAGAAGGCATCAGTCAAAAAAGATTTGATGGTAGTGGGTAAAAAAAGAAATATTTCTACGTCCAGCGAGTCAAGCACTGAAGATTCGTCTGACGACTATGACAAAGATTTGTTTGAAGACTTAAAACTCATCTCTGACAATGCGAATATTGCCATAGGAAATTTTGTTCTTGTTAAATGTAATAGTTCCAAGGTGGAAATTTTTTACGTGGGTAAAATAACTTCTGTCCAAGATGAGGAATATGAAATTACTTTTCTACGCAACATAGATAGCTGTTAATTTCCTACTGTCGAAGATATTTCAGTTATAGAGAAAAAAGATATTGTAGCAGTTTTGCCTTTCTTTTCCACTCACGGAACTGCAAAGACATCAAGTCTTTAAATTTAATGTTAACTTTTCTGATTTAAATGTTAACATAAGATAATTAAAATTTGCATTTTTAATATAGTTTTTGTGTTTCTTTGACTGTTATTAGATATTTCCATTTATAGCCGAATGTTCCCCTTCATATAGCTGAAACTACCCCTCCAGTGGGGTACTTTCGGCCATTTGTGAAAAAAAATAAAGTAAAAATCATGAACCTACTCTATAAATATAATTTTTTTTAACCCTTAAACCAGTCCCGAATAAATAACAGTTTAATTAGTTATTATTATTTTATGAATAATATGATCAAGTTTCTCAGATTTGACTCCTAAAGGCTAATATGCCGAATGTGGACCACTTTCCCCTACCTAGTTCCGGACTATGAAAAAATGTCCGCTTAATAGAGATATCCGCTTGCCAGGGTTGTCCGTTATGAGAGGTTTCACTGTACTTAGCTTAAAAATATGTCGTTATTTTCACGTAGTTTGACAATGTTGTCTAATACTACCTCTTTTTTGTTTCAGAAAAAGGCGAGGTGCAATAAATGCAAAGCAATTAGCGTTTTTGGAGAAGTACCGTCCGAAATCACGTCTAAAAGCCAAAAACGGACATAAGAATTCATGCTGCGTTCAGTAAAAAATCTCCACATAGAATTTATTATCTACTTAATATATGTGTTCATCTCTTAAATATACAGGACACTAATAATAGTAATGTCTTAAAATATGTGTGGAATATATGTAAATTTAAATCGCTTCCTCTCTTAAGTTAAAAAAAAAATCGAAAATCATTTTGAATTGATGTGGAACATGTCTTAGATATTAACTGATAAAATATGACAGTAGGATAATATGTATACTTGTTGATTGGTTTCAGCTAAAGGTATGTTCAGAAGACAGATGGTGACAATAATTGCTGCTAGTACGAACATACCTCAAACTCAACAAAAGTTCGCGTTTTTAGTTAATTTTGGTTCTGATCTTCAAAAGCTATCAGTGTCGCAGGAAAAATTATTTTTCAGGGCAGGCATAAGAGAATGTTTTCCTAGGGGTACGTGTATAAATTTATTATCAATCAATCTAACTCAAAGGAGCGGTCATTTTGTTGCTCCGCACGCGATAAATTTTACAACTACAGGAAATTATGTTGAAAAACTGTTTATTTGAAATTTATATAAAGGTTTAAGGGAGGGGGGAGACTAGTCGCCCCCTGATTGTGCCACGTGTTTATCTCCCCGTTCCTGCGCAACTGATATCTATAGATGTAAAAACTTGTAATAAACTCACTTAGTTATGATGACTATATCCGAGGTAATTTATATTTCTTCAATTATTTTATAATGGTTATTTATTCTGGTATTGTTAGCAAATTGTTTTGACGAGTACATACTAGTTCTTTTTCATTATCTTAGGGAAACCTATATTATTGTCCTATTTTGTGTAATACCTAATTTATATTTTTAAAACCTATTAAGTTATAGAATTCTTATTATACCTTCATACATATATTTTTTCTGACTGCAGTCAATGACATTAAACCACCATGTTACTTTATTTCATTTACCAAATTGTATTGTAAGTGCTGTTATTATTCTCTACTTTATGACAGGGTTTTAAATACGTATATTTAATTATATTTATTTAAAATCCTAACATGATCATTCATCACTTTTAGCTTTCAAGATTTTTATGTAGACTCCCGAAAAATATATTTTAATATTATGGGTAGCCATGAATTGTTTTATTTACATTATTCATTCATTATGACTATAAAGCAATCAAGAATTAACACGATCCCAAAACTTAAGAATACATCCTGCTTATTGGCCCAAAATAGACGAATCAAATCCGTTTCTATCGAACTTTTGGTAGATGTCATAATCATAAAAATAGAACATTATTTCGCGGAGGTGAGTTACTGACATTCGACCGTGGCGACCCGGGTTCGATTCCCGGAGTGGGCATACGTACAATAAAAAAAGTATGTCCGAAATTCAGTGGATTTAAGAATGCAGGGAAGAGTGTAAAATGTATCATCTCCCAACCCACCCCATTCACGCCGGTAACCAGGCCGGATGAGATCGGACATCTCGTGGGGTGCGGAAGAAGGTACACACTCCCCAATCGGTAGGTCATGCAATGGCAATAAACCAAGGGTTAGTAGCCCTTGGGGGGAATGTCGCATGACTGAGTATCGTGGTTCGGAACCCATGTTAAGCTGTAGGTCCCCTCGGGAATGGCCCTGGCAGCGAACGAAGAGGTAAAAAGCTTAATTCGAAAGAATGGCGAGAAATGACAACATTATTTTGCCAAGTATTATAAAAAGAAATCATAAGACCATATTCACAAATTCCTTATAGTAGGAGAGTGTAAGGCATCCAACATGTACCGGAAATTCAGCAACAAGTTCGCAGCATTCGCCATTTCGTTATTGATAAATATTTCATTATGTCTTCCTTTTATTCAAAAATCGGTGAAGTAACCAGATTTGAAGCCTAAGTACCTATAATTTAAAATATTTTGTAAGAAAAAAGACACCAAGTCTCGCCCTCAAAATGTTTCGGTCTGTTTACTGTGGTTACATGAACTTATAAGCAGTTCAAATTGTTTTTACAACATACACACGTACATTATAACAGGAATAAAACGATACCTTTTCTTACAAAATATCAGGTCTCTTTGAGTAAAAAATGGACGAATTCTTCGAACTTCTATAATTTAAAGTTAAACAAATTTGAATTTATAAGGTAAAAAAAGCTGAAAAAGAGAAATGGATAAATTTCACAAATTTTCATTTGTTCCTTTTATTAATTCATTAATCAAAATTTCTATATTTCAAAACTGTAGTCAACGACGTGTATTTGGCCTCTTTTTGAATAAAGCGAGGTAATATATCTTGGCATGATCACGTTGCCGCAATTGCCAAGGCAGCTGCACAGAAGCTTGGTGTACTTTTCCGCACCAAAAGGTTGTACATACCTCATCAACTTTTGACACTCTACAAAGCCCAGATTCGACCATCATTAGAATATTGCTCTCATGTCTGGAGCTCTGCACCCAAGCACACCCTTCGGCTGCTGGATTCCATTCAAAGGAGAGCCATTCGTCTGATCGGCGACCCCGAGCTGACCAAGACCCTCGATAGCCTGGAGCATCGAAGACAGGTTGGTGATTTGGCTCTCTTTTACAGATATTTCCATGGCAGGTGTTCGACTGACATTGCCCACTTGATTCCACCTAGAGCAATTCAAAACAGAAATACACGGCAAACCACTGCCGCTCATCCATATGTTGTTCAGCTTAGTACTCCTCGAACTTTATTGTTCAAGAATTCTTTCATCTGGAGAACGTCATCTTTGTGGAATGATCTTCCTGAGGTCGTGTTTCCCAATGAATACAATCTTCAACGTTTCAAGACCAACGTTAATCGCTTTTTTCGCACTCGCACCGCTCCCAGAGCGCCTTAAAGGATTTTTCCTACAGTGCAGGTGTTTTATCATAAAAAAAAAAAAGCGAGAAGGATAAGAAATATATTCATCAAAAAGTGAAATGGCGAATGCCACACTACAACCGTCAAAGTTCCCATACATGAGAATAATCATAATTTGTTGTTGTTAATCGATTAAAAAACGTGGCCTGCAGAAGTGCCTTCAAAAAACTGCCTTTTTTATTATTATTCGAGGCATACTAAAAAAAGGCTACAATACATAACTACAAATGCTAGGACTACAAAAAGAAGCCTTGAGCTTGCCAGCTTTCCCGTACAGGTGAGACGTCTCTAACTCCTGGTCTATTATCCTCATATTGAACATTGGGTATTGAATTTCGGCTTAGGGTAAAATGTTAGAAGGCCTGCATCTGTACATTCATATTTACGTAAATTAATGATAGTGTAAAAAGATCCATAATATTTGGATGTCACACAAAAACCAAACGAATTAAATAAAATCAGAGTCTAAGACTCAAAATACCCAGAGAGAAGTGGTTTCTGGGTGTTTTCTAATAGAGTAAGTAAGTATTCCTTTTCAAAAGAAACATGATCTGGAAAGGTTTTCAAATAGGGAGTGTGCGTGGTAAAAATATATCATTATTCAGTTGAACTCCTTGTTTTTAGTTCACCAATCCTCAACTAAAACCCTTTGAAAAAGCGCTATCAGCATCGAAATGTATATTGCCGTGTTAAGGTACGTTTTCCGTCATGGTCGCTAGTCGCTGGCGACTACGACGATTCACCTAGGCGTTTACAATGTTATTTTGGGTAGCTTTTAGAAAAACAGACATTCAAAAACCATTGGTTCTGGTGAATCCTGGGTGGTGGTAGTCGCCAGCTACTAGAAATTAGCCTTACCAGTCTGACTAAATGTCGTCTTTTGATTATGCGGTTATGTCTAAACGCCATTGAATACATATTTGTGACAGTTCGTTTGAGTAAGTACATAACGGATAAAAAATATGAAGCACATCAAGGTCCAAAAAGGATTTTAAAAACTAGTTTAAAAATTTTTTTTAGAAAATTGCTTTAAATTTATGGTTATATCCAGCGCATGCACCAGAATCAAATGAAAATTGTTGTGTTTTGACTATGAAGCAGCGAAATGAGTAATCATCAGCTTTTCATTAAAGCTTTTCATAGAACATCAATTTGTACGAGTGTGCCTCGCCCGTCTGGTTACAAGTCATTCACCCATCTAAAATGCGAAGAAATAAATAAAAGAAAAGGGATAAAAACACGCACGAACTAGAAGTCTGGGATAAAATTGGCTAGTCATTGTCATAGCATTTATTAATATATATTTTTAAAAGGTTATTAATCCATAAGCACGAGTTTTCGGAGTTTTAGAATGGAGGTAGAGGTTTATAAGAAACAAAATGTTTAATTATTTAGGGGTTATGGTGTTAGCGAGTTGATGGTTTCCTTTAATATTCCATACCAAATTTATTATGGTAGTTTTGGCATATTATTTTTACTGTCTACAATTATACATGTCAGCCAGTGGCGTATTTAGGGGGGGGGGGGGGTTGCAGCGGGCTGGCGACATGCCAACATTTTTAAAGTAAAAAAAAATGTAAAAATATTTTACAGCTTGGATGGACCGAAGAATACTTTTCAGGTGATGTATTAGAACTAAAGGCGACATCCCAATAAATACGAATAAATTGACGGAAATGCAAACAGTAGCCAGCTCTGCAATGTTGGACATTTAAACAGCAACCAGCAATGGATCACATGTTCGCTGGTTTTCTTTTGGTCCATCAGTAGGCTTATGATTAAGATTTTTTTGTGGTCCACCAAACAGCCCTTGCAATTTACCATTGAAAATACGTTACTGTTAATTGTTACTAAATAAGATTTAATTATGGCTCTCCAGTATATATCCTTTAATGTATTCCAGGAGGTTTTTATATGCATAATATGACCCAGTAATATAGACCAAGAACTAGCAATGAATTTACTTAAGGTAATTTCAGCACACCAATAAATTAGTAAAGAGACCTTCGCAAATGTATTGAATGAATAGAGATGCGCGATGTGTCTGGATATACAGGGACAAGGAAATAATGCGCGAATGATCGAAACTCCTTATAAAAAAAAAAGTTGCTTATAAGTCCCCATAAGTTTGAGTTTGTGACTTTTTATAGTAAATCCGGGGATCCAATTCCACGTCTAATAGAGTCTACGTACAAATTTTTAAACCTGTTAGAATATCTTAAGTATTAAGTAATAACTATCAAAAGACGCCATTTATTTAAATTACCTTTCCCAGACAATTTTTTTTTCCAAAAATTTGAACCTGACATAAATCTAATGTGTATGCTAGTTTAAAGCAACAGTTGAATTTTAAAGCGGTATACTTTGAGTTTAAACAATTAAGCGTAAATAATACTCGCGGCAGAAAAATTCATTTTTTTAACGATATTTCTGTTCTAAAATAAAAATTTGAAAACCACCAATCCACGGGGCTGCTAGTTGTCCATCTTTGGAAATAAGAAACAATTTATTTTAAACTCTTGGAAAAAATTATAGGAATTTTTAAACTTTAATTTGATTGGAAAAAAAAGTATGTCTAACAGTGGCGGCTCGTCGGTGAATCACTAAAAAAAATAAAACGAGGAGGAAATTTTTTCGACAATATTAAATATTAAAGTACCCACTACACCATTTTAGCTCTTAAAAAATAATTATGTTCGAATTAATAGTATTATATTTAATCCGAACGTGGCTATGCATAATAGGGCCACGGTTAACTCCGATAGACAATAATTATAAACACTTCTGTATTTTGGCGCGCCCCAGCCGACCGTGTCCGCTAGTTCAAAGCAAGTGAAGACCCAACGTCCAACATGGCTTTGATATTCCCCGTTGCTATGGTTACGTGACGTCAGTCACGCAAACAGCATGTAATAATTTGCATTATGATGAAGGGAAATTTAAAAATAGATCAGTCGTATGCACCATTGATTTAGAATTGTTTCGCCTAACCTTAAGGTACCTATTCATTTTGAGGTTTCGCGAAACTTACGGATATCTGTGTGATTAAAAAGTTTTGTTTTAATTTTTCAGTTAATTCAGTAGTGTATACACCTGGAAATTATTTTTAAGTTCCGCATTTTGCCGCAAGAGGGCGCAATTGAAAAGTAAATTTTAAAATTTTACATATCTCCGAAAATTCCACATTAAGGTATATCTTTGATAACACCATTAAAAAGCTTGGGGGGGGGGGGGGTTGTTGAAAGTGTAATCAGTTAAATCGCTGTAACTCTTAAACGACTTATCCGATTTTAGCAAACTAAAGACTGTTTGGAAGAGAAATAGAAATAATAGAAATACTTTCACCAATCGTATTTAGTTGTCCATAATAGTTCACAAAAGAAATGCTAGAGGGCGCAATTTGCAATAATAACACATTTTTTGATTTTACTCCTAAAAAATTAATTATACGGTATAATTATGATACCATAATCGAAAAGTAGATGAAATTTGCTAGAAAAAATATTAAAATCGCAGCTCGATATCTCCGTTCGTTTCAGCGTTATCGCCTGTATGTATATGTCGCAGCCTTTTAGTGTAATCAGCCGTTTCATGAAAAGTCTGGTCTTTTCATGAAACGCTGCCAAACACTGAAACGAAAAACTGTTACGCTAAAAGGCTTAATATTTTAGACGTTACATGAAACGTCAGCGTGTTTTGGCCTCTTGATGAAAACGAACAAAATTACGCTAAGTGGCTGACTTTACTGGACTTTTCATGTAACGCTCCGAATCTACTTTGCATTTGATGTAATAAAATAAGTATTGTATCACCTAAAAATGGCGACGGCAGGTTGTTCCAGTTCCAGTGTTATACAATACACTCAATTCTATAAGAAATTAGAAGACTTTTATTTACAAAAACCACTTCGAAAGCCTTACTCAAAGCAGAAGATTGACGATGTCATAGAGGAAATTTTAGCGGCTAAGCAAAAACTGTAAGTAATTATTTGTTAAACCCAATTATTAATTTTTAGGTTATGATTATGAATGACCGGGATTCCCCGAGTTTCTCGTTGACCCGCAATTTGTAAACTATGCGTTAATTCATGCTGTTCTCAAAACATATTCCTGCTGTAAAATGTAAACAGGCGAACCGGTGTTATTTTTTGGTCCCTTGGTTATTTTTTTTTATAGTTGACGATTTTAATTTCGTATATTTGTTAATATTGTACTGTAGCTAGCCACTGTGATACCTTATTTGTAATAAAAGTTCCTTTCTTATGCAATAAAAGTTTCTTTCTTTTATAGTAAAATTTATTTCGTAGTTATTTCAGTAAGTGCAAAGTAGATTCGGAGCGTTACATGAAAAGTCCAGTAAAGTCAGCCACTTAGCGTAATTTTGTTCGTTTTCATCAAGAGGCCAAAACACGCTGACGTTTCATGTAACGTCTAAAATATTAAGCCTTTTAGCGTAACAGTTTTTCGTTTCAGTGTTTGGCAGCGTTTCATGAAAAGACCAGACTTTTCATGAAACGGCTGATTACACTAAAAGGCTGCGACATATATATAATAAACCTCATTATTTAATTTATGATTATTCGATCTAGTCTGTTTCTGCAAGAGGAAGTTCGTAGTGGAGGTGTCGACCTTTTTTTTAGAAGTTACTTTTGATGAAAAGGAGAGCTGTTTGCCCCCCCCCCCCTTTAAGGCTGGCTACGCCACTGTCAGAACTCTACCTTACCGTTAAGGTAGAGTTCACAAGCTCGCTTGTAATTTTGTGTACGTTTTAATAACTAATGCGCGTTGCAAACAGTCCCTATTAGATATGTTTATTTATTTAACAGTCCTGAAACGTAAAACCAATTACAATAAAACTATTATTACTACACAGCTAATTTTAGGTAATGGTTGTCTCATTTTAACCAACAAAGCAATAACCGAACAAACGAAGAGTTCCTGATTTGTTTAGGACATCAATCTAGGACGTACGTTTCCTTAGATGTTAATGCAGAGAAAGAACACAACCATAACGGATATGTTACTAAAAGCAATGGCGATATAACATTTCGGCGCGAATGGGAACGAAACGGAAAAATTAACCAGTGTTTTTATTTCTACATCGTCTGCTTCGCGCGTTTACGTTACGCCGAAAGAACTTAAGTCATATTAAGGCTGCGGGTAATATAATAATAATACTTTAAATAGTCAGTGTGTCAATATAACAATTATATATAATTTGTTTGCAAGTAAAGTTTTTAAGTTCTGGTAATATATACTTAAGTATTAACTGGTAGGTATTTTCTAAAAACAAGCAAGTACACAGTAAACGCACCGAATAGATTTGTTCGATGGTAAAAACGGGTACAGTGAAACCTCTCATAACGAACACCTCTGATAAGCGGACATCTCTATTAAGCGGACATTTTTTCATAGTCCGGAACTAGGTATATAAAAATCCATGAACGTCAACCTCTCTTGGGCGGACTTTTCTTTGGGCGGACTCGTACCGGCTGTTTTCATATAAAGAGTTCAAAAACTTTCCTTTAAACCGACAAAAAATTTTTTAAAGTATTTGGGAGATGAATAAGTATGGTGCAAAAACTGTCTGAAGACAGACCGGCTACCAATCGCGTATGCGTGGCATCGCGAAAGGACTTCGCCGAATAAAAGTAGTGTGATTCCCCGAAAGCAGTCCGCCGTTAATTTGTGAGTTGTTAAGTTAAAATCGTAAACAATGGCAAAAAAACGACGCGTTTTTTAGTACTACATTCTAACTAAAACTAGTGTATTTTTGGTTATGTTTAATAAATGTTAATTTGTACATACATAGATGTAGTAATAATTTTGCATTTACATATTACCTATTTCCCATGGGCGGCAATCTCTATTGGGTGGCCACATTTAGACAGTCCCGTAGGTGTCCGCCTAAGAGAAGTTTCACTGTACTTGGAAGTTTTATGTATTAAATACAAAAAAATACAAATACATTTTTAGAAGGAGACACGTTTTTTTTTAAGTCGCTTTTGATTGACGAAGAATTTTTTGGAGGAGATACGCTTTTTTTAAAAGTCACGTTTGATCGGCGAATAAGTTGTTGGACAGAGACTATTTTAGAAGTCACTTTGATCGGAGATGTACCACACACACAATGGGCTTTTTCACTATCATCAAATTAATCCTATTCAGCTCTAACAACCTAAACTAAAACCCATTAAAAAAATATATCTCAGTAATAAAAATCTTTCTAGAGTGTCACAAACCTTTTTTAGAAACAATAAAAAACACGGCGCGAAAGCAGGAAATTTGAAAACATAATGTTAAAAGAGATGTACGTCATTATCATATTAAACGCGCAATTCTTTTATTTCCCAATCGTGCGACCGATATATTGTTATATCTTTGTTTCGATAACTTAAATAGACCAAAACAGTTTAAAAACAGGAACCCAGACTCGAGACCTCAGTCAGGTAGGAGTGCGTCATTCACAGAGCGTTCGGCTACTGCCATTGCTTGGAATTGTTGTGACGTCGGTAAGTTGTTTCGCGTGTTTATTTTAGAGAGTGTATTTTGTTTATTTGTTTTCTCAATAAATAATTGAAGAATTTAGCCTTACCAAATGGGAGCTTTTTTATTGTGAACCTTGAACATTGTAGAGAGTGTGATGGGCCGGAATTTTTTTTAGAAGTCACTTTTGAGGGTAAGAAGCATTTTAGAGCCGGGATACGTTCTTGTTTTTTGCAAGGATAAGCGTATCCTTTGGTTTTATAAATACTGCTCAATATATTTTTTAAGAGTTATGCAAATTTAAAAAAAATAGGTTACTTCCAGGGTTGATATGATTAAAACATGTTTTTTGCTTAACAGTTTTAATTTAAAAAAAAAAACAATTTTAACCATTCATATTTTTAAATTTTTTTAAGATTAAAGTCTAGTGATCATTCTCCATTTCATTTTTTGATCAATATTTCTTATCCTTTTCGCTTTATTCAAAAAGAGGCCAAATACCCGTCTATAAGTAGCAATTACCTACAGTTTTGAACTAAACAAATTTTGAATTATGAATTAATAAAAGCAAAAAACGAAAGTTTGTGAAATTTCTTCATTTTTATTTTTCTACTTTTATTACTTTATAAATTCAACCTTGTTTAACTTTAATTTGTAGGTAATTATGTTTCAAATGTGGGTATTTGGCCGATTTTTGGATAAAACGAAATATTAAGGAAATATGAATCAAAAGACGAAATGGCAAATGCGTTACTCTTAAGTTAAAAAAATCCTGCATAGAAGGTAGCTTAAAATAATCCATATGCAACCTGACTAAATATTTATCTTCATAGCCTGGTGACTTAGTAAAGTGCCGGGAAAGAAACCGAAAGCTGTATAGAGTTCAGTGGTACTGTATAATGTCTAGTGGCACGTGGATTGTGTTGTATGTACTCGTAACACAAGCTTTATTAACACATGTTCGTACAGACGAAGTAAAAAAAAGTGAAACAGTTGCTGAACTCTACGAAAAAGGTGTAGAAGCCTATTTAGAAGAACGATATCCGCAGTGCGTTGAACACTTAGAACACGCGTTGCAACAGTACCGATCGCAACGAAGAAATCTACAAAATTGTAGATTAAAATGTAGACATGAGACCGATGCCTCCGAGCCACTTTTTCCAGTGGATATTGAAGATTTAAGGTTTTATGAAAAAACTGTTAGAAACACCCTGTGTATTGTAAACTGTCGAATTAATAATGTAGGAAATGATGGAAATATGTATGTTGGGTCAGACCTACAATCGGTATTTGAGGACAGGAAGCCGTATGAATATTTGCATTTATGTTATTATAAGGTAAGTAATCGGTATTGTTATATACCTACATAATATAGGTAAAACAACAAAAAAATGTGTTGTTTGAACTTATGGGCTTTGAAACTTCCATTTTTCTTTAAATTATGAAAATGTCGAAGAAAATTATTTTTAACTTAAACTACCCACACCTAAGAGCTTTAACAAGAGACTAAGGGTTTGTCCCTTTACCCTAAATAAGAAGGACAAAAATGTACTTTTCCCAACTAAGTCAGTAATTAATACCTAGAGACCGGATTATAGGTATGCAACCAAAAGTCTGTGAGATATGCACATATATAAGCATATATTTTTTAAAATATATGCAAAAAACAAAGAAATATGCAATGAATATGCAGAAATACGAAAAATATAATATGACTTATTGTTCGATTAAATGAGGGTTTTACTAAACTAAGGCATTGGATATTTAATAAAAGCCACCAAAAAACAGATAAACGTGTAAAAATTTTATTAAATCTAAATATAAATAAAAACATTAATACTAGTCCGCAGAACTATAATATGCACTGGTTACAATATGTAATTCAAGGTTTTTCACGAAACAATTCTGTCTTCTATCACTAAGAATATGTTTATATAATGAAAAAAATCTTTCTACATCTACTGATGTTATAGGACAAAATTTTAACTTTGGAACTAGGCTGAGTTAAAAATCCAAATTATCTACATTTTCCCCTGACAGAACTTTTGAAACATTTATTAAAAATGTAAAACCTTTATTCTTTTCTATTATTCCTTCTAACTTCGACATTACTGCTTTTCCTACCTCACCTCGTACTTGCCCACAATTATTAATGCATTTTTCTACAATATCCTTTGACTCTAATAGACTACTAGATGGGTTTTCTAGTTTTAAAATACTTTCAGCTACAAAACTATAGTTACATTTTATATAAATCAATTGTTGTTCCACTTTAGAATTTTGAAATATATGTTTGCATTATTTAATACACTGAGAATCATCTTCAATTTGAGAAACAATCTCTTTTAATTTTTGAAAATGCTTCGCATAAAACACTGCCGCACGAATCCAGGTGTCCCACCTGGTCACAACAGGTTCAGGTGGTAGTGGTGTTCCGAGCAAGTTCTCCTTGTAAAACTGTAGGGGAGAGTGCCGTACCTTGGGACAGTTGTACCTTGGGACAAAAGCCATCCTGGCGCTTCCTCTTATTTGTTTACTGTACTACTAAAATAAATAAAAGATTCCTACATACCAATGGGTCTACTTTTCTCCGTGACGGGATTCAGTTCATAAAAAACGTTTGATTGACGATAATGCATATTCATCGAAAAAAGTAATTTCGTGTGCTCAGTTTATCAAGTAATTTTGTTACTATAACGTGTTTGTTTTGTGAGTTTTATTTACTGGTAAGTAACCTTTCATCTTAAAGGGTAATATTTGCGCGTTATTTTGTTTTTATTCGAATCGGATTTTTTGATTTAAAATGGCGACCGTTAAATTATGCTATGCTGTACCTTGGTACAATCCAAGGACTGTACCTTGGGACACAATATTGTACCTTGGGACATAAAAATAACGGATGATATATTTTTATTGCAGGCTTTTCAAGATGCCTCGCAGTAAGACTGGTAAAACGAGACAACCAGTAGATCGTCAAGCATTAAAAGCTGCTGTAGAGGCAACTTTAAAGGAATATCTGCATATTCGAGATGCTGCTAAAATTTATAATGTTACTAAATCGACTCTCGCTCGGCATTTGGGTACACACAAAACCAAAGGAAAAGACTCCTTTGAATACAGTGGAACTAATGCAGTAGCGATGATGAATCTGTTCAGGACAGTGAAGATGAAGAACTAGAATATGAGATATCTTAAAAGGGGACTTTTTATTGATTAAAATTTTAGGGGAAAAAAGGGTAAATCATTATGTTGCATTCATTCAAATTGTTATTCAAAATCGGAGTTTCAAGTTCTCTATTACAAAAAATATGGAGATGGAAAAAAATTCTCTAAATCCGAGAAGGAAATATATGATATATCCGTAGAAGACATAATAAGAAAATTACCAGCGCCAAAATGTGAAGGGGGCAGTGAAAGACAAATTTTACTTATTTCTTTTAAGTTAGATTTTGCCTCTTATAATTTAGGTTAATATGTTATTTTTCCTTTTATATTCAGTTAAAAGTAATATTTCCTAAGTTACAGATGTTTATATTTTTTTAAAATATAAAATAAATATTAAAAATTGAACATATCTTTACTAATTTCAACTGTCCTAAAGTACAAATACATGTGTCCTAAGGTACATCACTATCCTGAACCTTGAGATAAACAAAACATGAGTGAAAAACTACAGATTTAATATATAAAACTAAATATAACAGAATGGAAAAAAATATCTCTTAAGCAAAAAAGAGTACAATTTACAATTCTAATTCGCACATCGCTCTAATATACATACTTTTTGGTTAAAAAATAAAATCTGTTTTTTGTCCCAAGGTATGACACTCTCCCCTACTCTTAATGGAGCCTTTATGAAAATGTTTTGATTACTAATCAAACTTTTATTTACCTGTTTAGATCAAACATTTATTTACCTGTTTAGTTCTAAATTAAAATAAATAAAAAATCTCTTCCTTGCACTCTATTTAGAAGACTGCTTCCTCTCATGGATCTTTCAATTAGTATGCCTGCTCCATAACTGTTCAAATGCTTCTGCTAATTGCTTTTATACATTCAATTTCTTTATTTCCCAACGACTTAAACTCTCAACCTTGTACCAGTGTGTACTTTCAAGGTACTCTTCACTAGACCTGATTTGTGGTGGTATATGTCTCTCTATTGTTAAATCTCTAAACACGTTTTAACTACACCATGAACCTTAAGCTCAGTAAGGACATGGTCCACCTTTCTAAAAGCAACTCTCCTGAAGATGAATGCTTATGCGTTCGAAACATGTAGAGACTCTAACTTTTGAATAATTTTCTGAATATATCAGTGAAGGAAGATTGAAGTTTCTTTTTTCTCCCCTTTAAATTTCCACTCCACTTCAAGTATGGACTATTTCTTCAAGTTTTTCGACAAAACATTTTGTAATCATTGGTGTTTACAGAGGTTTAGTATCTTTGATTTTATAAAATTCTAGTAAGTTAAACGGGTTCTTCGGTGTTATTATAATAATATCATCTAATAATAACATTAAACATTACAGCATATACTGTGTTGTTCCCAAAAGATTAAAAATATTATACGCTGTAAGAATTAGCGAAAATAAACTGAAGCAAAGTAGGTCATTGTCCTCCAATTTAGTAACTATGGGATGTGGATTTCATAAAATAAATAAAACTGTGTAATTTAACATTATCTGTTAGTAATGTATAAACAGAAATTAATCTTTAGTTATTTTCCGCTAATGTAATAAAACAAATAAGGGTAGTGGGTTTTCCAGAAATAGCTATTTCGATCATTTTATGTAGGACGGCTTTTACCCTGTGACGCAAGAAAATTACATTAACAAATGCTTAGAATCAAACACCGTGAATCTCCCACATAAAATAAACACTCCTACGTTGGACTGATACTTTTATAATTATTTTTTATAACGTTTTGTGGGCGAGATTTCTTTCTATTCTGACAGTGGTAACCGGTGGCGTAGCCAGAAATTTAGTTTGGGGGAGCCTAAAAGGATCTGAAATCGAGTAACTAGCGCCTGGTGCCACGCCCAGAAAAACCTTTTTTGGACCATAAAAAAAATTTCAAATTAGAAAAAATATATAATATTTTTATAGAAACTTGTAGGGAGTTATACTGATACACTAATATAAATAATTAAAACCTTATAAAAAAACTTTATGAAATAAGCATTACTGAGCAAGAAAATATTAAAAATAAGGTTTACTTATTATTTATTAAAAACCAAAAAAATATATTAACTATAATTGATAATTATTAGAAGCCATAGCAGCGCCGGCCCCAGGGTAGGGCGATCCGGGTGGCCGCCCGAAGCGCAATGATCTAGGGGCGCCAAAATCATGGAAAATGAAAATAAACTGATAAAAAAATTAAGTTACAGGCTTTTATAAAATGCACTAAAAAGTAAAGAATATTTTTTTATCATTCTGATATCATATCAATAAATTATTTTTTATAATATTGCATTGTCATCGGACCCTTGTAAGTATACCAAATTTCATTGAAATCGGTCACGGGAATTTTCTCAAAAACGCGTTGCAAGATTTGACTGATAGTTGACAAGATTAAGAGGCGGCAGGCGGAATTTATCATTTTTATTTCTAAGCACATAATTCAAATAATATAATATATTTAAACATTAAGGCAAAATCTAGTTGAATTAAATTCAACATGACAAAACCACTCAACCACCGCCTTGACAAGTTTTTCGGCCCGTGGCAACACGACTGTACAGGAAACAACAATTTTGAAACCAAGCGAAACAAGATCTAACAGCCCTTTTTAACTGCATATAAAAAGGAAGTAGACTTAAAACAATGCATTATTTGCCACTAGACTTCGGCTGGTGCGAAATAAAATAGTTTGCTTAAATTGTTAGTGCAAAAAAGCTTTAAAAAAGTGCTTGGATCCATTTAAGTCCATCCGTGGACATACCAAATGGTTCATTGGAAATTTTCAGTTGCTTGTTATTAAGATAATGTCCCTTATGGAGTTTCATTAAAAAAATAAGTTTATTAACGAAACAAAAGATGTTGTTTAAAATATGAACTATCTGCAATAGTTTGCCGTCAATCAAAACTTTATAGATTTTATGGATTTATAAATATAGAATAACGCAGAGTTATTTTTAAAATGATTGCTTGTTTGTTAAGTTTTACGATATCTATTCAAATTTAATCGGTATGTAAAACAGACTGAATAAATGTGATTTGTATTAATTTGTTAGGATTAAGCTATAGAGTATATCTACGAGGTAAACTACATCTTAAAATATTTATAATTTACCTAATGCCTAAGGATCTCTGAGTAAAACTTATCATGAAACACCTCTAACACTATTAAATTTAAAACCATTTTTTTTAAATGTAACCTTACACTTCCATGGAAAAATAAATAGTTAATTGCGCTTTTTTCCCTTTATATTAGACACATTTTAATTACTCACTTCTGTAAAAATATATAATATACAGGGTGGCGCATTGAAAACGAAACAGAGACATTTACTGGCAGCTCAGACGCCGTCGATTTTGTTTTCGAGGGGGCACAAAATTGGCAACAAATTACGTTAACACGTGCAGCCCCTTGGGCGAGGGTGGCACCACCCCTAAACTCCTAAATGGAAAGGGGGGGTCAAGTGATAACTTATTTTAAAGGTCTTTTAATTCCCTTTACTAATGAACTGAAGTACATGAATTTTACATACATATAATTAGGTATCACTCGACCCCCCTTTCCATTTAAGATTTTAGGGGTGGTGCCACCCCCGCCCAGGGGGCTGCACGTCTTAACGTGATTTTTTGCCAATTTTGTGTGCCCCTCGAAAACAAAATTGACTGGTCTGAGCGTTTTTTCAAAAAGGAACTGAGCTGCCAGTAAATGTCTCTGTTTCGTTTTCGATGCGCCACTCTGTATAAATAGGCAACTAAACTGTTGGACAATTGCTTTCGAGCAAGAAAAATTTCGCCTATATTTAACAGTCAATATTTTCTGAACCAGAGATGATATCGACTTACATGTTTTGTATGGTTGATAGATTCATCCCTTGGGAAAAAATTGGTAATGTTGAATTTTCTTTAACCGTCAGAAAATTTTATATACAGGGTGTTAAAGAATACGATGATTTTTGCTCCAATTTTAATGGCGTGTAACCTTCACAATAATATTTTTAAATTTTATCACTCTACGTCAATTGAATCACTTGTTTATAGCAGAGAAAGTATTTTGTCAAATTTTTGATATCTGCTATATTTTAAGAAATACCGATTTTTTTGGGAAACCTTGCTTTATTTAAACTTATTGGTAGTCAGATCTCACTGTGCGTTGTATCGTACAAACTTTGTGAGTGATTATTATACCTTATGAAAAGCTTGATTATGTTCAGTAACAATAGTTGTACCTAAATGTTGGGATGTACAGTGGCGTACTTATTAAAACCTATATGTCTATGGTTTATGAGTATCTCACAATTTTTCACGATTGTTTTATATTGGAAAGTACTCGCCCCTACATTAGGTGAATTTTTTCTTATTTTTTAGTTTTTGTTATCGCACTACAGGTATATTATACAGTGTGTTTACAAAATTTTAACAAAGATAATTTTTTTAAATTAATTTTTGGAGAAAATGTATTTATTAATTTCTAACTTTCTAACACTATACTCATAAACCATAGAAATATATGGGTGTTTTTAAGTACGCCATTGTACATCATAACATTTAGGTACAACTATTGTTACTGAACATAATCAAGCTTTTCATAAGATATAATAATCACTTACAAAGTTTGCACGATACAACGCACAATGAGAGAGTTTAAATAAAGCAAGGTTTTACAAAAAAATCGGTATTTTTTAAAATATAGCAGATATTAAAAATTTGACAAATTACTTTCTTTGCCAGTGATTCAATTGACGTAGAGTGATAAAATTTAAAAATATTATTATAAAAGTTACACGCCATTAAAATTTTCGGATAGTTAAATAAAATCCAACATTTACAATTGTTTCTCAAGGGATACATCTATCAACTATTCAAATCCGTAGGTCGATATCATATCTGGTTCAGAAAATATTAACTGTTAAATATAGGCGAAATTTTTCTTGCTCGAAAGCAATTGTCCAGCAGTTTATAATTAACTTATTAATTATGTTGTAGTTAAAGGGAAGATAATAATAGATCCTACTTTACGTTTCCTTTTTGCAGATAAATGATAAACAAAATGCAGCATCCGCAGCATTCACATTTTTGGTCGCAAATCCAGATCACAAAGTCATGGCAAAAAATCTTAAACAGTACTCAGAACTGCCGGAGGTCAATATGAAAGAGGTTATCAATTTTGAAGGAAAAGTACGTAAAATCTGATGGTTTAATTATAAAAATTTAATTTTTGTATATACTTTTAACAGTTTTAGTTGTTAGCTTGACGAAAGTCCTATAATTTTTGATCATTATGCATGACATCACAAAACTAGAACAAGCAGAGAAGATTTTTATACGTTAAAATTTTTTAAATTATGTTTTTATAAATGTAATTATTAAGTAAGTATTATTTGTTTTTTAAGGACTATATATATTTATACATTTATGGAGCTGATGCATACGAGAAAAAAGACTGGGATGCTGCGATAAATAATATGGAAGAAAGTTTGATTTCCTATTTACAAGCAGAAGATGAGTGCAGGGCTCAATGCGAAGGACCTTTTGATCCTGGCTGGTATCCTGATTTTATTCCTGCCATTTCAAGTAAGACATAATAAAATAACGTCCATAATTTAATGATTTTTCAGTCAGAAATTAATAAAAACTGTTTATAAATACAATAAGCTTTCATTACGTTAAAAAGATTTTTTAAGAGTGAAGTCTAGAGATGCATTCGCCATTTCTTATTTTGATCAATATTTCGCTTTATTTAAAAAGGGGCCAAATAGCCGTCCTTGAGTAGCAATTACCTACAGTTTTGAACTAAACAAATTTTGATTAAGTTGGCAACTTCTTACTTTGAGATTTTATGCATTGTCTGGAGTTTTCACTTGTTTCTTAAAAACTATCAACTTTTTATTTTTTTTTTTGGTGGAAAAGTAGACCTTAAGTTTTCTTTCACTTATATAGAAATAAAATATGAACAGTATGTTGAATAATTTATAGGCGGATTAAATAATTAATAATAATAAAAATTATGGAAACCAAAAAAAAATTTACTCATTCTTTGAATTTTGAAAACAAACGGCTAGATTTTGTTCATATTTTAATAACTTGTAGTACCAAGCTGTGGAGGAAAAACATGGGTATAGGTTGCCGTAGAATATATTGTCGGGTATTTTATTTTTCAAAAAAAAATTGAAAATATCATGTACAAGAGCTAAGGTATTCTACGAAATAATATTTCATAATTTTACAATAATATTTTGTTATTAGATAAAAAAAAAACATTTTTTAATTTTCTTATTTTTAAAGTTTTCACTTAGGTATGTAAATCATTGTAATAGTTCACCCTATATACATATCTAGGATAAGATTGTGTAAAAATATAATTATTGTAAAAGAAAATTGTTACAGATTGGATAATAATTAAATGAATCAATTAAAAGTCCTTTATTACGTTTTCAGGTGAATTTTCAATTTTTTCTTGAAAAATAAAATACCCAATTGTACGTCAACCTATATCCATTTTTTTTTCATCCACAGCTTCGTACTACAAGTTATTAGAATATGAACAAAATCTAGCCGTTTGTTTTCAAAATTCACAGAATGAGTAATTTTTTTTTTTGGATTTTCACAATTTTTATTATTATTAATTATTTAATCCGCCTATAAATTATTCAACATCCTGTACATATTCTATTTCTATATAAGTGAAAGAAAACTTAAGGTCTACTTTTCCACCAAAACAAATAAAAATAAAAAATATTCAATAGATGTAGCCGTTACTTGATGAAGATCCATTATAGAAACTAGGTTAAAAAGAATACAAAAATGTATAAATCTTCACTTATTTTTTTTATTGTACTATGACAATTGTTTCGACACACAGTGTCTTCGTCAGATAGTAGAAATCTAATGCAAATAATATTCTCTTAAAATATAATGGTAACCTACTCCAAAATAATGTACCTATTTTACAACTTAATAATATTATTAATTTGTAAAATAGGTACATTATTTTGTTAATAATATTATTAATTTGTAAAATAGGTACATTATTTTGTAGTAGGTTACCATTATATTTTAAGAGAATATTATTTGCATTAGATTTCTACTATCTGACGAAGACACTGTGTGTCGAAACAATTGTCATAGTACAATAAAAAAAATAAGTGAAGATTTATACATTTTTGTATTCTTTTTAACCTAAAAATAAAAAAGTTTTTAAGAAACAAGTGAAAACTCCAGACAATGCATAAAATATCAAAGTAAGAAGTTGCCAACTTTAAAGGGCCATAACTCAAAAACTAGTCATAGGATTGGATTAGGGCCATGGACACTTTTAATCAGGACGTCAAGATCTAGATAATACTAGAAATTAGCCGAAAGCCATTTCCCATAAGCTTTGTGCGGGGTCCTTTGTCCATTTTTCTTTTTCTGCTTTTATTACTTTACGAATTCAAACTTATTTAACTTTAAATTGTAGGTAATTATGCTGCAAATGTCGGTCTTTGGCCGATTTTTGGATAAAAGGAAAAAGTAACGAAATATTTATTAAAAAACGAAATGGCGAATGCGTCACTAAATGTCCTAACAAAATTGTTATAAGTGAACTAGTGGGATAGCCGGAGGTGGGGGCAGCCCCCCAGAAACTTTGGCTCTGCTACTGTTTGGTAATATTACTTAACTTTTACAGATCATTTTACTTATGTCCTTAAATGTAAGAGGAATTGCAAAAAGAAATTGGGTTCCCTAAATGGAGAAATCTATGAAGATCTTCTAGCTAGTCATTACCACTATTTGCAGTTTGCATACTTTAAAAGTAAGTATTAAGATGCATATCAGCAGCATCAAATAAATCAAACTTTTGAAAATGAGCCATCTTTGCATACCAAAGCAAATGTCTTCACCAACAAATTCAATTTAATGTTGGTGACTAAATGGTGAATTCCGAATTTTAAAAATAAACAAAGACGTTATATAAAAAAATATCATTCCTTTTTAGAGGGAAATCTGCAAGCAGCCTGCCAAACAGTAGCCAGTTATCTTTTGTTTCTGCCAGATGATGATACGATGCTGGCTAATATGAGATATTATATGACATTGCCAAAAGAACAAGAGGAATATTTTACTCCAAGAGAGGTAAACATTGCTACATCTCTTACTGGTCCTATAAATTTTAAAACTGTTTCTTTTTTTTTTTTGAGCGAAAGATCAATAAACTTTAGAAATAAAATAGGCGTAGTGCCTGCCATAACAAAAACCTTGACTTTATTACTTAAAATTATTATGGTGTAGGTTAGGTTAGGTTAGGTAAGAGTGGCAGACCCTTGGTTCTGACCAAACGGTCTCACGTAGTCCTGATTAGGTCCGTTGTGATACCACACGTGTTCCGTAGAACCCACCTTCATCAGATCACTGATGGTTTATGCGACGTAACCGCGGAAGGATTTTAACAACTCATTCAAACCAGCCACTACTGTTCAGAAATCTGCTCAGCCGTCCAAGTTGTAAGTTGTTTAGTTCCTCCAGGCTATCGAAAGATGATTCACCCAGAGTAGTGAACCTCCTTCTTGCGAGGCCAGGGCATTCACACAGAAAATGTTGAATACTTTCTTCCTCTTCCTCATCTCTGCAGCTTCTGCAGAAGTCGTTAGTGGATATTTGCATACGTTCGGCATGTCTACCGAAGAGGCAATGTCCGGTAACAACCGCAGTAATATTTCTCACGTCTTTTCGACTGTGTCTCAATAGCTCTGCGGTTCTCTTTTTATCGAATGTGGGCCACAGTTGCCTGGATGTACTACAGGTTGTCAACCCTGTCCATCTGTTCTGTGCAAGCTGCTTGGCCGTGTAGTCAATCTCCTCTTTGACCAATCCCAGTGGTTTGTTCACTGTATTGTCTGCTAGATCAGCTGGCATGCCTGCGCCCTCTCTTGCGAGCGCATCGGCAGCCTCGTTGCCATCTATTTTGGAGTGTCCAGGAACCCAGCACAGAATTATTATGGTGTATGAAACTATTTATTTTATTTTTATTTTAGGAAGCTGTCAGATATGCCCAAAGAGATACATATGAACAAAGAATTCTTCACTTTATAAGAAACGAATTTTCATTTGACAACAAACTTATTAAAAAAAAAGAATCTCAGGTAATTCTACATTATATACATTTTTTTTTTATTTGATGGTAAAAGGCATATTAACAAAATTTGGTGTGGAATTATGTACCTTAATAAACACAAGTATGTTAAATTTTGGTTTGGCTTAAGCATCGTTAGTAATCTTAATACATGTTTAAAACTATAAAAGTGATTTAGAAATAAGCATATAAATAGATCAAAGCAAGGTACTCGTACCAATCTAAAAATTAGCCATTCATATGGAGTATGAAATCATGCAGGTCAGGGTAGGATTTGTATCTCAACAGAGACGGCGCCAGAGGAGGCCAAGGTGGGCACTGGCCCACCGTAAAACCGAGGGTACCCACCCAATTGTGTTCAAGCTATTAATTTAACATCATTGGTAACTTTTGATCGGGGAGAAATTTTTGGAATTGATCTGGAAATGGGGCCTTTTGTAGTCATGTTTATCTGGGGATAAAATGGACTTTTTTAGAAGTTATTTTTAGTTTGAGAATAAATTTTGGAAACTTCCGGTACCCACCTTAAAAATATCGGGCCCACTTGGCCACTTGTGCCCAACCATTAGAATTTTTCTGGCGCCGCTACTAAATCATAATACTGATATGCTGCTATAAAAAACTGCAAAAAGTCAAAATTTATGCTATGAAAGTTCCACAGAATATTGATATTTTGATTTAATTAAGTTCCAAGGCATGTGAATGATTTTAACCAAGTCTTTAACTTTTAGGAAGAACCTGAGACAGCTAATGAATCGACAGACACTGACAATAACAACATTGAACCTGAATGACGCTTGTACCTTCTGGGCCATTTTTTTGTAAATATTAATGTCTGGTTGCCATTTTCTTGTGCTTATTAACAATCTCTATCCAGTGCCATGTTATATACTTACATATTTTTGTTTAAAATTTTATTTTCGTCTAAATAAAGCTTTTTTTTATTGATTTTTGTGTTTATTTTTTTCCGCTTTAAGCTGAAGCACTAACATGACCTCTACAGGGTTGGATACGACCCAGGCAAATTTCTTAATGGCATGAGGTAATGGAAGGGTCACAACATATCTCTTAAAGAAAACTATAAGCAGCAGAGGTTTTTAAATTTCAAAGTAATATAGTTTTTTTGTTAACAGATTTCAAATCCAAATTTTCACACAACAAAAAACGGAACCCAATTAGGAGGAAACGCAAGGTTTTCTTCAGATGGTATATCATCTACCGCAGATTGTGAAGACTTAATGTATATAGCCAATCATTTTGCGAATATGAACGATGGATATTCCAGTGGCACCGTAACGATAAAAAATAAATCGCCACACACGAAGTATGAGCTATTTAAAGGCATTACCTTAAGCAGAATTACATTTCTAGTTTACATTAGAGTTCTCAAATCCAAATATCTCAAACTTACCTTAGAACTTACTGAGGGTATACGAAAAAAAGTTATTGAAGAGTTCAATATTAAAAATGAGCTTCATTTTTCATATACTCATTTGGCGTGCAGATTAGCTTTACCAGGTAAAGTTTAACTTTATAAAAATACCTTCAATAATTTAATATAATTTCAAAAACTGGATTTTTTTTAGAGTCTCCTGATAACAGAACTGACTTAAGTCACATGATTCATGCGGATAACTGTAATTTATTAGCAGACGACATATGTGAAAAAAAGGACCCAGCATTTTTCTGGAGAGACTATAGCGCAATATTATACTTAAACGAAGATTTCGAAGGGGGCGAGTTTCTGTTTTCCGCTGATTCAAAAGGAAAAAAAATCCAAGTAAGTCTCAGTGTTAAGAACTAATTGTTTGTATTTCCTTCTAAACCTGTATAACAATTGCCCATATTTTTTTAGAGTTCTGTTAAACCAAAATGTGGTAGAATGGTTGCATTTTCTTCAGGTCACGAAAATTTGCATGGAGTTGAAGCTGTAGAAAAGGGAACAAGATGTGCATTGGCAATCTGGTTTACCTTGGATCCTAAATATAAGGAGGTTGATCGAGACCTTGCTCACCATATGTTGGAAAATAATGTGACTTTTGATATGTATTCTAGTATAGATATTGAGGAATTGATCAAAAATAATTTATAAAAAAAATTAAGAGAACTCTGGACAGAATGTTGGAACAAAAACGTTATCAACGAATAATTTTAAGACAAGTAGGGTAAGGTGGGGCAAGTTGGCGAGGTTAAGGAAAAAAACACTCTAAAAAATAAACTACAAATTTTTTAAAAGAAAAAACAAGTGTAATAAATTAACAGGACATTGG
Source organism: Polydrusus cervinus (assembly GCA_935413205.1). Taxonomy (NCBI): domain Eukaryota; kingdom Metazoa; phylum Arthropoda; class Insecta; order Coleoptera; family Curculionidae; genus Polydrusus; species Polydrusus cervinus. The sequence goes on along the minus strand of OW284520.1, from coordinate 22,389,294 downwards.
TTAATTTTTGGAGAACAATCCATAAAAAAAACAATAAAACAAAGAAAAAAGTTGAAAATTAAAAGTTGTTGCATTTTCGTCATTTTGCCCCAATAGTGGGGTAAGATGACGAGCACATTGGGGCAAGACGACGATTATATACAAATGTCACATTTAAAAGTGGGTACCCCAATTCCCATAACTCGTGCAAGCTTCATGCCACCACCTTTCGCACACACCACACTTTATCTAATCAATTAACTGCCAAATTGTCATTTACGATAGCATATCGTCGCCTGAGAACCAGGTTATTCTATGTTTTTTTTAAATTGAGATTTTATCATCAAAGTATTCTATGTCCGAAGCTCTATCGACCAAACTATTCTATTTCACTCTGCGCCAATCAGTTCACTAATTTCAAAGATTCGAACTTATACTATGCATATAAAGTTTTTCATATTCGGACCATTTTAGTCTATGTCCTCGCCAGCCAATAGGTCAATTAGTCAAAAATTTTAGTATATTTTTGGATTACCCACTTTTTATAAACCCTTAAACCTAACTTAATTGCACTTTTAGAAAAAAAAATTAAGATGCCTACCCAATAATAGCTGGTGAGTTTCCAAAATGCTCTAGCCTAAAATTTTAAAAAATGTACATAGAATAACCCGGTTTTCAGGCGACGATATATGGCAGCAATTAAACTGTCCTCTGACCAAGACCTACAATCAGTTTTTCTCTTATAATTTCACACCATCTATAAAAAAAATGTTTATAACTGCATGGGCAAAGATAACGAATTAGCCAATATGCTCCTGGGGCAAGTTGACGAATTCGTCAACATGCCCCCGTCAACATGCCCCTTGGACCATTTATTAAAAAAACCTAAAGTAAATAAAATAAACAAAAAATAAATATGATTTGGGCTATAACCATTACCTTGTATGGTTCGAGGAACAATATAAATATTGAACAGAATAGGAGTGGTTCCTTTACTTTTTGCGCAAAACTCTATTTTACTGAACAAGAATATTATAACGACTAACCTCTAAACACATTTTCAAGCACAAAATCGAAGATATGTAAACTAGCGCCACCTATCATTTTAAGTTATATGAAGGTCCCGAGACGGCAATATAAAGATGGGTATATAACAGATTTATGCTTTTGATTCTCATTAAAATTAAATTCGTTATCTTGCCCCGTACGTCAACTTGCCCCACCTTACCCTACCTAGTATGCTTTCAGGTTTATATATTTTTAAATTATGTTTTAAATAGTGAATCTTTTTGCAAAAGAGAATTTTAATAAATATAATGTTACAATCAGAGCTAGGCAAAACTGGCAAACACCAAGCACTTTGAAAAAAGTAATTGCAAGCGTTTGCTTGATGCTTGCCAGTTTTGCCCAGCCCCGGTTACTCGAACCAGGAACAATTAAATCATTAGTTCCTTCCTAGCTTTAAGTATTACAATGAAGTTGTTTTTTTATTTTGTTCCTATTATTGTACTTATGATATTATTAATTTACTAAGTATTATAAATTGGTTGTGTTTTTGGGTAGATATAGCTAGTTGTTTTTAAATATGGTTGTTACATTTACTAAAAGAACACTCACACTATAGGGTAAAGTCGCTCATCCAGCACGGGGGACTAAACTGATCCATAATCTAATTAGTCGGTTCGAAACAACAATGACCATATTCGATTTCTAGGTGTTTTATGCTGTGTCAAGGTCCAGCGTATTTCCATACCTCTTACTACTTTTGTAAGAGAATTTGGTTTAATATGGGCAACCTTACCCTATCTACTAACTAGTCCAAGTTATACCGGGTTAGTAAAAAGTACCGGAAAGCTTAAATATCTTCAATATAATCAAAGCTACGTTTACAGAATTCGGTATTTGAGGGCTTCTGGGCGTGCGAAATTGAACAGTGATATCGGCGCTGTTGCCAGATTTTCCAGTTTTGCGTTACACGTAGTCGTTTTGTTATTTTAAATGGAATGCTCTTTATATTTTTACTCCAATGAATTGGGCGTCTCAAACTTAGCAAGCTCCCAAATTTTCAAAATTTTATCTCTACTAGTTGCTGAGATATGACAATTCAGCATTCTAAAATGATAAAATAATGTAATTTAATTTTTTTGAAAATGCTGTGTTGTTATATCTCAGCAACTAAACTGCTGGACAATTGCTTTCGAGCAAGAAAAATTTCGCCAAAATTTAACAGTTAATATTTTCTGAACCAGATATGATATCGACCTACGGTTTTGAATGGTTGATAGATTAATCCCTTGGGAAACAATTATCAATGTTGGATTTTCTTTACCTGTCAGAAAATTTTATATACAGGGTGTTAAAAAGACGATGATTTTTGCTCCAGTTTTAATGGCGTATAACTTTCACAATAATATTTTTAAATTTTATCACTCTACGTCAATTGAATCACTGGTTCATAACAAAGAAAGTAATTTGTCAAATTTTTGATATCTGCTATATTTTAAGAGATACCGATTTTTTTGGAAATCCTTGCTTTATTTCAACTTGTTGGTAGCTAGATCTCACTGTGCGTTGTATCGTGCAAACTTTGTGAGTGATTATTATACCTTATGAAAAGCTTGATTATGTTCAGTACCTAACAATAATTGTACCTAAATGTTATGATGTACAGTGGCGTACTTATAAACACTTATATATATATATGGTTTATGAGTAGGTATAGTGTTAGAAAGTTAAAAATTAATAAATTTCCAAATATTTAATTAAAAAAATTATCTTTCAAATTTTGTAAACATACTGTATAATATACCTGTAGTGCGATATGAAAAACTAAAAAATAAGAAAAAATTCACCTAATCTAGGGGCGAGTACTTTCCAATATAAAAGAATCGTGAAAAATTGTGAGTTACTCATAAACCATAAACATATAGGTGTTTATAAGTACGCCACTGTACATCCTAACATTTAGATACAACTATTGTTAGATACTGAACATAATCAAGCTTTTCATAAGGTATAATAATCACTCGTAAAGTTTGCACAATACAACGCACAGTGAAATCTAGCTACTAAATAAGTGTAAATAAAGCAAGGTTTTCCAAAAAAATCGGTATATCTTAAAATATGGCAGATATAAAAAATTTGACAAATTACTTTCTTTGCTATGAACCAGTGATTTAATTGACGTAGAGTGATAAAATTTAAAAATATTATTGTGAAAGTTATACGCCTTTAAAATTGGAGCAAATATCATCGTCTTCTTTAACACCCTGTATATAAAATTTTCTGCCAGTTGAATAAAATACAATATTGACAATCGTTTTCCAAGGGATGAATCTATCAACCATTTAAAACCGTAGGTCGATATCATATCTGGTTCAGAAAATATTAACTGTTAAATTTTGGCGAAATTTTTCTTGCTCGAAAGCAATTGTCCAGCAGTTTAGTAGAGATAAAATTTTGAAAATTTGGGAACTTACTAAGGTTGAGACGCCCAATTTATTGGAGTAAAAATATAAAGAGCATTCCATTTAAAGTTACAAAACCAGTACGTGTAGCGCAAAACTGGAAAATGTGGCAACAGTACCGATATCACTGTTAAATTTCGCATGCCCAGAAACCACCAAATACCGAATTCTGTAAGCGTAACTTTGATTATTTTGAAGATATTTTTTAAGCTTTTCGGTACTTACTTTTTACTAATCCGATATAGATATACAATTTTTTATTTGTTTTATACAATTTGCATTATATTGCTGCTGGGAGAGCTATAACATTGTTTAATATACAGTTTTTTAAAGATTATTTCGTCTTTTAGTTTAAACCTCTTTGGTACCAATCTTTTCCTAAATCTCTTAAATCAACTTTAAAAAACCTAATAATATTTAAATCAAAGCTCTCTATTTAAATCTATAATTATTTATTTTTGATTTATATTGTTTTATTAGGTATGTATGGCTGTAAGTTTAACATTTTTCTTAAAGTGAATAAAATATTCATTAGAAAATAGTCAAATTGAAAAAGTGATTTTTAACGTACAAATTACAAATATTTACTCTTAAATTAAGAACATAATTTAATCGTTTTAATATAATATTATAAAGAGTGATAGAAGAGTTTTGGACTTGCATTGTCATTGTCTTTATTCAGTGGCGAAGCCAGAAAATATGATGAGGGGGGGGGGCTTAGTGGGCGTAAGTAGGACATTTTTTTTCTGGAGAGAGGGACAGTCGGGACTACATGTATTTCATAATATTGCACCTAGCGAAGAAAGCGGAAACGCGCCGCAGACGAAAAATTTGTTTTGTACTTGTTTTTTTTTGATATTCCTCTTTATTTTAAAAAAACATTTGTTATATTTGTGAAAAATATGAATATAGGTGTCAATACAAAATTTTAACATAGGACATATGTATGACATTAACCAGCGTTTTTCGGGCTCGGTTTGATTAAAAATAAAGTTAATATCGCTCACCACGCCAAAATTGATGGTTTTTCAAAAATCATGTATTTTAGGAGCGTACATCTAGGAGCAGTTTTTGGTGCAAATTCTTAGGTTTTGAAATACTCCTTCTTAAGTGCCGTTTTGTATATTCATAATAAAGCATTCTTCATTTCTTGCCGCACTATTTTTTTATTATAAATTATCACACTTCTTCCATAAAAAATGTTTCAATTAAAATTTTTACTTTAATTTTTCTGTTTAAATATAAATACTTAATTGTTTTTTGTTTTTGTTGTAAAAATATTTTATTGCATTTGCTTATATTTTTGTTGATTTAAAATAGCTCTAAAAAAGGAAAAACGGAACAGACAAGTATATAATAGAAAAATACTATAAAATATTATTCTTTTTACTCGTTTTCCTATAAAATTGCATCATAACTTAATAACTAAAACGATATGCGTCCGAAACCTTATTCTCTATATAAAACAAGACTTTTAGAAAGAAGAGTTTAAAAACTAAACGTTTTCTACACTGTAATCTAAGCCAAGAAGACATTATTTAAAAATTTAAATCAAGAGCCCAAGCGTAAGACGAAAAATTAGGTTGCAATTAGATTTTTAGACCCGAGTTTTTAAGCTCAGGGGGGGGGGCTGCAGCCCGGCAGCCCGGCAGCCCCCTCCCCCTAAAAACGCCACTGTCCTTATTTGTTTTAAATCACAACGTTTCAACTGGAGATACTTACCATTTGAAACACTGTGAATTAAAACAAATAAAGACAATGCAAGTCCAAAACTCATCATTGTCTCCAATCTTCGAACAGATATTCAAAATTGTGTTCCATATATCGATACTAATTTCTTTGATAATAATATATTAGATCTATCTCAGAGCACCAAGTGATTTTGGGTGCAAACACTTGAAATGAGAAATTCAATTACCAATTACACACTTTTTTTAAAGGGCTTGAATTACCAATTTTACCCAACACTGTATTTTAAAAGTGCTTGCAAGCACTGTGCTCGAAGCATTAATATGCTTGAAGCACTTTTCAGGCAATTACTGCCCATCTCTCAAGTGCACAATATTAGACGTAGAACTTCAAAAACTTTGGCTTGTTTGATCATTTTTATGTTCTTATATTTCATTATAAAAAGTAAGAATAAATGATTAAAACGTATAAACAATAATATTTTACATGATATAAGGAATTTAAAAAATATCAACACATATACAATGTAATTTATCCAAATATTTTAATAAATTACAATATAATAATAAACAGAAAATACATGTAATCAGAAATCTAATCAAAATTAATATTCAATAGATAAAATCACGCTTAAAAGGTTTCGAAATAAAAAAAAAAATGCTGAAAATAAATATTTGTAATTGTAACCCAAAATACGCATTGACGTAGACCCGATACCGCATACCGGCGAGAAAACCCAGTAAGCATTTGTTTATTCCCACTCATATGCATAAATTAATTTTCTTAAAGAAAACTCGGTACAAATTAAAACTAAAATTTAAAAATCACAAACATTTAAAGAAAAAAATGGGATAAAATAGGAATATATGAAAGTACCAACGATTGAATTATACTGAAAGATCACGATTAAAATTTTTACAATCATCTGTGGATTCTAACGAACGAATTGAATTTGGTGGGAGTCATCGGGCTGCGAATTTTAAATGTTTTCAGCAGAGGCGTGGAGTGCATTATAAAAAAAAAACATGCATGCATTAGTATTGTTATAAATTTAAGTATGAATTGAATTCCATTAGTTTAGAATAACCCAAATATCCTGACTAATAATTTATATTAAAAGAAATTTCTTGCTTTTACAATACTTACGATCTGTTTATTTATCTAAAATAATGTAATAGTAATATACTTAACAAGATACATAAAGGGACTGAAAGACGTTGTATATCATTCACCTATTAGGTTCTTCAGAATGTAAATATGTCGATTCGAAAATTTCATAGGCAGGACCCATTTTTATATTTTCTTATGATCATATCACACAAAATCATGCAATTTATTGGCGTCGTCGTCGTCCAAGTTCCTATAAATTTTCTGGTTTTGTCAACTTTACTCGTAAGGTGACACCAAACAAATTAATCGAGGAGGCTAAGATCTAGCTATTCTGCTTGCCCCTCAATCGTAGCTTTTCTCTATATCCACAGATTAGGAAATATTTCATTTAAACATTGTCGAACATTTAGTGCCACATTCTGCGGAAACAATATCTGATCATCGTGACTATCCGGATCTGGATGATGAGAAAATGAGGCAGTCAAAGCTGGAATGAGATCATCTAGAAAAGAATTGAGATATACCGGCTCATTTGGATTAGCATAAAAAAATATTGGCCAGATGACTCGACTCACCAATTATGTCTGCCTACATTAAACTTTTGTAGACATTGAGTGTTAGTTTTTCAAATTTAGGAAATTACTATCGGACCAGTGGACCAGTGTCGACAGTTTTGCTTCTTCATATTACCCCTTGGACACATAATTTACACTATTTCCAAAAAGGACCCAGCCCAAAACTATTGAATGCTGATCCAGTAAATTAATAGTAATTTCACAAAAACTATCGACGATCATCTTTCATTTGGTACCGGCGAACTGGAGCAGACCTAGGATGGGTGCGGCGGGGGGTCGAAGGCGCCACCGAATGGGTGTTTTTTACTGTGAGCCTTGAAAATTGCAGGGAGTGTGAATGAGAAGACTGACAAGTCACTTTTGAGAGTAAGAAAATTTTTAGAGAATTATTATACATTCTTTTTTTTAGAAGTCACTTTTTTTAGTTGCCCTCCCCCTCGGCAAAATCCTGGATCCGCCACTGCTGTGGAGTTTAGAAATGGATGGTAAATCAGGGTACTTATTCTTGACAGATTTCCATGCCAAACAGTATCAAAATCTGCATTACACCATATTATTCTGTGTTGTATAATTATTTAGAAAATCACATTTTTAAAATTTTTTCTTGAATATGAAGAAAGATAATTTCAAAAGTAAATGGTGGGGGTTATTTTTTTATGTATCCTTTTCCTCTATCACAATATATGTATTTGCATATATACCTGAATAAAGAGTAAAATTCACAGAAATGCAAAAAAAACTGTCAAACAAAAAAAGGATTTTTTCAATGAATTATTTCAGGTAAGAAATTGACATTGTGTAAAGGCAGCCAAATAAATGAAATTAATTAATAATCGAAATGATTGGTGCCGCCACTGGTTAAGCACGGGCGTCGCGATGCGTTCCGATGCCATAGTACACCGTAACCTGGACGTAGTAGTCGTCAGTGCGGGACTTTTATGTGACTGGTGTGGTAAGAAGAAAACCATGGAGGTCTACCCTAGGTCCTCATGGTTTTTGCTGCTTCTTGGATTCGCCCTCATTGCTGCCACCTTGCAGGGTACGTTTCCAGAAATAATCAACTTTGCGGCCGCGTATAGTGACCCGCCAATGCGGTTTGGGCTAGCGAGAAAGGACACGACTAATCCTAAGTACCAGTGCTTATAGTGAAATACGTGCCTAAACCCAAAAAAAAGATCCTGTGTCAACAGTGCATTTAAAAAATATCAATTATGTAATAGTTTGTCGCCATCGCTTTTCGAGGTGCTATAATCTGATATTCCGTTATTTTCGGATCCGCAGGTTTCTAATAATACATTTTACCGCAAATAAACTAGTTTTTGCTATAAATAACATTTTTATCCTTTATTTCATTAAGCTTCTTTCTAATTGAAAAGACGCATAATTACACTACTAATTACTTCATAATTTCACATTAAATACATTTTCTTTAGGTAATTAAGTCGACCCCATCCCTTAATGAACTCTTATTAATGAGTCAAGGACGCGATATTATAACCAAACAAGGTTAACTTGGAAAAAACTAGTGGTTATAATATCGAAAGTGGTGTCAAATAATTTTCGTTTTGGATGGAATTTAAAAAGAACCAGTGCCCACAGTTTTTCGGTAACAGGCAACACGCCAGATTCAGATACCCTAGACTTGTTACAGAATTAGAACTTGACTCGAGCATTTCAATACATGCCCTTGTTTTAAATTCAAATATTTTTTTTTTCAAGGCTGATTTCTCATTTTTTTTTCGATTTGAATATTATATAATTTTGAAGAATGGAGCTAAAACTCTATTGAACAATACTTTGTTTATAATTTAATTATCAATAAAGTAAAAGGCCCAGTTTTTAATTATTGAAAACAATATCACCTCACATCACCAGAAAAATCGTTATGTAGGTACTTCTAGAAATTGTTACTCAAATAATGTTTTTTAATTCATAGTTATTTAAACATTGGAGTTATTATTTCAGCTAGTTGCATTGTCATTTTTCCTTTAAATTTTTTTAATGAAATATAGTATGATATGAAAGACCACTTATATAATACAAGAACTCTGAATGTTAATTATGTTCATCATAGGCTTACACTGACTGAAAAGTCCCCTCGGTACATGGGTATCAAATTGTTCAATACTGTCCCTAATAATATAAAGATTATCAATACAAATTTAAACTAGAAGCTAGAAAGTTCCTGATAGACTTAGAACCGTATAGCCTTAAAGACTTTTGCCAGGATGTGTAACGTTGTTATTTGACGTCATTTTCATTTTATGTCTATATTTATGTATGTCATAATCTGAAATAAAGCATTTATTTATTTATCATATGAAACATATTTTTTGTAAAAATCATTATTCAACAGCCAATTTTCGAAACTTTGTTTTTTTACAATGTCGGAGTTTTCGCTATTTGTAACAAAAAGTTAATTTTCATTTTATACTGAGTGTAAAAAAATTTTTGTGTGTGTGTTTTTTTTTCATCCACCCTGATGTGGAGGATATTAGCAACCATACCAGGAGCTTCATCTTTTTCGGGCATTTTCATGTTATTAGAGAAAATACACCCCGATTTATAGCTTACAGGGTAACAAGAATTTTCGAAAAAAAAACATAACATTCTTATTACATCCGGTATTTACTTTTATCTTAAATGGTGCCAGGTTGATTTAACCTACAATGAAAATAAAATCATTCAAAACGATCATAGGTGTAGAAAAAAAAGATCATATCCTCATACATTTTTGAAAGGTTTGTTATTAAATGACATTACATACAGATTATTTACTAAAAAAATATATTTGAGAACTATATTATATTTTGTTTAAATTTTGTATTAATTTCTGGTATTGTTTGATTTTAGCGTTAATATTATCGCTAATGTTTTTAAAAGTAAGGTTGATGTAAGCACAGAAAATAAATTGTTCCAAACATAAAATAAAACGCACGATAAAGTTGTATATGTATTTTATAGCTGAACTATTTATATGCTTTTCCAGTTTCTCATAACTGATTGGATTATGACAGTCATCTTATTATTTTACTTTGTTAACAATTGTATTGTGCAATTACTTTGGGGAAATTCAGTCTTCTAAGCCATTACAATTAAACTTTTTTACATTTTAATTTGATTTATTAACTCGTCTGCATGTACGTACCCCTTAAGCCTTAAGTTAATTTCAGCTGTAATAAAATGTTAAATGATTGTCATCATTCAAAAATAAGTTTTCTAATTTTATCACATAACTAATTTTTAAGGAAAAACTCTTACTTTTTATGATATAGTTTTTTAGTAATTTCTTTAATGCAGCATTTTCCAAAAAAAAGTTAGGGTCGCTGTTTTAATTAAAAAAAACGTTATACAGGGTCCTGCAATAGTGTGTCAGGCTTCTATAGCTCCTATACGAATTAAGTTAGGAATTTTATTCATATGCAGACTTATACTGTATCATACGGTGTATTTGAGAAAAATATTTTCCATATATAGGGTGGTCCAAAAAAATGCGATAATCAGTTCAGTTCAAACTTTTGCAATGACCTTTTGCTTTCCGCATACGGCCAGATATAAAGTGTGATAATAAAAGTTTTTTTTTTAATTAACCGAGAATTTAATTGCATATTTAGGTTTGTGATAGAGTCCTTTATAATTGTCCAAAGTTTTATTTATTTTGATTTGGTAGTTTAAGAGTAATAAATTAAAAACAAAGTTTTAGGGTCCTGGAAAAAAAATTTAAAAAAAACATCTAAATTAATTTTTTTCAGTCATGGGATTGGGTGTGATTTATGACAAGGGGTCTAGAGATATTATAAATTTAATATTGCTTATCTATGTTATACAGGGTATCCATAAAAATGTTTCAAAAACACATTTTAAATTCATTGTTCTCAACTTTTTCAAAAGGAACACCCTATTTGACTATTTAATGTAAAATTTCTAAGCATTTTTTTTTGTACTACAAGCTTATAAGTTATTTCCAACCGTTTTTAAAAAAATTGCAAATTTAATAATTTATTTTTAAAATTAAAGTTTTATTATTAAAATTATAATAAATAAATAATAATAAATATATTACTGATTTAGTTTACAGGTTGTATTATTCTATAAATTAGTGTGCACAATGGACTAAAGTCTGTGTGTATAATGGTATTGTTAGTATATATACTATATACGTAGCCAACTAGACTACACTACAGTAAATGTTCAAAAAATCTTTCATTTTAATTTGTGCATAAATCAACACGTTCTTGAAAAGATCTGTTTATATCCCTTAATATTTAAGGTAAAAATACTACTAAAACGGTTCGTTAGTAGTAAAGGTTATGGCCTTTTTTAATTAATTCAAAAAAGTTGGTATTTAGGGCGCTCTCACCAAGTACAAAGATCATATCAACCAACTTATCCTATTAAAATTCGTTTTGATGTCTTATAATTTATTCGCCCTAAATACCAACTGTGTTAAATTTATTAAATAACGTGTCAAATTATAATAAACAACTGAATTCATATCTTATGTCAAAACCTACCATGGTTTAGGCATAACTATTACTAAATTGAAAAATGTTTTTGCCGGCGTACAGACACGATTAAAATTGAAAAAGTTGTATGCCTCCGCTGGGAATCGAACCCAGAAACTCTCGTTTAGACCTCAAGCGCGCTGCCAATTGCGCTACGGGGGACCTGAAATCCTCTCACCAACTTCGGTCATATAAGTTATTCAATTTTATGTTAGTAGTAACAGTCTGGAATCTCCTGTGATTCACAGACCGGGGAGGGTGTTATAAGGGGAAAGGCAACTCATTCACTACCACTGAATATTAAGATCTATTTTTCTTTTATCCGTACATCGACGACATATTAAGTCTGTACGCCGGCAAAAACATTTTTCAATATAAAAATTATTTACAGACGCTAACATAACTACTTTAAACTATTTACGGCTAGATGTCACTGTTCAGAGATCTCTTTCTGATTCCGGCTAATAACGCTATATGTCGTCGATGTACGGATAAAAGAAAAATAGATCTTAATGTTCAGTGGTGGTGAGTGAGTTCCCTTTTCCCTTATAACACCCTCCCCGGTCTGTTAATCACAGGAGATTCCAGACTATCACTACTAACATTAAATTGAATAAGGTATATCACCAAAGTTGGTGAGATAATTTCAGGTCCCCCGTAGCGCAATTGGCAGCGCGCTTGACATGTAATCGAGCGGTTCTGGATTCGATTCCCAGCGGAGGCATACAACTTTTTCAATTTTAATCGTGTCTGTACGCCGGCAAAAACATTTTTCAATTTAAAAATTATTTACAGACGCCAACATAACTAGTTTATAACTATTACTATTTTACCCAATAAAATATTAAGGGATGTAAACAAACCTCTTTAAGAACATGTTAACTTGTGCACAGATTAAAATGAAAGACTTTTTGAACATTTACTGTAGTTTAGTCCAGTCGCCTATGGATAATTTTAATAATACAACTTTATTTTTAAATATAATTTATGAATTTTTCAATTGTATCGAAAATAGTTGGAAATAACTTATATGTTTGTACCACAAAAAAAAATGCTTAAGAATTTTACATTAAATAGTCAAATAATATACAGGCTGTTTAATTTGACAAACTTAAGAAAAATTAATTTATAATGTTTCGTTTTTGAAACCTTTTGATTTTTTCCAGGACCGTAAAACTTTATTTCTTTAGTTTTTATTTTATTACCCTTAAACCTCCAAACAAAATAAATAAAATATTGGACAAACATAAAAGACTGTAATACGAACCTAAATATGAAATAAAATACTGGGTGTTCCATTTAAAAAAATACTTTTTGTTATCACTCCTTGTTGGACCACCCTGTATAAATATGGAAACATATTTTCCTGAAATACACTCTATGATACAGTATAAGTCTGTAAGTCTGCATATGAATGGAATTCCTAACTTAATTTGTATAGAGACTATAGAAGCCTGACGCTCTGCTGCAGGACCCTCTATGGCGACACAATGCACTGTTGACATTATTTCTGTGTGGAGCGAAGGTAAGAGCTCAGTTATTATAGGTAAGCAACAATTATTTTTGTTGGTTGCACATCACAGAAGTTATTTTAAAAATGACTTATCATTTTTAATAGTTTGAGGGAAATCATGCAATTTTTCTATATTACATAAAATATATATGTATTAAATTCACACTTGTGTTGCTATTACAAAATTTTTATTATGTCAGAAATGATACTGAATGTCAAAAATAAAAGGTATATTAAAATTTACATTATTAAGGATATACAGTGTGTCTACTTAAGTTGGAAACTAGTGGGAAACTTTTTTATTATTAACTTTACGAAAAAAAGTTATTCCTCATAAAAAGTTCTGCATGGTCCAAAATCTAAAATGCAACCAACAGATGTTAAATTTTTTTAGTCGTATACGACGCTTGTCAAAAAATATGAATTTTGCCCAAGAGTAAAGTACCTTTATTTTTGACAATATCGAAAACAGGGTAATTATGAAAAGTTGATCGGAATGTGAAACTATATTTTAATATGTAATTAAAATATTTTTTATTTTTACAAATTTTTCTCAAATTACAGATAGGTACCGAACATTTTCTTATCTTTTTTATTTATTTAAAAAAAAATAAGTAGAAGGACGTAATTGCATATTAAAATATAGTTTTATATTCCTAACAACTTTTCATAATTACAGTTTTCAAAAATAAAGGTACTTTACTCTTTGACAAAATTCATATTTTTTAAAAAACCACTGAAAAAATTTAACATCTGATGGTTGCATTTTAGGTTTTAGACCATGCAGAACTTTTTATAAAGAATAACTTTCTTTCGTAAAGTTAATAATAAAAAAGTTTCCCATTAGTTGCCAACTTAAGTAGACACACTGTATGTAAAAACAGTGGCGGGTTACGAAATCGAAAAAATCCAAAAGAAGATTCAGACTGAACCCCTTCAATATACTTCTTGTTTAAACATTAATTAAAAATTCTTCTAAGAAAAATTAAATCGTATGTGCATAGCTTTTGGAGGGGAGAAGGGTGTAAGGGGCAATATTATCACTAAAAGTATAATCTACTTAGAAAACTCTACCAATCCATTAATTAGTATATATCTTCAATTATTTTGTATTTCAAACATTACCCTACAGGGAGCAAATCCCAAATTCTATTGAAATTATACTTACAATAATTATTTCTGATATATTTAGATGAACAACTTTTATATTTCTAAAATTAAATTAACACGTTTTTAGTTTATCAAATTTTGCTGTATATCGTCATTGTCGTCTCCATTGTAGTGTGTCCCTGACAGTGACGTAGCCAGAAAATATGTTTGGGGGGGGGGGGCTCTGATACTGCACCTAGTGAAAAAGGCGGAAAAGCGCCGCAGGCGAAAAATTCTCGAGGCCACGCCCACAGTTCGATTAAAATTTACCTAACTACTATCAAATTTTTTTATTAGGTACCCCTCCCCATCTGCATGGTTGGAATAAATTTGTTTTTGTAAATGTTTTTTTTACTTTTTTTTTGATATTCCTAGCTGGCTCTTAAAAAAAACATTTTTTATTTTTGTAAAAAATATGAATATTGGTGTAAATCCAAACTTTTACATAAGATTTATGTATGACTCTAACCAGCGTTTTTCGGGCTCGGTTTTTCATGATTAAAAATAAAGTAAATATCGCTCACCACACCAAAAATTGATGATTTTTTCGTAAATCATGTATTTTAGGAGCGTAAACCTAAGAGCAGTTTTTGATGCAAATGCTTAGGTTTTGAAATACTCCTTCTTAAGTGCCGTTTTGTATACCTATTCATAATAAAGCATTCTTGTTCTTCCCGCACATTTTTTTTTTAAATAAATTATCACACTTCTTCCATAAAAAAAGTTTCAATTAAAATATTTTACTTTAATTTTTCTCTTTAAAAATAAATACCTAATTGTTTTTTGTTTTGGTTGTAAAAATATTTTATTGCATTGGGTTATATTTTTGTTGAATTAAAATAGCTCTAAAAAAAGGGAAAACGGAACACACAAGTATATAATAGAAAAATACTATAAAATATTATTCTTTTTACTCGTTTTCCTATAAAATTGCATCATAACTCAATAACTAAAACGATATGCGTCCGAAACCTTAATCTCTAAATAAAACAGGACTTTTAGAAGGAAAAGTTTAAAAACTAAACGTTTCCTACAAGACCTTTGTAATCTAAGCCAAGAATACGTTATTTAAAAATTTAAATCAAGAGTTCAAGCGTGAGACAAAAAATTAGGTTGCAATTAGATTTTTAGACCCGAGCTCCGAGGCTCGGGGGGGGGGGGGCTGCAGCCCGGTTCCCCCCCTTAAATACGCCACTGGTCCCTGACCTTGAAACGCTATACACGCTACTAATTTATTGATAATTCCTTAATATTTTACATCGTCTTATGCCCAAATGAAACAACGTTCCATATTTATTTCTATTAAATTATTCCTACCATTCCAAAGTAAATTAAAAATATTTTAAAAATTGCATGCTATTAACTCTCATTTAAGATGTTGGCACTGACTCTTTGTTTATTAATAGAATATTTATTTATTTATAGGTTAGATAAATTATGCTAGACCTTTGAGAGGCATAATAATAGGTTTTGAAAATTTTTATGCTGGGGTCAATTGTTTGAGAGACAGAGAAAAATTATTAACATATAAATATGCTAGGAATATCATTTTGATAACCATTTGAAGATGCCTTGTATATATATTAAGGACAAAATAAATATTGCTACAACAGCTATTGTAATAGTTAACACTGTTAAATATAAAAATTATAACAGTTAAGAAAAATAAGAACCTATTTACCATTTAATTGATTGATTTTCACGGAATACTCATGAGGTTAGAACCAAGAGTAGAAAACTATAACTTTAAAAATTTTATAATAATATTCTTCTGCTTGCCATGAGCCCAAGTTACGAACAAATTTTAATAAAATATGAAATTTTGGTCTAACTTTATTTCAAAATTGTTGTCATTTCTTGCCCATCTTTCGAATTAGGCTTTTTTTCTCTTTGTTGGCTACCAGGGCCATCTCCGAGGGGACCTACAGCTTAACGTGGGTTCTGAACCACGAGCCTCGGTCATGCGACACTCCCCTCAAGGGCTATCAATCCTCGGTTTCTTACGTCATTACATGACCTACTAATTGGCGAATGTGTACCTTCTTCCGCACCCCACGAGATATCCGATCTCATCCGGCCTGGTTACCGGAGTGAAAGGAGTGGGTTGGGAGATGATACATTTTACACTCTTCCCTGCATACTTAAACCTACTAAAATTCGGACATACATTTTTTTATTGGGCCGAGATGGATAATTTCTGGGGAATTTTAAAAAGTTATACAAAGTTTAATTACATTTTTAAAGTTGACAGCGACAGATTTAAAAAATTAGCCCTTTTCAAAAAAATTTTTAAGCCTAACTTAACCCTGCATTTTAAAACTAAGTAATTTGCCTTTTAAAAAAGGCGATTCGGAAAAAAAAATTGCATATTTCCGCGATCTTAAATACCAAAAACAAAAAAAGTTTGTTCAAAAGTATTTTATCATTAACACATAATTAGTTTAAATAATATATGTTAAGCCATTCCATAGGTACTAAACGGGGGAGGGGGGGGGGGGGGACTTCATGCAAGCTCTGTATATTCGTTCCTACTGGATAATTGTAATAAATATCACAACTATGTTTATAACAAAACAGTTTTTATTATCATCTTTTTGTAAACCAAAATAAATCCTGCTAATATATTAATTTAGAGTCCGACTAAAAAAATATATAAAAGTTAAATTTACGTGGGTTTAAAATTTACAGACTACACCTTTGCGTCAGTGCCCAATTTTAAAAAAGAGGTCATTACCAATTTTTAAAATCAAAACTTACAATACATAACTATGTTATATTATGTGACCTAATCCACATACAGCTAATATTTTAAGCTAAACAGTATAGGAGCCATTCCAAAAATATAAACCGATACGCTGCGCTGTTACCTCTATATATCATTATGCTAATATATAAAATTAACAGCTGTTTATATGGATCATTGCCAGTTAGTTAATAAGTTGAAATCCATTGAAATTTTAATATTGTTTGAAGTTAATAACAAAAGACATCATACATTATCTCATATGTTTAAGCTTAAATACTTTTACCTTGTGTCGTTCAAATTATCATAAGTTTATTACGTGGTGAAATCAGTTGATTTATGTTAAATATCCTCTGGATTATATATATTTGATTAATTATAAAAATAGCTTGATTTATAATAAATACATGTGAATTTCTCTAAAATAAATATTTACCAAGTATTAATAATATTTTATTTATACAGGGTAATTCCTAAGCTGATACTTCTTTTTTAGCTGTGTATAAAAGGCATTAAAATAAGCAACATTTTTAAATACCTTTTTTCAAAAAACTCAAAAATAAGGTACTTACATTCATTTATTACACTATGGATCAAATACGGTTTCTGCCTAACTTGCCCGTTGAATAACATTAAGTAAACTTCTGGGTGTAGGATGAGCCAGCAAGGGAAAGTGCGCATAATCTCGAACCAGCAGCCGCACTTTGACGACACTCGCCGTAAATTAGCACCATATCTACTAAACTGCTGGACAATTGCTTTCGAGCAAGAAAAATTTCGCCCAAATTTAACAGTTAATATTTTCTGAACCAGATATGATATCGACCTACGGTTTTGTATGGTTGATAGATTCATCCCTTGAGAAACAATTGTCAATGTTGGATTTTCTTTAACTGTCAGAAAATTTTATATACAGGGTGTTAAAGAAGACGATGATTTTTGCTCCAATTTCAATAGCATGTAACTTTTACAACATTATATATAAACAAAGTAATCTGTCAAATTTTTGATATATGCTACATTTTACGAGATATCGATTTTTTTGAAAAACCTTGCTTTTTTCAAGTTTTTTGTAGCTATAGTATCCACTGTACGTTATATCGTGCAAACTTTGCATGTGATTATTATACCTTATGAAAAGCTTGATTATGTTCAGTAACAATAGTTGTACCTAAATGTTATGAAGTACAGTGGCGTACTTATAAACACCTATATGTCTATGGTTTATAAGTATAGTGTTAGAAAGTTAGAAATACATTTCTTCCAAAATTTAAATTAAAAAATGTATCTTTGTTAAAATTTTATAAACACACTGTATAATACACCTGTAGTGCGATATGAAAAACAAAAAAATAAGAAAAAATTGATCTAATCTAGGGGCGAGTACTTTCCAATATAAAACAATCGTGAAACATTGTGAGATACTCATAAACCATAGACATATAGGTGTTTATAAGTACGCCACTGTACATCATAGCATTTGGGTACAACTATTGTTACTGAACATAATCAAGCTAAGGTATAATAATCACTTGCAAAGTTTGCACGATACAACGCACAGTGAGATTTAGCCACCAATAAGTTAAAATAAAGCAAGGTTTTCCAAAAAAATCGGTATTTCTTAAAATATAGCAGATATCAAAAATTTGACAAATACTTTTTTTTCTATGAACCATTGATTCAATTGACGTAGAGTGATAAAATTTAAAAATATTATTGTGAAAGTTACACGCCATTAAAATTGGAGCAAAAATCATCGTCTTCTTTAACACCCTGTATATAAAATTTTCTGACAGTTAAAGCAAATCCAACATTGACAATTATTTCCCAAGGGATGAATTTATCAACCATTCAAAACTGTAAGTCGATATCATATCTGGTTCAGAAAATATTAACTGGTAAATTTAGGCGAAATTTTTCTTGTTCGAAAGCAATTGTCCAGCAGTTTAGTTCATTGTTTTCAAATTTTACCATTTTCATGTGTCACCAATTTAAAATTAACCTGCTTCAGAAAAACACACCGCAGCAGATTGCCAAATAAATAACTGACCACCGACCTGTAAATTGCTTGACTAATAAGGCAAAAACAACATAAAATATAGCAGGCTACGTTTTGATGACCAGGCCCGCACTTAGATTTTTTACTTCTGTATCTCGCCTACTTTTAAGTTTTTTGAAAAAATGGTATTAGAAAATGTTGTTTATTTTAATGCTCTCTATACACAGCTAAAAAAGAAGTATCAACTAGGAATCAGCCTGTATTGTTGAATTTTAATAAGTATACCTAAATACAGGGTCCTGCAATAGTGTGTCAGGCTTCTATAGCTTCTATCGAATTTAGTTAGGAGGTCCATTCATATCCAGACTTATACTGTATCATAGGGTGTATTTTAGGAAAATATTTTTCCACATATAGGGTAATCCAAAAAAGTGTGATAACATAAATTTGTATTTTTTAAATTGGAACACCAAGTATTTTATTGCATATTTATGTTTGTATTAGAGTCCTTTATAAATATCCAAAATTTTAATTATTTTATTTGGGTAGTTTAAGAGTAATAAATTAAAAACTAAAAATATGAAGTTTTACGGTTCTGTAAAGAAACTCAAAAAACCATCTAAAGGACCCCGCACAAAGCTTATGGGAAATAGCTTTCGGCTAATTTTTCTGAACTTTTAGTATTTCGTAGATCTTGACGTCCTGATTAAAAGTGTCCATGGCCGTAATGCAATCCTATGACTAGTTTTTATGTTATGGCCTTTTAAAGTTGGCAACTTTTTACTTTGAAATTTTATGCATTGTCTGGAGTTTTCACTTGTTTCTTTAAAACTATCAACTTTTTTATTTTTCTTTTATTGGTGAAAAAATAGGCCTTAAGTTTTCTTTCACTTATATAGAAATAAAATATGTACAGGATGTTAAATAATTTATTGGCGGATTAAATAAATCCTAATATTAAAAAATGATGAATTTTGAAAACAAACGGCTAGATTTTGTTCATATTTTAATATCTTGTAGCACCAAGCTATGGATAAAAAAAATGGCTATAGGTTGACGTAGAAAATGTTGCCGGGTATTTTATTTTTTGAAAAAAAAATTGAAAATTCACCTGAAAACGTAATAAACGACTGAATCAATTAAATGATTCATTTAATTATTATGCCAATCTGTAACAATTTTCTTTTACAATAATTATTCTTTAACACATTATTTTCTTAAATATACAGGGTGAACCAGATACAATGATTTACACAAGTGAAAACTTTTAAATATATAGGAAAATAAAAAATATAAATTATGAAAAAAAAACATTTTTAAATTATAATATATTTAAAAGTTTTTACTTATGTAAATCATTGTAACTGGTTCATCCTGTATGTCTAAGAAAATAATGTGTAGGAGAATAATTATTTTAAAAGAAAATTGTTACAGATTGGCATAATAATTAAATGAATCAATTTAAAGTCGTTTATTACGTTTTCAGGTGAATTTTCAATTTTTTTTTGAGAAATAAAATACCAGGCCATATATTCTATGTCAACCTATACCCATTTTTTTCATCCACAGCTTGGTGCTACAAGATATTAAAATATGAATGAAATCTAGCCGTTTGTTTTTAAAATTCAAAAAATTGGTAACATTTTTTTTTTGATTTTTATAATTTTTTAATATTAGTATTTATTTAATCCGCCTATAAATTATTTAACATCCTGTACATAATTTATTTCTATATAAGTGAAAGAAAAGTTAAGGCCTACTTTTCCACCAATAAAAAAAAATAAAAAGTTGTAGTTTTTAAGAAATAAGTGAAAACTCCAGAAAATGCATAAAATCTCAAAGTAAAAAGTTGCTAACTTTAAAAGGGCATAACTCAAAAACTAGTCATAGGATCGGATTACGACCAGGGACACTTTAAATCAGGACGTCAAGATATAGAAAATACTAAAAATTCAGAAAAATTTGCCCAAAGCCATTTCCCATAAGCTTTGTGGGGGGTCCTTAATTTTTTAAATCATGAAATTGGGTGAGATTTATGACAAGGGGTCTAAAGATGTTATGAATCTAATAGTGTTTATCTATTTTATACAGGGTGTTTATAAAAAGGTCTCAAAAACGACACATTTTAAATTCATTTTTCTCAAGTTTTTCATATAGAACAAACACCCTGTATATTATTTAACTATTCAATGTAAAATTCTTAAGCAATTTTTTTTGTACTATAAGCTTATAAGTTACATCCAACCGTTTTCGAAATAATTGCAAATTTCATAAATTATGTTTGAAGTTTTATTAATAAAATTAAACATAGGCGACTAGACTAAACTACAGTTAATGTTCAAAACGTCTTTCATTTTATTCTGTAAACAAATCTTCAAGTTCTTATAAGAGCTATAGAAGCCTGACGCACTATTGCAGGACCCTGTATAGGTTCTCCTTTAAATGCCTTGATTTGTCTCTTAGCAGGTCTGAAGTTTTCTCCAGGAGTTTATTTTTCTTTTAAAGTTCCCTTGACAGCTCTTTCAGTATATTTATTTCTTAAGTTAATTTTGGCGTTAGGCTCTTCTTACAGTAGATTAATCTCGATCAATAGAATAAATATATATTTATATACAGTGTGTCCACGGATTGACTATCAAAGAGGAAAAACTTTTTTATTTGTGGGTTTTTAGAAAATTTAGAAAAATATAAAAAAGCCAAGAACAAAGTACTCTTATGTGTAAAGATAGGATAAGAAGTAATTACTAAAAGTTGTTGTGGTTGAAAACCTACGTCTTATTACAAAGTTTTGACTTATTAGCTAAATATACAGAGACCTGCAAAAAGTTCCAACTCATAAAATATGATTTGCTTTAAATTTTTTTTTTGCAAATTAGTTAGTCTTTAGAAGGTATTTCTTTGTCAAAGCTTTATAGTATACCTTTATTCGTATAAAGATAAAGAGTTTACAGAATAATACCTTCTAAAGACTAACTGATTTTCAAAATGCGTTAATTTAAAGCAAATCATATTTTATAAGTTGGAACTTTTTGCCGGTCTCTGTACATTTAGCTAATAAGTCAAAACTTGGTAATGAGAAGTAGATTTTCAACTACAACAACTTTTACTAATTACTTTTTATCCTATCTTTACACATAAGGGTACTTTGTTCTTAGCTTTTTTTATATTTTTCCAAATTCTGAACACCCGGCATATAAATTTGAAAAAATATTATGCTTTTTGGTCGTTTGAGAACAAGCAGGAGTTTTTATGAAAAATAACTTTTTTTCATAAACCCACAAATAAAAAAGTTTTTCCTCTTCGATAGTCAATCTGTGGACTCACTGTATATCATTAATAAATATAATAGAAATCTACGGCAGAGTAATGATAAAGGCATTTCTGTCAGTGTACGGGGTTAGTAAAATAAATGTGATCACTATTTTGAATAACATTTTTGCCCCCTTGAAAATATTTCCTAGTCCTAGGACATCTATAATTATAACTAATATAATACTTTTTTCTGCATGACACTGCTTGTTGAAGTGAAATTTTCTTTCGCCCAAAACTGTGCTGAAAGTATTGACAAATACTTCAGTGTTAGGTAGATTGACAGTTTAAAGGTAAGTTGGTGTTTGTAGTGTTTTAAATGCCAAGTGTATTAAATTTTCATGGAATACTTGGCATATACATACATACTTACCTAGTTATAGCAAAAACTCTTAATTATTCACTGGTACTTATAGCTCAATGATTATCCACCCATTTAATCGATCTGTTTAATTTTTAAGCTGTTATATTTACATCAATAAAAATTTAATGTTATAAACCATCAGAAAAATGTTTTTTTCGCTGCCAAACGAGAAAAAAATATGTTTATTATCAACTTCCCTACCCACATCTAAAAATGTGATCTTACATACTAAATTTAACGGCACTATTTATTAACTTTTCGCGAATTAAGATTAAATGTCTATCAATATAATGATTTAAAAAATAAATTAGAGAACATACGAATCCGTGAGAATTTTAACTTCCTTCGTGGAGAAATAGATAATAAGTCAAAATATCAAGCAAATAAACTGTTTAAAATAAGCCACCAAAAATGTTTTGGAACGCCCTATACTCAGATATACTATTTTTTTATTTCTAGCTATAGTCACTTATAGCATCGTTAAGATTCACATTAAAATAATACATATTTTTTCAGGTAGCAGCTATAATATTAGTTGTAATTAAAAGTAGCTGTCAAAATAGTATAAATTTTAAAAATAAATTTCAATATCGGTGAATCATAACTTATTGAATTATGCTGCGCCTAGGAACTTGGCCAAAATTCTCAGTATTGTTTTGCATTACGCTATCTCTCTTGAATAACTCCCTTTGGCTTGACAGTGGCTGCACGAATATTTCAAAAGTTATTTGAAGATATAGTGTAAAACCATCATATTATTTTATTTGTTATATAATTAAAGCAGTCCAGAAGTTTGTAGCTAAATACAGGGTGGAGATTTTAAATGGAATGCTGATTATAGCGGCTCTTGAAATAAGATTATTCTAAAATCTGTCGTCAATGATTTTTATGGGACTCGCCTTTGTCATGTAAAAAATTAGGACTCCAAAGAGGCGGGCGCTGCCTTAACCAACTTTTTTGTTTTAAATTAGACGATACCACTTGTGGCACCCATTTAGAAAGCTTGAAAAAGGGATTGGTCCATATTTTTTTCATATCTGTCACAAGCCATGTGTCCGAGATTTAATAAAAACTAATTTTTAACGAATAATAATATTGAAAATAACTTTTAAACTATAATGTCAATTTTTTAGCGTACCAATTGTTGAAAATGTGTCCCATGAACTTGTTGGCACAGACCCAACCGATGGCGAAACTTTTCCTTTACTCTGTCCAAAACTTCTGGAGTGAATAAACTTATCTCTGCCCAAATCCTTGCCTTTAACTCTTCCAGATTTCTAGGTCTGTTGACATAGACCCTGCTTTTTAAATCGCCCTCATACATAAAAATCTAACCGCGGTAGTGGCTCAGAGGTTGAGTTACTGGCATTCGACCGTGGCGACCCGGGTTCGATTCCCGGAGTGGGCATACGTACAATAAAAAAAAGTTGTACGAAATTCAGTGGATTTAAGAATGCAGTATGTCACTAGTGATTCCTAATAACGAAACCGAGAAGAGAGTCATGGACTAGACTTCTGGGGGGTAAAAAGGATAACTAGTACATACACGTGGTTCGGATTCCACGTTAAGCTGTAGGTCCGGGACGATAGGGGATACAATGAGCCTCATATAGGCCTAAGTATACTGGCTCTTCCGCCAGCAAAAAAAAATACATAAAAATCTAAGGGTGTAATATCCGGCGATCTGAGCGGCCACTGTATACATCGCCATCCTATCCACCTATTTCTTGCAAAGTGGGGAGGGGCTCCATCCTGCTGGGAATAATCCTTTGATCTAGATTTTCATAATTAGGGAATGTTCTTTGGTGTTCTGGTATAAAAATGATAGAAGAAAATTTAAATGCAGTTTATTATTTAAAGTGCATTTAAAAAAGAATGAACCAATTACTATGTCTCCTATTATTCCAGCTTAAACATTCACTTTCCCTTGGCGATGAGAGTGGCATTCAACAATCCAATTAAGATTTTCGTCGGAATAATATCGGCAATTTTCTCAATTAATCTAAAATGGAAATTAATTAAAAATATGTTTAGAGGTTCAGATGTTGCCCAGCGATGGTATAACGGTAAATTCCCTTTCAAAACATAAATCATTTTTTGCTTAACTATCAAACTTACTTGACCATTTAAAATTACAGAAAAAAATATCCAAGCTAAATCAATTTGTCGGTTGTTCAATGCAGTCATCATAACCTCGCAAAATTCTACCCTTTCATCTAAGTCATCCTCCAATAACTCTTGTACTGGCTGCATTTTAAATGGTTTTATTCCAGTAGATTTTGTAATCTTTAACACCGTTTTATGATCGACATGTAATTGTGTTTTCTTGATAGGTCAATAGAATATCGAATTTTGTTTCATCTGATACTTTTGGGCTCTTCTTCGAAGAACATGTTTTACATGACCCAATTCTCAAAATTGTTTTTCAATTTTTTTCAACTGTAGTTCGCGACAGAGGTGGCAAATCGGAGCGACTTTCATGAAACAACGCAGCAACTTCGTTTTCTTCCTCCAAATCCGACCATCATCAATTTTTAGCGTTACAGTTAAATGCATTTTTAATGGTGACATTTTGCAAACCAACAAAATCCCTCTAAACGCTATTTCAAACGTGATTTTCTCGGAATCCACACAAACAATTTTGTAAAAACCTGTTTCATATTCAGTGGCAATTATAATTATTTCCAGCGAATCGAGCATCCGGTTTCAGGTATAAGCCAGTGCGAAGATTTTACGGCCTGAAAAATCAATTAGCGGGATTTTGTTGGCTTGCAAAATATCACCAATATTTTGAAATTAAATCGTTAAAAATTTTAAACAACTTGTCAAATGTAACAAAACTGGCTGTATTATCAAGAAACCAAAGTAATTGGCGTACGGATGGGGCCTGTCCCAAATGGGGCACATTTTCAACAATTGCTACGCTCAAAAAGTGGTATAACTATTTTAAAGTTATCTTTGTATTATATTCGTAAAAAATTAGTTTTTATTAAATTTCTGACACATGGTTTGAAAGATGTAAAAAAAAATATGAAGAAATTCCTATTTCAATAAGTTATTTATTTTGCAGAAATCACTGACTGTCCGACACCCGATCAAGTCTCATGTACGAATGGAATTAAATGTAGTTCAGATGAAGACTGTCAGGAAAAAGAATTATGCTGTGCGAACGCGTGTTATACGAAACGATGCACCCCAAATCCGAAAGGTAATACGTGTGTAAGACTAAATATACATTAAAAATACAAGTAAAGTTACAATTTTTATAATACCTACAATGTAATTTTTAGTAAATTTATAAAATTGATATTATCGTCAAAAAGGTAACTAAATAAATACATATTTTCAATTTTAGCGCAAAAATGTATTCTTCATAAAAAGTTTTGCTTGCCTTAAAAATAATATTATCATTAATAAACTTTTATAGTATACAGGGTGCGAACTGAAAATACCTCAAGGTAAGTATAGCAATGGCGTATCCAGAAATTTAGTTTGGGGGGAGGGCGAAAAAATTTCGGGTGCCACGCCCAAAAAACTCTTTTTTGGACCATAAAAAAAAATTGAAAATATATAATATTTTTTAAAAAACTTGTAGGGAGTTATACTTATACACTAATATAAATAATTTAAAACCTAGAAAAAAAAATTATAAAATAAGCAAAACTTAGCAAAAAAATATTAAAAATAAAATTTATTTTTTATTTATTAAAACCCAAAAAAATATATTACTAACTATAATCGATAATTATTAAAAGCCATAGTCATGTAAAGATTATACAAACACCAATAAAAAATTTTAAATTAATAAATAAAATACGAAGAGGGTGTCGCGCGCCGCGGGTTTATTTAAAAGTTTTAAGATTTGCGGGGATGTCAGTTTGTCTTGTAAGCATTTTGTATAATGTAAGATGATGTGTTATTTTATTTGGTACATTATTGATATAGGGTTGCCGTAATTTCGTTTCCAAATTATATTTTAAAACTTCTGGTTTTTTGGATATTTCGGGGGGAGGGGGCTGGCTATGCCACTGAAGAATAGTAAGATTTTGAAAATGATGCAATTTAAGTAACTTTTTCACGAACCCTGTATAATATAGTTTAACTTTTATGGTGGTATTATTATTTTTAGGCCAAGCAAAACCCCCATATGTTAACTAAATCTGGACAGACACTGTATAGATATAATTTTGCAATGGATCTGGTAAACTTGTGGGAAATTTGAAAATATTGTCCGTATGCTCTTAACCAGTGTTTTTCTTGTAACAAATTTTCAGGTTTAATTTCACAAATCTACAGTAATTTATGATAGAAATAAGCTACTTTTGGGAATTATTTTCTTTGAATGAAAGCACTAAATAAAAAGTATATTACATGAAAAACAACTTCTGAATCTTTATGTAACTATACTTAATATTTTTTTAATTAATCTTTTGACAGCCGAACGTCTACGACTATTTTTGAAATATTTATCCAAGCATTCTATCAATAACAAACATTGAATTTGATAGTTTTACTTGTTTCCGAGCAGCCGCGAATCAGGGAGGGGGTGAAGGCAGTATATCCCCCCCCCCCCCCCCCCCCGGACCCCAAAATGTGTTTTTCACTTTAAGCCTTGAAAATTGTAGGGCGTGTGAAGGGTCAGAATATTTTTTGAGAGTAAGAAAATTTTTAGAACCGGAATATCTCTTTTTTTTAGAAGTAATTTATTTTTAGTTGCCCCCTCCCCCCCCTTAACAAAATCCCGCCACTGTCTTCGAGTAAGGCCACTACAACTATAGGCCGAGTTTAAACTACAAGTGACAGTTTAACTAAAAGGTGTAAATAAAAAGTGTGAGTGAAAAATAGGTAAAAGCGATATGGCAGACCCTTAAGAAAATATGTTAAACGCCTTTAAGCTTACGGGAAATGCATATTAATACAATACATTAAACAATGATATTTGGCGCCGCGGCGCTTTTTCCTAAATATTTTATTAAACAATGAGCTCATTAATTTCAAAAACAAGAATACAATTTTTTGGCTAGAGTATTCCTGGACTAAAATTACAATTTCGGAAAATAAAAACCTATTTTTAAAGATTGGAAAAATAAAAGCATTCAAACAAAACTTTGAATAAACTGGAATCGACATAATTTTTTTTTAAAACATCATCCTGACGGATCTCCGAGCACTAAAATAATCTATTTCTTTACGTTTAAATATACTTTGCAAATTTTTGTTTCTCTGTGTTATTTTCGGATTTGCCAGTGACGGTTCGTTGATTGGAATTTGTAATAAAATTTGATATTTTTATATTTTAACTTATAAATATGTCACCTGATTCTTCTCCGAAAAAACATACAGGGTTATAGAAAGAAAGTTTTAGCGGCGCGGCGGGCGGATAAAGTAGAGCATCTATACAGGGTGTCCCGTAACTTATGGGCCGTAGAGTAACTGGAGATACTAGACATCAAACTAAGCCGATTATGTCATATAAGTTTTTACGGATTGTCACTTTTGTTTTTTTTTTGTTATTTTACTGTTTTTTTATGCTTTGGGATGTTTAAAGGGAAATATCTCGAAAACCGTTAAAGATATTAAGATCAATCAAGTACACGTTTTTGACTCAGAAAATGCCCTTTTTAAGAAACTATAATTGAAAAACCCCTAATATCACAGGTAACAAAAAAATCATAGATTTATGAAGCCCAGTGTATGCAACTAGCGCCCTCTAGTTTGAAACTTAAAAATGTCTACAAATTCTTATTTCTAGCTCATAAAAACATAATATTGCCAACTTTCAATTCGATTCATTAAACCGTTTTAAAATTATGGCTTTGTCAGGTAAAGGTAATGGGTTCCCTGGGGCACAGGTAGACAATGACAGGTTGTTTCGTCCTTGTTAGGACTCATCAGAAAGCCAACACCTGTGCGCAATTCCATTAGAAATTTTGTATTGACAGCGAAAATATACTCTTAAGATATTTTTTATCTAGTATCGCCATCTGTAGGATTCAACTCAATGCAAAAGATAGCCATCAAAAGTAAAAATATAGAACTAATAATAAACCAAGTACGGTAGGCCAACACATCCAGCATAGGAAAAGTTTTTGCTCATCCCTACACTTTACCTACGGGTTTGTAGATCCAAATATAGATCGCGCTGCAATAGCCCACTGGGGTGCCGCATTATCCGTAATACAATATCGTGTTAAAAAAATTATGCAGTAGAGTTTAGTGTCCGAATAAGTAAAATAGAAAGAAAGAAGAAACCATTTAAAATTACATTTTATTTAAGGTGTGCAAGGTGAAGCTGAGACTGATGGACCGTCCGAAACCGACTGCCGACCTTACATCGAGAAAGCTCTTAAAGAGCTCGAGATAGGTGAGGTTGGACAAGCAAACAAGGAACCTTCAGACAATGACGAAAGTGCTGAAGATATTCCTACTGTTGAAATTACCGACGACTCCAGTCACCAAGAAGACGATGATGGTGGTGAAGGAGAAGCAAGCGACGAAGCTAAAGCGGGAGAAGAACAGAGTGCTGAGAGTGTAGAGGAGGGCGAAGCGCAACAAGAAGCTGCAAAAGAGGTTCGTTATTTTCTCTTTTTGATTAGGATGCGATTCGTCAGATATGATCAACCTCAAACTAAGATTTCTTTATTTTAGAGCACTGAGGATGATAAGAGCGGAGAAGACTCTGGTGAAACACCCGACGAAAAGGTAACCATCCGCTTGAACTAATTTAATGAACTAAACTTTACAAATTATATTATTGCAACTAAAGTTTTATTTTGGGATGATAAGAATACACACCTTTAAAATATGATACTCCCATATTTTAAAGGTTTAACTTTAAAGAACCCTAAAGCTTAGACCTGTCATTGAGTATATTTGTTATCCCAAAAATAAACTTAAATTTTAAAAATAGTCGCGTTATTCTAGAAATTAGACAAGAGCGAAGAAAAAGCCGAATCCGATGAAGATACGAAAGCTGAAACTTCAAAAGAAGAATCAGCAGAAGACAACGAACAGGCAGATAAGGCAAGCGCAGAAAGTGAAGAAGAACAAGAAGCTCTTGATACAGCCAGTGCTGAAAGTCAAGAATCACAAATTGTTAAGCGTGATGTACCTGCAGAAACAACTCATTCAATACCAGTCCAAGCAATAGATGATGACCAAAGCACTGAAGACAACCAGGAACAAAGCGAAGAAAAAAAAGGAGATAGCCAGGAAGGCGATGGAGAAAGTGATGAAGCTCCACGACAAGGAAATAGTAAAGAAGAAAGTGAAGAAGAAGCAAAATCTAAAGATGATTCATCTCAAGATACGGCCGATAGTAAAGAAGGTGACGACGACAAGGCAGACGACAAAAGCGACGAAGATGAAACGAAAAAAAGTAAGGAAGAATTAGTGGAAGAATCTCATGAAGAAAACAAGAGTGAAGAGCAAAATACTGCATCGGCAGAAAGCACAGAGGGTAAGTAACCTTACGTAAATTTAAATAGCTAAGGCAAAAATGTTATGATAATGACAAGTTCTGAACCTGTGATAAGTAAAAAAAAACTTTTAACATTACAGCTTTTACTTTATATTGTTTTCAGAGGATGGATGTCCTGAACCAAGTAAAGTATCTTGCACAGAGGGAGAATTATGTAACAAACATAGAAATTGTGGAGATAATAAGATCTGTTGCCCCAACAAATGCTACAGAAAACGTTGTGTACCAGGGACCGTCTCTGATGCAGAATTGGAAGCAGAATCAGTATCTGAAGAATCTGAGGAAGATACTAAAAGTGAAGAAAAGTCAGTCCCAACTACACCAGGTATTATTACAAAAACAACGCAATCCATTTAAAAAGCTTTGTAACAATATTTAAGTGGATATTTTATAATTAATGTGCATCAAAAAACCTCAAAGGTTAAAATATAAAGTTTTAATTATTTCAGAGACTGGGTGTCCATCACCAACCGAGGTATCCTGCACTGAAGGAGAATTGTGTAATAAACATAGACAGTGTGGGGAAGAGAAAATATGTTGCCCAAACAAATGCTATAGGAAACGATGCATACCTGGCACTGCTACATCAGCTGAGCTAGAAGCTGAGTCCGATGAAGAATCGAAGGAAGAATCACAAGAACAAACAGAGCAAGCTGCAACTGCCGATAAGACACCAGGTAGGTGTTTAATAAGTTTAGTTATTAGAATTTTGAAATAATTATTTTACTATATGAACAGAAACGGGTTGTCCTTCACCAAGTGAGGTATCATGCACAGAAGGTGAATTGTGTAGCAAACATAAAAACTGTGGTGAGAATACCATATGTTGCCCAAATAAATGCTACAGAAAACGATGCATTTCCGGTACTGCAACTGAAGAAGAACTTGCTGCTGAAGAATCTGATGAAGACTCTGAAGAAAAAGAAGATGAACGTAAAAGTGCAGAAGAAAAGCCGACTGCAATAGGTAAGCAATTCTACAGTGGTGTAACCAGCATATAGGGGGCTAGGAAAGGTAAGAAAAAATACGAGTTTTATGACTTTAAAAAAAGTCCCTGTTCTATCTAATTAAATAATAACTAAGATATTTTTTATGGAAGTCAAAATATCTATCCCTAAGTTTTGGACATTGTAGAAACTGGATGCCCAGGGCCTAATGAGGTATCCTGTACAGAAGGAGAATTATGTAGCAAACATAAACAATGTGGAGAAGATAAAATCTGTTGTCCAAACAAATGTTACAGGAAACGTTGCATACCTGGTAAAGCTACATCGGCAGAGCTAGAAGCGGAATCTGATGAAGACTCTAAAGAAGAATCAAAGGAAGAAATAGTTCCAGAAAAATCTAGCAGGAAAGGTATATAAAAACCAGTGTAATGAATTAAATTACTTTAATGGTTTATATTTTTTATTTTTCTTAGATACAGGATGTCCAGAACGTGATGAAGTACTATGTAAAGGTGAGAAATGTGCCAAGAATAAAGAGTGTGATGCTGGAGAAATCTGTTGCGCTAATAAGTGCTACAGAAAGGTGTGCGTGCCAGGAACCCCAGGCTCAGAAGAAGAAGATGAATCTTCAGAAGAAGATACTCATGATAAGAGTGCTGAAGCTACAGCAGAAGCTGAGACAGAAGAAGGTAATTAATATAATAATATAATTTAATCTGAAATTATCATAGCAGTCTATGGATTATGGTGATGTTACCTATAGATAAGCACGAATATCTGGACTGAGCAATATGTAGCTTATTTGAACTCTTTTTTTTTTAATTTAGAAGGCGATTGCCCATCACCAGATAAAGTGTCCTGCAAGGACGGTTTAAAATGCGGCGATGACGAAGATTGCAGTACTGGTGAAATATGCTGTCCTAACAAGTGTTACACGAAACGGTGTGTACCTGGACCTGACAGAGGTAGGAATTTATTTTTTCGTTTGAAACAAAACTATACATAGAAACTATATATAGAGATTTTATTTAGATGATGACGATAGTTTGGAAGAAGAAAAACCAGTACAAAAATTGGCTCCAGAACCTACAATAAAACAAACAAGGGAAGAAGTAAAGGAAGAAATTAAAGTTAAAGCAGCGTCACCTCCTCCAGAACCCAAAAAAGAAGCTCCTAAACCTAAAGTTGAGCAACCCGAAGTTAAAAAGCCCGAGGACAAGAAAGCTGAAGTTAAGCAACCTGAAGTAACGGAACCCGAAGTAAAGAAACCGGAAGTAAAGAAACCAGAAATAAAAAAACCTGAAATAAAGAAAGTTGAGCCCAAGACACCATCTAAACCTATTAAGGTTGTTGTCCCAATAATCGAAGAAGATGATGATGAAAGTTTGGAGCAACGTAAGTATTATTTTAATGTTTAGTTTTTTCCAATTAGAAATCAATATTCATATATAGGCAAAATTGTATAATTGTCTTTTAAAAAAATTTAGTTGGTAGGTACCTATTAATATTAAACGGAAATAAATTTTGTTTTAGTTGGGGAAGCACCTGTAGAGGATCTATCTTTAGATACTGATATGCCGACTGAACTAAGGCCAAGAGAGCATGTGGAACACCTGTTAAAATTAGACAAGGATTCATCGAAATTGGAAAATGTGCAAAACAAAGTATACGAGGAGACCCTCAAAGAGTTAAAGAGGCTTTACGAACATGCTATAAAGCCCTTGGAAACTTTATATAAATACAGAGATTTGAGCAATCGGCATTTTGGAGATGCAGAAATATTTTCCAAGCCTCTTATTTTGTTTATGGGACCATGGAGCGGTGGAAAGTCTTCCATTATTAACTATTTGATTAATAATGAGTATAATGAAACATCGCTCAGAACAGGTAAGATATTTATTATCTTAAACGAAGGTAAATTAAAACATGATCGTGTTGATGTTTGAGTTTATTCCTAAAAAATAGTATTAATATAAAACTCCAATTACTAAAAATCAATGATATATTTTGGAAAGTACCTACATATTACTACATATTTTTTTAATTCTCATCTCTTATTAGGTGCCGAACCATCACCTGCTTATTTCAACATCCTTACATACGGTGACGAACCAGACATCATCGATGGGACAGAATTAGCCGCAGATTTTACCTTTTCTGGACTCCAAAAGTTTGGACAAGGTTTAGAAGAGCGTCTTAGAGGAGTTAAACTACCATCAAAACTGCTAGAAAGAGTGAACATTGTGGAAATCCCGGGAATCTTGGAAGTTCGGAAGCAAGTTTCTAGAGTGTTCCCTTTCAATGATGCTTGCCAATGGTTTATTGACAGAGCTGATATTATATTTTTGGTCTACGATCCATCTAAGTTGGATGTTGGACCTGAAACTGAAGCTATTTTGGACCAACTTAAGGGAAGAGAACACCAGGTAGACAATAAATAACCAGAAGATTTTTAGGCGTTATTAATATTGCGGTAAAATTTAAAATTTGTGCAATAATTGTTCTTTTTTAGACAAGAATAGTACTCAACAAAGCTGACCAAGTGAAACCAGAAGAATTAATGCGAGTCCAAGGAGCCCTCATCTGGAATATCTCACCGCTGATGTCTTCACCTCAACCACCGGTGATGTACACGACCTCTTTATGGTCCCGTCCATATGAACCTTGGGCTCCTGTAAGACTGTTGCAAGCTCAAGAGAGGGCATTTTTGAGAGATTTGAGAACTGCTGTTGACAGACGCGTTGAAAATAAAATAGCTAGCGCACGTAGATTTGCTGTAAGTATAAATAGTTAATGTTTACCTACCATTACCATCATCATAGAAAATCTTACAAGGCGGTTTAACTAGCCAATAATATTTAATAAGTATATAAATTTAACAGGAATAACATCATATTTCAATTTAAGAGATTGCAAATTACGATAAAATACTTAATACTTTTAAGGTATTTCTCAAATACAGGATGGCCCCATTTGTCTGACAAAGTAATATACCGTCTTTACTATTAAAGATATAAAAAAAAGTTTTTATAAAAGTTGTGAGGTATAAAAAAATATATGTTCTAAAATTATTTTTAAACATACAGGATGGCCCAGAAAAGTAGGACAATAAAAGATACATTTTTTTAAATGGAACACCCTATATATTTTAGCATTTTTTGTTTCCTTACAAAATTATCCATATGACGTCATATTTAGTTTTTTAATTTTTTGCAACGTTGCCAAACAAAATGCAAAATTCTTAAAATTTTGGAAAAACATGATAGTAAAAAATTACCTGTATTTCTCAATAAGAGTATCGAAAATCGAAAATTTATTGTAAGCTCTTAAGTTTAGGGATAGAAAAACTATCTTAAATCTTTAAGTACCCAAAATTTTGTACAGGGTGTTTTCTGTTGTCATCCAAATATACAAAACTTTAAAATACAATAACTCTGTTTTTTCAAACAAAACACCCTATATTTATTAGGCTCATCTGATAGATATTGTGAGTATCTTTTATTATTGTTAAGTCATACCTATACCTATATTTACTAGTTTTGGCAATATTTCGATTTTTATTTAAATATTGCTGAAAAAAATTATAGTTTTTATTATTCTAGTAAGCCATGACCAGCAAAGTCAAAACAAATGTAATTGAATATAACGTCATATTTATAATTATTATTATATTTATATTAATAATATTTGTGAACTTATTTTCAATATCAAGATGCATAATAAAAAATAAATTTTATTTAATTAAATAAATACGTAACTAACTATATGGTTATCAATTTATTTTAATATGACATTATTATATTCAATTACATTTGCTTTTACTTTGCTGTTCATGGCTTACTAGAAAAATAAAAACTATAGTTTTTTACACCAAAATTTAAATAAAAATCGAAATATTGCCAAAACTAGTAAATTTAGGTATAGGTATGACTTAAGAGTAATAAAAGATACTTACAATATCTATCAGATGAGCCTAATAAATATAGGATGTTTCGTTTGAAAAAACAGAGTTATTGTATTTTAAAGTTTTGTATATTTGGATGACAACAGAAAACACCCTGTACAAAATTTTGGGTACTTAAAGATTTAAGTTAGTTTTTCTATCCCTAAACTTAAGAGCTTCCAAGAAATTTTCGATTCTCTTATTGAGAAATACAAATAATTTCATGTTTTTTCCAAAATTTTAAGAATTTTGCATTTTGTTTGGCAACGTTGCAAAAAATTACAAAACTAAATATGGCGTCATATTTTGTAAAGAAACAAAAAATGCTTAAATATAATATAGGGTGTTCCATTAAAAAATATATATCTTTTTATTGTCCTACTTGTGTAAACCATCCTGTATGTTTAAAAATAATTTTAGAACATATATTTTTTTATACCTCACAACTTAAATAAAAACTTTTTTTTGATATCTTTATTAGTAGAGACGGTATATTACTTTGTCAGCCAAATGGGCCACCCTGTATGTAGTTCTGTATGTGAGTATAACTAACAACGCCATTTACTTTTTTAAGGTACGCGTTAGAAATCACGCAAAAATGGTGGATTGCTACTTAACGACCTATTACAATCACAAATCTGTGTTTGGCAATCGTAAGCAAGTTGCAAATGAGATTATTGAACATCCACAGGACTATCATATCTACGAAGGTCTATCAACGTTAACCAATATATCCCGTTACGATCTACCAGACCCAGATGTCTACAAGGATTTCTTCAAATTAAATCCTTTGTATGAGTTCCAGCAATTATCTGCAACTTGTACATATTTCAGAGGTAAGTGCTGATTAAATATTTGATATATTACAGCCCCATATTTAATGTAGGTACGAGTTTTATAAAACTGTTCATCCTTTGACTTAGTACGCGTTAATTATTTAACTTAGTTACAACTATTAGAGATTGTAATTTTCTTTTTTAATACGCGTAAGTTATTCTTCATTATTGACCATTTTAGCTTTGCTGAACAAAATTATATGTGTAAAAATATACACCTAATGATGCATTTATTTTTTTAGGTTGTCCTATTAATAGGTTGGACATTGCGATCGCCTACGATCTTCCAGAATTGGTAGGCACTTACAAAAGAAATCTCGAGGAAGCATTAACAAATGCAAATAATCCTCCAAAAGAACCAACACCCTCACAAAAGACTAAAAAATCAGCGCCTGGAAGTTGAGAATGAAAACTAGAAATAAGTAATCGCCGACGATTAAGAGAAATTTTAAAGACACTATCGAATAAAGCCACCCTTATGAGGGAATATTGAAACTCCTAGGACGAGATATATTGTTCAGTGCTGCCATTAGAACTACAAATAAAATTATTTTTTAAGAACTGAATAAGTGTGCACATTATTTCAACCAAAAGACTTAATTCAATCAGCCATGCTTGCCTGCCCTACCGCCATTTTTGTGTGTTGATCGCATTTACAGTTTTTTGCATTCGGAGTGTTTACATAACGAGGATTAAACGTAGTCAAAGAGAGTTGGTTATATTATATACGTACGCTACATAATTTTAAGCGTGTGTTTATAAACCGGTTGTACAATTTCTTACAAAATTTACTATAGTGACTTAAGATAGTTCTCTATATGGAAGGTTGTACCGCACTGCTCAGTTTTAGATTTAAGCGTAGCGTAAGAAAAATGGACCCTACGAAAGCCCAGCAGTGAGGTGCACCGTTCTTGGACTTTGTATGCACCTTAAGCTTAACCTTTGCTTAAAATTAAAAGAGTTTAATCAAAAATAAATTGTGTGACTAGAAGTTTAAACTCGTTTAACTTTAAATAGCTAACGGTGCATTTGGTCTTTATTATTGTGTATACTTTAAGAGTATACCTAAAAAGTGTACAGATAAGTTTATGTTTACCCTTATAATATAGTATACTGTAAGTAAGTAGGTATATGTATTTATTTGTCTCTTCTTGTTTGCTTCTAGTTATATCGAAACGAATGGATACTGTATGAAGACAATTTTAGGATAAGTAAAATAAATATATTTTCATTTGTAGTTTTGAATTTTCTTGGATTTAAAATCGGTAAAACCGGATTATAAACTATCGACGCTGACCATTTAAAGAGAAAGTATGAGGTATTATAATTACCAAGTTAAACATTCACCATTCTGTCAAGAAATAACCATAAGGGGGGTGTACTATAACTACGTCAATCCCAAGCTTATTAGTTTGACTTACTATGTCAGCAGTGACGATTCTAGAAGGAGCAGCAGTCTCATCCCCCCTTCTAGATTCGCCACTGCTGACATAGTAAGTCAAACGATATAACATTGGGATGGAGGTAGTTGTAGTATACCTTATCTTGACCGAATGGTGAAGGTTCAATTTGGTAATCACAACGCCTCATACTTACTTTTTAAATGGTCAGAAGTACATTATAGATGAGTAATTTATGATAGTAAATAAAAAAAACATTGGTTTACTGCAGTAAAATTTTGGAAACGAAAGAGGTTAAATAGAAAAATCGATGAATACAGCATGGAAAGTCGGTGGAGCCCTCTGGATTAATGCGCCTATTGGTTGCCTTTGATTGTGCCAACCTGATTTTGGTGATTTTCTAGTCTACTGTCTCAATTATTGCGCCTGCTCCTATACATCAGTTTGAGGTTGGCTTGGGAAAAAGCGTGATTTTTCTGTCACAGCTCCATGTCTGAACCTGTGACTGAAACCTGTGATTTGGTCACAACTTCGGTCTCGCAAATTGCAGGGCTGCCGGCGTGTCGGGTAAGTTGAGTATGGAAAACCACAACGGTATACCGCGTACCAGTGTTGTAGCGGTTTCACATTTATTTATAATATGTTACCAGACGCCAACAAGCTCTGTTACTTCCTTCGCGAGACAGCAAATATTGAAATTATTTGTCAGGTCGGCGTCGCATTCTCTTCCGTAGTAACCATATATATGTGGTAGTAGTAAGAGCTGTGAAAGTTACTTCAGAAAAGTAACTAGTTACTTTTTCGATACTTTTGCACAAATGTATCTAGATACTTATAAGGAATAGTTACTTTTACCTAAAAGTAACTTAGTTATTAGTTACCTAGTTAAAGTAACTACTTTTAATTATAGTAACTATAAGATACTTTTACAGTAGCTAGTTACATTGATTGTAATTAGTTACTAAAAGTAACTAAGATACTTTTGAGTAACTAGTTATTTTAATTGTAACTACGAAACTCTAAAAGTAACTAAGATGCTTTTGAACTAGATACCATAAATTTACCAGGTAGTGATAACTCATTTTCCTGTACACACTACCACTATTTTATAGTATATATAATAGACTATTACTATCAGAAAACTAAACTAAGAAGTGTTAATTCGAACAACGAATAAGTAGAATAAAATGCCTTCCAAGAAATTTCGCGTTCCAACCAGTTTGCTGTTTGACGCTCGCGACTCGTCGCTCGTCCCTTCGTGAAAATCTGATTAACGGCAACCGATCGCCCCTTGGTCATCACCTGATGGACGGCACGTGTGCATTATTGGTATTCTAGAGTAGAGGAACTTTAAAAGTGCCTAAAACTTAGTTACTTTAAAAGTAAATTAGTTACTTTAAAAGGAACTTATAGTTACTTTAAAAGTATCTAGTTACTTTTTAAGTGTATAGTAGTTACTCCTAAAAAGTAACTAGATACAAGTTACTTTTCAAAAGTAACGAAGTTACAGTTACTTTAGACATGATTCAAAAAAGAACTAAGTTACTAAGTATCTAGTTACTTTAAGTAACTAGATACTAAAAAGTATCTAGTTACTTAAGTTACTCACAGCTCTGGTAGTAGTAACGCAACGTGTGCCAACCAAAGATAATTTATAGGGTTGTGCCAACGCAGGATGGATTTATCATTTAACTCATGAGTCACTTTTCAGCGGCTGTGGCTCGTCTCCTGTCTCCTCTCTCTGCTCCGACGTCTCTGCTACTGGGTTTGTCAACGCCGCGCGACCTATGGATGGATCACAAAACACGGACTATGGATTGTCCCACAGAACTCGAACAAATGTCCGGAACACATAATATGTATTAATCGTGCGTTGCGTTTATGATTGTAGTTCTCTGGTTGTGCTTTCAATAAGGGAGCGGTTTTTCAAATAAATATCCTAAAAACTGAAAACCCCATTTTGTATAGAAAAATATATTTTCTAAAAAATAATTTTCATGTAGTTTTGTCCAAATACTTTTGTTAAATTTCCCTTAAAGTAATAAGAAAATGGTTTGACTTAAAAGAGAAGAAAATTTTTCATCTGTCAATCACCATCTAGTGGTTTATTGACGTAGGAGTTGCTTGAAGCGGTTCTCGGGCGCGGCATGCGCTTGAGAAGCTAATAGAAGTCAACGTATAGTGGTGAAGAGAAGCGATCACATATTTATTAGATAGGCTAATTTTTAGTAAATTCGGCATCGCCCGATCCCAAAATAACGGTTTAACATTCACGGTAAGTTTGAAAATTTTCTGTAAATTACATCCTTACATTGGAAACCACGAAATAAAGAATCCTGTTCCTTGTACAAGTGAGTGCGGAAATGAGTTATGAGAATAGTATTTGTTGAGCCATGACAGTGTAAATTGAAGTGGATTTAGACTAATTTGACGTTTAATTCTACAGTCTTTGTGAAGTGCATTATAAACTTTGGGACTCAAGAAACCGAGTTGCAGTTGCTAAGAAAAAGTATGTACTTTTATATTTTTGTAGTTTTAACAACAGTCATAGTAGGCCTTAATTAAGCAGTCACTGTCTTCCTGCACTTGGTGATTCATTGTTTTTAAATTTGCCCTTAGTGATACTAGTGAAAATGTGCAAAAATATCTCTCAGTAGGGGTTATTTTCATTAATTTTAGTAACACTAAAAGTAGGTCCTATTAATTAAATTACAAACATTATATTAGGTGCCATATAAACATTGTACAACGTGAAATTCACTTGGAAATATTCATAATTTAGGACCAAGGATGAATTTGAAATCAGTAATTACCTTATCCAGTCAAACACTATTTATAGAAAGAACAATCAAATTCTAAAATAAAAACTGTAGGGTTAGGTATAACACTAGTAATACCCACAGTAATACCCTGTAATGATTAATGCTAAAAATTGTTAAAAATATGGCAATAAAAACATTTGGTTTTTCTTATTTAGATACCTTTACTGCAAAATTAGTTGTAAGTTGTAACATGCCCTTAATAATGGAATGTGAAAGGATTTGCTAGGTTAAGTAATTAAGTATCATAATTTAAAAAGTAAGTAAGTAATTTCTACTGCTGTTAAAATGCTGTCCGGAATAAAATTTTGTCAAGGATAGGTTGTAAAACAACAAAAAACATCCCTCATAACGATCAAAAATCAAAAAGACAGTTAATTAAGTATCTACTTATTTATTATTATGAAGACTTCTGTTCTGAAAACAGTAGTTATAAAATTACTAGTTATTCATCAGGCTTAAAGAAAACTGAAAGCTAAAATAATAAGGAAGCCAATCTATGTCATTAAAATGGTGTGAATAGATTCATTAACGGCAATTAGGGGACATGTACGTACGTACCTACACCCTCACCAAACAATATTGAGTTATATCATATAGGTTAACTAACCAGTACACACCAAAGTACAAGAGAAATTTACATGGAGATAATCATTTAATTATACAGCAACTGTTAAAATTTGTGTAAATATTAAAAAATCTAAAATATTTTTATTGTTTCAGACAAAAGAAAATTACTTTAAAATGCGGGAGTACAAAATCGTAGTTCTAGGTTCGGGTGGTGTAGGTAAATCAGCTTTAACTGTACAGTTTGTACAAGGGATCTTCGTAGAAAAGTATGACCCCACAATCGAAGACAGTTATCGGAAACAAGTCGAAGTTGATGGACAACAATGTATGTTGGAAATTTTAGATACTGCTGGAACTGTAAGTACTGTAAATGATAATTGCATATATATATATTTTTAAGTCCATATTAACAAAAGGCATGTTCTTTAGTATAGGACCACTGTGCAGACTTAAAACTATATTACTTAAGAGGTATAGAGTATTTAAAATAAACTAAATCAGATAATGAGCTCTTTTAATGATGGTTGTGTAAACAAATTAAACCAGGTACCCATTTTATATTAA
This sequence comes from Polydrusus cervinus, assembly GCA_935413205.1. Classification (NCBI taxonomy): domain Eukaryota; kingdom Metazoa; phylum Arthropoda; class Insecta; order Coleoptera; family Curculionidae; genus Polydrusus; species Polydrusus cervinus. Next base: position 22,348,333 of record OW284520.1, on the reverse strand, counting down.
GTAATGGCTAGACAAGCAATTTTAGAACCTACTAGAAAACGACAAAAACTTTATTATAATAGCACTATGACACACAATATTTATAGCTTTGCATAGCTTTATATCCTGTGACTAAGGGTAGATGTATTGTTCAGTATTTGTAGACTTTCAATAAATAATAAAATTATTTTTACCTGTTAAGGTTGACAAATTTAAAATACTGTACAATTTATGAGTAATTCTTAAGTGATAAATAATTTAAAGATCAGGAAATTTGATCCTTGGCACCTTAATTATTAACAGTTCCTTTCCTTTGTTTTGAGAACCCTTATAAATAAATCTATGGGATATTTAGTATTTAAAAAAATATATATTAAATCATTATCGAGGAACTTATCAAAAATACAAAACCAGCATGAGGTATGGACTTAAAAGCGGCATATTTTCAAAATATGTTTCATCATATAGGGTGGCTCAAAAAAGTGTGGCGGACTAAACTTGCATTTTTTTAGATGGAACACCTATTATTATATTACTTTTTCTACTTCCACTTGGAAATAGCTGTTTTCTTTACATTAGAGTAATTGAAAAAGTAGGTTATTCCGGTTAACTGACTGGATATGATTTCATATCCATTCTAGTTAGGATATAGAACTGACCAATCACAGTGGTCAATTACAAAGAAACCAAATTTACACGTTGTCGTTTTCTGACACTTGGAGAAGTGGAGTTTAAGAAAATACTTCAAAAATATGCAAATCTGTCAGATAATACCTATGTCTTCTTTTTAAATTTAAATCAAAACATTTATTCCAAAGTATAATACCAAAGTTAATACCAAAATATGTTTCTACCAAACTATTATTGTGACTGAACTAAATATCTAGTTTTCCACTTATTTCTAGACCATTATTACAAGATTTAATGCATAAAATTTACTATATCTATACCTACACAATGAACGTTTTTTACTAACCTTGATTGTTTCTTTTCCATGCAACTATTTGTCCGACGCGATATTTTCTGATATATTTTGAACGTGAATCCAACCCCAATCAATCTTAAATTTTTATTTTCGGCAAGACATTAAGAAAAATAACTGGTAAAGCTTCTTTAAATGGAAGAACATGAAGATGAGTACATAAAACTAGATAACAAGATAAAATTTTAAGATTTCTAGAAAGAAATTAATTCAATTTTTTACTAAAGGTTTTAAGGTTATGTTATTTTTACAGTATTGCCACTTCTTTTTCCACGTTAACACTGTTGCTAGTTTGTAAATTGGCGATTATTTTGAAAAACTTTACCATAGCGAACGTTAAAAGTTGAGATTAATGCACAAAAGCCATTTTTAACTGTTTAAAAACGAATTATTCAGCTATTTTGTGTACTTTCGGAGTTATTCTTACGCAAGCAGAAAAAAACCTGAACAAACCCTTTTTTTTCTGTTCATTTCAGCTTTAATCAAACTAGCTATGGTTGAGAAAAATAAATTGTTTATTTTTATTAATGAATACCTATATAGATCTTTGTCCGTTATTCTGCAAAAGGCCGAATGTGAAAAAAATAGATATATTCAAAGTGATTTTGTGTAAATAATAAGAAGTGACCCAAATCGATAAATATGTTACAGTGTAATTTGGTCCATGGATTTGCCAACAAAATAATGATTCCTTCATTTGTTTTTTTATTATCTTTTTCACAAGTTTACGGCTAACTAAAAAGACAAATCATGATGATGATGCCTAATTTAAATAATTTTAAAAAAATTTTAGTATGAAGTTGGAAATTTGAGTTGTAGAAAAAATATACTGTACAAATCGAGTGGATTGTCCATAGGCAATATGGACATCATATCCAATCTTGTTGTAAAAACTACTATTCTAATTCCCTATAATAATTCCACATATTATATTTTATATAAAATGTCATATGCGTAAATTCAATTAATTTTGAGATATTGACTTTTAAAATATGGCATTTCAGACTTTGACAGTCTGTATCATTGGAACGGCGCATTTTAGAAAACAAAAGGTTTTCACCTCCTCCCTATCTTGGTGTTTTATTCTCTATCTAAAAGTTGCAACTTCTGGTTTAACATATGATAAACCGTAAAACCCGAGGTGAAACCATTTTTTTGGTTGGTAGACATATGACATTTCATATAAAATATATGTGGAATTTTATAGGGAATTATAAAATAATACACCTATAGGGTGCTCCATTTAAAAAAATGCAAGTTTAGTCCAACACACTTTTTTAAGCCACCCTGTATAATGTAAAGAATTTTTAAAATATGCCGCTTTTAAATACATATCTGGTGCTGGTTTAGTATTTTTGATAAGTTCCTCAATAACGATTTAATCTTCCGTCCCCGCTTCCTTGGCGGACTCTGTATAGTATATGTTTAAAAAGTGGGTACCATTTTTTGTTCACCCTTCTTTAGAAGAGCAAAGTAGAAGTTGTTATTTGCATTATGTGTATTATATTAAATGCTGCTTAAGGGCAATCGATTACTTTGTGCATAAAAATGTATTAATCATTTTAATTTTATGTATTTCTACCTATATTATACCAGGTAATTTTAGTAGATTCTGAAATTTTTTTAGAACACCTTTTTTATATTTATACCAGAAGTTTGTTCATACTCATCATAACAATTATCATTACACATTATTACTAATGACTCACAATGATATAAAAATCAATTTAATGATCAATGAATTCTTAATGAACGCGAGCTATTTTTGTGAATGAAAATGAGTTTCAAATTAAAATATTGGAAGACAGGTATTCAATGGGATGTTTGTAAAAATATCTTATCCGAAATGTAGAGGTTTTTTTGCTATCATAATGGTACTTCTAGTATGGACAGGTTAAGATTGTTACCTAAGTATGTAGGTATACTCTTAAGAAGTGTGCCTTCTTCCCTGTTTTCATAACTTAAATATTTTTATACAGGGTGTCCCGTAACTTATGGGCCGTAGAGTAACTGGAGATACTGACATCAAACTAAGCCGATTATGTCATATAAGTTTTTTCGGATTTTTACTCGTTCTAGAGATACAGGGTGTTAAAAGTAAAAGTTTATTCTCGAATATAAGCCATATAATTTTAAAACGGTTTAATGAAGCAAGAAATAAGAATTTGTAGAAATTTTTAAGTTTCAAACTAGAGGGCGCTAGTTGCATACACTGGGCTTCATAAATCTATGATTTTTTTTCTTACCTGTGATATTAGGTGTTTTTCAATTATAGTTTCTTAAAAAGGGCATTTTCTGAGTCAAAAAAGTGTGCTTGATTAATCTTAATCCTTTAACGGTTTTCGAGATATTTCCCTTTAAACATCCCAAAGCATAAAAAACATAGTAAATAATTAAATTAACAAAAAAAAAACAAAAGTGACAATCCGAAAAAACTTATAGGTATGACATAATCGGCTTAGTTTGATATCTAGTATCTCCAGTTACTCTACGGCCCATAAGTTACGGGATACCCTGTATAGGTACCTTACTTACCTAAAAAGTGAATTTTTTTAGTCAAATTTTAAAGGCTAAAATTTCTATGAATTTTTTATACAAATTTTTGGTTTGAAGTTTCATAAAAATCAATAAATTTTTAAAGTTTTGTGGGAAGCAAAATTTGCCTAACCCTAACCAACCAGACGACCCTAACTACTATTACTGTTTGTAAACAACTTTAAAACGTTTGGACCGAAAATATACTGATTTATTTTCTTTAGGAACAATTTACTGCTATGAGAGATCTGTACATGAAAAATGGCCAAGGGTTCGTCCTGGTATATTCAATAACAGCCCAGTCAACCTTTAATGATCTTCAAGACCTGAGAGAGCAAATTCTTAGAGTCAAGGTAAGTAATTTTTGTTAATTTATCAATTTTATTCATTTAAGTAAAATGACTAACTGTACGCGAAATTCTTGTTTATGACTCATTTTTTAATTGTCTGAAATCATGCATGTGTTGTATAGTATTTTCAGAATCCATTGCTTTATTAGGTTTTATAATAATTCAGGGTTACTAATTTTGGTGTTAATCTTATCAACACTGGCTGGTTAATATCAGTGGTAGCCATAATTGCTTATAATTTTGATGGGTCAGAAATGTAAATTTCTGTGGTATTGATTATATTTATATATCAAAAGCCTATAAAGTCTAAAAGGTATGGGGAACAATTTACATACGGGTTATGGTTAATGATAAATAATAAAGATTATAGAATTTTATTTTCTATTCTATTCTATTTTATATATCTAACAAAATAGTTTCTTTTCATACTTTGCCGTTTGTCCATGTTGTTTTAAAAGTTAATATTTCGTGACCCTCCCCGGTCTGTGAATCACAGGAGATTCCAGACTATCACTACTAACATAAAAATTGAATAAGTTATATGACCGAAGTTGGTAATAGATTATCAGGTCCTCCGTAGCGCAATTGGCAGCGCGCTTGAGGCTTAATCGAGAGGTTCTGGGTTCGATTCCCGGCGGAGGCACAAAACTTTTTTAATTTTAATCTTGTCAGACGCCGGCAAACATTTTTCAATTTAAAAATTATTTACAGACACTAACATACCTACATTTGAAGCTTATTATGGTTGGCAAAAAATAACATCACAGTTTATTCAAGCAAACTTTTAAAAAATATTGCTTTGTTATTTATTGTAAAAGTGAATTAAAAAAAAAATATTAAATATTAATGGACCAATAGAGCTACCATTTTAGCACTTAAAAAATAATTATGTTCAAATTAATAATATTAATTTAATCCGAATGTAGCTATGCATAATAGGGCCACGGTTAACTCCGATGGACAATAATTATAAACACTCGGGCATTTTGGCGCGCCCTAGCGACCGTGTCCGTTAGCTCAAAGGCAGTGAAGACCCAACGCCCAACATGGCTTTGATATTCCCCGTTGCTATGGTTACGCGATATCAGTCACGCAAACAGCACGTAACAATTTGCATTATGATGAAAGGCAATTTAAAAATAGATCAGTCGTATGCACTATTGTTTTAGCATTGGTTAGCCTAACCGTAAGGTATTTATTTTGAGGCTTCGCGAAACTTACGGTTATAGAAATCGTTTCTACGTGATTTACGGTGTGATTAAAAAGTTGTTTTTATTTTTCAGTTAATTCAGTAGTGTACATACCTACTTGTATTTGTGTTTTAAAAATGAACCCAACTAAAGACATAGTTTGTAATTTGTTGGAAACTCCTTGGACAGATGATGATAAGAGAGACGTTTTGATACACGGGTTTTTAGTCAATGTTTGTTTAAGTACCCATACTATATCTAGCTCTTTACCATTTTTTAAGATTGCGAGCCACCACTGGATTTTTTTAAAAATTAGAATTACTTTTTGCCAACTTTATTGTCATTTTACGGTATTTTTTAATTAAATTATCCGAATTATCCATAATGTAATATAAAACATATTTTGTGTACAAATAAGGACTCTTGCGACTTTTCGAAAATATTCAAAACAATAGCAAATGAGGCATAATTTATATTTCACATAAAAAAATAGCATTAATTTCCTTAAAGCACATTTTTCCAAAACGAGCTTGTGTGCATATCTCTAAAATACCTTTACAATTTAACTTGTTACATAATGCATTCTGGCTATTAATACAAATATAAAATATTACCTTTACCTAACGTTAATTTGCAATGTTAAAATATTGAATAACTGGAATACTTTTACTTTAAAAAATAGCAAATTATAATGTAATAATTGTTTTTGGGTCTGTCTTAACAAGTGTTTTTTATTTACTTTACTGATTAAAACGGTAAAAACCATATCATTATAGATCAACTTTTAATTTATTTTAAAAGATTGGATAGTTCTTAGTGTAGTTAGTTATCGATTCTGGGGATTATTATTTATTAATTTGCAAACTTAGATTTTTTAAAATTATTAAAATATTCCGGAAATAAACGAACCACAGGAATCTCGCTATTTACGTCACTATTTTTTTTTTAATCACGTATATTTAACAAGACAAAGCTTTGTCAAAGTTATGCATGTGATAAGGATACATTTATTATTAATAATAAAACCAGTTTTTATTTCTGGTCGTTATCAAGTTTTGTTCTTGGATCACTAAACACTATTGCATATTGCCATAAGGAAAAATAAAATTGTTTATAATAAAAGAATGGTTCGGTGATTATGGTAGCCTGGTACTTCTATGAACATTTTTGAAATTATAATTTGTATTGTGAAGCAATTTAGATTATCGTTTAAGTAGGTCTCAAAGTATATCCCATTCATTGGCTTTACGGTACCTGAGTGACCTAAGTACGATTTTCATAATGTCACTTGTTTAGCATTATTTTGCACAAAATTCCAGTCTTTTTTTGGTTCACCCTGCATTCAATAAGTTTATGGCATTGCTAATTTGAAAGAATTATTGGAAAATGGCTTTCGGCTAATTTTTCGGAGTTTTTAGCATTTTCTAGATCTTGACGTCCTGATTAAGTGTCCATGGCCGTAATTCAATCCTATTACTAGTTTTAGAGTTATGGCCTTTTAAAGTAGGCAACTTCTTACTTTGAGATTTTAAGCATTGTCTGGAGTTTTCACTTGTTTCTTAAAAACTATCAACTTTTTTATTGGTGGAAAAGTAGGCCTTAAGTTTTCTTTCACTTATATAGAAATAAAATATGTACAGGATGTTGAATAATTTATAGGCTGATTAAATAAATACTAATATTACAAAATTATGAAAACCCAAAAAAAAAGGTTTTACTAATTTTTTGAATTTTGAAAACAACGGCTAGATTTCGTTTATATTTTAATATCTTGTAGCACCAAGCTGTGGATGAAAAAAAATGGGTATATGTTGACGTAGAATATATTGCCGAGTAATTTATTTTTCAAAAAAAAATTGAAAATTCGCCTGAAAACATAATAAACGACTTTTAATTGATTAATTTAATTATCATGCCCATCTGTAATAATTTTCTTTTACAATAATTATTCTCTAACACATTCTTATCTTACATATACAGGGTGATTCACGGTGGATGGTACGTTAGAAGTATTTGGTTGTTTATATAAACGGACATGCTTTATTTACCTAAAATATTTTTAATGATGCAGTGTTGCCACGTCTACCTAAAATAAGTAGCAACTTCGTTATTTTAAATGGAACACCCTGTATTTTATTAAATTTTTGAACCCTCTATTACTTTCTTAACAACTTTATTTAATGTTATTCTATACTTATCTCTTACCGTTTCTAAGATAATAATTAAATTGCATTTTTTTGACGAAAAACGTTAACTTAAAAAAATGTTGATATTTTTGAACTCTGAAATATTAGAGCCCCGAAAATTGGTGGATGGGTAAATATTACCAGGGGGCTTTTAACCCTATGCCGAAATCTTAGTTGCGATATACAGGGTGGCTTAAAAATACAGTTAATTTGGGGACTTCAATAGGTGACCAATAGTATATTTTTTTAAATATAACACCCTGTATATTATCACTGATTTAGAAAGCTACTTAAATTGGCTCTTTATTTTTGTATAACATATCTATAGCTAACTAGTCAAGTTTTTGACTTATAAGCCATTATTTGTAAAATTTGCTCAAAAATTTGATTTTTAGTAAGTATGCCATGACAAACTCTTGTTTGACATAAAAATTATGGCACTTTCTTTAAAAATTCAGTTAAAAATTACTGAAGAAAACTATTTAAACGCAGTACTTATGAATTTATTTATTTTATTTGGACAGTGTGATATAATTATCGCTAGAACATGTATAAAGTTTAATGAAATGTACCCAAATCTACCGCCAATGAACTTAAGGAAATTTATACTATTTCAGGATTGTAATAAAAAAAATTAAATCGATCATTTTAACAATTGTTCAAAACGCTGTCCGTTTACATCCAAACACTTTAAGATGCGGGTATTTACCGCATTAGTCGTGGAAGATCTAATCTCATTTGGATTTTGTTCTCTAAATGCTTGGGTAACTCGACGTAGCAATTCTTCTTTTGAATGTACTGGTGACTTGTACATTTTTTCCTTAAACATGCCCCACAAGTAAAAATCCAATGGATTCAGATCGGGTGATCTTGGAGGCCAATTCCAAGGCCCCAAACGTCTTATCCAACGATCATCAAAAAGTCTATCGAGTTCCACTGTAACTTCTCTTGTACAATGTGCAGGAGCTCCATCGAGTTGATACCAACAGCTTCGATAATCTTCAAGGGGCAGATTATTATCAACAAAGTTTTCGACAACTGTTCTTAAAATATTTAAGTAGCTTCTCGATGTTAATGACTCGTCGTATATAAAATAGTTTAATTGATTGTCCATTAACATGCAGAAAACATTAAAACTAAATTTTTCTTGAAATCCAGCTTCCTTGGTGACATGAGGGTTATCTCTTGACCAAAAATGACTATTTCTTCTATTGAAAACCCCTTCCCTTGAAAATTAGATTCATCGGTCCAAATTATTTTACTTAAAAAGTTTGTATCTTCTTGGGTGCGCACTAATAACATCTCACAAAATTCAACTCTCTGTTGTGGATCTTGAGGCTTCATGGCTTGAACTTTAGTAAATTTAAAATCATGCATGTTATGCTGTTCTAAAATCCTCTGGACTGATGAATATGTTAGACCTAAATCATATTCAGCACAACGTATTGACGACTGAGGAAATGCATGAAAATAAGCCAAAACATTAATCTGGTTGTCTTCGTCAGAAGTTACGGGTCGAGGCAAGTTTCTTGGGGCTTTTAAAGTTGAACCAAACTCAGTAAAATTTTTCTGGATCCGTAAGAATTTCCTTAAGTTCATTGGCGGTAGATTTGGGTACATTTCATTAAACTTTATACATGTTCTAGCGATAATTTGATCACACTGTCCAAATAAAATAAATAACTTCATAAGTACTGCGTTCGAATAGATTTCTTCCATGCTTTGTAATCATTCAGTTCAGTCGACAATATTTAATAAAATACCACAACAATAATGAGAGTGACATAATTTTTATGTCAAACAAGAGTTTGTCATGGCATACTTACTAAAAATCAAAAGGAAATTAAATTTTTGACCAAATTTTACAAATAATGGCTTATAAGTCAAAAACTTGACTAGTTAGCTATAGATATGTTATACAAAAATAAAGAGCCAATTTAAGTAGCTTTCTAAATCAGTGATAATATACAGGGTGTTACATTTAAAAAAATATACTTATGGTCACCTATTGAAGTCCCCAAATTAACTGTATTTTTAAACCACCCTGTATATCGCAACTAAGATTTCGGCATAGGGTTAAAAGCCCCCTGGTAATATTTACCCATCCACCAATTTTCGGGGCTCTAATATTTCAGAGTTCAAAAATATCAACATTTTTTTAAGTTAACGTTTTTCGTCAAAAAAATGCAATTTAATTATTATCTTAGAAACGGTAAGAGATAAGTATAGAATAACATTAAATAAAGTTGTTAAGAAAGTAATAGAGGGTTCAAAAATTTAATAAAATACAGGGTGTTCCATTTAAAATAACGAAGTTGCTACTAATTTTAGGTAGACGTGGCAACACTGCATCATTAAAAATATTTTAGATAAATAGAGCATGTCCGTTTATATAAACAACCAAATTTTCAAAACGATTCGTTAACTGGTTCTTGATATACTTCTAACGTACCATCCACCGTAAATCACCCTGTATAGGGTGAATCAGTTACAATGATTTACACAAGTGAAAACTTTTCAATGTAGGAAAATTAAAAAAAAATTTATTAAATGACAAAATATTATTGTTGAATTATAAAATATTTTTTTCGTAAAATACGTTGGCTCTTGAATATGATACGTTTAGATTATCTTAGATTCATACCATTATTGGTTTTTTTGTAATTTATATTTTTTATTTTCCTATAGGTATTTAAAAGTTTTCACTTGTGTAAATCGTCGTAACTGGTTCACCCTGTATATTAAGGATAAGAATATGCTAGAGAACAATTATTGTAAAAGAAAATTGTTACAGATTGGCATAATAATTAAATGAATCAATTAAAAGTCGTTTATTACATTTTCAGGTGAATTTTCTATTTTTATTTTTGAAAAATAAAATACCAATATATTCAACGTCAACCTATACCCATTTTTTTCATCCATAGCTTGGTACTACAAGATATTAAAATATGAACAAAATCTAGCAGTTTGTTTTCAAAATTCAAAAAATGAGTAAATTTTTTTTTGGATATTCATAATTTTAAGGCCTACGGTTCCACCAATAAAAAATATACAAAAGTTGATTATTTTTAAAAGACAAGTGAAAACTTCAGACAATGCATAACATTTCAAAGTAAGAAGTTGTCAACTTTAAAATGCCATAACTCAAAAACTAGTCATATGATTGGATAACAGCCATGGACACTTTTAATCAGGACGTCAAGATCTAGAAAATACTAAAAATTTATAAAAATTAGCCGAAAGTCATTTCCCATAGGCTTTGTACGGGGTCCTTTATAAATGTCATTGTAATTTGCCAAAATGTCTCTATTTGTTTTATGCATCACATAAGTAATAAAAATGATTTTAAATACCGATTAATTAATTGTTTTTAATGGACGAAAGTGAATATTCTAGTTTGGCTAATAAAAATAAATTTATTGAAGGCGTTACTCTTTATTTGTTTAACACAATTTACAACCTACCGACAACTGAATAATTATTTATAACAGCTTCTATTGTTAAAATCGTAAATTATAGATTAACGAAAGTAATGTTTTAACTGTGCCAAAATATAATGTAATCGTTCGTTCTAAATAAATATTTATATTTTTTTATAATTTTAAATTTATTTAAGCAAATCACATGCCGCAACAGAAAAAATATCAATTAAATATTATTTTTTGATTAAAGTTCTTAAAACATGTAAAAAAAATTATTAATGCGTGCAACCTTGAAAACAGCTGTGATCTAAATGGAGACATGCTTGTTACAAATAAAATCAACAATCTGTCGATATTGATGTAGTAATTAGAATTGCTACATGTACATGTTTAGAAAATACTTTTTAAATTGTGATCCTTAATTTTTACTACTTCGAGTTTCAGCAGCTGCTTGTTTGTGCGTGTGTTTGTCACACCCTTCTTATTGATTACAGGGTATTGTTGCCGAATATTTATCTTTTTATTTCATTTTTCTTTATCATATTCGTATATTCTTTGCTTTTAGTACAAATACGCACAATCAGATAATATGCAAATCTGTATGTAAAATATACCATGCGGCTCTGTGTCAATATTAAAACAACACGGAATAGACAAGATGGATTAACGATGCACCGAAAGAGATATGTGCTAGTGTAAATGCGCAAGAAAAAGATCCACCTATGTATGTATATGATGGCATTCGATGTAAGATGCTGCAAATATTTTACCTGTTGACCAGTTTTAACTGGTTGCAGGTTAAAAGACTCGCGCCTATTTCCAAACCTATTGCAGGAACACTGCGCATGTCAGGCGGATAGCGGGATATTATGTCTTCTTGTTTTAATGTTAAATCATGGACATTAACAAAATGAAGAACCAGTTCAGTTAACGATGAAAACAAAGTTATACATAAAGGGCATGTAATGGTCTTTAAAGGTGATCGTTTGAAGACTATGTTTTTTTTCATGTGAGCATTAATATTTGTTTTTGTACTACATTTCATCCCACAGTCTGTGCACACAAAAAATGACGGTTAGGTTTTCACTTTACAGGTGCTTGACAGCCGCCACAAAATATTTAATATTTTGTGACAGCCGCAGCCATAACAAAACTTACTGATTTATAACCTGCCCCTCCATTTTAATTATGCCCCACAAGGCCACAAATTAACAAACTGGCAAACTGTTCTTGTAAGAAAACTTAATACCTCGACTATGACTAAACACCGTGATGTAAAAAAATAATTAAATCCATTTCTACCTATATTTTAAAAATGCCGTCATCACGCTATCCGCCTGACATGCGCAGTGTGCCTGCAATAGGTTGGGAAATAGAGGTGATCACTGTGTGTATCTTCGTAGTGTGCTTACAGGGTGGAATTTGTAAGTGGAATAAATTCAGTATTAGAAAGCCTCTTTATTTTCGGAGAAAATACGAAAATACGGGTGCCTTTATTTTTAGTTTTGTACACTTTTTTAGCCCCCAGCTTTTTTTTCAAATGTAAAGGTATGTATTGCGACAGTTCGTTGGAAAGGGCATAAAAAAAGAATACGACCCCCTATTTACTTTTGCATTTTGGTAATGTAGAAAGCCAAAAAAAAAAATGAGAATGGCCATTTTAGCAACAATCCATACTACAATTTTGGTTTTGGTAGCGCAGGCTGGCTAAAAAAAAGAAAACATGTTATTGATAAGGTTGTTTGTTTAGTTAATGCCGCATTCCAGTGGTCAATTTTTGTTATTGGTTTTGTGAAGAAAAAAATGGGCAACATTTCCAACAATTTTTACAATAAAAAAAATTGCGGCTAGATTACCGAAATACAAAAGTAAATAGTGGGTCGTATTCCTTTTTTTATGCCCTTTTCAACGAGCTATCGCAATACATACCTTTACATTTGGGAAAAAAAAGTTGGGGGCGGTTTCTACCCCCAAAAGAGGGGTAAATTTCATGACGGAACGTGTACCAAACTAAAAATAAAGGCATCCGTATTTTCTCCGCAAATAAAGAGGCTTTCTAATACTGAATTTATTCCAGTTAAAAATTCCACCCTGTATAAGTATACAGCCAGTTATATACCGGGTCCGCCAACGAAGCGGGGACGGAAATTTAAATCATTATCGAGGAACTTATCAAAATTACTAAAGCAGCATGAGGTATGGACTTAAAAGCGGCATATTTTAAAAATATTTTACATTATACAGGGTGGCTCAAAAAAGTGTGGCGGACTAAACTTGCATTTTTTTAAATGGAACACCCTATATATGATATTATTTTCTAATTCCCTATACAATTCCACGTATATTTTGTATAAAATGTCATATGTCTAAATTCAATTGTTTTTGAGTAATTGACGTTTAAAATATGGCATTTTTGTACTTTGACATGCTGTAACATTGGAACGGTTCATCTTAGAGAAAAATGGTTTTCACCTCCCTATCTTAGTTTTTTATTCTCTATCCAAAGAAACAAACCTCCGATTTACTATGTTAAACCGTTAAAACCGTTTTTTTGGTTTAACATGGTAAATCGGAGGTTGGTTTCTTTGGATAGAGAATAAAAAACTAAGAAAGGGAGGTGAAAACCATTTTTCTCTAAGATAAACCGTTCCAATGTTACAGCCTGTCAAAGTCAAAAAATGCCATATTTTAAACGTCAATTACTCAAAAACAATTGAATTTAGACATATGACATTTTATACAAAATATACGTGAAATTGTATAGGGAATTAGAAAATAATATAATATATAGGGTGTTCCATTTAAAAAAATGCAAGTTTAGTCCGCCACACTTTTTTGAGCCACCCTGTATAATGTAAAATATTTTTAAAATATGCCGCTTTTAAGTCGATACCTTATGCTGGTTTAGTATTTTTGATAAGCTCCTCGATAATGATTTAATCTTCCATCCCCGCCACGTTGGCGGACCCGGTATAATATATATCCATTAATTCGGTTAATGTTACTTAAATATATATTTTGTGAATTAATGAAACAAATGATTAACTTATTTTTTAGCAGAACAAATAAAATTTATTTTACCACGCTAAAAAAAATCTATTTTCATTATAATATAAATTAGATGATTGCAAATAAGTAGGCTTTACAACACCCATCTGGTCATCCAAAAAAAGAAAACAAATTATTCTTGTTTATTCATTATTTGAAAAAGAATGTGGGTATTTAAGCAGACGCAGTTATGTAACAAATAAATTGTATTGTTTTTATGACAAAAGGTTTATTCGTTTGTCAGTCCTAAAAACAATAAGCTTTACCCACGACGACGTACCTAAAAAATATTGTGGGCTCTTTGCTATACAGGTGGTTTGTGCAGTAAAAAAAGTTCCATCTATAGTCTAATATACGAGTGACATTAGGAAGACGCTTAATGAGAGTTTGGTTTAATTGAAACTTTTTAACTCCATACGTATTATATCCTATTTTTAACTAATAATAGGTTTCCTAATACAAAAATATACAATTTCACAGGTCACAATTGAACAAATCTAAAATTACATATGTATGTATAGCGGTTCAGTAGGTTCTATGATATAGTATGTAGCAATATCAGTATGATAATATGTTGTATGCGTTTCTATTCTAATCTACCAGGAAAAACTAATATATCCGGGCTTGAATTGATTAAATGCTTTATCAATTCAACTGCCTTGTTTATTTTGTTTCAAAAGGAGGTGGCAAATTTTTTGTACAGGGTTGCCCCGGAAAGTTTACAGATAATTTTGTTTAGTCAAAAATAAAAGTTTTCTATATAATAAGATGGTTTCTGAACACGCTGTATATATCGGGTGGTGCATCGTGGTTAAGAAATCCCATGCAAGTCTTAGACTGTCCAAATGTTGACTTTAGAGCGGGGTTGTAGGGAGACTTTTTTAGGGTCTCTGTGCGGAGTTTGAACAATTTTGGACAACCCGATCTTAACTTATTTGAATAGGAATGCGGTTGATTTTTTATTGGAATTCAACAGATGATGCTGCGGATACCAGCATTGATTGATTGGACTTGCCAACCTGTGATTTGTCATTGTCAAATGTAATTCGAAAGTATTATATTTTTTGCTAGTAATAATTTTTTACCTAGGTACAGGACCGTATAGCTGGACGTTATTCATGGGGGGGGGGGGTGCCAAGCCCAATTCGAAAATTTTCGGGTCCACGCCCAAAGTTTGTTTAAAATTCACCTAACTACTATCAAATTTCGAAAATAAAATTATTACCTCTCCCACTCTGCATGGTTGGATTAAATTTGTTTTGGTAAATGTTATTTTTTACTTTTTTTTTGATATTCCTAGCTGGTTCTTTATTAAAAAAAAACATTTTTTTTATTTGTGAAAATATGAATATTGATAACAAACCAAAATTTTAACATAAGACATATGTATTACCGTAACCAGCGTTTTTCGGGCTCGGTTTTTCATGATTAAAAATAAAGTAAATATCGCTCACCACGCCAAAATTGATGATTTTTTCAAAAATCATGTTTTTATTTTAGGAGTATAGATCTAACAGCAGTTTTTGGTGCAAATGCTTATAGGTTTTGAAATACTCCTTGTTGTGCCATTTTGTATATTCATAATAAAGCATTCTCGTTTCTTCGCGCACTATTTTTTTATTATAAATTATCACACTTCTTTCATAAAAAATGTTTCAATTAATTATTTTTTGGTTTGTTGTGCAAATATTTGATTGCATTGGGTTATATTTTTGTTGATTGAAAATAGCGCTAAAAAAGGCAGAACGGAAGAGACAAGTATATATTGGAAAAATGGTATAAAATATAATTCTTTTTACTAGGTTTCCTTCAAAATTGCATCAAAAATCAATAACTAAAACGATATGCGTCTGAAAACCCTAATCTCTATATAAAATAGGACTTTTAGACGGAAAAGTTTAAAAACTAAACGTTTCCTACAAAATCTTTGTAATATAGGCTAAAAATATATTATTTAAAGATTTAAATTAGGTGTCCAAGCGTTCAAAAATTAGGTTGCAATTAGATTTTTAGAGACGAGCTCCGGAGCTCGGGGGGAGCTGCAGCCCGGTAGCCCCCCCCCCCCCCCCAAAAAAAATACGCCACTGGGTCGGACACAGAACAGGACTGACTAAATGCACTTGTCGGAAATGGAAGTTGTCCAACGGACGGACAAATAAAATTGTTAGTAAATCTTAAGGTGATGAATGAGTTAAAGCGAACGTGGAAGGACATGCACACCTTGATTCATTTAGGTAATATTGTTTTTAGTATCTAATATATTTTAGTAATATTTTTTTTAGAAAAGAATCTTTTCTATCTTCTCTAGTAAGGCTAGGGAGACGATTTTTTTTTGAGTTGGGTAGTTCAGTCAAGTAATATATCATGGGGGGTTTGAACCCCTAAACCCCCCCCCCCCCCCCTTACCTACGGCCCTGCCTAGGTAATAATTATAAGTAATACAATAGAAGAAAAAGTCACTATGATAATATGGTACTATGCGGGAAAAGCTTAAGTATTGTATCTGATATGTTTTCCGTTTATTCCCCTGATAGATCCATTCCTACCAAGTCGGCAATACAAAAAGTTATTACTAAGTTTGAGACGAAAGACACTGTAATAAACAACTGCAAATGCACAGTACAGAATCCTGAGGGAGCTAACGAAAACAATGATAGAGATCTTAATATTTTTCTTCACATCAAAGAATATAAAAATATCAGCACTAGAGCTTTTGAGGAAATGGTAGAAAAACATTAAACCACAGTACTGCGAACTTTGAAAAGCATAAATACCATTTATATGTATCGAAACAATGAAGATGAAGAGTGAAGATAACTTTTTTGTTTTAAAATGATGGAGTGAGCTAATAACAACAGATATTTTTTACAAAATATTTTCTTCTAAGACGTATGCACGTTTACATTAAATAATGAGCCGAATATACAAAATTATCGGTACTGGAGCCTACAAAATGAACATCGTCTTGCATGCACTCGAACCCAATACCCGTAGAGAGTGAATGTGCAGGCATTTTTGACATCACATCATTGAACAGTTTTTTATTGTCGGAAATCTTACGGGTCCAACATATTAAGATATTCTTCAAAATCAAATTGGACCCGCCCTGGAGGAAGTCGCTGATGAAAATCAGTAGATTTGGTTCCAAATGGATGGTTGCCCGGCCCACAATTCGCTTGTGGTACGCGAATATCTAAATAATGCCTTTAATGGACACGTTGTCGGTCCAAACTCAATAATTAATTGGTCCTCTGGGGGCATTTAAAAAAAATTCTTTAGAAAAGTGTTAGATTTGAAAATTTAGAGCAGTTAAAAAATTCAATTTTAATGCAATCTGAAAGAATTACCCAGTACCACCTCGCTAATATTCCTGGTTAATTTTACAATCGTTTAGGATTGTTTAGCAGCAAATGGCGGTTTATTTGAACATTTAATTAAGAATTAACAATATTCCAAACGATTGTACAGTTATCTTAAAATACAATTATTAGTTTTTTTCTCCTTTTATTAATTCTTGATGATCTTAATAATTTTTTTGAAAATAAAAGTTAAATCTACTGTAAAATGTATTTGATTTTTAAAAAGCCTACCGTTTGCAAATTACATTATTTGACAAGGACAAATCACAGGTTGACAAGTATAATCAATGCTGGTGTCCGCAGTATCACCTGTGGAATTCCAATGAAAAATCAACCGTAATCCTATTTAAATAAGTTAAGATCAGGTCGTACAAAATTGTTCAAACTCCGCATGTGTACTCACCACACAGAAACCCTAAAAAAGTCTCCCTACAACCCCACTCTAAAGTCAACAGGGAGGCAAATATTTGGACAGTCTAAAACTTGCATGGGATTTTTTATGTTTCCAATCACGATCCACCACCCGGTACATGTAAGTAACAGCAAACATGTTGTGCCAAATATACGATGTAGAAAATCGAATATGTTAATCAGTACCAGCTAGTTTTATTATAATAAATTATATTTTATAACTTTAAATAGTTACAAACAATATTTTAATTTTTTAAAACTAAAAATTAGTTACTAATATCCTTGTTTATCATTTTTATATGTTATGGTGGGATTACAGCTAGGATTAAGATTAAAAGTAAGAGTGGCCCTAAACCCGAGTGTTAATTAAAAAAATAACAGGGCGTATTTAATTTATTTTTAAATTGCTATTCATTTTACTCGACTATACTACAATATTCCGCGATAACATACCACTTCTGTTAATTAGAAAATGCACACGATATCCTAAATTAATTATTTTTCATAAGGGCGTTTCTATCAGGATTTTTTATTATATTTTCCCGGTATAACAATATAGGTATAGATGATTCACCATATTTGGGTAGGACTCTTCAATTTAGTTGATATGTACACTCGGAAAAAAATTAAATAGGTATTGGGGACATACATCCTTAATCTAAACTGCATTGTTGGCGATTCTCTATGCCGGTTTAAGGTAACCGGCAGCCTACCTAGCGTAAGATAAAAAAGAACACGTTCTTAAAGTGTACCTTGGAATCCCTCCATGGATTCTCGGTCTAAAATCATGCCTGTACATATATTTTATCATGGTTTCTGTTTAAATGGTGGAGACAATGACGTTTCTTGAACGGCAGTAGAGTTTTGGATTTGCATTGTCTTTGTTTGTTTTGTATTCACCTGAATACGATTGGAGATGCTTACCAGTTGAAACGTAGTGATTTAAAACAAATCAAGACAATGCAAGTCCAAAACTCGACCGCGGTAGTCGCTCAGAGGTGAGGGTAAATGTATTGAAACAGCAGTGTTTGAATTCATACAGAGCGTTATTGATGGCTTGGAAGATGGGAAGTGTACGTCAGGAGCTTTCCTAGACCTCTCCAAGGCATATGATTGTATAGAGCACAAGATCTTGTTAGAAAAACTCAAAGCTTACGGTGTTAGAGGTCATGCGTTACAATGGTTTGAATCTTATCTCACAAATAGAAGTCAGCGAGTTGAGTTAACTTATAATGGCACTAAATACTACTCGGAACTTAGTTGCATTCATGTGGGAATTCCGCAAGAGAGTGTCATAGGCCCCCTTCTGTTTATTATTTTCATTAATGACATATCCCATACAATGAATTCTGATCTCTGTACCGTAATAAACTATGCCGATGACACCAATCTAGTTCTCAAAGCTGGGTGTATCTCTGAGCTTACCAAAAAATCTAGTAATGTCTTGACCCAAATGGAGACATGGTTTGGGCAAAACGGACTGGTTTTAAATAAGGCCAAATCTAATTTTATAGTTTTTGACTCAAAAATCAAATCTCAATATGTGAATGAACCACAGATCGTTAATTTTGACATTAAATTAGAGGAATCCACGAAATTCCTGGGTATAGTTATAGATGAAACCCTTAATTGGGGTAGGGAGATCGAATATGTGAGCGGCAGGTTGTCTTCCGCTACATACGCCCTGCGTGTGACGGGGAGATACCTTTTTTTTTTTTTTTTTTTTATGATAAAACACCTGCACTGTAGGAAAAATCCTTTAAGGCGCTCTGGGAGCGGTGCGAGTGCGAAAAAAGCGATTAACGTTGGTCTTGAAACGTTGAAGATTGTAGTAATTGGGAAACACGACCTCAGGAAGATCATTCCACAAAGATGACGTTCTCCAGATGAAAGAATTCTTGAACAATGAAGTTCGAGGAGTACTAAGCTGAACAACATATGGATGAGCGGCAGTGGTTCGCCGTGTATTTCTGTTTTGCATTGCTCTAGGTGGAATCAAGTGGGCAATGTCAGTCGAACACCTGACATGGAAATATCTGTAAAAGAGAGCCAAATCACCAACCTGTCTTCGATGCTCCAGGCTATCGAGAGTCTTGGTCAGCTCGGGGTCGCCGATCAGACGAACGGCTCTCCTTTGAATGGAATCCAGTAGCCGAAGGGTGTGCTTGGGTGCAGAGCTCCAGACATGAGAGCAATATTCTAATGATGGTCGAATCTGGGCTTTGTAGAGTGTCAAAAGTTGATGAGGTGTGTACAACCTTTTGGTGCGGAAAAGTACACCAAGTTTCTGTGCAGCTGCCCTGGCAATTGCGGCAACGTGATCATGCCAAGACATATTACCTCCCAGATTGACCCCCAGCAAATTAATAGACGGTGCCAGGGGAATTGCGTGTCCTGCCATGACTATATCCGGTTCTGCAATGTTAACATTTTTGGAGAAGACTGCTGCCTGTGTTTTCTTAGCATTAAATTCGACTTGGTTACTGTCACCCCAAGCCAAAATTTCGTCCAGGTCTTTGTTGAGGCGCAATACTTCATGCTGCCTGCGAAGATGTGCGTCGGCAGCGGATGTTTGGGGAGTCAAGGTAAAAGATGAGACAAGTGTGCTGTCATCAGCAAAGCTATAAATTGGATTTTGGGTTTTCACTAGAAGGTCGTTAATATACAGTAAAAAGAGGGTAGGCGACAATATGGACCCTTGAGGAACACCGGCATTGATGGTGAAGGTGTCTGAGAGAACCCCGTCAATCGCCACTTGCAGAGAACGGTTCTTAAGGAAGCTGGTTAACCATAAACAAAATCCATTAGGTATACCGTAGGATCGCAATTTACTTAGAAGCCCATCGTGCCAAACACGATCAAAAGCCCTAGATATGTCCAGTGCAACAGCCCGGGATTCTCCATAATGTTCGATGGTGTTGCTCCAAAGATGGGTGACATATGCCAGAAGGTCACCTGTTGATCTGGACTTTCGAAAACCGTATTGATGGTCGCTGATAATGTTAAGCCCTTCCAGATACTTTAGGAGTTGTTGGTTAATAGCTTTCTCCATTACTTTTGAAATTACTGAAAGCAATGCGACGGGTCGGTAGTTGCTTGGCAGGGTCTTTTTACCTTTCTTTGGAATGGGCTGGACACGCGCCGACTTCCAGCAGGATGGAAATATTCCTTTTTTGTAGGATAAGTTGAAAAGTCTACAAAATACTGGTGTAAGTTCATCGGCGCATGTCTTGAGAACAATGATAGGAATTTCGTCTGGACCAGAAGCTTTATTGACGTCGAGTCCTTTAAGAATCCGTTTAACAAGACGCTGACGGAACACGATTTCAGACATTTGCGATTGAACTGAGGGAATGTTGGGTGGTGATTTTCCCTGGAAGTCTACAGTGGAATGTGAGGAAAACAATTCAGCAAGTAGGTTTGCTTTATCCCCGGCTGTGGTTGCTATTGTGCCGTCTGAACGTGTTAGAGGTGGAATAGTTGACTTTGTGCCCCACATGCACTCAGGTCGGTCTATTATGCATACTTTTATTCAATTCTAAGATTCGGAATTATATTCTGGGGTTCTGGTGTGGGTGCTGAAAGACCATTTATCATCCAGAAACGAGCAGTGAGAATCCTAATGGACATGCAGGACACGATTTAAACAACTAAATATACTTACCGCAAGTGCTGTTTACATTTATGAAATGTTGTTGTTCTTCTATAAACATAAAGAATATTATGAACCTTTTCGCAAGGCACATAATCGATATGATACAAAAACATCCAACTATAATATACCATGTCATAGACTGTCTCTCTTCAAGAGATCTCCGCTTTACAACGGAATAATTTTTTACAATAACATTCCAGACAACATTAAGCCTCTTTTGCACCAAAATTTTGTAAGTTATAAGAAAGCAATCTTTAAATATCTAGTTAACTTGGAACCATACAGTGTTGCGGAATTTCTGAGCCCATGAAGGGTCAGGCTCCGCTACGAGTGA
Organism: Polydrusus cervinus; assembly: GCA_935413205.1. Classification (NCBI taxonomy): domain Eukaryota; kingdom Metazoa; phylum Arthropoda; class Insecta; order Coleoptera; family Curculionidae; genus Polydrusus; species Polydrusus cervinus. The sequence goes on along the minus strand of OW284520.1, from coordinate 22,326,879 downwards.
TCGATGCACACATGTACGGGGAACTGCGATAGTTTTAATATGTTGATTTTAATATGTTACTGTAATAATGCGTCCCCTCACTTTTAAATGTATTAAGTGGTATGTATTTTTGTATTATGTCATTTTTATATTTTTTATTATGTCATTTGATAAGTTTTCAACAAACACTTTTCTTCAACTTTTCTTTTAGTTTGATTTATTTGTATACTCTACTTATTTGTAAGGTATATCTGACGCATAACCATTATATTTATATTTATTCTGGTAATATAGAAATTTTTGAATTTGAATTTGAGTTATCGGCATTCAACCGTGGCGACCCTGGTTCGATTCTCGGAGTGGGTATACGTACAATAAAAAAAGTATGTCCGAAATTCAGTGGATTTAAGAATGCAGTATGTTACTAGTGATTCCTAATAACGGAACCGTGAAGGACGTCATGGGGGGGGGGGGGGGGGGATAAGGCTGACATTACCCAGACGATAGGGGATACAAAGGGCCTTATATAGGCCTAAGTATACTGACTTTTCCGCCAACCCCAGCAAAAAAGAAAGTCCAAAACTCTACTGCCGTTTAGGATTAAGGTAAAAGTTTTCTTGGGTTAATTCTTGAACAATTGGTGCAGTGTCGTTCTAGATGTAATCCTCTTGATATACCACTTCAACTGATGAAATTAGGACTCGAAGAAGAATCTCTCGATAAGCAGGAGCCGTCAGTTTTCCCTGGACATTTTGCAAAACTCCTGGGCCCCTAACACTTATCCAGAACCAAATATTAATCGAATAATGTCCACTTTGATTAGTTTTATGTGTATATCTCTTGTTATTACCTCATGTTTCTGGGTCTTTAAATGTTTTTTCGTTAAAAAATATTACTCTTTTCCATACACTATTCTGGTTGAGATATTCGCTACAAAATTTTACTCTTCTCTGTTTGGGTTTAACAGTTAAAAAAAAATTTCTATGGGCATATTGTTTATATCTGACGGTGCCAGTTGAGGTCTTGCCCTTCCGGAGGATTCGGGATGTCTTAAAGGACTTTCTCTTAGAAAGTCGACAAGCTCGACGGTATCTTTATCCTCCGTTAAGTTTTTCTCCTGCCGGAACCTGGTTTTCTCTTAATTTTCCCGTATTCTTCAATTGTTTTCTTGTATGTAATTATAGATTTTTGTTTTACAGTTAATGCCTTCATCATCGTTTTTTTATATTGCAAATCTAGCATTTTGATTAATTTTTATAAAATATATATAAACTGGATACGTTTATTTTCGAAGTTATATAATCCAACAGGTGGAATCTTATACAAAATAAAACTTATTTGTATTTCAGATTGTTTATTTTCTTTATAAAGCATGAAAACAATATGAGATGAGAATCTAAATTACAAATTTGATTTTTATTTATTTTTAAGATTTCATTTTCGTTTGGTCCTTCTGGGCAGGGAGGGAAAATTTCTCGAGAAATACAAATCAATACATTTTATTCCATTACAAGAATTTAGTATACCGGGTGTCCCATTATGGATGGCCACCTGCCGTATCTCGGAAACTACTGGGCATAGAAACTCGGGGAAAAAAATGATAACTAAAGTGGCCATGAAAAAATCCTGGAAATAATTTTTAAGTTCCGCATTTTGCCGCAAGAGGGCGTAATTGAGAAGTAAATTTTAAAATTTTACATATCTCCGAAAATTCCACATTAAGGTATATCTTTGGTAACACCATTAAAAAGCTTGGACAATTATGCATCATTTTGGTCTTATGCTCATTGGCGTACCGACTTTAATAGGAGGGGGGAAGCTGTTGAAAGTGTAATCATTTAAATCGCTGTAACTTTTTTTTCGCACTCGCACCGCTCCCAGAGCGCCTTAAAGGATTTTTCCTACAGTGCAGGTGTTTTATCATAAAAAAAAAAAAAAAAAAACTTATAAACGACTTATCCGATTTTAGCAAACTAAAGACTGCTTGGAAGAGAAATGTATGCACTTTCACCAGTCGTATTTATTTGTCCATAATAGTTCTAAAAAAATGCTAGAGGGCCCAATTTGTAATAATAACACATTTTTTGATTTTACTTCGACAAAATAAACCATAAGGTATAATTATGACACCATAATCGAAAAGTAGATGAAATTTGCTAGAAAAAATATTAAAACCGCAGCTCGATATCTCTGTTTCAGCGTTATCGCCAATAGAATAATTTTTAAAACTTTAAATGAAGAAGCGGTTATATAGTTTTTAGAAAAAAAGTGGAACGCCACTGATATTTTTCCATGTGGATATTATTTCTGATTAGCCTGGTCAATTCTGCATAAAAATGGTCTCTTGCGTTTTTCTCCTCAGGCACACCGTTCTTAATTAAAATAATTAAATTAAATTAAACGGCAGAAGCTTGCCTATTAAGTGAAGGTGGTCTCAGTTCCAACAATTTTTTTAAAATTAAATATTGTATTATCAGTGTTAATAATAAATAGTAGAGCTAATTTAATTTAATTATTTTAATTAAGGACTGTGTGCCTGAGGAGAACAACGCAAGAGACCATTTTTATGCAGAATTGACCAGGCTAATCCGAAATAATATCCACATGGAAGAATATCAGTGGAGTCCCACTTTTTTTCTAAAAAACCGCTTCTTCATTTAAAGATTTAAAAATTATTCTATTGGCGATAACGCTGAAACGAACGGAGACATCGAGCTGGGGTTTTAATATTTTTTCTAGCAAATTTCATCTCCTTTTCAATTATGGTATCATAATTATACCGTATGATTAATTTTTTCGGAGTAAAATCAAAAAATGTGTTATTATTACAAATTTAGCATTTTTTAGAACTATTATAGACAACTAAATACGATTGGTGAAAGTGCATACATTTCTCTTCCAAACAGTTTTTAGTTTGCTAAAATCGGATAAGTCGTTTATAAGTTACCCCTCTTACTAAAGTCCAAGCTTTTTAATGGTGTTACCAAAGATATACCTTAATGTGGAATTTTCGGATATGTAAAATTTTAAAATTTCACTTTTCAATTACGCCCTCTTGCGGCAAAATGCGGAACTTAAAAATTATTTCGAGGATTTTCTCATGGCCACTTTACTTATCATTTTTTTTTCCCCGAGTTTCTATGCCCAGTAGTTTCCGAGATACCGCCGGTGGCCATCCATAATGGGACACCCGGTATGTACCTATATGAATATAAAAATTCAAAAAAATGTTGTCTGCGCATTTTAAAAACCTACTTTTGGAATCCTGGTTTCTCCTCAATATTTTAGGTATAGGACCGTTCCTTTTACTGGGCGTCTTGCTTGACAGTGCCTTGTATATCCAGGAATCACAGGACAACCTAGTGAATAATACACGTGCTAGCATAATATTTTACTTTGCTGATATAGGCATTTTAATATCATTTCTCCACATGTTTACTTAAAGAGGAATCGAATAAATTTGAAAGAAATTAGAACAGGAAGACATTATTTATTATCTGGTTGTAGAAAAATGTATAATCTGATTTCGATTGTTCCGCAAATTCTTTGGATATGCTTCACTACCTGTTGTTCAGGTCATTAAAAATTCTGTAAAATTTCAATGGTCTTATTTGATAAAACCATCAAGAGATTATCAAAATCAATTTACTCAGTACTTAATATGGAATTAACAAAATCATTTATAGATGAGTAGGTTGAAAAGTATTAATTAGTATTTGTGTTATTATCTTGAATTGTACAGAGTGATTCCTAAATTTTCCATAACTCAAAATGTTTTAAAAAATTGTAATTTTCCTTTCTTATTTCTTTTAGGATACAGATGATGTTCCGATGGTTTTAGTGGGTAATAAATGTGATTTGGAGGATGAACGAGTGGTAGGCAAGGAGCAAGGGAGCAGCCTGTCACGCCAGTTCAACTGTGCCTTTATGGAAACCTCTGCCAAAGCTAAAATAAATGTTGTTGATGTAAGTATCAAGTATTAGTCCATTTTTTCAGAAAGGTGTAGAGTAATAAAAGCTCATTAGGTATGCAAAGGGACTACAAAGTGACCCAACGAATATATAAGCCACTTTCATAATTTGGCATTGATTTCATTGCAAAATTCTTTATTTTCATCAAGTCCAGGTAGTACCACCCGGGTTTGGGTAAATTTTTGCGTGTTGCATATTGTTATCCATTCACAAACACTGAAAATGATGTGACAAAGGCGTGCATTATGTACATAGTATTAGGTACACTTATTTCTTATTAAATACTATAAAAAAAATACAAAATATATTATACAGAAACTAAATTATAAAAAATCATAATCTTCGTTATCTAAGGAACTGTCATCTCCTCTTGACGTTATAATTAAAGGGTCGATGGTCCGATCGAACAGGTGGTCAAGATCCCACATTTTGTCCTCTTCCTTAATAACATGATGGACTGCTTATCGCCAGTTCTTTAGTGTCACTTTCTTAATGGCTTGATCAAAAAGTAGCTTAACGTCTTTCATTTTGAATGTCGTGTTATGTTTTGCTACAAATCCTTTCACTTGTGCCCCAAGTTCTATAGGATTCAGTTCGCATTGATATGGCGGTGTGCGCAGCACAGTTACACTATATCTTTCACGGCATATTTCATAAAACGATGTTTGTGTAAATTTGCTATAGCTAATAGATCCTTCTTTATTTTCTTTTTTTTTTCTTTGGTTATGCGCCTATGGCCGACACCGAAACTGAGCCGAACCGGACGGAATTTCCCATTTTATTACTCTACACCTTTCTGAAATAGACTATATGTCGTTTTTGCCACCCGTTGGATATGTTTAAGAAAGCTTACAGAGGCACATAATTTTTTTTATTAGGTGAAACATCTTAAAAGTTTAGTTTAATTACAGAGAACTAGTTTTTTAATATTTTGATGTCTTAAGAATGTCATGAGGCTCCCCCAGTCATTGGGAATCAATAGTTCACGTCAGCAGGATCTCCACGGTTCATCAAGTGACGAACATGACCGATTTTGTTCTCACCTTTGAAATGTTTTTATTTCGGGCTTAAATGGCTTAATTTTTTACACGCTTCAAACTACCGTGTCATTTTATCAAAATATATAGTATAATTTTCAAAAAAAAAACTTAAATAAATATACGTAATATACAAGAAGCTTACTCTAAATACTGCACACTGAATACAATTTACACGTCTGACAGTTTATCGTTATAAATTGATTAATGAACTGAAGGCCGCTAGAAAGGGTAGGTATAACCATGAGATCGCAAATATAACGGATGCGACGTTGTCGCGTTAACAAACTTGGAAAATAATAGTTTTTTTGTCATGAAGATGACAGTATTACTTTAAAAATATTGACATATTATTAAAAAAATATTAAAAGTAAAATAAGGTTTTGCATAAATATTTATTATATGTACCATTACGATAAAAAAAGTAGTACAACAAAATATAATTTAATCTACTGGTATATTATAAAATATTTTCTTTCAAACTGATAACTCAGTGTCACCAGAATTTTTGTGTCAGTGTCATAATTTTTAAAAAATGCCTTTAACTTCAGAGCAAAAATCGATCATATTTACGCGATTAAAGGATGGGGTTCCCATAAGGGACATTGCAGGCACATTAGGGATAAACAAAAAAACAGTGTTGTTGGCTAAATCCAATATTCGAGAACATGGAAGTATTGTGAGAAACCCAGGTTTTGGTCGCCCAAAAGTTTCCACCGATGACGAAGATACAACTTTAATTAATTTATTTAAGGGACAACCCATTCGGGACCGCTATTAAGGCTAAAGAAGAAACCTATTTTCCTGGATCTTCAATTACAGCTCCAAGAAGAATTCGGGAGTCTGAACTCAAAAAAGGTGTTCTGCAAACAAAATATATTTAACAGAACTAAATAGGCAAAGACGAATACAATTTGCTCACGAATACCAAAACCAACTGTGGGATTAGTTTTTTCAGATGAGAAAACGTTCCAGTCCTGTAATAATGGAAAAGTATATAGACCCATAAACACAAGGTATGATGAAAGATATACGCACAAGACAAATTAAAGTGGACGTTTTTCCGTAAATGTGTGGGGTTGGATTAGTGCTAGAGGCCCAGGAGTTTGGCAATTTGTGCAAGGGCGGCTAACTGCAGGAACATATTGCAAAATATTAAATAATGTTATGGTGCCATCGGCATCGGTTGAAGCCTTATTCGGTGATCAAAAATATATTTTCCAACAAGATAATGCTCCTATTCATACTGCCCGCATGGTAAAAGATTACTTTCGACAAAATACCATCCAAGTTTTACCATGGCCTTCGAAGAGCCCGGACCTCAATCCCCCAGAAAATGTCTGGGGAGAAATGACCAAGTTCATGTATAAACATGACTTTCCTCCAAGAAATGAAGAAGAACTGCGCCAGGGGATAAACGCAGCATGGGATAATATAACCCAAGAGTATACAAGAAGCTTAGTCTTAAGTATGCCGCATCGCTTACAAAAAGTAATTGAACACAACGGCACAATGACTAAATATAAAACAGCTGCTTTTAAGAATATACTATTTTAGGTTGTTGCATTTAAAAGTTTATTATTTATTTTTGGTTAAAATTTTGTATTTTTACTGTTTTTCCACTTTTGGCTTTTGTTGTTTTTGGATTTTTTTATATTCAATATATAAATCGATAGTTGTTATACATACTCTATTATTTTATTTAAAAACTTGAAAAATTATCCATTTTTAAAAGGTAGGTAAATTTTTTAAAGCACCTTTATTACAATACTTTTATTTCGCCACGTATATAGTAGATTACCAAATTCATGGTAACGCCTAAAAAGTTAGGTGGCATAATTATATTGTTTGCATAGTGACGGCGATATCCACTTCTCGATATCCTTATAGACCAAGAGTTCTATCTGGGACTACTTATTCTTGTACTACTTTTTTTTGATCGCAATGGTACCTACAGGTTAATATTTAAAAAAAATGTTTGCGCTCTCGTTTAGCTGCTGCTTATATACATATTTAATGCAGGTCAGCAACATAGTGTGTTACGATATAAAGTAACTAAGTCGCTTCTATTACATTTATGATCTGATGGTTGCCCAACCTTTCTAGCGACGTTCAGTTCATTAATCAATTTGCGACGATCAGCTTTCAGACGTGTAGAATGTTTTCAGCGTGCATTATTTGAAGTGAGTTTTTTATATATTGTAACTTTTGAGGGGATTGCTCACCCCTTTTAACGTTGGGAGACTTACTTGTATTGCAAATGTACCCTTAAACATAGCTTTTTTGTCTATGGTAATTACTCAGAGGTTATTCTAAGCCAAACTAATTATTTTGAAGCTAATACTAAAAGTCAGTTTTATTTCGATTTATGTGATCCCTGTACGTTTCTTCAATTCTAAAATATATGCTTTGTAAAATATGCTAATTTGTAAAGCTGTTTAAGTTTATTTTTAACATGTAATAAAATACATAGAATGATTTGTCAGGTTCTTAAAGCAATAATTTCAAAACGTTCAGACATAATTAAAATTTACAATTTAATTTCTTTTCAGATATTTTATGATCTAGTTCGACAAATAAATAAAAAATCACCGGAGAAGAAAATAAAGCAGAAAAAGAAATCGCTCTGTGCGCTTCTGTAAAATAACTTCACTTGGAACCAAAAAGTACATTATAAAAAATTTCAAGACTTTAAAGGTGTAAAAGTGTTAAATCGCGAGGCAAGTGCGGACTTGCATTGAACACAAATAAATTTAGGATTTTAAAGATAAACATAGCCCTATATAAATGTTCTTTTAAAATTTGTCCGTCATTTTTCAAATCAAGGTTGCTGATTAGAGGCAGTTTTAGTGATAGGGTATTTAAATACTGCCAATTTGTGGTGTCAAATAGAAATAGATCTTCTAAGGACTCGCAGCCTGGTGCCTTTGGTACCTTGCTAAAGCAGAGTTTCTTTGCCTACAAAGCGCAGATTCTTTAGCTATGATGCCATGCTAAAGTCTGTTTTAAATATAAAATATTAATCGGACTTTGCATTTATGGGATTCACCACTGCTTATAAAGGATATAGAGTGGTAACTGTAATGTTAGGTTTTCAGCACAAACTGCTGCGCCATCCATCGGCTGGACTAAGAACTAAACTATGGGGGCAAATGACTTAAAAAGCTCAAAACGTTTTTGATTGTTTACTGAAGAATGTTAATGATACGGATCGCACTTTGTTATTGTAGAAGAACACAGAAAATAAGTGTTAACTTTCTAAGAAGTTTCTGGCTCGTGATTCGAACGCGATTGAAGCGTTGGTATTGGTGCAAAAATTCTTTAGTTGGTCATTTACAGTTGGTACTCTATAATTAGATACTTTAGGCCTTTACGGAAACTGCGATTAGGATCAGTTGGATTATTATCAGCTGATTTAGATTCATTAAATGGATTTGAGATCACTTTCCGAATGCTAGTGATCCTTGTGATCGGAGTAACTCGATTATCGTTTCCGTAAAGGCCTTTTATGATAAAAGATAATTAAAGAAATTAGTTTCATGTCGTGATTAGGGCAGTGGGATAAAATTATTTCTGCAAACTAGATTATGACCTTGTGTCAATGTGATAGTAATCCCCTTGGTGCTTTTAACTCGCTATTTCATTGATGTTCTTCATGTGTATAACTATAGTAGAAAGGTTCCCACTTTAAAATAAAACTGTTAGCCTTTACGGAAACTGTAATCATCAATTAGTTGGTTGCTCTTCTAGCTTCATTTTCAAATATGTAACTATTTGTAAACCTCCTTCCTCTATCTGACGTAAGGGCGTAAAATAACTCAACAAGTTAGTTTTTGTGTCTGTATTAGGGGCTTGTTGGTTAGCCACTTTTTTTGATTCCCTATTTCTTACATTTTACTTTTAAAAAAAGGAATATTTGGAAAAGCGGCTTTTAGGAGAGGAGATCTATAAGTAGGGCTTGCGATCGGGCAAATGCATATCCGTAAAGGCCCTTCACTAAAAATTATAAAATCTTTGTGTTTAGAATTTTAGGAGTATTTTCAAAAAATTCAATGTGTTAAGTCTTCCATTTGTAAAGGTTAAAGTATGTAGAAATTATATTTATAACTTTTAATAGTTCTTACTAGATCTTTACTAAAAAAAAAACTATAAGCAGTGGTGTTTGCATAGTGGTTATTTTGACAATATAACATTAACAATACCGTGTTTTTCTTTGTTCATAATTTTTTATATTTTGTCTATACAGGTTGTTCTTAATGACGTGCTAATAATTCAGGTCATTTTATAAAGTAACCTTTATATAAATATATGGCCGAAACGGCTTACACTTTATGCTAAATAGTTCCAATTTCTTTTTAAATTTAAACCTGAGATAAAATTGATATACAGGGTGTCCATGAAATGACTACAACGCTTCACCATAAATTCCTTAACCAAAAATAAGGCGATCTAGGCAAACTTACCTATATGCAATGTTGCTTCGTTTTGCCGCTACAGGGCGCTAAAGTTTTCAAATTAATATTATTTTTTCGGAATAATTTCTAAACGCGTTTATCGATTTCCACTAATTTTGGAACTAAGAGTGACCACTATTAATAGCGTGTTTTGACGTGTGCGCCATCTTTTTTTAATACCTGAAAATTTAAAAAAGGCGTGTGATTGGTAATTAAAAGTTCCTCTTTTTGTTACCCCCGTATAAATGACTTTAATTATTTCTCTGACACTATCTGACTTCACGTTGAAACTTTTTTGTCTCTTGTAAAATTTTAGCCAGACATGCAGTTTCTCTACAAAAAAATGATTTACGATGCAAAACAAAAAAGTTTCGAACAATTGTTATAAAAATCAAACTAGTTGGTAGTTATTTAGAATTAAACATTTTTTTCATGTTTCTCGTTCTGAATAAATAGCAATGATGAATTACACGGTATGGTAAATAATTTTTTTTGCAGAGAAACTGCATGTCTGGCTAAAATTTTACAAGAGACAAAAAACTTTCAATATGAAGACAAACTTTTATTTACCAATCACACGCCATTTTTAAATTTACAGGTATTAAAAAATTATATCGCATACGTCAAAACACGCTATTAGTAGTGGTCATTCTTAGTTCCAAAATTAGTGGAAATCGATAAAGGCGTTTAGAAATTATTCAGAAAAAACAATATTAATTTGAAAACTTTAGCGCCCTGCAGCGGCAAAACGAAGCAACATTACATATAGGTAAGTTTGCCTAGATGGCCTTATTTTTGGTTAAGAAATTTATGGTGAAGCGTTGTACAGTCATTTCATGGACACCCTGTACATAAGAAACGATGTGGGACCCAAAACCGAGCCCTGGGGAACCCTATAACTAATTTTTCTCTCGCTGGTAGTTTTACCGTTTACTGCGCCACATGACATATAACTTTGAATTAATTGTTGTAATAAAAAACGCATTTAATGTAGAATAAATCAGTCTAATTAGAAAAATGTACCATTTTGAAATAATTACAAAATATTTCTTTAAAAATAATAATTCGATACTCTGGAGTAAAAAATATAAGCTGTTGTGCCAACAGTAAAATGTTCATAAGAACTTTTCTTCATAAAATCACCTGTTGAAATATAAGCAAGTCACTACGGGACACCTTGTATAAAAGCGGATTAGAGTACAGGGTGTAGGCGATTTGAAGATAAAGAAAGTATTTAACAACAGTGATGGCCACTTAGAAAACTTTCCCCGTATATTTTTGTTGGTTAAGAGAAAATGTATATGGCTATATATGATGTGTACAGGGTGATTTATTTAGGTTGTCTATTAAACATTTACCGTTAAATAAAAATAACTTTGTTGGATCAATTCTTATAAATTAATCTTTAAAGGAGTTCAATGTAAAGTGACCTTATTTTTAAAAGATCTTTAAATGTGCAATAAGATGATGCTGCCCTATAACAAATGCGAAAATGTACCCTTAAATTAATCAATGCGTAACTATCTTTCAGTTTAGTAGTAAATACGGTGGTTTTACTGATGAAATTTGGAGTTTACCTTATTAATTTATTGTTATTTATATTCTTTAAAGAATCCCGCATCACTTAAATAATCTTGTATAATAGATTTTGCAGAAAAACTCCAAATTTCGTATTGAAGAGTATGGATAAGTTTAATCACCCTGTACATAGTAGGTGCCTGTGTATAAAAAATATTATTCTGTAATTTTATCTAGATATCTTTCAATTTCACGTTAGATTTTAAACTTTCAACACATATATTATATGTTTAATTGGATATTGGATATTACCATTGTCCTTATTTTGTGTGTTTATAACAAAACTGAATTTTATGTTATTAATAGTTATCAATTGATTTTTGTATAAACAGTGCTGTCTTTTAATTTTGGATTATTTAATAAATATCTAAATATTTTATATGTTATTGTTATTACTCTTTCTAACAATTTTATATTGCAAGACTTACTATGAAATTGGGGACATACACATATTGGAAAAATGTCCCAACTAATGACAATCAAAGAAGGATAGACAAACCATTTAACTAAACTGCTGGACAATTGCTTTCGAGCAAGAAAAATTTCGCCTAAATTTAGCAGTTAATATTTTCTGAACCAGAAACGATATCGACCTACGGTTTTAAATGGTTGATAGATTCATCCCTTGGGAAACAATTGTCAATATTGGATTTTCTTTAACTGTCAGAAAATTTTATATACAGGGTGTTAAAGAAGACGATGATTTTTGCTCCAATTTTAATGGCGAGTAACTTTCACAATAATATTTTTAAATTTTATCACTCTACGTCAATTGAATCACTGGTTCCTAGCAAAGAAAGTAATTTGTCAAATTTTTGATATCTGCTATATTTTAAGAAATACCGATTTTTTTGGAAAACCTTGTTTTATTTCAACTTATTGGTAGTTAGATCTCACTGTGCGTTGAATCGTGCAAACTTTGCGAGTGATTATTATACTTTATGAAAAGCTTGATTATGTTCAGTAACAATAGTTGTACCTAAATGTTATGATGTACAGTAGCGTACTTATAAACACCCATGTTATGTTTTATGAGTATAGTGTTAGAAAGTTAGAAATTAATAAAAACATTTTTTCCAAAAATTAAATTAAAAAAGTTATTTTATAAATTTTAAACACACTGTATAATATACCTGTAGTGCGATATGAAAAACTAAAAAATAAGAAAAAAGCACCTAATCTAGGGGCGAGTATTTTCCAATATAAAACAATCGTGAAAAATTGTGAGATACTTATAAACCATATACACATAGGTGTTTATAAGTACGCCACTGTACATCCTAACATTTAGGTACAACTATTGTTACTGAACATAATCAAGCTCTTCATAAGGTATAATAATCACTCACAAAGTTTGCACGATACAACGCACAGTGAGATCAAGCTACCAATTTAGTTGAAAAAAACCAAGGGTTTCCAAAAAAATCGGTATTTCTTAAAATATAGCAGATACCAAAAATTTGACAAACTACTTTCTTTGCTACGAACCAGTGATTCAATTGACGTAGAGTGATAAAATTTAAAAATATTATTGTGAAAGTTACACGCCATTAAAATTTGAGCAAAAATCATCGTCTTCTTTAACACCCTGTATATAAAATTTTCTGACAGTTAAAGAAAATCCAACATTGACAATTGTTTCCCAAGGGATGAATCTATTAACTATTAAATTTAGGCGACATTTTTCTTGCTCGAAAGCAATTGTCCAGTAATTTATATTGAAGTGGGGACATATGCATATTGGAAAAATGGCCCAACTAATGACAATCAATCAAGGATAGACAAACCATTTAACTATTTGCCGCACCTACAACTCACTTTATAGAGGACATTCTATCTTGATAAGTCTATAAACACTCACTTGTAAAATAAAATGCTGGCACTACATCAGTTGCTTTACAGATCTGGAATAGTCCTCGTCAACGATAATTCATATACATATAAAACCAACTAATTTTACTGAAATAAACGAAGTAAATATTTTTTATTTTCCTTTTGTATGAGTAAAAAGGCAAATACTAACAAGGAAAATGTATTATACAGGGTGATTCCTAAGTTGATACTTCTATTTCAGCATAAACATTTTCAAAAAACTTAAAAATAGGAGATACAGAAGTAAAAAATCCTGGCCTGGTCATCAAAACGTAGCCTACTATACTTTATGTTGTTTGTCTTATAACTCATGCAATTTACGGGTCGGTGGTCAGTTATTTGGCAGTTCGCTGCAATATGTTTTTCTGAAGCAAGTTAATTTTAAACTGGTGAAACGTGAAAATGGTAAAATTTGAAAACAATGAACTAGTAGATAAGGTGCCAATTTACGGCGAATGTCGTCAAAGTGCGGCTGCTGCTTCGAGATTATATTTAAGTTAGGCAGGACCGTATTTTATCCGTAGTGTAATAAATTAATATGAAGTACCTTATTTTTTAGGTTTTAAAAAAGGTATTTGAAAATGTTGTTTATTTTAATGCCTTCTAAAAGAAAAGTATCAACTTAAATCAATATAGATAATAAAATTAATTTGTTTAATAATCTTATATTTTTCCTTTTTGACAAGCATGCCCCCTACAAGGAGTCTAGAATCACTAAACCTAGAGCACCATGGCTTACTCCTAACCTAAAGGTTTTCATGAAAAATAGGGATCGAGCGCTACAGAAATTTAAGAGGACTCTGACCGTTTATGATTGGGAAGAGTATAAGCGCTTACAAAACTTTGCTGTTTCTATGATTAGAAGAGAAAAAAGACAGTATCTTGATTCTATTTGTGCAGAAAATAATTCTAGAAAAACGTGGAACTCTTTAAAGGCTTTTAATATAAGCTCGAGCAAGGATTGTAATATTCCTGATAATTTATCTGATGCTAATGATATAAGTACATTTTTTTGGAGGTATTTGCAAACAGCTTCAGATTGCAGCCCTAAAGTGAATTTTTATAATAATAATAATTTTAATAATGACCTATCTTTCTCATTTAGAATGGCTGAAATACAAGATATTCACAAAATAATTCACTCAATCACTTCCAATGCTTCTGGTGTAGATGGTATGTCTTTAAAGATGTTAAAATGTTGCAGTCATGTAGATAAGTATGTCACACATATTATCAACTGTTGTCTAGAGGCTAACTATTTTCCAAATCAGTGGAAAATTTCTATTGGTAAACCATTACCCAAAACTAATAATTCTGTAAGTTTTAATGATCTTCGGATAATAAGTATATTGCCACTACTTTCAAAAATCTTTGAAAAAGTATTGTATGGTCAACTATTTCAATACTGTGTCATCAATAAAATAATTCCGGATAGCCAATGCGGCTTTAGAAAAGACTTTAGTACCTCCGTCGCCCTTGTTAAGATCACAGATGATATAATGGCAGCAATTGATAAAAAATTAAACACCGCACTAGTTCTTCTAGATTTTTCTAAAGCCTTTGACACCCTTAATCATTCTCTCTTGTTGGCAAAGTTAAAGTATTATGGCTTTGAAGAATCATCCTTACATCTTATTAAATCATATTTTAACAACAGGTTTTAAAAATTTTTCCATAACACTTATTCAGAACAAATTGAAATTCTGTCTGGTGTGCCTCAAGGATCCATTCTTGGACCTCTTCTCTTTATCATCTATACTTCAGATATTTTAAAATCTCTAAAGCACTGTAAGGTTCAGGCATATGCAGACGACACGCAAATTTTCCTTCATTTTGACTGTCAAGATTATATAAACGCCTCAAATTTGCTTAACGATGAGTTAAATATGTTAAATCGACTTTCTTTAGACCACAATTTAAAATTAAATCCATTAAAGTCATCCTTGATGCTCTTTGGAAATAAGAATAACGTTGATTTTTTGAATCATAATATCAATATACGTGTTGATGGTGTTGTGCTTCCCGTGGTTAAGACAGCCAAAAATCTGGGTATAATTTTGGATACTGAATTAAGGTTTAGAGAGTATGTCAAAAAACTAATTCAACGGTCATTTATGTCATTAAGAGTATTATACAACAACCGTCATATCCTTAATTTGAAATTGCGCAAAATGCTCTGTGAGAGTCTTGTTTTGTCAAGTTTTAACTACTGCGATTTCATTTATGGGCCGTGCCTTGATTTGGCTGATAGGAATAGAATACAAAAAGTGCAGAATACATGCTCACGCCTTATTTTTGGACTGCGAAAGTATGATCACATTTCTCACACTTTCAAAAATCAACTGGCTAGTTATGAGCAACCGTAGAACTTTACATTTAGGAAACTTCTTGATCAAAATTCTTAAAAATCCAGCTCTGCCTCGTTCCCTCAAGAGTAAATTTGTATTTCGTGAAAATATACATTCGCGCCAGATAAGGTTTCCTAATAGAATGACGGTGCCTCACCATCGGAGTGCCATGTTTCAGAGATTATTAACATATAACGCTGTAAAATTGTATAACTCCTTGCCTAATGAACTGATCTCACTTGATAATAATACATTTAAATTAAAATATAAAAAACATCTTCAAAATTTTCAAAATGAGCAAACTCGGTAGCTTAACTTTTTTTTTCTTTCAAAATATATAAGTATCTTAATAATATTCTGCGAGTCATGCATTGATAACATATATTTATCGTCTTCTCCATCGTATTTGAGTGTAAGGTATTAATTTTTTCTCTTCTTCGTGCTGACTTATTTTATAAGATTGTTCATTTATTTTCTCCTTTACATGGTAATCTTTAAATACTATTTCTACATCTATCACTAGTTATGTATATTCTTTATACCTAAGCAAGCAGTGCAGGGTTCAGTTGAGTAGCCGTCTAGGCTAGACTGCGCCATGCTTTTGTTTGCATCGCCTATTTTTTGTTATATTGTTTATTTTTTTATAATAAAAGACCTTTATTATTATTATTATTATTATTATATTGATACAGTTTTTAGCGGCAGGCGGACAAAGTAGTGCATCTATCTTTTGCATTAAAGTACACAGGGACTCCAAAGGTAACGAGTTCCCTGGGGCACAGGTAGACAATGATAGGCTGTTTCGTCCTTATTAGGACTCATCAGAAAGCCAAAACCCGTAAGCAACTCCCAGTACAGCGAAAGTATGCTTTTAAGACATTTTGTAAGAATAAAAATGTTATAAAAACCTTGTATCGCCATCTGTAGGAATCAACTCATTGCAAAAGATAGTCATCAGACGTAAATACATGGAACTAAATAAATAAACCAACCAGTATAGAAAATGTTTTTGCGCATTCCTGCACTTTTTCTACGGGTTTGTAGATTCAAATATAGATCGCGCTCCAGTAACCCACTGCGTGCTGCACCATTCTATTTACTTATGGAAACACAACCACGAGGCCACGCCCCGTTAGGGCTGGTGTTATCCCATGTAAGAAAAATCTGGCATTTTATTTTGCATTATGCGGTAGGTTCCAGTAATCTACCACCGCCATGAAAGAGTTTAATTTGCTTATGCTTTTAAAAATTGCTGTTATTTAATTGTTGACTTTGAACAATTTGTGCTTGATTCACTGGAAAAACGGTACTAAAAATCTACTTTAAAATGCCAGTAACTCACCATGGAGCCACTGCCGAGGTTAAGCGGCACAATGCTTGTCGGGTCCTTTTATCCGTTCGCATATTTATTTAGTATATATTTTTTATTAATATTTTTAAATTAATAAGATCATTTTGTATACATTTCTTTACAAGTTGAATTTTTATTCTTGAATGCATTTAAATTGAAATAAAAACTCTCCCTATAATAATTTTTAGAACTATATAAATATCGTATTTTGCCAGAAACTATAAAGAAGTCGTCGAGGCGTGTGATTGAACAAATACCAGCAAGTGTACGTCGGTGACAGATTTTTTTATAGTTCTCGTAAAAGAATATTAATATTTTTCAAAATGTATAATGTAAATACATTTTTATTTGTTTTATGAGGTAACAAACGTATGTCGCAACATGTCAGGGCTTTTTACGATTGTTTTTTGTTTTGCATACAGTAATAAACAAACGTGTTTTAGATTTTATAACATATTTTCTTACAATAAAAAGGTTTAGCAGCATCTGTTTTGCAAATGAAGTATTTTGTCTTAAACTATATAAATAAATATAGTGTCTCTCAGACCGAGTGTGAGGCCCCTTTAGAAGCGGGGCTCAAGGCTTCTGGGCTTATTGAGAAAATAGGGATCAGGGAGAAATAAAGGTCTATTATTTCCTAGGTTATTTACTTACATAATTTACCTTTTTTTCTTGTGGAAATAATAAATGTATTATTATTACATTTTTGGAAAAAATATTGATCTGAGATCTTTTGTATTTTCAGAAGTCATATTTGTCTGGGAGGATACATGGTCAAAGGTTAAATAGAAAAATTCAAATTTATTAAAAACAATATAGTACAATATTTCATTATAAAAAGATTGTTTTTTTTTGACGTTTTATAAAAATACTGTAAAAAAACTAATTTGTTTTACTGAATTTGGCAAATGTTAGAAAACCAAAAAGATATAATCAGTAAAAAGTTCTCCTCGGCTACTGCATCTTTACTATCTTGATTATTTCCATTTTTGTGCCAACTAGAAAGTACATATCGTCTTACACCATCCAAATCACCTTTATAGATGGAATTGATCATTTTCGATGACTCCAATTCGGACGTATGCTTTTTAACAAAATCATTAAAAAACTGTAATTCTGAATATAGATTCCTCTTGTAATATGGCACCTGGTGAGGTTCTAGTAACCTAATTGTTAGGAATGCTTGTTGTGCTATGAACAACATAAGCATATCTGCTGTTTTTTGGACGTTCTTGTAGTTCAGGTTATTTATCCAGGGATCGATTAAACCTAAAAAGAAGATATGTAGTATACACGATGATGATGTTTAGATTCCATAAAAAATTATCTTTTCAATAACGTATCCTTTGTTCTAAAGATGGCGCGTAAATAATTTTATTTTTAAATAGGGAGAAATAATATTCAAAATCAAGCTTCACTAAGATATATTTTGTAAGAAAAAAATGTTTTTTAGTTACTAGTTCTTCATGTTTCGGACGTAGAAACGTTCATCTTCAAGAGAAGTAGATATTTATAGTAAAGGAAATTGTGAGTGACACCCTCATAGAGCTTTTGAGGAAGTTAAATATTTGAAGAGAATAATGCTTACATCGAAGTAGCAGAGAAAATGATACTACCAGGTTCCATTTCCATTCAAATTACAAACGATGCCTCGACATATTAAAAATCTCCACTGACGCCGAGCCACTTAAGTCTCATGAAATTCGTTTTTATAATATTTTGTATATGAAAAAGGCATTTGCCATCGCGAGACACTATTCGTTCGTGATGACTCATCGACTACTGTTAGCAAATAATTTTCTTCCTAACGGTATATCACAAGATCATAAATAATTATTAGGTAATAGTAGAAATTATCAAGAAATATAATAAAAGTGGTTTCCAGGCCCGTACAAGCCCTGTGAAGTTTTGTCAAGCCCAGTCTAGTATACCGTGGGAAACAAAAAAAAATATTTCTGCTTTTATTAGACCAAAATGTCAGATTAAAGTAAAGTGAATTGTTTTCCACGGCATACTAGAATTGTCTTGACAAAACTTTCTATGGCTTAAACAGTTCTAGATATTACATTAATTTATAATATTTCTTGTTAATTTCCACTATTACTTATACAGGGTGATTCCTAAGTTGATACTTCTCTTACAGCTCTGCATAGAAGGCATTAAAATAAATAACTTTTTCAAATACCATTTTTCAAAAAACTTAAAAATAGGCGAGATACAGAAGTAAAAAATCTAAGTACGTGCCTGTTCATCAAAAAATAGTCCGCTATAGTTTCTGTTGTTTTTCTTATCTCTTATTAGTCATTCAATTTACGGGTGGTGTTGAACAATCCACTGAAGTGTGTTTTTCTGAAGCAAGTTAATTTTAAATTGGTGGTACGTTAAATTGGTAAAATTTGAAAACAATGAACTAACAGATGTGGTGCTAATTTACCTGTAAGTGTCGTAAAAGTGCGGATGTTTCTTCGAGATTATACGCAGAACGCTTTTCCTTGCGAGCTCATCTTACACCCAGAAGTTTTCTCCCAAGGAAGAGCAGCCACTGCCCGGTATAGTAAATTAATAATAAAACAAATCGTAAATACGCTTACCTGAATACTCGTATATATATCTTAAAAACGAACTTAGTTTTTGATTAGGCAAATACTCGCTTGGATCCTGATGTTCTACAAGACCGATATAGTAAGCATATTTGCTTTCATTGATCTTCAAACTTTTTTCGGTATTTTTCTGATGCAGCTGGTTCATAGTTTTGCAGAGAAAATGTGACAAGCATAGCAGCTTTCCATAGGTAAGTTTACATGGAATTGGAAGTTCAAAACGAGGCACACTAAAGTCATTTTGGATAAGAACTATTATCGATTCATCGGGCGCAAAAAAATCAAATAGTTCAAGTAGATTGGAGTTGAGTTTGTAGAGGCATGAAAAGGCCAGACCTAAAATACCAATTAATCTGAAACAGAAAATTTTATTGTGAAGTGTGTAAATAGCGGCGATGGATATACCAAAAAATAGTCATTCAAAATTTTACTTTAGGGTATAAGCTCTTTCAAACAAAACTAGGTTTAAAAAATAAAGTAGTAGAGTTTAGTATCCTTATAAGTGAAATAGAAAGGAAGTCTTTAGCGGCAGACGGACAAAGTAGTGCATCTATCTTTTGAATTAAAATACACAGGGACGCGAAAGGTAATGAGTTCCCTGGGGCACAGGTAGACAATGACAGGCGTCCTTGTTAGGACTCATCAGAAAGCCAAAACCCATAAGCAAGCAAAAATATGCTTTCAAGACATTTTTTAAGAATAAAAATGTGATGAAAACCTAGTATCGCGATCTGTAGGAATCAACTCAATGCAAAAGAGCCATCAGACGTAAAAACATGAAACTAAATAAATAAACCAAGTACGGTTGTTGGTGGACTCACATTGGATTTGAAGGCCATACTTGGTTTATTGTTACTTATTTTTTCACGTCTGATGGCTACCTTTTGCATTGAGTTGATTCCTATAGATGACAATACTAGGTTTTCATAATATACAGGGTGATTCCTAAGTTAATACTTTTTTAGCTGTGTATAGAAGACATTGAAATAAACAACTTTTTCAAATACCTTTTTTCAAAAAACTTAAAAATAGGTGAGATACCGAAGTAAAAATCTAAGTGCGGGCCTGGTCATCAAAACGTAGCCCGCTATACTTTATGTTTTTTTTTCTCCTATTAGTCATGCAATTTACGCAATCCGCTGCGTTGTGTTTTTCTGAAGCAAGTTAATTTTAAATTGATGACACGTAAAAATGGTAAAATTTGAAAACAATGAATTAGTAGATATGGTGCTAATTTAGGGTGAGTGACGTCAAAGTGCGGCTGCTGCTTGGAGATTATACGCAGAACGCTTTTTCTTGCGGGCTCATCCTACACCCAGAAATTTTCCTGATGTTATTCAACGGCCAAGTTAGGCAGAACCGTATTTGATCCATTGTGTAATAAATAAATGTAAGTACCTTATTTTTTATTTTATTTTTAAAGCTATTTGAAAATGTTGATTATTTTAATGCCTTCTATACACAGCTAAAAAAGAAGTATCAACTTAGGAATCACCCTGTATTTATTCGTAAAAATATGTTGAAAGCATATTTTCGCTGTATTGGGAATTGCCTAAAGGTTATGGCATTCTGATGAGTCCTAACAAGGACGAAATAGCCTGTCATTGTCTACCTGTGCCCCAGGGAACCCATTACCTTTGGCGTCTCTGTGTACTTTAATGCAAAAGATAGATGCACTACTTTGTCCGCCTGCCTCTAAAGACTTTTTTTCCAAAACCAAGTTTGTTAAATTCGCTAAACCGGAGTTATGAGCATATTTCAAAGCAAAGTTATACCGTATGTTCCAAAAAATATAACACTGGATTTTTTATTTAACTGTATTTGGCATATTATCGATAAAAAGCCGATAATCTTCCAAGGATCTAAGCCGTAGGTTGAACGCTCTCTAGCGGTAAATTTAAGAACTTAAAAATAATTTCCAGCGATTTCCTTGGTTAATTTTATGATATTTTTATTTAAACATTTTATGACAAGCGGTTTCTGTAATATGGCCGATGTTCATTCTTATTTGGCCACCCGGTTCTATACTCTATCTAACCTAACTGGGTCGTTCTTGAAAAAAGCTGCATTTTCAGTGGGTGCATAACATATGTATGTTAGTGGGTTAAAAATTACCACAAGTTATTAAAAATGTTTTACTTGTTGCAAAAGAGTAGCCTGTCAATCTTATTTTCTTCATAAAATGATTTTATGTTATAATTCAGATCATCACCGTTATGATATCGATACCGGTAATGATATAACGGAGTTAATGACCATGCATGTTTTAAATTTTTTGTTATATTGTTTAAAAAAAATGTTGTATATTTTCTACGTTAAGGCATAATCTCTGGTAAGACGCATAAAATAAGTACAAAGTTTCAAAGAAAAATATATTACTTACCTCAATAAACTGATCACGGTAACGACGATTTAAGATCGAACAAACTACTGAGCACGTGTTTACATCGTATTTATCACGAAACACGCAGCAACCATACCCTTACGTTGTTAGCTTTGTACTGCCCCATCGTTACGGAGAATCAACATGCATGCATGCGCCGCTTGCAGCGCCTCTAGTGTTTGATATGAAGAATTATAATCTGATAACGGTAATGATGCCAGTAGGTGGTACACGTAAAAAGATTTATATTTTTTTAGTTTCCAGAACTTAAATTGATATTAATTGATCGTAAATAAACAATTTAACCTATATGCCAGAATTAGAAGTAGTAAAATTTAGGAATTTGCAGGTAGAATTATTTTTTCTTGTCAGTTATCTTCCACAAATATGGTTGGTTACGATAACGGAGTATGACGTTTGGAAGAATTTTATACAAAAACAGAAACAACAAATTATATTTAGGTAAAAGTAATATAAGTGCAGTATAAACACCATTTGTATTAATTTTGTTATTAGGAAAAAAAATTAATATATTTTAAATAAAGTAATTTTTTACTGGTTACCGCAAATTGCAGCTTTTTTGAAGAATGACACAACTGTATTTTATTCAAAAATCTGAAAAAAAAATTCGGGAGACGTTATTTAATTAATCAACAAGGATTACCTATTTATAACTGAAATCATAAGGTCATTAATAGATGCTGAATCTTGTTCCACAGCTATTAGTCTATAATGGTTGTCCAAAAAATAATAGCCTATGTGTTTTGGCCTGAGACATAGGTATATACAGGCGTTAATAACTTTTCTTATGCCATCCTAAAAAAAAGTATAATAATTGGTTATACGTTTCAATTTTCAGCAAACATTAGGGATGGCTATTCATATGCACGATTATTGTCTTCCATTTAGTTTGATAAAATAATGAAGGAATTAAAAAAATAACCATACAGAAAAACAGATTTAACACAAAAACATAAAAATTTAGGCTTTTAAGGAATTATAAATAAAAGTAAGAGTCAGTGGTGGCTCGCTGTCGTAAAAAATGGTGAAGAGCTAGGTATAGTGCGGGTACTTAAACAAACATTGACTAAAAACCCGTGTAACAAAACGTCTCTTTTATCCTCATCTATCCAACGACTGGATGAAGTTTCCAACAAATTACAAACTATGTCATTAATTGGGTTTATTTTTAAAACACACAACTAAATAGGTACGTACACTACTGAATTAACTGAAAAATAAAAACAAAACTTTTTAATCACACAGTAAATCACGTAAATATATAACCGTAAGTTTCGCGAAGCCTCAAAATAAATACCTTAACGTTAGACGAACCAATGCTAAAACAATGGTGCATACGACTGATCCATTTTTAAATTGCCCTTCATCGTAATGCAAATTGTTACATGATGTTTGCGTGACTGACGTCACGTAACCATAGTAACGGTGAATATCAAAGCCATGTTGGACGTTGAGTTTTCACTTGCTTTGAGCTAACGGACACGGCTGGGGCGCGCCAAAATGCAAGAGTGTTTAAATTATTGTCCATCCGAGTTAACCATCGCTCTATTATGCATAGATACATTCGGATTAGATAAATATTATTAATTCGAACATAATTATTGTTTAAGGGCTAAAATCGTAGCTGTATTGGTACATTAACATTTAATATTTTTTTTTTTTTTTTTTTTTTTTAAATGGGGAAACTCAAAGTCGAAAGTCTCAATCATGCATTAAAATTTAATAACTTGGTTACATGTTTCGCCCTAACATATGGGCATCATCAGACCTAAAAACTATACAAATACAGTAACCAATTAAAAATATAAAATCTCTTCCTACCTAACATTCAGAATAAAAACAAAAAAACAAAAATTAAAATTAACACATCGTATACATGACTTTACAAATAAAGTGACAGACTATTTTGGCATAATTTCTAAACAATTGGGTAAAATTTTTAAACCTCACAAAATATCAATAGCATTTAAAACCACTAATACTCTTAAACAAAATATAGTTAAAACAAAAGACAAGGTCGATCCCCTTGCTGAGTCCGGTGTTTATTCTTTACATTGCGGTGATTGCTCGGCTGTATATGTGGGACAGTCAGGTAGAAGGATATCAACAAGAGTTCAGGAACACCTTAGTTTTGTGAATAAATACCAAAATACTGATATAACTAACACAAAATCCGCCTTCGCTAACCATTTATTGGAATCCAAACATCGATTCTCAGTACCTGAAAATATAAATGTTATTCACGAATGCCATAAAAGCAAGAAGTTGGATTTGTTAGAAAAACTTGAAATCACTAAGGCAAAAAAGAGTCCGGTCCTTACCTGTGTTAACGACGTCTTCAATTTTGAACCCTATTTTATTTTTAATAATATAAACAATTAGTTGGTAAATATACTTAACCTTATATTTTTCTTTTCTTTTTCATGCGTGCTAAATGTTATCCTTGACACTTGTCTCTTCTTCTTAAAGTTTTATGCAGGTTTTAGGAACATGGGCGATTTATTTAAATCAAATGACAACCGAATCCCTTACCCTACTACTCTTGTTGTTTTGGGTTATTGACCAAATAGTCTGTCACTTTATTTGTAAAGTCATGTATACGATGTGTTAATTTTAATTTTTGTTTTTTTGCTTTTATTCTGAATGTTAGGTAGGAAGAGATTTTATATTTTTAATTGGTTACTGTATTTGTATAGTTTTTAGGTCTGATGATGCCCATATGTTAGGGCGAAACATGTAACCAAGTTATTAAATTTTAATGCATGATTGAGACTTTCGACTTTGAGTTTCCCCATTTTTAAAAATTAAATAAAGTCTCTTTGAGAAATGGACTACTTCTTTGAACATTTAATATTGTCGAAAAACTTTTCCTCTGGTTTTATTTTTATTTACCTAACAAGCCGCCACTGGTAAGAGTTGTTTATATGCGTCCTATATTTAGTGGATCAGACCGCGCTAAATTTTCCGTGTTAAATTACGGTGACACTTGGCTCGAATTACAAAATACTAAGCAAGATATTAAGTTTTTTTCATCAATGGACAGGTCGTATCTATGTGGACGTGGGAAAGTAATTTTTATGCAGAAAAAAAATCGAAGACAATATATCATTCAATGAAAACCTTTAAAGTAATTATTAAAGTTCATTCTCCCATATTTGTAGAGTCCAAATTTAAAAAGGTTTTAATAATACATTAATAAACATGGCCAGATTTGGACCAAGAGAACGCAATGTTTTTGGTCTCATTTACCATATATAAATATAATTTTGCATGGAGAAGAATTTAAAAAATTTTGCCAAAATTATCTAAAATGATGAAGTTGGTGTATGCGTGTGTGTTACCCTGGAGGGGAGGATTTTTTAAACAATTTTG
This sequence comes from Polydrusus cervinus, assembly GCA_935413205.1. NCBI lineage: Eukaryota > Metazoa > Arthropoda > Insecta > Coleoptera > Curculionidae > Polydrusus > Polydrusus cervinus. Next base: position 22,301,912 of record OW284520.1, on the reverse strand, counting down.
CAACTATTACTTTTTGAGATAAACGGGGGTTAATAACCGCCCCCTGGAGGCGCTATTTTGAGGCTAAAATTTAAATAAATGTTAGTAACATGTGACAAGCTCTTTCTTTTGACACCGCTATTGATTGGTCACGATTTAAAAAGATTTAAACTTTTTTTTTAAACCATGGATTTAACTTAACGTTGGAGGACCGATAAAAGACTATAATCATGATTTTTTTTTCAGATTTTAGCAATTAATACTTTTTTGAGACAGACGATCACATTTTAGTTTCTTTAAAGACCCCTGGAGAGCTACTTTAGACGAAAATAAATGTATAAGACATCTGACTGGCTATTTTATTTAACAACCTACTTACCACGGTAGGACGATCTTTTTTAATTTCTTATTTACCCCGAAAAATACCTCAAACACTCTATACATAATACGAAATCGTAAAAACTACGGTATCTACTCGCCCCCTCCTGGCTAGCTACACGAGGGGACGAATTTTCGATATGAACTTACTATCATAAATGTGAACGTCTTGTTACTTTTTCTATACCACTCAACTTTCCAGCTTGTTAACATTTCGTCATAGAAAATAAGAGTTTGAGACAATAAATCCAACGCTGTCAGGTCCACTGTATTTTCTGGTAGACTCATAATATGTCCTAAAATGAGTTCGTTGAGTGTAAGAAACGCGAAGCACGTTTCTAAGGAAGCCTTTTGGAACTTTCGAATGAAGGCTTGCTGGAACTTCATGACCAGAGTAAATATAAGCCAGGCTTCTTTCAAGTCCAATATGTTAACCTAGATAAGCAGAAAAAAGTGTTGGGGTGTGCCTGGTAAACATTGAAATTATATCGACGCTCTCCTTTTAAGCCTCGATATACATATGTTCAAAACCCCTCTACCAGAAGTCCAAATTGTATCGTGGGTGACCCGACAACCAAAATTGCATCAGCTGTCTTAGAGATGACATAATTGTGTTGGACCAGTTGAATCACCTACGTTACCACGGAATTGTTCAGTCGCATTTTTCTACAATTATAGCATAACTACGAAACATACTCAAAGGCCTCCTAACTAGAGGCTCGATTTGGTAATAATTCCATGGTAACGTGGGTGACCTGACACTTCAAACCCGGAATGTACCGTCGTCCAGCTGTCTTAGAGATTACACAATTGTGCTGTATTAGTTGAGTCTCCCACGTTACCATGAAATTATTGATATTTACCTAAAAGCCTACTAACTAGCTGCTCTATTTGGAAATAATAATTCTATGGTCACGTGCGTGACTTGTTACTTCAAAATCAAAAGTGCATCGCCCTCCAGCTGTCTAAGACATGACTTAATTGTGCTGGATCAGATAAGTCACCCACGTTACCATGGAATTACGCATTAGCATTTCTACAATACCCACTCAAAAACCTACTAAGTGCTCCATTTGATAATAATCCTATGGTAACTAGAGTGACCTGACACTTTCAGCTGTCTTAGACCTTACAAAATTGTGCTGTATCAGTTGGGTCACCATAAAATTATCCAATAACTTTTCTTTCCAAATGTAGTGTAAATACAGGGTAATTCCTAAGTTGATACTTCTTTTTTAGCTGTGTATAGAAGGCATTAAAATAAACATATTTTCAAATACCTTTTTTCAAAAAACTTAAAAATAGGCGAGACACAGAAGTAAAAAATCTAAGGGCGGGCCTAGTCATCAAAACGTAGGCTGCTATACCTTATGTTGTTTGTCTTATTAGTCATGCAATTTACAGGTCGGTGGTCAGGTATGTGGCAATTCGCTGCGATGTGTTTTTCTGAAGCAAGTTAATTTTAAATTGGTGAAACGTAAAAATGGTAAAATTTGAAAACAATGAGCTAGTAGATATGGTGTTAATTTACGGTGAGTGTCGTCAAAGTGCGGCTGCTGCTTCGAGATTATGTTTAAGTTAGCCGTATTTGATCCATAGTGTAATAAATGAATGTAAGTACCTTGTTTTTGAGTTTTTTGAAAAAAGGTAGGTATTTTAAAATGTTGTTTATTTTAATACCTCCTATACACAGCTAAAAAAGAAGTAGGTATCAACTTAGGAATCACCATGTTTATAAAATATTATGAAATTATTGTTATTTACCTTGCTGCGATACCCACTCAAAAGCCGAGTAACTAGAGGTTCAATTTGGTCATAAAACTGCAGCATGTTAATGTTTAAAAAATCATGAGCCAACGGGGACTTTAGATAGAGTGTTAAGCTATAAAGTGCCAATTTTCCTGCTGGTAAAGAATCCTTGTAGGTTAAAAGATTACAAGTGCATTTAATCATATTGCTCAGATACCTTCTAGAGGCAAACCACACAGTAAAATCTTTACATGTACTTAAAGTCAGTAAATGATTGGCTATTGTTATGGCTAAGGCCCAAGGTCCAAGGGCCTCCTTTGCTTCTGGATCTTCCTCTTTAAGCTTTGTCCATAGTTTTTCTTCTACAATGGCATGTTCCAAATCAACTATAAGTCCTATTTCATCTAGTAATGTTGCCAGCAACAAAGAGTTTTGATTATAAAACTTTTTTAATTCTATCATTATTTTTAGGAAAATCGTTAAAGACACTCTTTTGTCCTTCAATGACATTTCTCCATAACGATTTTTAATTATCCTAGAAAAACTGATAGCTCTTTGAGCGATTTCTTGATATCGCTGCTCAAATTTTAGCCCAAACATGTCCACTACCACCAAAACATAATCCAGCCAAATACTAAAAATATGTTGGTTTACGGCGTCTTTCAGGAAACCATCAAAAGCGAGGTCAATGAATAAATATTTACATTCGCTATTCGGGAAATGAAGCACGGTGTCCTGTTTTTGGGCAGTGACCAAAACTTCACACCAGGATTGTAAGAGCAATTCTCTCTCTTCAAAATGTTCCTCTATAAAATCATCGGTCGAGTATAGTTTGAATAAAAACTGTTGAAACATTCTAAGCTGCTTTTGATCAGTTAAAAACTTCTGGATCGTACTGAAGAACTTGTCTTGTCCTTCTGGATTTCTTAGAGCCATTGTAAACTGAATACCGAGTATCTTTAAAAGATAGGAGTAAACTAAAGGGCTTTGATCGAAGGTCCTAAATAAAGGGTCTGCTAGCAACGGCCAGAAGGTCGGTAATGTTGTCACTTCTTTTATAAGATGTTGCTTTTCGCACTGCCAGAGGTTTGCCATTACTTTCAAAACACCTACTTGAAGTGGACTTTTGAGATATGAAACAGACTAAAAATGAAAGAAAAAGCTGGTATTATTGTCACGAAAGGAAACAATAATATTTCATAAATCAATATTTTACATTTTTACAAATTGTTCACGTTATACACAGGTCATTCTACGCATCATGAAACCGGTATCATATTTATTAAATAAATAAAGATGCAATTATAAAATATTATACGCGCATCCCGATATATCAATTATTGTCGAGTCATCGAGTCAGCAGAAATAAGGTGTACGACCTAAGTTCGTTGTTTCCCTAAAGTGGGAAAAATTGCTGACTCGACGGAACGGCACATTATTGGTAGAAGAAATATCTATCGGCTCTAGTGCTCGAGTTCGTGAGACATTCATGTTTAAAAATTGAGAAAAAAACTTGTTGGTCCCCAAATTCTCAAGAAGCTAGCGATGAGCCCCATATTTATGTAAGTACAATTTTATTTTAAAATCATCGTTGAAGGTTTAAATCCAAGTTATTTATTAAGTTTGATTCTTGGTAAACACTTCAGGTAAATATTATTTTGGCTTTGTAATAAATTTGTTTTCAAAATTGTTTTTCTGATAGTCGCTAAGGTCCCGTAGCTACCTTTATGCCCTCGTCGTACCCTAAAATCCGGGCGTAACATTATTAAAACAATTTAGAAAAACCAATGTATTCTTTACTCGAATTATATATACCTTTTTAATATTTTGTAAATAATCAATCATAAAGTCCCCAACAGTATCAGCCTCTATTCTGGGTGCAGTATCCGCATTGTACCATTTTTTGGAAGACTGAATGTTAAAAAATGCAGCTGTCATCCCAGTTTGATGTATAATGCAAGAGCTAATAAGGTTTAAAATGTTTAGTTTAACATCGCCATCTTCCATAGGGTCTCGTAGACGCTCCAAAAATAATGTTTGAATTTGGTCAAGGCCTAGACCTAGACAAGACATAAGTGGTATATTTTCGTCCTAAAAAAAGGTATACGGGGAGTTATTTAATTGTTATTGATTGCTAAAATGGTGATTCATCGGCTTATCTTTAATAGCGTTTTTGGTTACCACTCTGAGAGTACTCGAAAACGTCATAGATCTGCCCGTGATCTGTCAGCCATGTAGCGAAATAATTCGATTTTGATAATCGAATACGCAAATCTCGGGGAGAGCACTCTTAGACTGCCCGAGAGCAGTAAATCGAAAACGCTATAAGTTTATACGGAATAAAAAATATATGCACAGATAATTCCCTAAAAATTTTCAAAATTTAAAAGTATAGATAACCATGTCAACAGTGGCGTGCAATGCTGTTTTAATCAGGGTAAGCAAAAATTTCAAGCATTTAAATTTCAAATTTTGTCACAAAATGTCTTGTTTTTGAGTTTGTGGAAAGAACACTGTGGCAGAAGAATAAAACGACTTTATTTGTAAATTAGTTCAACACGGCGGCATTTACGTAAAAATTCTTTTAAAATATCGTCATAAAAATTGGTTTTGCGTTTTAAATCCTGCAAAAGGTCGCGCTCCAGAGAGATTATTGTTAATATGCGCGTCTCGCCCTGTGTGCTTTGTAAATAGGTATGAATTATTTTTAATCCAAACAAGGATCGTTATGCAGACGCGCTGCTAGCTGGAACAATAACAATTAACGCCTCCATATTAATTTTTTCCCGAAACTCGACGACGCGAAGTCTAGCAAAAGGCCGAAAACACGAATTATAAATTAAAAATCTATCATCCACCTGATTAAACCAATGTTGCCAAAAACCAGGTCAATTATTATGTGAAATATGATGATAACCTTACTGGTTATTAAATATTATGAATCTATCAGCAAAAATTATTTGAATTGTCACAAAGGTGCTTATTTTACGATACCTTATCCGTTATCCCTTTAAAAATATCTTACCTAAACTAATTAATAATAAAAGTTATAAAGGTGTGTTTCATATTTTATATTGAGAAAGCGAAGTATTTTCCAAATTAGGGTAAAACTTGCACCAATGCACTTACCAAACGCGTGCTTTCTTGGCGCGGGCTGATAGATAAAAGAAGGTCGTTTTATTTGTTACATCTCTTTCTACCCTACTGCTTACCGGCTCTCTCGCTTGCTTCCACTCATGCAAAAGCAGTGCTTTTGATTTTGCATAAGATGTTAATGTACAGCGAGATCTTTGCTTTTAGAACGGCCTTATGGAATGCTTATACAGGGATCTAGTTTACGATATAATAAGCAAAGAATGCGTTTGTGGAAATGATATAGGATGAAGTTTTCGGTCCTATATTATTTATTATATTAATGTAGAGCTAAATTGCCAAAGTTGGAATACACGGATAAAAACCAATGTATAAAAAAATTGTTTCTGTTTGTTTTATTGTTCCCAGGGTAGGTTCAAATATAATAATAAAATATACGAAACTTACTCTGGCAAGAATTTCTAAAAATCTCCCCGCTAAAACAGCCAATGTGGGATTATATGGATTTATAAAATATCCGCTTGCAGCCTTGGCAAAAAATTGAGTTCTGTCATCAATTAAACATTCTTCTCTGGGAATTCTTGCTCTACACTTAAAAATCAACAACAATAAAATCAGTTCCAGTCTAACAGATTCAATGACCACCAATGTCGGTCCGCCAGTCCAGTTTGTCTCTTGATGCATCAAATTTTGAAGGAAAAATTTGTTTTTTATAAACATACCGCAGAGGCTGTTTATAATTGAAGCGTTTGTCAAAAAAGCCTGGTGGACAAGTAAATATAGTTCTTGTTGTTCTTTACTCTTAAGTTTTTTGGTATCTTGTTGAAGAACCTTCGTAAAAATTTGTAGACAACCTAAAATGTAATAATTATATTGTTTATTTTTTTTTGCAAAGAATAACTAGATAAATACTTCAACAAGGACTTTTATCATAGAGCAGTTTTAGACTTGCATTGTCTTAATTGGTTTTAAATCACTACGTTTCAACTGATAAGTATCTCCAGTCGTCTTCAGGTGAAGTAGGTGAAGGGGCTCTACACCAAAAAAAAAAAAATAATAAAACCAGGAGGAAAGTTTTTCGACAATATTAATGTACCAATACAGCTACCATTTTAGCCCTTGAAAAATACTTACGTTTGAATTAATAATATTAATTTAACCCGAATGTAGCTATGCATAATAGGGCCAGGGTTAACTCCGATGGACAATAATTATAAACACTCGTGCAATTTGGCGCGCCCCAGCAGACCGTGTCCGTTAGCTCAAAGCAAGTGAAGACCCAAGGTCCCCCATGGCTTTGATATTCACCGTTGCTATGGTTACGTGACGTCAGTCACGCAAACAGCATGTAACAATTTGCATTATGATGAAGGGCAATTTAAAAATAGATCAGTCGTATGCACCATTATTTTAGCATTGGTTCGCCTAACCTTAAGGTATTTATTATGAGGCATCGCGAAACTTACGGTTATAGATATCGTTTTTACGTGATTTACTGTATGATTACAAAGTTTTGTTTTTATTTTTCAGTTAATTCAGTAGTGTACGTACCTACTTAGTGGTGTGTTTTAAAAATGAACCCAATTAAAGACATAGCTTGTAATTTGTTGGAAACTCCATTCGGTCGTTGGACAGATGAGGATAAGAGAGACGTTTTGTTACATGGGTTATTTAGTCAATGCTTGTTTAAGTACCCGCACTATTCCTAGCTCTTCACCATTTTTTAAGACCGCGAGCAGCCACTGGGCCCCTCTGGAAGCGGGGCCCAAGGCCAGGGTTTACAGGGCCTATTGGGAAAATAGGCCCTGATTATGTGAGGAATACAGTGTCAAAGTGTGGTTTTTAAATATTTTTTAATTGTATGTAGCATTTGAGACATACCTTTGACAAGCTTAACTTCCTGGAAAGGTGCACCATCATCAAAATTCCATTGTTGATGATTAGGGAAAACAATATTAAGGAGGTACCAGATGCCACTGTAAAGAACATCTTTGTGAAGCATATTTTTCTAAAAATATTAAAATAATTATAAAAAACCAAAATCAACTGTAAAAAATATTTTAAAAGATTTCTTAAACTATGAAAAAAAAAACATATTATTTATACCTAAATTCGCACCCAAAACTTAAAAATAATATTTTGTGGAAGTAGTCCATCTCTCAGTGGAGTGATATTATGAGTAGGGGAATAATACGCACAGTCTGCTTTACTAGTTTATTATAAGGATTTCTTATTTAGAAAACTTTAGTGTCGTATCGTACATGTTTCGAAGGTAAAAACCTTCATCATCAGCGAAATGAAATTAAAGTGTTACAAGAAGAGACACCCTCAACATTGCATGTTAAACAAAAAGAGAAAAAAGGGGAAATGAATAAAATTGTATTAACATTTTTTGATATTTAGTTTTATAAAAGGAAAGAGATTAAATTTAATAATTGTAGTGGTATGTATTTTTTCTTACCTGAGGAACAGAAAAAGAAGAAAAAGTTTTGAATTAAAAATTACATTTTACATAATGTTTATTATTAAAATTGAAATTTTTTTTTAAATATTTTTAAATTAAAAAGTAAGAACCATTTAGATGGATCTTTCGGTAACATTTTTAGTTCGATGATTCTGAAAATCGAACTAAAAATGTTTCCGAAAGATCCATCTTAATGGTTCTTACTATTTAATTTAAAAATATTTAAAAAAAAAACAATTTTCAATCTTAAACTTAATCACATTATGTAAAATTTAATTTTTAATTCAAAACTTTTTCTTCTTTTTCTGTTCCTCAGGTAAGAAAAAATACATACCACTACAATTCTTTAATCTCTTTCCTTTTATAAAACTAAATATCAAAAAAATTTTAATACAATTTTATTCATTTCCCCTTTTTTCTTTTAGTTTAACATGCAATGTGGAGGTTCTCTCTTCTTGTAACACTTTAATTTAATTTCGCTGATGATGAAGGTTTTTACCTTCGAAACATGTACGATACGACACTAAGGTTTTCTAAATAAGAAATCCTTATAATAAACTTTGTGGAGCAGACTGTGTATTATTCCCCTACTCTAAAAAATAATATCCACAATCATACACGGAAAATCCGAACGAATACAACGCAAAAAAAGATGGAAACGACTTTCAAACAAACAAAAAAAAATATCTAAAGTAAAGTTTTATAATTAACATCCAAAACTTGGAAATTATAACCACACACGAACGAACGAAACAAAATATGGCGACGAATAAGAATACAAACAACGGCGAGCCGGTTCTGTTTACGATCTGTTAGATATCGTGTCGGTTGCCTAATTTTTTCCCTATTGCGCAAGCGCCACGGTCCCAAGTTCAGGTTATTTTGAATCGCACGATGGATATCTTCTTGCTTCGTGCGGCTGCTTGTATTGGCAATATAGTGTATGTATATAATAATATGTGGTATGACCTAGCATTAGTTTTATTGACGATAAACTCCTATTATAGATTTAACAGTTTAAATGCCAAAATTATCAAATATGAGAATAGTGAAAGAGCCTATGACTTTAATTGTACAGTTCTGTTCATAAAAAACCCGTACACTTAATTTGCCATGGTGTAAATAGTTCTTTTTTATTTTAAAGGTTTTTAAAAGTGCATGGTGGCAATTGTTGATAGACGTCTAAAAGTCAAACATTTTAAAATGCCTCGTCCTTTAACATTAGTTGAGAAGGCACAAATAGTGACAAAAATTAAAGAAGGATGGTCAATTCGTGCCCTAGCACAATTTTATGGCAGAAATAAGAGCACAATTCTAGAAATTAAAAAGCGTTGGGAGCAAGAAGGGTCCTTGAAAAGAAAGGAGGGTTTCGGTCGTCCTAAAGTTACCAGTGCTTCTGGAGCACTTAAGAGATCATTCCTTTGAAGTCGCGAGGGAAGCTATAAATATCACAGAATTTCCTGGCTCTCGACCTACCGCCAGTAGAAGAATTAATGAATCAGAGTTAAAAAATCGCGTTGCGGCGAAAAAAATTAAATTAACAGAAGAACGAAGGCAGTCGCGGTTACTTTTTGCGTTAAATTACATATATCGCGAACCTGAATATTGGAACCGGGTAGTATTTACGGATGAAAAAACTTTCCAATCAACTTATAACGGACAAATTCGGGTGTATCGACCAGATGGGACAAGATTTAAAGAGCGTTATACTAGCGACCTGGCTTTTAGACCTGGGCGTTTTTCTGTCAACATATGGGGTTGGATAAGTGCCCATGGGTTGGTGTATGCTGGCGATTGGAGGGAAGATTTAATTCTGAAAATAATCTTAATGTTCTGGAGCATATTATGCTCCCATCTGTTAGGTCCATTTACCCCAATAATTATTTTATTTATCAACATGATAATTGTCCCGTGTACACTGCAAATGCTATAAAGGGCTTGTTTCAAAATAATAATGTAGAAGTATTACCGTGGCCTTCATTCAGTCCGGATATTAATCCAATAGAAAATGTGTGGGCTATAATTGTAAAAAAAAATTATAACCGTAATTTCTTGCCTCAAAATTCTACTGAATTGTGGGAAATAATTCATGAATGCTGGGAGGAGCTTGACCCAATTATTATAAGAAATTTGATTAACTCAATGCCTAATAGATTGGCTCAAGTGATCGAGAAACAAGGTTCAATGACCAAATATTAATTTTTATACCTACTATCTTATTGTTCTTGTTTAATATAATATTCAATTTGTTCGCATTTTTATAAAATTATTATAAATATAAAATATTAGTTACCATTTTACTTAATTTTTTTTAATTACTTCCTCTACGCCAATGATTTGCATTTATTGCATATAACCTTAAACATACGTCTCTGATAACCTCAAAGAAATAATCACAAAAGCCTGTTTCAAACTGCTTAAATAATACAAAAACTAATCATAAGACTTGTACGGGTTTTTTTATGAACAGAACTGTACATATTTCTAATATTTTACCTTTAAAATATGCAACAAAATTTCAGTATATTTTAACAGCAGTTTGTGGTCTTTACATCCTTCTTCTTGTTTTAAAAATGTCCATAAAAAACATTCATTGGTGGTTTGCAGAGTCTTCAACTCTTCTCGGGCATGCTTATAGTCTAATATAGTAGGAAACAACGTTTTTCTGATAATAATTGGAAAGGCTTCGTGAATATTAATATCTTGATATATCATTAAGGTGCATTTTGCTTCGAAATAGACATAAAAAAATTCGAAATTTCTGAAACTCCCTTTGTTGTAGTATGTCGGTACACAATCAAGTCTTTGCATTAGAGGTCTGATGACAGTATCTTCCTTAAAATCGCCCTTATAGTTCTTGACCAGAACAGTTAAGAACTTATATGCTCTTATAACATAATCAAATATTAACTTATTGTATTCTCCTCTGTTTAAAGCCCACATTGTCAAAGACCGCATATACTGTTCTATAACATCGAAGTAATCATGTTTATAATTAAATTTAATAACATCATAGCCATAACAAGTGCATCTTTCCGTAAGGGTTCCTATAGGTATAACGAATCTGTCAGTGCCCAGAAACAGATTTCTTTCGTCTATGGAGTGTACTGCATCAGACATATATGGCCAGGCAAGTTCAGTACAATATGATGGGCAATTATGCAATAATCGCATCATCTAAAAATAAATTGATTACATTAACTGTACTTTTTTCTAGTTTAATAAATTGATTACATTAACTGTAATTTTTTCTAGTTAAGAGCAAGATGGCATACCTCAAGTTATGTCATATAAAGATAAAACCTTATCGAATGAAAGAAAGAACTGTTTATTTGACTAAATTTTGTAAAATTACAATTGTAGGAAGTCAATTTTGAACACACATATATGTAAATTACAAACAATTTTATACTATCAGTAGTACTACTGCTACACGAAATATACATGTTAGAAATATTACATAACATTTAAAATATTATATACAGGGTGTTCATTTAAAAACTTCCCACCACGGATTTATCGATAACCACTGATTAAAAGGAAAAACGCTGAGACACGTCAAAAGATGTGCCAAAGGGGACAACTTTTTAACCAAAAACTACTTTACCCCCTTTTACCCTCTGCCCCCCGGGGTCATCCCCTTAAAAATTTTAAATGACAAGGGGTATTAAGTAATAGCTTGTTTGAAAGGTCTTTTAAAGTGCTTTATTTTGACGTTTGATTTTTTTAAATAGGTCGATTCGTTTTCAAGAAAATTAGAAAAATCTTAATTTGTTTAGATAGAAAAAAACACACGAAAATATCACTTTTTATTTCAAAAAAGTGTTTAAAAACCAACGTAAACAGCAATTCGGAAGATTATACGTGGCAGCAACCAAATAACAACCAGAATTTTTTTCCGCCTTCTTTTATCAACACAGATAACATGGGCGAACTGTATTTATTCTTATACCTGTTTAGTTTTTTATAGTTGCTAAGGAAAAGAAAGAATTTAATTTGCTGCCAGTTACCTTTGTGACAATCTCGAAAGAATATCTGCTTCAGTGATGAATGCACATTTTATCTAAATGGATTTGTTAATAAGCATAACTGCAGGTATTGGAGCAATGAAAATCCTCATGCTTTTGTAGAAGGGCATACTCATCAGTACCCCAAAAACTTAATGTATGGGCAGGCATTTTAGGAAACAAAGTGATTGGGCCATTGTTTATTAATGGGAATTAAAATGGAGGCATATATTTAGATATGTTGGAAAATACCATCAATCCGCTTATCACTGAAACCATTGAAAACCAAATCGAAAACGATGGAAACCCTATACTTTATGAGGCTGAAATATATTTCCAGCAAGACGGCGCTCCTCCTCACTATGTTCTTCTGGTTCGGCAATGGCTAGACGACGAGCTGCCAGATAAATGGATAGGGCGAAGAGGGCCTATAGAATGGCCTGCTAGATCTCCTGACTTGACGCCATTAGACTTTTTTCTATGGGGCCATTTGAAATCTATTGTGTTCACTCCCCAATCTGAAACTTTGGATGAACTTCGTCAACGCATCATCGAAAGCTGCCATGATCTCCCACAACATGTTTTTAAAAATGTCCGTCAGGAATTTGAACATCGCCTATATCATTGTTTGGCCAATAACGGGCAACATTTTGAACACCTATTGAAATAAAAAGTGATATTTTCGTGTGTGATCTGAACAAATTATAATAAATAAAGTTTTTTCTAATTTTCTCGAAAACGAATCGACCGATTTAAAAAAAATCAAACGTCAAAATAAAGCACTTTGAAATACCTTTCAAACAAGCTATTACTTGATACTCCTTGTCATTTAAAATTTTTAAGGGGATGACCCCGGGGGGCAGAGGGTAAAAGGGGGTGAAGTAGTTTTTGGTTAAAAAGTTGTCCCCTTTGGCACATCTTTTGACGTGTCTCAGCGTTTTTCCTTTTAATCAGTGGTTTTCGATAAATCCGTGGTGGGAAGTTTTCAAATGAACACCCTGTATGTACCTCCTAGGCAATTAAGAGAGTCTGTTTGAATTAAGGCAGCACCGTACTGTGTATGGTGAAAATTCTCCAATCAATAGAATAATGAAAAATGGAAACAGGTTTAGGGGTGATTATTTAATATAAATTTAATAATTACTAAAAATTTTATTAAAGAATACCTACTACTAATTTAAAAAAAAATATGTATTAGCTGTTTAATAATGTGTATCTTTTGTATTTGTGTAGTGCATTGGTTATTTTAGTTTAGACTAAGAACTATTGTACGAATGGGCATGTCCCATATATTGATAAATAAATAAATAATTTTGTTTGTAATTTTAAGACGTAAAAAAGGTTAGACATAAAAAATATTTACGAAAAAGGAATTTAACTAATTTTTTCTATTATTAACATGACAAAATTTGACTTACCTTATTGTAATAATTATCAGATATAAGTAAAGCTTCAGCCATATCCAAAAAATTATCCAAAAGGTAAGGAAACATGTCCAAAGCAATTTCAAAATACTGACCAAACCTTTCTAGGGCATAAAGGTGTGGTCTCTTAAATAACTCGCATAATATTTTAACTACCCCATCCTGTTCAAAAATAAACCTTGGTTCATCCACCAAGTTTTTAAATATTTCAAAAAGTCTGTTTGTTCCCTCAACTATTATTTCACCTACTTTGCAGTTCTAAAAAATAAAAATAACATTTTATACATTCGGAAATCCAGAATTCAACTATAAAAAATGTATTTATTAATTCACAGTTAATAAATTACATATTATGTTTGTTTTAAAGTATCTTTAACTCAGTGGCGGTTCCAGAATTTATCAAGGGGGGGGGGGGGCTAGGATTTTTTTATTTATACAAAATCAAACAATAGCAAATACCGGCTGGTGCATCGTTGTTGCAAACATAGAAATTCCCATGCAAGTTTTAGGCTGGTCAAATATTTGCTCCCCTGTTGACATTAGAGCGGACACCATTGATTGGACTTGTCAACCTGTGATTTGTGATTGTCCAATGTAATTTTAATTAACGGTAAGCCTTTTAAAAATCTTTAACAGATATATTTTACACTGGATTTGACAAATATTTTCGATTAAAACGAACATTATTTTCAATAACGGATCTTTTAATAATAGAAAACGAATTATTTTACTTATAATAAAACTTAATAAAGAGTACTAAAATCATCAAGAATTGCTAAAAGGGGAAGAAAGTAAGTTTGTAAAAAACCCAATAATTGTATTTTAAGAAAACTGTACAATCGCTTGGAATATTGTTAATTCTTGATTAAATGTTCAAATAAACCGCTATTAGCTGCTAAATATCCTAAACGATCGTAAAATTATCTACGAACGCGAGTTCGTACTGGATAATTCCTTCACATCGCATTAAAATTGAATTTTTTAACTGTTCCAAATTTTCAAACTTTACACTTTTATAAAGATTTTTTTTTAAATCCCCCAGAGGAGGAAGTCGTTTGGTAAGAGGTCCGGAAACCTAGCTGGCCAATTAATTGCTGAGTCTGGACCGACAACGTGCCCATTAAAGGCATTATTTAGATATACGCGTACCACAAGCGCATTATAGGCCGGGGAACCATCCATTCGCAACAAAATCTCGCGATTTTCTTCCACCAGTGCGGGTCCAATTTGATTTTGAAGATCTTACATTATTCCGTCAATAAAAAATGGTCCAATTATGCGATATATGTTGTTAGCTCGCTCCATCATTTCAAAACAAAAAAGTAATCTTCGCTCTATATCCCCTTCTAGCACTTCTTGATGGTTTTGATACCTATATGAATGATATTTATGCTTTTTCAAAGTTCGCAATACTGTGGCGTGTTGTTTTTCTACCCCTGGCCCGAGAGTTCTAGTGCGGATTTTTTTATTTTCTTCGAGGTGAAGTAAAATATTAAGATCTCTATCATTGTCTTCTTCACTCAACTCCGCATGTATGGTGTCTCTACAACCTAGCTCTAAAGTCAAAAGGGGAGCACAATATTGGTTAGTCTAAAACTGTTATGGAATTTCCTGTTTCTAACCACGATGCACCGACCGGTATATTTCTTATTAATAACTTGAAACAAAAGTTATAATAAAAAAATAATGGGTGCTACCTAAAAATAAAAATCTCCCCCCTCCCATGGGAACACCACTGACTTTAACTGATGTAAATTTTTAAATAAAAAAATTCAATACAAACTCGACCTGCATTAATTAATGCAAATCATTTCCAGCAATTTCTTTTGATTAATTTCATAATGAATTTTTTTATTTCACAATTTTATGACAAACTGGCCACTCGGTACTTTCTTACCTGAAAAATATCTAAAGTGAGAAAGTCGGCAAAACTTTTAAAACATTTTTTCTTCACCAGTGTCTCTAAAGTAGCTTTACAACCATCCACATAACTGGCAGACAGTGTTGATTTAAAGACTATCCAAATAAATATAATAGCACTGTTGTCACCTTGAATTTGGTAGGTTTCTAAGTCTCTTTCCATGTCTCTTGGAAGCATCTTAATCATTTCATCATTTAACCTATAATACTGCAAGTTCAGGGTCTATTTTTGGTTATAGGAAACCTAGGCCTAATTATGGGCGTCCATAGAGCCAATTTCAGGCGGGGAGGGTAACCAGCAAAAAAAAAACGTGGCCATGGTATGCGGTATCACAAAATATTATTAAAAGTTACGTCTTAAAGTCCAGAGAGGCACACCCGCCCCCCTATGGGCACCCATTCCCTCTTGACTTCATAGTGTTTTTCTAATAAGTTACTTAATAACAATTTATTATTTATGTATTTATTTAGACAAACAAGGTCACTCAACAGACTGCTTGGAGCAGACCAATTATAGAGTGACACGGATTACAAAAAGAAATTTACAAAGTTCGGTAGAAGTACACAATAAGTTTAACTAAAGAATAAAAGGCTATTTTGTACAATCAAATAATAAATCCAAAAACAAACTATAAAGCTAAAGATACGCGAGTGATAGCAATGCACTTCCTGATCAAAGGATAATAGATATTTTTTTTCTGATAAGTTTTTTAAAGGTACATAAGTTAGTGTTAAACAGGTCAATGCCTCTATCACCCGTTACAAGATCGTTGTATGTTCTCATGCAACGTATGAGAGGAGAGTTAATTAGTTGTAAAAGCAGGGACACTAAAAGTTAGCCTGTTCCGAAGTGTGTATGGGTTAGCGTTAAAAAGTACATAGTGTACACAAAATTCAGGGTCGATGAGGTTATTTACTATCTTAAAACAAAGAAAATGTCAAAACACTGCCTTTTGGACATCAGCGATTGCAAGTTATAAAATAACAAATTCTCGTTATACGAGTAAAAGTGCCGTTGTCTATTGTAACGAAAATTAAGAGCATGGATGAACTTTTTTTGGACACTTTCAATTCGATCAATATATTTGTGATACATCGGATTCCAGACTGTTGACGAGTACTCCAGAGTACTTCTTACCATGCTGCAATATAAAGTAATTAACGATGCAGGGCTCTTAAAGCCTTCAGTAGTTCTTAGGATAAATCCTAAAATGCGCAACGCTTTCTGAATAATAGCCTCTATGTGAGACTCGAACAACAGTCTGGAGTCCAAGGTAACCCCCCAATCTTTAACCACATTAACGTTTTAATTGTGTATTATTTAAGCTCAAATCTATATTTGGATTTCTTAAGAGGTCCAACTTAGAAAAAACAATGTAGTGACACTTATCAGCATTTAGATGCAGACGATTCAGTGTGCAGTATTCAAAGAATCTGTTAATGCCCCCCTGCAGTTTCACTATGTCCAAAGGCGAATTAATGATCTTAAGGTCGTCAGCAAATAAAGAATACACACTGTTCGAGTCCAGAAAACAAATACAAAAATACAAAAATAATACAAAAAGCAGGGGACCCAAGTGCATATGCTTTAATGATATCATAAAGAACATAAATTAGTTACTGCAAAAACAATAATAAATTAAATGGGAAAATGGGGAGAAATAATACTCTAAGTCAGCCTTCACTAAGACATATTCAGTAATAAATTTTAATCGGTTCTACATGTTTCGAACGTATAAACGTTTATCTTCAGGAGAAGTATAGTTATATAGTATACGAAATTGTGAGTGACACCCTCATAGAGCTTTTAAGGAAGTTAGATTATTGAATAAAGTGATGCTTCCATAGAAGTAGGGGAGAAAAAGACTACCAGGTTCTTAAGATAAATACGGAGTTATATAGTAATTTACGGCGATGAACTAAGAAACGTTATGAGAGAATGATATAGAAAAAGAGCAGCAACTTAAGTGGTGGAGTATATTGTTGAAAACTATTGTTAACTGGAGAAAATGAAAAATATGTGTGTTGTAGGGTTGCCAACCGTCCTTTATTTGAAAGGACAGTTCTTTATTTTAAAATGATGTCCTTTTAAAAGGTGTGAAAGGACTGCAAATGACCTTTAAAATCCGAAAATAAATAAAAGCACTTAAGAAACCACAAATAAACTAAAAAATAAAAAGACCCAACCCATCACATAAATAAGCTAAGACTATAATGTTGTAATATAAATTGCATTTTTTCTTTGACTAGGTACATATTTTAGAGTTTTTAATTATATTTTTATAGTTACCTACTAGTTTAGTAATATGTTAGTTATTTTTTCTAGCCACTAATTTAATAGCGCAAAAATGTTATTCGAGAACACAAAATGGAGGTTTTTAGGAGTGGTACAGGCTACAGTCCGTAATGTATCTAGGGGGGTGCAGCCTGGCAGCCCGTTTTCCCTTTATTAAAGCTAGTTTAAATCAATAAAAATATAACAAAATGCAATAAAAACAAAAAACAATTAGGAACCTATTTATTTTTAAAGAGAAAAATTTAAGTAAAAATTTTAATTAAAACATTCTTTATGGAAGAATGTGATAATTTATAATATAAAAAATAGTGCGGGAAGAAACGATAATACTCTATTATGAATATACAAAACGGCCCTTAAGAAGGAGTATTTCAAAACCTAAGCATTTGCACCAAAAACCGCTCTTAGATCTACGCTCCTAAAATACATGATTTCTGAAAAAATCATCAATCTGGGCGTGGTGAGTGATATTTACTTTATTTTTAATCATGAAAAACCGAGCCCGAAAAACGCTGGTTAGAGTCATATGTTAAAATTTTGGATTGACATCAATATTCAAATTTTTCAAATATAAATTTTTTTTTTAATAAAAAGCCAGCTAGGAATATGAAAAAAAAAACATTTACAAAAACAAATGTAATCCAACCATGCAGAGGAGGAGAGGTAATAATTTAATTTTCGAAATTTGATAGAAGTTAGGTGAATTTTAAATGAACTTTGCGCGTAGCCCCGAAAATTATTCGCCCGCGGCGCTTTTACCCCTTCTTTACTAGGTACAATATCATTAAATACATGTACTCCCGACTGTCCCTCTCTCCAGAAAAAAAATATCTTACTTAGGTACGCCCACTGAGCCCCTTAGCATATTTTCTGGCTATGTACAGTGGCACCCACAAATATTTCCGAATGTGTCCTTTATTCCAATATCCGAAAGTTGGCAACCCTAGTGTGTTGGCAGATGTACTATTGCTGTATGAATATATGAACTGCGATTTTCAAAGACATCTTAAGATACGATTCCCAAAATGTTATAAACAAAAATTTAAAACAGTATTCCAAATTTGGGAAAAATTTGTAGTAATAAAAGTCTTACATTTCAGGTTAAATGTTTCTATATTAGTGATACTTTTTAAGTCTGGTGTTAAAATATTATATATTTTTGGAGCAAGATAGTTAATGAATCGTAGGTTGACGTTTTTATGACTGTTTGGTATAAAATATAATATAGTTTAACACCAGACTTGAAAAGGATCACTAATATAAAAACATTTAACATGAAATGTAAGACTTTTATTACTACAAATTGGCCCAAATTTGGAATACTGTTTTAAATTTTTGTTTATAACATTTTTAGTTATATACTATTATAATAAGATATACTTCCTGTTTTATCCCTTTTAGCTAGGTGTGTTCTTAAATTAAATTATTATGATTTTTTTTTCTTTAAAATAGAATTATATAATTTTACTTTTGCACATACAGATGTTTAGTCATCTATGTGCATATTATAACATTTTGTTAAAACTCTAAATAGTTTCTTAGATTATTTTTTGTTTTGCATACAATAATAATAATAAATCTGTCGATCAGCTTGGATTTTATAAAAAAGATTAGCAGCATCTCAGTTTTGAAAATGAAGAATTTTGTCTTAAACTATTTGCTCAGGGAGGCATATTGGGAAAATAGGCTCTGGCAGAGTTAAACAGAGATTTAATGTTTTTTACTAACTTTTGTTAGAATAGGAAGAAAAAATTCTATTTTTTAATATTCTCCAGACATTGGGTTGCCATCCGTTTCCCCGGATTTGTCCTAGTTTGGAGGGTGTCCGGGGAGCGTCCGTGCGGAGTTTTCTTTACAGTCCGGGTGTCACCACTTAGGAATGATTAGTTTCTTTAATTTTTTAAATATTTATTTTTTTTACCAAAGAGCACAGAGAATGGAACAGTTTCTAGACAAAAATAACAATTTTTGTAGAAGAAAATATTTTAATTTTGTAAAAATTACGCCAAAAGCGGTAACAACCAATTAATACTAATTGTATTCCCGTAGTTAATATGAAGTAGCAGTGGCGCATTTAGGGGGGGGGGGGGGGGCGCCGAGCTGCAGCAGAAGGAGCATTTCAAAACCTAAGCATTTGCACCAAAAACAGCTGCTCTTAGATCTACGCTCCTAAAATACATGATTTCTGTGATGTTAAAATTTTGGATCGACACCAATAAGTATTCATATTTTTCACAAATATAAAAAATGTTTTTTTTTTAATAACTAGGAAAATAAAAAAATAAAAGTAAAAAAAAACATTTACAAAAACAAATTTTAATAATTTTGATGAAATTTGTTAGTATTTAGAATTTTAAACGAACTTTGGGCGTGGCCCCGAAAATTTTCCGCCTGCGGCGCTTTTCCGCCTTCTTTACTAGGTACAATATCATGAAATCATGTAGTCCTGACTGTCCCTTCCTCCAGAAAAAAAAATTTCCTACTTACCTACGCCCATTCAGCCCCCCCCCCGAACATATTTTCTGGCTACGCCACTGTGAAGTAGATACTTTTATAAAACAATAGGTAGTTTATGAAGATAAATAAAAAATGTCAAAAAGAATTTCAATTTATTGTATTAGTGAGTAAGATGAAAATTTTCTGGCAAAAATATCCGGGGTTTAAGCTAAAAAATCCTGGATTTTTGAGCTTCTTGTCCTAGTTTAATGATTTTACAGATGGCAACCCTATGCAGACACCCTTTAATTGTGGATTGATTAAAAAATGGATCAGTCAATTCTAATGAATTCTTAACATATATTATTTAACACCATGTAGTTTCTGTGATTAAAAAAATTTGGTATGGATGTTACTTACAAATATTTATAAATCAAAGTTAAAATGACTCCAATTTCAGCATTCCTAATATCCACAACATCTTTAGGTCTAGACATTGTACCGGCCCCGTAAAACGCGGGATGTCTACCAAATCCATGTCTCATAAAAAGTTGAAACATCACCACTAATTCATCACCATCTAATTCCACTAAATCGATGACATGTATCATTAACAAAAGCACTTCTACTTGCTCTCGATTGTTTCTTTGGATCCATTTGGTTAAAGTGTCAGGTGGGACAAGGTAACTTTTTTCTACATTAATTTCCGTTAAAAGGTTCTCAAATGTATTTATTAAGTTTTTCCACAGATCTTTAAGATCTATCGCTTCAATAAAAGTGTTGAATTGTTCAAAAAATGTGTGCTCTTTATCAGGAAGTTTTTCAAAGATGTAGCGTAATGTTTTAAGTAAAAACATACGGTCAGCAGAATAAAAGTACCAAACATGATCAATGATTGATTTTATATTGGCCTCATAGCGGATGATAGATTTTAATTCACCCACTTTCCCAAAGTATTCAAAAATTAAAAAGTTACATATCACTGACCATGAAGTATTAACATCTAAATCCTAAAAAAACACACTAATGTTAGAAAAATTATGCTCCCTACTAAATTTTTCACCGCCTCCAAATTATTTTATTTGGGGGAATATGCGAATAATAATTATGGACTTTTAACTAATTTTTAAGAATATTTCTAGAAGAAACAAGAAATTTACCAGCTCCCTGCTCAAACGGTGAATAAAACTACACATTTCATCATCTTGAGATATTAACATTGACTGAGAGACTGTTCTCCATTCTTCAAAGCTCTGTTTAGAGTATAGTTTAAAGTCTAGCAAAACTTTAACCAATTTGTCTTGGCATATTTCTAAGATATCGTCTATTAATTCTCGTGTTAGATGTTGATTGCTTCCAGAGATCACCTGGTAAAATTTTTTCCATACTCTAAAATAATTTACTTGATTTACTCGATTTTTTCGACAGACATTTTAAAGATAACTTACGGCAGTGTATCGTTGTTAGACATTTTAAAGGTAGGTTACACTTTATTTTTATACATAACACAAGTTATTAGCATCTAGTACTGCATAGAATTAAAAGAAAATATTTTTTAAACACTAAACGGTCATTTTTATCAATAAACATTCAAAACATAACCTAAATGTTTTAGCGGCAACAAGACAGCTAATCGATGCCACAGAAGAAGAAATAAGCAACTGAACTTACACTTATGACGTTGTCCATTAGAAAGATTCATGCTCTGCGAGTGTTCTTTAACGAAGGTATTTAGGGGAATGAAGTCGTGAAGTAGCCACGAAACAGGACCCGAAAGTGGTAATTCGATCCAATTTAACGAAATTAACAGGACCAATGTGTAAAATAGAGTAAAGAAGGGATATTAGAGCCTACAACTAACTAACTTTTGACGCTATATTACAGCAAGCCGGGATACGCTCTTTTTTTTAGAAGTATTTTTTTTAAATCCCCCCCCCCCCCCCCCCCCCCTTCAACAAAATCCTGGATCCGCTACTGTCAGTAGGTCCACTGAAATCTATCTGTAAATACACCTACGCTTTTTCTCTAGGGGTCAACTACTTCTAGGTGTAAAAATGAATTTAGATGCAGGATTTCAATAGCGCCGCAAGACTTATGTAGGTGTACCTACAGACTTTAGGTAAGCGATGATTCCGTGAATTTCATTGTCTAAACAAGACCACATTCTGTTAATAAATACACCTCAAATAAGTTGAGGAAAGTTAGTGCTAATAATACTGAATATTTAATTACCTACACTTGGGTTGCATAAATTTGAGTTAGCTCTATCTCGAAAATATTTACCATATTATATAATTATGAATAGACCTTCTCTCTGCCTTCTTTTCAGTGGCACTCTCCGTCACCATATTTAATAATATGTTCAATATTTAGAGACCAGTGAAGTGATGGTAAAGGGAAAATAAGCGTAGCTTGCTCTTTTATTCACCATTACAGATTCTTAACACACATAAAGAAAATGTTTAATATAATTTTGGGGACCATTTATTGAAAAAGAATCAATTACATTTATATTGTACAACTTCTTATTAGATAGGTACATTAACAAAAACATCTTAAACAGTTATTTCGTCTGTAAAACGGCTCTTATCATCTAAATTAATAACAATAGAGTGTGTTCTAGCATGGCCCGACATTAGATGCCTGCCATTTGTATCAGTCGTATTAGACTTTTTCGTATCACTACCTGGATATGTTGAGCTGGTTTGATCACTATCTTTTTCTTTCTTTCCTTCACATTTTCTCTTTGAGTTGTCCTCTTTTACAACCACATCTTGTTCTCTTTCTATAACTGTTAATACTGCTTCACTGGTGTGATTACTAGTATTATTCTCACTATTTGAAGCATCGTTTCCACAATTTGATTTTGAATCAACAGCAAATGAAACACTCTGGCGCTTAATTTTTACAAGTGATTCGTCATGTATTTCAGTAACTGACCTTTCAGCGGAAATACATAGGCTGCTGTTGCTTTGAATTATACCAGATGATTTCTCAATGTCATGATCGCACATTCTTGCTGCGTCTTGCATTGCATTAATCTTTGAGGCTAGATGTCGATTACCGACTCTCATATTACGTTCTTTAAGTAACTCCAATTGGGTATAAAGTCTTAAAAATTCCTCTTGTATGTCTTGCTCGCTGTACTTTGAGTATATGACTTCCTGTCCAACTACGGAAGAGTTTGCGCTTGTGTACTGAGAAGCTTCGTTTCGCCCCTTTGTCAAAAATTTGGAAGGAGTTTTGTAGACCATACTGGAGCTGTCTTCTTGTTGCTTTTCTTTGTTCTTGATGACCATAATTACCTAGAATTTAAGAATATATAATAACTCATATAGCAGACAGGTATTAAATAAATAAATTAAAAAACATCCACCTAATTAAATATGTATATTAACCCGTGGATGGTATGACATAAACTAAATAGACTGGGAACGTTCTTATTTATTAACTATAAAATAATATACATGGTGGGGATTTTAAATGGAACTCTGCTTATAGAGACTCTGGGAATAAGATTTCTCAAAAATCCAAAAATACGTCCTCAAAGATTTTTTATGGGCCTCGTGTTGTTATGTAAAAAAAAATTGGGACCGCAAGGATGAGGCGCACTATTATAAACTAACTTCTTTTTAAATAGAGGATAGGATACCACTTGTAGCACCTTTTTGGAAAGCTTATCGAAAAAGGAATTTGTCCACATATTTTTTTACATCTGTCAAACCATGTGTCAGAAATTTAATAAAAACTAATTAAAGGAATAATTACATTAACACCAAGTTTATAACTGTAAAATTGTTGAAAATGTGCAATTGTGAAATCTATTAGCACAGGCCAAACCGATGGTAGAACTCTTCCCTTACTCCTTCCAAAACTTCTGGTATGATTAAACGTAAAGCTGCTCGAATCCTTGACTTAAACTCTTCTAGAATTCTAAGTCCCGTGACTTATACCCTTCTTTTTAAATCGCCTCATAATTAAAAATCTAAGGGTGTAATATCTGGAAATTTGGGCTGCCACTCTATAAATCGTCGCAGTCTTATTTGGAAATATTAACTCTCTTACATTTCTGGCAAAGTAAGGAGCGGCTCCATCCGGCTGGAAAAATATCCTTTGGTCCAGATTTCCATAATTAGGAAATGTTCTTTGAAGTTTTGGTATTAAAAACTTGTCAAGAAATGTATGAGAATTATTAAATGTTACGTTACCAAATACGTGGATACGACTGCGAGGATTTATAGAGTGGTCGCCCAAATCTTCGGATATTACACCCTTAGGATTTTATTTATGAGGCGATTTAAAAAGAAGGGTATATGTCACCAGATCTACAAATCTGGAAGAGTAAAAGGCAAGGATTCGGGCAGAGATACGTTTAATCATGCCAGAAGTTTGGGAAAGAGCAAGGGAAGAGTTTTACCATCGGTTTTGTCCTTGCTAATAGATTCATGGGGCACATTTTCAACAATTGCTATGCTAAAAAAGTGACATTACCTTCTTAAAGTTATTGTTAATTAAGTTAGTTTTTATTAAATTTCTGACACATGGTTTGACAGACAAAAAATATATGGACAAATTCCTTTTTCGATAAGCTTTCCAAAAAGATGCCACAAGTGGTATCCTTTAATTTGAAAAAAAGTTGGCTAGGGCTACGCCCCCTCCTTGGTTCCCAATTTTTTTTTACGTAATAAAAGCGAGGCCCAAAAAATTCTTTGAGGACGTGTTTTTGGATTTTAGAAAAATCCCATTCCCAGAGCCGCTATAAAGCAGTGTTCCATTTAAAATCTCCACCCTGTATATTATAAAAAAATGCTAACTCAAAACATACAGGAGCATATCACTACTTAACTAGTTTTTAAATCCTACTTGACAATTCTGCCTGCCGCCATGTGACCCAAAGAAATTAATTTATTATTTTTTCTGTATCATGTGAATTTTCAAATAATGATCTGCATTGTTTGTACAAATCTCCACAAAGGATTATGTATTATTCTCGTGGAGACGCGGCGCGTAAAAATCAAGTGGGTTGTCAAGTGACGCGACTCGTTAAAATCAAGTTGTCAGTTTGTCGAGTTGTCAAATAATGTCACGAACTAATCAACTCGAATTGCTCGAGACTCGTTGCGGAAGAACTATTAAAAATTATAGACAAAAAGTGACGGTAAACAACTCGTGTTGGTCGGTTATTTCCCAAAACTATAAATTAAACCAGAGTGTGCTTTATTTTTAAGAACCAGCCCAAGAATTACTCCTATGGATTTCAGAACAACCCCTGTGTAAGGCCGACTGGAAAATGAGGTTCATCAGTCTGGTCCGAACATGTATTATAAGGTAAACCATAGTTATAAGTATTTCTTTCAAAATGGGCTTTTCCCGCAGTTTATTTTACCATTTAGTTCAAAATAACCATGGGGGTAAACCCATGTAAAAATACTGTTAAGGGAAAGAAACAAAAATAAACTATAAAACCCTTAAGCATTGAAATTTAAAATTTGACTTCCTCGCCAGTTTTCCTGTAGGTTACATAGAATACCACAGATAGATTTAATTTTAATATATGGAAAAAAAGACCATTTGCAACCTACACACTCAGGTGTAAAACGAGCGAAGAAAATATATTTTATTCAAAGTAGATGTTTTGGGACAAATAAAAATTTCAACAACAGATATATTTGTAGGTATATATGTTTTATTAAGGCTCTACCACGCGCAAATTTAGAGGATGAAAAACACCGTTTCGCTACTGCAGGATTCTGCAAAGGCTATTTGAAATATTTGTCGGAACAATTTAAAATTTAATAAAGGAATGTTTGTATTTCTAAGGTACAAAGCCCTTTTTTGAAAAAAATAAGAATATGTATAAGAAAATGCCCACTAAAGGTGCGTATTTTTAGGCACTTTTCCAAGGTTAATATCGTAGCTAAGAATTTTTTTTCAAAAAAATAGCCATGTACCTTAGAACTTCCATGTCTTATCTTTAAGACTTCAAAAATTGAGACAAAACAATGTCGTAATAAGTCCGTTATCTTGCAGCGCGCAACTCATGTTTTAGGTAAATTTTGTTGTCATGTTATAGAAGTTGCCTATATACAGCTGAATTTAATCTCGGCTGACGTGAAACAATTTACATCCAGAGAGAATAATGATACACTAAAAAAAGTTATAGGTGGTCGAACAAGAAGTAATTTCGGGGGTAATTTTGGGCTAAATTTTATGTTTTCCTTTTTGAATTGTCTGTGCCAATAACAGAATATCTAAGCGTTAATATTAAAAAGACGTAACTAGTAGTTATGTTATTAACTCCGGGTTACCATACATTTTTCGGCTTAGACCGGGATGGTTTATAATGCGCCGCAGGGCAAAATGTTCAAGGCGCGTTCATCATTTTGTCAAAACTGGTGTTTGGGCTTTCAAAATTTCTTATTCATGTTAGGTAAGGATAAGAATTGAACGAAATCCAGTCGATTTGTTGCAATCAAAAATGGGCTATATTGAATTTTTTGTTTCGTTTTTTATCGAAATGGGTTATTCTCTTGATAGTGAACAAAATATACTAAGGTAAATAGCTTATCGGTATTAGAGGCCCAAACTGGATCACCGGGAACTTACGACAAATCCCAGGATGTATGGTAACCCTGGTATATTAACTCTTAGATCTAAAATTAAAGTTTAATTTGTCTTGGTAAAGGGTGATAGGTGCAATAAAATAAAGCCATTTATGAAGGTTCTTAGTGAGTAAAGAAACCAACTGTTGCATAATGAATCTATTTCTATTCGATTGTTTTTATATTTTATGCTTATTATACAGGCTCTATATATTGTTTATACAGTGAGCTTCTGTCTAAACCTGTTAAAATATAAATTCATTTTAAAGGTGAAATGTGTTTATTATTTTATCCATGGTTTAACGATTTAAAAGTAATTTGGCGTTGGTCACATGACATTTATCTGTTCATGTTATTGGCTCGCAGCTACAATTTGGTGCAGCGAGACTACTGTATAGTGACAATGCTTCTAAGAAGCTAGGTAGGTAATAAATAAAAATTGAACAGTATGCCACGCAGAGTAATAAAATACAATTTTTTGTTAGGCATGGGCGTCCATTAAGAGGGCAGTTGCCCCTGTCTCTTGACCAAAGGGAAGCGGGGGGGGGGTAAATATACTTTTTACTAACTTTTGTTAGGGGGAGTTTATGAAACGACTGCGACATTTTTTTTTGTAGGAATCACTTTTGATAGAAGTTCTTGAAAACGCAAAGTTTTGTTTTTTTTGTAGTGACTTTTGAACGGTGGAAAAAGTGTAGAAAAGGCTGCGAAGTATTTTATTTTATAGAATTAACTTTTGAGAACTTACACGTTTTTTTGGCTACCCCCCTATCACTTTATGTTTATAAGAAACATTAATACCGTGATTTTGTATCGGATTGGCGCGACGATACGGTACTACCTCCTGTTGCTTCTGTGTTACTAAAAAAAAATCTAGGTACTTACTTTTTTTTCTTTTGAAGGGGCAGCGCAACTAATCGTCAAAGGCATACCACTTTAAAAAAAAATTAATTATAATGGCACGGAACGCGACGGACAAAATACTGCGCGAGTTAGTAACCACAGTCAACAAATCCTAGAACCAGCGGGACTTATCTTTTGTTTTATAAATAAACATGGTGAAAAATTTGTAATAATTTGATTGAAAAACTATTGACCTTACGAAGTATTTGATAACCAATGCTGAAAACCTTTAGTTTCAGGGTAGGCCTGTGCCTCCCAATTTTGAAAATTTGACAGTATATGCTAGTGCTGATGGGGGCGATCGGGCTAAAATATATTTATAATGGTGGCACTTCCCGTTATACCGGAAGTAAGTGTCAACTTGCTTATTTTAAATAGCATACTCTATATATTACTACATTTTTGCATTTTACGCAAGAATTTAGGCATAGGTATCTTGTATACCATGTCCTATACCTATGTCTAAGCGTTTTAGATATTTTTAATAGATTTTTTATAATATTTTGATAACTATTAATACAGGGTGTTTAAACAATACGATTAAAAATTAAATTGAAAAACTGCAAAAAGACTAAATTTTCAAATGAAAATACACAAATTTTATAATTATTTCTTATTTAGCATTAAAAATAAGGGTAAGTTTGTATATTCCAAAAAATTTTACTTTTAGAAACATTGCCAACTTAATATTTTTATATGGCGATTTTGCTGCAGATTTTAAGTTTAGTTACTTTTAGTTGGCTATAACGGCGTTGAAAAACAATCAAATGCGAGAAAAATTTATGAAGCTGTCACTTACCATTAAAACATCATTAATTGTCATGCCTGTGCGCTTAAATTGTACATACAAACGAAGATTATTTAAATTTATTTATTATTTATGGAGAATTTGTTAAAGTTATATCAAGAACATGGGACACATTTGCCAATCGATATCCGCAAAACAGAAGCCATCACAATGTGCTTATTAATAGTGTTCATCATTTTTGGGATATACAAACTTACCCTTTTTTAATGCTAAACTAAAAGTAATTATAAAATTTGGGTGTTTCCCTTTGAAAATTTAGACTTTTTGCAGTTTTTTCAATCTTATTGTTTAAACACCCTGAATTAATAGTTATCAAAATATTATAAAAAATCTAATAAAGCAGGTCCTTTATAACAAGGAATCCCGCTTAAATTAAATAAATATAAGGCTTCTTTATAGAAAAAATTGATAATTATTTTAAGGCTTGCAGACGTCATTCTTAACAGAAAAATTCAAATATGTCAAAAACGCTTAGATATTTATAGGTATAGGCATACAGGGTAGGGACTTTAACTGGAATAAATTCGATATTATTAAACCTGCTGAAGTTGCGCCTACAAAATTTGGTATGTGGGGGTTTTAGAGCATGCGGAATTGGATTATGATGGCGGCGCAGTTGCCAGATTTCTCAGCTTTGCGCTACACGTAGTAATTTTGTTATTTTTAATAGAATGCCCTATTTGGTAGTGTCAAATTTAGTAAGATCTCAAATTTACAAAATTCTATCTTCACTAGTTTCTGAGCTATGGCAACACTGAAGTTCCCTTAAAAAGTACCGGGACGCTTGTCTATCTCCATAGTTACTAAGTTATTGACAAGATTCAAGAAAAGTTCTTGTCTTTTCAAAATGGCCTATTTAACTTAAACTTTAAAAATAGAAATTCTCATGGTACTTTTTAATGGAATTACAGTATTGCCATAGCTCAGCAATTAGTGAAGATAGAATTTTGTTAATTTGGCATCTTATTAAATTGCACACGCCCAATGCACTGCAATAAAAATAAATAGGGCATTCCATTTAAAATATTAAAATTACTACGTGTAGCGCAAAGCTAAGAAATCTGGCAACTGCGCCGACATTATAATTCAATTCCGCGTGCTTCAAAACCATAGATACTAAATTTTGTAGGCGTAACTTCAGCAGTTTTAATAATATCGAATTTATTCCAATTAAAGTCTCCACCCTGTACAAAATCTGCCTAGAATCTTACGTAGAATGCAAAAATGTAATAATATATAGGATGTTCCATTTAAAAAAAACACGCTGACACAAGGGTTGCCAACCCTCCCGATTTAGTCGGGATGCTCCCGCTTTTTTACTTAACCTCCCGCCTCCCACGCACTTAAACAAAACTCCCGCTTTTCCAATAACACGACGGACGCCTAATAACTGTACAGCTGCCTTAGAGAGGGGCGACCTTTTTTTTTTAGAAAGCACGTTTGATGATAGGAGGAAAAAAAATATAAAAGGCACGCCACAGCGTCTGGTTACCCTAGCTGACACTATCTTCCGGTGTAACCGGAAGTATCACCATTATGAAATTTTTTTAGTCCGGTCGTCCCCATCAGCATTACCACGATGGCAAATTTTGAAAATTTTCTTATGTATAGTTTTCCATATATAGTTCGAAGCGGTTCCCGGTGGAACACGAACACCCTGTTTGCAGGTGCTTTTATACCAGTGGCGGCGCCAGGATTTTTGGGATGAGAGGGCACAAATGGGCTCGGTGATTTTTGAGTGAGCACTACCCAAAATAAAAGTGACTTCTAAAAAAAAAAAAAAGGTCGCGGCCTCCTGGTCGCTCTAGAACGCTATAGGCCAGCGGACAAACAAAACCTTCCTCTTTTCTAAGTGATGTCTAAAAAAAAAAGGTCATCGTTCTCTTCAAAATACCATACAACCACTCATCAAAACTTTTATAGCTAAGTCCCTTACACAACGGATCCATTAATTTTGGGGGGGCACCAGGGTGGGCACTCATGTTTCTAGGGTGGGCCAGTGCCCCCCCCCCCCCCCTGGCGCCGCCGCTGTTTTATACTTATTATTAATTAACACTTCAAACTTTCTGCTCTACCTAATTTTATTTTTTGTAAATATTCTATAGCTTTAATAATAAAATAAGACAAAATTTAAAAGATATATCCGTATAACGATTAGGTACATTATTTTAACTAAGAATACAATAACAAGTACTTATTTTCCACAAAACAAATTTCTCGTCTCCGAAATAAAATCAACCAAAACTCATTAGCATAATAAAGAACCTACCGCCTTGCATCGTGCTTTCAGTGTGTGTCGATGTTTACGGAATATTTTTCACCACGTCATAAGCTCGCTAGTATGCCCACTTCGGGTGAGACTCTCTTGCAAATATATTTCTTGCTGCACAAAGTTCCGCCTTAATACCAGACCTTTATATCGATATGTATCCGTGTTTCCAGTCTGTTACGCTTTTAAAGCATCTGTTACGCTGTTACATTCTTAAGCGATCTGTTACTTTTTATGAAAAATAGCGTTACTCGCAACCACAGGCACACCCAGGACTTTTGGGTTGGGGTGCTATTTAAAAAAAATATGTACCTTCCTCTATTGTCTAGAAAAAAGGCTTTCCCTTAAATTTTTTTTCTCTTATTAGTAAAGACTCTTCTCTAATCATAAGTGATTTCGAAATCTCAAAACATTCATCGCCTTTAATCGGTGCATGATGCCGATGATTTATTTGGCTGTTTCTGTAGGGCGGGCGGGGGGGGGGGGGGGGGGGGGGGGGGTAGCATGCATTTTAATAATCACCATTTAGGTGATATTACCGAGGTAAATCAAAATAATATAATATGTTGTTATAATTTCAATAATTTTACTTGATTTTTTTTACTGCGCATAAAGTAAAAGATACTCTGCTTTAAAATGAAATAAAATCAGTGGATGCTTATTTATGGTACATTGAAAAGTTTTTACAAAAGAACAGTTTGTAAACGAGTTTTGGACTTTATTGCCGAAAATAAAAACCCAATCAATATGCAAGCAGGGTTTCAATAGCGTTATTTACCTAAACAGAGGGTCTCTAAGTAGATGAAAATTGAGAACATAAAAATAAAAAATATATTGTTTTTTCCCCATACTTAAATAAAGTTTTTTTTATTCAACTAAGGGATGGTCGATAAAAAAACGGTGCTACATATGTGACATATTTTGTTTATAAAAAATACATTTTATTGCCATCGCCAGGCATAGGTAAAATATGCGGTGAAAATGCACTATTTGTTTGTGATGACTCATCGCCTACTGTTTGCTTTTAACTAGTACGGATTCTAAAATAATTTATTAAAAATTATTTCATAAAAAATAACATCCCACCTAAGACTTTTTGGATTTAGGTTTATTTTATTGCTGGGAGTAACGGAAGGGCCAGTATACTTAGGCCTATATAAGGCCCATTGTATCCCCTATCGTCTGGGTAATGTAAGCCAGACGGGACCTACCTATAGCTTAACGTGGAATTCGAACCACGTGTATGCTATGCACTAGTTATCCTTCCCACTCCGGGAATCGAACCCGGCTCGCCACGGTCGAATGCCAGCAACTTACCTCTGAGCCACTACCGCGGTTGGATATAGGGTTACTAAGGTTGAACATGGAAGTTGTTACGAGATTTTTAAAGGGGGGAGGGGACACACCTAGTGCAATATATAGAAAAATCCCCCCAGAGACGCATATAATAGGGTTGTGTACTTATGCTTTCCTATATTTTTTTATATTTAATTAGGTTAAAAAAATCACAAACTAAGTAAAAGTCTTCTTTAAGCATAATGTTCCCACAACGGTATTACAATGTATTAAATATGTATATCCTTCAATATCGTTGATTTGAAAGCTGAAATAAAATAAAACTGACAGATGTTTTATGACGCATCGAAAATTCACTATAAAAAGTAGTTCATAAAAGAAGTCCAGGATTTTATTGCAGAAAATAAAAATGCAGTCAATATGCAAACAGGATTTTAAAAAGGTAACTTAACTAAAACAGCTGTTCTGTTTGTTAATAAAAATAGAAAGCATAATAAAACATTCCGACACTTTTAAATCATTATAAAGTAGGGATGTAGCACATGGAGTTGTCTTCTTTTTAAAAATGATCGTTTTGCATTGCTATTTTAAGGGGTTTAATACATATTATTGCAATATGTTATAGGGCTCGTTGTGGATAAGTTCTAACTTACCACTGAGCCACGCAAATGGTATTAAAAATTCGTGAGCATTATTGTACCATATAATTTTAATTTATAAATATTCTGAATAATAAATTTTAATTAGGGTAAGGTGGGGCAAGTTGGCGAGGTTAAGGAAAAAAACACTCTAAACAATAAACTACAAATATTTTAAAAGAAAAAACAAGTGTAATAAATTAACGGAACATTGGTTAATTTGTGGTGAACAATCCATAATAAAAAACAATAAAACACCCCCCAATAGTGGGGTAAGATGACGACCACATTGGGGCAAGACGACGATTACATACAAATGTCACATTTAAAAGTAGGTACCCCAATTCCCATAACTCGTGCAAGCTTCTTGCCACCAACTTTCGCACACACCACACTTTATCCAAACAATTAACTGCCAAATTATCATTTACGATAGCATATCGTCGCCTGAGAACCAGGTTATTCTATGTTTTTTTTTTAAATTGAGATTTTATCATCAAAGTATTCTACGTCCAAAGCTCTATCGACCAAACTATTCCATGTCACTCTGCGCCAAACAGTTCACTAATTTCAAAGATTCGAACTTATACTATGTCCATATAAAGTTTTTCATATTCGGACCATTTTAGTCTATGTCCTCGCCAGCCAATAGGTCAATTAGTCAAAAATTTTAGTATATTTTTGGATTACCCACTTTTTATAAACCCTTAAACCTAACTTAAATGCACTTTTAGAGAAAAAAAAAATTAAGATGTACCTACCCAATAATAGCTGGTGAGTTTTAAAAATGCTCTACTCTAAAATTTTAAAAAATGGACATAGAATAACCCGGTTTTCAGGCGACGATATATGACAGCAATTAAACTGTCTTCTAATCAAGACCTATGATCAGTTTTCCTCTTATAATTTCACACCATCTGTAAAAAATATGTTTATAACTGCATGGGCAAAGATAACGAATTCGCCAATATGCTCCCGGGGCAAGTTGACGAATTCGTCAACATGCCCCCGTCAACATGCCCCTTGGACCATTTATAACTAACAAAAACCTAAAGTAAATAAAATAAACAAAAAATAAAACTGATTTGGGCTATAACCATTATCTTGTATGGTTCGAGAAACAAGATAAATATTGAACAGAATAGGACTGGTTCCTTTACTTTTTGCGCAAAACTCTATTTTACTGAACAAGAATATTATAACGACTAACCTCTAAACACATTTGCAAGCACAAAATCAAACATATGTAAACTAGCGCCACCTATCATTTTAAGTTATATGAAGGTCCCGAGACGGCAATATAAAGATGGGTATATAACAGATTTATGCTTTTGATTCTCATTAAAATTAAATTCGTTATCTTGCCCCGTACGTCAACTTGCCCCACCTTACCCTACTGTTTTATAATTTATTAAAACCGATGTTCATAGTTATTATTTTTCGTTAGTTTTCACATGTTAACAGCCGATTATATTATTATTAATTTATTGAAAATATGTTGGAGCGAATAAAAAGCATTACATAGTCGGTTTAAAGAAAACTTCTCGTTTTGATTATATTACTGCTAAAAAATGACCTATTCTACCCCATTAAATTATGATAATATTTTACACGAGATGGGAAATTTCGATAAAACAGGTAACTAATAAAAATATTTGATTTAATGAAAAATGACGAATAAGTGCTTTGCGTAAATGTTAATAAATAACTAGATTAAAATCAACAAGGGGTTTTGACGCAACAAAACAATACTATTCCCGCCCTTTTTTATATCATGGAATGAAATATTTACCCAAGTTTTTTCTTTATTTTCTAACAAAAACGTAAAAACTAAAATATTGCTTGTTTTCTACACTTATTAATTTAATTATTAATAAAGAAATCTATGTAAGGTAAGATATTATGTTGAATTAAGGTAAACCACCCAATGATTGACAGGTTTTAGAGATATTTTTTTCCAAATTGATCATCCTGAGAAAGTCTTTTGTTTTTTTAAGTATTTAACTACTTCACGCAAATCGTAAAAGGTATTAAAATCGTCGAATTTAAAAAAACGGCAATATTTAAAAAAATTTTAAATAAAAAAAAAACATTATTAGTTGCATTGGGAAATCCTTAAATTGACAGACTGAAAATTAGGTGTTCCCAAATTTTGACATCCCAATAATTGACACAATTTATTGTTTTTTACAAATTTATTCACAACTTGAGAAATTAAAATACTTACTAAGGCTAAAGTAATCAAAGAAAAAAGGGCGAATATTAGTAGTTATATAAATTAAGTAGAACTTAAATTAAGTAACTAAGCTTCAAAAACGTCAACTTTTTTTTTCAAAATTATATTTTCTGTTTCCAGATACATATAAGCATTTTGGGAGTTGGTAACTTTCCCAAAAAGGCTTCTTTTGAAAAACTGAAACACCATTTTCATCAATGTTAAAATCAGTTTTCTCCTCATTAACTGCTTTCATGCACATAGCTTCAAACTTCTTTTCCTTATCAAAAATACTTTGTACAACGCAATTATATCTAAAGTGTGTAGCTTTTTTTTGACCCCCTAAAAACCTAACCAAAACGTAATCTCCAACTCTAATGTTATTTATCGATTCTAACGGACAAAAAGAATCTTTGTTAGGATCATCAAAAATGTTGACAAACTGTCGCCGCTGTCAGTCCAGTCAGGTTCTTCTATCGACTAAAACTTTCTTGCTCCTTTCAGCTTTCTTTTTTTCTTGAAGAAGTTTTCTTTCGGCTTTTTCCTGTTCAAGTTTCCTTTTCTTCTCATCTTTTTTCTGTGCATATTTTCTCCAAAGACTGGAAGTAACTACTGAAGGAGTTATGTCAGTATTCCTCTTTTTTGTTCGAACAGGTATATTTGGCCAGTATAATATGTTTAAAGGGAGAAGGCACTTCAAATGGAAGCTGGTTACTATTTGTACTCGGTTGGAGTGATTGTGATTTACATCTTGATATGCTAAAATATTTTCTTCAAATATTGACATAATTTGTCAATAATTGGATACCGAATATATTTAGATAAAAACCAAATATTGCCAACATTGTAAAAATACGAGCTTTTAACCCGTATTAAAACCGTTAAAAAATTCAAACTACCAAAGATTGACAGGGGTGTCAATCATTACAAAACATGTGTGTTTTTTTAGCCAATAATTGACATCCCCCTTTTCCTTCTGGTAATCATTCTTGTAGGATTACTTTATCTTACAAAGGTTAACTTTAGGCTTATTTAGCTTAACTAATACTACAAATGTTTAAAAAAGTAAATATGTTATTGATACATACCTTTGAAAATATTGAGCACTTTTATATTCACAATAAGCAATACCACTTAATATCACATGAAGAAATGAATGAGTCTTCTCAACAAGCATTTCGCCGATTTTCGCCATATTGTTTAAAATGTAACTTGGTAGAAGGTTGCCAGGTTGTAGTCTCTATGCGTTGATGCATTTAATTAATAGGTCAGATATAAAGGTTTCTTAAATTATGGTGTATTTTAAAACATGTCAATTATTGATTGAATGTGAATAATTGGGTGTTTTACCTTATATGATGAATTAATAGTTTCCTTATAAGACTTATTAATTGGCGATAAAGGAAGCAAAATAATTTATCTACATTACAAACAATGCGTGAAAATCAAACGTCTGCATCTTTTGATTATTTTGTCCTCTATTAAGAAATTTAATTTCAGGGACTAACTTGAATCCGACCTTAACTAAAACAACTTGTCTTAGAATTCTTAGCCCCTTGAAGGCCATACATTTCTATTTACATTACTTTGTCATCGTTGTGTTTATTTGTTCTAGGAACAAAACGTAATTAAAATTTTGATTGTGTTGTCACATGTTTATTTGCAGAAAATCAAACTATATAAAAGAGCTACCAATTATACCAAGTAAATATTTCTCATAAGGTGAAGTAAATAACAATTAGAAGTGAACAGAACTTCATGTATTTTCTAATTTAAACAAATATTATATTTACCCCAAATTGCAAACATAATACCTTTTCGAAAACAGTCTGCGACTTTTAGTGAGAATAGGGTATTTTCTAATTAGCAAGCATTTTACTCTCTTTTTAGAAACGTTCGTTCGCCTTTTACCGCCATTTTCATAAGGGGAAAATTAATACATTTTCTAAGGTTTATTAAACAAACATAAATAAGTAACACACAGCGAAAATTGCTAAACAATATCAAAGAATGAATACCTTCTCCCATGACAAAGGCAGAGCTGAATAATTTACCAGTAAATAAATGTGTAACACTATTACGGAAGATACATTTAAAGTATAGGTTTAAAAATGAAGAATACAGACCGTACAGAAACAGCTTTTACATTTTTATCTATACCATTTGTTGTTGTACTCTTCGTACAACTTTATTTAAACTGTTTTAAGAAATTATTGACTTTGGAGAATTCGATACCTACCACAAAGTCAAGAAAAATATATATTTCTACGGTTTGATGTAAAAATGTTTACCCATCTTTAAGCATGAATTGGAAAAATTCAAGGCTTTTAACGCGGCACTAAATCTCGTTGCTCAGTTATATTTTACGTTAAAGGCGGTGTTAGGGTTTGGATTATTCTGGAACAGACATCAATAGAAGTTTTAAACATTTAAAATGTAAAAATGAGCTTGTGATTACTTATGATTCTTTTTTTTAAACCTTTTTTTCTCTTCAGTTTAATTTAAGTTGTGTCTGTGTGTTTATAAAAGGTATTTTTAAAGTTGCCTGTTTCAGTGGCGGCTATGTTTAGGTGTTTTGCAATATTTGCATCACTTTGTCATTAAAGTTGTCTATTTAGGAGATTTACTTTTTTTAATATATACCGGGTGTCCCATTATAGATGGCCACTGGCCGTATCTTGGAAACTACTGGGCATAGAAACTCGGGAACATTTTTTTTTAACTAAAGTGGCCATGAGAAAGTCCAGGAAATAATTTTTAAGTTCCGCATTTTGCCGCAAGAGGGCGTAATTGAAAAGTAAATTTTTAAAATTTTACATGTCTCCGAAAATTCCACATTAAGGTATATCTTTGGTTACACCATTAAAAAGCTTGGACAATTAGGCATCATTTTTGTTTTATGCTCATTGGCGTACCGACTTTAGTAAGCTATTGAAAGTGTAATAATTTAAATCGCTGTAACTTATAAACGACTTATCCGATTTTAGCAAACTAAAGACTGTTTGGAGGAAAAATGTATGCACTTGTACCAATCGTATTTAGTTGTCCATAATAGTTTTAAAAAAAATGCTAGATGGCGCAATTTATAATAATAACACATTTTTTGATTTTACTCCGAAAAAATAAATAATACGGTATAATTATGATACCACAATCGAGAAGTAGATGAAATTTGATAGAAAAAATATTTAAACCGCAGCTCGATATCTCCGTTCGTTTCAGCGTTATTGCCAATAGAATAATTTTTGAAACTTTAAATAAAGAAGCGGTTATATATTTTTTAGAAAAAAAGTGGGACGCCACTGATATTTTTCCATGTGGATATTATTTCGGATTAGCCTGGTCAATTCTGCATAAAAATGGTCTTTTGCGTTTTTCTCCTAAGGCACACCGTTCTTAATTGAAATAATTAAATGGGCGCAAGCATGCCTATTAAATGAAGGTGGTCATTTCCAACATTTTTTATAAAACAAAATTTAACATTATGAATGTTAATAATAATAAAAAGAAGAGCTAATTTAATTTAATTATTTTAATTAAGAACGGCTTGCTGAGGAGAAAAACGCAAAAGACCATGTTTATGCAGAATTGACCAGGCTAATCCGAAATAATATCCGCATGCAAAAATAACAGTGGCGTCCCACTTTTTTTCTAAAAAATATATAACCGCTTTTCTTTATTTAAAGTTTCAAAAATTATTCTATTGGCGATAACGCTGAAACGAACGGAGATATTAAGCTGCGTTTTTATATTTTTTCTACCAAATTTCATCTACTTTTCGATTATGGTATCGTAATTGTATGATTTATTTTGTCGGAGTAAATTCAAAAAATGTGTTATTATTACAAATTGCGCCCTCTAGCATTTTTTTTTTGAGAACTATTATGGATAACTAAATACGATTGGTGAAAGTGCATACATTTCTCTTCCAAACAGTCTTTAGTTTGCTAAAATCGGATAAGTCGTTTATAAGTTACAGCGATTTAAATGATTACACTATCAACAGTTTATTAAAGTCGGTACGCCAATGAGCATAGGACCAAAATGTTGCATAATTGTCCAAGCTTTTTAATGGTGTTACCAAAGATATACCTTAATGTGGAATTTTCGGATATGTAAAATTTACTTTTCAATTACGCCCTCTTGCGGCAAAATGCGAAACTTAAAAATTATTTCCAGGATTTTCGCATGGCCACTTTAGTTAAAAAAAATTGTTTCCCGAATTTCTATGCCCTGTAGTTTCCGAGATACGGCCGGTGGCCATCCATAATGGTAGAATGGAAAGAGCTGTTACCACGATTTCTAATAATTTTTTAGTCTCCTTTAACGATTCTTTTAGATCGTTTGCTATTAAAAATTTTAGAAGAGGTAGTGCGCCATTTAATGTAAGCAAGGAAAATAGTATAAAGCATATTTTTTGTTACGTCCACAAATCCATATATTTTTTAAATAAATGCCTGTATTAAATTTGCGTGTGTAACTTTTCCCTCTACTTACACCAGATTTTTCGATAATAATATCTGGTAATGGTCTACCTTTTCCTTTTAATTCGATCTTTGTTTCGTATGAATATCTAAAAAATCTCTTCATATTAATTAAATTAAAGACCACTTCCATAGTAAACAATAAATAATTATTGTCAACATATAGCAGAATTACACGCACGCACTATATTATTAACCGTAAAACCAAAAAGTCGCGTAAAAATTCTATACTACGACCTTACCTAATACCACGCTCGCGCTGCACTAAATGCAGTGAACTCTCTAGGCTTAGTTTTTTAGACGGACCCGGGAAAAGCGGAGTACTACGCGGGTATTTCAAGCAGCTCGCAGAGCACGATCGCGTGACCCAGATAAATAATGACTCGGCGATAGCGTGAACCGGCAGGTTCACGCTATCGCCGGGTGAAAAATAATTGTCAATGTTGAATTTTCTTGAGCTGTCAGAAAATTTTATATACAGGGTGTTAAAGAAGACGATAATTTTTGCTCCAATTTTAATGGCGTGTAATTTTCACAATAATACTTTTAAATTTTATCACTCTACGTCAATTGAATCACTGGTTCATAGCAAAGAAAGTAATTTGTCAAATTTTTGATATCTGCTATATTTTAAGAAATACCGATTTTTTTGGAAAACCTTGCTTTATTTTAACTTATTGGTAGCTAAAACTCACTGTGCGTTGTATCGTGCAAACTTTGCGAGTGATTATTATACCTTATGAAAAGGTTGATTATGTTCAGTAACAATAGTTGTACCTACATAAATGTTATGATGTACAGTGGCGTACTTATAAACACCTATATGTCTATGGTTTATAAGTATCTCACAATTTTTCACGATTTTTTTATATTGGAAAGTACTCGCGCCTAGATTAGGTAAATTTTTTCTTATTTTTTAGTTTTTCATATCGCACTACAGGTATATTATACAGTGTGTTTACAAAATTTTAACAAAGATACATTTTTTAATTTAATTTTTGGAAAAAATTTATTTATTGATTTCTAACTTTCTAACACTATACTAAGGTTTTCCAAAAAAATCGTTATTTCTTAAAATATAGCAGATATTAAAAATTTGACAAATTACTTTCTTTGCTATGAACCAGTGATTCAATTGACGCAGAGTGATAAAATTTAAAAATATTATTGTGAAAGTTACACACCATTAAAATTGGAGCAAAAATCATCGTCTTCTTTAACACCCTGTATATAAAATTTTCTGACAGTTAAAGAAAATCCAACATTGACAATTGTTTCTCAAGGAATGAATCTATCAACCATTCAAAACCGTAGGTCGATATCATATCTGGTTCAGAAAATATTAACTGTTCAATTACGGCGAAATTTTGTTTGTCCAGCAGTTTATTTAATATATAATAGAGCTCTCATTACACAAAGACTATGAGATAATACAGATTTTAAAGAGAGAAACACTGCTTGTTAACAGGTAAATCATAATTATTATTAGATCAAAATCTCTCCGGAGAAGAAAACAGTTCACTTTTTAAAAATGGCGGATTTTGTTTGATTAACCTACCTTGCTTCCAAAAATCAGCCCAAGCAGAAGAGTTACACTTAGCTGGGTATGTACAAAATAGATAATATACATTAGATCAGGATTGGCAGGTTTCTGAAGAAAAAACCTAAAAAAAAACAAGTAAATTGTGAAAATACAACTAAGTACCTTACTATGAAATATTAAATAAAATCAAAAATAAAACAAATTTAGTACCTCTTCATTTTATTTCGTGTTGTATTAAACTGTGAATCGTGTTATAAAATATTATGAAAAATAGTTCTGAAAGTAAAAGATAATTTCCCAAAACACTGCATGTTTATTTAAAAATTAAAAGAAATTTTATATTATTTATTTAGCTATTGATTTAAATTATCTTTCACATTTGGTTTAAGTTGAAAAATAACATAATTTCAAGTTCTTTTTTCTTATTATTAATGTTTCTTTAGCACCATTGTGACGACGGACAACGCTTTTGTTTGACGATATCAATGTGATGAAAAAAATTACTTTTACTGAGTCAAAAAAAAAGCTTTAAGGTCGCGCTTTGTCCTTTGCTGATTATCATCAATCGAAGGACCCAAAAAACATTTGACAAATCCAAGATAAGACTGCCAACATTTGCGGTAAAAATCCTTCAAGCAATTTAATTTGGGTCAAGCATGTTTTATGTCTTCATCCTTACATCAATGACCGGAGAAAAAAATTCTTTATTGAGGTTTTGTGGTGCCCATAAAAATATTTTTTTGAATTTAGATTAGCTACACAGATTCAAATCAAGATAACAAAATATTTATAAATTAAAAAAAAAAGATCTTAAAAATTATTTACAATAATTAAATAATTATTAATACAGGGTGTTTCATAATTGAATGCTAATCCGAAAAGGCGATTTTTAGTAAAATTCTTATTTATATGAACATTGGTCCGCAACTACTTTATTTCTGAGATACATCGGGGTGTTGAAATTTAAAAAAATATTCCCAATATCTCTAAAACCGTTTTATATATATTTTTTAAAATTTTAATACATGCAAAATACGCATAAACATACATTTTTCAGTGTCTGTTTAAAGGTTGGAGACAATGACGTTTCTTGAACGGCAGTAGAGTTTTGGACTTGCATTGTCTTTATTTGTTTAGAATCACTACGTTTCAACTGGTAAGTATCTCCAGTCGTCTTCAGGTGAATACTGAATAAGTACGGTAACTACAGCTCTATTTATACTAGGCAGGTGTTGTGACGCATGACTAGTGGGCGGAGTCATGCGTGTTGCTAGGTGATGACGCATAACTGGATGAGTCATGCTTGATGAGTCATGCTCGATGACGTCATGCTCGGGAATCATGCGTTTAACTCTTGGGTGGTCTTATTCTAAGATTACATTTACTTAACAAGGGTTTCCAGACGTTTCTCATGTCTAATGAAGGCTTACTAAAGCAACCTGGATTTTGGTGTATGGTAGCAGCTTCCTTAAACTTCCTCTTCCTCCAGTGCGGTTCTTTTTGCAGGATTTCCGCTTTTGTCCACATGATATGATGGCCGTGCGTCCAGGCGTGGTCAGCTGCGCCTGATTTTTCGGTCTCTCCTTTTCGGGTATTATTCCGATGTTCTTTAATCCTTACTTCTAGTGGTCTTAGTGTCTCACCGATGTAAGACTGGCCGCATTCGCAGGGGATCTGGTAGACACAATTTTTCTTGTCTTTCTGGCTTACTGGTCTCGTCTTCGTTAGGTGGCTTCTTAAAGTGTCTCTAGAGCTGAATACTGTTTCGATGTTGTATCGTTTTCCTAGTCTTCTTATTTTCTCAGATACTCCTTTGACATACGGAATATTGAGTATTGGTTGTATCTCTTTCTCTGCTTTACGTGTGTTTGGCCGATTCTTGCGATTTTCCAATATTGTGTCAATCAGTTTCATGGGATAGCCATTCTTGTTGAGGTCGGTCTTGATGTGGTTAGTTTCTCTTTTGAGAGCTTCGTTTGAGTTACAGAGAGTAATTGCTCTATCCACAAGGTTTCTTACTATGCCATGTTTTGTGTTGTTTGAGTGGTTTGATGTATAATTGAGATATTGCCCTGTATGTGTAGGTTTTCTGTACACTGAGGTTAGGAAGGTGTTGCCATTTTTCTCTACATTGACGTCTAGAAAAGGTAATTGGTTGTTCTCTTCTTTTTCCATGGTGAATTTAATTGTCGGTGCAAAGTTATTAATGTGATGTAAGAATTCTCTGAGTTCGTCCTCGTTTCCGTTCCAAATAATGAAGGTGTTATCCACATATCTAAGCCATATTTTTAGTTTCTTCTTTGCTTGTTTTATTGCTTCGGATTCGAACCATTCCATATAAATGTTGGCGATTATGGGCGAGAGAGATGAGCCCATTGGTAGTCCGTCCTCTTGGCTAAAGAATCTATCTTTTTCTTGAAAATAAGAATTGTTAAGGCAGCATTCCAATAGTTCCATGATGGCATTTGTAGGTAGCGGTGTTCTTTCTTGTAGGGTCAAGTCTTCCTCAAGTCTGCTCCTGATGACCTTAAGTGCGTCTTTTATAGGGACGTTGGTGTAAAGACTTTCGACGTCAAAGCTGACCAGTTGGTCTCCTGGTTGTACTTCCTTTTCTCCTATTATTTGTGCAAAGTGTTGCGAGTTCTTTACAAATGACGTGCTGTTTCCTTGAAGTGGTTGGAGTAGGGGAAGTATTCACCTGAAGACGACTGGAGATACTTACCAGTTGAAACG
The DNA here is from genome assembly GCA_935413205.1 of Polydrusus cervinus. Classification (NCBI taxonomy): domain Eukaryota; kingdom Metazoa; phylum Arthropoda; class Insecta; order Coleoptera; family Curculionidae; genus Polydrusus; species Polydrusus cervinus. The sequence continues at coordinate 22,258,675 of OW284520.1, read as the reverse complement.
TAGTGATTCTAAACAAATAAAGACAATGCAAGTCCAAAACTCTACTGCCGTTCATACATTTTTCAGTTTCTCAGGATGTAGGTTTTTTCAATTTTCATCAGTGTGTGTTAACATTTCCATGAACTACTTTGTACTTATTTTGTTTAAAATAAATATTATTTTTATTATTAGCCTCTATTCTCATAAAAATGGTTTGTCCAGTTATTCTCGTCCGGTTTTTAATTTAAAAAATAAAATAAAGTAACAAATACGCGGAGTAAGACCAGAGAAAAATTCGTTTTTCTCTCTGGGAAAGTCTCCCACAGTGTTCCAAGCAGAAATTTACGCCATATTGCAATGTGCGTCCGAAAACAATAGGAGGGCTTACCTCAATAAGCAGATCCACATACATTCTGACAGTCAGGCAGCCCTTAGATCGCTAATATGCAACAAGGTAACCTCAAGACTGGTATGGGAATGTTAGGAGGAACTAAAGGCCCTGGCAAAAGTAAACAAAGTACTACTGCAGTGGGTACCAGGCCACGAAGGTATCACAGGAAACGAAAAAGCCTACAAACTTGCGAGAAAAGGCTCCGAAAATACATTCATTGGTTCAGAACCGGCACTCGGACTGCCAAGGTGCACGGTACGAGATGGTATTAAGCGATGGACCAGGAGTGAACACAAAATCCACTAAAGTAACAGACAGGGATTAGCCAATAGCAAAAGCTTCATTGGGGATCTAGACCCAAGACTTACGAAACAGCTGCTTTAAATGAATAGGAACTAGCTGAGAACCATTACAGGAATTCTGACACGACACATGGCTGTCAAGAACCATCTACACAGAAGGCAACTGTACAATGGAGACCTTGAATGCAGATTATGCGGACAACACAGAGAAACTGTACAGCACATAGTTTGCCATTGCGAGTCACTGGATCGGAAGAGGCAGCAAATACTCGGGCAACCAAAACTGGAACCAGATGACATCCTTACCCTCTTCCCAGTTGACCTAAACAAACTAATGCAAGGAACTGGGATCACGGAATGGGTGTAACAACCAAACAGGATAAGCACAATGGGCCAAACCTGGCCTAAGTGCATCCGAGCACGGACGGGCCCTCGGAAAAAAATAAAATAAAAATACATTTATTAATTTTAAAAAACCCTTTATCCTAAAAAACGTGTATTTTTATGTACCAACACTGAAAAAAAGCGGTTTTAGAGAATCTTTTAAGGAATCGTCCAATTATAACCGCCCTTTCGGACTAGCACTTAATTACAAAACTCCCTGTATATTTTGAAAAAAATAGAAAGTTGTTAATCTGAAATAAGAATTTAAAATATGTTTTAAGTGTTCACTGTCGAAAAAGTTAAATCTGTAAATAAAATACTTTACAAACAGAGAGCCAAGTGGTTTTTAATATTTCTTAGTCATGCTTCTAAGGATCATTTTAAATTCAAAAGCATCTTGTAATTGCTGGTGGATCAAAGGATTTTTTCTTTAAGCGGAAAACGAATGAATGAACAATTATTGTGTAAATTTTGCGAACCTAATCAGGTTATCCTTAACCCTAACAATAGACGTTGACCCGTACCTCCATGTCCCAAAAGGGCTATAAACATAATACAGTTTTTTACAGGAAAATTTTATGGGACCCTCAGATGCGTACTTATTTTAAAATTATTTTTAAAGTATAATTGAATTGAATTATGTCTATTTTAAAATGTATTTAAATAGCCGTTTTATTTGAAGTTACATTATTTCGTCATTCTTGTTGAGTGATGAGCGCCATCCTGTAATTTTATTTGAACTTTCTTATCGCAGTGTAGCTTGTAATTTAGGTTTTATTATCCAGTTCCTTCGAAACCATAGTTAGTTAAAAACAAATATCAAAGTTACATCTTTGAAAAATTTAAATAAACTCTTAACAATGCCTTGTTAACTAATAATTTCACGAAAATTTTGTTTGAAATAATTAGCCATGGAAAATTTTTGCTCTGAAACATTTAAGTTTTTGCATTGTTCGTATTATTTATTTTTTGAGCGGTATTTTGAAATTTAGAAATCTCACTTATTAAAATGTATCTTCAAAAACAAAAACATTTCAGAGCTAAGTTGGTGTAAAAGAGCAAAGGGCTAAAATAAATTAACACAAAGGAGTGAACTCCGAACAAAAAAATTTTAATTAAAACAAAAATGTATAATATCTTAATTTAGCTGGTACAAATATTTACAGTTACAGTCAAGGGCGCCCATGGGGTCGAGGGGAAAGGTAGGGCAGTTGCCCCCCCCCCTTACCCTGGATTCTGGAATGATGCTTAGATATACGGTAGTGACAACTCTTTATTTTGGAGACAATTTTCGTAAGAGGATAAATGACGATGACATTTATTTTAAGTCACGACACACACGACAAGAACGGCGGGAGCGTTTCGAACTCACCTGGAAGAGAAGCCAGTAGTAACTAGGACATTTGTTTTGGAGACGGGCAGTCGGGACCAGTGGCTTATTTAGGGGGGCCTGGGAGCTCGGGTCTAAAAGTCTAATTGCAACCTAATTTTCCGTGTCACGCTTGGATTCTTTATTTAAATCTTTAAATAATGTATTATTGCCTTAGATTACAAAGGTCTTGCAGAAAACATTTAGTTTTTAAACTTTTCCTTCTAAAAGTCCTGTTTTATATAGAGATTAAGGTTTCGGACGCATATCGTTTTAGTTATTGATATATGATGCAATTTTAAAGGAAAACGAGTAAAAAGAATAATATTTTATAGTATTTTTCTAGTATATACTTGTCTGTTCCGTTTTCCCTTTATTAGAGATATTTTAAATAAACAAAAATATAACCCAATGCAATAACATATCTTTACAACAAAAACAAAAAACAAAGAGGTATTTATTTTTAAAGAGAAAAATTAAAGTAAATATTTTAATTGAAACATTTTTTATGAAAGAAGTGTGATCATTTATAATAAAAAAATAGTGCGGGAAGAAACGGAAATGCCTTATTATCAATATTCAAAACGGCACTTAAGAAGGAGTATGTCAAAACCTAAGCATTTGCACCAAAAACTGCTATTAGATTTGCGATCCCAAAAATGCATGATTTCTGAAAAAATCTACAACTTTGGCGTGGTGAGCGATATTTACTTTATTTTTAACCTTGAAAAATCGAGCCCGAAAAACGCTGGTTAGAGCCATACATAGGTACGTCTTTTAGGATTGACACCAATATTCATATTTTTCACAAATATAAGAAATGTTTTTTTTTTATAAAGAGCCAGCTGGGAATATCAAAAAAAAAAAAACATTTACGAAAACAAATTTAATCCAACCATGCAGAGGGGGAGAGGTAATAACTTAATTTTCGAAATTTGATAGTAGCTAGGTGAATATTAAACGAACTTTGGGCGTGGTCCTGAAAATATTTCGACAGCGGCGGTTTTCCGCCTTCTCCTATACGTACAATATCATGAAAATGAAATACATGTAATCCCTGACTGTCCCTTTCTCTAGAAAAAAATATCCCCCCCCCCCCTCGAGCATATTTTCTGGCTACGCCACTGGTCGGGACTACATTTATTGCATGATTTTGTACTTAGTTAGAGAGTCGGAAAAGCGCCGCAGGGGCATACCCAAAGTTCGTTAAAAATTCACCCAACTACTATCAAATTGCGAAAATTAAATTAGTACCTCTAGCACCTCTAACTAATTGTTGAATTAATTAACTTGGCTTTGTGAATGTTTTTTTTCCTTTTTTCTTGATATTCCTAGCTGGCTCTTGAATATCAAAAAAACATTTTTTATATTTGTGAAAAATATGAAGAGTGATGTGTTTCAATCCAAAATTTTCACATAAGACGAATGTATGACTTCAACCACGGTTTTTCAGGCTCGATATTTTATGTTTAAAAATAAAGTAAATATCTTTTATACACTCATCACCCCAAAATTTAGGATTTTTTCGGAAATTATATATTTTTGGAGCGTAGATTGTGAATCTAAGAGCCGTTTTTGTTGCCAATGCTTAGGGTTTGAAATATTACATATATTATGTGTAAAGGTTAGGTTTTGAATTCGTAATGAAGCATTCTCGTTTCTTCCCGCACTACATTTAACGTAAATTACTACACTTCTTCAATAAAATTTTTACTTTAATTTTTGTCTTTAAAAATAATTAAAGGAGATTGATGGTTGTCATTTGCTTTTGCTGTAAAAATATTTTATTGTACTTGGTTATAATTTTGTTGATTTAAGATCAAAAAAGGGGGAAACGGGACAGAAAAGTATGTACATACTTAATAGAAAAGAATATAATTTTTTTTTGTTGTGTAGTTTTTTCCTCTTCGTTCGCTGCCAAGGCCATTCCCGAGGGGACCTGCAGCTTAACGTAGGTTCCGAACCACGATCCTTAGTCATGCGATATCCCCCAAGGGCTATTAATCCTTGGTTTTTTACCATTGCATGACCTACCGATTGGGGAGAGTGTACCTTCTTCCGCACCCCACGAGATGTCCGATCTCATCCGGCCTGGTTACCGGCGTGAATGGGATGGGTTGGGAGATGATACATTTTACACTCTTCCCAGCATTCTTAAACCTACTAAATTTCGGACATACTTCTCTTTTTCTGCATATGTCCAGTCCGGGATAAAATATTATTCTTTTTACTTATTTCCTTTAAAATTGCATCACAGACCAATAACTAAGACTATATGCGTCTGAACAGTGGCGTAGCCAGAAATTTAGTTCGGGAGGGGAAGGGGGGGGGGGGGCAAATGGGTAGAGAAAGCGATGAACCAGCGCCGCAGACGAAAATTTTTTTTGGTGCCACGCCCAAAAAACCCTTTTTTAGGACAATCAAAATAAAAAATACCTATATTTAAAGAAACTTGTAGTGAGTTATACAAATACACTAATATAGGTAATATAAAACAGATAATATACTTGTTAAACAAAAACGTCTTCATGAAATAAGCATAATTAAGCAAAAAAATATTAAAAATAAGGTATATTTTTTGTTTATTGAAAAAACAAAAATTAACCATAAACTAAAAGCACAACATATTTTTTTGCCTGAAACTAAACCGTAATTCGTCGCCTTTTTGACAAAATATATTGATAATTGTCATATATCAATTTGGATTTTTTGATGAATACTTATTAAAGTTAAACTTGTTGAACGGTTTTCGCCTGAATGATTTCTCAGATATGTTTTTAATCTTCTTAAAATGGAAAAACTTCTTACTGGGAGGATGATTTGTTATTTTATTTGGCGCGTTATTGATAGCGTTGCCGTCAAAGATTTTTTATGTTGCCCAATTATATTTTATATCTTCTTTTTTTTGGATTTCGGGAGCCACGCTACGCCATGGTCTGAAACTTTAATATCTATACAAAATAGGACTTTTATTTAGAAAAACAATTCTAAAAACTGCGCGTTCCCACAAAAACTGCTACGTTATCCAAGTCAAAAATACATCATTCCTTATAAAATCATCAATTTTAGATACCAAAAGGCAAACTAGTAAAATTGATTTTGTGTTTAATAATGCAAATTTTTCTAAAAACAGCTAATATTTGGTTTAAATTTGCTTATTACTTCACTGCTCTGGGTGAACCATTTTTCGATAGCCTGGAGGAACTAAGCAACTTACAACTTGGACGACTGAGCAGGTTTCTGAACAGTAGTGGCTGGTTTGAATAAGTTGTTAAAATCCTTCTGCGGTGTACGCCGCACTAACCATCAGATATCTGATGAAGGTGGGTTCTACGGAACACGTGTGGTATCACAACGGACCTAATAGAGACTGTTTGGTCTGAACCAAAGGTCTGCCACTCTTACCTAACCTATTAGAATATTATTTATTACAAAGACCTGTTCAAAAAATTAAATTGTATTCTTTTTTAGAAAAAGCTTTAACAGGGCCAATTTAATTTCACCTGAAATGTATAATCTTTCGCTTAATAATTCCAAATTTAACTAAGCATTTGTTGTATAAATCATTAACACCTATTAAAACAGTTACAGTTTTATGGTATTAGGGGAACAATTCTAAAGTTATTTCAGGCTTATCGAGAACATAGAGTTCAGACAGTTTATTTGCCCTACGGGAAAACCTCAAATCAGCTACCTGTTACAATAGGGGTCCCTAAGAGAACCATTCTTGGACCGTTTTCTTTTCCTTTATTTATTAATAATTCCATAAAAAATATCCTAGAAAATATAGTTGTTTTCTAAACGTATATGATTGACTTTATAAATTATTGTAAAAATAAGAGTTGCCGTTTAGGTCTTAAAGTTTCCTTTTCTTGCAGTCAGGGCCGTAGCTAGACGTTATTCATGGGGGGGGGGGGGGGGTTAGGTTATTAAGTTAAAAAAAAGTTGCATTTTTTGGGTGCCATGCCCTGTTAAATTCGAAAATAGCGCCGCAGGCGAAAAATTTTCGGGGCCACGCCCAAAGTTCGTTTAAAATTCACCTAACTACTATCAAATTTCGAAAATAAAATTATTACCTCTCCCACTCTGCATGGTTGGATTAAATTTGTTTTGCTAAATGTTATTTTTTACTTTTTTTATTAAAAAAAGAACATTTTTTATATTTGTGAAAATATGAATATTGATAACAAACCAAAATTTTAACATAAGACATAATGTATTACTGTAACCAGCGTTTTTCGGGCTCGGTTTTTCATGATTAAAAATAAAGTAAATATCGCTCACCACGCCAAAATTGATGTGTTGAACCCCCCCTTACCTACGGCCCTGCTTGCAGTTCTAATATTTCCACTATTAAATAAATTACTGTACTATACAAAAAAAAAGTTACTAAAACTACTTGCAAAACTTTTGAAAATAAATAATTAGCTCTACATTTTCTTTTAAAGATCATTTCAACTTATTTAATTACTAGTTTCCGTTTTTAGTTTTGAATAGCTAATGGACAGACAAAATTCATAAGTTCAACGCAATATTTTGTAGAAATAAATTTTAAACTTTGATATACAGGGTCCTTCACATCACCTCCCGTCTTCTATAACCCACTTATTAATTAAGTTAGGATTTTGATATTTTGCAGGCTTTAGCTGTATCCTAAGGATCATTCATGAAAATAGTTTTGTTTATACAGGGTGTTCGAAAAAAGTGTGGCGTCATAAGGATCTATTTTTTTAGATTACATGCCATAAATATTCTTATTTATTTTGGATGCCTCTTAAACCACATACCCCCCAAAATTTTAATATAATCGGTTCAGTATTATAGGAAAAAAATAAACACTAAGAAAAATCAGTTTTGCACCACAGGTTTTAAAAACTATTAAAAAATAAAAATAATGCCTCGTTATTAAAATTATACAAAGGTACTTATTAAATAACGTCGAACAGTCTCGTTAACTAAGTTTGATTAATTATAATTGTACAGGGTGTCCAAAGTTTAGTGTCAAACTTTAAATCAATTTATTTTTCTTATTTCAAATTGAGACCTCTGTAGATTATGTCATTCGAGGTACATGTACCAAATAGGGCCACCTTAAGAAAAAATATGGTTTAATTGTAAAACCATTTGGTCAATTATTACAAAAATAGATGTGGTTAATGTTCAAACTATTTATTATTTGAATTAATTTTTACTTTTGATTTTTTATTAACACCAGTTTCGCATCCAGAGTTTGAGTCGGAGGGGGGGTAGTGGCAATATTTAAAATAAATAAATTTAATATTAAATATATTTAAAATAAATAATTTTAATAGAATATTTCATAATTTATACACTGTTTACTTACCACATCGGTCACTCATAATGTCTTTTGTAACTTTTAAACGATTTCCGATCGGAACAACTTTATCTAAATTGATTTAAATGTACCGGGTGAGTCAACGATTGCGCGGAGCAATTTTATGGCTTGAAGTTAAAATTTGTCGACAATAAGTTTTTGTGTTAAGGTATGGTTGGATATCAGGCACATTTTAAAAATATTTTGAATTATACAGGGTGCGCCCAAAAAGTAGAGTGTCAAAAAGGTACATTTTTTTAAATGGAACATCCTATATATTGTATTATTTTCTGATTCCTCACAAAGTTTTACGCTTATTTCGTAAATGTAAAATGTCTAGAGTCAATAGTTTTTGAGATATTGAAGTTTAAAATATGGCATTTTCAGACTTTGACAGGCTGTAACATTGGAACGGTTGATCTTAGAGAAAAATGATTTTCACCTCCCTATCTTAATTTTTTATTCTCTATCTAAACGTTACTACTTCCGGTTTAACATGTTAAACCGTTAAAACCGGAGGTTGGTTTCTTTGGATAGAAAATAAAAAACTAAGATAGGGAGGGGAAAATCATTTTTCTCTAAGATGAACCGTTCCAATGCTACAGCCTGTCAAAGTCTGAAAATGCCATATTTTAACCGTCAATATCTTAAAAACTATTGAATTTAGACATGATATTTACAAAATAAGCGTAGAATTTTGTGAGGAATCAGAAAATAATACAATATATAGGGTGTCCCATTTAAAAAAATGTACCTTTTTGACACCTTACTTTTTGGGCGCACCCTGTATAATTCAAAATATTTTTAAAATGTGCCTGATATCCAACCATACCTTAACATAAAAGTTTATTGTCGACAAATTTTATCTTTAAGGCATAAAATTACTCCGCGCAATCGTTGACTCACCCGGTACAAAGTTTTAACCTATAAAATTACAAGATGTCACACAAAGAACGTTAAATAGTCGTTTAACACGCTAGCTGGGAGCGGATGATCTTGGAGATATTTTTATATGCAACAATACAATTTTTTTTTCTTGGTTTTAGCTAAAATAGGCACATGGTTTTATTAGGAACGTGGCCTTAATTGGTACAGGTATCTTATGTAAAAAGCCCATTGTCGATATACTTAGCGACTAAGGCAGAGTTTGACGCGGTTATAAAGTGTTTTTGTCTGAAATAGGTATACTATACAACGACAGGCTTAAACCATAGTATTTCAAATAAATTAACTGGTGCCCAATCCCAATCTTGTAACATTCATACAGTGATTATGGAGTCTGTTAATTATTTTTACAACTAAAAATTTATTAGCTCTTATCCAACGTCCGTCCCTACAAAATCGGTTTTCGGTTTCACAGCTTAAACCTATCAGATATAGATCTGAAGACAAGCACTTAATATAGAAAGGGTTTTTGTTCGTGCTAAGCGTATTTGAGAGCTATATTTAATTAAGAACATGTTAAATCTCACGGGAATGTCTTTCTGATAAACAAAATACTCCTTGTTTTCGTGTGTTGAGCCTGTCTTCATTGTTGTAGATACGAAGGTCGATGGGGGATAATAAATGGGTTATTTTTTTAAATAAAGAAAAAAGATTAATGGTGTGATTCTGTCAGCACTTTTAGAGTAATATAAGTCTAGGTTAAATATCAAGGTGATGGTAACGTTCTTGTGGTTCACATTTTTCTGTCCGTCCTTTTAAGCTTATGGTGTATACATTTCTTGTCAGAATTGGCCTAGTATCAGTTGCGGCGCCAGCGGGGGAGGGGGGGGGGGGTGTTATTTTAGAAGTAGTAGTTTTTAATGAAAAGTAGTGCTAAATTTTCGATTTTAGGAATGTTTTTTTAGAAGTTAATTTGGACCTGGGGAATTAAAAGTTTCACCTTGGGGAGCTGACTGATAGGATCAAATTTTAAATAAATTAACACAGACCCAATGTAAACAGGAAATATCTGTTGTTAACTAGGCTCTAAAATCTCTAGTGTCTAAAATCCCTAAGATATCAAAATTATTGCATGGAATTTCACCTATTTCATTTTTCATACAAGACTTTTAACCTTCAATATAATCTCAGGTATATTTTTGTAAACATTATTTTCAAATTACCCCACAAATAAAAGGCTATAGGGGTAAAGTCTGGGAATCTGACAGGTCACCCATTTTCGCCTCTCCTCCATATTCACTGGTTTCGAAACCTTTGGATAAAAAATTGATGCACTTGTAAACCAAAATGAGCGGTGGCGCCATCCTTTTGAAACCAGATATTCCCTATGGAATTCTGTATTTATGTGCTTCCTATTTACATTGTGTTCTATTTAATTATTAATTATATATATATATATATTAAATTATTTAAAATTTGTTCTTCTAAACCGCTGGACAATTACTTTCGAGCAAGAAAAATTTCGCCTAAATTTAACAGTTAATATTTTCTGAATCAGATATGATATCGACATACAGTTTTGAGGGGTTGATAGATTCATTCTTTGGGAAACAATTGTCAATGTTGGATGTTCTTTAACTGTCAGAAAATTTTATATACAGGGTGTTAAAGAAGACGATGATTTTTGCTCCAATTTTAATGGCGTGTAACTTTCACAATAATATTTTTAAATTTTATCACTCTACGTCAATTAAATCACTGGTTCATAGCAAAGAAAGTAATTTGTCAAATTTTTGATATCTGCTATATATTAAGAAATACCCACTTTTTTTGGAAAACCTTGCTTTATTTACACTTATTAGTAGCTAGATCTCACTGTGCGTTGTATTGTGCAAACTTTGCGAGTGATTATTATACCTTATGAAAAGCTCAATTATGTTCAGTATCTAACAATAGTTGTACCTAAATGTTAGGATGTACAGTGGCGTACTTATAAACACCTATATGTTTATGGTTTATGAGTATATCACAATTTTTCACGATTGTTTTATATTGGAAAGTACTCGCCCCTAGATTAGGTGAATTTTTTCTAATTTTTCAGTTTTTCATATCGCACTACAGGTATATTATACAGTGTGTTTACAAAATTTTACCAAAGATAATTTTTTTAATTTAATTTGTGGAAAAAATGTATTTATTAATTTCTAACTTTCTAACTAATAAATAAATCAGACATGTAAACTAAAGAGAAGGCTCACTCTCTCATTGGCAGATTTTGGAAAACTCAAAGGCGTTTTTAAGAGTGACATTCCCGTCAATCTAAAAAGAAGGGGTTTCGATCAGTGCGTGCTGCCAGTGATGACATATGGCTAAGAAACCCTAACACTAACAACAGCAACAGCTAAGAAACTTAGAGTTACACAAAGGAAGATGGGGAGATCCATGCTTGGTGTGACCTTAAAAGATCACATAAGAAGATTTGCGCAGAAGAACTGGTGTCAGCGATGTCGTTGGAGCTATTGCGAAGCTTAAGTGGAACTGGGCTGGCCACGTTGCACGAATGCGAGATGACCGATGGGAAAAGAGGTTTCTTGAGTGGAGACCTAGAACGGACAGACGAAGTAGAGGAAGACCGCCTACGCGTTGGTCGGACGATATCAAGAGGACCCGCAACAACTGGATACAAGCAGCACAAAATCGATTGGAATGGAAAATAATTAGGGAAGCCTATGTTCAACAGTGGACACAGAGGGCTGGTTGATGATGATGATGATGATGATGATGATGATGATGATGATGATGATGATGATGATGAACTTTCTAACACTATACTCATAAACCATAGGCATGTGTTTATAAGACCGCCACTGCACATCATAACATTTAGGTACAACTATTGTTACTGAACATAATCAAGCTTTTCATAAGGTATAATAATCACTCATAAAGTTTGCACGATACAACGCACAGTGAGATCTAGTTATTAATTAGTTAAAATAAAGCAAGGTTTTCCAAAAAAATCAGTATTTTTTAAAATATAGCAGATATCAAAAATTTAACAAATTACTTTCTTTGCTATGAACCAGTGATAAAATTTAACAATATTATTATGAAAGTTACACGCCAATAAAATTGGAGCAAAAATTATCGTTTTCTTTAACACCCTGTATTTAAAATTTTCTGACAGTTAAAGAAAATCCAGTATTGACAATTGTTTCCCAAGGGATGAATCTATCAACCATTTAAAACCGTAGATCGATATCATATCTGGTTCAGAAAATATTAACTGTTAAATTTAGGCGAAATTTTTCTTGCTCGAAAGCAATTGTCCAGCAGTTTATATAATTTTTATAGATAAATCCACATACCCTATATTCTTGAATTTTTATGCTCATCAATATTTTTTTTTAGATACAACGTTGAATCTAAAAACAAAACGTTGTAACTGAAAAAAAAATTTTTGAAGAGCGTAAAACTGTCTCACAACTTAATGACCAGTGTGATACATCATAAGCTTTGGGAAGTCAAAAGCCCCTCAAAAATAAAAAAAAATTCCGGTCCGTAAAAAAAATTAAGTTGATCTTAGTACCTAAAAATAAAATTATTGCCTTGGAGTTTTAAGAAAGTGCTCTTGGTTTCTCAAAATAATCAGTATGCAATTGCAATTTTTAAAATTCTTAAATAAATAATGTTTAGAACTAAAAAAAAACACTATGCCACTATTTTTGAAATATTTATCTTTGCGATCGATTAATATTAATTAAAACAGTTACCTACTTCAGAAATAAACAAATATATTCTAAACAATTAACCTAAAGGCAAAAAAATCCAACGAAATTAATTTTTATGGATTCTATTTTCAGAACAAATTATTTTAATTATTATAGAAAAATGCTGTGCAAGACTAAATCGACACCCTTAAAAATAAACTGAGTTTAAAGATTAAAACGGCTTGGCATGCCGCAACGCGGAGATCTCAGTGCGAATTTAATTAAACATTTCAAGTTTTTTTCGACCCTCTTTCTGAACGAAACATCCCTGTCATCCCTAGTCTGTAGAATAATTGTTTTTAGATTTTTAACCGCATATTTTTTGCTTTTATCTCGGCGTTATCTCACGCCATTCTTGTTTTTCCTTGGCAGAAAATAAAGCCCTAAAAAGGTTGGGCTAAATGGGATTGTATAACGACTCCTCGAAATTTTGCAATTATAGGGCTGGTTCATTCTTTGTGTATGACAATGGAGTTATTGGCGAAAAATGAAGAAATATTTATTTACGAGCTGTCATTTTGCGAAGGTAGTGACGAGCTAATGAAATTAACATTTTTGGCTGGTATCGGCGCTAAATAAAATTTGTAGGTACCTTAAATTTCACAAATATTAAATTTAATGACTTCGACATTTAAATTGTTAAGTAATAAATGTTTTTTTTATTAATAAAAAAAAAATCAGTCAGCCAGTCAGTATAGATCGGAATGCTGTAGCTGTTCATTCTTGTATTGACAGTGTTTTTGTTCACATCTGAATTATTATAAAATTTTGATTAAAATAACTATCATTTTTATTTTTTTAATAATAGAGTCAGGTTTAAAAAAGACTAGCTACTATTTTTCTCTAACAAGCTGTGTCTTTTCTCTTGGAAAGGCTATTTTGACCACCACTTTGCAAACCAAGGCAATGTTTTCTTGGTAGCCATACTTTTATATACTGGGTCTCCCAAAAGTCCAGCATAAAATTAATATCAATTAAAGGAAAAAGATTTAGGAAAAACGCTCGGACCCGTAAATTTTTATTTGTGCATTTTTTGACATAAAAAATATTATACAGGGTGTCTTATAGAACTATTGTCACGTCTTTGACAATTTTTTTAAATGAAATGCCATAGGTTTTCAATCGATGTACTGAACTACAAGTAGCTTCATTATCTAACGCCGAAGTAACAACTGAAAAGCGGGGGTTTTCAGTAAGCGATAACATTAAATCGATTTTTTTATTCTCTGTTAGAACCAGTGAGCGACCGCTCCTAGGTAAATCTCTACCTGTACCAATCTCCTCAAATGTATGGACTACTACTTACAGTCGACTGAGTAATTTGGTTTTCTGGAAATTTTTCGTTAAACAAAGTACAGACTTCAGCTTGAGTTCTTATTTTATCCCCACACCCCAACATAATTAAAATTTCGATGCGCTGCCTTTCTGTTAACATTTTTAGGTAATTGATAAATTACTTAAGTCAAAGTCAGTATTGATATAATTAAGGATAGTTAATGACAGTAAGATACCTGATTTATTTAACATGCATGTTCTAATATAAAATACAATGTGAACTAAAAGTATTACCTTTAATAAAAAAAACTTTAAATGTCACTATCTTGGAAACAGCTGAAAATCGGGATAGCAAGTCGTACATGAAAAATATTTCGAATTTTTCGTAGAACTTGAAAACCTAATAAAAAATTTGGCATTCCATTTTTAAAAAAATGTCAAAGACGTGACAACAGTTCTATGAGACATCCTGTATAATATTTTTTTATGTCAAAAAATGCACAATTAAAAATAAAAATTTACGGGTCCGAGCGTTTTTCCTAGATCGTTTTCCTTTAACTGATATTAATTTTTTGCGGGACTTTTGGGAGACCCAGTAATGTAATAAGTCCATTTTAAACAATTTCTAATGTATAACTTTTCAGACTCGTATCATGTCTTGGTATTATATATTATTAAATCATACTACATACCCCTTATATTAACCAATTTAATAATAACAGCCAAAGTTTGAGAAATCTAGTGGAAAAATGGGTTTTACTTTCAAATTAAAAAAGAAATAAGCTAATCATTCTTATATAATCAAAAATATTTATTGCCCCAATCGTTTTCCAGAAAGGGTAAACAATAATTTGCTTCCTGTTTTGGTGTGATCTGATTAACCTTTGCATTTCGGTGAAGGTTTATGCTTATGAATGAGTTTGCTTTATCTCTCTAATTATCTACGGCTCTTCTGCCATATTAACTATTACAAACTGTATCTAGGGTTGTTTGATAAAAAAGTGTTCCCCTAATTAGTTTCTTTAGAATATATAATAATTTTAAAAATTTATATATCAAACCTTTGATGGCCTGTTCGCATGATTCTATAAGGTGCGGAATAAAAGCTACCACAAGTTCCTGAGGCGTAAATATGACGATCTAACCCAACTTACGTTAGTCCAAAAGTGGATGATTTCGGAGATACAGAGTGTCAAAAGTTCAATTTGGTTTTAATTTTTTGTAAATAATTGGTGTATTGTCACAATATTTGGCATGGGGGTCATTTTTATTGTAAAGTTTAGAGGGCGCCACCTGCGGTACCTTGCACACATTTAAAACGAAATAACTTTTTTGAGCCACCCTATATTTAACTTTTAAATAAAAATTCGGGTTCTTTAACGTCTTTTACCTAAAAAAGGTATACGTGGTAAGAGTTGATTTGAGCAGATGTTATTGAGATATCTGGATTTAAAAAATTCACTTCGTGTATGGTCAGGTAGTTTTTAGTGACGTTATTTTAATTTACTATACATATATATAATATACACCAATTATTAAAAAAATTATAAATAAAAAATGAAAACTAAATTAAACTTTTGACACTCTGTATCTCCGAAATCATCCACTTTTGAACTAAGGTAAGTTGGGTTAGATAGTCATATTTACTTCTCAGGAGCTTGTGGTAGCTTTTTTTCCGCACCTGTTAGAGACACCCTGTATATCATATGAGTATAAAATTTTAAACCCCACGATATTGTCCCCCGTTGTTAATTTAGTTTAAAAATATTGAAAGCGTGTCTTGAACTGTGTTTGTCATGTAGTGTACACATCTTCAGATTTAACATATTATATATTATATTCTATAAGAATCAATATATTTTAAAAATATTTCTTAATACTTACGTAGTAACATTTAAGAACAAACAAAGCACAAATTCATTGTAGATTGCCAGAGAAATAAACTTGCTCTCATTGAATTCTGAAGGTGCTTTCCTGACCACTACACAAAGTCTAATACCCCATATAAGAAATGATATTTCCACTGAAACAAAAGAATTTGTTAAAATGTTAGTGTGTAAAAAAAGCGTACACAATTTTATTTTAATCTTAGGGTAAAATATGTGTTTCTATAATATTAATCTATCACAAAATTTCATGTCATATCTTAAACAGTTTTCGAGATGTTTGATAAAGACTAAAAAAAAACTAAAGCGATTTGACTAAAACTTTATATAAAGTTTTCAATTTATAATTTAATTATTCAAGAAATATAAAAACTGCGGGAAGCAGTGCTAGAATTCATTTAAAGTCTCACCGTAGTTTCTTGTCGATGTACGCTACTGACAAATATTAACCTCGAAAAAATTATTTGAATCATTAAAGAAAAATGGGTACATTTTATATTACTGCTTTATAACAAGTAATACAAGTTAATGTTCTTTTACTGGCCATAAAGCCTACAACGGCACCTTATAAAACCTAAATATTTTATTAAAATAGATTTAAAAATAATACGACTACTTTTAAAAAGAAATATATACAATCCAAGATTTAAGAGTATTTAAACCAAAAATTAGTTAGCTATTTAACGACCTTATACATTTTAGTAAATAAATAATTTAAATCCCTTCAAAATATATTTAGGTTAGATCCCAGATGTATACCTACCATAAAGCTAAATAAAAAAGCTTAAATAATTATTCGCAATAAATATAAAAATTTAGAAGTTTTAAAGATTTGTTTAAAATGAAAAAAGTAAGATTTAACTTTTGAAATTATTGGTCAACTGTTTTAGTTGATATTACAGATAAAAACCTTAGATGCTTCGTTTATTCCTGTCCTACCAAATAAAACGCTTCGATTTTCAAATTGACATACAAAAAAAATTAAGCCTTGGTTATTTTCTATCAAAGATTTGATCCCATTCATCCCTCCAATTTATTGGTTTACTACACATGACCGCAACTTTATATCAGTATATGGCTATTTTTTCAAGTTATGCCATTATACTTTTGGTAGCTTTAAATTTTTTTTTGTATTATATTTCATCTTATTTGGATGAAAGAATTTTTCAATTTCACTGGTATGGATTGAAAATAACGTATCCAAGCTAGTGTAAACGATATAAAAATACCTTTATATATTAGATTTCTCATTTACTGGTTCGTTTGTGCGAATAAATATATATTTATTTAAAATAACGTCTTTATGATTCATTACAGAAAAACATTTGTTTCTTTCACCACAGATAAGGATCATTAAATTTTTTAATCAATAAAAGCCACTTCGCTTAACGATATTTACATTACATGCAGGATTTTATGGAAATTATTTAAGAACCTTCCATACCAGCGTGAAACGCGGCATGGTTTCATGGCTTATCTAATTGAAGATTTAATGCAAAAATTTTACTAAGGGGTTCAAAAGAACGTCGAGTTTGGCGGATGATACCTTATTATTTTTTCAAAAAAAAAAAATTAAAAATTTATTTTAAAGTTTTATCATCATACCGTATTGGCAATCTCGAATCTAGGGTGCCGATATAAACGCATCAGACGGAAATTATTAGTAGCGTTTAACACGTTAAACAGAGAACACGCTGTCCCCTACCTCCCACCTTCCATTCTTTAGAACACGCGGTCGAAGCAGACACCGGAGCGATCGATATGTCGACTCGGCCACACCACACACATATCCCCCCTTTCAGAAATGTAGGAGAGTGGTTAGGTGTCTCTTTTTAACTGAAGGTTTTGCCCATATGTGCCATCTCTCTTTGTTGCATTAGAGATTTCGCACCCTAGATTCGAATTTGCCAATACAGTATACGTTTAAATTATAGCAGTACATAAAAATAGAAATATTACGGCTATTTATGTTAATTTATTATTTCTATATATAAAAAATACATTTTATTGTCATTGCCAAACACAGGTACAATATACGTGATGTGGTGGAAATGCAAAATTTTTTCGTGATGACTCATCGACTACTGTTAGATCTTAATATATTTAAATAGAGTACCTACTCCATGGGGTTCCAAACAAACACAAAATTGGAAAACCAATCTAATAAGTCACATAACACCTTATATAAACCAATATTACCTAATACAAATAATAAACATTAAGTTGTGTTCAAGTCATTGTTGTTTTTGTTATCTGAAGTTTAAATTAAAAATAAAAGTGTTCTGTAAAATTTTTTTACAGAAAAGTAATACACAGATTTGGTTTCTGTTATAGATTCCAGTACTCCAACTAATTTTTTTTATTTTTTAGCATGGCTTTTATCCTCGTTTCTTAACGATTCAATAAAAAGCGTTTTTTTTTTGCCAGTAACATTTTTAAGTGTAATTTAACCAGTAAGAAAAGAAACAAAATATTGGTTTAATATTATCAATATTGATTGAACAATTTTAGACATTATGACTCACATTTTATTTCCTTATTATCTTTTAGCACCACTTACAAGGATACGATACGCAGTTTTCCAAAATATTTTGATGTTGGAGTTTAAAGTGTTTATGTTAAATCCATGAATTAGGTGGCAGCTTAGGGATAAGTATGCTAAAGCTAAAGTGTTGTATGTAGAGTTCTGGATATGACAAAAAATGAAAATACTATTGGGTGATGAAAATAGAAAATATTATTTTTATTTGCATCCTTCTATTATTATTTTATCTAAGCATATACTTCTATTTTTTGTATTTCGCCAGGTAAGGAAAATCAAATTTTTTTTATTAATAAATACCACCGCGTTTAAATATACAAAACGGAACAAAAATCCTGCGAGAAATATTGTAAATGACTTTTATATACAGGCTGGAATTTTAAACCGAAATAAATTCAGCATTGAAAAGCCTCTTTATTTGCTAAAAAAAATACAGAACTACGGCTGCATTTATTTTTAGTTTGGCATACTTTCTTCGCGTCTTCATGAAATTTACCTCTCTTTTTAGAGTAGTCCCCATTTATTTTTCAAATTTCAAGATATATAAAGGAAATACGACCCACTATTTACTTTTGCATTTCGGTTATGTAGACGCTATTTTTTTATTGTAAAAATTATTGGAAATGTTGCCCGTTTTTTTCTTGATAACCCCTAATCTAAAGTAAAATTTATTCTTGACCATGTATGTACCATATCCGGAGTTATTTGGCGAAGTTGGTGTATAAGTCTTTGCCTAAGTTTTTCTAAATTTTCTGGTTTTGTTACGTAAACGTTGTTTTTTAGGTGATCATCAATTGTTGCTAAAATGGG
Source organism: Polydrusus cervinus (assembly GCA_935413205.1). Taxonomy (NCBI): domain Eukaryota; kingdom Metazoa; phylum Arthropoda; class Insecta; order Coleoptera; family Curculionidae; genus Polydrusus; species Polydrusus cervinus. The sequence continues at coordinate 22,239,747 of OW284520.1, read as the reverse complement.
CAGTTTTTTTTTGCTTTCTAGATTACCAATTACAAGACATGCGCCGATGAACTTACACCAGTATTTTGTAGACTTTTCAACTTATCCTACAAAAAAGGAATATTTTTATCCTGCTGGAAGTCGGCGCGTGTCCAGCCCATTCCAAAGAAAGGTAAGAAGACCCTGCCAAGCAACTACCGACCCGTCGCATTGCTTTCAGTAATTTCAAAAGTAATGGAGAAAGCTATTAACCAACAACTCCTAAAGTATCTGGAAGGGCTTAACATTATCAGCGACCATCAATACGGTTTTCGTAAGTCCAGATCAACAGGTGACCTTCTGGCATATGTCACCCATCTTTGGAGCAACACCATCGAACATCATGGAGAATCCCGGGCTGTTGCACTGGACATATCTAGGGCTTTTGATCGTGTTTGGCACGATGGGCTTCTAAGTAAATTGTGATCCTACGGTATGCCTAATGGATTCTGTTTATGGTTAACCAGCTTCCTTAAGAACCGTTCTCTACAAGTGGCGATTGACGGTTTTTTTTCAGACACCTTCACCATCAATGCCGGTGTTCCTCAAGGGTCCATATTGTCGCCTATCCTCTTTTTACTGTATATTAACGACCTTCTAGTGAAAACCCAAAATCCAATTTATAGCTTTGCTGATGACAGCACACTTGTCTCATCTTTTACCTTGACTCCCCAAACATCCGCTGCCGACGCACATCTTCGCAGGCAGCATGAAGTATTGCGCCTCAACAAAGACTTGGACGAAATTTTGGCTTGGGGTGACAGTAACCAAGTCGAATTTAATGCTAAGAAAACCCAGGCAGCAGTCTTCTCCAAAAAGGTTAACATTGCAGAACCGGATATAGTCATGGCAGGACACGCATTTCCCCTGGCACCGTCTATTAATTTGCTGGGGGTCAATCTGGGAGGTAATATGTCTTGGCATGATCACGTTGCCGCAATTGCCAAGGCAGCTGCACAGAAACTTGGTGTACTTTTCCGCACCAAAAGGTTGTACACACCTCATCAACTTTTGACACTCTACAAAGCCCAGATTCGACCATCATTAAAATATTGCTCTCATGTCTGGAGCTCTGCACCCAAGCACACCCTTCGGCTACTGGATTCTATTCAAAGGAGAGCCATTCGTCTGATCGGCGACCCCGAGCTGACCAAGACCCTCGATAGCCTGGAGCATCGAAGACAGGTTGGTGATTTGGCTCTCTTTTACAGATATTTCCATGGCAGGTGTTCGACTGACATTGCCCACTTGATTCCACCTAGAGCAATTCAAAACAGAAATACACGGCAAACCACTGCCGCTCATCCATATGTTGTTCAGCTTAGTACTCCTCGAACTTCATTGTTCAAGAATTCTTTCATCTGGAGAACGTCATCTTTGTGGAATGATCTTCCTGAGGTCGTGTTTCCCAATGAATACAATCTTCAACGTTTCAAGACCAACGTTAATCGCTTTTTTCGCACTCGCACCGCTCCCAGAGCGCCTTAAAGGATTTTTCCTACAGTGCAGGTGTTTTATCATAAAAAAAAACCGAAAAGCAAAAGTAAATAGTATTCCCTTTTTAATGCCCTTTCCAACAATCACCACATATATATTTATATTTTAAAAAAAAAGTTTGGGGTGGTTTCTACCTCAAAGAGTGGAATAAATTTTATGAAGACACGAAAAATGTATGCCAAACTAAAAATAAATGCAGCCGTAGTTTTGTATTGTTTGAGCAAATTAAGAGGCTTCCTACTAATGAATTTATTCCAGTTCAAAATTCCACCCTTTCTAATAAATTTTGTCTCAAACGTAATCTACAGTGTGATTCCTAAAATGATACTTCTTTTTTAGCTGTGTATAGAAGGCATTAAAATAAATAACTTTTTCAAATACCTTTTTTTTAAAAACTTAAAAATAGGCGAGTTATAGAAGTAAAAAATCGTGCGGGCCTGGTAATCAAAACGTAGCCCTTTACTTTATATTGTTTTTCTCCGTTTTTTGTATTGTTAGTCATGCATTTTATGGATCGGTCGTCAGTTATTTATTTTGGCAATTCGCTGCGCGGTGTGGTTTTCTGAAGCAAATTAATTTTAATAAATTGGTGAAAATGGTAAAATTTAAAAACAATGAACTAATTATGGTGCTAATTTATTGTGTGTCGTAAAAGTGCGAATGTTTCTTCTTTACACCCAGAAGTTTTCTTAATGTTATTTAACAGGCAAGTTAGGCGTATTTGATTTGTAGTGTAATAAATGAATGTAAGTACCTACTTTATTTTTGGGTTTTTTGAAAAAAGATATTTGAAAATATTGTTTATTTTAATGCCTTCTATACGCAGCTAAAAAAGAAGTTCAACTTAGGAATCACCCTGTATATACAATCTGTAGCATTTATTTTTGCAGATATCTAATCCATTTAAAAAATGTTAATTTAACGTTTCAAGACCAATTCTAGTCCCGTTATCAAAAAAAAAACTTTAGATTTAGAAAAGTAAATAATTTTACTTAATAAGACTACGAAATATTTTTAAACTGAAACCAATTAGGTCTACAATCAACAGCCTTGTCAAAAGAAAAGAAACATTGACATTAGTCAAAATATTTTTCTAATGAAGCCACCCCAATCATATACCTAAACATTATTTATTAAGAAACGTTCAAAATTCAATATGATTTCAACTTTATTACGGTTTAAACTGTAAAGATTCAGTGATAAAGTTAGCGGCACATCGGATTTCTCTTAAAATATTTATTTGCTGAAAAATATTATCCTCGTTAAACTTAATCAAAATATTTTGGAAAGTACCCTTAAGCTTCTAAATAAGTTAATGAGAAGCATTTTGGAAAGTTATTATATTTCAAAGCACGCTTTCTTTCATGTTGGATTTCTACTGTATTAAAGTATGGGGTTTAATTACAGCATAATTTTTTAAAACCATCTTTTATAGAGCATTTTAGTTTAAAGCTGGTTACTGCAGCGTAATAGATATTTTGTTAAAAAGTTGTAGAATATAAGTAATAACCTTTATAAGTACATACGTTATTATACCATTTCTGGAAACTTATTATATTTTCCGTATTTAGATATATTTTTAAATTAACTATTTATAAGTGACTTTTTATATTAAGCTAATGTTAACTGACCTTAAAGCTGCGTTGATTAAAATGAAGATATAACATATTCACTATAGACTAAAATTTGACGTGAAGAAATTATTACGTCAAATAAATTAACTAATTATATTGGGTAAGGGAGTTTTACAAATATATTATATATATAAATAAAAAATCGACAAACTCAACGACGTGTGGGTGTTATTGAAGTATTTAATTGTCAAGAACGTTCTTATTTAAATTTAAACCATTAAATTAGTTTACTACTCCATTTTATGCAAAAAAGCACTTTCAACTTCCTCATTTATATTTTACATCGCACATTAACATTTAATTTCATAGATCATTTAATTTTAGTTCGTCTAAATTAGGTACCCTTTAACATTTTGGAATTCGTTTTTTTTAATTACAGAGATAGTTTGGGTTTAAAGCTTTATATTTTGCTTCACAAAACAAGGGATATTTAGTTTTATATTACGAAAACTATTTATGTATAAAACTTAAAATATTGCAACGAAATAAATTAAAACGTCAGGTTCAGGTTTCCCTGATTAAAATAATTAACATAGGGTGATAAAATATAATAAATATATATTTCAGGTTGAGTCTGTATAAGCATTAAAGCCATTTTGTATCAATTCACGCTTTAATATATCATAAACTGCAAAATTATTATGTCAGAACTTATCTGGCTTTTATCTGACAATAGTCAAATATAACTGCGTTCTCATAAATAAGTTAAATATTAAATAGCAAATTAAACTGCATTCTGAGAAAACGTAACTTTGTTTTGATGACTTTTACGATGCTAAGTGCACTTAATGCAAAAACGATTTGCCTTATCAACTTTACCGCAGATTCGGCACTCTTTCTTCCGTTTATGTACCTTCCGCCAGTAACGTATTACATTTGGTTCTCAAGTTAAATTTCTGTCGATTTGCTGGTTAAAATTAACAGTTTAAAACGTTTTCAGGAAACGGTTTACTTTAAGAATTTATAGTTCCTGGGGATATAAAGTGTATGGATCTATCTAAGTCGGTCAACTCGAGTGAATTTACTTTAAAATATAGAAGGATTTCTTTAAAACATATCGCAACAAACTGCTGGAAAACGTTTTGGAGTAATAATATAGTTAAAATAAAAATATCAGGATTGTAAACTAAAAGCACAGATAAGGTTATAAATATATCCTCTAATAGGTTCGTGTTTTAACCCTTAGTTCCAAATCTGATATTGTCATTGTTATTTTAATAGGTCAAAAAGCTTATGTCATGTTACTTGCCCCATAAGCCTATGGGGATAATTTGCAAAGATATACTGCTGTAATAGATTTAAAAGCTTAGGTTCGCCTCTATTCCTCACTTTAGGACATTAGGATTTATAGGTGCCTGAATATGTTGGGCCTGATATAATATATATTTAATTTAAGATATAATTGACATATCATCTATTGAGGTCACAACGGCGATACCTTTTTTTAAGGTTGCCTTTTTGCGATTAACTAATTTTTACTAATCAGAGTAATACCGTAATGGCCTCGATACCAATAAACATAATTTAATTGATTACCTCTTTTTATCACAATTTCATTTCAAAATGCGTGTGGCTCTCATGCTTGCATAGTCGAATTAAAAAAAAAACGAGGAAATTGAAACTGGAAATGCGGACTGATAATAATGAAAATGAACTTTTATTCGCTGTTTCAAACTCGAATTTTAAAAGTTTTTTTACATAGCCTAATTTTAAAAATTAAAAAAGCCAACTTTTTTAACTATAAGGACATCAGCTTATAAAGTTTAAATTATTGTATGTCGTTAAAATGATACCTATACAACTCTTAATTTATTAGTAATAGGTTATTCATGACGAACTATTCTAACCTTTAAAAGAACTAATAAAAAAATATTTGATTCAAAAATCCAATTTAAAAAACTACATATTTACACAAAAACCAAATATTATAATTTATCAAAGGCGCACGTTGTCTGACTAGTGTTAAGTCCAGAAAACAGCTTGCTCTCGAAGCGATAATGGAGGTAGTTGTATTAATTAAATAGTATATTATGTATGTATATACATGGTGTCCCGAAATTAGCGTGCAATATTCTAGGGCGTAAAGTACATCCAAAAATATGACAAAAATATCCCTTAATGCTTCTTTAGGGGGCTAGAGTCCCTTAAAGGGGGTCTGTTAGTGTTTGTTCATTGTTGTTCAATGTTGCCACATTGTTAAGATTAACTTTTCGTAAGTAACTCATCCATATGGATTATTCTTATTATGGAATGTTTTCAGTTTAAGTGCATGTAATATTACATTGAATATAATTTTTTTACAATCAATTTGCTAATTGGTAATTTTCTACTTTTAGATAAAATGAATTGGTAATAACTAATGAAGGTAATGGTAATTTGAGACCCGTACACTATATCTGGGTCAGACTAGTCAAATTACAAAAAGGAATTTTAATTTTTAAATATAATTCTATGTGTAAGTCTCAAACTTCGTAAATACAAATTTGTGGCTAAACAAATTTACCTCAGATTTTCAGACACTCGAAATGGCTAAGCAAAGGTCGGAATTAATTAATTGATGGATTATTCGGTCACATAATCTATTTAAAATTGACAGATCATCGAGATTTCTTATAAACTCGCAAATTACTTTAATATATATTTATTTTTAAGTTATTAATATTAATTTATATACTTCGTATGCTAGTTGGGACAAGTCAAAAATTATTGTCTATTGTGCTTTATATTAATACACAGGCCTTTTCCTTTCATGTTGGCCAAAGTAATATAATAATAACTCAAAAACAAATTTAAAAATCACATGTTTTCTCTTCTTGTTAATTATAAAACACCCTCATATAATTAAAATTAGTTTACTGAAAGTCCAATATTAGAAAATTAAATTAATTGTACTAAATTAGGGTAGACCAAATAAAATAGATTAGCGGAACCTTTTTTCATAGTAAGTGTTTAATAAAATTATTTTGAAACATATTGTCCGTTTTAATTTAAATACATCTTCAAAAGCCTATACTATTTCTCTTATGTTGTTAATCGCTGACCTTAAGGGTCTATCATCGCTTTTGTGTGCCATATTGATTATGTTTACTCAAAAACGACAAAGACTATCGAATTTATTTCAAGATATGTTTCTTTATTAAGAGATACTGAAGTAATTTTTGTATCTTCGACATTTGCCATTAATGAAAACCGAGTTAAATATTTTATAATTAGTAGCAGAGATTCGACTGTCACAAATATCACCTCTAATATTTAATTAAATAAGGGCCAATTTTGTATCAACGGATAGCTAAAGGTTCAAAGGTTGTTGGCTTTGTAATCGATTTTAAACTTAGGGTGTTCTTTAGGAGAAAATATTTCTTAAAGTTGGTCTAATTATAATATATTTTGGAAATGAAAGGTAAATCTAAGAATCTGCTATATGCAAAACAGAGTCCATAAGTCTTTCGAGACACTAAAACTGAAGCAAATTGTATTTCTAATTTCGGAGAAATTCAGTGAGAGCGGACGGAAAGGGTGGGTTAATTACGGTGAACCCTTAATATTTTTGTGTTTCAAGTCTGTCTATTAATACTACGAAAATTACAGCAACTATTGATTTTTATTTCTTTTTTTTAATGAATAGATGTTTTTTGTCCAATTTTATAAAGTCGATTTAAACCGAGGTCCAGTTTAAATCGAAGAAATGTCAAAAATTATCATTTTATAGACATAGACATATTTTTATTTGACCACATTTTTGTAAATTACAAATTGTAGCAAGTTACACAAAAATATAAAGCACCATTAAGGTATGCTTCTAACTACATAAAAGTGTATATTTAAACGCATATTTTTGTATAAGAAAAAATAAACGTACTTTGTAATTACACATTATTGACAAACACAAGTTAAAAATCAAAAGTTGAAGTTCTTGAATTAACAACCACAAGGTATTCTTTTACTGAGTAAAAAGCATGTGATTCCAGAAATTTCTTAACCACAATTTTAAATTTTTTTTCACTGTAGTTTTTAATGTTTATAATGTAAGATTGACAGAAAAGCTCGAGTTAAAAGTGATTTACCTGGTCAATACATAATAACGTAACATAACAAGTTATGATAGAAGAGTTTTGGACTTGCATTGTCTTTATTTGTTTTACATCACAACTTTTCAACTGGTAAGTTTCTCCAGTCGTCTTCAGGTGAATACTAAGTAAGTAAAGTAACTACAACTCTATTTATACTAGCTAGATGCACTGGAGAATAACTGAGATGGGTGCAGTAATGCGTTTAGTTCGTGTGCGGTATTTTAAGTTTACATCTACTTTGCAAAGGTTTCCAGATATTTCTTATATCTAATGAGGGCTTACTAAAACAATCTGGGTTCTGGTATATGGTGGCAGCTAACTTGAACTTCCTCTTCCTCCAATGTGGTTCTTTATGCAGGATTTGAGCTTCTGTCCACTTCATGTAATGACCGTGTATCCAGGTATGTTCAACTGCACCTAATTTTTCGGTTTCTCCTTTAAGCGTGTTGTTTCTGTGTTCCTTGACCCTAGTTTCAAGTGGCCTTAGAGCCTCACCAATGAAATGGCCACATTTGCAGGGGATCTGGTAGACACAGTTTTTTCTTTCTTTTTGACTTGTTGGATTCGTCTTCGTCAGGTGGCTTCAGTGTCTTTCGAGCTGAATACCGTACTGATGTTGTATCGTTGTCTTGGTCTTCTAATTCTCTCAGATACTCCTTTGACATGCTTAAAGGAGAAACCGAAAAATCAGGTGCAGCTGACCATGCCTGCAAGTGGACAGAAGATTAAATCCTGCATAAAGAACCACATTGGAGGAAGTTCAAGGAAGCTGCTACCATATACCAGAACCCAGATTGTTTTAGTAAGCCTTCATTAGATATAATAAATATCTGGAAACCTTTGCTAAGTAGATGTAAACTTAAAATACCGCACACGAACTAAACGCATGACTGCACCCATCTCAGTTATGCTCCAGAGCATCTGGCTAGTATAAATAGAGCTCTACCAAACTTAGTTAGTATTGACCTGAAGACGACTGGAGATACTTACCAGTTGAAACGTTGTGATGTAAAACAAATAAAGACAATGCAAGTCCAAAACTCATCATTCAAGAATTATCTCCCACCTTCAAGCAGACAATAACAAGTTATATCCAGGTTGATTACTCTTTAATTGAACTTTACTGTCAATCCCATATATTAACTCCACCATTTCTACGATTTTAGAAGTATTCTTCGGTTTAAACTTAGGTTTAAGAAGACTTTATAAAATGGGTCTTATTGATGCTGCTTTACTGCATAGAAAATAATACAATTCCTACTTAAGTATTAATAACAAAATACTTGTAAAAGCCAGTTAATATCATCATAAATTACTTATATAAGCAATTGTAGCAATTTAGAAGCTTTTTAAGTAATTAATATTTCTGACTAAATTCAAGTAATTAAACAAGTAGATTATTGATTGCCAGCAAAAATAATTTTGTCAAAACCCGAAGAAGTAACTCCGCCAGCTGTATAAAAGATAATGACTATATTTAAGACAATATTCTCATTTGCTGCTTTAATTTCCAACATTTCAACCTTGGCTGAAAAAAAGGGTTTAATATGTAAATATCTAAATGAATCCTGAACATAATGTAGAAAATTAAAAATTTTTTCAGACAATGATGTTAGTATGAAGTCAACAGAAAAAGACAACCACTTTTACTGTGCTTTTATTAAGAATCACTAATGAAAAATATATTTTTTTAAATCCGTAGCAATTTCCAGGCTATAAGGAATGTATTTAAATAGATTTTTTTTTCAATAGATGCATGCTAACGTTTATCAAAACTTTATATGTTTTGTTGTTTTTTTTGGTCTAAAAAATTTGTAGTAAATACATCAAAAACCAAATTTTATGTTTTTGCGAAACCATCAGGACATTGTACGAAGTCCTGGACGTGGAATTATATAATTTAAATAGTTCTAGAAATTTAATTCTAATGCTTTGTATTTCTGTAAATTGGTAGCAAAACATGGGCGTCCAAGTTCAATTTACTGCCAGATATTTTTATTCTATTATGTTTTCTTTCAATGTAATGTTTCACAGCTTTTTGTTGGTATTACTGGTGTTATTTACAGTACAGAGAAGAAATTAATCTTAACCTGTACTACTTAGAAACTTCCGTACTATATGGCACGTTTGAAGAATGACGCTTTTCTGATATAAATAACCTGAAAGGTCAAATTTGTCTATTTTTTCTAACTTCCATATATTTTTTATCTATATCGCCAAATTCGAGGTTTTCTTCTCCAATTCGGTTTTAGAGAGTTTGTGTGTTAGTGAGCAACCTATATCGATTATGAAAGCTTTCTTGGTCGTCTTTTCGATTGGAAGAATATCCGGACGATTGTGGTCTACTGTTCTATCCGTTATTATTGGCCTGTTCCAGTATAAGATATATTCAGGAGATTCAAGGACTGGCTCTGGTGAGTATTGGTAGTATGGTGGGAGGTTTTCCTTTAGACCTAGTATATGGGAAATTTCCTTGTGGATGATCTTTGCCACCTGATTATGTCTCCGCAGATAAGCGTTTGTTGTGGTGCCATAGCACCACAACCTGCCGTAATATGCTTTATCGTTTCTTCGGGGCAATTGCATTTTCTGCACTCATCTTCCACATTTCTTTTCAAGATTACCTTTTCATAGTTTCGAGTTCGAATAACACGGTCTTGTATAGAGATTATAAAACCTTCTATTTCGGCATGTAGCTGCCTTTTTTCTAACCAATTCAGTGACATTTCCCTATCTATGAGTGGATTTTGAAGTGCAGTAGGGTATTTGCTATGTAGAGCTTTCTCTTGCCAAGGTATAAGCTGTTGACTTGGCGGCTCGCGGATGATGTTAGGTAATCCTTTTTGCTTTAAGTTCAATTTAAAAATTATTTACAGACGCCAACTTAACTACTTTAAACTATTTACGGCTAGATATCACTGTTCAGAGATCTCTTTCTGATTCCGGCTAATAACGCTATATGTCGTCGATGTACGGATAAAAGAAAAATAGATCTTAATGCTAAGTGGTAGTGAGTGAGTTCCCTTTCCTCTTATAACACACCCTCCCCGGTCTGTGAATCATAGGAGATTCCAGACTATTACTACTAACAGAAAAATTGAATAAGTTATATGACCGAAGTTGGTGAGAGAATTTCAGGTCCCCCGTAGCGCAACTGGCAGCGCGCTTAACATGTAATCGAGAGGTTCTGGGTTCGATTTCCCGTGAGGGCATAAAACTTTTTCAATTTTAATCGTGTCTGTACGCCGGCAAAAACATTTTTCAATTTAAAAATGATTTACAGACGCCAACTTAACTACCATAATCAAAGCGTTTATACAAGATGTTGAGAGTAGTAGTAATGAAACTTAGTTCTTAGACTCTTAGACCAGTCCAAGGAAAAAATTATACTCAACTTCTGACGCCCATGTAGCAAAACTTTAATGTGGCAATCTCGGAGGTCCACGAATAAATACTTCCCCAGAATTTAACTCATTAGTTACGTTAGTTCCAAGCCAGATTTAGATAAACTTTGTCAGAGTGTCTCTTAGTATGCATACAAAGCATACTACCAAATGTTACGATTAAGGCTATTTGTTGTTTCCTTGTAGTTCTGGATATTTTGCATATATGTACATCATACTTAGCAAGTTGTGTTGCTATTTCAATGAAGTTCTGAAGTTCAAGTCATAAATTTGTAAATGTGGGATTAAATAGTCACTGTAATGATCTACAAGCTTTAGATCTAATGTTGGTAGCATTACTGCTCTAATTGAAATGTACGATAATGTAGGTATTACTGTTTCATACATATTATAAGTCAGTAAATATATCATTGCGTGATCGGCAGGTGACAAAAAAGTATGTATAAGTATTAATTAGTTAGACATAAAATACCTCGTCACTCTGATGAGCACAGTATTGGATTTTAGTTACACCATATGCTTGTATTATTATTACTTTAAGTTAGTTTATAATAACACTTATTTTAAAATCACAACCAAACTTAACTTATTTTGGAAAGGAAAAAATGATCATGAAAAATTGGTCAATCATAATCCCAATGAATTTAAGCTTACAAGCATCCCTGTGCTTACCAATTATTTTATCCGAATTTTAAGTCCTAATCTTTTTCGGGGAAAAGATTTTTCGGACGTCTGAATTTTGTGAAAAACGTGATTTCCTTTCAGAGCTTCCATTGGCCGGAAGATAAAATTTAAATTTTGTTTTTGCATGAAATTCCACTAAAGAGTTTGTATAGATTCAGAAATAATCTTCATTGGTATACAGTAATTTAAACGGCTTACGGTATTGAATAAATAAATAACAAATACCATTAATTATTATGCCAATAGAATATATTTGCAGCAACGGTGAAATGTTCATACATTTAGATAACAATGACAAACAAACGGTGGGTTTTGATGTAAAAACACGTGTCAAAGTAAATTTACACAAAATAATATCTGTATACTTAGGACTCATGTGGTACATCCAAATATACTTTCCTTTTTTTATGTAATTACTGCTTTAAATCCACGACCGCGCTAACTAAACAAATAATAATTTTACTGATTGTATATTTTTTCAAGCGGAATATTTATAAAGCTCCCAGATAGTAGGTAGAGAGATAGAGAAACTAAACCAAGAGGAACTGTGCAATGTTAAAATATTTCGCTCATAATTTTGGACGATGGTCCAAATCTGTAAAGGGTTATGCCAAACGTTGCCTGTATTAAACATGTATCGAACCCGAATACCCGTCTAAAGTCACTTCGCTTCTCGGCATTTACGTAGCGGCCTTGGATCTTGCTGTAGTCCCTTTAGGTTGTATGGCTAGGTTTATGGTAGAGATAGTTTGATAAACATGTTTGGTAGAAAGAAATGCAGAATTCGCCACGTCACTTCCAGTAGTGGCTGCAGCGCAGGCTCTTTGCTACGAGACAGGGCCGTACTTAGATTGTTTCTGGATTTCCTATATTTTGTTTTGTGTAAAGATTTTAGGTGTTCCTGATTGTTTAATTATACTACGGTTTAATTTGGGTTTAAATTATATATCTTATTCCTTATTAGCTAAATGCATTTTACTTTTAAGTTAGGTAAACATAAATTCATTAGAAGAAGAAATTTCCTATCATTTCATCACCAGACGCGTTTCGCGATCTTAGGGCTCATCAGTGAGGCTAAAGAATCTGGCAAAAGGAAACGAGCACACGTAACTATATTATAGTCCATTTCAGAAAGGCGTAGAGTAATAAAAGGTCAAGGTATGCAAAGGGACTACAGAGTTACCCAACGAATATTTAAGCCACTCTCATACTTTGGCATTTATTCCATTGCAAAATTCTTTATTTTCATCAAGTGCGGGTAGTATCACCCGGGTTTGGGGTCAATTTATGGGTTTTGCCTATTGTTATCCATTTACAAATACTGAAAATGGTGTGCCAAAGGCATGCATTATGTACATAGTATTAGGTACACTTATTTTTTATTAAACATTATAAAAAAATACATTATATAGAAATTACATTATAAAAAATCATAATATTCTTCGTAATCTGAGGAACTGTCATCTCCTCTTGACGTTATAATTAACGGATCGACGGTCCGATCGATCAGGTGGTCAAGATCCCACATTTTCTCCTCTTCTTTAATGATATGATGGACTGTTTTTAGCCTGTTCTTTGGTATCACTGCCTTAATGGCTTGATCAAACAGTAGCTTAACGTCTTTCATTTTGAATGTCGTGTTGTGTCTTGCTACAAATCCTTTCACTTGCGCCTATGTAAGTTCTATAGGATTTAGTTCGCAATAATATGGTGGTCAGCGCAGCACAGTTACATTATGTTTTTCAGCTCTATCTTCCACGGCATATTTCATAAATCGATATTTGTGTAAATTTGCTATAGCTAATAGTTCCTTCTTTATAAAATTATCTTTTTTTTCTTTGGTTAGTAATCATAAATAATTTATTGCATAGAATTTATACCTGCGCTTATGGCCGACACCAAAATTGAGCCGAACTCTACACCTTTCTGAACTAGACTATAGATAGTTCAAGCGTAAACACGATATATTAGATGTTGTTTACACGAGGGTAATTAACATAACACTGGATGAAATATGAAGTGTCAATTATCTTCTTCACTAGTTTTGGTTATAGGCGACCCTACGCTACGCCCGTTATACAATACGCCCTCTCCCCACAATTTTAAATAGTGTGTATACAAGTTACTTCATGCAAAATAAATTAGTTTCTAATTATACAAATAAAATAATTATTATTGTTTTGATAATATCCATCTGTCAATAAAATATTATTAGCAATAACAAGTTTCTATCCTCTAGTATAAATTTGTGCAGAGCGCGGGGCCCCTCTCAAAGTAGGGCCCTAAGGAAAAATATGCCCTGATTCTCACGATAAACCTTCAGTGAGGTTACATAGTAGAATCTATTTCCATTGTATATTGTTATTTAATTGTTGTTGATATTTTTAAAAACACGTAGAGCTCATTCCTCTGTTGATGCAAGAAACTCCACTTGAGTATTCCTGTTCCTGGCATTCTAAAAAGGAAAATTTACCACATTTTACATAATTTTTTCGGTTAAAATGCCGATTGAAAAGGCCAAGGAAAACAACCCAAAAGATGAAAGATAAGAAAAATTACTCTGTTGTCCGTGAATAATATACTGAAGGATTTTCCATTTAAGTTATGAGACGTAAATTTTGGTGTATTGTGTTTGTTTATGGTAACATATTGAAAAATTGCTGTTGTATTATTTTAGGGACCTACCTGGCAAAAAAGATATATTTGTCCTAACCTTTTAAGAAAATATTATTGCGTATTTCAATATCACTGGAAAAATTTTAACTAAAGACAAAAGTTGTAAGAGTCAATATACCGGGTGGTCTACTAAGAATGGTGGCCGGCCATATCTCAGAAACTAGTAATCGCACAGCATCCAGGTACATTTTTTTATGATAAAAGTGCCCAAGAAAAAGTGCTGGAAATTATTTTAGAATTTGTAAAATACCCGCAAGGGCGCGTACCAGCAATGACCAAGGTTAAAATTAGGATTTTCATCGTGTTTTGACTAATTGACCGGTATAAAAAGTATCTGTATATTAATCCTTACATATTTCCTAATACTTTTTTTCCTACACAATTTTTCCGATCTAGTAAAATAAAGTGGTCGGGGAATTAATTTTTTTCTAAAAATACACCACGGTTACTTCGGTTTGGCATAACCGATTTGAACCAACTTAGTCCCCTTTAAGGGAGCTTTATATACCCTATAAACTGCGCTTTTGCTTTTTTATCCTTGAGTTTGCAATTTAAAAAATTAATAATTTTGTACTTAATTTAAAGACATCGATTTTTATAACTTTTTATTTATTTATTTTTAATGTGTGGTAAAATTATTCTATAGATAAAATTGTAACGACAATAAAAAGAAAAATTTCGTATAATGTAATTAATTTTCTTCATAACTCCGGTTGTAAAAAGTAACAAATTTGTGTTTTTTACCGAAATGTTAAGAATTTATTTTTCTATTATACCATGGTAAAACAAACTTATCATTGGATTTAACTTTTCCGAGAAAAAGCTTAATATTTGCTTATATTTCAGTTAACGCCATCTTGCGGCGACGGCAAAACTCAAGGATAAAAAAACAGAAACGCAGTTTATAGGGTAAAAAACGCTCTCTTAAAGGAGACTAAGTTTGTTCAAATCGGTTATGCCAAACCGGAGTAACCGTGGCGTATTTTTAGAAAAAAATTAATTCCCCACATCACTTTATGTTACTAGATCGGAAAAATAGTGTAGTAAGAAAAGTATTAGGAAATATGTGAGGATTAATATACAGATACTTTTAATACCGGTCAATTAGTCAAAAACTTTGGTCATGGCTGCTACGCCCCCTTGCGGGTATTTTACAAACACTAAAATAATTTCCAGCATTTCCTTTCAGGCACTTTTATCGTAAACAATTTTACACGGATGCTGTTACTAGTTTCTGAGATATGGCCGGCCACCATTTTTAGTTGACCATCCGGTACAGCATAAAACTGTACCTCATTCTGGAATTAACGTTCGTCAGACATTGTGTGCTATTAACAATAATTTGCAATAATTATTATTTAATTTAGGAACATTTTACCAAATAAAACTTTTTTCTAAAAAATAAAATAAACTTTTCGCAGCTGTTATTATTTTTTAACATTAATTTAAGCTGTTTTGTCAAATCCCACGAAATATTAAACTATGTACTACGTAAACTCTCGAATATAAAACTTTTATATGGCAATTTAAAACCGCAACACTGGTTTCATTACGCAGAAATAAAAATTAAAAAAATCTTTTCATGCGGAACATGTTTTAGTGTTTCTATTCATATACAGAACAGAAAAACTTGCAAAAAATTAAAGCAAATCCTTGAAACAGCCATCAAAACAAAGCCAAAAATAAATCACGTTAATAAAGGTCTGTGAAAAATGCCAAAATATGCCAGTCTAAAATCTACATTTCTTTATCCGAATTTGTCTAATTAGTGTTATGGTGTAAAAATGGGATGAAACCGACAAAAATGTATCCTAAATGGGGTACCTTTTGGTAAATTAAGGTCTAAATCTCGAAAAACTTTAGCAGCGTGTGGTAAATAGTATCCTTTAAAGATTGAGTGCTCTATTTTTGCCGGTACAAGAGAAGCCTAAAAAAAATTGAGACAGCAATGGTATTTGTTGTTAAAAATACTACCTACCTATATAACCAGAGTACATATATACAATAATAACATCTATGGATACGTTTTGTTACTTTCTAAAAGTAATACCATAAAATTCATTATTTTTAATATTTAATATTGATTCAATTCTAATAAAACGTGTATTTCGGCTAAGAGTTTAATTTAAGACATTTATTATTTGTTCGTTATTCGAATTAAATATTATCAAAATATATTTACTCTTCCGCAATATAATGCATTTTTCATGTTTCGTCTATAAAAAACTAAATATTTTTATAATTGAGACATTGATTTTACAAGAATTTTTTTTTATAAAGTCACTTTTTAGCCTATTTGTCCTCCATCCTGTCTTGCGCTTGCTGCAGATTTTTTTAGCTTTCCCGCGTTCAACTAAACTACTCAAAAGTGAATAGGGAACTAACATTTTTTTTGCATCTTTTTGAGGATAGATATTTTATAGCAGAAATCAGTGAGGAGGATCGCTCAACCAGGGTTAGATGGGGAATTTTGTCGACTTTGACATGAGCCGAAGTTATTATTAAAAAGGGTTATGTTCCTGTGTTATACAGTGTGTTTTAAAAAGTATTGCAAATGTAAAAAATTTTGATGTGCTACAAAATTTGATTACATGATTTCTGACTTATTCTAGGATATTTTTTGGAAAGCTTACTGCCGAAACGTTTTTGGAATCATCAATTTATTCTGTAAAGTCAGAAAGCTATTCATTTTTAAATTAAACCATACATTTCCAGAGCTGTTTTGCCTTTAAGTGTTAAACAATGACCGTTTCCATGGCAACGAGTTTGAAATGTGAAGTTTTATGAAGGCGTTTAAAATAAAAAATAAATAAATAAAAATTAAACTGGAAAATGATTAGTCGCTATCAGACAATTATTATTTTCCATTTTAATTCATTTGCAGACACTAAAAAACTATACTAATAATGATGATAACTTTATTAAAACACTTAAAATACGGCAGTCCAAATAATAAGTGGTAATCGTAAAAAAATAAAACTTATATCTAGTGGGGTGACCTCGACTTTGAATAACTTCATGACACCTCTGAAGCATACTTTTAATAATGGTGTCAATGTGTTCTAGAGACACTTGTTGCCACAAGATAGGAAGTAGCTGCCGCAACTGATCAATGTTTTCTGGCTGAGGCAAATGTTGATCCAGTTGGTACTGAAGCCTGTCCCACACATGTTCAATCGGGTTGAAGTCTGGAGAATATGGTGGTAATGGTAAATGATTTAACTCTAAGTTGTTAATTTCTTCCATTACCACTTGAGCTCTTTGAGGGCGAGCATTATTGTCAAGAAACACAAAATTGTGACAAAATCGACCTCTAGCCCCTGTCACATAAGGTGTAATAATTTTATCCCTGTATATTTGACCAGTTACTGTATTATCAAAACAGTGCAGCTCAGTGCGAAACCCCAGAGCAACACCAGCCCAAACCATGACACCACCTTCTCTAAATTTATGAATTGGCTGCATATGTGCTGGCAAGTTTCGTGTATTTACAGTTCTGTACACTCTTTTACGACGAGAATCATTGTGTAAGCAGAATCTTGACTCGTCAGTAAATAATACATGATACCAAATAAAATTTTCTTCAATTCTTGCATTGGCCCAAGCAAGCCTAAGTCGTCGATCGTTCGCTGTAATAGCAATTCGCCTTAGCGGCCTATAAGACTTAATTCCCACTTCTTTGAGTTAGTTTCTCACTGTCTGGTCAAAAACCCTTCTTCCTATTGCATTTTGTAGTCCTTGTTGAAGTCATCGAGCTGTGCTAAAGGGGGCTCTACTTACGTCTATTCTAATGTGTCGATCTTCTCTATCATTAGTAGCCCTTACAGATCCGCTACCGGGTCTAATGATTTTTGAAATCACACCTTAACTTTTACCCAAAATATTTGAAATTTTACTTTGTCTGAATCTACGTTGGTGCAATGTGACAATAAAGTTACGTTGCTTTTCGGATAAATGATTTCTTTCCATATTTTTAAACTAAACAAATACCGTCAATTTTAAACGCCTTCATAAAACTTTACATTATTTATAGAATAATATTTTTCACATTTCAAACTCGTTCCCGTGGAAACTATCATTGTTTAACACTTAAAGGCAAAACAGCTCTGGAAATGTATGGTTTAATTTAAAAATGAATAGCTTTCTGACTTTACAGAATAAATTGATGATTCCAAAAACGTTTCGGCAGAATCTAGTAAGCTTTCTAAAAAATACCCTAGAATAAGTCAGAAATCATGTAATCAAATTTTGTAGCACATCAAAAATTTTTACATTTGCAATACTTTTTAAAACACACTTTATAACACAGGAACAAACCCTTTTTAATAATAACTTCAGCTCATGTCAAAGTCGACAAAATTCCCCATCCAACCCTGGTTGAGCGATCACCCTCACTGATTTCTGCTATAAAATATCTATCCCCAAAAAGATGCAAAAAAATGTTAGTTCCCTATTTACTTTTGAGTAGTTTATTTAATTTTTTATTAATGAAATTTCATTAATTAAAATAATGTATATATTTAAATATATATCTGTGGAAATTGAAAATATATTGAAGATTATAAAATACCATAACCCATTTTGAAACCCTTGTATAAATTCTTTTATTCGTAATTTTACTATATCTAGGACAATGGTAAAAGTAGACGTACCTAACTTACATAAATCCTGTAAACTTTCAACGATATTATATAGATCGATATGTATATTCCTACTTTTTCTTATATTCATGTAAAGTTCAGCGTTTTCATATGCAAAAATGTGTGAGTTTTGCGCTATAATATTGATTTTTTTTTTAAACATACATTTTGTTAAAGTTTCTAATGGCAAAGATAGATTACTAAAATTATTCAAAGGGCTTGATTAGTACAATAACCGAGACAAAGCTTCACCAGCCTGGAAAAATCAGACGGACCCAAAATTGTCTTAAAAACCGGGCTCGTCCAAAAAGTAATTAATTACAGTCGGAGAAACCCGAATGGCCCTCTTTAAACCCAAGTTAAACGTTGTATAAGCAAATTAAATGACAGCATATTAGCCATTTCGTACACATCTATTATACTAATTACCCAAACACAAAGTGATTGCTTTATGCTTATTATCTACAGTATTTCTAAATGAAAAAGGGTACACTAGTAATAATTTGGGTTGATATATTAGTAGAAAGTCTAATTAGTTGAGCCGTGATAAATCATTTTAATAATATATTACCCGCTACTAATATAACATTAAGCCGAATGTGTATTTAGCTTTACCACATTTATAATATAAACGGCTTTTACATATTCATATTAAAATTTACATTATAATGAAGAAGATTTTCTACGAATTTAAATAAAATTTACAAAAAGTTTATTTAAGCGAAGCTGTTCACAAAATTTAACAAAATAACTCAAGACGCCGACAAAATGCATTAATTTAATTTTAATTTGTATTTAAAGAGAATTAATGTAAAATTTGTCGTCTTTACTGGGCTTAAATCCGAAACAGATTGAAAAACGAAATGAATTACGTATTTTAGATAAACCGATTTTGGGAAAAATGCAATTATACAACCATTCAATTCCCAAGAAGTTTGCATCAAAATTTGAGAATTTTATTTTAATGAAAACCAATGAAAGAAACGAATTAAATAAGCTTCTCTTGCAAGACAAAGAAAAATAATTATAAGGTACATGTACCAAATAAGGCCACCTTAAGCTTTAACTGACTGTATCCTAGTAACTATGTAACAATAATTTATAAAAATTTGCATATATAAAGTTTGCCTTTATAAGAGTGATTTTAGAGATTCGTAACTAAGTGGTATTTTTCGGTCCTTGGTATTTTTGGGAAACCGACTCCTAATAAGGTCATATACCAAATGTGAGAAATAAATGTCTGTATTTCATTCTCTATATTATTCTTAAATGAACATGACCTTAATAGGAAAATAATATGGATGTTCATCTATTGAAAATATGTATTTTTTTAATAATTTAATATTTTTGTTATGTGTTCCTAATAAGGCCAGCGTTCAAAATATGGGCATTCCATAATTTTTGCTTGTAGCCTTATTTTGAACAGATAACTTCAAATATAGAAAAAGCTATTTCCAGAAATTATCCAAATAATTGGACCTTTACTTACTCACACTGTTTTCTGTACAGCTTTCACTAACTTTTTGTACCACTGTTCAAAATAATTAATTTTTCAGGAAAAAATTGTTAATTTTAAATCGGTTAAAAATTATACCGCGGATATCCGCGTGGAGCATTTGATTCTAGCGTCATCATGCGTGAAACTACAAATCATGTGTTGAGGCATATATTCCTGAACTATTTAAAATATCAATACACTTATGACGTCATGCTAAGCGTATCCTCAGAATAGGCATATGGCCTTATTATGACCGTGGCCTTATTTGGTACATGTACCTTAGTGCATATTTTATATAATACTTATACATATAATTGTATGCCAATACCAAATAAATATATTTAAATTTCTCCCATTGTAACAGTTAATTTTTGTAAAATATAAAAATGTTGTGAGAAGTTGATGCCTTTGTAGGGGATTTTACCCCTTAAGAGGCACCCTCCAAAAAAATATAAGGGTATGTGAGAATCGAGGTCCACCACCTTGTTAAATTTCATCTCGCTGGGACCCTTTGCGGGCTAATATTACACTATGTCTGGCCTACTGTTTAGTTAATAAAATAGCTAAAAACTCTTGGGTTTAGATATTCAGCCAAAAAATCGCTTAATTGGGTTTTAATGTAATACGTTTAGACGCTCAACTAAACTGTTTATTTCATAAAGAATTGCTTATAGCTTTCCCGTGTCAAAAGGACCTGCCGGCTGTTTTTGACTAAATAATTGAATCAATCTAAAGTTTGTCTGAGAGCGTAGCGTGTAAATTTATGTATATCAATCATCGATTGAAAAGCAAGTGTGTACCAGCACCCTTATATTTCATTTGTTTGCAGATTGTTAATTGTTGCATTAATATTAATTGTGCAGTTGTAGAATGTTTATTGTGTTATCTTA
This sequence comes from Polydrusus cervinus, assembly GCA_935413205.1. Lineage (NCBI taxonomy): Eukaryota > Metazoa > Arthropoda > Insecta > Coleoptera > Curculionidae > Polydrusus > Polydrusus cervinus. The sequence goes on along the minus strand of OW284520.1, from coordinate 22,218,736 downwards.
GTAATAACAAGTCTCAGTATTCAATTGGCAATTAAAAATAATTGCAAACTATATTATAACAATGTTCTTGCATGTACCTACTTCATTTAAATTAACTTAACAGTAAAATACATGAACGGTAGGTTTTTAAAAATGTTGTTAATTGTTATTTTATCACCACTTTTACTTTTTATCGTAAAACGCTAATTTAAGTATCTTGGTAATTTTTCCTTAAAGAATCAAGGCAACATTTTTACTTTGTGTGGAATTTTAACTTATTCTTGTAGGGTTGTAGACGTTAACCAAAAGATATAAAGAATTTTATTAAGTTTTTTAAAGCTGTATTTACTTGCGTTAAATATTTGGTTAAGGAAATATGATTTCACAAAGGCAAGTGAGTAAAATTGTATCAACTCTGTTTTAGAGAATTTATGTATCAATTTTAAGCTATTGTTTTCAAAAGAGTTCTGTTAAGTTATGTATAAATTTTATCGGGCACGCTTTATCCCATTAAAACTCATTTACTTCAGTTTTCTTTGTTCTTTATACAGTGAGTCCCAGAAGTAATGTCTAAATTTGTTTAAACTTCAACTGTATGACAATTTTATTTCAAATAAGTATAATTATTGTCAAGCGTAGTTTCAAAGTTGCGGTTTTCACAATAATGGTGAAGTTAACGGAACGGGAAAAAATTAAAATTCTATGCATGGCTGGGTTTGGTGATAAAACACGTACTCAAATAGAAACAGCCCAATTATTTAATGAAATCCATCCTGATCGTCCTCCCATATGTCAAAAGATGGTGAGTACAATAGAGGCTAAGTTTAGAGAATTCGGTCATGTTAGAGATTTGTCTAAATCTGGTCGTCCTACTCGAGATGAAAATGAAAAACTTGACGTTTTGCTTTCTTTGGAAGAAAATCCATGTACTCCCCTGTCGCACATTGGGGCCGATTTACACATGCCGAAATCTGTTGTTCACCGAGTAGTTCAAAAGCACAAATATCACCCATACAAAGTTATTCCAGTGCATAAGTTATTTGAAGATGATTTCGATAGGCGAAATGAGTTTTGCGAACGCATGCAAAATATGTGCAATGCAGACTCCCCTAACGAAGAACTGATATTCCAATAGGATGGTGCTCCTCTGTACTATGCTGCTACTGTGCGCACATTTTTGGATGAAACCTTTCCCAATCGGTGGATAGGAAGGAGAGGACCTATCGAATGGCCTGCTAGGTCGCCAGACCTAACTCCGCTGGACTTTTTTTTTAGGGTTACCTTAAATCAAAAGTATTTGTTAATATGCAGGAGTTGAAAGAGAGGATCCGAAGAGAAGTGCGTGTCATAACTCCGGAAATGGTTGGAATTTTTTCAATAACTGTTGAGTTTATGTATAGAACATGATACATGAAACATGCTTAGAATTCAATGCAAAATTCAAAAATGAAATAATAAATATATGTTTTTATTTGAAAAAATGAAGTTGATGGTCGTAACTTATTTTTGAGCTACCCTGTATACATGAAATTACCACAAAAAAAATACATTAAAAAATAAAAATCCATGGGTACGAGCGTTTTTTCAAAAAACTTACCGCTGAATTTTAAATGAATTTAGACATTACTTCTGGGACTCACTGTATATCTACGCAAGTAAATACGTATCGGGTGGCCAAATAAGAATGGACGCTTGCCATATCTCGGGAACCATTTATCACAATGTTTCGAAAGAAAAAAAAAATTATTACAAAATCGACTAAGGGAAAATATTGTAAAGTATCCAAATTTACCGCTAGAGGGCGTTCAAAATATGATTAACAAGATTATAGGATTTTTATCGATAATATGCCAAATAAAGGTGCTTTATTCTTTGGAATATACGGTATACCTTTGCTTTAATACATTTTGATCTAACTAAACAAAATTGCCTGAGGGGAGAAGGGGAACCTCTTTTAAAAGAAATACTCATAACTCTGGTTTGCTTTATAGGCCAAGCGGTGGGGGATTTCTACTAGCAAAAGGTCGGAGAGACAGGAAATTTGGGGAGATGGTAGAGATAGGTTCCCTGATAGTCCACCTGAGTTTGCGACCTCGGGGGGTTGCCGCTCGAGGGGTGGGGGGATAAAAACTCTGACTCGCGGTGCTTTTTGCAAAATAGCACCCTTGGGGTAGGTGCTATTGAAAAAAAGTTCAAATATAATATGTAGAGAACAAAATTGTGCACAACTTTGATTCCTTACATTTTTTGGCTCCGACCACTAGTTTCCGCTCCACGGTGCGCCAAAGTTAGGGGGTAGTTTGCAATTTTTAACAAAATCATAATTTAATCACGGATTTAGACAAAGATGGCAACCAAACCTCTCTGTAATATTTTTTTAATATAAGAGTATGGTGTTTTAAGTAAGGAGATGCCCGATTCGATACATTTGATCTTATATAATAAAAGATATGATTTTTAGAAGTGCGCCTTACATACTATCGATATGTGAATTTTTTAATTTTCATGATCTACTGTCAATATTTTCTTATTATTGTTGACTACACTTACTTTTTTATTTTTGGGTAAACATGATACCAGAGAATATAATTTTCAACCCGTTTCCACACCACCCTTGATCGGCGCGTTTTTTTTAACGTGGTATCCCCAAGAGGCCTATTCCACGGTCGATATGGATTTCCCTTTGTGGCCGGCGCCATATTCGGCAAGCTCGGCGTTGTCTGTTTGGTCCTCATCGTCCTGTATTTTATGTATGTATGTATTCTGTATTGTCGTCTTCTAGCACAATCTGGTCAAGAATGTTTTCGCAGGACGTCCCAGTACAATATAAACATAGAACCGAACATTTTAACCCTGCTTTACGGCAACCACAAGCAGATCCACAACCTTTCTGGCATCTGCACGAGATACTCTTGAGTAAAACCTCTGGAGCTGGTTCCTTGAGATACGTATGGCGTCTAATCCTCTTGTTGTTTTTCGCCATCCATGATCTTCTGGAGGTTTCTGAACTCCCTGCCAGCTCTGGACTTGACAATAAGTGCGCAATGCATGATGATGGCACGCATCGGATGTTGGTGGCAGTGATGCGAGATTAAATGAATTTTTGGAGATGGCCCGTACGAAGTTCGTATACCGCAGAGAATCCAACGTACGATGCTTGCTGCCTGCGCCATACTGCCTCAGCATAAACAGTTCGCCAGCGGCTACGACTTCCGTTAACTGTGCATTGGGGTTATCAAATACCTGAATCGCCTCTGCTAATGTTGGATTTTTTTCCAAAGTTTTAAGGAATCGAATCTTGCCTTGATTGAACAACGCCGATGTAGTGTCACAACCACTGAAGGCATGCACAAATAATATACATTTCGCAATACAATCGTTATATTGGAAGCTTTGAGGTGAATAGAACACATCCTCCTTATTCCCTCTGCCCAGCTTGCGAAAATAAACATTGGGGACTTCTCGAGCTTTAGCAGTCAACAGCACAAGTAAATCTACGTCTTCGCCAATAACGCATACGGAGGAAAAAGAGGAAGCAAGTTCGATAGCAGTCTGCACAATTATTAATGTATCCGCGTCTTCGACCGCCTGCTTAAAAGTATAATTCTGTGCCTTTAACTTTGTCTGCAGCATTGCGATGAGGCGCCTTTTGTTAAAGCTGTTCGATAACAATTTTTCTTGCGACACAGTTGGAATCATGGATTCATCGAAAATAACATCAGTGCTGCTTTGAGCGGCGGTTTCTTTCAGCAGATTTCGTACCTGTTTCTGTCTCACATTCGGGATATCCATCAAAAACAACAATAGTGTTCGACCCATAATGCCTTGTAATATAATGAATGTAGTTTGCGAAAATGTGGCGCGTAGGCGAGTTCAGAATTATGCGCGTTCTAGGTTTGGGAGTGATTATAAAAATGTAGCAACTAAAGCAATTATACCAAAATTATCGTACAAAAACGATAATTATCGTACACCTGTCAATGCTGGCAAGAAGCGGGAAACAACAGTAATTGATGTAAAGCGCCGGAATCTGTGACAATAAAAACCGTGTGCGTCTGTGTCTGTGTCCGGCCAACGTTGGATTTATATTAGAATAATAATTGTTCTGTGTATCTAGAAGAAAGAATATTATATTTCTATTTTTAGAACTTACGAATAACGTAGGTCAACATAATAAGAAAATATTGACCGTAGATCATGATAAATAAAAAATGCCCATATCGATAGTATGTAAGTCGCACTTTTAAAAATCATATATTTTATTATATAAGATCAAATGTATCGAATCAGGCATCTGCTTACTTAGAAACCCATACTCTTATATTAAAAAAATATTACAGAGAGGTTTGGTTGCCATCTTTGTCTAAATCCGCGATTAAATTATGATTTTGTTAAAAATTGCAAACTACCCCCCAACTTTGGCGCACCGTGGAGCGAAAACTATTGGTCGGAGCCAAAAAATGTAAAGAATCAAAGTTGTGCACAATTCTGTTCTCTACATATTATATTTGAACTTTTTTTCAATAGCACCTACCCCAAGGGTTGTATTTTGCACCAAGCGCCGCGAGTCAGAGTTTTCATCCCCCCACCCCTCGAGCGGCAACCCCCCGAGGTCGCAAACTCAGGTGGACTATCAGGGAACCTATCTCTACCATCCTACCAAATTTCATTTCTCTCCGACCTTTTGCGAGTAGAACCTCTTATTTTGTACCCACCGTTTGGCCTCTCATTTGAAAGAGCTTATCCTATAGTAACATTTAAAATTTAGTATGACTATAATTTGTTATATCCATTGCCGCTAGATGGCGCTACTTGCGCAATCCCCAGATTTTTAAACTTAAATTTAAACAAAACCTAGCGGTCAACTGAGACACTTGAAAATAATCTCCAGCGATTTCTTACTTTTGTAATAAATATTTTTTTCCGCAAGCTGTAGGGTAACCAGTTTCCAAGCCATCCCTTTTTAGTTGTACACCTGGTATATGAAGTATAAAAGCCATTGTTTCATATATGGTTCGTACAATATATTATATTTAAGCTATCAATCTAAATATGCCTCTGGCAAACTTCAATACACTCTTGTCAACAGGATAATATTTTTTTTATTATTATTTTGTACCTTAAAAAAACTTTGAACAAATAATTATTGGCTGTAAAAAAATATAAAAAATATGAACGTCTAATGTTCTTTTTTCAGTTTACCAATGTTTATCATTTTCCTCAATTTTGTGACTTTTTAAAACCCCTTAAAAACATTATGGGTAGGTACTTCTACATTTTCTACATTGACCCTTATTGATTGTTTAAAGATGGGAAACTAGTCAACATACTGCAATGACTGGTAAAATTAGGACAGAAAAAATAAACAGTTTTTTTATTAACAAAAACTATATTGGGATGCTATGACCTCGGATCGATATTTATTTAAGAACTGTACTGTTAAATGCCAGGATTTTCGTGCCAAAAAGATGTATTGACTATCCATTATGCTTACATATTCATGTTTAATTTCGATATTAAACGAAGTCCTCACAGTCCATTACAGTTTCTTGTTAAATGAACTACGATAAAAAAAAATATATTGTACTTACTTACCCACACTAAAAAAGTTATCCCATAAGTCCGTTCGACACAAGTATGCCTTAAGGTCATCTTCTGTTCTGCCAACAATGACTATTGGAGGGGCGACCAAAGTGCGAATGGTCAGTAGTGCAGTAAAAAAGGCTAATATTATCCCCAGTCTTTTTAGAAGGTTTATATCGGTGATCTTTATGGCTTTGGCTGAACGAACTCGAAAAATAACTGATATTCTGAAAATAAAAATGTTGAAAATGCAATTTTTAAGTAGGAAGTTCTAGGGCTTTCTATGTTATATAGTTTAAGAGAGTTACTTGTTAACAAAACATATTTTTAAAACTACAGAAAAATATTTATTGGCTAAAAACCATTCATATGATGATTGTGAAGGCTGTCTTGAGAAAGAGAAATTGTTATTATAGTTAAAATAAAAATTACATAGCATTTGAAAACCAAAAGTTCATAAATTGTTATTGTAGTGAAAATAAAATAAGCATTTAATAACCAAAAGTTCATAAATTGTTATTAGAGTTAAAATAAAAAGTACATAGAATTTGATAACCAAAAGTTTATGTCGGCGATTTATTTACACTATATTTACTAATACCGCAAATTTAACAAATTTACAATCCTTTTACGGTGTGTCAATTTATAATTTTAAGAAAATAATAAGGGAGAAGCCAACTGAAAGTATACGAGATAAATTCTGGCAAAGAGATGTAAGCTCTCTTTAAATTCAATTATTTGCAATGCATTTGACAATCTTTCGTAATTAAATATTTCCAGAGCTTTACACACAAATTTACCAAAGAGTGCGATGCTAAACAGTGGTGTACATGAAAGCTAAACAATTTACGCTTCAGCTAAAATATCAATCGTTAGACGTCAAAAATTAAAAGAACACCATTTTTAAAGGTGGTGAAATATTAGCAATTGTTTATACTAGTACTTCTGTAGAATATAATTTCTAATCACACATTTAATGACATTATTTTGGCCTAAACAGGAGAGGGAAGAATTTCTCGTGTTGATGTTGTTGATTAAAAACAATGTAGTTAAAGTACTTTATGGTAAAATTAAAGCGAAATTTAAAAAAGGCTACATTAACTTTTAATAAAAGACTTTTAATTTGAGTCTCATCACACGGTCCTAGTTATAAAACAGAATCAATTGTTTCATACTTGGACGCCTTTGGAAAGCATTTGCATTGCTTTATCGACACCGTGACTAATTGCAAAATAAGTCGGAAACTTCCGATGATAATTCCCGATTAAGTATGCCGCGATTGAAGTAAAACTGCACCAATAATTGAAATTCACCGATCATCCTAGTTTGCAAACTATTCAAGTTTTATCGACTCAGTGAGTATGACATAATTATTCCTAATAGAATTTCCTCAAATTTATCACCGTCAATTTACAGAGAAAACTATTTATTTAATGTCTGTGTCTAAATTATATTTTATTTAACTTGATAAAATTAGCTTAAGTAACGTATACACATTACTATGTTTTATTTTTGATATTATGCAAGAGGTAAATAAAATAAGCCAAATTTAAAATTTATAATTTTTTAAATATAAGTCCAGTAAAAGATTTGTCAACAATATCAACATAATATGCATAATATTGCATGACTATTTGTGGAGAGATACTAATGATTGAGTTATCAATCCCTTTGTCTAACATCATTGGGTTATATTATAATTGAGGTGAGTGGATAGTGAATAATTTGTTAAAACACCAGCTATGTTTTATACAAATTATAATTAAAACAAATTAGTTAATATTGAAAATAAATAAATTAAAATCATCTATCTACATTATTATGTCTAAATTTATTACTATTTATTAGTGCATAAAATCAATATTTAGAATAATTAATAAGCAAATGTTAATTTTATGTGACTACAATAAATATAACTAAACATTTTTTTTGGTTATTAATTAGGTTAGTCTTCAGTAAATAAACTATTTGACAAAATAACCGCAATGTCATTAATTTACCGCATATTTGTTCTGAATCTATGATTCGATTCGAATGATTCTTTCTTGCATTCCTGGTTTCTGGAAAATGTCCCTATTTGTGATAAAAAGTTAATTTTTGTTTTATACTAGGTGTAATAAAAATATTGTTTTTTTTTTTGAAAATTGGAATTTACAACTTTATAATAAAAATATTGAGTTATTATTGATTGCGGGTAAACAGAGCTTTATTAAAATAAATCACCAATAATTCATAATACACTAAGTCCAAAGTTTGTATCTTAAAGAAAATAACCCTTTATTTTATTTGAATTGTTAACATAATGGGGAGTATGAAGTTTTATCATAGCAGCCTATTGTAATGGTATCTTATTAACAAAGATTTAGAAAGCTAGCATTATTGAACGAGCGTTAAGTTTATTTATTTATTTATTTACGGAATAATCTCCATTTAGTATTATGAAATAAAACACTCGTGGTTTGTAATTTTCACTCGTATAATGTCAACATGACACGTGTTTCGCTGTCACAGCAGCTTCATCAGATGTGATATTAAAAACAAAATTTCCTTAAAATATAGAAGTCCTAATTGACAATAGCTATACAGATGTTGGTAAAACCAAGTTGTAAAATTATTAAGGTACTACTTTATAAGGACAGGTAGGTGGATACTAAACTAATTATGCATTGAATAAATTTAACAACGGAGAAGTGCAATTATCTAACTGGTCATTTAATAAATTTGGTGAATTTTTCCATTTGTTGATTTCTAAAGACTCTAATAAATTTAATTTTAGACTTTTTATATATTAAATTTATTTATTTTATTAAATTTATAATAAATAATTATTAATTATAATTATTATTAATACTAATTGTTAATAATAATTTTGATTTTTCAATATATCATAAACCATCACACACGGACACAACAATTAACAATAAATCACATCATCCCTATCAACATAAAGTAGCAGCTTACCATAGTATGGTTCACCGCCTTATCAATGTTCCTATGTCAAATGAAAACTTTACCAAAGAATTTAACTTAATAAAACAAATAGCAATTAACAATGGATATAATCATGAACTAATAGATAATATATATATATTCAAAAATGAAGTATAAAATGACAATAAATGAAGTATTCCCTACAACAAAAGATCAATTTAAGTACACAACTTAAACATTTATCGGCAAAGCTAGTAATAATATAAAAAACTTTTTAACTAAACATAATATGAAAATAGCATACAAAACAAACAATAATTTAAGCAAAATCATAAAAAATAATAAAGATAAATTAAAAAAAGACAACAAAAGTGGAGTATATAGGTTAAATTGTGGTTCTTGTTCCAAATATTACATAGGTCAAACGGGTCGTTCATTTAGAACTAGAATTAAAGATCACCAGGATTCCTTTACCAAAAATAATAAACACTCCACATATGCAGATCATTTAAATTCAGAAAACCATATTTTTAATAATAATTTTGATATTTTACATGTAGAACAAAAAAGTCTAAAATTAAATTTATTAGAGTCTTTAGAAATCAACAAATGGAAAAATTCACCAAATTTATTAAATGACCAGTTAGATAATTGCACTTCTCCGTTGTTAAATTTATTCAATGCATAATTAGTTTAGTATCCACCTACCTGTCCTTATAAAGTAGTACCTTAATAATTTTACAACTTGGTTTTACCAACATCTGTATAGCTATTGTCAATTAGGACCTCTATATTTTAAGGAAATTTTGTTTTTAATATCACATCTGATGAAGCTGCTGTGACAGCGAAACACGTGTCATGTTGACATTATACGAGTGAAAATTACAAACCACGAGTGTTTTATTTCATAATACTATTATGGATTTTCATCAAGTAAAGGCTGAAACAATTCGTTAATCTCCATTTATACACAAGTTCACACTATTTTAAATTTAAGCTTAATTATAACAAACTAAAGTAGAGTAACACAGCAGAGACAGGTACAAAAATACAGAAACATTACAGTTTATTAAAGAAATTCCAAAGATAACTGTCGTTCATCTAATCCCTAATTTTGTCTTGATGGAAACACGTAATGTGCCAATACCCGTAAATGGATCCAACCCAGAATTATTACATAAACGAGACATGCGTGTTAAGGAATTGTTGAGGCCATAATTTGTCCCATAATCAATATGCAAAAGTTCCGTATTCCTAGTTCTATGTACTGTATTACGTTGAACTTTATTAAGCAGACCGGGTGAATCAATCATATAATTAATAATTTTATATAAAAAAATTAAATCACATTGTATTCTTTGGTTTTCCAGACTATTTAAGTTTAACATATTACAAAAATGTATGTAGTTAAGAGGCATAACATTTCGTATTCCCATCCTAAAACTCACTGACTTCACAAACATTTTCTAAACCCTGTCAAGTTGATCCACATGTACCCTACAAAGGGACACCACACAGATGATGCGTATTCTAATGACGGGCGTACTAAGGAAGTGTATAGAGTCCTATATGCGCTTGCTGATAATTGCTTGGAAGTTCTAATAATATAGCCGAGCTTTTTGTATCCATTATTTGCCAGAGTCTGAATGTGACCATTGAAGGTTAATTTATTATCAAATATCAATCAAAAGTTTAAATAATGAGGAGCGTAGCGACGAGGGATTTTAGGCACGAGGACTATAATAGTATAGCTCTCTAAACCATAGTTAATATGATTTTTTTACTACTAAAACATTTACAGGTACTTGTTTTTACAGTAATATTTATAAAAATGTATATATGTATATAACAGATTGCTTCTATAACTTTTTTAAATCAAGTTACCTGTGATTTGGAATTAGCAAGATAATTTGTTGTTGTCTTTTTAGGTGGCTTTGTTAATGTCAATTTTTGTTGATTGATAAATTGACACACTCCGGTGTTAGTTAATTTATTGTGATAATTGTAATAACAAAGATAATACAATAATCCAAAAATGAAAACGTCAAGAAAAGATGGAGTTACCGTTTAATTTCAACTGCTATGTGTTACGGTTGCTAGTATACTCTACAGGGTGATATGAATTTTCAAAAAAAACACCCGGTATAAAACAAAAATGAACTTCTTATCACAAATTGTAAAAACTATAACATAATCAAGAACCAACCTACAAAAAAAAAGAATAATTCAAATCAGGTCATAGGTTCAGAAAAGTTAATATTGTCCAGGAGTTGAATTATATAACTAGTCCCTAGATGGTCATAGTAATCCAACTAATGGTGGTTAGATTCGTCAGTAGGATTCCCATAAAGGCACTGTTAACGAGAAAGTATATAAAAAGAGAGACTTTCAAAAGACGCAATAACAATTTATCTTTTGTTGTTAACGTTGAATCTTCCTTGGAGAATAACAATAAAATTTCGTTCAGCCGTTTGGCTCAATTTTCTGTTGTGAATAAAGTTTATTGCATGACGTGGTAATGATAATATAGTACACGTTTAAACTTTATGGCATACTTATACAAAGGCCATTAAATATATTTTGTCGTGAATTATTAATATATATGAAAAATAACATGTGCTATAACTTTTTCGAAATAATGACATAAAAATAATGAAAATACGGTTGCAGTTAATTACGGATTGCCAACACAGTTGTAAAATTTACCCAGTGCTATATAGCATATAAAACGTAATATTAAACATTTTTACTGTGTTCAAGTTTATAAATTATGACATTTACAAATTTTTATGGTACGATTCTTATGTTTATACAGGGTGATTCCTAAGTTGATACATCTTTTTTAGCTGTGTATAGAAGGCATTAAAATTAACAACTTTTTCAAATACCTTTTTTCAAAAAACTCAAAAACAGGCGGGATAGAGAATCTAAGTGCGGGCCTGGCATCAAAACATACCCCGCTATAGTTTCTGATGTTTTTCTTATCTCTATTAGTCATACGGGTAGTGTTAAAGCAAGTTAATTTTAAATTATTGATACGTAAAAATGGTAAAATTTAAAAACAATGAAGGTGGTAATTTACTGTGAGTGTGGTAAAGTGCTTCGAAATTATACGCAGAACGCTTTCCCTTGCGGGCTTATCCAACACCCAGAAGTTTTCTTAATGTTATTCAACTGGCAAGTTAGGCAGAACCGTATTTGATTCTTAGTGTAATAAATGAATGTAAGTGCTTTATTTTTGAGTTTTTTGAAAAAGGTATTTGAAAATGTTGTTTATTTTAATGCCTTCTATACGAAGCTTTAAAAAAAGTATCAACTTAGGAATCACCCTGTAAAATTAATTATATGATATGGACACTATTACCAAAAAATAGTAATTGATAGGGTGAAGTAAGGTAATTTCGTGGCATAGGTAAGTTCGTGATAGAATTATAAATATTTGGCAGCAAGTTGCCTATTGCTTTAGATGGATGATTTCTTGGCTATTAGAAGGCATTTGATCCTACTAGATGGCACTACCTGTTGCGTTGCGATATCACGAACATACTGGACATAAGAAAACTTTGTTTCCATGTGGTGCTTATTTCGTCGTGGTATTTCGCGGGTTTTGTAATTAAAAAGTAATTTGTTGTGTTAATAGGATTAACCCAAAGGTAGGCTTTTGAAATTTATATTAATTATAGTATTTGAGATGGGGAAGCTTCTTGTCAAATGCGATTAACAAATTCTGGCTTAGTTTTACCGTAATTGCTTAGTCCGTGGAACTAATTTTTTATGATTTCTGACACGTGTTCAAGATATAAAAATTCAAGGGTTGTTTAATATTAAATATCTTTTTTCGTATGCATCTCGTATTTATGCATTTCGTATGCATCTCGTATTTATGCATTTCGTATGCATCTCGTATTTATGCATTTCGTATGCATCCTGTATTCTATGGTTATGTTAAATTTATGTTTGAACACAAACCTAACCAAGACGTTATTGAGCATATCACAAACTTACCTAGTATCAGGAAGTTACCTATTGTTATTTTTATTTGCAGCTTTTATATCACCTAAAATGTCAATCATCGGATGAAGACAAGGTTTTTATGTGTGATCGATGCACCGGTAGTAGCAGCGATGATTCAGACTAATAATTTGTAACTTGTAACCGATAATAAAAATAATTTTTAGCATTAAAGGTTGTCTCACGAATATACCTACCCTATATCACGAAATTAGATATCCTATCACGAAATTAACTCTCCTCGACTAGGGCTACTTTGAAAGTTTTTTTTCGTGTTGTTGTTGAGTTTTATATAAAAAAAATACCAAAATCTAAAGGCATACTGTTAGGTCTTAGGTCTCCGACAATTATAGCAACAAAGCATGTCATTTACTTTACTTTCTGACGAAAAAACTATAATTATCACGAACATACCTTACTTCACCCTATATGATATAATTTAAGCTATCCAACCTATAGGCTTAGCTAGTATTATCTATGAACGTTGGTAACAAATATTTTTTTACTTAGTATTAGGTATACGCTACCTATTTGTCTATGTTTGTTGGTATAGTTAAAATGTGTATTTCATGATATAAATTTCGGACATACTTATGTGTATTGTTTCTTGTTTGGCGGGGTTAAAATAAAATATTGTTATAGATTATTTTTCCTTTATCATTAGAGATGTAATGTGAAATTCCTTACCTCCAAGTTTTAAGCATGAGGGCTCCATACGTAAGAGAAAATCCTATTTCTCGAAGCCAAATTCGGGCTGTACAGAAGTATACTGTCGGCTTAAAATACGTCACTATCATCTAAAATAAAATATTATAAACTTTAAATCAAGGAATTAATGTTACCAATATTACACTACATTACCATATGGAAACTTCTTAATGGGACATTATTTTAAACTATATGAAATTTCTTCTTTGTTACAGGTGGGTATCAGGTAAGAAGAGAACCTGTATTTGTGGTTTAGAAAATATTTTGCCAATTTATTGATTATATTTTAAAACCATAAAACCACCGTTTGCAGGCCAAGGAGCTACACTAACAAAGTTCAGGTAGGAGGCTTTATAAATGCAGGAACTACAAGTTTATTATTGAAAACTTAATATAAAATATTGATTAGATATAATCACTTCATCCTTGCTGATACTTAGCCACTTGTTTCCAGACATAAAGTCAACTTCTTTGGTGCCTAGGTTCTGGTAATGCCTAAATAATTAAAGCCCAAGAACCAGAGAGCAATAAAGTGGGTAGACTTTGATATTTTAAGAAAAGGCATTGTTAAAAATCGAAATTACTGAGTATAGGGTAACTCAATACTCGGATAATGATTTCTGAAAAAACCAAACATAAAACTATGTAAATTTAAGATTGTTTGATTTTGTAATCAAGTATTTTACACGGAAATTGCGGCTATTACTTTAAAGTTGGTGGTCATAAAACATAACTTAGGTCCAAATAGCGTCCATGTAATTTAGGAAAGTTAGGCGTTATTAATGTACGTCATAAGTCTCGATTATCTCAAATAAATCGTATGAAATGATTCATATATTAACATCAACGATGCACATAAAGCTGTATTAACTCGGAAACTTGTCACCATGATTTGAAAACGAAGTGCGAGAAAATATACAGCTCAGAATATTTCCTGTAAAGCTGGCTTTGTTTCTCAAGTCATAAAATAAAACGGCAAAGAAACGTCTTACCCATTTATGAGACATTTAATGCGTTTATTTATGGGTCCAAGGTTTAGGCCGAATTTTACGGGTTTTTCTTCATGCCAAATGTCGAAACTTAATGCTAGGCATAAATAAATAAAAGTAATAAAAAATGTGGATTATATTAAACAAGAACCAATCCTATGCTTTACCTTTAACCTACTTTTAATATATTTGTGTAATTTTTTTAAGGTGACGATAAGGCAATGAGAGTTAGATATACAGTGTCAATGGAAAAGTTTGTACCATTAGAGGAACTTTTAATGTATTTTTTTTTAAATAAGTAATCGGCAGTAGGTTTTGCACGACCCAGAACAAAAAAGCTTACCATTTTTGACTTGTGACAAGCGTTGCACCTGTCAAATGTCAGACTAGCGAAAGTGTAATTTTTTCTAGAGATTCGAAAATAGTTATATATTTTGAGTCTAAATCAAAATTTTTATTTTTAGTTTTTTGCAAATTATAACACAAACAACACCGGTATCCACTAAAGGGGTTTAACATTTTTACCATCGAAATATTTAGATGTGTTTTAACCATGACATTATTTTATGTCATATGATGCTTTTGTGTTAATTTTATTTTGTGTAACCAAATGGTCTTACCGATTAATAATTTGACCAGGATGTCGTTGCAAGTACAGTTTAAGTTCTATTAAAGAACACAGTGCGTACCAAAATACGTTTTTTTATGAACTTGAAGAAAAACCAAACAAATATTTACAATACAAAATTTAGTTCACTTATTCTGACACTTGTCATTTACACCCAGAACTGTCAGTTTAGGACGTGAATACGGCTGATATATTTGTTTCTTTTTGTACCAGTTTATTTACAATGCTTATTTTGAATCAGATTAATGACATTTTAAAATTTGGTTATCGAATAAACCGATTTTATAACAATTTTTATTTTCTTAAATTTTAAGAATCTGATTGATGATTTATCAATTTGTTTAAATGGTAATTTTTAATGACTATGAAATTTTGATAAAACTTGAATTTTAAACGCAAATAGCATAATAACAACGACAAGCATAAAATAAGCGATGCTTGTCATCGCCAAATATCGAAAACATACATGTCTTGATTTTATCATACCTCAGTTCTTTTTTTAACATATTTGCATGTACGACATCTTGTTCTATTCAGAAATGTTTAAGATTTTAGAATCTTGCACGATATACAGTGCTAATCAAAAAAGGTCCAACGAGTTTTAAAGTTTAACCAAGTAGAGGTGTGTGTGTCATTTAGTTTCTTTCAACAAATGTCATGAAATCAGCGGTCCTTGATTCATTCTCACTTAAACAAGATAAAAATCAATAAAATCGGTTCATAAACAAAAAGGGTATTATACAGGGTGTCTCTAAAAGATGCACGCTACAAGTTCCTGAGGCGTAAATATGACGATCTAACCCAAATTACCTTTGTCCAAAAGTGGATTATTTCGGAGATACCGTATCAAAAGTTCAATTTGGTTTTAATTTTTTATGAATTATTTTTTTAATAATTGGTGTATTGTCACAATATTCGGCTTGGGAGGGTTTTGCGGGGTGAGAAATTAGAATGCGCTCTCATTTTTATTGTAAAGTTTAGAGGGCGCCTCCTGCGGTACCTTGCACACATTTAAAACGAAATAACTATTTTAAGCCATATTTAACTTTTAAATGAAAATTCGGATTCTCCAACGTCTTTTACCTAAAAAAGGTATACGTGGTAAGAGTTGATTTGAGCACCTGTTTTTGAGATATCTGGATTTGAAAAAACCACTTCGTGTACACAACTCAGTTTTTAGTGACGTTATTTTAATTTACCGCCTACGCTTCAAATGTGTTCAATTTATTACAATAATTTAGACCTGGCCATACACGAAGTGAATTTTTTAAATCCAGATATCTCAAAAACAGCTGCTCAAATCAACTCTTACCACGTATACCTTTTTTAGGTAAAAGACGTTGGAGAATCCGAATTTTTATTTAAAAGTTAAATATAGGGTAGCTCAAAAAAGTTATTTCGTTTTAAAAGTGTGCAAGGTACCGCAGGTGGCGCGACACTCTGTATCTTCCAAATCATCCACTTTTGGACTAAGGTAAGTTGGGTTAGATCGTCTTATTTACGCCTCAGAAACTTGTGGCTGCTTTTTTTCTGCACCTTTTAGAGACACCCTGTATAGAAACAAAATTCCGTTTTTTTTTAAAAATCGTATATACCTTGGTGATGCGTCCGAACAATACACATGGGATTTGCCATGTAAATTTCTAGGTAATCAAATATTCGCTATATGTATAAAAAGAAAAAATATTTTTGAAACTTACCTGTGAAACAATATTTCCTAATTTAAAAATTAATTAAATTTTAAATTGAGAATTTGGTTTTAGACTTAAAATATGACGGGAAATAATATTTTCCTATAACTTTTAAATTACAATTTCGCCAGTTTGAAATATTATGATATTTGACATCTATTTTATTCAAGGTTATGCCGCACTTAATAATGACAACAGATTTTCAAAAAACAAATACGTAAAAAATGTCCCATATGTTGTAAATTTTTTCGCGGACACTGTATTCTTTTGAAACAAATAATAAAAAATACATTATTGCATCCACGCATTTTGGCTTTACAAAATATATTTATGTAAAAAACTTAATAAAAAATAAATTTTATTATACCTACATTTTTCAGTTTAGATGCATAAATATATTTATGTGTCCTATTGATCTTGCATAAATCCATACCTAATTTTTGTATTTTGGTTGAAAAGTGCGAAAGATTTTCTTGAAATAAAGGTACAAAGTTTGATCGCCCCCTTAAGAGTTTCTCTAATACTTTCTGCATGTCACCATATATAAAAAGAAATAAATCCTTGGTAGTTTATAATTGTTTTACTATGTCACGTTTCTTTAATAAAAGACACCGGGAAATAAAAAAAGAAAATAAAATATAACCTGGTGGCAATTAAATGAAAAACATTTTTAATTTTGCAAAAGCCAGTGAAAATAAAGGCTCAAGTGATTAATGTTTTCACCTTATTGCTTTCGCTTATACTTACCGTTCCGTACATAAAAAATGCCCCCAAAGCTATGACACGCAAAAGAACTGGACTGGCTGCACGGACAACCTGAAATAAAAATGTTTTATTTACTTTACGTGGTATAAGTTTGATAGCCAAATGGTTTATTGGTGTGAATATTTGATACAGAAAAGGTTCGATATAAATAACTTCGCATAAAATATATCTGGTTTTTCTCGTGAACATTGATCTATATATCATGACCAATAGGGATAATGTAGGTATTATAAAAAGTTGTATAATTTACAGATAAAATTTTGTTTCATTAAACCCACTTCTCCCAAAAAATATTTCTCCGCTTTCTTCATTTGTCGGAGGAATCATAAAGTCAGGCAGGGGAATAAAATGCCTAAAAACAGCATTTACATAGCAAGGTATATTTGAAAGCTTCATTCCTTTCGTAAATTTAAAATCGTGTGGCTAACTTTACATAGAATGTCATATACTAGGGTTGCCATCCGTCCGGGTTTCCCCGGATTTGTCCTAGTTTGGAGGGTGTCCGGGGAGCGTCCGGGCGGAGTTTTCTTTACAGTCCGGGTTGTCACCACTTGCCGTCTACCCACAATTAAGGAACGACGCTATACAGGGTGTTCCTTAATGACGTGCTAATATTTTAGGGTGTGATCCCTCAAGTCATTATATGAAGAAAAGTTCATATAAACATATTATGTCCTAAACGGCTGAAAGGTTAATGGATTTTGTAAAAAAAAAGGTTCTATGACAAAAGTATTTTAATTATTAGGTTAATTAGTTACCACAAATTACTTCATGTCGTTTGAAAATAGTATTATCTGTTAATTATTCTAAAAAAATCACAATATTCTAAAAGAACCTATACCAAGTTATTTGTAATAAATTTAATTGGGAACCGAGAGAGCTAAAATTTGCCTTGTTAAACTGCTCTTCTTCTTGACCAGATTTACAAAAAAAACTAAACAAATTTTAAGTTTTTTTCACCAATGGAAAATTGGTTTTTATGTAGCTACCGGAAAGTTATTTTCATGCAAAAAAAATCGAAAAAAATGATTTTTCAATTAAAACCATAAAAATTTAAATTAGACGGGCGGAGCAGAAGCATGCCTATGAAAGAAGGTGGTCATTTCCAACAATTTTTATAAAACAAAATTTTGCATTATCAATGTTAATAATAATAAATAGTAGAGCTAATTTAATTATTTTAATTAAGATCGGTGTGCCTGAGGAGAAAAAAGCAAGAGACCATTTTTATGCAGAAGTGACCAGGCTAATCAGAAATAATATCCACATGAAAAAATGTCAGTGGCGTACCATTTTTTTTATAAAAAATATCAGAGGATATGTTTGCAGGGACGCCACTGGTGGGACAAAAAAATAACTTTTATAACTAAAATCGAAGGTTTTATACCCTATTAGCACATGTCAAAATTGAAAATATTATCCAAAGTACTTTCGGAGATATTACAAAAACGCATTAAAAAAAAAATAATTCAACACCCTGTAACAAAAAATGTAAGCCGTTTAGGACATATGTTTATATGAACTTTTCTTCATAAAATGACTTGAGGAATCACACCCTAAAATATTAGCACGTCATTAAGGAACACCCTGTATACTCTCCTCCATGGTATATTCTATAAAATAATAGTTTATGAAGATGTCAAATTAGAAGAATTTCAATTTATTGTATTAGTGTAAGATGAAAATTTTCTAGCAGAAATATCCGGGGTTAAAGCTAAAAAATCCGGGGTTTTCGAGCTTCTTCCTAGTCCTAGGTCCTAGTTTAATGATTTTACAAATGGTAACCCTATATAATACTAACTACAGATGAAGTACACGTTGACCTTCATTTTTAAATATTTTCATTTCTTGAGATACTCTAACTTCCAAACTTTTAATAATGGATACTATTTGTGCAAAGTCTTTGTTAGACTTACAAGAGGCGATTTAAAAAAATTAAATTTACAGCTAAATATAAATTTCCGATCTAATATTATAATCTTTGGAATCCCGGGTTCTTAAAATAGCTATGGTTTAACGGGAGGCCGGGATTCCGAAATCCAAAGATTGAATCCCCCAATGGCTTTAACCTTTTTTACTTGAACTAAAGGAATATGAGGCGTTGTCAAATAACCGAACGTATCGGTTTTCGAGTAGATTTCGTTTAGAAATATGCAAGAAAGTGTGCAAAATTTTCATATTTCTAGCGCAAATTTGACCACGTTTCTCCTTCCATATCTTAGCTACAATGGCTCAATTTGCAGAACCGTGCGAAACTTCACTTCCTTTGTTTTGTACATCGGATTTTACTGATTAAGAAACCATTTTATTTACTTGCCAGATTCTCAAGGCGGCTGGACTATCACTTTGCTTCATATTCCTCGACACAGAACTGCCATGTTTCAGAAAAGTTTTTAATACTGTTCTGTTAGTATGTATAATAATCTGCCTTTTTGTTCAGACAACATAAGTATTATTACTTAAAAAAAAAAAGTTAAATTCATATTACTGTCGACTCAATCCTAATTTTTTTCTAATGTTTTGTATATTTTTTTTATATTATTATATGTATTTAAACTGGTTTACTTGAGTAGGTTTTTAAATCATTAATTTTTTTCTTTGCTAAGTTAGGTTATACAGGGTGTTGCATCGTCAAGCGGGACATAGGAAATCCCATGTAATTTTAAATGGGGTCAATTATTGGCTTCCCTAATTATTTTAGAGAAAAATTCTATTTAGGATTACTAAAGAGCACTAAAACCCATATTCAAAGGAATAACTTTAGATATTTTTGATGAGCCCGTTTACGGGTTATCGCCGATTTCTTTTTAACTATTTCTCTTTTTTATGGCCCCGTATTTGCAGGCACCAGTCAAGGTAAAAGATGACTGTCAAATAAAGTTGTCATTTTGAAATGTGTGCTTTATTGTTATAAAAACTTGTACATCGAAAATATTAGCCATGAAATACACTTCTGAAGAAAAAATATTGATGATTAAATGTTATTATCAAGGAAATAGTTATCAAAATGTGTCAGACATGTTTGCTGCTCTGTATCCGAATAGACCGATACCTGCAAAATCTACAGTCGAATCATCTACATCGACTATCAAGGAATTTGAGACAAAAGGCACTGTAATAAATAACTGCAGATGTGAAGAAAGGCAGGAACAAAGAAGAGATGCAAGAAATGATAGGGACTTGCAAAGGTAGGAACAAAGAAGAGATGCAAGAAATTATAGGGACTTGCAAGTTTTATTGTGCGTGGAAGAAAATGATGGGAAGATCAGCACAAGGAAACTTGAGGATGATATAGGATTAGATCACACCACAGCGTTCCGAGCTTTGAAACGACATAAATATTATTCATACAAATATGAAAAGCACCAAGAGCTAAGAGATAGGGACGAAATACGACGACAGGAGTTTTGTTTTGGTATGATTGAAAGAGCAAATATGGATAGGGAATTTTCAAAAAACATTTGTTTCACTGACAAATGCACATTCACCTTAAACAATGAACCCAATGTTCAAAACTATCGATATTGGAGCAAAGAAAACCAACACAGGTTTGTCGAAACAAGGACGAAATATCCACAAAAAGTTAATGTTTGGGCTGGGATTTTCGGAGAAAATATTATCGGGCCATTATTTCTTACACGAAATTTAAATGCAGAATATTTTTTGGAACTACTTAAAGATCATATTTTACCTACTTTACATGATGCCGCCAGGGAAAATCAGGAAGTTTGGTACCAAATGGATGGCTGCCCGGCACATAGTACCCTGGCTGTCCGGGAATATTTAAACCGTGCTTTTAATGGAAATGTTCTTGGCTTAAATCATACAGTAAATTGGCCAGCCAGGTCTCCTGATTTATCGCCAAATGATTTCTTTCTCTGGGGCCATTTAAAAAACAGGATATACAAAGATAAAAAATACCCAACTCTAGACGAGTTAAAAAATGCTATTTCTGCCGAATGCTATAGAATTTCAGTTTACCAACTAGCGAATGTAAGAAGAGAATTTTATGATGGCCTCGGTTATTGTCTAGCAGTCAATGGGGGAATATTTAAACATCTTCTTAAATCCTTAAGTTCTAACAATTTAATAGTACCTACCTATTAATTAGTAAAATATTGAAACATGTAAAATGTCATAATTAACCTTGTAATTGGATACTTTATTTTAGTTTTATTCAGATTAATTTGTACTCATAAATACACCTTTAATATTTTGGATGTACGAGTTTTTATTACAATAAAGCACACATTTCAAAATGACAACTTTATTTGACAGTCATCTTTTACCTTGCCTGGTGCCCGCAAATACGGGGCCATAAAAAGGAGAAATAGTTAAAAAGAAATCGGCGATAACCCGTAAACGGGCTCATTAAAAATATCTAAAGTTATTCTTTTGAATGTGGGTTTTAGTGCTCTTTAATAAACCTAAATAGAATTTTTCTGTAAAATAATTAGGGAAGCCAATAATTGACCCCATTTAAAATTACATGGGATTTCCTATGTCCCGCTCGACGATGCAACACCCGGTATACCTTTTTTCTTAGCGAGTAAGTTTCACTAGGGTTAAGTGTAAGAATAGCTGACTAATTGCTATTTGGTTAAATTTAAATATGTGTTAAATAATTATTTTTTTTTTCTTTGTTAAGTTAGGTTTTGTACCTTTTCTTAGCAAATAAGTATTGTTAAGGCTAGTGTCGATATATTATTATCATTATTATTATAACAACCTTAAAGCTACAGTCAATTTATATATTTTTAATATCCCTTGTCACATACCAGGTAAACAAATATTCACCTATACTATACATTCATACATAACATTATCCTCCTTGTTGTTCTTCAGTCGAGTTTAAAGATGCCATATTATTGTTTCTCCTACCCAGGAAAGGTAAATAATGTAGAGCTTCGGGCCCGTCATAACACCCCATAAAAAATACTCAACGAAAATAATAATACAATTACGGATAAAAAAGGCGAAGTTAAAATCTTGGGTCGACCTATATTAAAAAGTAAAAGTTAAAATATAATAAAATGAAAAACGTTTTTCATACACATATGTAGGACTTTATTATGACCTAGTTTTTACATTTATTTTATTTAATAAAAAATATTGGGTACCTACCTAACTTTTATATTATTTACAACTCAAGGCACCTTTTGAGATGCGATAAAAACATACTTGGTATACTCAGTTTTTAATTTCAAATAAACATTTTTGTTTAAAACAGGCAGAAATATATTTAAATGAGAGGAAATCAGACATTTTAAGTTTTTAGCCACTGGCACATTTAAGAAAATTTTTAGTTCTTTAGATGTTTGTAAAATGCATCATCAGGAGAAACAGAGTGTAATTTAGAAAGAAGTTAATTATCATTCTAATGTAGTTTTAAAAAAATTTTGAAATGGTTAATCGAAAAGACATATCTGATGAATATTGCAGTTTTTCTCGTTTTCTAAGAATTGTTATTTTGGCACACACAGTTAAATTAACATTTTCGCTATACAATGTAGTCTGTAATAAATTTGTAGATACGAATCTGTACTATTTTAAGGAGTACTCAGTTAGACGCAGCTTTAAATTTAATAACCAAACTAAATTAACGCATTACATTGAATGTTTGAAATTAGTTTCCAACAAAATGTAACCGCTTAATTCTGAAATTATGCATTTGTGTAATAAAATAATATCCTAATTTCAATGTGTGAAATGTTAAGGGCTAGAAGCCTTTTACAGAATTAAGAATATTAAATGTTTTTTACCTTATTAATGCTTAAAAATTCAAATTTTTCAGTTTCAAGACGGATTTTTGTACAAAATTGGCTTTATTTTAAAGGTCTGAAAATGAACAAAATAACACTGCATGTAAGTCTAATGATATGTTTTAATCGGACTTTTTATTGCCCATACAATCCAGGTTGTTTTAGTAAACTCCTTATAAGATATAAGAAATATCTGGAAACCTTTATTACGGAGATGTAGTCTTAAGATAATACCGCGTACAAACTGAACGCATCATGAACTCATCTCAGTTACGCTCCAGCGCACCTAGCAAGGATAAATAGAACTGTAGTTACGGTACTTATTTGAAGATGACTGGAGATACTTACCAGTTGAAACATTTTGATTTAAAACAAATAAAGACAATGATTTTTTATCATTCAAGATTTTGCTCAAGATTATCTTATTAGTATTCAAGGGAATTTAAAAATACGTCATAGGATACCTACTATGATAAAACAATGCCTATTTCTTTAAAGTTTGTAATTATCTTAACAAATCTGATGTTTATTTAATCTGAGCATTTATAATAACAGATTTATAAATAACATTCGTTTGAAGATTTTTCATTAACAAGCCAACTATTCCTAACAAAATATTTGTTTAGAATTTAACTTCGCTTATGACAATAAACAGTAAGAATTCTGTAGGACTTGTTTGTGTATATTGGATATTTTAACTACACTAACTGCTTTATAACTATTAAAGGAGCTTTATTCTGACAACAACTGCGGTCATTTTGTGTAAGGGTTTGTCTTGAATGCGAAAATAATTAATTAATTTTGCTTAATAATTACATAAAGTCAAGTTATTTACTATATAATTTATAGTTTATCATGAATAACAAGGGGAATATATTTAAGGCCATGCAAAGGAATAAGGGCAGATATTACAGTGTTAGACCCAAAATTGTAATGTAGTTAACTGTTTCCTTGTTATCACTAAAAGATCAGCCATCAAAGCTTAGAAATGATTTGTATACAGGGTCCTGCAATAGTGCGTCATATAGCTTATATACGAATTAAGTTAGGAATTTCATTTATATGCAGACTTATACTGTATTATAGGGTGCATTTCAGGAAAATATTTTTCCATATACAGGGTGAGCCAAAAACGTGTGATAACAAAAAGTTGTATTTTTTAAATGGAACACTCAATATTTTATTACATACTTAGGTTCGTATTAGAGTCCTGTATAATTTTACAAAATTTTATTTATTTTACTGTGGTAGTTTAAGAATAATAAATCAAGAACATTCTTATTATATATAACAACTGCGTATTTAATATTATTTTGTATATACAGTGTGTCTACTTAAGTTGGCAAGTAGGTAATGAAATTTTTTTTTATTATTAACTTTACGAAAAAAGTTATTCTTCATAAAAAGTTCTGCATGGTCCAAAACCTAAAATTCAACCATCAGATGTTAAATTTTTTCAGTCGTAGGGGCGAGGGGGGCAAGAGTAGACAATGCAATAACATTTCTAATTAATAATTGTTTTCGCTGCCAATGGTCACAGTAGTGCAAACCACGTGCTTTTAGTTCTCTGTTCAACTTTGAATTGAAGTTCCTAAAAACTACGCCGAAAATAAGGTACATTTATTTTTAATAGTATACGATGTAACAATAAAGAGATAATTTAGATCGTTTAATTGCTTGTAGTAGTTCATTTTTACTTCTTACCATTTTTTTACGAAATCTTTAAATCTAACCTATAAATTCACGTTGGTATATAACGTCGCCAGTGGCGCGTTGTTTAAAAAGCTGGCTTATTAAAAAAAATTGTTTTTTGGGGCAAGAGTGAACCCATGTGTTCACTCTTGCCCCTTGAAAAATTTGTGATTAAGGAGGTGGGTCGGGTTTAAAATCAAAAAATAAAATGGTTAAGAAACAAAAATTAAGTGGGACAAAGGATGAAATAAATGTATATTATGGAGAAACAGCTGGTGTATCTGGTATAAAAACAAAAAAGAAAGAAGTGAAGAAAATAAAAATAACTGATAAAGAGGATTATTGCGCATGTATTTATTATAGCGGTAAATATCAATGTGGTCAAATGAGAAATGGATTTGATGTTTTACCTGTGGTTTATGGTCACATTAAGACTGTACAGACGTTGAAACCTTTGATGACGTTTTTACTTGTGATTCTTGTCGTCCTACCTAGGATATATCTTGTTGTTTGCTCTAGCCTCATACCAGAGGGGCAAGAGTAAACTTTTGGAGTTTTCAAAATATAAGTGTTTACTCTTGCCTCCCTCTCCCCTATACGAGGTTTGTTAAAAAATATGAATTTTTCCCAAGAGTAAAGCACCTTTATTTGTGACAATATCGAAAACTGTAATTATAAAATGTTGTTCGGCATTAAAAACTATGTAATAACATGCCATTACACTGAAAAATATTTTTTTTTATATTTAAAAATTTATCGGTACTTAATTTAAGACAAAATTTGTGAAAATAAAAAAATAATTTTTAGTGTAATTGCATATTAGAACAACTTTTTATAATGACAGTTTTCGATATTGTCAAAAATAAAGAAAATATACTATTGGGCAAAATTCAAATTTTTTGACAAACCTCGTATACGACTGAAAAAATTTAACATCTGGTAGTTGCATTTTAGGCATTGAACCATGCAGAACTTCTTATGGAGAATAACTTTTTTTCGTAAAGTTAATAATGAAAAAAATTCCCATTAGTTGCCAACTTAAGTAGACACACTGTATATCGTATACAACATTTAAAACATTTATGTTTTTAAAAGCTTTAATAAGTGAATCTGTTTAATGCAAATCCAATCCCTTAGATTCAGTACCTAACCGGAATTTTACCACAATATAATTTTGGTCCCTCTAGTCTAATCTATGATAATTGTTATTAAGATTATCTGACATTATGTTTTGCCTTAATTAAAATGGAATTCATATTAGAGGCTTACCGTGGACCAGAAAGAACGAGTATTATAATTATACCTACGCTTTTGAATATAACCTGCTGTGCTTGCCACGCTTTAGTCTTTAGTACTTGGACTGTAACACTCGTAACCACAATGTAAAGATAATATGATATGGTAACTATTAAGTACCAAGGGCTGCAAAAAACGCGTTTATGCTGGTCAAAAGAATACGTGTTACTACCCAATATTGTGAATGGCCTAAATACATAAAAAAAGTAGGTCAATGTGACTAAAAGAAGATATGGCAACTTACAATATAGAATAGTACAAAGTACACACTATTTAGCATATACAGGGTGGCCCAATTGTCTGACAAAGTAATATACTGTCTCTACTATTAAAGATATAAAAAAATTTTTTTTATAAAAGTTATTAGGTATAAAAAAATATTTTTAAACCTACAGGATGGTCCAGAAAAGTAAGACAATAAAAAGATACATTTTTTTAAATGGAACACCCTATATATTTTAGCATTTTTGTTTCCTTACAAAATTATCCATATTATGATGCCATATTTAGTTTTTAAATTTTTTGCAACGTTGCCAAACAAAATGCAAAATTCTTAAATTTTTGGACAAAACATGATAGTAAAAAATTATCTGAATTTCTCAATAAGAGTATCGATAATCAACAATTTCTTGTAAGCTTTTAAGTTTAGGGATAGAAAAACTGTCTTAAATCTTTAAGTATCTAAAAATTTGTATAGGGTGTTTTCAAAACAAATGTAATTGAATATAATCTCATATTAAAATAAATGGATAACTAAAGTTACGTATTTATTTAATTAAATAAAACTTCAATTTTTTTACTTGATACTTCATATTGAAAATAAGTTCACAAACATTTAAATTGTGTAAAACAACACTATTAGACTTAACTCACGACACACGAGGTTTCGCGTCGTTTGTTCTCGGTTTAGTGATAGTCAATAAATCATTAAGCTCATTTTCTTCCGTTAAAAACTCATTTTCTTCCGTTCAAACAGTTTTTCTTTCATTCCTTTTATGGTCATAGTTACGCTTCCTGTTCTGTCAAACCTCTCCATGAATTTTTTCAAAGCTAAATTATTGGGTTGTCGTCTGTCTGGATATTTTCCATGATAAAGTTTTGTTGCCAACAATGTTTTTTTGTCACTTACACCAAGAATGTAAATTATATAGCATTTCGGTACTTGAAAAAATAATTTTATACATAAATGTTAAAATTAACGGCCAGCACCTAGATTATAAGAAGACCTCGTCGAAAAAAATATTACTATTATAAGTATTTTATTTTAACATTCAATTACATTTGTTGTGACTTTGCTGGTCATGGATAAATACAAAAATAAAAACTATATTTTTTTTTAAGAAAATTTAAATAAAAATCGAAATATTGGCAAAACTAGTAAATTTAGGTATAGGTATGACTTAATAATAAATGATACTTACAATATCTATCAGACGAGCCTAATAAATATAAGATGTTTCATTAAAAAAAAGAAAACAGAGTTATTGTATTTGTAAATTTTTATATATTTGGACCTGCACTGTAGGAAAAATCCTTTAAGGCGCTCTGGGAGCGGTGCGAGTGCGAAAAAAGCGATTAACGTTGGTCTTGAAACGTTGAAGATTGTATTCAGTGGGAAACACGACCTCAGGAAGATCATTCCACAAATATGACGTTCTCCAGATGAAAGAATTCTTGAACAATGAAGTTCGAGGAGTACTAAGCTGAACAACATATGGATGAGCGGCAGTGGTTCGCCGTGTATTTCTGTTTTGCATTGCTCTAAGTGGAATCAAGTGGGCAATGTCAGTCGAACACCTGCCATGGAAATATCTGTAAAAGAGAGCCAAATCACCAACCTGTCTTCGATGCTCCAGGCTATCGAGGGTCTTCGTCAGCTCAGGGTCGCCGATCAGACGAACGGCTCTCCTTTGAATGGAATCCAGTAGCCGAAGGGTGTGCTTGGGTGCAGAGCTCCAGACATGAGAGCAATATTCTAATGATGGTCGAATCTGGGCTTTGTAGAGTGCCAAAAGTTGATGAGGTGTGTACAACCTTTTGGTGCGGAAAAGTACACCAAGTTTCTGTGCAGCTGTCTTGGCAATTGCGGCAACGTGATCATGCCAAGACATATTACCTCCCAGATTGACCCCCAGCAAATTAACAGACGGTGCTAGGGGAATTGCGTGTCCTGCCATGACTATATCCGGTTCTGCAATGTTAACCTTTTTGGAGAAGACTGCTGCCTGGGTTTTCTTAGCATTAAATTCGACTTGGTTACTGTCACCCCAAGCCAAAATTTCTTCCAAGTCATTGTTGAGGCGCAATACTTCATGCTGCCTGCGAAGATGTGCGTCGGCAGCGGATGTTTGGGGAGTCAAGGTAAAAGATGAGACAACTGTGCTGTCATCAGCAAAGCTATAAATTGGATTTTGGGTTTTTACTAGAAGGTCGTTAATATACAGTAAAAAGAGGGTAGGCGACAATATGGATCCTTGAGGAACACCGGCATTGATGGTGAAGGTGTCTGAGAGAAACCCGTCAATCGCCACTTGCAAAGAACGGTTCTTAAGGAAGCTGGTTAACCATAAACAAAATCCATTAGGCATACCGTAGGATCGCAATTTACTTAAAAGCCCATCGTGCCAAACACGATCAAAAGCCCTAGAGATGTCCAGTGCAACAGCCCGGGATTCTCCATGATGTTCGATGGTGTTGCTCCAAAGATGGGTGACATATGCCAGAAGGTCACCTGTTGATCTGGACTTACGAACACCGTATTGATGGTCGCTGATAATGTTAAGCCCTTCCAGATACTTTAGGAGTTGTTGGTTAATAGCTTTCTCCATTACTTTTGAAATTACTGAAAGCAATGCGACGGGTCGGTAGTTGCTTGGCAGGGTCTTTTTACCTTTCTTTGGAATGGGCTGGACACGCGCCGACTTCCAGCAGGATGGAAATATTCCTTTTTTGTAGGATAAGTTGAAAAGTCTACAAAATACTGGTGTAAGTTCATCGGCGCATGTCTTGAGAACAATGATAGGAATTTCGTCTGGACCAGAAGCTTTATTGACGTCGAGTCCTTTAATAATCCGTTTAACAAGACGCTGACGGAACACGATTTCAGACATTTGCGATTGAACTGAGGGAATGTTGGGTGGTGGTTTTCCCTGAAAGTCTACAGTAGAATGCGAGGAAAACAGTTCAGCAAGTAGGTTTGCTTTATCCCCGGCTGTGGTTGCTATTGTGCCGTCGGAACGTGTTAGAGGTGGAATAGTTGACTTTGTAAAGTTTTGGCTGACGGCCTTAGCGACTGACCAAAAGGACCTTGATCCGTTAGGACTGGCAAGAAGTTTGTTTTTGATTCTCTCGGTATGAGCTTCTTTGCTTTGGTCTATCATTTGCTTACATTGGTTTCGGGTGGTAACAAAGATGGCGCGATTTTCAGGAGTAGGGTTTTTACGCCACTGTCGGTAAGCCAGGTTTTTAGATCTGATAGCACGCTCGCAATTTTTGCTAAACCAGGGCTTGCCGTTGGAAGGGCGCTTTTTGGAGAAAGGAATAAAGGCCTCCATGCTAGTTAGAATGACGCCGGAGACCTCCTTTGCACAGACAGATGGATCATCGGAAGAAAAGCATACGCTTAGCCAGGGAAAGTTGCGAAAATGGTCCTTTAGGTCTTCGAACTTAGCTGATGTATAGAAGAAATAAGGGTTTTGTTTGGCAACGTTGCAAAAAAAAATTGTCGGTGTCGTTTTTTTTTATTGTCCCACTTTTGTGGGTCATCCTGTATGTTTAAAAATAATTTCAGAACGTAGATTTATTTATACCGCACAACTTTTATAAAAACTTTTTTTTGATATCTTCAATAGCAGAAACAGTATATTACTTGGTCAGACAAATGGTATAGTAGTATTAGCCAAAATGCTCTTTTTAGTTTTGTTAGTATTTGAACAGGCACCGAATTCACAGTTATCTGTGTAATTCTAACTGTCCTATGCTTTAGAAACAATGCAAGCTTGCTCGTATTTCATCGAGTACATTCCATGTATATAGGCATTGATTGACCTTTGCTGCTACGTCATTTAACAACGAACAGATACTAATAGGAGTGAAATTGATTTATACAGGGTCTTGCAATAGTGCGTTAGACTTCTATAGCTTCTTTGCAAATTAAGTTAGGATTTTCATTCATATGTATGCTTATACTGTATCATAGAGTGTATTTCAGGAAAATATTTTTTCATATACTATAAAGTGTGATAACAAAATGTTGTATTTTTTAAAATAAAATACCCAGTATTTTATTGCATATTTAGGTTTGTATTAGTCCTTTAAAATTGCCTGCAATTTTATTTTTTTTTAGTAGTTTTTAAACCATGGCATTGGGTTAGATTCATGACAAGGATTCTAGAGATATTATGAATCTTATTGTATTTATATATTTTATACAGGGTGTTCATAAAAAGGCTTCAAAAACCACACATTTTAAAATAATTGAAACACACTGTATATTATTTAACTATTAAATAAATAATTTATAAACAATTTTTTTTTTGTAATACAAGCATATAAGGTTTTTCCAGCCGTCTTCGAAATAAAGATAATAAATGTTCAAAATGTATTACATTTTATTCTGTGCACAACTCAACACGTTCTTGAAGAGATCTGTTTACATCCCTTAATACTTTAGACTTCAGGTGGTTTTGAAATAAAATAGAAGTTCATTTATTTATTATAATTTGACAAGTTATTTAATTAATTTAAAAAAGTTGGCAATAAGGGCGCTCTCACGAAGTACAAAATCATATTAAACAACTCATCTTATTAAACTTCATTTAATTTCTTGTAATTTATTCGCCCTAAATATCAATTTTTTCAAATTAATGAAAATAAATTAATTCCTATTTTATTTCAAATCCTACTATGGTTTAAAGGTATAACCTTTACTAATCTTACACCATTTTGCTAGTATTTCACCTGAAAGTTAAGGGATTTAAACTGATATTTTTAGAACGTGTTTTCTTGTCGACAAAATAAAATTAAAATCAATTATTCCCAAAACGGCTGGAAATAACTTATGAATTCTAAATTACTTAGCCAAATATTATACAGGGTGTTCCAATTAAAAAATGATTTTTTAATATGTGTTTTTTTGAAACCTCTTTATGAACATTCTGTATAAAATAGATAGACATTATTAGATTCATACTATCTCTATAACCCTTGTCATAAATCTAACACAATGCCATTCCATGGTTTAAAAATTAAATTTAGATGTTTCTTTAAATTTTTTTCTAGGACCATAAAACTTAATTTTTTTCGTTTTTATTTATTGTTCTTAAACTACTACAGCACACTAAATAAAATTTTGGGCATATATAAAGAAATTTATTACTATATACACTTTACAGGGTGTCTTTAAAAGGTGCGGAAAAAAAGCTACAAGTTCCTAAGGCGTAAATATGACGAGCTAACCCAACTAACCTTAGTCCAAAAGTGGATGATTTCCGAGATACAGAGTGTCAAAAGTTCAATTTGGTTTTAATTTTTTAAATAATTGGTGTATTGTCACAATATTCGGTTTGGGGGGATTTTGTGGGGCGAGAAATTAGAATCTGCTCTCATTTTTATTGTAAGGTTTAGAGGGCGCCACCTGCGGTACCTTGCACACATTTAAAACAAAATAACTTTTTTGAGCCACCCTATACAGAGTGCGTCAAACTCAGCGGCCTATTAGAAATATTTAGAAAACGACAAAAGATATGTTTTTGAAAATTTGAGTGTGTTCATAAGAGCTAGTGTTCTAGCGTTTAAAAATATTTTGAAAGGGGCGGTATTACCAGATCATCTTGAAACTCCTAGCAACTTTGGAATTTTAAATGAGACACCCTGTATATTATTTTATTTTTTGTTTCTGCTTAATAACACAAACATTTTTTGTATATAATAATCTATGCCTATCTCTTATAGTTTTTGAGATATTAATTAATTAGTCATTTTTTGGGGCCAAAACATGCTAACCAGAAAATCAAATATTTTTGTGATTAAGGCACCTAGAAAGTTAAAATTTTTACAGACGATTCTTATAGCATGGCCATCTAGGAATTTTGATGATATATGAAAATATTTTTACACAGAGCGTCACAAAAAAACGTAATCTTGGTAATATAAATAAATGCAAAATTCTCAACTTTTTTAAATGGAACACCCTGTATTTTATTTTCTTAACAAAATCTAGTTTATATTTCCTACCAATAAGTATAACATGTTCCTATACCTATCTCTAACCAATTCGAACTTACAAGGGGTTTAAAAAAATTAATAACTTAATAAAAAGGTTTAAACACATTTAATAGTAGGCATTGGCAGAATTTGTTCGGAAACAAATGAAAAAGAAAAAATGTCATATATCATCAAAATTTCTAGATGGCCATGCTATAAGAACCGTCTGTAAAAATTTTAACTTTCTAGGTGCCTTAATCACAAAAATATTTGATTTTCTGGTTAGCATGTTTTGGCCCCAAAAATGACTAATTAATTAATATCTCAAAAACTATAAGAGATAGGCATAAATTATTATATACAAAAAATGTTTGTGTTATTAAGCAGAAACAAAAAGTAAAATAATATACAGGGTGTCTCATTTAAAATTCCAAAGTTGCTACGAGTTTCAAGATGATCTGGCAACACCGCCCCTTTCAAAATATTTTTAAACGCTAGAACACTAGCTCTTTTAAACACACTCAAATTTTCAAAAACATATCTTTTGTCGTTTTCTAAATATTTCTAATAGGCCATTAAGTTTGACGCACCGTGTATTTAACTTGTAAATAAAAATTCGGATTCTCCAACGTCTTTTACCTAAAATAGGTATACGTGGTAAGTGTTGATTTTAGCAGCTGTTTTTGAGATATCCCTGTATATAGAAAAATATTTTCCTGAAATACACCCTATTATACAGTATAAGTCTGCATATGAATGAAATTAATAGCTTAATTCCTGTAGGTGCTGTAGAAGCCTGACGCACTATATAGGGATTTTAATAACTATTTACCATTCACGATAAGCTTTACTAAATAAGGGTGAATACACATAAAAAATCCGCTGTTCCAGTATAGAGTATATTAATTAAAAACTGAAAATTGTCATTATTATCTTTACAGAAAGGAAAACGGTTACATACTGTTAGATCCAACAAAACTATTAATAATGTTGAGTGTTCCAGATTTAAGTTTCTTGCGTTGTGAAAATTACGTTAATGGACAGCAAAAACTCCCCCAAGGTTTTCTTTACTGTCACTTAATTTATCTTACTAACTTGTCAATCCACTTTCATCAGTTTTTCCAAAAACCACCCATCTGTGATGCTTTCATTTTCTTGTGTTCTACACGCAGAATTTTTTTCTTATAACCATTATTAAAAGAGATTACGATAGTTACTGCACAATTATGTGCAGTGGCGTATACAGCCCTAAAATATGAGGGAGGGTATTTTTTCAACTAAAAAAAAAATGAACTCGGAATTTTTACAGAGAAGATATTTCTATGCCTGTCTAAACTTATCTACTTATTATAGAG
The DNA here is from genome assembly GCA_935413205.1 of Polydrusus cervinus. Taxonomy (NCBI): domain Eukaryota; kingdom Metazoa; phylum Arthropoda; class Insecta; order Coleoptera; family Curculionidae; genus Polydrusus; species Polydrusus cervinus. The sequence goes on along the minus strand of OW284520.1, from coordinate 22,185,142 downwards.
CAGTGGCGTACAATGCTGTTTTAACCAGGGTAGGCAAAAATAGCTTTTAACACAATAATTTACCTTCCGTAGCATCTATATTTCAAATTTGGTCAAAATGTCTTGGTTTTGAGCTTGTGGAAAGAACACTGGCAGACGAAGAATAAAACGACATTATTTGTAAATTAGTTCAACACGGCGGTCTTTATGTAAACATTCTTTTAAAACATCGTCATAAAAATTGGTTTTGGTTTTAAATGCTGCAAAAGTGGCTCTCCAGAGAGATTATTGTTAATAAGCGTGTCTCTCCTTGTGTGTTTCGTAAATAGGTACAAAATTCTTTTTAATCCAGATAAGGATCGTTCTGCAGACGCACTGCTAGCCGGAATAGTAACAATTAACGCCTCCATATTTCTTTTTTTTTCCAAAACCCGACGGCGCGAAGTCTAGTAAAAGGGCGAAAACACTAATTATAAATTAAAAATCTATTATCCACCTGATTGAACTAATGTTGCCAAAAACAAAGTCAATTATTATGCGAAATATGATATTAAGCTAGATATTAAATATTATAAACCTATCAGTAAAAATTATGTGAATTGTCACAAAAGTGCTTCTTATTTTACGATACCTTATCCGTTATCTCTTTGAAAGATCCTAACTAAACTAATTAATAATAAGACTTATAGAGGCGTGTTTCATATTTTATATTGAGAAAGCGAAGTATTTTCCAAACTACGGTAAAACTTGAAAATTGGCACCAATGCACTTACCAAACGCGTGCTTTCTTGGCGCGGGCTGATAATGTACAGCCAGCTCTTTGCTTTCAGAAAAGTCTTATACAGTGATCTAATTTACGATATAATAAGCAAAGAATGCGTTCGTAGAAATGATAGAGGATTCATTTTTCTGTCCTTTAATATTATTTATTATATTAATGTAGAGATAAATTGCCAAAGTTAGATTACACGGATATAAAATAAATAATAAAAAAAGTGTATCTTATTGTTCCCAGGGTAGGCAATGCTTTTTTGCCTATATTGTATGCATGCCACTGTTATAGGGTTGTCAATATTGCCCCTCAATCTTCCCTTTTTTTTCGTCTACAGACTAAAAAAAATTTGCCGTCCATCGAAAAGAAAAAATATTTTTATTGCTACGCTCAAATTTTGACCAAAAGATAGATAGAACAAGGCGGGTATTTGCCAAAGATAATATAATATAAGTGAACGCGTGTGAAACTTTTTTTGGGGCAATGCTTTATTTTTCACTGTTTTAAGTTGAAATTCTTCGTTAAAAAGTCACACATTTTTGGCCCCTGAAATTTGGCCGCTTTAGGTTTCAGTCTACCCAGTCTATTCGGCAATCCAGACCTTGTGCCGATATAAGTTATTGAAATAATGAATATAATTTAAAAACTTCTTTACTGTTCAGCAAATATTTTTTAAAGACTGGGTAACTGGACTTATTACATGTTTTTTAAGTTATGAAGGTATCTACTCTTCATTAACCTCCTCCCCCCTAGATCCCCATGATTATCAATAATTTTTTAATCAAAAACAGCCTTTAATTTTTATAAGAACATTATTTTAAGAGGATTTTTCTCTTTATGCTTTAATTTTCTCTGTTCCAATTGACTCATGCTTCAAGTCACGCGTTTATATATTGTCAACTTAATTATATCATGACTTTGTAGTTGTCAAAGTATTTTATATACATTATACCTATCATGAATATGAATTAGAAATTATAGCAATAAGCAATCTAAACATGTTTAGTTAGTTAATTAGAATCTAAATTAAAATTACTCTTGGAAATATAGAATTAAAAGATATAAAGCTACTTTAAAATTAGATATAAGAGCCTTAAAGTATTAACATTCGAATTTACAGTTTGAAATTTTATTTTATCTGCTTCCTTGTCACCCTATGACCTATGATAATTTTAATAATATTTTTTCAGTAAAACCTCCTACCTATTTGCTAGAGTTTCTAAATATGAAACAAATTTTAAGATTGATAATTCAAATACTTTAGTTAAAAGTCATTACTTAAGGCTATTAAAAAGCGTTTAAGAAAAATTATTAAAATGGGATGTTGAGAAGCGTTAGCCATATATCACCTTAAACGGGCTCCTCGATGTTAAGTACCAACGTTAATAATCGACACAACGTGATGGTTTTGGTTTCTAATAAGCGCTTGCTTTGGTAAAGCAAATGGTAGAAAGCGGTAATTTAATTTTAATAATATAACATTATTTTAATTTAATAAAAATGCTATAATACTTGATTATTATTTAAAAAAATTTTGTGTTAGAGACCGCACATTATCAAAACCAGGCAAAAATGATATCGCACAAGAAAAAACACACATTTTGTTGGCTTTCCGAAATTTACTATTTTAATATCTGAATGCAATAAACTGCCTTTATCTTCAACATGGCACTTTTATCTCTTATGTCCTTAGTGGGTTCAAAATATGTACCTATAAAAGCTTAGGTTTAAATTTTTGTTTCACTTTAGTAGTATTATGTCAAGTATAATACTATTTTTTCTGGTTGGTAAGCGGAATTAAATAAAGTTAAAACACTTTTGACATTTATTTTAACTTAAATATAACTTGGTTATCAATGTACTTATTTTAAAAATTCATAAAGCCTTTTAAAACTTCACTTTTAGAAATTTGACACCAATTACTTGTTTAACGGGCAATTTTTTAATTACCATTTGGCAAGCATGACGTTATATTAACGCAAAAATGACTATGAAATAAATTCATTATTAGTGCTTTGTTAATTATTATAGTGAGAACAGAACAAGAATGGTTCATTAATTTAGTTTTTAATTAAAAATACACAAAACCCCATTTAAAAGAAGATGTACTATAACCTAGTTTTCTAATTAATAGACTTAAGATAAGGTACGGGCATTCGTTTTAAAACGTTACCTAATTAAAATGGCCTAAAATATTGTTTTAATTTCCGCAAACGTTTACTATAGGCACTTTCTTAATTTAACTCCAAAGTTTATAAAGATTTAACATCATTTTTGGAATATTACAATAAAAAAAACTTATATATAATATTTTCAACTATTCGAGTGGTAATATATTTAAAATGTTTCAGTATATACGTTTCTTATTCTTTAAAAGTCATTGGCGGTTTACCTTTCTTTATACAGCGTGTCCAGAAACCATCTTAACATATGGGAAACTTTTTTATTTTAACTTTACGAAAAAAAATTTTTCTTCATAAAAAGTTCTGCTTGTTGATAAAATAACATTCAAATCAAAAGTTTTGAGCCAGCACATATGGGGTGTTCAGAAAGTCAATAATATTAATACCGTAAATGGAAAACTATATTTAATAATTTTAATTACAAAGTACAATAATGAAATACTACACTAAGCTTCAACATGACCACCGTTTTTGTCCATACAAACGGTTGTACGTCGTGAAAATTCCATTACTGCATTTCTAACCATCTGAGGGGAAATTTCTTGGACACATTCTCTGATAATTCTCTCTAGATGGCCTATGTTCTCGAAAGGTCTGTGGGTATACACTTTTTGTTTTAAAAATCCCCATACGAAAAAATCCAGAGGTGTTAGATCAGGTGACCTTGGTGGCCAAGCAAATTCTGATCATCTTCCAATCCATTTCTGTGGAAATGTCCGGTTTAAGAATTCTGTCAGAGCTGTCGCATGGAGCGCCGTCATGTTGGAACCAAAGTGTTTGTCTTATATTCATTGGTAGTCCATAAAAAAATTCAAATAATAAAAATATAATAATAAATAATGCTTGTCAGAAAATTTATTACTTACAGATCGGGAATTTTTAAATTCATTAAAAATATCTCCAACCGTTACATGGCTAATAATTTTATTTGGATATCTTGCATTAAAAATTTGAGCAGCCTCTCTATACGTCTTGTAGTGGTCTCCAACAATTAACGCTATTTCAACTTTTTCCTCGATTGTAAATTTAAGTACCATATTTAATTAAAAGGAAACTGTCCGCCTTGACAAATAAAATAGTTAGTTGTCATGGTTTCATTTAGTTTTCCAAGGCGTGCTGGTCCTACTAAACGAAAATGAATACGCTTCTTAAAATCTTGTAAATGGGCGTAATTTCATATTTAAACGTGGTTTTTAGTTCTGATCAACTTTTTTTAATAACAATTTTCGATATTATCAAAAATAAAGGTACCTACTTTACTTTTAAGTCAAATTCATATTTTTTGACTTACCTTGTATACGCCTGGGAGAAAAATAATATCTGATAGTTGCATTTTAGGTTTTAGACCATGCAGAACTTTTTATGAAGAATCACTTTTTTTCGTTAAGTCTAAAATAAAAAAGTTTCCCGTATATTAAGATGGTTTCTGGACACGCTGTATATACAGGATTTCCAGAGATAAGGTTGCCTTTACAACAGAAGCCCTAAATTTAAATTTTTTCACAAAAAGTTATCATAAATTAATTTGCTTTAAAAAATATTTTTTTAAAAAGGGCACTCAAATCCTTTTAAAAAAAAAGTAGTTAACGTGAGATAAACCTAACGTGTCTTCATCTGTAAAATTATATAATTTGAAAATATCATAATATAGAACACAATGGTAGAGATCATGGGCTCCCATAGGGAGGGGTAAGGTGAGGTGGTCCCTCCCTCTTAGGTTCTGGAAAAGAGCGTAGATATAAGGCAGCTACAACTTCTTTTTTAGAGGGCTCCATTCATTAGAGGAAAAATGACGAGAACTTATTTTTAAACTCACTTTCGATAAGGACGGCTGAGGCGTTTCTTTAGAGGTCACTTAGAAAGATAATTTATCGTTTTTTCGATGGTTACTGCCCTCTAAAATGTACTTCATGGGCGCCGATAACAGTTTTAGACCCTGTGTAAGGCCAAATTTTTGTTTTTATTTTTCAAGTCTTCACACTTCTCTTTTTATTAAAATGCCGTATAGTTCTGGCGGTTTTGTGTCAGAACTTTTGAGAATGGATTTTCTTTAAAACCAGACTACTGAGTTTAAATTGCAGCAAGTGTACCGTTTGATATAAAACTTTCTTTTAAGTTCAGCTTAAAAAATTATTCCAAACTTTTTAAAAGTGGTTAAAGACTTCCTGCTATACAGTTATATGTATGTATAAAACTTTATAAACGTTTGTTAGTGATTTTATCATAATTTTACATAAATTAATATCAATATGAAACTTTTTTTAGAAAACATCATGATCAGAGAGGCCAAGTAGTCGCAAAGTTGGAGTTTTCGTATCTATCATATACATGTATTTTGGATAAATGCATTTCTTCATATTATTTTAACTATGGGTGTTGGGTTATAGTTACTTTAATTTTCCTTTGTATATTCCGTCCTTAAAAATTTGAAATGTGTCATTTCTTTTCTTGTAAGTATACCTTCACCTTTGAATTTCAATATTTAAAGAACGACGGATCAGTGCAAAAATGTGGCAACCGTTTTTGGAGACGAACTAATTTTTGTTTTCATTTTCGACAAGATATTGTATTATTTTATGCAATAAAAGACGGCGCGCTCCGAAGTCACGTCGGTTCTTACGTAGCGAATGAATCATAGTTCGCCTATCTATTCAGCGTTCTTTAAATGTTGAAATTCAAAGCCTTTACTCAATAAATACCGGAGAATGAGTCTACTATATTAAAACAACAAAATTTCAATACTGACCTTAATATGTTGCCATTTCCAAGTAAAAAATAGAGCAATAGGCAGACAGCAAGCAATGATGCAAGAAAGAGCCAATATTGAGCTTCTCATCAACCAATTAAGGGAGACAACACATGGACGATCATCAGTGCAAGCATCACAGCCTTCTGGGCAAGCTAAGCATTCAAAAACTCCTGGCATGTCATATCTATTAGTTTCGCCCTGTAATTAAAAAAAAAGTTTTAATATACTTTTGTCAAAATTTAAAAATATTAAAGGGTAAATAAATAATTTAAAGGCTAATTATTTTTGATAAAGATATTTCAAATAATTAAAGTCAATAATTTATAATTCTAAAGTCCTCTAATAAGAAGGATAAATCGTAAAAAGGATTCCCAATAATGAACATACATTTGCTGTAAAGTAATTTATTTACAAAACTACAAAATAGAAGACTTTGCAATTCTTTATCATAAAATGTACGATTTAAGTTACCAGGGTTTATAATACTAAAACCTATAATCTCAAACTGCTTCAGAAGTCATTTAAAATTGATTCTTCTTTACAATGTATAATATTTTATTGGTAAGCAACTACAGTTTGAGAAATTTAATAGCCTTTATATCTAGGTAATCTTCATTGTGTCATATTCTAATAGAGAAAATATAATTTTTTATAACAATCCTTCATCAATATTGCTTTTGTAAGGTTTCAATAACTTGCGCGGCATTTTATACTTGCAATTTTCTGAAATATTAAACAAATAAATAAAAGGATTCGTTTATTTATTAAATTTAATAATTTTAGTTTTACAATAATTAATTAAATCATTACAGATGCATATTAAATTGTAACCAGTTTCATTATCACGCATATCTGATTTCTATATGTTCCTCAGTACGATATACCAGTATTTTCCTGTATTAATTATGTATTGCGATTAAACAATAATCTCTGTTTAATTTATATGTAGATGGACAAAGGTTACTGATCTTGTGGTTTGTCGAACTAAATAATATACAGGGTGTCCCGAAATTAGGTGACAATATTTTAAGGGGATAAAGTACATCCAAAAATAGGACTAAAATCCTCTATTAATATACCTTCAAAAACGCTTCGTTATGGGGCTAGAGCCCCCCGAATGGAAGCTATGATAAGCGGTTTTTTCACAATATCTCAGAAACTGATTGAAGTATCAAAAAAATTTTGATACATGTTTTACCCATGACAAGACGCAATAAACGGTTTGTTTAGCTTAGGTGTATTTCTTCCAGTGGCGTCCCACTGGGTAGGTAGTGAGGAGAGTATTGCCCTAACTTTTTTATTTGTAGGATTTTTTAACGCCAGGTGCAATTTTTAAAAGCATTAAAGTCTTCTATTAAAAAAAGATACTCTTGCTTTATTTCGGTAGGATTCACCATTATTCAGTAAAATCGATTTAAAAATTTTTGGTTTTTTACAAGCTAAGGTGTTTTTTTGTATATCTCAGCAAACACTTGATATTAAAACATGAAATTTATTAGAAGTTCTACCAGCGACAAGGCATATTTATTAAAGGATGTAATATTAAAATATTTTTCCAGTGGGGTCGCACGGGGTGGAGCCTAAAGTAAATATTACAATTTCTTTTTTAATTGAGGGGCTTTCATACTTTTAATGTAATTTTTTTAAATTTTTAAATTTTTTGTTAATAAAACCTTTCATTATTGTAATTTGACAGAATATAAGATTTTCAACAGATTTTTAGACCTCGTTTTTTAAATAATTATTTATATAAGAGACTTAAAATAAAACAATAAAGAATAACAAATTGCAAATCAAATTTAATTGTAAAACCACACGGGAAACTAATTCTTAAGCAAATGTTCGAAATGATTTCCATTTTGTTGGATGCAAAATCTAGACCTGCGTGTTATGTTTTGTGAGGCATGGAGAATTTGAAAATGGTATAAAAGGAAAGCCCCTCAAATAAAAAAAAAATATTAATATTTACTTTAGGCTCCAATCGGTGCGACACCACTGGAAAAATATTTTAATGTTACATCCTTTAATAAATATGCCTTGTCGCTAGTAGAACTTCTAATAAATTTCATGTTTTAATATCAAGTGTTTCCTGAGATATGCAAAAAACACCTTAGCCTTTTCAACGGCTTGTAAGAAACCGAAAATTTTTAAATCGATTTTACTGAAAAATGGTGAATCCTACCGAAATAAAGCAAGAGTATCTTTTTTTAATAGAAGACTTTAATGCTTTTAAAAATTGCACCTGGCGTTAAAAAATCCTACAAATAAAAAAGTTAGGGCAATACTCTCCTCACTACCTACCCAGTGGGACGCCACTGGAAGAAATACACCTAAGCTAAACAAACCGTTTATTGCGTCTTGTCATGGGTAAAACATGTATCAAATTTTGTTTTGATACTTCAATCAGTTTCTGAGATATTGTGAAAAACCGCTTATCATAGCTTCCATTCGGGGGGCTCTAGCCCCATAACGAAGCGTTTTTGAAGGTATATTAATAGAGGATTTTAGTCCTATTTTTGGATGTACTTTATCCCCTTAAAATATTGTCACCTAATTTCGGGACACCCTGTATAATACCTAAACCTAGTTTCAACGGATTTGACCTGTTTTCTGGGAATTAACTTATGTATGCACGCATCGTGTTGGTTGTATCATATAGTCAGACTAAAGCCTGAAAAATGAAATACAAACTAAGCCACAATTGCATATAGACATGCAGGAATTGGGAACTAGAATATATTGTCATGCAGAAATATAAATTTCGTTCCCAAATAATGACGAATACATCCAACTCGCTTTAAACCACGTACCAAATAGATATAAAAGAATATAAAACTGATTTTATAAATATGTCTTTATTTTGAATTTACTACACTTTTATATTCTGTGAGAAATCTATGTTTCCAATAAAATAGACAAGCGCTATGTATGTACCAGGAACTGAATAATAATATTTTTCGTCTCCACATGGAAATTAGAGTCGTTTTCTGACACTTGACAGAAGTGAGGTTAAGAATATACTTCAAAAATATGCAAATATGTCAAATAACATTTGTTCTTTTTTAATTTAAATCAAAACATTTATTCCAGCGTCCATATGCATACACAATATTTTTCTAAAAAGTGGGCGAAATAGTGCGAAATTTGAAGATATAATACCAAAATACATATTTCTACTGAACTAAAGATGTATGCACAGATGCACTTTTTTATTTAAAAAATCTCCAGTATTTCACTAATTTCCAGACAATTATTATAAGATTTAATGCATAAAATGTACTATACACCTACCTACAAAATTAATGTTTGTTACGAACCTGGGTTGGTTCTTTACCATGCAAATATTAGTCCACCGCGATATTTTATATATTTTTTTTATTTTATATAGAAAATTAAGTGGTAATTCTTGCTTAAATGATGGAACATGAAGATGAGTACATAAAACCCGATAAAACAGACGAAATTATAAGATTTCTAGAAAAAAAATTCATTATTTACTAAAGGTTTTAATGTTATGTTATTTCTACTCACAGTATTGCCACTTCTCTTTCCATGTTAACAGTGTTGCTAGTTTGTAAATTGGCGATTATTTAGAAAAACTTTACCATAGCGAACGTTAAAAGTTTATATTAATGCACAAAAGCCGTTTGTAACTGTTTAAAACGAATTCTACAGCCTTGTTGTACTTTCGGAGTTATAATTCTTACGCAAGCAGAAAAAAAACCCGAAGACACCCTTTTTTTATTTTGTGCATTTCAGTAGAACAATTTAATCAAACACACACACACACATCCACAAGTTCACGGCCAACTAAAAAGACAAGTTATGAAACCTAATTTAACGTATTTTTTAAAATTTTTGGTATGAAGTTCGGAACTTGAGTCGTAGAAAAAATATACTGTATAACTTGAGTGGATTGTCCATATTGCGTTCGAAAGTTTACTTTATCGTGCGATATGGACATCATATCCACTCTTGTTGTACAAACTACTATTATTCCAGTATTCTGTTAGATGTTTACGATATTTTAAGGTTGGGTCATGTGTAAGTTATTTTAAAACCTCGTCATATGACGTGTACTGCCACCTTAAATCCCTTTTGAAAATATCTTGACATTGCTTTCAAGCTAACATTTTCTTCAATTTATTTATGTCGGATTTTCGAATCACTGTACAAAAACATTTTTTTTTAATGACATATTTGGGTGAGAAAAGTTGCTATTTTTAAACTGGTACAGCTTAAAATTCTTTTAATTTGGTTTGGTTGGTTTGAGGCGGGGGTTGGGCGTTCGGCCCAAGCTTCTTGCACTGCAGCCTAGTGGCTTATTGTGCTCCCCTATCTTGCTAGAAAAGATTTGTTCCTTTTATAAGGTCCAGCAAATTCCTACCAAGTTTGTCATGTGGGAGGTTATCCCCACATTGAATGTCTCCGAAGATTCTGAGTCTTCCTCGGGTCAGTGCTTCGCAGTTATATATGATATGTGAGGCGGTTTCGTCCTCATCGCCGCAAAGTCTGCATTCAATGGGACCATTGTAAATTCCTACTCGGTGTAGGTGTTTTCTTAAGCAGTGGCCTGTTAGTAGGCCGACCACTTGTATTAGCTGGGTGCGCGTTAAAGGCATCATTCCAGTTGATAACTTTTTGGAGGGTTTTCCAATTGTGGCCCTCGCTTGGGTATGACCAGGTATCCTGTTCCATCGGGACAGGTGTTGTTGTTGTGCCCACCTGTCTGATGCTGTTCTGGTTGCCTGTTTTGATATGCCAAGGGCGGGTTCAGGGCCCCTGAGTTTTTGAGATGATCCGGCTCTTGCCAGTTCATCGGCCTTTTCGTTGCCTGCTATCCCTGAGTGGCCAGGAACCCATAGGAGTTCTACCTTGTTGTTCCTTGCGGCCAGGTTTTTCAGGTCGTTTAGGCACTCCAATGTGATCCTCGATTTGAGTCGACTGGAGTTTAGGGCCTTAAGGGCAGCTTTGCTGTCGGACAGAATGTATATCTCTTGGTCGTGATAGCCCTTTTCGATATTTTTCTGTACACATGCTTGTATAGCACGTATTTCTGCTTGGTATACTGTGGCGTAGTTTCCCAGGGGAATGCTGATTTCTATTCTGGGTCTTTCCCCAAATATACCTGCGCCTACTCCGTCGGCCGTTTTTGATCCATCAGTGTACCAAACCAGGCCCCTATCTAATGACGGTGGTATCCCTTTTGACCACATGTCAGAGTCGCACCTGAGGTTAAAGGGTCTGGTGAAGTTGTAGACCTCTTTCATGTGATCTGTTTGCATCTCCAAGAGCTCGTCGTTGATTAGATCCGCGGCTCTTGTGTGCCCTATTCTTATGGGTTGTTGTTTCCATTCCCCATTTATTTTCATCCTGGAGGCGCTACAGCTGGCCTCCTTTCTGATGTGAATGTCTAGGGGTAGCAGTCCTAGTATTACTTCCATCGCTGCGGTGGGGGTGCTTTTCATTGCACCACTGATGCACAGGCAAGCCAGTCTCTGCAGGCTGTTTAGCTTGGTGACTGTCGTAGTTTGCTGTGTTTTCGTCCACCATATTACAGATCCATATGTCGCTATGGGTCTGATGACTGTGACATAATTTAGAATCCTAACTGTTTATATTAGATTAATATTGTACTGGGTGGTCCAGATATAATTTAACATTGTGACAGGGTCAAAAAACCATATTAATATTGGTCATTAAAGTTCTTGAGAATATGACACACATATTTAAGGTCGTTGCAACTCTTGGGGCTATAATTCATATTTTTTTTATGACAGTTATAACTGTCGGAGACATAACCCACATTTTTTTTAAACTCTAGTATATATGACACACATTTCTTTGTGGTAGTTACAATTCTTGGGAATATGACCCAGCTGTCTATGTGGTCATTACAACTCTAGGATATATGACACATTTTTTTTATTAACCAATAAAAATTTTGTAATAGATAAAATAACACAGAATTAATATTATTACAGCATCAGAGAAAAATATGTTGTATTACTATTTCTATAGATGATAAAAAAACATGTATAGTAAAAAGTACATTAATTTTTTTATTGAGTCATTAGTAACATATATTATTTGCACCAATAACATGGCAGATAAAACCTGATCACAGAATATTTTAATACTCAATTAGTACTTGCAACTTTATGGTTGAGTTTTGATTGATTATTGACATTACACAATGCGTTATTTAAATGTAGCAATTTGCTGATTCCTATCTGATAACTAACTAATAAACCAGATTTCATCTAGTTATGGTAATATGTATGTATAAGGTTTTAATAAACCACGGATATTATAAATTGATTAATGTAATAATAGATTTAAAGATAAACATAGTGTACTTCTTTTCCTACGAGGGTACTTTACGATATGCTGTTGAGTACAACCTTTGAACCAAGTGAAAAACGTAGCCGAGAGTATGTTGACCACCAACATTTATTATCACATTCTATCAATAAAAATTTATTTAGAAGGAATAGTTTTTATTCGATAAATCATACTTATACGTTTACGATCAATCAAAATTGCCGTTGTCAAAAATCCCATACTATATAAAACTCGTCAGGATAAATACAAAAGCCTTTAGTATTTTGTAAGTGGAACGTACCAAAATACAATGCGTCGGTTTAGTATTTGTTTGCTAGTTTCCCAGTAGAAGCTTATAGCGTTATTAAGGGTCTGGTCTTATATGTTTTCACAAGGGATTGTATAAAACTGGGGTATAACCCATTAATACGTACATTTATCATCGAAAAGAACTCATCAAACATTATAGGGGTGTTGAAAAATTTATATTTGGGAAAAAGAGGTTAGTGCAAGCATTTTCCAATAATTAATATATTTATAAATTTCATTTTATACAGGGTCCTGCACCTCACCTTCTGTCTTCTATAGCTCACTTATTAATTAAGTTAGGATTTTGATATGTTCCAGATCTTTTCTGTATCCTAGAGCGCATTTCAGGAAAATATTTTTGTTTATACAGGGTGTTTCAAAAAAGTGTGTCGTCATAAGAATAAATTTTTTAGATTGCATGCTATATATATTCTTACTTATTTGGATATCTCTTATAGTTGCCTACATACCCCCAAAATTTTAATCAAATCGGTTTAGTATTATAGGCGAAAAAAAATAAAAACTAAGAAAAACCCGTTTTCAGGTTTTAAAAATTAATAAAAAATAAAAATAATGCCTCGTTTATACGATTTTACAAAGGAACTTAATAAATAAGGTCGAAGAATCTCGTTAACCAAATTTAATTAATACAAATTGTACAGGGTGTCCAAAGTTTAATGTCAAACTTTAAATCTATTTATTTTTATTTCAAATTATTATATCATTCAATGCAGAATTAAAAATCAAACATTTGTCTTAATTACAACCCTAACTTAGTTAATAAGTGAGCTATAGAAGACGAGAGGTGAGGTGCAGGACCCTGTATACATATTTTTAATATTTTAGATTTGGTATTTAATAATATTTATTATGGTCTACACATGCTCGTAGGTTTGTGCCAGTCATATGCGAATACTTTGTTTTTTTTTGTATACTTATTATTAATTGAAATTTAAAAAAATACAAATTATTACAACACGTAAGTTAAAATAAAGTAGAACAATATTTTTAATGCTTATGGCCTTGCCTTGTCAGTAAAAAGGTATTCTTTAAAATGACGCTTCTAAGCCGTTTCTTTGTTAATTTGTTTCATAATACGAACTTGACATTGAAGGATACGAGATAATCGTTTGTATAATACTTACTCGAGAGAAGTTATATTTAACAATGCCTTTTGCGTCCCCTTTACTGAATAAAATTTTGTTAAAATATTATGAGAGTTTATTTAGGAATTAAATTCTGTCATTTCTAATCTCTATGTCATTGATAAAAAATTGAAATAAAATTCATAAAATGCTCTACCAAGCCCAGACACAATATTTTTTGTATATTCTCTATACAGGGTGTCCTATAACTTATGTGCCGTAGAGTAACTGGATATACTAGACATCAAACTAAGCCGATTAAGTCATATACGTTTTTTTGGATTGTTACTCGTTCTAGAGATACAGGTTGTTGAAAGTAAAAAAAGTAAAAGTTTATTCTCGAAAATAAGCCATAATTTTAAAACGGTTTAATGAATCGAATTGAAAGTTGGCAATATTATGTTTTTATGAGCAAGAAATAAGAATTTGTAGAAATTTTTAAGTTTCAAACTAGAGGGCGCTAGTGGCATACACTGGGCTTCATAAATTTATGATTTTTTTTCTTACCTGTGATAATAGGTGTTTTTCAATTATAGTTTCTTAAAGAAGGGCATTTTCTGAGTCAAAAAGGTGTACTTGATTAATCTTAATATCTTTAACGGTTTTCGAGATATTTCATTTTAAACATCCCAAAGCATAGAAAACATAGTACATAATTAAATTAATTTTTTAAGTATCAAAAAAAAACTTATATGACATAATCGGCTTAGTTTGATGTCCAGTATCTCCAGTTACTCTACGGCCCATAAGTGATGGGACACCCTGTATATATTATAAAACTTTGAAAAAAAAAGAATGGTTAATACTGAAGAAAATTATATGAGGAGATTATAATCTAAAGTGTTTAAGTGGAAAAATATAACTTTTAAGATATTTTAATTTAAAATGTTTTATGTAAATAGTAAAAAAGGGGTGCCACGGTAGAGAGTTTAAAGTGAACCAAGTAATCTGTATAATATGAAGTTTAATTATATTTCGAAAGATCAACTTAAAAAAAAAAGTTATGGGGCGTTTGATCTCACCTACACTGAGGATCAAACTTATCAGTCACTCATATTTGATTAAAACTGTTTTTAATTTAGACTAATAATACAATAATATTATTACCATATTTAAAGAACGAAAGATCAAGTAAGTTTTCCAACATCAAAGAAATACATTTTCTCAGAGCTCTTTTCAGTTGGATATGACGAAGGAACCAAACTTAAAAGTCCATTATCACGAAGAGGCTTTCTCAATTTTCGGGGTTTTTTACTTTGAAATGTATAAATCAATAGGCCCCATTAACAAAAGTTTTAAAATACAATATATTTATTATTATTTAAGAAAAGTGATCCAGCAAAAAGTCTTTTTTTTTGAGTGAGATAAAAATCAAATTTGGTGTCCAAAAATTTGACCTACATCACATATGAGAATACAGTTTATTTTATAATGGACATTAATATTGAAGTATCTATCGTATGTATACACCAATTGCATATTCAGGGGGGACGAAGAAAATTGTAACCCCCCCCATGAGCCTTACAAAATAGGTGTTTTGTTTACTTTGAGCCTTAAAAGAATGAAGATCGTATTTTTGGTTTTATAAAATTTGTTCGTGTAAATAAAATAATGACCATAAATAGAACATAAAGCAACCCTGCAAGAAAGATCATACATTTAGGTGGAGTTGTGATACCGTTTCTGTGACAACCGATTAAAAAGTCAAAAATGTAATAGGTCAAGCATGGAAAAATCACACAATTAAAAAAAAAAGGGTAAACATTGTGGCCTCAGATTATTATTATTTATAATAAGTTATTGCAGAATAATATATGCTGAATTAGGTCCCGAATTCTTGTATCAAAAATCTGTAAACTATCTTTTCTCCTTTCCAATTAATTTAATTTTTTGGACTTATATTCATTATTAAGAAATGAAAAGCCTCTAACAAAATTTTTATTTATTTATTTTCCTTAATTCATTATAATATCAATAATTTTCCTTTACTCTTAAATTACCAAATTATTTCCCGTTTTTCGTAATATAAGCCAAACATTTTCCTTATCGTAAAATAAAAATGTTATTAGAAATTCGATTAAAATCAGAGATGTCGTCATTTGAAATCGGAAATGAAACTGCAAGAATAAGACAATAACATTTTCTGTAAAACCCTTAATTTTAAAATAACTTAAAAATTTCTCATTTCGGTCACGAAACCAATGTAAGATAAATAGAAAATCTTCTTTTCCTGATTTTAAGAAAAAGATTGGTTAAATATGAAAATAAATGTAATTACGGTTTTAATGGAAAAATGATGAGAATTATAATTTTTCAAACATTTAAGACTTATTATTACTTAAGATATCTAGCGGGAGCATTGTAAAAACGTGAAGTATTTTTATCAATAGATAGAATTTAAAAACGGATTTTTCAAAGAACGTTACTCTTTATAAAATGGATGCTCTTTTAAAAAGATTAATTTACATTTTAAATATACGACAAAAACGACCGCTGTCACTCTACTACTACTATATTTCTTATGAAATCGCCTGAACTATACAAACAGTCACTCACTTTAAACATTTTTAACAGGAATAATCTTTACTTAAAATAAAAATTTAACTTTGCCATATATTTATATTTTTTTGAGATATTTTTTCATTATACAAAAATAGGACTTTCAGTAAATTAAAGCTATAATCCTAATTAGTTTTTTTTTTCAATTCAGCGCATTATTTGCATTACATATTTTATCTTTTTTCTGCTTTTACGCTTAATTTCATTTATAAGCAGTCAATTTATCTCAAAAAAATACGGTTAGGACTCTTACACTAATTACACTTGCTTCTTTTACCTTTTTATTTAAACAAAAAATATTTAATTAGGTAATGCGTCTCCTTTTAAAGTAAAATCTCTAGATATCAATAAGCACCTTTTTACATATCAGATTAATTTTCTTAAAAAAATTACCAAGGTAAGTTGAATTTAATGTTCTATTTCTGGCTAATATTTTTTCCAAAAAAGCATCCGTCGTAGAAAAATGTTTTAAACATTGTAGAATAATTAATATGTTCAGTTGATTACTACATCTTTAGTATTTGTATCCGTAAGTAAATGTAATCTTAGAATAAGAACGCTCATAAATTAAACGCATGACTGCACCCACTTCAGTTATGCCCATGCCCATGCTTATTTAGTATTCACCTAAAGGCGACTGGAGATACAATAAAGACAATGCAAGTCCAAAACTCTTCTATCATTCAAGAAACATCATCGTCTGAAACATTTAAACACACTATGTACATGTATTACACATATACAGGGTGATTCATTAAGGTCGACGAGCGGCCATATCTTGGAAACTACTGAGCATAGAAATTCAGGAAAAAAAAATTATGACTAAAGTGGCCCTGAGACAATCCTGGAAATAATTTTTTAAGTTCCGCATTTTGCCGGCGAAATTGAAAAGTAAATTTTAAAATTTGACATATCTCCGATAATTCTACATTAAGGTATATCCTTGATAACACCATTAAAAATCTTGGACAATTATATGCTCATTGGCGTACCGAATTTAAAGCTGTTGAAAGTGTAATCATTTAAATTGCTGTAACTTATAAACGACTTATCCGATTTTAGCAAACTAAAGACTGTTTGGGAGAGAAATGTATGCACTTTCACCAATCGTATTTAGTTGGCAATAACATTTCTCAAAAAAATACTAGAGGGCGCAATTTTTAATAATAACACATTTTTTGATTTTACTCCGAAAAAATAAATCATAAGGTATAATTATGATACCATAATCGAAAAGTAGATGAAATTTGCTAGAAAAAATATCGCAGCTGCATGTGTCCGTTCGTTTCAGCGTTATCGCCAATAGAATAATTTTTAAAACTTTCAATGAAGAAGCGATTATATATTTTTTAGAAAAAAAGTGGAACGCCACTGATATTTTTCATTGTGGATATTATTTCGGATTAGCCCGGGCAATTCTACATAAAAATGATCTCTTGCGTTTTTCTCTTCAGGCTCACCGTTCTTAAATGAAATAATTAAATTAATTAGATCTACTATTTATTATTATTAATATTGATAATAACAAATTTTGTTTTATAAAAATTGTTGGAAATGACCACCTTCAGTTAATAGGCATGCTTCCGCCAATTTAATCTTCACTTTATCACATATTTTATCTAATGAAAAATGCATTTCAAAAATTTCTATACGTAATTCATATGTAATATAATTTGAATATTTCAATTAAACTAAAACGATTAAATTTGAATTAAAAATGCAATATATCAAAATATTCTGGAATGTTGTCATATTTGGATTTAAATATAATGCGATAATACCTTGTATATATAAATAAGAAAATCAGTAATAAGGATATGCCTTTTTGATCCTACCCTACAGTAAATATTGATCTCATATTTATTCAGACTTTGCGATATGTTTACACTGACGTCTCGGAAATGGATATTATACCATATGAAATGGGGTTATTCGAAAAACTCGTTTAATTCTAAACGACAAAATTTTAGATGCTCGAAGGAAATCTCGAAAAGAAATAATATTTCAAATTTATTATCCTACTTCGATTTTTTATGTTGACTTATCGATTCTTAGTTCGTGTATTTGAGGGTAGCATATTTACTTAATATAATTATAAAATCTTTACGTTTGAAAAAGATAAATCTGGCTGTTTTCCTAAATTAATTGCAGTAATAACTATATTTTGTGCAGGACTCTTGAAAAACCTAGTAAATATTATAGACTTCCGTGCACAAAAATCGAAAATTTTTGATTAAGTTAATAATGGTGGCTTGATAACTTTTTTATTTTTAGTTCGATTTTAGTAATTTTATTACAGAATTGCAAGTACAACTATCACTTTTAACTTGACTTTTACATTTAACATTTGTTATTTGATATATTACACAAGAATAATCGAAATGTTTTTTTTTCCTAATTTTTTTCATGCATTAATTTAAATTATTCATAAAAAGGATCATTTTGCATTTGTGGGAGAATAAAGTCATGTATTGAAATGAACCAAAAAACAAATATAAAGAATAGATCACTATAATAAGCTGGTTAACCAGCTTCCTTAAGAACCGTTCTCTGCAAGTGGCGATTGACGGGTTTCTCTCAGACACCTTCACCATCAATGCCGGTGTTCCTCAAGGGTCCATATTGTCGCCTACCCTCTTTTTACTGTATATTAACGACCTTCTAGTGAAAACCCAAAATCCAATTTATAGCTTTGCTGATGACAGCACACTTGTCTCATCTTTTACCTTGACTCCCCAAACATCCGCTGCCGACGCACATCTTCGCAGGCAGCATGAAGTATTGCGCCTCAACAAGGACCTGGAAGAAATTTTGGCTTGGGGTGACAGTAACCAAGTCGAATTTAATGCTAAGAAAACCCAGGCAGCAGTCTTCTCCAAAAAGGTTAACATTGCAGAACCGGATATAGTCATGGCAGGACACGCAATTCCCCTGGCACCGTCTATTAATTTGTTGGGGGTCAATCTGGGAGGTAATATGTCTTGGCATGATCACGTTGCCGCAATTGCCAAGACAGCTGCACAGAAACTTGGTGTACTTTTCCGCACCAAAAGGTTGTACACACCTCAGCAACTTTTGACACTCTACAAAGCCCAGATTCGACCATCATTAGAATATTGCTCTCATGTCTGGAGCTCTGCACCCAAGCACACCCTTCGGCTACTGGATTCCATTCAAAGGAGAGCCGTTCGTCTGATCGGCGACCCCGAGCTGACCAAGACCCTCGATAGCCTGGAGCATCGAAGACAGGTTGGTGATTTGGCTCTCTTTTACAGATATTTCCATGGCAGGTGTTCGACTGACATTACCAACTTGATTCCACCTAGAGCAATGCAAAACAGAAATACACGGCGAACCACTGCTGCTCATCCATATGTTGTTCAGCTTAGTACTCCTCGAACTTTATTGTTCAAGAATTCTTTCATCTGGAGAACGTCATCTTTGTGGAATGATCTTCCTGAGGTCGTGTTTCCCAATGAATACAATCTTCAACGTTTTAAGACCAACGTTAATCGCTTTTTTCGCACTCGCACCGCTCCCAGAGCGCCTTAAAGGATTTTTCCTACAGTGCAGGTGTTTTATCATAAAAAAAAAAAAAAAAAAAAAAAAAACGAAAACTGGTTTTTTGAAATTACTTTGCCACTTGATTATACCACAGGGTGTTTTGAAATTAGGTTAAAAAATAACATTTCGATAACCCTTGTATAATATGTCGAATAAGCAATGTTAGTTAACATTTGTAAAAGTCAAGTTAAAAACTGATAATTGTGCCTGCAGTTCACTAAAAAATCACTGAAATCCGACTAAAAATAAAAAAGTAGTCAAACCTACAACTTAATCAGAATTTGTAAGGGTCGTTTTTTATGCACGCAAGTGTACTTTCCAATAATGTATAAATTATTGGTAGAAAAAAGAAAAAAATTAACGGTCCAATTAATTTTCGCAAAGGCATTGCATTATATGCGGGCGTATAATGAAACAAAGTATAGCTTACATAAATTTTCCATTAATAGTCTTAAAAGTGCATAAAATTTGAAATTACTTTTGCTTATCTTTTTGGTATTTTGCACAGGAAAAATGTTTATGATAATGTGATAAATCATTGCACCGCGTTTAATACTTATTTGTACTCGATGAAGTAACTCCATTAACTTGAAAAACTTCATAAATCTTTACCCATTGTAACTTTTATAGCAAAGAGAGTGGATTTTTTTTTTGAATTTTTTATTTCTGATAGCAGTCAAAAACTTACTTGGTATGTCTATGCCCCTATTATTTTTCTTCGGAATGACCTGTATCCAGACCAGTCAATTTTTATTTTGAAAAAATAGATAATTACTTGATGCATGTGCGCCAAGATACGATGGTTTATTTAAGTACGTATTGTATAAATAGCACTGTCAGGTCATCAGTTTGGAATATTGCAAATATTAGAAAAACCATTAAATACTTATAATTTTTTTTTAATTCATATAGTAGAAAACGGGAAACCTAAAAAGGACGAAACCGTTTCTGTAATTGTCTAAGGTTAGTGAAAAAATTGTAACATACTAAAGTTTGGAAAATGGCCTAGTTCAAATGTCAATATCAAGGTATTGATGAGTTTTAAGTATAGGAACCAGTATGGTGACTTTTTGTTATGATATTTTTTAATACTAGCGATCTAACTACTAGATTTGGTTGCAGTTATTATTTCTGTACTATATAACAGAAGGTATCTATACTTTTTAAATATTTCTTTTTTTAAGGTATTTCTTACTGTAAATAAACAAAAATGTGTTGCTTAACTTTTTCTCTAAAAACCGCCGCCAAAGTTATTTTAAATTTATCTCTTGCCTTTGAGGCCCCGAATTTTTTCAAATAAAAAAGGTTTACAAGCTTTTCACCCAGACTCCAATTGTTTGTTTCTTAAAATAAGTAAATATCGTTTGCTTTCTTTTTAGCTTAAATTTAGGCATTTGTTTTTGAAGTGATTCTTAACAACCACCGAATATTTTTATATAAATCATGCAGTTTTCTGATTTAAACTCCGCTATATTAAAATAACGTTTTTTCTACGATGAAAATTGACTTGACTTTTCTGGCTGGCTTATCATACTATTCGACAAACCTGATGTTCATAATAAAATAAAATAATACAATGAGAGCAGACGTTCATATTAAATAAAATAAAACGAGAGCAGAAAAAACATTTTTTTCCGTTTTAAAAACTAGAAAGCGGTGTCAATGGAATTACTAGATAGCTCAGTATTATGCTAAAGAGCTTTTCTACTCTGAGGCAAAAGCATTTTCATTTACTTCTACGTGAATTTAGAACGCGAAAATCGGTTTAGAATAAATAAGTACAATGCCCTAATACAAAGGTAATTTAGAATAAGCGAAAAGATTAAGGAGATAACCGGTTTAAATTAAAGACGCATCAAGTTTGAGGAAGAATTATTTGAAATTTCCTTTTTAGATTTTTACACTGTACTAGATTGTGATTTCTTTTTAATATTTACTTTTATAGATTTAAGTGAGCGAGACGGGTATGCGCATAAATACAGGGGGGCCGGGCTTCCTCTCAGACGTCGCTAGACTCCCCCCCGAAAATTTCGCCTGCGGAGCATTTTACCTGGGACGCATTTCACCTGTGCACAGTGGTTTCGCCCTAATGGATAGGGCGGTCATAATTGACAGATATTGATATCAATGATATTGAACCTAATTAGGCTAAAAACTTAGGTAAAACTTCAAATTTAATGGAGGTATCAAAATTAACCCTCTTAGGTAGGTAAATAATTTGCATTTTGCTAGCCTAAGTAACAATTTTATTGGTGTGTAATAATTGCGTTATTTACAACTTGAACTATTTGTGCGAATTTTTTTAAACTGTTTTTGTTCTGATGAATTTTTGTAGAATGGAGCTGCAGTTAGAGGGTAAGTACATCATTTTAAGTAACTTATGAATTTTTTTTAAATTAGAAAGTGTGAGTCGTGTGATGCCGAAAAAGGTATTTTTTTACCTTTTTAAGTTTTTCTTAGTAAGGTTTCAACAACTTTCCCCCACGATTCCCCCCTTACTGTATAAATAGATTTGTAGCTGAGAGTGTCATAAATACAATCTATTTAAATTCAGCTGCCCATGTTATTGCTAGTTGCTCTTAAGTCATCGCAACTTTTGGAAAATGTGTAAATTACATTTCTGATATTTCTAATAGGTGCTGTATACAAGTGTTCGTTTACAAGACAGAATTTCTTTGACATCTGGCTCTTAGAAAGTGGTAGTGACTCGGACAAAAAGTGGTAGTGACTCGGACAAGGCTCGACACGTGTTACGCGTATTGTTACAGCAGATCCCCGACAATGTAAGCACATACAATTTGGAAACCCGAGTAAACTATATTTGCAAGAAAATTGCGAAATATTGGAAGAAAAGTTCTCGTACAAAGACGACATTTATGTCTAAACATTCAGACTGGTTAAATGTTAGGGAAGAATGCCATCTATCAAAAAGCAGTGCTAGCACGGTAGATCTTTCAGAGGCAGGACCATCAACATCATCGGCTGGACGACCCCAAAAAGATTTTTCAGATATCAGTCAACTATCAAAACGTAGAAAACTATCATCATATTATATTCAAATAAAAATATAAAACTTTTTAGACGGGATCATACACGAAAGATGTCACGTATCGTTACTAATACTGACCTTTTGCTTGACTTCTTCTTACCTCAGATCCTTTAATTTCTAGTTTCAGGAAACTTCCACTTAAGAATAAGTCTATGTTATCTGAGGAGGTTTTCTGGTGTTTCTATGTCTCCTAATTGTTTATTTTTCTATGAATTTGATAAATAATTTGTTTTTCTATAAAATGAATGAACTAAAACGTGTCTAACGATAGATTAGACAAAATGGAAGAACATCCTTCTTCCGTTTTAAATAAATTACCTAGTACTTAGTGTTGTACAGGGAATAAAAGAAATCAGAGTAGTCGTATAAGAAATTATATATTATGCCCTTAAATTAAACAATTTTACATGGATTTTTAACTGTGCCACTTTATTTAAAAGTTCTTTATTCTAAAATGTAAAAATCGTGGAACCCTAGCTCTTGCAAAGCTTGGTGGGAATAATTAATTGAAATCAGCATCGTCCCGATTAACGTTGAAGCGTTCTAAATGGCTATACTATGTAACTTTAACTAATACAAAGGATAATGATTGATTCACCTGTTTGTAATCAGCAGATTTTCCGATACGCGTTCATTGAACCAAAAGATAACAAAATGAACGATTCCGATAAAAAAGAGCGAATCATGCTTTAATGTATGGTGTTTCTAAGTAAGTTAACATTGGCTTAGTATTTACTCATTTGAAAATAGACTTTAGGAATACAGTTAATGGGTTTAATTATTTGACTATTTACGAATCGCTAATTTTTAAATAATTAATTAAACATGGTCACATAATACCACCAGTTGGTTTATTGCGGCTTATTGCAAATCTTTTGCTTAACGTATGGGTCATGTTAGCTAGATGGGGCCAACAGTTTTTTTTACGTGCGATCCGATACTCCTTCTTAAGTACCGTTTTGAATATTGATAATAAAGCATTCTCGTTTCTTCCCGCACTATTTTTTAATTATAAATTATCACACTTCTTCCATAAAAAATGTTTCAATTAAAATTTTTACTTTAATTTTTCTCTTTAAAAATAAATAACTAATTATTTTTTGGTGTGTTGTAAAAATATTTTTTTGCATTGGGTTATATTTTTGTTGATTTAAAATAAAATTAAAAAGGGAGAACGGAACAGACAAGTATATAATAGAAAAAAACTATAAAATATGATTCTTTTAACTCGTTTTCCTTTAAAATTGCATCATAAATCAATAACCAAAACGATTTGCGTCTGAAACCTTAATCTCTATAATATAAAACAGCACTTTTAGACTTTAGGGCTGTTGCACTGGATATCTCTAGGGCTTTTGATCGTGTTTGGCACGATGGGCTTCTAAGTAAATTGCGATCCTACGGTATGCCTAATGGATTTTGTTTATGGTTAACCAGCTTCTTTAAGAACCGTTCTCTGCAAGTGGCGATTGACGGGTTTCTCTCAGACACCTTCACCATTAATGCCGGTGTTCCTCAAGGGTCCATATTGTCGCCTACCCTCTTTTTACTGTATATTAACGACCTTCTAGTAAAAACCCAAAATCCAATTTATAGCTTTGCTGATGACAGCACACTTGTCTCATCTTTTACCTTGACCCCCCAAACATCCGCTGCCGACGCACATCTTCGCAGGCAGCATGAAGTATTGCGCCTCAACAATGACCTGGAAGAAATTTTGGCTTGGGGTGACAGTAACCAAGTCGAATTTAACGCTAAGAAAACCCAGGCAGCAGTCTTCTCCAAAAAGGTTAACATTGCAGAACCGGATATAGTCATGGCAGGACACGCAATTCCCCTGGCACCGTCTATTAATTTGCTGGGGGTCAATCTGGGAGGTAATATGTCTTGGCATGATCACGTTGCCGCAATTGCCAAGACAGATGCACAGAAACTTGGTGTACTTTTCCGCACCAAAAGGTTGTACACACCTCATCAACTTTTGACACTCTACAAAGCCCAGATTCGACCATCATTAGAATATTGCTCTCATGTCTGGAGGTCTGCACCCAAGCACACCCTTCGGCTACTGGATTCCATTCAAAGGAGAGCCGTTCGTCTGATCGGCGATCCCGAACTGACCAAGACCCTCGATAGCCTGGAGCATCGAAGACAGGTTGGTGATTTGGCTCTCTTTTACAGATATTTCCATGGCAGGTGTTCGACTGACATTGCCCACTTGATTCCACCTAGAGCAATGCAAAACAGAAATACACGGCGAACCACTACCGCTCATCCATATGTTGTTCAGCTTAGTACTCCTCGAACTTCATTGTTCAAGAATTCTTTCATCTGGAGAACGTCATCTTTGTGGAATGATCTTCCTGAGGTCGTGTTTTCCAATGAATACAATCTTCAACGTTTCAAGACCAACGTTAATCGCTTTTTTCGCACTTGCATCGCTCCCAGAGCGCCTTAAAGGATTTTTCCTACAGTGCAGGTGTTTTATCATAAAAAAAAACTTTTAGAAGGATATAGCCCCTTCCCTTAAATACGCCACTATTCGGGAGCCTCTAAAATCTTGAGCATACTTTTTTATTAGGCGTACACCCATCCGAGTATCGAATGGTATAATTGCATGTTATTAATAAATTTTTAATTTAGAGCTTTTATTGTGAAAACATAAAATGACATACACATTTTAGATTTTAGACAAACCAATAAGGTAATATACCTAAAACATGCAGAAGCGAAATATTTTTATAACATCATTCTTACTTTCCGTGACACAAAAAACTTCTTAACCGCGTTTTTAGAAAAACAAGATAAATACATTACTGAACATTTTTGAATGTAATAAAAAGTTGCAAGGTCCTGCTTTTTATTACACGAATATTAAAAATAATTGGCAGCCTTCTTTCTTTTTATTCAATTTTCGAAGTTTAGTTTGGTTAATAAATAAAATACAAATATTCAATCAGTAAGCAAATAATAACGCAAATTTTTTTAAATTGTTATAAAAGTAATATCTTTTTAAAATTGTCACATCCATACAGTCGAAAACGACAAATCTAGGAAGGATAAAAATGCTCTTTTATATTCTGTGAGTAATAATACCGTTGATTATTTAAAATAATTTACTGGATTCTCATACGTATTGTAATAAATATACAGATAAATGCTTTATTCTAAGACAAATTATTGCCCTGGGATATCCTGTGGATAAATTTTATGTATTTTAGGGTAAGATCTAGACAAAATTTTGCAATATGTGCTAAAATAACTTTTTAGTATGGTCCAGAGCCACGTTTTCTCAAACTTTTATTCATTTTTAGTAAAAGGAAGCTGCTTCTGACGTTCGCCATAAAAACTTATTTATAATTGACACATCTTTCATTTTTTAGGATGAGGGTCTATCCGATAATATTTGTTATAACCAGCTTTTTAAAGCTGCCATTGCCACGTCGACAAATAATGTGACGATCTATCAAAAGTGTCTTAAAGATATTTTGTACTTAATTTTATGATAAGAGGTTTTAAATAAACAGTTTTTATTGGACTACTTAGATTAATTTCTAAATTTCATTATTTTGAAATGCTTTATTGGAAGTGCACAATTTGTTGGTTATTATTGTTAAGTTCATCATCGGACGTAAAATAATTCCATTTGTTGTCATTTTGTCAGTGAAGTTCTCCAATTTGGGAAATTAAAAGAAGTGTCTTGGGACTGTGTTTGTAACAAATTTTTGGAATTAGGAAATAAATAGTAATTTATGCCATTTTTAGGAGTTATATTATTCTAATAAAAGTTAAAAATCCGAATCTAAAACATGAAAATCAAAGCTTTAGAGATCCAATTATACCAAATTTATACTTATTTATTATATTAATGATGACTTTTGTAACAGCCGTAACTATTTTTTTAAATATCTATCTTTGTGTTGAATTATAAATATTATATAAATATTACAAAAGTGCAATATCTTCTGATAAATAATGTATATATCTTTAAAATATAATACATAAGTTCAATAACTTAAGACGCTTTTAGAATATCCTTTGTGATAATATTCATAAATTATAACTAAAGTTATTATAACCTCATTACTAACAGACTTAGTAATTTTTTTTCTTGGTGCCACACAAATAAAACCAAAAGATCAAATTATAATGAAGCGAGGTTGGCACGCATTTCAAAATGGTTTCTTCCGAAAAGTAATAAAAATCGATCATATCAAATAGCTTTTTCTCGAAAAAAATTACATCATTTCAATTAGTTCCTTTTAAAGACTGCCATTAAAACCAAAATTATGGCCTTTTTATATCCTAAAGAACGATTATAGAAGAAATACTGTTATAACTTAATTTCACACATTATTTTAGTTTTTAAGCCGTCAACAAAAAGAAGAAATTAGGATAACAATTCTTTGTAATAAAATGAAACTCGAGCGACGTGTTATTTAATAAAATGTGTAGCTAATGTTAACCCATATTATGTATCATTTACAAAAAAAAGATCTGTTACGCTATACGTGTACGAAAAGGTTATAAAAATGTGTCATGATACATGATGAAAAATTAAATTGCTGGAGTGTAATAATCCATATACTTTTACAATATTATACTTTTGTCTTATATTTTAAGAATCATACATGTTCACTGCATGCCTGAATTTTAATGATAGATATTTTTTTTTAAATTATGACACAGGGTATAGGGTAGGTACAATGTATGGGGTAAACTATCAGGAACCTGTAAGGAACTAGTCTCGTGGCACCGATATGTAGACGACTGTTTCACTATTATTCCCGGTAACAATCATAATGTTAACCAAATTCTAAATCATCTTAATACCTTACATAACAACATTCAATTCACAGTTGAAATGGAAGAAAATAATAGCATTAATTTTTTAGATCTAAATATTTACAAACTAAATAATAAGTTACATTTTAAAATACACAGAAGAGATACCCAAACTGACCACTCAATTCCGTCTAATTCAAACCATCCCTTAAATCACAAAATGGCGGCCTTTAACTGCTATATTAACAGATCCCTCAATACCCCTTTGTCACAGAATGATTATAGAAAAGAAATTAACACCATCAAACAAATAGCAGCTAACAACGGCTATTCACATGAAATTGTCGATAAAATTACAAGCAGAATACAATCAAAAAAAGATCAAAAAGCAGCATATAATCCTCCGACTAATATTTCACCTAAAAAATACGTTTCCCTATCTTATAAAGGCCCAATATCCAATCAGATTGCCAAAGTGCTAAATCGGAACATAAAAACACAATAGTATCCTTTAAAACAAAAATAGCCTCCAATCCCACCTAGTGAAAAATAAAGATAATATCCCACACCTTGAAAAAAGCGGAGTTTACAGATTAACATGCGGCAGTTTCCCAGCTCTATACATAGGAAAGACCGTGAGAAGGCTAGAAACAAGAATAAAAGAACACGTCAACCGACCAGGTACCTCAGTATTTGGACAGCACCTT
Organism: Polydrusus cervinus; assembly: GCA_935413205.1. NCBI lineage: Eukaryota > Metazoa > Arthropoda > Insecta > Coleoptera > Curculionidae > Polydrusus > Polydrusus cervinus. The sequence goes on along the minus strand of OW284520.1, from coordinate 22,157,017 downwards.
AAGTTCAACAATCATAATTTTTCACCAATATCAAACAGCAAAATCCTACATCAATTTAATCAGAAAAACTTCAGAGAGGTGAACTATCTTGAAGACCTAGAAATTCATAGACATTTAATCAATAACCCTGATTCATGTTTGAATTTAAGACTCAATATAATTAATAATAGAAATCCCATCTTTAGACTTTTTCCACAATAATTCATCCTTCAAAACCTACGCCTATGTATTTTAGACTCCTTCCGTTTTTATTAGCTCTCAATCGGTTTTTCACATGCAGATATCATATCCTAAAAATCCAGGCATTTGTTGTTAATAATCGAAACCAACACATTGAGAATTTGTTTATAAATTTTCTTTTCATTTTGAAAATGTTTCTTGTTTCCTGGACAAAATTTGACGAGTGAGTATTCTCAGCTTTACCTTTTTAAGGAGTTCTTTAAAGAAATGTTTTATTATTTTACCAATACTTTGTCCTATAAGTAATGTTTTTTAACTTTATATGTTCTTCTTGTAGAACCTAAGCCCTGAAGATGGCTTTCCATTAGGCCGAAAGCGCTAGGCAATAGAAAATAAATTACGCTGAATACAAAAAATACCTTTGATTTCATTGAAAAACGGCGTACAACCGACCTCTCTCCCTTTTACCTGTAAGGAATGTTAAAAATAGTCTAGAGTTTAATACTTTTTTTTTCTATAGTGCGATCGTATCCCCAGATATCGGGCTTCCGATGTCATGACATGTGTCAAAAATTTTGAATTCTGTGTATTGGGGCGAGTCGGTTTCTGGCTTTCCTGGGACAATAAATGTTACTATATTTTGTATTAAAATATATGGGGATATATTTTAATATAAAATATTTCCTGGGACAATAAATGTTACTATATTTTGTATTAAAATATATGGGGATATATTTTAATATAAAATATAGTAACATTTGGGGATATATTTTAATATAAAACATTTATTGTCCCAGGAAAGCCAGAAACCGACTCGCCCCATACACAGAATTCAACATTTTTGACACATGTCATGACATCGGAAGCCCGATATCTGGGGACACGATCGCACTATAGAAAAAAAAAGTATTAAACTCTAGACTATTTTTAACAAAAAATACATATATAATAAAATCTAGAAGGAATTATTTTTATCTAATGAAAGCCTTACGTTAAAAATGGAAAAATAAACAACTTTTAAACCTTTTGCTATTGCGTGATACCAAATTTATATTTATTTAATATATTTTTTATGTTATTTAATTTAATTTAACTTTAGTTACATACGATATATGGCACAATAATTCGATGTACTCGACAATAATTGCTATAATTAGTTATTCAATTATTTCTCCTTTTAGGTACAGTATTCCATATTCCTATTTTAATTGCTTTAGTCAAAATTATTTTAATTTTTAAAAAGCTGACCCATTTTTAGAGTAAAATACAGGTAATACACTAAATTAATTTACTTCATGGTAAATTTTTTAATTAACCGAAATATTACGGGAATCCATTATGAACTCGTTTATGGGATGTGAATAGCGTTAATAACTCGCTTTTAAACAAGATTTACCGCATTTAGGTCACTTGAGGCTTACTTTATTTTAAACTTTATTACATAGACTTTTCAATTAAAAAGTTTTTTAACATTGGAGTAGTTAGCTTCGCCTAGTATGCACTAGCATTAGGAGAAAAGTGAGACGAAATCAGTTTTTAGAGTTCATTGCCGCGTGTAAAATAAACCCACTTTTTGCTCTCCCCTGTTATTAAATGAGCTGGATGGACGCCAGGTTCATAAAAAATATGTATTGTATCGTGACAAATCCAAATTTTACTGAAGTAAACAAAGATGTTCTCTTATTCTATTATCGTACATTTTTATATAAGGTGGTTATTCTGGGTTTTCAAGAGGAGGAAGAGGGGGGGGGGACGTAGCCCCACAACACCCCCTGAATTCTCTACTGCCTTTAAATATATACTCTTATTCCTCATAATTATAGATATATTATAAAACTTTGTTACTTTAACGCACATTTTAGTTATACAGGGTGTCTCTAAAAGGTGCGGAAAAAAAGCTGGTGTGTGGCATAGTAAAACAACGCTCTTTTGTTTATTATAAAAAATTGAAAGGCGTAATTATTATACAATAATAACTTCAAATGTCAATTTATGAGACAGTTAGTTATGTTAATCACAAAACCCGCACGTTTAATTACGAAGGTCGCTAGAAAAATTGTACATTACTTAATTTAAGAAACGAAAAAAATTTTCAACAATAAATACATATTTATTAGTATTGAAACCTAATTTATCAGTTATAATCAGTGATCGGAGGTTTGGACGCGTTAACAATATCGAACTGCCGGTGCGGCGTATCTTATACTGCTTTAAACAGGGTGATTCCTAAGTTGATAATTCTTTTTTAGCTGTGTATACAGCGTGTCCAGAAACCATCTTAACACATGGGAAACTTTTTTATTTTAACTTTACGAAAAAAAATTATTCTTTATAAAAAGTTCTGCTTGTTGATAAAATAACATTCAAATCAAAAGTTTTGAGCCAGCACATACGGGGTGTTCAGAAAGTCAATAATATTAATACCGTAAATGGATTTTAGGATTTTCCACGACAGCTAGCAAAACATTCAATTGGGTATCTTCGTCCGTACGCCAAACCTGATGCTTGTCAGAAAATGTATTACTTACAGATCCGGAATTTTTAAATTTATTAAAATTTATCTCCAACCGTTACATGGCTAATATTTTAATTGAATATCTTGCATTAAAAATTTGAGCAGCCTCTCTGTACGTCTTGTAGTGGTCTCCAACAATTAACACTATTTCACCTTTTTCCTCGATTGTAAATTTAAGCACCATATTTAATTAAAAGGAAACTGTCCGCCTTGACAAATAAAATAATTAGTTGTCATGGTTTCATTTAGTTTTCCAAGGCGTGCTGGACCTACTAAACGAGAATAAATACCGCTTTTTAAAATCTTGTAAATGGGCGTAATTTCATATTTAAACGTGGTTTTTAGTTCTGATCAACTTTTTTTTATAACAATTTTCGATAAATAAAGGTACTTTACTTTTAAGTCAAATTCATATTTTTTGACTTATCTCGTAACTGATAGTTGCATTTTAGGTTTTAGACCATGCAGAACTTTTTATGAAGAATCACTTTTTTTCGTAAAGTCTAAAATAAAAAAGTTTCCCGTATGTTACGATGGTTTCTGGACACGCTGTAGAAGGCATTTTCAAATACGTTTTTTCAAAAAACTTAAAAATAGGCAATAAAAATCTAAGTGCGGGTCTGGTCATCAATTATGTTGTTTGTCTTATCTCTTATTAGTCATGCAATTTACGGGTCGGTGGTGAGTTATTTGGCTGTGGTGTGTTTTTCTGAAGCAAGTTAATTTTACGTGACACGTGAAAATGGTAAAATTTGAAAACAATGAATTAGTAGACATGATGCTAATTTACCGTGAGTGTCGTTAAAGTGAGGCTGCTGCTTCGAGATTATATGCAGAACGCTTTCCCTTGCAGGCTCATCCTACACCCAGAAGTTTTCTTAATCTTATTTAACGGGAAAGTTAGGTTGAACCGTATTTGATCCATAGTGTAATAAATAAGTACCTTATTTTTGAGTTTATTGAAAAAAGGTATTTGAAAATGTTTTTGCCTTCTATACACAGCTTAAAAAGAAGTACCAACTTGGAATCAGCCTGCATTGTTACTGAATGCATTCTTAATTCCGACTTTTAAGTTCACTGAAAAAAAAACCTATTTATCTTCCTATAATAAATAAGCCAACTGAATATAGATCTTTGTGCTAAATACTAGAAAAGATAATTGTATACCAAATTAAGCTATTTCTAAAGCAATATAATGTTTAACCAAAACAATAATCTGGCTGCAGGCCAAACCACAGTTGTGAAACTGCTTTGGCTCATATAACTAATGATATCTTTAAAGCAGCTGAAGATAACAAGGCAAGTATACTTATGTCGCTTGATTTTAGTAAAGCTCTTGATTAGTTCAATCACCGAATTATTTATTCTGTTCTTCACTATGTAGATGTCAGTGATGATGCTAAAAATGTGTCCTCTCCTTTTTATCTGATCGTACCCAGCGAGACTTTATGAATGGCAGTATCCCGATTCTTTGAATGTGACCGTTGGCGTACTGCAGCGAAGTGTTTTGAGCCTGCTTTGATATATATATATATATATATAAAGAAAGAGGTGAATTTTTGGCTATCGGACAGTGTGTACTGCTTTTTGCATTAAGATACGCAGGGCTCCAAACATAATGGACTCCCTGGGGCCTGATTAGACAATGACGGCCGTTTCGTCCTTGTTTGGACTCATCGGACTGCCATAAATCAGTTGCAACTCCCTTGACTGCGGGGCCGCCATTTCAATATCTGATGCAAAGCAAGGCAGGCACTGAATAAGCGGTACCGCCATCTCCAGGAATCAATCTTAATGCAGAGAACAGTTCACGTGAAGTGTGACGTCAAAAGATAAAAGGTAACTGTAATAAAACCACGGTGCAACACACTTCTAGTATAGGGATCGACATTTTGCAATTCCCATCTTCAGCCTACATTTCGCAGGTTTCAAAAAATAGATCGCATCGAACCCACTAGGGTGTGCGCTATTCCGTTTTTAAAGCCATTTTAAAGAAATTTAAACAAAAGAAAATATATTGTCCGTACTATTATAAAGAAAGAGGTGAATTTTTGGCTATCGGACAGTGTGTACTGCTTTTTGCATTAAGATACGCAGGGCTCCAAACATAATGGACTCCCTGGGGCCTGATTAGACAATGACGGCCGTTTCGTCCTTGTTTGGACTCATCGGACTGCCATAAATCAGTTGCAACTCCCTTGACTGCGGGGCCGCCATTTCAATATCTGATGCAAAGCAAGGCAGGCACTGAATAAGCGGTACCGCCATCTCCAGGAATCAATCTTAATGCAGAGAACAGTTCACGTGAAGTGTGACGTCAAAAGATAAAAGGTAACTGTAATAAAACCACGGTGCAACACACTTCTAGTATAGGGATCGACATTTTGCAATTCCCATCTTCAGCCTACATTTCGCAGGTTTCAAAAAATAGATCGCATCGAACCCACTAGGGTGTGCGCTATTCCGTTTTTAAAGCCATTTTAAAGAAATTTAAACAAAAGAAAATATATTGTCCGTACTATTATAAAGAAAGAGGTGAATTTTTGGCTATCGGACAGTGTGTACTGCTTTTTGCATTAAGATACGCAGGGCTCCAAACATAATGGACTCCCTGGGGCCTGATTAGACAATGACGGCCGTTTCGTCCTTGTTTGGACTCATCGGACTGCCATAAATCAGTTGCAACTCCCTTGACTGCGGGGCCGCCATTTCAATATCTGATGCAAAGCAAGGCAGGCACTGAATAAGCGGTACCGCCATCTCCAGGAATCAATCTTAATGCAGAGAACAGTTCACGTGAAGTGTGACGTCAAAAGATAAAAGGTAACTGTAATAAAACCACGGAATAGCGCACACCCTAGTGGGTTCGATGCGATCTATTTTTTGAAACCTGCGAAATGTAGGCTGAAGATGGGAATTGCAAAATGTCGATCCCTATACTAGAAGTGTGTTGCACCGTGGTTTTATTACAGTTACCTTTTATCTTTTGACGTCACACTTCACGTGAACTGTTCTCTGCATTAAGATTGATTCCTGGAGATGGCGGTACCGCTTATTCAGTGCCTGCCTTGCTTTGCATCAGATATTGAAATGGCGGCCCCGCAGTCAAGGGAGTTGCAACTGATTTATGGCAGTCCGATGAGTCCAAACAAGGACGAAACGGCCGTCATTGTCTAATCAGGCCCCAGGGAGTCCATTATGTTTGGAGCCCTGCGTATCTTAATGCAAAAAGCAGTACACACTGTCCGATAGCCAAAAATTCACCTCTTTCTTTATAATAGTACGGACAATATATTTTCTTTTGTATATATATATATATATATATATATATATAAACAAAAGAAAATATATTGTCCGTACTATTATAAAGAAAGAGGTGAATTATTGGCTATCGGACAGTGTGTACTGCTTTTTGCATTAAGATACGCAGGGCTCCAAACAAAATGGACTCCCTGGGGCCTGATTAGACAATGACGGCCGTTTCGTCCTTGTTTGGACTCATCGGACTGCCATAAATCAGTTGCAACTCCCTTGACTGCGAGGCCGCCATTTCAATATCTGATGCAAAGCAAGGCAGGCATTGAATAAGCGGTACCGCCATCTCCAGGAATCAATCTTAATGCAGAGAACAATTCACGTGAAGTGTGACGTCAAAAGATAAAAGGTAACTGTAATTAAACCACGGTGCAACACACTTCTAGTATAGGGATCGACATTTTGCGATTCCCATCTTCAGCCTACATTTCGCAGGTTTCAAAAAATAGATCGCATCGAACCCACTAGGGTGTGCGCTATTCCGTTTTTAAAGCCATTTTAAAGAAATTAAACAAAAGAAAATATATTGTCCGTACTATTATAAAGAAAGAGGTGAATTATTGGCTATCGGACAGTGTGTACTGCTTTTTGCATTAAGATACGCAGGGCTCCAAACAAAATGGACTCCCTGGGGCCTGATTAGACAATGACGGCCGTTTCGTCCTTGTTTGGACTCATCGGACTGCCATAAATCAGTTGCAACTCCCTTGACTGCGAGGCCGCCATTTCAATATCTGATGCAAAGCAAGGCAGGCATTGAATAAGCGGTACCGCCATCTCCAGGAATCAATCTTAATGCAGAGAACAATTCACGTGAAGTGTGACGTCAAAAGATAAAAGGTAACTGTAATTAAACCACGGTGCAACACACTTCTAGTATAGGGATCGACATTTTGCGATTCCCATCTTCAGCCTACATTTCGCAGGTTTCAAAAAATAGATCGCATCGAACCCACTAGGGTGTGCGCTATTCCGTTTTTAAAGCCATTTTAAAGAAATTAAACAAAAGAAAATATATTGTCCGTACTATTATAAAGAAAGAGGTGAATTATTGGCTATCGGACAGTGTGTACTGCTTTTTTGCATTAAGATACGCAGGGCTCCAAACAAAATGGACTCCCTGGGGCCTGATTAGACAATGACGGCCGTTTCGTCCTTGTTTGGACTCATCGGACTGCCATAAATCAGTTGCAACTCCCTTGACTGCGCGGCCGCCATTTCAATATCTGATGCAAAGCACGGCAGGCATTGAATAAGCGGTACCGCCATCTCCAGGAATCAATCTTAATGCAGAGAACAGTTCACGTGAAGTGTGACGTCAAAAGATAAAAGGTAACTGTAATACAACCACGGTGCAACACACTTCTAGTATAGGGATCGACATTTTGCGATTCCCATTTCCAGCCTACATTTCGCAGGTTTCAAAAAATAGATCGCATCGAACCCACTAGGGTGTGCGCTATTCCGTTTTTAAAGCCATTTTAAGAAATTTTAAACAAAAGGAAATATATTGTCCGTACTGTTATAAAGAAAGAGGTGAATTCTTGGCTATCGGACAGTGTGTACTGCTTTTTTGCATTAAGATACGCAGGGCTCCAAACAAAATGGACTCCCTGGGGCCTGATTAGACAATGACGGCCGTTTCGTCCTTGTTTGGACTCATCGGACTGCCATAAATCAGTTGCAACTCCCTTGATATTGAAATGGCGGCCGCGCAGTCAAGGGAGTTGCAACTGATTTATGGCAGTCCGATGAGTCCAAACAAGGACGAAACGGCCGTTATTGTCTAATCAGGCCCCAGGGAGTCCATTTTGTTTGGAGCCCTGCGTATCTTAATGCAAAAAGCAGTACACACTGTCCGATAGCCAAGAATTCACCTCTTTCTTTATAACAGTACGGACAATATATTTCCTTTTGTTTAAAATTTCTTAAAATATATATATATATATATATTTTTTTTTTTTTATGATAAAACACCTGCACTGTAGGGAAAATCCTTTAAGGCGCTCTGGGAGCGGTGCGAGTGCGAAAAAAGCGATTAACGTTAACCCAGCATTGATGGTGAAGGTGTCTGAGAGAAACCCGTCAATCGCCACTTGCAGAGAACGGTTCTTAAGGAAGCTGGTTAACCATAAACAAAATCCATTAGGCATACCGTAGGATCGCAATTTACTTAGAAGCCCATCGTGCCAAACACGATCAAAAGCCCTAGAGATGTCCAGTGCAACAGCCCGGGATTCTCCATGATGTTCGATGGTGTTGCTCCAAAGATGGGTGACATATGCCAGAAGGTCACCTGTTGATCTGGACTTACGAAAACCGTATTGATGGTCGCTGATAATGTTAAGCCCTTCCAGATACTTTAGGAGTTGTTGGTTAATAGCTTTCTCCATTACTTTTGAAATTACTGAAAGCAATGCGACGGGTCGGTAGTTGCTTGGCAGGGTCTTTTTACCTTTCTTTGGAATCGGCTGGACACGCGCCGACTTCTAGCAGGATGGAAATATTCCTTTTTTGTAGGATAAGTTGAAAAGTCTACAAAATACTGGTGTAAGTTCATCGGCGCATGTCTTGAGAACAATGATAGGAATTTCGTCTGGACCAGAAGCTTTATTGACGTCGAGTCCTTTAAGAATCCAATTAACAAGACGCTGACAGAACACGATTTCAGATATTTGCGATTGAACTAAGGGAATGTTGGGTGGTGGTTTTCCCTGAAAGTCTACAGTGGAATGCGAGGAAAACAGTTCAGCAAGTAGGTTTGCTTTATCCCCGGCTGTGGTTGCTATTGTACCGTCGGAACGTGTTAGAGGTGGAATAGTTGACTTTCTAAAGTTTTGGCTGACGGCCTTAGCGACTGACCAAAAGGACCTTGATCCGTTAGGACTGACAAGAAGTTTGTTTTTGACTCTCTCGTTGTGAGCTTCTTTGCTTTGGTCTATCATTTGCTTACATTGGTTTCGGGTGGTAACAAAGATGGCGCGATTTTCAGGAGTAGGGTTTTTACGCCACTGTCGGTAAGCCAGGTTTTTAGATCTGACAGCACGCTCGCAATTCTTGCTAAACCAGGGCTTGCCGTTGGAAGGGCGCTTTTTGGAGAAAGGAATAAAGGCATCCATGCTAGTTAGAATGACGTCGGAGACCTCCTTTGCACAGACAGATGGATCATCCGAAGAAAAGCATACGCTTAGCCATGGAAAGTTGCGAAAATGGTCCTTTAGGTCTTCCCACTTAGCTGATGTATAGTGCCAAATCTTACGGGGTTTAGGAGGTTGTTTGGAACTAATTGGCAGCTCGCTTAGGGTTGAAATAAGTTTGTGATCGGAAGAGCCCAATGGTGGTTGTACGGTGACCGTATATAGGTCTGGATTTGAAGTTAAAAAGAGATCTAAAAGACTAGCAAAATCCCCAGCTCGGTCTGGATATATGATATATACTTCAGGTTTCTATAAATATTTTAAATACTGTAGCTCTCACTTTAATGCGGATGACACCCAGCTACACCATTTATAAAATATTGAAATTTGGGAGATACAAGTACACAAAGTTTACCAAAACCTTAAGATTTTGTATTTTTATCTTTGATGGTTTCGAAAATTTTTAGTAAAAATCGTCATCAGAGTCCCGCTTTAGGGGACTGTAGCTCGACAATTTATGGGACATAGGAGAACATTTTGTATGAAGTTCTAACCTTATTTTGCCAATCTCTCCAAATCATAATAATAATTGACCATTTTAGGATACCCTGTATGGTGCAAGCTATTGTATGTGTTAGCTTAAGTTAAGGAAACAGTATCCAGATCCCTAAACTGGATATCTGCATCATTAAGGACTATCTATTAGACCAAATTCAGAAGGCAAATTTAAATAATACGAAAATTGGCAGAAAAATACTTCATTCAATCCGTTTTATAATATCCCGGAAAAATTAATCATTTCTGACACGGGATTTGCCTAAATTCCCGTAAAGTGATATATTCAGCTTATATGCATGCAAAAGAGAACTTCCACTTTCTATGCAAAATTTTACATATTTTCGTTAAAATATTCTTAAGAAATATGCACACATCTATATTGCGTTTTATAAAAATACAAAATCCTTTATACTTGTAATAATTGAACAGATTTATTGATAATATTGACGTGTTAGGAATAAACTTTACTAAGTTATTTTAAAATTTTAAGCAAGATTACATTCTTGTTTACACACTTTATTTATTCTTTTCTTGGTGCCGAAAAAAAAGCTACATATCAAATTATAGTGTCTGTTTAAAGGTTGGAGACAATGACGTTTCTTGAACGGCAGTAGAGTTTTGGACTTGCATTGTCTTTTTTTGTTTAGAATCACTACGTTTCAACTGGTAAGCATCTCCAGTCGTCTTCAGGTGAATACTGAATAAGTACGGTAACTACAGGTCTATTTATACTAGGCAGGTGCTGTGACGCATGACTAGTGGGTGGAGTCATGCGTGGTGTACAACATCAACACAGTATTCAGCTCTAGAGACACTTTAAGAAGCCATCTAACGAAGACGAAACCAGCAAGCCAGAAAGACAAGAAAAATAGTGTCTACCAGATCCCCTGCGAATGCGGCCAATCTTACATTGGTGAGACACTAAGACCACTAGAAGTAAGGATTAAAGAACATAATAATAACACCCAAAAAGGAGAGACCGAAAAATCAGGTGCAGCTGACCACGCCTGGAGGCACGGCCATCATATCATGTGGACAAAAGCTTAAATCCTGCAAAAAGAACCGCACTGGAGGAAGAGGAAGTTTAAGGAAGCTGCGACCATACACCAAAATCGAGGTTGCTTTAGTAAGCCTTCATTAGCTATGAGAAACGTCTGGAAACCCTTGTTAAGTAAATGTAATCTTAGAATAAGACCACCCAAGAGTTAAACGCATGATTCATCGAGCATGACGTCATCGAGCATGACTCATCCAGTTATGCGTCATCACCTAGCAACACGCATGACTCCACCCACTAGTCATGCGTCACAGCACCTGCCTAGTATAAATAGACCTGTAGTTACCGTACTTATTCAGTATTCACCTGAAGACGACTGGAGATGCTTACCAGTTGAAACGTAGTGATTCTAAACAAATAAAGACAATGCAAGTCCAAAACTCTACTGCCGTTCAATATCAAATTATAGTTAAACGAGTTTGAGACGCCTTTAAAAATGGTTTCTTCAGAAACGTTATAAAAATCAATCATTTTAAATAGCTTTTGACCGAAAAAACTGGCAACATTTCAATTAGTTCCTTTTAAAGACCGCCAATAAAACTAAAATTATTGCCTTTTTATGTCCTAGCCAACGATTATAAAAGAAATACTGTTATTATTTTATAGCACACATTATTTTAGTATTTAAAGCCGTCAACAAAAAGGAGAAATGAAGAAAAATTATTTTTATAAGAAAATTAAACTTTGGTAGTTTGTAGCTTATATTAACCCATATTATGTATCGCTTACAAAAAAAGAGATCCGTTACGCTATGCTACGCTATTGCTAAAGCAGAATAATCTTTATGCTTCTAAAATATTATATACAGGGTATCTGGTAAGTTTGGGGCAAACTCTAAAAGGCGTGTAAAAAACGTTACAATAAGTCTAGTGTTTTTTCGGATTAATTTTTAAACGACCTCGTATATCTTAATACATACAATACGGTATTTTGTAGAGGGGATAGGTAGCCAAAAATAGGTACTACATACTAACATGTAATGTTTCGGAAAAGCTAGAAACGGAGTCGCCCAATACTCATAAGTAAAATTTTTTGTTAGGTGTCATTTTTGGATACTATAAAAATTTTACTTCAAAAAAGGTACCCTATAATTATTTCTTAAAAATTAACGGAATTTAATTGAAGGTTGGAGACAATAATATTGTTTGAATGATAGAAGATTTCTAGGCTTGCATTGTCTTTATTTGTTTTAAATCACAACGTTTCAACTGGTGAGTATCTCCAGTCATCTTAAGGTGAATACAGTATATGATCATATTATGTTTAAACTTCAAACACAAATTTTAACCCAAGACAAAGTTTTGTTGCTGGATACTAAAAATATTTTAATCCTTAAAAAGGGTACAAAGGATCTGTGGTTGTAAATACACAAATAAAAAAACATAGAAACTCATTCGTTGCCGCCATCATGTTGATATTTGTCATTATTTACCTTATTCCACATGGTTTCTTGTATATGTAGGAATTCTTTTCACCCTAATAATTTTTTCCATTTGTGTGTAATTTCAAAAGAGGATTTTTATTATAGATACGTAAGAAGGCTCCGCCATTATCATAAGAAGAGGTTATTGCCCCTAATGATAATTTTCTTCGCTCGTTTTGCCAAATAAATGACAAACATTCATACTGTAAGTATATTTTATGAAAGTGATGAGTTGGAAGAAAGGAAAACAGACCTGGTATCAGTTACGGTTCTGATTTAAGGATGTTCAAAAATGTATAATAAAAATTTTGAGGCAACAGTATAATATATACAAATAATTTTTGTAAATACTAAGATGGCGCTAGTAAAGATCTATTTACTTACTTATCGATTAATATTTTAAATAATTAATTAATAATGGATGTTTTTTTATTTATTTCGTATAAGTGCATACGTATACGTATATATAATATTCGTATATTCGATGCTATTTATTTCGCTCAGAAGTACCTATATCGGTTTGTCAGTCTGTCACGCTGTAATACTTTTAATAAGACTTATTTTATCCATATTGGACTTATACAGGGTGATTCCTAAGTTGATAATTCTTTGTTAGCTCTGTTTAGAAGGCATTAAAATAAACAACATTTTCAAATACCTTTTTTTTTTAAACTCAAAAATAAGGTATGTACTTACATTTATTTATTACACTATTAATCAAATACGCTCCTGCCTAACTTACACAATGTGTAATTAACTTGCTTCCGAAAAACACCACACAGCGGATTGCCAAATAACTGACCACCTACCCGTAAATTGGATGACTAATACGACAAATAACATAAAGTATAGCAGGCTACGTGATGACCAGGCCCGCACTTAGATTTTTTACTTCTATATCTTGACTATTTTTAAGTTTTTTGAAAAAGGTATTTGAAAATGCTTTTTATTTTAAAGCCTTCTATACACAGCTAAAAAAAATTATAAACTTAGGAATTACCCTGTATTAGTTGAATAACACTTAAAATACTTTTTCAAAGTCACAAAAAAATGACACGTGTCGTTAAGTTTCCCTGCCATTTTATTTTAAGGATAATGGCGGAAATACCCGATAAGAATTGTCAGTTACGAATTTCCTCCTATAGCGGATTTAAACAAATTAAATTTTGGAACACTTCTCGTTAAGCGTAAAAATGTCAAAAATATTCAACGTTATAGGGATAAAAATTTCTTATCCGTACGACGTGTATGTCCTGACTTTTTTATTGTTAGGTATAACTTTAATTGTATACTCTGATTTGGGAAGATTTAAAGACTAAATGCAGAAATATTGTTCATGTCTCATGTCGCAATGAATTCTTATATAATCAACTTGTCTCTCTTTTCATTTTAAGGTCAACTTATCAAAAAATTTTAAAAAAACACCTTCAAGAATGGATTTACGACAGAAATCCAATAACAACTTCGAAAAATTTTCAATGTTCCCTAATTTTGTAAAGAGGAGTAAGATTTCTTTATGCCTTGATTATAAAAGGTCTGAAGTTGGTAATACACTTTTTTTTGGTACTTTACCTTTAAAAAATATATTTAAGTAGACTTTTTGATATTCTCAAAAATTTGACCTATTAAGAAATGTAGTATATTAAATGTAAAAAAGCAGCCATAACACTCTACAAAAATGTCTTTTGATTTTGCTATTGGCTTATAATGGTAACATTAAACACACTATACATAAAATGTAACATATTGGACTTAAGAGTATACACGACTTCTTTTCTTAATAAAGTAATAAAACACATCTTTTTACAGCTTAAACTTTGGTAGATCAATTTTATGAGGTATTAATGTTACTGCGTGTGCTCAGTTTAATTAGAAAATTAACATAGATCAATGAAAGTTGGATATTATAGAATTGGCACATGCCAAACATACATAGCAACTCGTGGTGGTTCTTTAACAGAAAAAAAATTAATAAAAATTTTAGGTTTTAGCTATCTCAGGTGTAATGCAATTGAACAGTTAGGTTTTAAGAATTTTTGTCTACAAAATTTTTTTGGAATTTTTTTTTTATTCTTTATTAAAGCACAAAAAATTGAGAGCCTACATAAAGCAATAAGATTACATTTTCTTAAGGTTAAAATAACTGTGGTTTATATAATATTTATTTAAACCACATAATTTGGCCAAATTAAATTTTTTTAACTCGATAAAAGATTGTTCGAGTTTGCTTTTTTAAATTAAATGTAATTACGTAAAAAAAAACATTTTTCCTTTTAAAAAAGTTTATTATTTTAATGTTTTTTTTAAGGAAAAAGCTTTGTGTGTATATACCTTACATTTTTATCAGGTTATTTTTAGGGGTATTTAAACTCAAAATTCTTAAATAGGTTATATGGCTGAAGTTGGTAAAAAAAAATCTTCGTAGTCTTCGTAGCGCAATTAGTAGAACGTTCGACTGGTAATCGAGAGGTTCTCGGTTCTTTCTAAAGAAGCAATAACACGTTTTCAATTTTAAAAACTAAATATTTTTTACTCATATTATTTAAAATTAAAACCCAAACTATTGCAGCTAAAAAAATTATATAGAAGCAGTTTAATCGTTTAATAAAATTAAAGCCACTTGCAAAATTGCTAGACTCGAGAACTGGAATCGAGGCGGCAATACAAAGCTTACCTAACTGAATTTATTTTTCTCTGATTAAATTTAGTCAAAGTTTGATTACTGAAATTTTTGTTATTGGGTTGTTTGAATGCATCTGCTTTTATATAACGCAGAAGCTGACACAAGAAGTACATTTTTACAATATACATACATTAAAGTTGTATGAAGAAAAAGCTAAAGGGTTTAATTAAATAAAACAAACTATAATATGTAAAGTTTAAAGCGCAAAGTTACAAGATTTATCACTTTGCTTTTCCACAGGTGCCATGATCATTAAAATACATTTTAGTCTAACAATTCATTAAGCAAGACTTCCCAGACAAAAAGCAAACAACATCTTAAAATGTATACTTTACAGCCTCATTTGGCCTAAGCGTCTTTGGACATACGACATTCCATAATAAATTTAAAGACATCTTATGTATCCTAAACTTACACATTTATAGTGATGTCTTAGCTTTAGCACCTCTAATAATGTTTATGTTGGCTATCTTGGTTTATTATCTCACCGCTACTTCTCGGAGGTAATATTTTATGTAGAATAATATTTGTTTAGATCAGTAAAATAAAATTAAGAGTTAACATTGTTAAAATTATGTTAATCTATGTTTATAAAAAATATTTCCATAATATAAAAAAAATACACAATTAATAGTGGTACAGAACTAACGATTCGATATATCGCTGGTATAAGTAAACTACAATCGATATATCGATAGGTTTTCATCCAATAAAAAGGCTCTTTTAAAAGAAAAACTACTTCTTTTTGCAGTCAAATGTCAAGAATCAAGATGACTTCTAAAAACAAAAAAAAAGTCTGCCCTCCCACTAAAAGTGACTTCTAATGAAAAACAAGGATGCCCATTGTCAAAGTATCTATTCATGCCCGATAGTTACTATTCTTGGCCCTTAACATCTTTTACAAAGTAAAGTCAAAGCTATCGATAGCTCGATAGCGATAGTTTTTATAACACTATCGAAGGTATCGATAGTTCTCCATCACTAATAATTTATACTGATAATTATATAAATACCACCAAATTTAACAAAATAAAAAAAACCTTGTTTTCAAGTAATTTTAAGTGAAAGAAAAAGTTACTTCATAAATAATTATAGGTAACATAGTGTTTTAAAATTAGGAAATTGCGATTTAGAGTAAAAATGTATTTAAGATGGCTGGAAGCGTGCATTTTTCTAACAATGAGCGTCTTAAAGATGTCTTTTAAAGGTTTGTGGGATAATTGCTGGCATTTTAAAAGCATTTCGAACATCTTTTATAGTCACTTCTTCTTTATGCTACACTGGCTTGGCCATATAATTTTAGGTCAATAATGGCTTATTTTTTTTATTATTAAGAAAAGAAAATTACGTGTTTGTATTAACTTAACAAGCTATTAAGTAACAATTTAACATGTTGAATGCAACTACTTCTAATTCTTCGTCAGTTCCATCCCAAGACGCGTTTCGCCATATCATGTCTTATCAGTAGGGCTGGAGGTACATGTACATATATCCTTTTATTTATATAAGGTCCTAATTTACCTTTTCTGATGTTGCCACTGTTCCTTTTTCTATGACAAAGTCGGTACCTTTATTTACATAAAGTATTATTACACAAAGTATCGATACGGTGTGTAAATCGTAAATTCGTAAAATTATACTTGCCTTAATTGGTAATTTTTTAATCGAAAATATAAGACGTCATATTATTCATGAAGTTGATAATAATTTTACAAAAAAAAATACTATTTAGATTAAGTATCTTTATTTTCCAATAATTCTTATTTTTTCCTTAGTAGAGCGAAAACGATATCTGAATAATATTATTGAACAGTATTTTAAGCTTGATAAAATTGATAAATAAAGTGTCATATGTCAAGATAAATTGGGCTTTCTATTTAAAGCAATAGGGCTGATTGTATACAAACAATATTGTTATTGTAACCATTAATTGGGTAGGGTAGAAATGTTGGAATACATTTTAATATTGCACAAATTTGTAAAGAAGAAATTATACAGAGTGTTTTCTAAGTTAATACTTATTTTTTACTGTTTATAGAAATCACTAAAATGAACAAAAAATTTTTAATCAAAAATAAGATGTTCAATATGCTGATGTTTAACTTAAATATATGTCAAACGTTCTGAACGACGTAACCACTGTGCCGTGATGAAGCGTAATATTCATAACTCCGCACTTTGCTAATACTATCCGTAAATCAGCAACGTATTATCCGCTGGTTTAGTGCTTTTATAATGTTTAATTTTAAAGTTTTAACAATTTAAAGTAAGAAAATACCCCCTGACATGAACATCACGCGAAAAATTTACAAATAACTAATTTATAAGTAATAATAATTAAAAACAGACTTTAACAGCAATGCATCGGACCCGATTTTTTACTTTTACTTCTTTCATAAATAATTATGTACAATAATTTTTTTTCATGTAGTTTTTTTTTTGATATGAAGGCATAAAATTAAATATTTTTTTTTAAATGAAAAATGTTTGCCGGAGTGCAGACATGCCGAAATTAAGCTACAACTTAAAATAAATATATAAAACAGTTTTTACGTTGTTATTATATTTTATGTTGTTTTTGTTAGAATTCCATATTAAATTATTCTGGGATTAACTCAAGCCCTTAGAGCACAATGATACTGCTACAAAATAAGGGCGTGTTGTGACATAAATACTTACACAACAGCCGATCTGTCTCAGAGATTAATTTTTATAAAAGACAGGTTAATTAGCTCTTTTAGTAATGAATTTATACATAACTATACAAGGTTATTTTAAATTATTTTTGTTTGAGGATATGTTTTTTCCGTTTTTTACTGTATATAAGTATGTAGGTCTGGTGAAATATCTCAAAAATTAATTAGGCACAATAAAAAACTTCTTTCTGATGATTTATATTTTATAAAAATATAATTTTTTACACCTTGTAGGGCTAAAGAATTTCATTATACAACTTAAAATAAAATACTTACATTTATTATATTTCAACTTTTTTTTTTTAACAAAAATGTTAACCTTCGGCTAACCCGAGCATAATAAATATTGGGCTTATAGTCTGATCCTACCACTTTGGCAGCTGACATATTTGAGTGGAGAATAAAAAAATTGTAAGCCCATATACGTTTTATTTCAGAATGGTTCGTTAAGTCGGGGAATATATGAATTTTTTTTTAAAGTGAAGTATCATTACTTTTCTTTTTAATTCAATTTTTTTTCTTCTCTCGCTGCCAAAGCTATTCCCGAGATGATCTATAGTTTAACGTAGCCTCTAAACCACCATCCACCATGGGCTATCAATACTTGGTTTCACACACATTGTTTATTAAAAACAAAACAAACTGTAGGACCTTATGTTCCGGTATGCCGTTTATATTGTATATTGTTGACTATCTGGAGTATTAAAGAAAGTAGAAAACTACTGAAACGTCGTCAAAAATTAAAAAATAGTAGTAATAAAAAGATATGCTCATGAAGTTTTCTTTTCCAAATAATATTCCTGGACGTGACTTTCTTACTAGAATGATTTCTTTAACCAATTTGTCAAAGACTATTTGAAATACGACAGGACAGGTTAAATTGATTTCAAATCTAGGTTTTATATTTTAAGATTTATGGTTATTTTTATTTCGAACATGGCAAAGTTATATTAGAAAAAAACTGTAATATTGAGTTAATTTTTTTTTCTCTTGTAGTATTACGGTTGTTTAAAAAGTATGTGCTCGGCAGAAAAAAAAATACATATTATAAATTGTCATGAAACAAGTATGTACCTAACATATTTTATTTAGAAGGTAAAAATAAGAACACAAAGTCTTCCTCCACTGATATATTATAGAAATATTTTAGTAAACTTCTCTACATGTTTCGAATGCAGAAGCATTCATCTTCAGGAGAAAAATTAAAAGAAGAAAGGACCAGTAGATATCACCCTAACTGAGCAACATAAATATAGGTTCGGTATAAAATGAGTGGAACAATGAAGAAATCGATACACATTGCATTGTGACTAAGAAAAGTATATCGGTTGAGACTTAAGGCACTGTGAAAACTTTAAAGGTAGAATGAAAGATTTAACATCTTTGTGTGGAAGAACTGTCGAAAGATCGGAATGAAATAAAAGGGAATGATCATTAAGCAAACTATTAGCTAGTCATTAGAGAAAAAAAATTTTTTGGAAATATTTTATTTATTTTAAGTTCAAATTCAATAAATATAAACATATTTTTCTTTATGATTTTTGTTTCTGGATTATATTTCATTTTGTTATGCCTGATTGTAATTATTACTGACGGGACACGTAGTAATTTAACGAAGTTAATAATTCCAAAATTATTTTAAAAAATGTCCTTTTTAATAGTCACACACTTTAATGATACCATTATCTAATTTATACTCTCAGCTTTTTAAAGGTAATAAAAGAACATATAATGATTCTGAATGTGCCAAATGGCATTTGTCCTGTGAATGTCTAATTCCTATACAAAGATTTTCCTAATGTCTGGAATTTTTTAAATATTTATTTCAACTAGGTACCTAGATCATAATAAAACTAATTTAGCCCATTTTCCATATAAAAACAAATTATATTATTACTAACTAATATATTTTAAATTGATGTCCATAAGGAAAAGCCGCGATTTTCATTTTATCGAAATTAATCAAAATTAAGGAGATACATGGATAAGGGGGCGCCCCTAAGCTAAATTTTACAAAGAATAAATAAGGAGGAGTGCTCAGATTAGAAAAGCGGGAGGCCAGTTTTGTTTTCTTAGTCCGTGCGCCGGATGCACTTAGACCAGGTTTGTCCCATTGTGCTTTCCCTGTTTCGTTGTGATGCCAGTTCCTTGCACTAGTTTGTGTATGTCAACTGGGAAGAGGGTAAGGATGTCCTCTGGTTCCAGTATTGGTTGCCCGAGTATTTGTTGCCTCCACCTTTTGGCTTTTTGTACGCCAATCCCTGCCACCATATCTTTTACCAAAATGTCGAACAAACAATTAACTGGTTTTATATTATTTTACCAAAAGGCCTTGAAAAAACAGTTCACACTCTTTTCGAGTCGGAGATTTACTTTGCTGGAACTAATGCGATCAGGCAAGGCATAGGGGATGTTCGGATAAAGTGACCCTTTGGAGTAAAAAGGGTCAGGAGAAGTCCTAGTATCATATGTATATCTAAAGATGTAGTATAAAATATGTAAATTTAATATTTTTATACAAATACGTTTTGACTACTGTATACAACTCTTTTAATAATTAAATAGAATTATAGCAGCCACACAGCCACCGTCAAATTATATTATACTGCATTGTTATACTAAGGGTAGAATATGGTGTAAGTTACTAAAATGTTGGATGCTTTAATATAAGTACTTATTAATCTATATTACATGTAATTAATTTTTTTTTAATTAATAAAAAATTCTAATTTGTTCATCTAGAAAAAGGGGAATTCTATTGTAAGTAAATTGAGTATAGTACCATAAAGGTTTTATAAGAATTGAAATATAGCCAATGCACAATTTAACTTTTAATGTATTAAGGAAAAAAATAAATATATGTTTTGTTTATAAATTTTTGTACTCCTGGAGAATCAGGGGCCCTGAACCCATCCTTGGCATATTAGAATAGGTAACCAAAGCAACATTAGACAGGTTGTCCCAACAACAACACCTATTCCGATGGAACAGGATACCTGGTCAAACCCAAGCGAGGGCCAGAATTAGGAAACCCTCCAAAAAGCTATTAACTGGAATGTTGCCTCTAACGCGCACCCAGCTCAAACAAGTTGTTGGCCACTAACAGGACACTGCCACTTAAGAAAGCATCTACGTCGAAGAATAGGAATTTACAATGGTCCCACTAAATGCAGACTGTGCGGCGAAGAGAACGAAACCGCCACACATATCATATATAACTGCGAAGCACTGACCCGAAGAAGATTCAAAATCTTCGGAGGAATTTAATGTGGGGATAACCTCCCGCATGACAAATTTGGTAGGAATTTACTGGACCTTATAAAAGGAACACATTTTTCTAGCAAGATAGGAGCGCACAATAAGCCACTAGGCTGCAGTGAATCGACGACAATAGGACGCGGAAATTTGGACGCGAAACAGAAGGACGCATCAACAAATGGACGCGGGGTTAATTGGACGCAAGTCTTTAGGACGTGGTCATAAGGACGCATATAATAAATATATATTTTTGTTTTAAAATTTTTAATAAAATAGTGCAAACCTTCTACAGCTGTAAGAAAGCCTAAATCGCTTAAAGGTTGAGCAATTAATAGCCGGTTGTACGGTACCTTCTAAAAAAATTTATTAAGAGAATAAAAGTAATCATTTCAAACTATGCAAATGGACCACTTTTGGAATACTTGCGTGGAATCGCGCACAATTTTCAGTTGCAAATATAATATAATATGTAATAAATAAGGTTAGTTAGCTCTATTTAATTGTATCATTTTTAATAAAAATTTTAAAATAAATATATATTTATTGTAAATGTCCTTATTACCACGTCCTAAAGACTTTTGTCCAATTGACCCCGCGTCCATTTATTGATGCGTCCTTTTGCTCCGCGTCCAAATGTCCGCGTCCTTTTGTCGCGCGTCCAAATTTACGCGTCTTTTTGACGCAATACCGGCTGCAGTGCAGAAAGCATGGGTCAAACGCCCGACTCCCGTTTTAAACCAACTCCTGGAAAATATACACAATTTTTAGTTTCCTGAATATAATATAAGAAATACTTGAGGTAATTTTCTTGACGCTGTTTTTCGCTCTGCATTTCCCTAGTATAGGAAAATCCGAGGAAAGTATAAGCGTTGATTAATTGCCTATTTTTCTTCCATTTCACTTAGTTTCAGAAGTTTTTATTTAAGCTCGCTATATCAGTATACAAAGACACTCTCTTTAGAGGATCATTTTATAGTAAAAAAGCTTAATCAGAAACTTTAACAACAATATTAACATAATATCAAAAAAAGAAAATGAAAATTTCTATAATCAAGGTACCTGAGAAAAATTGGGGTATTGTCAATGGTTTAAGATTTTAAAAAAATTAAAATTGATTTTTTTTATAAATTAAGTATGTCAGTGTTTTTTTATGTAAGAGATAATCGGCTATTTCTAGAGGGTCAATATCCGAAACCATTTGTAGGGTCTGCCACTCCAAAATTAAACCTATAAAACTAGTCTTCTTAACTTTTATGTGTCAGTTTCTTTGACCCTGTCCGAAAAGTTAAACCATTCCACACTTCACCAATGACATTTTCTTTGAAAAAGTGGGGATTTAAAGTGATTCTTGAAAAAATATAGCCAGCAAAACAAATAAAATTAGATGACCTTATTTTTTAGATTTATTTTAGCTCTAATAAACTGATATTATTTGTTTTTTATGGTGGGTAAAAAAACCGCTTAGATACGGGGTGGAATATAATACTATGACTGCCTCTTTGAGGCAGCAACTTGTCATTAAAGAGTAAAACTTATGCGTACCGTAAAAACAAATGTCAAAATGCCAGAACATCATAATTATTTTTAAAATAATGTAAGTAGCAATAATAATAATAATAATAATAATAATAATTTATGAATACATTTTCTTATTTCACTTTATCTTGTTCTACATGATGTGTTTTTATATTTTCTATAATAAAGATGTTTTACATTTTTTGGATCTTGAATTCATCACAATTCATGTACGTAGGTGCCTATATTATGCATAATAATAAATAACTAATATTTTCTGCACAATCATGGTTAGAAGATTATTTTTTTTGGTGGTAGGCCCTATAATTTAATAATTTTGAAATTCCATCTTATTTCAGAAAATGCTATATTTTTAATTTTTACAAAGGAGTAATGAAGTGAATTTTTTTTTTAATCTAATCAGAAGAAACCGACATACTGCTTACATATGAGAAAAGAGGAAAATTAACCTAGTACCCCTTTGACAAAAAGGCTATCTTATACTCTTAATTAAAAAGAAGGAACTTATCTTAAATTAAAAAGAAGGAACTTATCTTAAACGCTAGATTTTTTAATTTGCAGGTTGTGAGTAAGTACCTTTTATGACCAGGAGTGGAAAATTAGTATATTTTCCCGGAAGTTTCCTGCAGGTGTAATAAAATAACACTTATTACAAGAAACATTTTGGTTTCATTTTGATAATAACGCGAGTTACTGAAATGCATCCAAAACTGTGATTTCTTTGTGAAATTTCTAGGTCTAAACCTTTAAAAGTTATGACCACTGTCATCTAAAAAAAAAGTAGGTATAATAGTAGTCTTATTCTTTTAAATGTTTTTGAAAGTACTAACAGTTTCATTAAAATCGACAACAAACAACTTGTAGTTATACTTAAGTACCTAATATATTTTTTCTTCCTACAAAAACACGTTACTGTTATTCTGCAAAAATGTTAATTTATTTTACCTATTTATATCCTTTCAAAGTTTTTTTTTTAACATGACAGAATCTTTACTTTACTAAATGGCCCCATTATCTTTTAAAAAGCCTTTATTTAGATGTCTGCGGTCTGAAAGTTTTCTGATGTCTTTGGGATAAGTTTTTATGGCTGTGTAGTAAACAATTTTTTTATCAGCTTCTTTAATGTTTGTTATTAAATACCTAATGTTATCTTTTATAAGGCGGAGATTTTTTTGAGGGGATGAGGTCTTTAGGTATATAGTTTTTTTTACAAAATTTTTATTGATTATTTACAAATTTTTGTGTTTTGCATATTGGGCTAGAGTTGAAACATATATGGTAATGTAAAATACGTTTTTATAGAATGTCGTTGGCATTAAAAATATCAATACCTAAATAATTTTCTTCTAATATTTATAGAAAACTTGAACAAAACGCCATTTTTAAAGTTCCGTATGCCGAAACTTAAACCAGCTCTATTATTTAAATATTTTATTATTTTATGATTTTCTTCCATTGTGGCTTAGTAAAATTTCCCTTGATCGTAATACCTTAAAATTTGATTGTTTTCTTTGTCAACGAAATATACTTAAGCTTAAGCATTTAAATAAAAAATTACGAAATAGCTAGATCTACTCCTTTAAGACTTTACTTACCCATGTTGATATTCAAACCTTACCCCTTGCATCGTGAAAGTTATTACTTTTATTCACTAATTTTATATGATTCCGCATCGCTATGACCTTTAAATTCTGACTAAAAAACAAATATACCACAATCAAAAAATATTGTAAACTTTAATTTCTTATGTTTGAAGGCCATTACAAATGAGTTCTGTGCTCACTACAGTGTTGCCAACACTGCACATCGCATTCCCGCTGGATTGTCATTTCAAATCCGCTAGAATTTGCCAAAAAGTTAAATTGACCAAGTGGGAGTACCTACATTTTTCTACAAAAAAACGATCTTTCGGTGACATAAGTTCTACTTACACTCCAATCAAAAGTGACTTTTAAAAAACGGTTCTCCAGTGCCACCGTATTTTGTCGTTCTCCGCTCAAAAGTAACCAGTGTTGCCGCAGATTTTTTTTTCAATCGTAACAGATTTGCTTAAAAAACGTAACCGGTTTACCTGAATAGTAACAGAATTCTAGAAATTAAAAAAGGAACAGATTTAAGTAACAGCATTTTTTTGGGAGGGGTGGGCCCGATGATATTTGTGCCCATCACTACCTAAATCAAAAATGGCTTCTAAAAAAATACAAAAGATCGCCGGCATAAGAGGTAAACGTAATGAGATGAAAGAAACGGTAACTCTCCCGCCTCTTGTCCAAACTGACTTCTAGAAAAAGGTCATCATCGTCGGCTCAAAAAACGTAACAGATCGCTATAAGGCGTAACAGCGTATCAGATCCTTTAAAGACGAAGCAAATCTGTTACAATAATTGTAACAGATTGGCAACACTGAAAGTGACCTACCGATCCTCTGGTGCCACCACTTCCACCGAATCTCTCCTCCGATCCCAAGCTACACCAAAAAAAAAACTGCTAGATCTAGCGGGGAAACCACTAATTTGGTAACACTGCGCTGGATTGTTATATTAAAACCGCTTGAATCCGATAAAGTTTACTACATGGAAAAACATCTTTCTATAGAAACCGGTCCTGCGCCACCAAATCAAAAGTAACTTATAAAAAAATACTGCCTCCTCCAGCACCTCCTACCAATTGCTGTTCAACTTAAAAAAAAACGGTCCTCCGGCACAATGAAATCACTTCGGTCAAAAATTACTTCTAAAAAATATGCTAAAAAACGCAAAAAAAGCTGCTATGCGGGTAAATAACGTTCTTACGTAGCCTCCGACAGATATCAAGACGGCATTGGTTCTTACTCGTTAAATTGAAAAAAAAACTTATATCTAGCGGGAAAACCACTAAGTTGGCAACACTGGTGCTCTATGCTCTACTGTTCTCATCATCATGTCGAGTCGATGAACAGGGTTAAATTAGCTGGATCGATAATATTGAGCGGCAAGGCAGAAAGCGTCAGTGTTGCCAGCTTGTCGTTATTTATTTATTTTTTTGATTTGAGTTATTAGGTTTAATAACTAGACTAGCCTAGCAAAGCCAGGGTATTTACATTTAATATTGAATTGCGTTTTATTCTTTTTACTTGTTTTAGAAAGTTAATGTCACAGTTATATTTTAATTTTAGCAGAATATATTATAATACATTAAAAATCATCGAGCAAGGGTAGGCGTTTTGGCAACTGCGTAGACCCACATAGTAAGTTCTACGTTGTATCTCTTAAAAGTGGTATGTTGTAGAGTGCTTGTTTTCAGTGAATTTACTAGGCAACAATACAAATAAAAACTTCATAGGTTAAATTAATAGTAAGTACAAAATATTTATTATTTAGTGGATCTTGATTTTGATAGTGTATATTTTCTAACAGTGTTGCCAAGGTAACTTACTTGCATCACTGGCCTGCAATGTTGCCACAAGCTTTTCCTTTATCGAGATCAGATGCCCGCAAGAAAGAGCGGTAGAGGGTAGAACTGGGTTAATAATTAATATATATTTGATGGATTAAGGCTTAACTTAAAATGGTAGGCTGATTAATATAACTCGGTAAAGGTAAAGCTATCCCTGTGGCGGATTCAGCATTTTGTTGTGGGGGGGGGCTAGAAAAAATACTTCCTCCCCCCCGGGATGCGCGCCTGACTGGCCCCACTGTTTAAAGTTTAAACCTCTTTATTAAGTCGGCCCATACCATAAAGGGTTTGTTCCCAAAGCAGTCACGGACAGTCCATGACTATCAGGATTCTGCGCAATAGACTCGGACGCTGATTTCTGCGTGTTTGGATTGGTTAGACTCTAACCGTTAGAGAACTGTCGGTAAGTTGACCATGGGGCGACTGTCATTAAATTTTAACTCGTTTAGCGGCAGCGTTGCCACATTTATTTTGGCGAATCTACTTTTATTTTATTTTGAATCTACTAAAATCTACTAAATTAGGGGAGGGCACAAATGGGCTCGGTGATTTTTGAGTGAGCACTAAAAATAATAGTGAAAAAAGGGTCGCGGCCTCAGCAATAACCATAACCTTCCTCTTGTTTTCTAAGTGGTGTCTAAAAAAAAAAAAAAAAAGGTCGTCGTCCAATATTGAAATAAATAAGTACTTAAATAAAATAATTTTTACAATAATTATATTGTTAATGGCTTATTTACATTATTGAAATTGATATTAAAATCTACCAAAATCTACTAAAGAAAATATGCCTACTAAAATTTTCTGAAGAAGGGTGAAAATCTACCAAAAAGTAGAAAATCTACTAGATGTGGCAACCCTGTTTAGCGGGAAATTTAAAATTTATTGTCAGCTGAAAATTTCTAAAAGCAGCAGAGAAGTATTGGCTTAAATCATTTTTTAATTCCAAATTTAAACTACTAATTATTGCTTAAACCCAAAAAGTTGGGTAATAGTGGTTTGGCCATTATCAATTCCGTCTGTCATATATTATGTACTATGTACTTTTTTTAACTTGGTAATGGATTCTAGAAGATAGGAATGTGTAACCTTACTTTATCTTTTTGTATGACATGACTAGTAAATACATTTTAAATAAAATAATAGACGTAAGAATTATCAATGATTTATTTATTGATCAATCAACACAACATAATATATTATAGAATAAATAAACCATAACGAAAACAATTCTTTAATATACGAACGTTTGTTGTTTCTTGGAATTGAAAGCTCCCTTTACAAACTCTTGCGTCTGTGAATCTCACGCATTGCCATTTCTGCAAGAGTTATTTCTTCTGATGACGTTTTGCTAAGATCAGAGTTTCTGTAGTAAGGGAATTAATGTTTTTAGGAGTGATTGAATTTAATAAATAAACAGTATCTTACATTGATGTTATAACGGTATCCTTAGCTAAGTCAGCTAAAATCATAAGTGGAGCTTCCGCAATTTGGGCCTTCATCTCTCCCACCAAGACGTCGTATCTACTTTTGGTCTGCTCATACAGTTCAGTTTGGCTATAATATTTTAGAAGTAAGTATATCTATTAAATAATATAATAAAATTATTTACCCGCTTACTTTGAAATAAAACACTTTCATCCTAACTACTGTAAAAGCCATATATAATTTATCTTCAAACATGTTAAAAATATATATTTTTAGATACTTTTATTTTATTTTAATTCAAAAGTTAAGGTATTTACACAGGTATTCTAAATGAAACAGAAGTTAAAAATTAACCCTCTAATTCTCTCTAAAAATGTCGTGATGAGAAATTTGACAGGCATGACCAGTAGCAATTGTTTATCCATTACTAACTGGATGTTTTAAGGTTATATTTGCTTAATGGTGTACATGAAAAAAATCGCGATCTTCTAAAGATTGATAAAGTTTATTAAAAGTTTAATTAAATAATAAAACCAAAACCTTAGAAATTGAAATAATTTATTCAAAACTCAGCATCGCATAGTGCAGCATGCAGAGAACAAAATAGTAACAATTAAAAAATCTTAAGATAAAGTAATTTAAACAACAATAAATACTAGGCAATAAAAAAGGTACACCACAGTACCCATCATATTAGCTCTGAACCTTTTCAATCTTTTGGTTTACGGACGTAACCAAGTTTTGAGATATTCATTTTAGGTTTTTGCACTTGTGAACGTGTAAATTCTACAAAAGCACGTCTGTGAATCTCACGCTTTGCTATATCGGCTATGGTCATATCTCCTTCTTTAAGCAATTCGGGATCTATGTCTCTGCAACAAATAAACTAATGTTTAGTACTTTTTACTTAAATATACTTGTTTTGCTTTAGACTTTTAGGTTCGCTTTCTACTGTTGACCTCTTTTACAAAAAACTAACCCTAAAACATAATGTAATATTAATATTATTTTTTGTTAAAATGCAGAGGCATTTTCTATTTGATTTATTTGCAGAATAACAATAGATGAGGTTAAGATTTAACCATTATTTGCTGTAAAAGGCTTATAACCTCATGTTTGTTTATTAAACAAAATAATTTTTTTTTTAGTTCTGTTTTGGAGACTTGACAAGTTTAAGTACATCATTTTGAGAACTGGAAAAAACTTACTTTGATGGAAAAGTGGTGTCCATAGCAAGTTCGGATAAAAAATTTATAGGAATATCTTTGATGTCCCCTTTTAAGAGATTCACTATTACATCGTAACTGGTTTTAGTTTTGTTGTACATTTGCTCGTAGCTAAAATAGGAATATCTCCAGTAAGTAGGTATAATTTATTAGGCAGAATTAAAAAAAAACAACTTATAAGTACCTACTTACCCGATACTTCTGTACCAACATACTTTCATTGTGATCATTTTGAAAATAACCATTAAGCCTTCGTCAAACATATAATATTAAATTGATAAACCAGATCTATTAACTTGCAAAATTTTAAAAATGTCAAGAAATTTTACCAAACTGACGTAATATCTTCAAAATGGCTCATCAATAAATGTTATAAGTTATCCTATTGGCCATAACCACTGGCATTTGTTTTCAAGAATAACTTGATGTTTAATTTTAAAAGGACTTCTAAGGGTTGTTTCACACTGTGTGGGTACAAAAAAATGATCAAATAAAATGTCCTGTTATAAAGCCCATGATTTATTGAAATCCAATTGTACAAAACTGTTAACGATTGGTTTAGCTTAACCTTTATGTACTTACAATGTTAAGTTTTTGTAAGATATCAGTATATAAAAAAATATAGGCAAAGAGTCTCAAAAGAGGACTTTTAAGTTATCAATACATACTTTGTCAGCCGCACTGGGTTCCTAACTGGGTACCCGGTGAATATAGACCAGGGGACTAATCCCGGAGGTTTTCTTAAACTCGTGACTTGTTCCAGCTGCAACTGTTAAAAGCGCCATATTTGTTAAGTAACATTAAAATTTCCCATTATCCTTCAATATATTTAACTTTTAATATCTATAAGGTTCATGATAACCCTCTATTTGCAAGAATAGGTTTAGTATAATAAAACTAAAAAATATATTTATGGATTTATAGGTATTACTGTTATTTATGTCTGATTCGTTTTAAATTTTTCTTAATTTTAGGCTTAAATCGAATACATGCAGACCTTGGGACTATTTTAATGGCACACTGAAATTTTTGACACTTCTAGCGACGAAATTAAACGAAATAATTTGGTTTGGTTCCGATATCTGGTTTTTTTCGTTATGAAGACGAGCTGCAGGATGAATTTTAAAAAAATGTGACGGTTAATTCTTAACATATATTTGACATATCTATTTAGTTAAACACACAGGTTATTGTTCTCGCGACCAAGCTATAGGTACCTAAAAGTATAGGTTACTCAATACCGGTACCAGTTTATTAAAATATACTTTGTTATTGTTAGTAAATAAAGTTAAACAAAATAACTTATAGTAAAATGACTAGAAAACGCACGTGAACCTAATGCATTCGTATCTTGATTCACAGAAAATTAAATCGTTTTGTATTAAGTGTTATAGAATATGTGAATTTGGTATAGTAGATAACCAAATATGAATTATTGTAAATTTACATGTGTTTTTACAGTGTACATATGTTAACGTAATAAAATCGTTTTATATCAGGTTAGGCTATAACTAAACTTCTTAGTTAGTTAAAGAAAAAGAAAGTGAAATTTTTATGGATAAACTTTATCTTTATTGTATACGGTTTAATACCTTATTATAATTAGTAAAAGCTAGAATATTAAGACCATCGTTCAATCACACCGTTGGTGTTTCCAAGTAAAGTTTCCCAAGGCTACAACTGTTTTCTCTCTAAGGACGCCTATCGCTAATTTCTCTTGCCACTGAGGCTCTTGTGAATATTAATATCCTCTGTTATGTATATTAATTCCAAGGGTCGTTGATGTTAAAAGTTAACTTTTACATTTATGAACAGTTTAATTAGCTTGGTATTGATTGATTTAGATTAGAGTCATTCGGAGCAAGTGTGGGTACTAAGACAATGACGTTTAGATAGCAAGTTTATTATACAGGGTGGGGATTTTAAATGGAATGCTGCTTATAGCGCCCCTGGGAATAGGATTCCTCTAAAATACGTCCTCAAAGATTTTTTTGTGGGCCTTGATTTGTCATTTAAAAAAAATAGGATTCCAACAGACCAAACCGATGGTAGAACTCTTCCCTTACTCTTTTCAAAACTTCTGGCGCGATTAAATGTATCTCTGCGGAATCCTTGTCTTCAACTCTTCCAGATTTCTAAATCTGATGACATGAACCCTTCTTTTTAAATCGCCTCATAAATAAAAATCTAAGGGTGTAATATCCGGTGATTTGGGCGACCACTCTCTAAATCCTCGCAGCCCTCCATTTACATATTGGGAAATGTAACATTTTATAATTCTCTTACATTTCTTGCAAAGTATCCTGCTGGAAAAACATCCTTTGGTCTAGATTTCCATAATTAGGAAATATTCTTTGAAGTTCTGGCATTAAAAACTTTGCAAGAAATGTAAGAGAATTATTAAATATTACATTTCCAAATACGTGGATAGGACTGCGAGGGTTTATAGAGTACCCTTAGATTTTTAATTATGAGGAGATTTAAAAAGAAAGGTATATGTCACCAGATCTAGAGGAGTTGAAGGCAAGAATTCAAGCAGAGATACGTTTAATCACGCCAGAGGTTTTGGAAAAAGTGAGGGAAGAGTTCCCCCATCGGTTTGGTCTGTGCGACATCTGTGTCGCTGTTAGATAATCTTAAGCATATCACTACCTCTAACAAATTTATAGTACTAAGCAAAATGTTAAGAGGAAATCACCTGTAAATGCATTCGTCACAATTGCAGGAGCCGATATAAAAAATATTTTAGTTGTAATATCAATTTTTATGAACTTTATAAATATATATTTTGTGAATGTGTATATATATAGTCAGAGAGATCTAGACTAAAGTCTCTCGAAACTTTTTTAACTTCTAAGAAAATACATTATGGGTCGTTTTATATAAAATGTATGTTTCCATAAAAGCATGCGTTGAATAAAAATTGCTTTTACGTTTATGCAATTTTTTGCCACATTTTTTTTTAAATAACCATAAATCCATGGATGCACACTTATCCACTGCGCTAAGTTACCCCAAGTGACTATTATAGGAAATGTAGGCGTTACTAATAAATAAATTTTTTGTGACATGGTTTGGCATTGATTTAATTGTTTTAATTAAGAGTTATGACTAAGAGATTTGAGGTGGAAACTGACCATGTCGTTAGGTCAAATCATTATACTTTTATATAATATATTTGTTTCCCAAAGGAAAGTTGTAGCTTTAGTTGGTATCCAAGGTGAATTTCTGTTCTTTAAATTAATAATAGAATATTAGTATTTTTAAAATTTATTGGTCTTACATGGCAAACCTTTAAAAACAATTTTTTGAAAGGTTTTAATCATTTTTAATTTTTCTAATTCAGTAGGCTTAATTAGGAAACCTTGAGTTTAAAATTAATTAAATTTAAAATGATATAATTGGCATATTAAATCTATTAATATATAAAATCTTTAAACGTTTATTTTTTTATATAATCTAATCCCAAAGATTAACTCTTGGCTTTTATTTATTTTAACTGACTGACTGCTTTTATTAAATTTAATTTTTTCTTTGACACAATTTATCAGTATGTCACCATCACTTCTTTGTTCAGTACTTATACATCACACAATCGTTAGGAATATGATCTATTATACTAAAAAACTTTTTAGTATATACAGTACTTTAAATTAACTACTAATTTATAATAAGGTTCTGATGGTACCAAAATAGACATATATAAACACAATTTAATGGATATCTTAAATTGTTATTTTATGACGTTTCTTTCTGGCTATAGTTACTTTTAAAACCATGAAATTACATGCTCTTAAAGAGTAATTGATCTATTTAGAAATATTAAAAACTGTTAACTTTATTTTACCTGTTGCAGAAAAACAAAACATACATTTATATAAGTATTATTGAAAACTCTTCTTTTTATGTGCATATTAATAGTAAATATATATAGACAGAAAAGTAAAAACATTTTATTTATCGAATTATAGACACTACATAACATGCAGGATACATAATTAACATAGATACTGGAAGTAAATCTCTTAAAATGTATAGGAGGTTCTTCAAATTAATAAGTTATTTATAGTATAGTATGATGATTTATTGTTTTGGCTTGCGTAGAGTACCAAGTTCAGCACCATTGAACTTTCGGGATGGCACTACTGTGAAGTTCTTAAAAGCTCGTCTGTGGATCTCAAACTTTGCTTTAGCAATGGCTGCCTTTTGTTCTGGAGACATTTCTTGCAACTCACTCCTACAATAAACTAAACTTTTATACTTACTTTAGATTATGTTATTATAGGCGAATCATTTGGAATATGTTTTTGAACGTTTAATGAAGGATTATTAATGTTAACACAAACAATAAAATAAGGATATAAATATTAGATACCAAGAAGTTTGTTGTCATGATTGGTAGGAGGCTTGGATTTTTAAAAGTTAAAAAGAAGTTCTAACATAAAAAAGGAATAGGTAAGTACATATACAAATCTCCGTTGTATAAGGTTGAAATGATTTTATACATATTTATTTTATTTAGGAAATAAGCGGGGTAAAGAAAAAATTATAATTTGTACTAGTTTAACCAAATGACGTAATAATTACTTTCTGTGATTACATTTAGATATAAACCCACCTTTTCTATATTTATTGACTTTAAATTAAACTAAACTAAAAACATTTGGATCTATTACTGCTATTTGTCCAAAAATAACTTACGATGGTACTTTAGTGGGCATTTTCACAAGCTCAACAAGGTCTTCCAGTGCAACATCTCTTATATTTGCTTTAATAGAGTTTATAGTTTGAACAGAATATTTCTCCGGCTTTTTGGTAGAACCAGACAGTTTGAGCTCTCTGAAATATGTTGATTTTAAGGAAAAATGTTAATTTTAAGATTTAATTACTAACCTTCTTTCTTCGTAACCCGATTCTTCCATCATAATGCTGTCAAGGTATTCAGAGGTTAAATTTTCTTCATTCATATTGGAAGAACTGTAATTTCTTGGTACAGATCTTAAGCTTATTTTATTTTCAGTCAAAAACTGAAAGCTGTCACCAACAATTACAAAACTGGGTGAAAGGTGCCACCAGCAACTCAACAATTGACAAATACATGTTATTATTGAAATTCTTCTATTGCTGCTGGATCCTAAATTGACACTTGATATGTCATATCCATTGGTTACTAGATTCATTAATATAAAATTTGCAATACAGGCCGTCCTAATAATATATATTTTGTGCTTACTCCAAAAACGATATTTATGCTTCCTTATACTACTGTTATAAATGCATTTAAAAACCTTAAATTCAACCACAATACAAGAAACAAAGACGTAGCACCTGAATAACTACCACAGCCCCTGGATATTAACAAAGGCTACTTAACTACGTGCCTATTTTTTCGCAAAGCGACTTAAATTATATAAGTAATGCCTCGGGGCAAGTTGTATCTCTTTCTATATACCAACTATGTTTACCAATTACTAGTCTCTATCTATCTATATCTATATTATTTGGAAACCTTTGTAAAATTAAGTTTGGCACACAGTAATGTCAAATAAAAAAAATTTTTCATTGGCTGCGACTAGTAAAATATATTTATTTTTTACATATTTTTATTCAATTAGATTTGTGGTACCTGACTAACAAGCTTTTAAGTTTTCTACGTTTATACCCTTTTTACAAGGGTAGAAAATCACGGTCTCGACCTGGTATTTTGTAAACCTTCATAAACTTAATTTATTTTTTTTATTGGCCACAATAAAAACGTGAATAAAAAAATGTCTGCACAAACAAATCTTTCGAGAAAGCCAAGAAGACTTAATTTACAGTGAGATTTATGTCGTGAATAAAAAGTAGGTTCAGAGATTATTTTAAAGAAATACCTTTACAGTCTTATAATTTTAAAAAAATATATAAAGTAGGTACCTTTAAAATATGTTTTTACAGTTCCCACAAAACTTACCATATACTTTTAAATTATCAATATAATAAAGGAATGGCCTACTTTATAGGTAATATAGTAAAAGTAGGAACCAATTATACTTGAAATAAAACAGATATTATATATACTTTATAAAATTTAAAAAATATATTAAATTAAACGACAGAACCCTCTCAAGTAAAAATACATGTCAAAAACAGGTTGGGAAGGCATCTGTAACTTGATACCAACAAGTAGGTACAGAATTACAAAAAAAATATATATATTTTTAGTTTACGCATATAGATAATCTAAAATTTAGATAAGCATCCAATTAATGATTTAAGTTTTCATCACAATAAAATATGTTTGTATAAGCATTTTATAATATCCAAAATAATTCACTACGGTTTATGTTAATAAACTGAATACTTATATAACAATGAAAGGTTTTATAATAGTATATACATATGTTGGGAGCAAAGCTCGAAAACGGCCAACGGTCGATATTTTTGCTTAATCTTGTATTGGCCGTTTGCAAGCGACCAAAGTCCAAGTTCTATTCAATTTTGGGCTTTAGCCTTCTTCAAACAGCCAAACCTGGAATTGTGCAATTACAAGACGACCAATACTTAATTTTATATATATTAATATTGTTATATTAAACCATTGAAGTTATTAATGTATTATGTGTTCCTTTAGTCCTAAACAAAAATTATTTTATACTTAATTGTTTTATTAGATCATGTTAAAAATCTTAGAATTAAATTATGCTTTATCAAAAGTTAATTCGAACAAAATCACACAAATACATAGCTTAACCATTTAAATGTGTTTATGATTGATTTCCAATAAACTAACTACAAATTTAAATAGCACCTTGTTCCAACTTATTTTTTTAAAATTATTATATTAGTATAGTGTGGCTGTATAGCTTTGGTCGTTTCGCAATTACACAATTCCAGGTTTGGCTGTTTAGAGATGGCCAAAGCCCAAAATTGAATTAAACTTCGGGCTTTGGTCGCTTTCAAACGGTCAATCCTAAGATTGAGCAAAAATATCGACCATTGACCGTTTTAGAGCTTTGCTCGCAACATATATATTTTGAAAAAGCAATTCAGTTTTAAACATATATACATAAGAATATATCTACAAACATTAAATTAATTCTGAAGCTGTTATGACAATTAAATACTTTAAAGGTTATAACTTAATAACTTGCTTGAAGTGCAGATTAGTTTTAAACATAATATCTACGAATAATAATTTTACTATAAATAGTCTTAGTCATGACAATCAAAGAATTTAAATGAAAAAAATGTACTAGTGTTTTTTGAAATAATAATATTTAAAATGTTGGTTTACGGGGATATCCAAAATATGTGGGATCGAGTTTTCTCTTGTTCTTTGGTGCCATTGAAAGTTTTTGGAAAGTACGTCTGTGAATCTCCCTTTTGGCTACATCCGAAATAGTCTCATCTGAGTCAGATATATTATCTGGGTCCATGATTCTATAAATAAAAACTTATTAATTATTATCTACTAGGTACTTGGAAGTTAAATATCGTAAAACTGTGCGCTCTCATAGCTCAAATAAGTGAATCAATGTGTGTATAACATTTATTATAATAAAAATGAAACTGTGCAGTATAGAACTCTGGCTGAAATATTACAACAGGCCTTCCCTATCACCATTATAAAGGAGTTTCCAATATAATTTATGGCATTTGTCGCATTAGTGACTTAGGGCTAAAATCTAAGGTTGTAAATATTGACAAACTATTAAACTAAATTCATGGCTTACCCCATTCCAGCATCATTTTCGTTGGATAAATTAATCAAATAGTCCAGTGTAACGTCTTTTATTCTTTTCTTTAATTCGATTAGTACAATATGATAGCGTGCTCTAGCCTCAATGTAAAGCTGATATTGGCTAAAATTGCAAAATAGACATTAATAAACGTTTCTTTATAAATATAAAAACACCTGTGACTTCTGTACCTGTGAGCCTTAAAACAAAACATGGTGTGCATATTATTTCGGAAATATGTACACAAATCTTCTAACGTCATTTCATCTGTGTCGATGTAATGGTTTGTATCGGTCCCACACATCTTAATTAAGCACCGGTTGACGAAAAAATAAAAAATAAACCGTGAAAACTTATATTAACTGTGCCTGTTTTACAAAAATGTTGAGCTCTAAATATGTATTAAAGAAAATGCTACAGGGTTACTTAGAAATGTTTAACAATTCGCAATATAAACGAGAGAAAAAAGAGAGAGGGAAAAGCTTTAGTGTGCTAACTCGCCATCAAGGGTTTAACGGCGGGAAATTTGAACGCAGGTGATGAGGTTATGACTTTGAGTTTATTATTTACTTCTGGAAAAGTTTTCATTGATTTAAATCGTGATGTAGGTATGCATCACGAATTCAATCAATAAAAAAACTTCAAAATTTTGATATTTTATAGAATGTAACAAAACACATTTAAAATATAAAGGAAAGAACACTTTTAGTAGGATATGTTTATTTATAATTAAAGAAACTATTACCATTACTTCTATTACTTGATCACACCTGTCACTATATATAAACTTCTCTAATCGCAAGCCAATAAGTTTTATTTTAGAATAAGTCTTAGGTTGGGAAGTCACATCAAAATATATTAAGTCTACAAATTAGGTATTAATTAGAAAAAAAGTCACCCATTAAGTTTAAGATATACGAGTATTCATGTAAAGGCTTAGGCTCCAATGTAATCGGTTCGTTAGGTCCTAAACCATTAATAAATAATCAAGCGGTCATTATAGTGTTCACTAAAATCAAATAAACAGAAGCAGCATCACCACTAAACTAAATTTGTCAGATTTCTTGTTCATGATTGGAAACTGGCTCAATTTAGGAAGCGGTTAACTAGTTCAGAATAGGACTGTCCATATCTTCTATAAGTAAAAATAAAAAGCACACAATTGAAACTTTTTCTGACCGCTAACTGTATGTAAGGTAGTTTGGGATGCAATAATCTGTTAACGTTTTATGATGCTGGTTATAAATGTTACAATATAATATTATATGTTCGGCCGTTCTTGATAGATATAATTCAATTTTTTTTTGATAAACAGATAAAAACAGGGAAACGAGTGGAGATATGAAAACCTGTTCTAAGACACAAGCATTTGAAAATTCAGTGAGGCTTCCAGACTGCGCTCCTCAACTCCTTCCTGAGGGCCTTCTTTAGGACCAATGACTCACGTTGCTATATAATTATACATACGTTCGTGTAATATGATATAATACTATACAAACGTTTTTACATGTTACAGGAGAGCTTTAAATTATGACTTAAATTAATAAATAATGAAACATTGAAGTGCCAAAAAATTACTTTATTAAACCAATTTAGCACTAGGCAGGATACAAAAATAATATGCCAAAAATATAATTTGATTACTCAAAAATTCCGAGGTCCCCCTTAAAATAAGGGAGCTTTTTGAATAATTAAACTTTTTCAGTATCAAAAAACAGAAAAATTGGTAAAATAATTTAACCACTTAAAATCCGAGGGCCTCTTAATAAATTTAATTAGAAGTTTTAAGTAGCTAAGTTATTTAAATATCAAACATATAATATAAAATTCAAACTAAGAATTTGGTAACACGCTATGGTGCTGAACAACTTATAAATTTGGTTTCCTTTCAGCTTCTCTACGTCTGTATGCCTCTAGTCTTTCCCTGCCGGATGGCTTAGCTTTGTTGGCCTCCAATGCACGACGTCTCTTGATCTCGCGCTTCGCAGCAACAGCCAGAGTTCCAGTGTCAGGAAACAGCTCTTCAGGATTCTTCTTCCTATAAAAATAAATGTCCCTTGACTTATGAAAATGTTAATTTCATTACAGCTACGATAAAAAAAAATCACAATTTAAACATCCATTCAGTCACTTTTTCATGGTAGGTAATGTTGCTTAGACTGAGTAGAATGAAGTCGTGAATAATGGAAGGGTTTTAGACTTGCATATATAACATTTTTTTAATGTTTGCAAATAAAGACAATGAAAATCCAAAACTTCTTAGTATTTTCGCAGATATTATAGCAAGTAACTTGTTCCAGAACTAGCCAAATTTTCTTTTCAAATTACAGGATACCATTTCTATAAATTTGGAAGAGTTGAAAGCAAGGCATTGGGCAGAGATACGTTTAATCAAGCTAGAAATTCTGGAAAGAGTTCTACCTACTAGTTCATGGGTCAATGCTAACAGATTCATGGGACATTTTTTCAACAATTGCTATGCTTAAAAGGTGACATGACAGTTTTAAAGTTATTGTTAATGTAATTGTTCTTTAAATGAGTTTTTATTAAATTTCTGACGCATGCTTTGACAGGTGTGAAAAAACTTCTTTTTCGGTAAGCTTTCCAAAAAGGTGCTACTAGTGGTATCCTATAATTTAAAAAGAAAAAGCTGGATGTGGCTGCGCCCCTTCTTGGGGTCCCAATTTTTTTTACATGGCAAAAGCGAGCCCATAACAAATCTTTGAGGACGTATTTTTGGATTTTAGAGAAATATTATTTCAAGAGCCGCTATAAGCAGCGTTCCATTAAAAATCCCCATCCTGTATAGCAAATTTCATTAAAAAAACTAGGGACACAAGTTCAATGGGGTTTTTCTGTTAGTAGATAAGTATTAATAGAAAAAATAACTTACTTCATGCGTCTGTAGCCAGTTTTGGCAAGTCCAGTAAGATAATTCAATGGAGCTAATTCCAGTTTCGACTTGAGTTGTTCCAATACATGCTGATAGTATGTTGTAGAATCATGGAATTGACCAAATTGACTAAAACAGGTTTATCGTAAATTGAAGTTTAAAAAGTTTAAAAATATGTATTACCTATCTATCTCGTACAAGCTGGTCTCTGAATCAGAAGAATACAACAAAAAGTCGTACTCGTACATCATTGTGAAGCAGGAGGCTTGACGTTTTCTGATTCTAAAGCAAAAATTAATAATTTACGCCGAAAAATCACCATAAGCTGCCTTAAGTTACCAAAATGGGCGATTTCTTCACTAAACTTGTCATATCACCTGACTTCAAATTCATGGATGACATGATTGATAATAATTAGTTTTCATTACTCGTCCTAACCTGATCAAGTAATTTCTATAATAGGTTATCTCTTGTCTATTTACAATTTATAGAAAAAGACAACACATAGCCAGCTAATCGCGGCATTCGAAATCCTTTTCTAATGGATTTGCCTTCTAAGGGTGGGTCTCCACTGTTTAAGTAACTAGAATAGTTTTTGTCAATAATATACTTATTATTTTTACTAATGTTATATTTTCGTAAGCGGAAGAGCTTCATAAAATCTAGTTTTTTTTTTAATTCAGGAGATGGGGGAAGTAAGAACGTTGTTTTTAGAACGATCGATACATCGATGAATTTGGGCAGATAGTCGATATCGATGGATTAGGGTCGACGTTTTTTCTATATCTATGGATTGAAATTCGATACATCGAATGATTTCGAATTTTGTGCTTTACTAACAACAGACAACCATTTATAGAGAAAAGGTGGGTCGTACTGTTGCTAATTGTAGATAGGTACACATTGGCTTCCTGAAATAAACTTATTGTTTCTTAATATTGTTTGTTTTAGACATTGCTGGACAATACTATTCTTTTGACCAAAATACATGGGTTGAATTTCTCTAGTAAGTCCAACGGTGAATATTTTTTGATAATATATGATATAAAAGTAATGGAGAAAGCTATTAACCAACAACTCCTAAAGTATCTGGAAGGGCTTAACATTATCAGCGACCATCAATACGGTTTTCGTAAGTCCAGATCAACAGGTGACCTTCTGGCATATGTCACGCATCTTTGGAGCAACACCATCGAACATCATGGAGAATCCCGGGCTGTTGCACTGGACATCTCTAGGGCTTTTGATCGTGTTTGGCACGATGGGGTTCTAAGTAAATTGCGATCCTACGGTATGCCTAATGGATTTTGTTTATGGTTAACCAGCTTCCTTAAGAACCGTTCTCTGCAAGTGGCGATTGACGGGTTTCTCTCAGACACCTTCACCATCAATGCCGGTGTTCCTCAAGGGTCCATATTGTCGCCTACCCTCTTTTTCCTGTATATTAACGACCTTCTAGTGATAACCCAAAATCCAATTTATAGCTTTGCTGATGACAGCACACTTGTCTCATCTATCACCTTGACTCCCCAAACATCCGCTGCCGACGCACATCTTCGCAGGCAGCATGAAGTATTGCGCCTCAACAATGACCTGGAAGAAATTTTGGCTTGGGGTAACAGTAACCAAGTCGAATTTAATGCTAAGAAAACCCAGGCAGCAGTCTTCTTCAAAAAGGTTAACATTGCAGAACCGGATATAGTCATGGCAGGACACGAAATTCCCCTGGCACCGTCTATTAATTTGCTGGGGGTCAATCTGGGAGGTAATATGTCTTGGCATGATCACGTTGCCGCAATTGCCAAGGCAGCTGCACAGAAACTTGGTGTACTTTTCCGCACCAAAAGGTTGTACACACCTCATCAACTTTTGACACTCTACAAAGCCCAGATTCGACCATCATTAGAATATTGCTCTCATGTCTGGAGCTCTGCACCCAAGCACACCCTTCGGCTACTGGATTCCATTCAAAGGAGAGCCGTTCGTCTGATCGGCGACCCCGAGCTGACCAAGACCCTGGATAGCCTGGAGCATCGAAGACAGGTTGGTGATTTGGCTCTCTTTTACAGATATTTCCATGGCAGGTGTTCGACTGACATTGCCCACTTGATTCCACCTAGAGCAATGCAAAACAGAAATACACGGCGAACCACTGCCGCTCATCCATATGTTGTTCAGCTTAGTACTTCTCGAACTTCATTGTTCAAGAATTCTTTCATCTGGAGAACGTCATCTTTGTGGAATGATCTTCCTGAGGTCGTGTTTCCCAATGAATACAATCTTCAACGTTTCAAGACCAACGTTAATCGCTTTTTTCGCACTCGCACCGCTCCCAGAGCGCCTTAAAGGATTTTTCCTACAGTGCAGGTGTTTTATCATAAAAAAAAAAAATATAATAAAAACCTTTACTTAGGTACTCATAATTTTTTTTCTCGTTATGAGTCCTTTAATAGCTAACTCATGCTTAAGTTCGAATGAGTGGGTTAAATTTAACAAACCCCACACTGCAACAGTTTGGTCTATTGTGGCTTACTAGATTAGATTTCTCCTAGTAGGTCTAGCTTCTTGATGAAGCTAATTAAGATGTTGTTCGTCACATAGGTAGTTCAAATCTGATTACTGAACTGTTATGGGGTGCTGATCATTTCTCCAGCATCCCTAATACTTTAAAATCTCATTATAGGGATATTTCGAAAAAGCCAACAGCTCAGCACAACACTTGACTACAATATTTATTTAAATAAAGCAATAAACGGGGATCTAAACATTTATCCAGTACCCCATATGTAATTTTGATCTATAAAAGTCCGACCAGCATAAAATATTTTATATTTCCCAGTGGGTACAAAACGAGCGGAAAATAAGTACAAATTATTTTTAAAATGTTACCTTAGAGGTGATGCAGAAATTCTACACTAAAAACACGTTATAAGGACGCACTCTCACTCCCTTCATTGAAAAATGTTGTTCAGAATACTTTAAGGTTATTTTTAGTTTTTAACATATACTTAGTACACCTACTTTTAGTGTTTGATATCATATTTCCTTACACTATAATGTATATCAATCATTATATAAAAGTTCATGCAAATGCTCTCTCTCTCTCTCTCTTTAGTAACAGAATATGACACTAAATTTTTGGGAAATAATTCCTTTATTCAACGAAAAATAGCACTGCACATGCAGGGTACAAATTATTAATCATTTTGAAAATAATTTAATTACTCAAAATTTCCGAGGTTGTCTTATTATAATTAATATTTTAATTACAATAAGATACTTTTTGATTAATTAAACTGTTTCAATATTATAAACAATACAAAAATAAGTCAACAAGTAATTTAACAATGCTGATGAACAGTTTAAAATTTGGGTTTACGTAAGAAACCAACTCCCTGGGCATTAATTTTTCCCTTGAGGGATGACCCCATGGTAAATTCCAAGAAAGCACGTCTGTGAATTTCGCGCTCTGCAGCATCAGGAAGAGTAACCTTTTCTTTTGGAATTAGATCAGGATCAGTCGTCCTGCAAAAACAATAAATCGTTATTATCACTGGTGTTTGTACAATATTAGCTTATTTGTTATTGAAAATATAGGGAGATACAAAAAACTTACTTGGGTCTGCCGCAATTTTCGGATATCTCAATAAGGAGATCAGTGGGCACCTCCTTTATTTTGGCCTGAAGTTGTGCTACTGCATGGTGATAACGTTCCCTAGCCTCACTGAACGCTTCAAATTGGCTAAAAAGGGTTACTAGTAAGTAAAATATTATAAGTTAAATTAAAAAAAGGTTTTACCTCTTTGCCTTGTACAAATACAAGCTCATATTGGGATCTGCAGAAACCGCAGCTGCTAATTCGTCGTCATTCATCTTCACGAAAATTGTAG
The DNA here is from genome assembly GCA_935413205.1 of Polydrusus cervinus. Classification (NCBI taxonomy): domain Eukaryota; kingdom Metazoa; phylum Arthropoda; class Insecta; order Coleoptera; family Curculionidae; genus Polydrusus; species Polydrusus cervinus. The sequence goes on along the minus strand of OW284520.1, from coordinate 22,114,069 downwards.
GGTTTCTTTTTTCACAACTTAGACCAAGTTATTGTTTTTTAAAGCAAGAAATTATTGATTTATGCGGAGAAACTAATAAAAACTGCCAGACTGAAAAGAACTGACAGAATGACACAAATCGTTTAATGGTTGCCATTGTTACTTCAATTGTTTTTTCATGGATAACTAAGAATCATTATTCAAATAATATCTTCTAAGGGTAGATCCCAATACAAAAATAATAAATATGTTAACCTACGTACTTCATCATCAGTCACATTTCAATTTTTGTAGACTGGTTACAAGAATTGGCTCTTAGGATGAAATTCATAAACTTTACTAATTTGCTTTAAATGCAACTTTGGATACGTAACACAATTTATAACTTATACTACTACCAGGCTATAGGTATATTGCTGATTTAAAATCAGTTAATCTAAAATTAAATAGTAAGTTAAATTTCAAATTTACTTTTAATTCCGTAGGTATAGACATTATACTTGAAGTAAAACAACAAAGGTAGGTATACAAAAAATTTGTTTATTATTCAAATGGCACTGTACGTACATGCAGGATACAAAATTATTATAAAAAAATGTAATTACCTGTACAAAAATTCCGTGGGTCGTCTAAATACATGATATTTGGACTAGTTTTTAATTTAACAGCAATAAGTAATACTAATTAACTTAAATAATTACTTCTCAAGTAGGATATATGATACTCTAAAAAAAGTTTAATTTTCACTCAAAAATTTTGAATTATCTATATTACAATAATTTTAGTTAATAATCTATATCAGTTACAAAAAGTACGTACCAAAACTACAAAACAAACTATTACCTAATTTGACAAATGTATAGTGCACAACCATTAGTTTGGTTTACGCAAGAAACCAAGTCCGCAAGGGTCAATTTTCTTTTTTCGGTTTGCCATAGTGAACGCTTGGAAAGCACGTCTGTGAATCTCACGTCCTGCAGCATCAGGAAGGGTCATCAATCTATGTGGAATAAAATTGGGGTCCAGTTTTCTACAAAATAAGTTTTTCCTATTAATTAATATTATTGTCTACTTATTGTATTGCTTGTGTCATACAAAACCTCGTAGCCTTAAAAGAACAGGTTTATTTATTAACTTCCAAAAATTTTAATAAAATCTAATATAGATCTTTCCTTTTTGAACCAAAATAAACTTCTCACTCACTGGTTATATTTTTATAATGTCGATATTAAATCTGTTTGCATGTTAAGTAGCTATAACCGCCAATTTGGTAATTGGTTAAACAATATGTTAAATAGGTATGTACCAAGGAAAAATAAATTTAAAACAAGGAAGAAAAGGTAAGTACGTACATGTAATTGTAACCAGTTTTGGAGCGCTTAGCAAGTGATTCTAATGTAGCACCAGGTAACTTAGCCTTTCGTTTATCCATAGTCTGATAGTGGTCTTCAATGGCGTCCCGAAAAAATGGACAGTTCCTAAAATAAGAAAGTTATAAGATATAGAGCATTAAAGACCAAAAGGAATCAAGATTATTACTTGCTCTCTCTGTATATCAACAAATCCATTTCCGGATCCGCAGCAATTGCAGCTTCAATATGGGCCTCATTGATGGTTGATACTTCTAAACCTTTTTTTGAAGACATGAATCTAAAATTTACTCTTTTGACAGCGAAATTGGATCGGAATTTACTAGAAGCCTCTTTGAAGACACAAAATGGCCGAGTACTACACACACATACTACACTACCAAAAAATAGTCCCTTCTTTACTGGCTTTGCATTGGTTGCAACTTGCAATGGTGGCCAATGGTGTTCCATGGATCATCAAACGTAAAAAATCCGAACGGTTTTCTGAGAGTCACTCCAGAGATGGCCGAAATTATCATTTTTAGCATCAGCATCACCAATTATACCCAATAGAATGTTATTGGTTTAGTTAAAAAGAAAATATATTTTCAAAAACTGCTCTAAATTTATTTTAAGTTAAAAACAGGATAATAACACCGAGTGTGGGTTAATGCTCGGAGTAAGCCAGATCATACGACTATCTCCTTTCTTCTATTAAGAAACAAAAACATACATAGTGTGCTCGTACCTTCATCTTGTTCTTATATTTATCGGCCGATTTTCCGATGAGCGTGCCATCTTTGTTTTGACAACAACGACTTAATACGCCTGTCACCAACAAGCTTTGCGTTCTTTAGCATATCTTGCGCAGTGATGCCACTGATGCCAGTGAGCGCAGGAATCTTGACAGAATTTAAATTATAAAAATATAAAGCAACACTTTGGTAAATAATTGCATTTTATGTTCTTGTTTTACGTGTAAAGTGGTAATTTTTTCAGCTAGTGGAACTCCAAAACCAATATAATTTAATGTGTGTCATTTTTACACCTAGTATTTTCCTAACCCTATATTCTCCACTAAATTTAACTTTTTTAGGTAATGGCTAGTGAAAAGAAAACTTTGGCTGATGAAGATAAAGATGTACATATATGGATTTTATTCTCAAATCATCCCCACAAGAATGCTGACATGATTTGGAACGTCAATCTCAACATGTTATAAGAATGGTGACAAAATAAATGTAAGTATAATAGGTATTTGATTGCAGAGTTGTTATAAAATGTGTTTAAAAACTTCTTGTTAATTAAAAGAGGATATTTTATCTTGCCAGGAAAATAAATGTACCTGATAAATTCGTAGTTCGTCTAATAGGTAACGTAGAATATTAGTAAGTATTATAATTTACTAAAATGTGATTAAAGAGAGTTACTTACCTCACTAATCTAGGACAGCAGTGGTACGTATACTTACAGTTGTCGACGTAAGTTAAAAAAGTAAGGTCTAATTAACTGTAAGGGAGATGGTATCGTAAATGATTTGTTTTATGGAAGTTCAAGCTATGAAATAGATGTAAAGTAGTGATACAAACCAGATGTGATACATAAAATACAATTAAGTTTACTGAAGCTACAGGGAAGCAGTAATACCTTGACAAGAGTCTAGAGCGACATCAATGTTGAAGGTTTAATGTATATGTATTATTGAATAATAAAAACGTATATTTAATCTACTAGGCACATTTTTTATGCTACAAATACCTAGCAGCTACCTAAAATATCACTAAAACTGTGATTTTATCCCCATGCCTCTCCAGGAGTTCCTAAGTAACTCTATAACCGTCTTGGTGTATACAACTTCTTTACAAAGATTCTTCCTACCATCTGGTGTTTTTTTTTTGCTCCTACAAAAAATGTTTTTCCTACCGTTTGGCATTCTTCTGGTTCTACAAGTAAGTTATAAAATAAAAAAGGTCATCATGGGGACCCCTTACCGCTTCCACTGAAACTTTTATATTTTTCTTATCCTATACTAATTTGGAAAGGTTGAGGCCGATCTAATAACAGCAGTGTAGTGTTTGAATTAAATATTCTATTGGTCCAAATATAAACATAGGTACCCTAGTTTCCGTAGTATGGCTAAATGGAAAAAATAATATTCCAGTCAAAAAGATAGAAATATGTAATATCTACCTACATAAATTTAATATAGGTATAAAATCTTATGTTACAGACATATTGCTGTTTTTAAACATGTCATGTTATATAGCATTGTTTTTTAGAAATGATATGAAAGAAGTCAGCAAACACATAAATGTAATTACTTCACGACCTGGATTTCAGAATATAGGAAAAATTGTTCCTCTTTAGAATGTGCTTATGGTGGGAAGATTTTGATGTTGATGGCTTCCTTGGCCCAGGTAATATTAAAGGTACGGTTTTTTTAAATGCTACAAACAAAATTTCCCATACCTACTTCTTAAATAAGACATGCCTAAAAGATTTATTTCTCAAATCAATGACATATTATTCCCAATTTAACAAAATATGTATATTTAAAATAGAGAGGCATAACTTAGAGTATACCTAATGTAACCTCAAAATATACATGTAAGAAAAATGACTTAGAAAGGCATAACGCAGAGTATGCTAAACGTTATCTCAAAATATACATGTAAGAAAAACGGCTTTTCCTAATCCAAGGCTACATTTTTATTCGATTGACATATTAAAAAATATCCCCAATAAAATGAAAAGATTGGGATCGAAGGGCCTTGATAAATAACACTTTCTATTTTATTGTTATTTGCCTGTGTTCCCTTAAATTCCCTTTAGATCCCTCCGTATGTAGATCTGGATATCCAGAATACTATTTTCTGATATTTGTCCCTGGTTTGGTATTAGACTGATAATAATGAATTGGAAATATTTTTATTGAACTGTCTCAGAAACAGCTCTTTATGTTTAGCTGTACTGTGTTTTAAAAACGCTTCTATATATCTCTTTCAGACTGTTTTTATTTAAAAGAATGAACTTTCCTTTACGAGAGTTAACTGACGATTTTACAAAAGGATAAAAATTGTCATGGATGACTAGGGCTAGGAGCATGAAGACATTACCGTTTTGGAAGAATTTTCTTACACACACACTAAAATTGTGTAAGTAAAATTTAAAAAAATCACGCTTATAATTCTCTACTTGACGGTAGTATATTGTATGTTCTAAAATGTATGGATGGACTACCTATCATACATTTGAAATTTACCAAGTTTTTAGAAAATACGAGTTAAGTAACTGCCTTATCACAGCTAATTATTTGGCGGTATTACTTCTCTACAGCCGTTTATCATGTAAGGAATTATTAGAATTTATATATAAGGTAAAATGGTAATGGCAGGTGATTGCTGCTCTCCAATATACTTAAGATAATATTAAAATTCTATAACCTACAACTAGAGACTAAATTAAGATGTTTTAGACCAAAGACCTAACTTTACAAACAAATCACGTGTCGGTTCATAAGACTTGTTTTGAACATTAAGGAGGGGTCTTTTACTTGTAGCATATATTAGGTAAGGTGTTTGTGGGATGCGATGTTGTGTGAATAGGGGGAGAGAATGACTCGTAGATAAAAGGAATACTTCAAAGTACATATTTTGGCAGAAACTTGGTTCATTTACCTCGTCCAAAAATACCTGCCAGGTTTCCTTGTCCTTATATAAAATAAATTTTTAGAAATTGTGCTTGTTCTGACATAGTTTTCTGCCTCCAGGAATTATTGTTCAAGGAAATGTTTGGTAAATAAATAAATATAATTCTTGTTATACCTGTATATAACTTTCTTCATATGATTTTTTTAATATCGAGGAAATAAGTAAGTAATAATTAAAATTTTCTGTAGTTACTTGCGTTATTTAATTTTTTTTGCTTAATATGTTCGTCCTTGTTCGCTGCCAGGGGGAACCTATGATTTAGCGTAGACTCTAACCAGTGTTACTCAGTTAATGACGAACCCTGCCTACCCCCAAACAAATCTGTAGTTTCTCATCCTAACGTTCCCAGAGACTGCCGTGTTAACAACCGAAGTTGGTTTTTCGTAAGGTTTAATATTGATAATATAAGAAAAAATAAACTAGTATTAAAATACAAACGAAATATTTTTGTGAATACCGGACTTTATTTCAAATAATACCAAATTTGCTTGTTATTTGTAAACATTAATTTTTGTCTTAACTAAATGGCTTCAAATAAAGAGAGAATTCCTTCCGAGGTCTTTCCACATCCCTTAAGCTCTATATACATAGAAATTCTCCTTGCGTAGTATAAGAATGTCCGGAATTACACAATTAAAACACAAAAGGAATTCTCTTTAAGAAGGTTTATTAGTTATTTCAGGGTCTTAATACTCTTAATCCCACTTTGTTTTATATATGTAATATCGTATTAGGATAGTATAAGGATATTAGTAACATTATCGTCTGGTAATTGTACCCAACATCTGTTGGCTCCCATAGCGCAACCTTTGTGAAATAATATTGCATCGAGTTTAAGCTAAATTTTAGCTTGATAAAATATAAACTTTGTAAATCTAAATAGTTTTTTGATAAAGGTGAATTTAACAGTATAGAAATATTTGACGCAATATGTATTATGTAACTTTAAATCACAATATATTATTAATTTAATTCCTGCTGTAGACAACAAGCTTGACAAATTTAATATTAAAGATTTTTTTTTATGTAAAATTATTTTACACTTGGTATACTATATTGGATTAAGGAAGTATATTTCCAACAAATAAGCCAAGGATATAGGGATGCCATCAGAGGAGATTTATGACAACAATGGCAAATTAATGGTTGTCTCCCTTTTATATACCACCCCCTGCTGTTTCATAAAACTGTCGGATAATGTAAAAATGAATCTTTACCAGATTAAAATTTTAGAGTTGAAGGACGAGGTACATAATTTACTTTACCATAAAGGAAATGTCAAAAACCATAATACATGTAAGTTTTTGACAGAAACGTACTATGCTATAGCAAAGAATATTTCACAATGAAATGTTGCTTCCATAACTTCATAAATGTCTCTACTAACAGATACATATTATTAAATATAGTTTTTATGTACCAATTGCCAACCATCCTCCAGGCGATAGGACATTTCTTCTATTGACGACAATATCTTTGGTCGTCTACAGATTTTGTGAAGGGTTCCATGCAATGGCGTAGCCAGCAAATATGCTCGGGGGGGGGGGGGGGGGCTTAGTGGGCGTACCTAAGTAGGACATTTATTTCTGGAGAAAAAGAAGTCGGGACTACATGTATTTCATGATATTGTACTTAGTGAAGAAGGCGGAAAGCGCCGCAGGCGAAACATTTTCGGAGTCACACCCATATTTCGTTTAAAATTCATCTATTATCAAATTTCGAAAATTAAATTATTACCTCTCCCCCTCTGCATGGTTGGATTAAATTTGTTTTTTTAAATGTTTTTTTACATTTTTTTTAATATTCGTAGCTGGCTCTTTATTAAAAAAAATCATTTTTTATATGTGTGAAAAATATGAATATTGGTGTCAATCCAAAATTTTAACATAAGACGTATGTATGACCAGCGTTTTTCGGGCTCGGTTTTTTTTTTGATTAAAAATAAAGTAAATATCACTCACCACGCCAAAATTGATGTTTTTTCAGAAATCATGTACTTATTTTAGGAGCTTACATCTAAGCAATTTTTGGTGCGAAACCTTAATCTCTATATAAAACAGGACTTTTAGAAGGAAAAGTTTAAAAACTAAACATTTCCTACAAGAGAGTTGTAATTTAAGCCAAGAATACATTATTTAAAAAATTAAATTAAAAGTCCAAGCGTGAGACGAAAAATTAGGTTGAAATTAGACTTTTAGACCCGAGCTCCTAGGCTCGGTGGGGGAGGGGCTGCAACCCGGCAGCCCCCCTAAATACGTCACTGGTTTCATGCCGTATATCATTATTACGAATATTATTTCAATATCCTTATCATTTTACCTTAAATCAGCATTAAATATTTTAATTTCTAGTACTTACTCATATCAAATTGAGCCTGAGAAGTAAACTATTTTGACTCCGACTTTTATCTATAAAATTTAATAGTTCCAAAATGTTTTAGGTTATTGGATAAATATCTGTCTCCTATTAGACAGATGACGTATGAATCTCGAAGACTAAAAACCTTAAATGGACCAAGCAGGAGTAAGCATCTCCAGAAATATCTATTTTTCGGCTCTGGTCAATAGCATAATTGGGTAGATACTTACACTTATAGGTAAATAACTTTTTATTACTAAAAATACGAAGACATTGGCTATTTTCTAGCCCTAAACTTATCCTGCAAATTAATTTTTTCACATTTTGGTAATAATTAGAATGGGTCAATTTTTTTTGTTAATAATTTCAAACTTTCGCAATCCTTAAAGAACATGAAACCATTTTTATATTTAAGGCTTATCTACTTAATCTATAATGTTCATAACCTTTAGAAAAACAACATTTTCTGTGTTTTTTGTAATCTGCTAAAACACTTCGAAACGGCGGAAATATATCAACTTCCTACGTTCATTTATTTTCATGTGTGAAGATAAACATTTACAAGAACTTGCATTTAATCTATATTAATCATACCTTACACAAATAGCATTACCATCATTGTTAATAAAGTAAATGCATGCATTGTTATTTATTGGGTAATATAATACAGGGTGTCCCATAACTTATGGGCCGTAGAGTAACTGGAGATACTGGACATCAAACTAAGCCGATTATGTCATATACGTTTTTTTTGATAATTAAAATATTAATTAAATTATGTACTATGTATTTTTATGCTTTGGGATGTTTAAAGGGAAATATCTCGAGAAAACCGTTAAAAATATTAAGATCAATCAAGTAAACCTTTTTGACTCAGAAAATGCCCTTCTTTAAGGAACTATAATCGAAAAACACCTAATATCACAGGTAAGAAAAAAAATCATAGATTTATGGAGCCCACTGTATGCAACTAGCGCCCTCTAGTTAAAAATTTCTACAAATTCTTATTTCTTGCTCATAAAAACATAATATTGCCAACTTTCAATTCGATTCATTAAACCGTTTTAAAATTATGGCTTATTTTCGAGAATAAACTTTTACTTTCAACACCCTGTATCTCTAGAACGAGTAACAATCCGAAAAACGTATATGACTTAATCGGCTTAGTTTGATGTCTAGTATCTCCAGTTACTCTACGGCCCATAAGTTATGGGACACCCTGTATAGGTAGAAAAATATGTATTTCTTTGATCCTGATATTAATATTATTTTTATTAAAAATACGATGACTTGTTGTTCTACTAAAAAAATCTTGTGTATGGTTTGAATCGCGTTGAAAATTTTTTTGTTGCTTACTTTGTAGATTATGCAAAGTTTCCCTGTTCGCTTTATATTATAATATTTTCGTAGGTACGTACGACTAAATTAATGAAATTTTATAGCTTTAAAAAATTTACAACTTGTATGTTTAACTAATATTTATTGTTATTTTAGCTTGCTTGTAATAAAACCAAGTTTCAAACTTTTAAAATAACTTGCAAGAACAGCACTTAATTTTGTTTTACATTCTAAAGCTAAATTCACAATATCATTTGATGCCAATTCTTCTTGTTTGAAAATGTGGTTATGATAAGTAATAAATTACAATTTTTTTCTTGTGACATATTTTCTTTCGGTTTATTTTATGAAATAGTATTAATTAGAAACTAAGAAGCTGTAAATTTGACAGGCTGAAGGACCTCGGTTGATGGCCTATTGAGCAATCAATAAAGTTCTTATAAATTAAAAATTAAAAAACTTAATGAAAAAGATCTGTAGGTATTTATATAATATAATTTGTTAAATATAGGATTTTAAATAGTAGATATTATACAGGGTGTCCCATAGCTTATGGGCAGTAGAGTAACTAGAGATACTAGACATCAAACTAAGCCGATTAAGTCATATACGTTTTTCGGATTGTTACTCGTTCTAGAGATACAGGGTGTTGAAAGTAAAAGTTTATTTTCGAAAATAAGCCATAATTGTAAAACGGGTTAATGAATCGAATTGAAAGTTGGCAATATCATGTTTTTATAAGCAAGAAATAAGAATTTGTATAAATTTTTAAGTTTCAAACTACAGGGCGCTAGTTGCTAACACTGGGCTTCATAAATCTATGATTTTTTTTCTTACCTGTGATATTAGGAGTTTATCAATTATAATTTCTTAAAGAAGGGCATTTTCTGAGTCAAAAAGGTGTACTTGATTGATCTTAATATTTTTAACGGTTTTTAAGATATTTCCCTTTAAACATCCCAAAGCATAAAAAAACATAGTACATAATTAAATCAATATTTTAATTATCAAAAAAAAACTTATATGACATAATCGGCTTAGTTTAATGTCTAGTATCTCCAGTTACTCTACGGCCCATAAGTTATGGGACACTCTGTATAGATACATCATTTTTACAAGGTGTTTAAAAAAATTACGCTTTATAAAAAAAAAAATTATTTCATTATTCTACTACCCTAATTTTTAATACTATTTTGTTATTTTTGAAAATATATATGTCCTGTAATATATCAGTTTCCATAATTTTAACGTCCTTATTAACAAGCGTATGTTTATACCAGAAGCTATACGTCATCCAGGATTATATTGCAGCCTCTGGATATAGCAACCGTTTAAGCTAATTTTGGTAAATAATGGGAAAACATCTAATTAATGAGCAAGTAAATATAGGTTCATTTTTTTAAACTTAAAGAATAATGTAAATAGTTTTAAACTAAAGTGATTTTACTATATAAAAACATAAGAACTTTCATATTGTGTTATTTAAAACCTTTTTTTATTGATTTAGTAAATTTCTTTTAACGTTTTATTACTAATCATAATAATCATGATTTAAACTCTATTAAATTTATTATTAAGCTTTTAGCCGTAAATGAATAAAGACATTTTAATTAATTTAACTTTTCCCAGTTTCGTAATAAAAATTTCATGTTTTTTTTTGAGAAATGTTTATCAAAAATTTAAAAGTTTTTCTATACAAAATTAAAAAAGTTTGTATTAGTATTAAAGCCAATATTAAGCCAAACTTAACTTTTAATTTCGCCTCGCTCGTAGAATGTTATTTTTGTTACCGATATGGGGTTTTTTGTTTGATCAGATTTTAGCCTTTATAAAAACAATATCTCCTCTACTTTTTAACAACATCGCCTATAATAAGACAGGTTACTTATTATATTATTCGTTTTTCTCTTTTAGATTAACCAAGATGACACTTTTTTTTGGAGCAATCTGTATGCATCTACAAGAGAGACATTCAACTGCAAATTTTAGTTTACGTCTACTTGAAACTGCTGCCCTACTTATTCACGTTTTTAAGGAAATAATATTCCAAGATTATGATCTTGTTGGACTTGAATATTGAACTACTTCTTACCACGCATCAGGTATAAATAATAGTCGACACCCTCTGTCTATAACTACACGAGTTCGACACGACCTGAAGTCGGCGTCGGTCTTGGCCATAACTATTATTAGGTTTAGTATTTAAATACAAAATCCAACTTCGGATTAAGTCATATAAAATATATATGTATTTGGGTCATGAATTTACTTCACGACTATGACAGAACAACATATTTCTGGTTTTTCGCTTTGTGAACGGGTCGTAAATTAATCCTGACTAACCATTGTTGTTAGATATACATTTTACGTGTGTCTGTTTGAAGGTTAAAGACGACGTTTTTTGAACGGCAGTAGAGTTTTGGACTTACATTGTCTTTATTGTTTTTGAATCACAACGTTTCAATTGGTAAGTGTCGTCTTCAAGTGAATACTACATAAGTATGGTAACTACAGCTCTATTTATACTAGCTAGATGTAGTAACGCATAACTAGTGAGCGGAGTCATGCGTTTAACTCCTACGTGTTCTCTTTATACTAGCTGGTGTAATGACGCAACACTGGATGGAGTCATGTTCACACCCGAAGAGTCATCTGTTTAACTCTTACGTGGTCTTATTCTAAGATTACATTTGCTTAACAAAGGTTTCTAGACGTTTCTCATATCTAATGAAGGCTTACTAAAACAACCTAGATTTTGGGTGTATGGTGGCAGCTTCCTTGAACTTCTTCGTCCTCCAGTGCGGTTCTTTTTGCAGGATTTTGGCTGCTGTCCACATGATGTGATAACCGTGTGTCCAGGCGTGGTCAGCTGCACCTGATTTTTCAGTCTCTCCTTTTTGGATGTTGTTCTTATATTCTTTAATCCTTACTTCGAGTAGTCGTCTTAGTGTCTCAACAATATAAGATTGGCCGCACTTGCATGGGATCTGGTAGACACAATTTTTCTTGTCTTTTTGGTTTCGTCTTCGTCAGGTAGCTTTTTAAAGTATCTCTAAAGCTAAATACTGTGTTGATATTGTATCGTTGTCCTAGCCTTCTTATTCGCTTGAATACTCCTTTGACATACGGAATATTGAGTAATGGTTGTCTCTCTTTCTTTATGTGCGTTTGGCCGATTCTTGCGATTTTCCAATATTTTGTTAACCAATGTGATGGGGTAGCCATTCTTGTTGAGGTCGATCTTGATGTAGTTGGTTTCTTCTTTAAGGGCTTCATTTGAATTACAGATGGTAATTGCTCTATACACAAGGTTGTCTTACTATGCCATATTTTGTGTTATTTGAGTGATTTGATGTATAATTGAGATATTGACCTGTATGCGTAGGTTTTAGTAGTTAGGAAGGTGTTGCCATTTTTCTCTACGTTGACTCTAGGAAAGGTAATGGGTTGTTTTCTTCTTTTTCCAAGGTGAATGTAATTGTCGGTGCAAAGTTATTGATGTGATGTAGGAATTACCTTAGTTCCTTATCGTATTCATTCCAAAAAATAAAGGTATCATTCACATACCTCAGCCATATTGTTGGATTCTCCTTTGCTGGTTATATTGCTTCGGATTCAAACCATTTCATATTAATGTTGGCAATTATGGCCAAGAGAGATGAGTCCGTCCACTTGGCAAAACAATCTTTCTTTTTCTTGAAACTAAGAATGGTTGGGGCACAATTCCAATAGTTCCATTATGGCATTTGTAGATATCGGTGATGTTCTTTTTTGTAAGGTCTGGTCTTCCTTAAGTCTGCTCCTAATAACCTTAAGTGCGTCTTTTATATTGACATTGGCATAAAGATTTTCGACGTCAAAGATGACTAGTTGGTCTCCGGGTTGTACCTCCTTTTCTCCTATTATTTGTGCGAAGTGTGAATTCTTTACAAATGATCTGCTGTTTCCTTGAAGTGGTTGGAGTAGGGGAAGTAAAAACTTACCTAGTGAGTATAGGGGAGTTTGAATTGGAGGCATAACATTTTACTTGTTTAAAATGATTATTGTTATAGTAAGGTTGTAACTACGTTGTATGCCGGTTATGGTTAAATGAACAAAGGCGCCGCGACGCCAATGCCAATGCTTATACATGTAGAAACTTCAATACAGAATTATGTATTTTTAGGTGAATCCTCCTAACTTAAAAAAATATTTAGTGTACAGGGACATTATTTTAAGTGTCTCACCCGATTGGCGACTTTGCTATCAATCACAATAAAAAAACAATTATGTATTCCCTAACAGCTTTTAGTGAAAAAGCCAGATTTGATGTCAAGAAAAATCTATGTTTACAAATTTGACAGATACGACGCCATATTGGATTTTCTTAAATGGCAACCCTACCTTATAGTAAGCCAGCTGCATTCGCCTATTTGTTCCAACATTAAAAATGTATAATTGTCAATATTTATTTTCAGCCGTTCCGGAGATACGAGGCTTCGAAGTTGGTGATTTTGTTATCATCGAATTAACAGAAGCTTTGAGATTAGAAACTCAATTTTTTCTGAAGATACGTAATTTCTTATGGCGGAGCCACCCATGCTATTGTCATATATGTCAGATGTCAAAAAATGACAGTTACGACGCCATTTTGATTTTTTGACTTCTGGCATATATGATAATAGCATGGGTGGGGCCGCCATAAGAAATTACGTATCTTCAGAAAAAATTGAGTTTCTAATCACAAAGCTTCTATTTTTTAATGGGGTGAGATACTTAAAACACATAATCGTACGATGCAGTTTTTGATTTTTTGATTAGAAACTCAATTTTTTCTGGAGATACGTAATTTCTAATGGCGGAGCCACCCATGCTATTGTCATATATGCCAGATGTCAATAAATGACAGTTACGACGCCATTTTAAATTTTTTTAAATGGCAACCCACATTTATAACTACGTCAGTGTATTGCATTTCGCGGTCCGATTTCAAAAATATATAGTTGTTGATATTTATTTCCAACCCTTACCGAAATACGACTGTATCAAAAACTGCATCGTACGATTATGTGTTTTAAATATCTCACCCCATTAAAAAATAGAAGCTTTGTGATTAAAATATCAATTTTTTCTGATGATACGTAATTTCTTATGGCGGAGCCACCCATGCTATTGTCATATATGTCAGATGTCAAAAAATTCAAAATAGCGGCGTAACTGTCATTTTTTGACATCTGACATATATATCAATAGCATGGGTGGCTCCGCCATAAGAAATTACGTATCTTCAGAAAAATTGAGTTTTTAATGTTAAAGCTTCTGTTAATTCGATGATAACAAAATCACCAACTTCGAAGCCTCGTATCTCCGGAACGGCTGAAAATAAATATTGACAATTATACATTTTTAATGTTGGAACAAATAGGCGAGTGCAGCTGGCTTACTATAAGGTAGGGTTGCCATTTAAGAAAATCCAATATGACGTCGTATCTGTCAAATTTGTAAACATAGATTTTTTTTGACATCAAATTTGGCTTCTTCACTAAAAGCTGTTAGGGAATACATAATTGTTTTTTTATTGTGGTCGATATCAAAGTCGCCAATCGGGTGAGACACTTAAAATAATGTCCCTGTACCTAATGTTTTCCAACTGCATTTAAACGATAACAATAACATTATAACTTTATTAATTAAGAGGTGGCTCTTTAGTAAAGTTTTAATAAGTTTTAATTATAGTCACTTGCTTTTAATAAAAAGCATTTTATTAAATTTAACTTTCTCAACTTTTAGTTACAAATTAAACCTGCTTTGCTAAGTGTGACAAATGTTGAAGCAAATTTTAAAGTTGTTGAATTACAAAGGAAAAATGGTATGGATAGGGAACATACAAACCAGGTAAAATATTTAATTTCTATACTAAAGAATTTATTTCAAAAATGGAGACAACGTAAGAAAATTAGATATATAGGATGTCTCTAAAAGGTGCGGAAAAAAAGCTACCACAAGTTCCTGAGGCGTAAATATGACGATCTAACCCAACTTACCTTAGTCTAAAAGTGGATGATTTCGGAGATACAGAGTGTCAAAAGTTCAATGTGATTTTAATTTTTTATAAATAATTTTTTTAATAATTGGTGTATTGTCACAATATTCGGCTTGGGAGGGTTTTGGGGGGTGAGAAATAAGAATATGCTCTCATTTTTATTGTAAAGTTTAGAGGGCGCCACCTGCGGTACCCTGCACACATTTAAAACGAAATAACTTTTTTGAGCCACCCTATATTTAACTTTTAAATACAAATTTGGATTCTGCAACGTCTTTTACCTAAAAAATGTATACGTGATAGGAGTTGATTTGAACAGCTGTTTTTGAGATATCTGGATTTAAAAAATTCACTTCATGTACACAAGTTTTTAGTGACGTTATTTTAATTTACCGCCCACGGTTTAAATTTGTTCAATTATTACAATAATATAGACCTGGCAATACACGAAGTGAATTTTTTAAATCCAGATATCTCAAGAATAGCTGCTGAAATCAACTCTTACCACGTATACCTTTTTTAGGTAAAAGATGTGGAAAAATCCGAATTTTTATTTAAAAGTTAAATGTGTGTGGCTCAAAAAAGTTATTTTGTTTTAAATGTGTGCAGGGTACTGCAGGTGGCGCCCTCTAAACTTTACAATAAAAATGAGAGCATATTCTAATTTCTTCACCCCCCACCAGCCGAACATTGTGACAATACATCAATTATTAAAAAAATTATTTATAAAAAGTGAAAACCAAATTGAGCTTTTGACACTCTGTATCTCCGAAATCATCCATTTTTGGACTAAGGTAAGTTGGGTTAGATCGTCATATTTTCGCCTCAGGAACTTGTGGTAGATTTTTCCGCACCTTTTAGAGACACCCTGTAGATTTCTATAAGAAACTTATCTTCTTAGAATTAATTTAAAACTGGAAAAGAATTATTGAAAAGAAAAATAAACGATGTAATTTCATGTCTTTGTTTCCTAGAATCCATTATAAAATAAACAAGTACTTACTTTAGTTTTTACAATATTAAAATACATCTGTTGTGAAAAAGATTTAATAATAAATGGATAAAGGTGGAAATTTGCAATATAAAACGTTCTTTGCATATTATAGTTCAGAAATAAAACCATAAGTATTTTTTAAATTCTAGCCTTCATTTTAATCATAATGAAATTTTTACTTTGTAATGAAATGTTTGCTTCGTAATTAAATACCTTTAATGAACTAAGTTGATATATCTACATCTATATAAGAAATATTTAGTTCTACAAGTAACTAACTAATACTATAATACTAACATTCTATAGTTTCATGCAAAGTGTATCCATATTCTGCTTTACAAGTTTAAAGATAACGGTGACTTAAATGCTTCATGCTTTTACATTTAATTATGAATAATTATCTTTCTTTAATTATAACGGTTTAATTAATTCGATTTGTCAGCAGATTTTATAATCTGAAATCAGAGCGTTTTAAATGAAAAATGATAACTTTTATTTAACGATTAAAGTATACAGGGTGATTCCTAAGTTGATACTTATTTTTTAGCTGTGTATAAAAGGCATTAAAATAAACAGCATTTTCAAATACCTTTTTTCAAAAAACGTAAAAATAAAATACTTACATTCATTTATTACACTATGGATGAAATACGGTCCTGCCTAACTTGCCCGTTGAATAACATTAAGAAAACTTCTGGGTGTAGGATAAGCCCGCAAGGGAAAGCATTCTGCGTATAATCTCGAAGCAGCAGCCGCACTTTGACGACACTCACCGTAAATTAGCACCATATGTACGAGTTTATGGTTTTCAAATTTTACCATTTTCACGTGTCACCAATTTAAAATTAACTTGCTTCAGAAAATCACACCGCAACAGACTGCCAAAATAAATAACTGACCACACCGACATGTAAATTCCATGACTAATAAGACAAAACCAACATAAAGTATAGCAGGCTACGTTTTGATTACCAGGCCCGCACTTAGGTTTTTTACTTCTGAATCTCGCCTATTTTTAAGTTTTTTGAAAAAAAGTTATTTGAAAATGTTGATTTTAATGCCTTCTATACACAGCTAAAAAAGAAGTATAAACTTAGGAATCATCCTGTATAAGTTGCTTCATATTTTCACTTGCACAATTGCTAGACTACTATACAATATAGCCGGTATAATTAGAGCATTTGATTACTTCCTGGGACATAGAATTGAACTAAAATAAAGAATATTATGTATGGATGTATAATGTGTATGGTTGTTATCAAAACGAAGCAACATATCATAATAAGTAAATTTGACTAGATCGCCCTATCTTTAGTTAACGAATTTGTGGTGAAGCGTTGTACAGTCATTTCAAGGACACCCTGTATAACACTGCTAAATGGCAGTTATTAGGTTTACATTTTTTTTCAATATTCTATAACCGACACTGTGTTAAAATAAGCTCTTTTGAATTTTATGTTTGTATAGGCAAATCATTTTTTTTTATCCCTTTAAAAAGGCTTTATATACATTTTAACAAAGGCTGCGTAAACATCCCTGAAAAAATTTTACAACCCTTATTTGTTAGAATTTTATATTTGATGGTTCAAAAATATGCTTTCTAAAATATATATGAATAGCAAGATAAGGCAGAATAAAAGTGTTACATTAAGGTATATTATGCTTTGAGATTTATTTATCGTTATGATATGCTCATGCCTTTTTACGGACAATCTATCACTCATATACCCCCCAGAACGTAAAAATTCAGAATTTTAACAATATTTCCGTTCTAAAATTGAAAAATAAAACTTGACCAGCCTCAATTGCTACGTCTACTACCTCTAATCCATAAAAAAATTTAAATTAAAAAGTTTTTCTTACATTTTTTTTTGACACGTAAGTAGTTGCTCCCAGAGATTAATGGTTGCATATATTTAAAAAACTTTGTGATTCTTTGGACACTAAGGTAGATATTTTTAGACATAATTATCAGCAATTGATGTTTTGATGCATTCCACAAACCAGTAGAAGCTTATTCAATGAGCAGTGGATTTGTTAAAAAATGTACTACAAACAGACAAATTTATTAAGGATTTCCGTAATCAAATATTATACCACTAATATTAAGCTTATATTGGTATTAAAGAAAATGTATAAATATGTTTAGGTTACCATAATTAAAGCACTGAACCTAAAGGTTGAGAGAACAGACAACAGATAGAAAATCCAGAAGTTTTGATGCATCATCTGCTTAGGACCTGTTATTACAACAATAAGATGCCTAGTATTGGGACCAACAAGCCATAAATAAAATACTTGCCATAAATCGTTTCAGATAGAGAATACCATTAAAAATGGAGATTTTGTTAAGGTAAATTACTATGTTTTTATTGTATTGTTTGGTCTGAGTAACTGATGGCCACTTGTCCTTTCAAACATTCACCCAGCTTGCTCTTGGATCTACAGCTCAACGTGGGTTCTGAACCACGATCCTCAGTCATGCGACAGCCCCCAAGGGCTATCAACCCTCGGTTTATTGCCATTGCATGACCTACCTTCTACCGCACCCCACGAGATGACCGATATCATCCGGCCTAGTTACCGATGTGAATGGGGTGCGTTGGAAGATGATACATTTTACACTCTTCCCTGCATTCTTAAGCCTACTAAATTTC
The DNA here is from genome assembly GCA_935413205.1 of Polydrusus cervinus. Taxonomy (NCBI): domain Eukaryota; kingdom Metazoa; phylum Arthropoda; class Insecta; order Coleoptera; family Curculionidae; genus Polydrusus; species Polydrusus cervinus. The sequence continues at coordinate 22,095,662 of OW284520.1, read as the reverse complement.
GGACATACTTTTTTTTATTATGCTTTTGCACACTCCGAGGAGCGAACTTGGACCGCCACGGTCGAATGGCAGTAGCCACTTGACTGCCTTGGTCTTTTTATAGTATTGAAATTTTTTATAGATTTTGGGATCGTAAAAAATTAAAACATTCTAAAATACATTTTTTAAGTGCATTTAATCTTTTGGTCGGCAGTGTATAGTCTGACGCACGGTTCTAGAGCTACAATGCCTGATAAGGCAGGGAGATAACGGCCGCATTAAAAAGGCAATTCCCCTTAAAATAAGGTAAAGTCCATACAATTACTGTCTGGATGCACATCACAGCTTCTGACGTAATTTTTGATTCGAGTTAGGTTGTTATCTCCCTGCCTTATCAGGCATTGTAGCTCTAGAACCGTGCGTCAGACTATATGTACTACATGCCAAACAATAATGCAAATGTATAACTTTTGTAATTAAAAAGTGATATATTGATAAACTTTTCTCGTAAATATTTGTAACAAATTTTAATGACATTTAAAACCCGTTGAAAGTTTTAACAATAAAGCAGCGTGCCTAATTCAAGTAAAAAAGGGTGAAAATAAATTAAAAAGTTTTAACAAACAAAACTTAAGAACGTTTATAAGGTCACGTTTGTCCCATAATATATATTCAGAAGGGGTTAGGCTTATTATTTTGAAAAACCTAAATATTTAGGGATATAGTACGGGCTTATAATAACATGGTAAAATAAGGTTTTAAGATTACCATCGTTATAATTAAATTTTAGACTCTAGGCAAAAATGAATGTAATTTTAGGCATAGTAATGTTATAATTAGAGAAAAAGAGAAATTCCGGTTATGCAGGGCAAAATAGAATCATTAAAATCATGACCGGAGTAATATTGTTAAATTAAAATGGTTTGCTGTTATTATGGCACGTAAAAATATACGTAAATATGTTTTTTGGTTACACATCGGACATTGAAATCATATTGTTTTTTAAATTATTCCTTATTTTATTATTAATTATAAACTTGGTTGACCGAACAATTAAATAACTGTTGATTCCATCATAATCCATTGCCAGAAACACAAATGAAATCGAAAATGATTTCATTTGTTTTTTTTTGGTTCAATATAGGTAGAAATTAGTTTAATTATGTCTTGGGGATTTTTTAAGCTACGGTGTGTCATAGTGGAGGTTCTAGTCCCAATTATGTCTCTTTTACAAGAATATTTTTGTGTTTCGCAGTTAAACAGTTTGTTAATTTATGGGCCATAATTATAAAATAGAGGGAGAGGCTATTACTCATTAATCAGTAAGTTTTGTCGTCGAGGCTGTAAAGCACCTGCAAAGTAACCTTACCTCCACTTTTTTAAATTGTAGGACAATTTATTTGTGCACAGACTGTGGGATGAATTAATTGTATGTAGTACAAAAGTATAGTTACTTTATTGAAGATAACAATATAGAGGTTATTATGCTGGTCCATATTTCTACATTATTTTTTTCAATGGAGCAAATATATTTTTCTTCTACATACAATTCATCTCACAGTCTGTGCATACATAAATTTATTAACAGTTATAAAATTGGAGGTTAGGTTTTTACTTTACAGGTGCTTTACCGCCTCAAAAAACAAATTTCATGATTAGCCTGCCCCTCCATTTTAATTATGGCCCATAAATTAACAAACCGACAAGCTACGAATAACAACAATATTCTTGCAAAAAAATTTAATAGAGACTAAAACCTAAACTATGACTCACACCGTGGTGTAATAAAACATTTTTACATATATTTTAAACATCCCGCCATCAGGTTATTCGACTGACATGCGCACAGTGTGCCTGCGTACGTTCAATCGATACAAATCAATAGAAAGGTGGGTTGCTGTAAAGCGTGTAGGTGGCGCCAGGGTGATATATGATACCGCCTAGGCCTTATAATAAAGCTTCATATCGTAATTTTTGATAATGTGCCGGTATCTTTCTACGGGTCAAAATTTGTCAAAATCCTTAGTAATGTACACTTCTTTACTTTAGGGATAGTCACTAAAACCTGAACTTTCCGGGAAACGATCTGCTTTCCTTCTGACCAGAGGGAAGTTTGATCCAATTTTTTGTGGGCCTTGGCATCTGCTGAAGGCCCTGTAAAGCAATTAAATATAATATCCTTATCGTGTTCCCATATAGCATTTTTTACGATTTGCTTTCCTTGTGACCAGACAGCAGTTTGATCCAATTTTTCAAGGCCTTGTACAAACAATAATTTATAATAGCACTTCTTGCATAGAAAGTTTAGTTTGGCGTATTACGATCTGCTTATAAGGGTAACCTGATTATGTATAATTAATTATTATAACATTGGACATATATCTACAAATGCCAACCTGTTAAGGTTAAGACAGAATTTAGTTCGGGTATTAAAACCTGCAATACTCATCAAGAGTCTTTTGTTGATTACGTTTGTTATTACTTCCATGACATGTTGACCCTAAAGTCTTTTGTAGCAGCCTACGGCTATTTGAAAGTATCCTTCCTTTGAATGAACTATTTTTATATTTCCTTGTTCGTTGAAAAAATATGAATCTATTTATACTTCGTTCCACCAATAAAATTTCAATTTCCATGGTTTGTGTTTTTAAGTCAAAGGAATAAAATATTGAAATGTATACCGCCATCAACCTTATTTCAGATATTTTTTGTTTTTATTTTCTTTCATATTATACATATTATATCAATCCCTCAAGAGCTCTTGTAGCCTGAAGATATCTTCTGGATTTCCCTTTCTTTGATGTACATTTTACATTCAAAAAAGATATGCTCCATATTGATAAAAATTGTAAAAAATTGACACTAAGTAGCCTCTAGCGTATTTTTGATGTATCTCTTTATAGAATCACTTCATATGAAAACTCGATTTGCTCTTAAATCTAGAATTTGATTTGTAGGTTTATTTATTATTGCACGAAATCATACTTCCGGGTTTGAATAAAAAATACTTTATTAATAAGGAAAGTTCGGTTTCATTTTATAATAATTTTTGGGGAAAGAAGCCTGTGCTGTATTAAAAATGCCCAAAATAAGATATTTACAAAATACTAGGTATGATTCTTTAACTATAACAATTTGCAAAGATAATAAAATGTCTAATCTAATGTAATAATATAGATTAGAAACATATAAAATTTCTGCCATCTTCAACAAGTAGTTTTTAAACTTAATCTTTAGCTTTACTTGAAAATTAATACAAAACGAAATATCTTTTCAAATTTGTGGGGATAGTTGGAGTACTTCCCTTTGAAAAAAAAACTTGTTGCTTAGTTTTTTTAGTTTATAATTTCAGCAAAATTACCATATTTTAACTAGACACTATTATAGTAATACTTCATCATTTTGAAAGTATTATTTTGACACAACATTTCTGACCTTTAATTTGTTCTTAAATCAATTCCTTTCTGTCATGTATATTTAGTTTACACGACCATCTAAGACTACTTCTTTTGTGTCATGTTACTGATTTTTATTGTTAGATTTTCCACAAGGAAACAAGATTTTCTTTTAAATTGACATTTATTTTTGGATGTGGCAGGAAAATATACGATTTTTCCGTGTTTGGTTAAAAGTGCTGTCCACGTAGTTATATAAATCAATAGCTGCAAGAGCTTTTGAACACCAAGATTTCACATAGCTAGCACCTGCAGAATGACTGAGGAGAATCACAAGTTGGAACTTTGTTCCGAAATCGATTTAATAATCAAAGTTTTATCTTTATAGTGGAATAGGTACTTGACAGTGTAAGTACATGTATTTAAGTCTATGATAATAATTAACGCCTATTTACTTTAAGATTAAGATATCATATTGATTCCATTAGAATTAATTGCCCAAACACACAAATGAAAAAAAAAGTTAGGTAAGTAATGTGAATAAGAGGTCTTTAAATGTAATTTTCCTTAAAAAAAATCATAAAATAATGTTAGTCACGATTACGAGACAAGCAGTAGAAAAGAAAAAATGGAATTGAAACTAACTAAGATTGGTAAGTATGTTTAAAAAATTATATTACCAATAAAGAATATTCATTTATATTGTGCAATATGAAGGGAAAGTGCGATTCAATTCTATAGACTGGAAGACCGACTGATACTAAAATATTTTTCGAAATTGATTTCAAAATAGTCACTAATAGGTAAATTTATTATTAAAAAAAAACTTTTGCTTCCAAGGTTAAACAACTATACAAAAACGTTTTTTAGTCGGTTTAAACATAAAGAAAAATCACAACAGTTAAGATTATAATCGACCATAACGATAGGTCGTGGGTATAAGTATGCACGCAATCCTTTTGTCTATTTTAATGACCTGCTATAACCTTAAGTTCTTCTAGATGACTTGAACAAATTACCATTCAAGAAAAAGTTTAATAAATGTTACAGATAAAAGTTTTAGTCGTGTCTAATACAGTAGGGGGAATAAAAATTGTCATCAGAGCAGCAGATTGGCTATTTTATTGGCATAAAAAGGTTATATTTGGTTGCTTCCAACGATTTTATAAATATTTGGCTTTGTTATATGCAGTACATTGTTTTAAATGGTGTTTGATAGATCAGTGAGGTTGAGCAACGTCTGGGTTTCGTTCAGGGCCGTAGCCAGAACCAAATTTTTGGTAGGGCTATTTGATTCCTTACCAGGGCCCATATTCTTACGTTGAAATATAATGATATTTGATTTGGGACTAACATGTATTTCATGATATTGTACCTAGAAAAGAAGACGGAAAAGCGCCGCAGGCGAAACATTTTCGGGGCCACGCCCAAAGTTCGTTTAAAATTCACCTAACTACTAACAAATTTCATCAAGATTATTAAAATTTGTTTTTGTAAATGTTTTTTCTTAATTTTTTTTTGATTTTCCTAGCTGACTCTTTATTAAAAAAAAAACATTTTTTATATTTGAGGAGTGTCTTTTCAAAAGGGCTTATTTCCACTCTAACGTTTTTTTCAGGAAACTAATATAACTCCAAACAAAGGTGAACAATTATGAAGGTTTGTTTTAAATTTTAATATTGTGTTTTTGGGTTAACCTCAATGTTAAAGCACTGTCATTTTTTTTTTAAACCACCTACAAAAGGCTTTTTTTAGGTTGATAACTTAGAAATAGGCCCTTTTGACTGGATCTGTTGGAATTAAGATGTTTTGATCAGTACTTTTAAAAAATAAGCCATTTTGATCTGTACATAAAAACTAATTAGGGCTCTTTCTTTACGCATTTTAATGACAACTTTTAAAACATAATAATATACAATACTAAACACGAATTTCCCCAACGTCATCGTCGTTTCAATCACATTCGTCTTGTTCGTCATCTACTGTTTGAACCGTAACTGCTTCTAATATAATATTTTTGTACCAACTCAACTCGTGTAGGTCCACCCACTCATCCCCAAATTGCTTTTTAAGCAAATTTGTTACATCTTTTTTCTTGTTTGCTGAAATGGGTTGTGCAATATTTTGAGTTGCAGATATTTTCATTGGAATCCTTTTACCACGTTTCAATAATGTGCGACCGACTGCATCACATTGAAATCTAAAGTTTTCATAAGCTCGTAATTTACAACCCACTGTCTTTCTTCTCTTTACTGTTTTTTGTATTGTGATCCTTTTAATTTTTTGTAATTTCTCTAAATCATTTATTTCCAGCAGCTGCCAATCCTGCCACAATAATTTCAAATTTCCATGCCTTTTAAAAATCTCATCATAACCATCTCTTGTAGTAATTTCTAAACGTCCAAATACTCTGTCAGCTGGTAAGAAACTGTGTCCACGCACTGGGAAGTGGAGATGTATTGCCTCCACATGTGCAGGAGATTTAGGAAATAACCATTGAATCAATGTTTGTAGAATATGGTTATTTTTATTTTGTCCTCCGCACCCATTACAAAATAAACGAATGATGTTTACATCATCTGCTAGGTCCATGGAGGATAAGTAGTCATAAAGGGCAGATCCAACTTTAGAAGACCCTCTCTTGGCAGTAGTTTCATTTCAAGAGTAAAAGCAAGGGCTTCTTGAGTCTAAAGGCACAACGCAAAAATTATACAAACTGATTTGCCTGGCATAAAATGCAAGAAAATAGAAATAAACCTTTTTGTCGCGGAAAGTTTAGGACATCACTACTTATATACGAGAAATAAGCTATTTTGAAAAGTACTGCTTTTAATCTTTTTGTAAGGCAATAATTTTTTAGAAATAAGCCAGTTTGAAAGGGAAGGCACTTTTTGTGTCGAGTTTTAATAGGAATTAAGCAGTTTTGACACGGAATATTATACACCAACTTCGAGAATAGTTTGTTAGGAATCGATCGGCATTAAAAAAACAATATATTTGAAAATGAGAAATAAGCCCTTTCGAAAGGACACTTCTCATTTGTAAACAATATGAATATTAGTATCAATCCAAAATTTTAACATAAGACGTACGTATGACTCTAACACGCGCTTTTCGGGCTCGATTTTTTATAACTAAAAATAAGTAAATATCGCTTTTCACGCCAAAATTGATGATTTTTCAGAAATCATGTATTCTTATTGGAGCGTAAATCTAGGAGCAGTTTTTGGTGCAAACTCTTAGGTTTTGAAATACTCTTTCTTAAGTGCCGTTTTGTATATTCATAATAAAGTATTCTCGATCATTTCTTCCCGCACTATTTTTTTTTTATAATAAAAATGTTTACTATAATTTTTTTCTTTAAAAATAAATACCTAATTATTTTTTGTTTTTCTTATAAAAATAATTTATTGCATTGGGTTATATTTTTGTTGATTTAAAATAGCTCTAAAAAAGGGAAAATGAAACAGACAGGGGCAGGACAGGACTCTACCCGTATGACGAAATTATTTAAATAATTTTATTTTATTAAACTTATCAAATAACTTACAGACATTTTTGACAGTTATTTTTTTCTATTTCAATATTTTTTTACCAGGGCTTCGCCCTTGCCAGCCCCCCTCTAGCTACAGCCCTGGTTTCGCTTTGCAAACTAACAACAGTTTATTTTTAAAAAACGTATCTTTAAAATGAAATTGAGTTCAAATTTTTCAGGAATTTTTAAACACTAATTTATCTACAAACATTTTATTATCTACGTTTTATCAATTAAATTTGATTAACAAACCCTGGAAATTGCTCATCCCCTCAATCTCTTACTGATACTATTTGCACTGGTGCGAAACTCCGAATTTTTGTAAAAAGTGTCAGGAACTTTAAAATGTCAAACCAAGAATATTTGATAAACTTCAAATCGGCTGTAAACTATTTATCATATTTAAAAAAATGTCTGTGTTGTTAATCACTAAATAAACGCTGTGACCCAAATTTTAGTTGAGGTAGAAGGTAGAAGTAGAAAGCCATAAAAATCGTAAAACATCCAGTTATAATAAGCATTGAAGTTCCTGATTGGTCAGAAGCGCAAGTGCCGTCCTTTGTCCAGGGATGGGATACGACCTATTATTCCTCTGTGCCCTTCACATGGCACGGCAACTCCTTTCCTTGTCTTTATTTAAATCGTGTAGGCGGCCATGATTTTCGTATGTCTTAGCTTTCATAAAAAAACAAGAACGCTAGAAAAAATGCAGCTGATGCTAGTACACAACGTACGTTCAATCAATTTAAATCAATAGAGAGATGTGTTGCTGTAACGCATATAGGTGGCACTAGGGTGAAATTAATACCGCTGAAGCTTTATAAGAAAGCTTTATATAAAAATTTCTGATGGTGTATCGGTGTACTATCTACAGGTCAAAATTCTTCAAAATCCTCAGTAATGTACACTTCTTAAGGGTAGTCAATAAAACCCAAATCTTCCGGGAGACGGTCTGCTTACCTTCTGACCAGAGGGAAGTTAGATCTAATTTTTTGTGGGCCTTGGCGACTGCTAAAGGCCCTGTAAAGCAATCAAAAATAAATGTTTTTAGCCTAGGCATGGGTAATTTCGCATGTCGATATGACACCGACATTGTTTATGGTATTAACACCTGTCAGCGCAATTGCCCCAGAGCACACAGGGAAGTCACCTGTGTTGTCCTGTATTATAGTGTCATTATATAATATAAGTCATCGGCGCTGTTTCAGGATGGGAGTCGCGAATGTCGTCTGTTTTATAGTGTGTCATGGTACCATTAGGAGTTATCGACGAGGTTTCAACACATGTGGCACACAGAAAGGTGTCAGCTTTTTTTTTTCATTTTAAAATATACTTTATTCATTGATTTTGTTCTTTACATATCATTTTGTTTACTATACAGGGTGAGTTTTTTAAAGTGTTACAAGGCGATATCTCGAAAACGATTTAAAATATTTTCTTGAAATTTTAGGGAGATAATGGGGAGATAGGGGGACATATTTGTACATGTTTTTGACACTTACCCCCTTTCCCTATTTTAAGGGGTGGGGGGTAACTTTGCAATTTTAAATGGGATTATGTACTTTTGTTTATTAAATATGAATCTACCTAAAAACTGTATACGTATACAAAAAATTTTTTGATTTGCTGCCATGGTTAGGTACGGAATTATGATTTATTTTGTTATAAGAATTTAAAAAATTAATTACCATTTAATTTTAATAAAATAATCCCATAAATCAAGTTAACTTATTTTAAAATTATTATTCGTTTCCATGGAAACGCGTGGTTTTGTTTTGACGTAAGTCAGTTAATATTTTTAATGTGTTAACGTTTATTTCTGTGTGGTCAAATAAACATGGAAGCGAATTTTAGTATGCAAGTTGATATGTTGTTAATTTTGGGGGAGTGCAGAAAAAACTACAGACAAGCTGCACTAGTGTGGGCGGAGAGGTTTCCTATGAACCCGAAATCGCACATGGCATTTAAAAGGCTGGAAACCAGAAGTCGTACTACTGGCAGTCTAAATGCGAAGCCAAGAGTTCGGAAGCGAACAAAGACAGATAAAAATAGGGCAGTTGGAGTTTCAGGAATGACATTTATTGACCCGCATGTAGGTTCCAGGCAGCTTGCTAAAGATGCTGGAATAAGTCAAAAATCAGTTATGACCATATTGCACTTGTACAAATTTCATCCATACCACATTACATTCCATCAAGAGCTATATGGTCAAGACTTTGAAAATCGTGTTACCTTTTGCAATTGGATCACAAGAGAAATGCAAGGAAATAACAGGTTACTAAATAATGTTGTTTTTTCTGACGAGGCTAATTTCCATAATTGTGGCCAGGTAAGATTTTAAGTTATTTTCCCTGTCAGTAGAAATTAATTTTTTTTTGTTTTTTTTTTTAAAGTTAAATAGACACAATATGCACTACTGGGCATCCGAAAATCCCCATTGGATGAGAACTGTGCCAAATCCACATCCTTGGTCAATTAATGTATGGTGTGGTATAATCGGTGATAGAGTTATTGGCCCGCATTTCTTTGAAGGTCATTTAAATGGAGTAATGTACACAGATTTTTTAAGGAACCAATTACCCCTATTATTAAACCAAATGATTAATCCTAACATGTGGTTTCAACAGGACGGAGCTCCACCACATTATGCGATACAGGCCCGTAATGAATTAAACGAATTGTTTGAAAACAGGTGGATTGGTCGAGCTGGTCCAATCAACTGGCCTGCTAGGTCCCCGGATTTGACCCCCTTGACTTTTTCTTCTGGGGTTTTATCAAAAACAAAGTGATGGCGACTGCACCTACAACTTTAGATGATATGAAAGACCGAATCCGCGTTGCCTGCTTATTAGTGACACCTGATATGTTACAGAGGGTACGTTATTCATTTAGAAAAAGAGTGACAAAGTGTTTGGAAGTTGAAGGAAGACACTTCGAACATCTTCTTAAGCATGATAGACGATAAATTAGTTGAAATTAAATGGTATTTAGTTTTTTAAATTTTTATAACAAAATAAATCATAATTCCGTAACCATGGCAGCAAATCAAAAATTTTTTTGTATACGTATACAGTTTTTTACGTAGATTCATATTTAATAAACAAAAGTACATAATCCCATTTAAAATTGCAAAGTTACCCCCCACCCCTCAAAATAGGGAAAGGGGGTAAGTGTCAAAAACATGTACAAATATGTCCCCCTATCTCCCCATTATCTCCCAAAATTTCAAGAAAATATTTTAAATCGTTTTCGAGATATCGCCTTGTAACACTTTAAAAAACTCACCCTGTATAATATTATTTACATAATATTCCTTAACACTAGTTCTGCTGGATTAGCTTGCTAACCAGGACACGTCGACGAAGCCACACCCCGTCTGGGCCGATGTTTGCCCTTGGTAAACAGAAGATGATTTTTCATTTATGTAATCGGCAGGTTCCAGAGTAATATTTTACCGCCATGAGGAAGTTTGATGCGCTTTCGCTTTGAGAAAATTTATAAATTTGCTTTTTTTGTATTTATTAAAATTTTGCAATTTATTTCACTGGAAAAACGGTACGAAAAAACCAGCTTGTCCAGGTGTCAGCAAAAAAATGCCATTCAACACAATGTTACCCATGCCCATTTTTGCCTAAATCTATCTTTTGGAATTTCATCCTTAGTAATGTACACTTCTCTTCATAAGGATAGTCAATAAATACCTGTGATTAAAGAGAAGTTAGATCTAATTTTTTGTGGACACATTTAAAAATATATATACCATATTATAAAAAATTTACACTAAGACTGGCGTACTTTTAATGTATTTTTTTATATAAACTTTATTTCAGGTTTATTTGATTAAATTGTAGATAAACTAAATTTTTAATGGAAATTAGTTATAGTTATACTTAGCTACTGTTAGTGACAGATTAAACATATGTTCATCTCAGATAAAAAAAATTTTAATTAAGAACATTTGGTTTATTTAGTTTGAAGTTTACAGTTTCTATTTATGTGAGAGGGGGTTAATTTATTAAATAAAAGTTAATAAAACAAAATTATAAAATTATTCATACAAATAACATTAAGGATCTGTTATTTCTTGCCATTATTTCGAATAAGGTTTTTTTCCTCTTCGTTCCCTGCCAGGGCCATTCCCGAGGGTTCCAAACCACGATCCTCGGTCATGCGACACCCCCCGAGAGCTTTCAACACTTGGTTTCTTGCCATTGCATGACCTGATTGGGGTGTGCATCTTCTTCCGCACCCCACGAGATGTCCGATATCATCTGGCCTGGGTACCGGCGTGAATGGGGTGGGTTTGGGAGATGATATCTTTTACACTCTTTTCTGCATTCTTAAATCTACTAGAGAATATTCCGATATGTTTTCTATATCATTTAATTTATTGTCTAAAATTGGTAATTGTCTATTTTCATCCCTTTTATTAATAAACATCCCTCTAGTTCTGAAGCAACCAATTTATTAGCTTCTTCTTTAGATTCATCAATTTTTGACAAGACTGGATTTATTGAAACATGCATGTTCAGTTTGTTCACTTTTCTGAATTTCTGAAATATCGTTATTTTGTAATGGCCTGATCGAATCATTTGTTGCCTTTTCTTTATAACCAGTTTTCTGTTTTTTTCGATTTTTGTTTGTTGTTTAAAATGCACAACCTGTGACCTCTAAACCAATGGACCTCTTTTTTATAAAACATTGAAAACATAGTCTTTGGCACCTGGCTGCCAATAACTATATTTTTCTGTTTTATAAGTTACAGTTATTGGCATTATTGATGACAACAAGAAATTTATGTTCAAGAATACCTAGCCATCCTTAACAAATTGTTAAGACTTACCTGATTTAGATTTAGAACCAACAACACTCCGTATTTCGAACTGTCACTGACCACAATAAATAGGTTAAAAAGTGCAAAATAGTCGCCGATTCCAGTGGGACAATGTTGGATATTACTGATCTTATTGTGATTTTAATAGCACCTATCCTTAAATTAAAATTAATTATTTTATGAAAAAGTACCAATAACTGTCAGGGTGCCGACAACTGTATCTGTTACCCTATATCTCCCCTAGTTATTTTGGCATTGAAACTTTGAAAATATATATTTTTTACAACCACACATATATTACTGCGGTAAAATCAGAGTAGTATATCTGTCAACGGCACATAAAAGGATTTATATGTCCTTAGAGACCGCAAAAAAAAATTATTTGAATTTACTGAAGTTTTTTTTACAGTTTGATGCATATATAATATGTTTTGAGGTGAATGGTAGAAGCCAAGTACTTCATTAGGTCTATAAATAAATAATTTTTTGTTGGGGCCACTCTCGCTGAAACATTACACAAGCATGGTAGTTTGAAACTCATATAAGTGATAAAGGTATGCACCCAGTGGCGCATCCAGAGTTTGAGTTTGGTGGGGGTAGAGGCAATATTTAAGTTAACAGATAAATCGATTTCAATAATTTTTTTTAAACTAAACTGCTGGACAATTCAAGCGGACCGAGCTAATTGTTAGGTGAACTTCGGAGTAAAATATTTTACGAACGAATACAGCTATCGATGCGCGGTTTGCAAAATTTAAAAGAGAATTTAATTCTTAATATGCACATTTTTTCCGAATTTTTCTTATTTCTAACCTTTAACTGTCTACAGGGTTTAAAGAGAAGTATGTTTTTTTACCAAAGTTTCTAAGTAGCGGATTTCCACAAAAATAATTTTAAATTATTTTGGATGGCATTTTCTTTATCTTTTATTTATAGAGAACAAAATAAATTCCCAAATTTTTGATATCCCTCTTTGTTCATGAAATTTCGATTTTTTTCTCAACCCCTGTAAATTTCAGGTATTTTTGTCATTAGGCCTTACAATGTTTTGTAAGAACGGGTTTTCGTAAGTGATAATAACTTCTTAGGACCACCTCTTTTGCAACGAGTACATTTTAATACGCGAAGGCAAAATGAAACAAGATTTATCCGATACACTTTTCCAAAAAATACACAGTTATAAAACGAATCTTTTTATAATTAACCGAACAATTAATTAAGCAAATAAGATATTTTAAATAATGTTCATTAGGTACTGATATGCTTACATGATTAGTCTTCCTTAATTCTCTACTGATTAAACAGCTAATGAGAAAACTAATACCGGGTGGCTCCTCCCCGAAGGTTGAGAACCTCCTGGCACCGCCGAGGCATATTTCTGGCCAGGTTATTGATAAGTTTTTGTGGTATGTTTTTCCATTTCTCCTGTATTGCTACGGCAAGCTTTGCCAATGTTTGAGGTGCGTTTTCCCTTGATCGTACACGCAACTTTAAAGGAGACCACACATGCTCAATAATGTTTAGATCGGGAGATTTTTAAGGCAAGTTTAATTGATTAATATTGCTTTCCTCCAAAAACTCTTGAACAATCCGTGCCCTGTGTGGCGTTGCGTTGTTATCAACGAAGAGAAAACCGGGCCCAAAGTTTTCCGCAAACGGGAGCACGATGTTTTTTAAAATTTCATTCATATAAATTTCGGCATTTACGGTTCTTTGCAAAATAAAAAGATCCGTTTTTCCATTGTGCATTACTCCTGCCCATACGGTAATACCCCCTCCGCTAAAAGCGTCTTGAGGAGCCATATTTTCCTTAATGTATCTTTCCCCAGGTTGCCTCCAAACAAGAACCCTTCCATCTGAATGGATCAGATTAAATCTTGTCTCATCGCAAAACATACAATTTTGCCATTCTGCACCCCACCTTATATGCGTAGCTGCCCACGCTTGCCTCTGATGACGGTGCTGCTGCAAAAGCCGCGTACATTTTGCGCGCCTTCTTGCTCTACAAACAGGAAAGATGTAAAAATAATCATTCTACAGTATTTTTTTTAGTATAGGTACCTTAAGTTATTGTAGTTTAGCCTCCTCCTCAATGTCCTATCGGAAACCACAATACCAGTATGTCGCCGCATATTTTCATTCAGGACCCTAGAGTTCAGGGTCCGTCTACGTCGAGTAGGAGGTTCCTCTCTGCTCGCACTGGTATTTTTCTATTCCGGCCACACACATTATGTGTGGAAATGGAGGTATATAAAATGAAAAAAAAATAAATAAAACCGATTATGGGTACGCCACTAGTCACGACGAAACGCAAGAAATTAAAATGTACTCGTTGCAAAAGAGGTGCTCCTAAAAAGTTATAATCACTTACCAAAACCCGTTCTTACAAAACATTGTAAGGCCTAATGACAAAAATACCTGAAATTTACAGGGGTTGAGAAAAAAATCGAAATTTCATGAACAAAGAGGGATATCAAAAATTTGAGAGTTTATTTTGTTCTCTATAAAAAGATAAAAATAAAATGCCATCCAAAAGAATTTAAAATTATTTTTGTGGAAATCCGCTACTTAGAAACTTTGGTAAAAAAAACATACTTCTCTTTGAACCCTGTAGACAGTTAAAGGTTAGAAGTAATAAAAATCGGAAAAAATGTGCATATTAAGAATTAAATTCTCTTTTAAATTTTGCAAACCGCGCATCGATAGCCTTATTCGTTCGTAAAATATTTTACTCCAAAGTTCACCTAACAATTAGCTCGGTCCGCTTGAATTGTCCAGCAGTTTAGGTTTTTTCTTTGGTAATTCCACTGTGATAGAATTTTTTATTCAGATTTTAGTTTTAGGCTTATACAGGGTGCAAAAATGAGAATAGTTTTTTTACGCTAAATTGAAAACATGTTCTGGTATAAAGCGGCCCTCACACGATCTTATTGTCAACATATTGATCTTTAACCTTACAAGGCCCATAAGTATATTCATAAATATTCAGTCGCTACGAAATTTCGCATCGGTGTAATTTAAAAAGATGAGTAACAAAAAAAAAGCTTGTATAGCTATACGCGGGCAAAAAAAAATAGTTATCGAAACGAAAGGAATACACCCATTTACACGTACTATACATTCCATTTTGTAAACGAACCCTGAAGAATATCGGAACTATTTTCAAATGAATTGTATATATGAACAACTATTGCATAAACCTTATATCAAGAAGCAGGATATAATTATGAGGCAAGCATAATCGGCTCATAAACCTCTTCAGCAGCACAACCTGATCGTTTTGAGTCTTTAAATTAAAAAAAAAATATTTTCTGTAATTTGCTCTGAGACCATTTATATTATTTTTAGCATCTTATTTTCGCACCTTTTTTTATGTTTTTGTAAGTTTTCAATAATTTATTGTAGCCAACTGTCTTCTTATCTTTATTACTATAGACTTTTGAAGACTAATCCTATAACCCTGGCATTTCACGGTAAGCCACAATAAAGTTTTTTAATATACCATTTTCACTGGTTGTTTCAAATCGCCAAAAATGCATCAATGTATTGACAATACTTCAATATTTTGCCTCACAAAATCAATATTATTGTCAATATTTGATGTAATGGACTACAATATTGATCGTGTGAGGGCTGTTTAAAACTGTGTGTTTTCTGTGATATTACAAATGCCAGTCTTTGGGCTTCATCTCAATTATTAATTTTTATAATTTTTAATAACCAAAAATGTTGATGCTTGATACATAAATTCACCCGCAGCGCGCAACGACGTGACAATTTGTAGTTGGCCCATTGGCCCTTGCGCGGGCATCTCATGACTAAGTAGTTCAAAAAAGTCGTTGGCTTAGAACTCACATCAAAACCGCTCCCGGAATATTTCCCGGCATTTCTTTTTATAAAAACTAAAATTACGACCGATAGTGCTGTGCAGTGTCCTGATCCAGGGTCGTGACATGAGTCCTTTCTTGGATCCAGTGAATGGCCACCAAGCAATAGAGGATTATAAAAGGTAGGACATTTTTACGTTTTGTCTCACTGTCGCCGTGCATTTTTATTTGCAAATTTAATTTAATATACTCATCTCCGCAACCAAATTATATATAGTACATTTTTTTATGCTCTTTTTGATTCAAACCCCTACATTTTTCGGTTACTTTGATCACGGATTTTATATTTTTACAACCCATAGTAATTTTAGTCATTTGAATTTGTAAAATATTCCGACCATTTTGGACATTTTAGTTTAGATTGTAGAGACTCGAAGGCGCACATGTTCACGCATTATTCTCCCTCCTTACCCGCGCGGTCTGAAGTACAGTTACTGAAATTCGCACAAACAACTTTGTTACTTAAAAATGTCTTAACTCGATGTATATTTTAAATAGAAATGCTGCAACTTCTCGTGCAAAAGAATTATTGGCTGTTGTTGTAACGGCTCAATAAGATCAAAATGCGCGTATGCATTTCAAAATGCGCTATAAAAAACTTAAAGAATTGAAGGACGATTTTGATAAAAACCATTCCCTTATTATCGATTTAATCGCAAGCAAAGAAAATTAAGAAGATCTATTAAAAATCGGGGAAAAATAAGGGAATCATTTGACTGATTATTTTAAAATTCAAGCCGGTTTGACGGCCTTTTTGACGACGACCCGCGGTGCAATTAAATGCGTCGAATTCTGGTTCCTTCCTAAATAAAAACATTGTTCGATTACCTAAATTAGAAATCCCTATTTTGACAGGAGTTATTAAAAAATGGAAAACGTGTCTTGACTTGTCGAAAAATTTAGGTATTTACTAAATTTTTTAGACAAAGCCCCATTTGCTTTAGTTAAATGTACCTACGCCCAGTGGCGTATTTGGGGGGGGCTGCCGGGCTACAGCCCCCCCTCGAGCCTAGGAGCTCGGGGTCTAAATATCTTATTGCAACCTAATTTTTCGTCTCACGCTTGGACTCTTAATTTAAATTTTTAAATAATGTATTCTTGGCTTAGATTACAAATGTCTTGTAGGAAATGTTTAGTATTTAAACGTTTCCTTCTAAAAGTCCTGTTTTATATAGAGATTAAGGTTTCGGACGCATATCGTTTTAGTTATTGATTTATGATGCAATTTTATAGGAAAACGAGTAAAAAGAGTAATATTTTATAGTATTTTCTATTATACCTATATAGGTACTTGTTTGTTCCGTTTTTCCTTTTTTAGAGCTATTTTAAATCAACAAAAATATAACCCAATGCAATAAAATATTTTTACAACAAAAACCTATTTATTTTTAAAGAAAAAAAATTAAAGGAAAAATTTTAATGGAAACATTTTTTATTAGAGAAGTGTGATGATTTATAATAAAAAAAATAGTGCAGAAAGAAACGAGAATGCTTTATTATGAATATACAAAACGGCACTTAAGAAGAAGTATTTCAAAACCTAAGAATTTGCACCAAAAACTGCTCCTAGATCCTACATCTACGCTCCTAAAATACATGATTTCTGAAAAAATCATCAATTTTGGCGTGGTGAGCGATATTTACTTTATTTCTAATCATGAAAAACCGAGCACGAAAAACGCTGGTTAGAGTCATACATACGTCTTATATTAAAATTTTGAATTGACACCAATATTCATATTTTTTACAAATATAAAAAATATTTTTTTTTAATAAAGAGCCAGCTAGGAAAATCAAAAAAAAAAAGTAAAAAAACATTTACAAAAACAAATTTTAATAATTTTAATGAAATTTGTTAGTTTACCTTGATTCCCCAAACATCCGCTGCCGACGCACATCTTTGCAGGCAGCATGAAGTATTGCGCCTCAACAATGACCTGGAAGAAATCTTAGCTTGGGGTGACAGTAACCAAGTCGAATTTAATGCTAAGAAAACCCAGGCAGCAGTCTTCTCCAAAAAGGTTAACATTGCAGAACCGGATATAGTTATGGCAGGACACTCAATTCCCCTGGCACCGTCTATTAATTTGCTGGGGGTCAATCTGGGAGGTAATATGTCTTGGCATGATCACGTTGCCGCAATTGCCAAGGCAGCTGCATAGAAACTTGGTGTACTTTTCCGCACCAAAAGGTTGTACACACCTCATCAACTTTTGACACTCTACAAAGCCCAGATTCGACCATCATTAGAATATTGCTCTCATGTTTGGAGCTCTGCACCCAAGCACACCCTTCGGCTACTGGATTCCATTCAAAGGAGAGCCGTTCGTCTGATCGGCGACCCTGAGCTGACCAAGACCCTCGATAGCCTGGAGCATCGGTGATTTGGCTCTCTTTTACAGATATTTCCATGGCAGGTGTTCGACTGACATTGCCCACTTGATTCCACCTAGAGCAATGCAAAACAGAAATACACGGCGAACCACTGCCGCTCATCCATATGTTGTTCAGCTTAGTACTCCTCGAACTTCATTGTTCAAGAATTCTTTCATCTGGAGAACGTCATCTTTGTGGAACGATCTTCCTGAGGTCGTGTTTCCCAATGAATACAATCTTCAACGTTTCAAGACCAACGTAAATCGCTTTCTTCGCACACGCACCGCTCCCAGAGCGCCTTAAAGGATTTTTCCTACAGTGCAGGTGTTTTATCATAAAAAAAAATTTAAAAGTAGTTAGGTGAATTTTAAACGAACTTTGGGCGTGGCCCCGAAAATTTTTCGCCTGCGCCGCTTTTTCACCTTCTTTACTAGGTACAATATCATGAAATACATGTAGTTCCGATTATCCCTTTTTCTAGAAAAAAAATTCCTACTTACGCCCATTCAGCCCCCCTCCCCCCGAGCATATTTTCTGGCGACGCCATTAAGTAACACGACCCGAATCTATTTGTGTTTATTGACGGTTTTTTAATTGAATCCTTTTAATTTAATACGTTAAATTTGTTTTATAGTAAATACAAAACAATAATTACTGTTTTTAACCTAAAATGATGTTCCTCGTCCTCGTGCATGTAACTGTTGCTCGAGGGCTCCCTCTGTATACCCCTAGTCCGTGACTGTTACCGATTTACCTTATTTACGTCTCCTATAACCTGCCAAGGTGTTTAATGGACATAATTCTACGGAAGCTTTAAAGAGATTTTATGTTGCCACTAGCATTTTTACTGTGAAAATTAAAGCGATAATTTAGAACGATTTATGTGTTATCGTAAATGCAAGTAGAGGTAATTTGCTTGGCGGTAGCTAAATTTGTATCATAAGCGTCCACAAAAACATTTTCAAACAGGAAGGGCAATCACATTTTTGTCAAAAAATCCATTGCTGTGGGTGAAAGGGGGGGGGGGATTTTATGGTAAATTCCAAAAACTAATTTAATTTTATAGTTTTGTAAAAATTGGAATAACTATTTAATTATCTATAGCTATGCTTAATTATTAATTATCGATTATTGATGAGGGGGGGGGGGGGGGGTAATTTAATTTTGTAGTTTTGCGTAAAATGATAATTAGCTATTTAATTATCTATAACTCTGCTTTATTATTAGTTATTGATTGTAAGGGGGAGGGTCAGTTTTATGGTAAAAGTCAATTCAAAAAACTATGTAGGTACTTTAATTTCATAATTTTGCCTAAGAGTTGGAATAACAATTTAAATATTCGTTGTTTTATTATAAATTAAAAAATTTTAATTTGTAAACAAATAAAAAAAATGTATTATTAAAAAGATTAAATATCTTTGACACTGTTTAAAGTAACTAAACATTACGTTTCTCTTTTTTTGCAGCTTCACAACTGTACCTTATCATTACATTTTTAAATCTTGCAGTTTTTTTAAGTAACTAAGTACTAAAGAAAAAAAAATTAGTGAAAAATAACTTTTTATAGAATAGTGGATAACTTTTTTGTCAGCCAGAAGGCAGGGGGGGGCAGGCACCCCTTTACTGGACGCCCTTAATTTGTAACAATAGCTTTTCGTTTAAAACAGATTAGACCACCAAAATGAGCAAGTTTGTAATTATAATTTATCTTTAATGGTAGCTACAACCTTTTAATTTTGTATTTTATTTTTGGACAGGTACTCTATATTTTATCTCCAAGCCAGGCTTTTAAAGTAAGGTTACCCTACGCGAGTAGCTTTTCATGTATTCACATTACGTTATGGAAATATGATATCCAAAAAGCTTTCTTGCAAAGCTGCGACGAATAGCAAAAAATTATTTATTTCTATAATTTGTTATTTTATCTTCGGTTAAGTTCAGGTGTACTTTACTTACTTTACTCAAACGAAAGTATTGTATATTCAGGAGTAATTGATACTTTGAGGCCAGATATAATTGCTAATAAAATTACGTTATATCACATTTTTACAAAATAAATAATATTTGAAATTTAAGTAAAAACCAAAATAATATTTAGATGGAAAAGTTTATTATATTGCATTTGTTTATAGTTTAATTTCAGTATTATTGCTTAGTTTAACTACTTATATGTATTATGTCCATAGTTTAATACTTTAGGTTCTTTAACGAACCCATGTATGGTGGTTAATTGGTCATTTAGTACCGCTAATGCAGCAAACTGTAACAGCACCTACCGCTGCGTTGTTATTAAAAATACGCACAAACTGTTATTACAAAAGTAGGGCGACGTAAAAAAACCCGGAACAAAAAATGTAATATACTTTTAAACCGAAACACTCATTTCATTTCAAAACATTTATGAATTCTGGGAATAAAACATTTTGATGGCAGTAAACTAACAAGCAAAATGAAGTTTGGTGCATAATTTTGCAAAGGAATAATTATTTATCTACTAATAAACACCGCAAAATTTTGCCGATTTTTTAAATTCTACGATTAAGTAAAAATGAAAAATTTAGTTACCTACACTAGAATAACACGTTACAGAGAACCTTATACAGGGTAAGGACTTTAACTGGAACAAATTTCCTAGAAGTTTAGGAAAAAATATATTTGAAAAATGGAAAAATACGTCGATTGAGATTTAGTATGAGCTACATTTTGGCACAACATTTTTTTTTACCCCCTGTATAAGGTGAAACATAACCCAATTTAATTTTTTTAAATAAGAAACACTTATGATCCTTTTTGAAAAGCTCCTTTAAGAGAACATTGAATATCCTATTTTTTTAAATTTATTTTCATTACCCAGAGTGGAGATTTTCATTGGAAAAAATTCACTGTATGTATATTTGTGAAAAATTCAAAGACCCGCCGATTGAGCTGTTTTGTGGGCTTTAAACTCATAATTAAAATTTGTTTTTTCAACCCTCTTAAGGGGGTAAAACATAACCCATCTTAATTTTTAAACCTAATTTTTACACTAAAAAATAAATTGAAATGAAAAACAAAAGCAATTTTCTCTTTAAAAGAGCTTTCTAAAAAGGTATCATAAGTGGTATCTTTCAATTTAAAATTAAGTTGTGTGACGTTTTACCTTATACGGGATGTAAAAAAATCTTTTTAGTGCCAAAATGCAGCTTATACAAAATCTCAATCGACGTGTTTTTACATTTTTCAAAAATAGTTTTTCCTAAACTTCTAGGGAATTTGTTCCAGTTAAAGTTCCCACCCTGTATAGGTGTTAAATTATTTTTAAAAATTTTGAGAAGGTGGTACCACCTTGTACCCTTCTACAGTCCAGAGAATTATTTGTAATATTACCTGTAAATTCAGTAAATCAATATTTACACATTACAATGTCTTAAATGTTTTTACTTTAATTTTTATCTCGGAGATCTAAGGCATATATTATCAATAGAAATTAAAGTTATTTTATACGATTTTTACTTCGTATTGTGCAACTAAAAGTGATTATTTCCCTTCTTCAGAAATAAATAGAAATTAATTTACTTTTAGTGGTATGAAAGCTTTTAGGAAATTACAAGAAACATTTCTCAAGAAAACGAATATTGGCAATTCATTCCCTAAATATTAACTGGTTTGAAAGTGACCAAACAAATCTTAGTATAGTATAGCTATTGACTGCAAGTTGTATGTTGTTGACGCATTAATATATTTTTCTTAAGGATTATTAATACTTAGGTATATCTATTATAAATTAATCCAACTAGAAGTTCGTGTAAACCCCTTAGTAAAATGTTTGCATTATATTTTTAATTAGACAAGTCAGGAAACGATGCCTCGTTTCATATTGGTATGGAAGGCTCTTAAATATGTTTTCCAAATTTTTTTTAACGTTGTTACCCTATTCTTAAATAAAATAAATCTTTGAAATTTTATGTAACAAATAATAATTATTGGGAGCATTTACAGCATGGCTCGACAGCGATGCAGTAGAACATTTTTGTAAACTATCCACAAATTGTGCCATCCCAATAATACAAAAAAATCATAGCAAAGAAAATATACGTCGCAGGTGTGATGAATATTGAATATTTACGAAAAACACCATTAATCTGACATTAGGTGTAGTCAACTTATCGTACAAAAAAGGAATATTTCCATCCTGCTGGAAGTCGGCGCGTGTCCAGCCCATTCCAAAGAAAGGTAAGAAGACCCTGCCAAGCAACTACCGACCCGTCGCATTGCTTTCAGTAATTTCAAAAGTAATGGAGAAAGCTATTAACCAACAACTCCTAAAATATCTGGAAGGGCTTAACATTATCAGCGACCATCAATACGGTTTTCGTAAGTCCAGATCAACAGGTGACCTTCTGGCATATGTCACCCATCTTTGGAGCAACACCATCGAACATCATGGAGAATCCCGGGCTGTTGCACTGGACATATCTAGGGCTTTTGATCGTGTTTGGCACGATGGGCTTCTAAGTAAATTGCGATCCTACGGTATGCCTAATGGATTCTGTTTATGGTTAACCAGCTTCCTTAAGAACCGTTCTCTACAAGTGGCGATTGACGGTTTTTTTTTCAGACACCTTCGCCATCAATGCCGGTGTTCCTCAAGGGTCCATATTGTCGCCTACCCTCTTTTTACTGTATATTAACGACCTTCTAGTGAAAACCCAAAATCCAATTTATAGCTTTGCTGATGACAGCACACTTGTCTCATCTTTTACCTTGACTCCCCAAACATCCGCTGCCGACGCACATCTTCGCAGGCAGCATGAAGTATTGCGCCTCAACAAAGACCTGGACGAAATTTTGGCTTGGGGTGACAGTAACCAAGTCGAATTTAATGCTAAGAAAACCCAGGCAGCAGTCTTCTCCAAAAAGGGTAACATTGCAGAACCGGATATAGTCATGGCAGGACACGCAATTCCCCTGGCACCGTCTATTAATTTGCTGGGGGTCAATCTGGGAGGTAATATGTCTTGGCATGATCACGTTGCCGCAATTGCCAAGGCAGCTGCACAGAAACTTGGTGTACTTTTCCGCACCAAAAGGTTGTACACACCTCATCAACTTTTGACACTCTACAAAGCCCAGATTCGACCATCATTAGAATATTGCTCTCATGTCTGGAGCTCTGCACCCAAGCACACCCTTCGGCTACTGGATTCTATTCAAAGGAGAGTCATTCGTCTGATCGGCGACCCCGAGCTGACCAAGACCCTCGATAGCCTGGAGCATCGAAGACAGGTTGGTGATTTGGCTCTCTTTTACAGATATTTCCATGGCAGGTGTTCGACTGACATTACCCACTTGATTCCACCTAGAGCAATTCAAAACAGAAATACACGGCAAACCACTGCCGCTCATCCATATGTTGTTCAGCTTAGTACTCCTCGAA
This sequence comes from Polydrusus cervinus, assembly GCA_935413205.1. NCBI lineage: Eukaryota > Metazoa > Arthropoda > Insecta > Coleoptera > Curculionidae > Polydrusus > Polydrusus cervinus. The sequence goes on along the minus strand of OW284520.1, from coordinate 22,072,240 downwards.
CTTCATTGTTCATGAATTCTTTCATCTGGAGAACGTCATCTTTGTGGAACGATCTTCCTGAGGTCGTGTTTCCCAATGAATACAATCTTCAACGTTTCAAGACCAACGTTAATCGCTTTTTTCGCACTCGCACCGCTCCCAGAGCGCCTTAAAGGATTTTTCCTACAGTGCAGGTGTTTTATCATAAAAAAAAAGTCCTTCGTTAAGCAAACTCTCCCTATTTGTCAAAATGTAATATATATTTTGTTTTGTGTTTTCTCTAAAACTTGTTACAAGTAACAATCTAAGTAATAGCTTCTTTATGGTTACGACCTTTGAGATAAAGTATTAAGGCTAAAACATTTTTCAGAAAATTGGTTAACCTACAATGTCCGTCTTCTCTCTCTCTGGTATTATCAGTTTATATTAGAGTGTCAAAATAGTGTGGAACATTTCAAAAAATACTGAATATAATTTCTTGAAAATTTACACATCCATTACCATGGTTTAAAATGGCACATCTAGTATTTCTGTAATTGTACAGGGTTAGTCTGAAAAAAAACAACTCTTAAAAGAAAAATTCAGCGATATTCGGTTTGATGGATGTTCCCTTTTTAAAGGTTTGGACTAAATGTATTTTATTAAAAGTTCAAAATGTTTGTTGTTGTTAGCTATGCATGCTTGCAGTGGCGGCTCGTCAGGTGAAGTAGGTGAACCAAAAAAAAAAAAATATCAGGAGGAAAGTTTTTAGACAATATTATATAATAAGGTACTGATACAGCTACCATTTTAGGCCTTATAAAATAATTATGAATTTATAATAATAATTTAATCCGATTGTAGCTATGCATAATAGGGCCACGGTTAACGCCGATGTACAATAATTAAAAACACTCGTGCATATTGGCGCGCCCCATCGACAGTGTCCGTTAGCTTAAAGCAAGTGAAGACCAAACGCCCAACATGGCTTTGATATTCACCGTTGCTATGGGTACGTGACGTCAGTGACGCAAACATCATGTAACAATTTGCATTATAATGAAGGGCAGTTTAAAAATAGATCAGTCGTATGCACCATTGTTTTAGCATTGGTTCGCCTAACCTTAAGTTATTTATTTTGAGGCTTCACGAAACTTACGGTTATAGATATGGTTTTTACGTGATTTACTGTGTGATTAAAAAGTGTTGTTTTTATTTTTCAGTTAATTCAGTAGTGTACGTACCTACTTAGTTGTGTGTTTTAAAAATGAACCCAATTAATGACATAGTTTGTAATTTGTTGGAAACTCCATTCAGTCGTTGGACAGATGAGGATAAGAGAGACGTTTTGTTACAAGGGTTTTTAGTCAAGTACCCGCACTATACCATTTTTTAAGATCGCGAGACGCCACTTTATACTTGTCTCTAAATTCGCGTAAGATGTTGTCAAAAGTAGTAACCGGTCTAGTTTTGTAAACCTTATTTTTTAAATCCCACAAATAAAAGTCCAAAGGGGTGAAGTCTGGAAATCTGGCAAGCCACTCAATTTCGTCTCTCTTCCCTATACACTGTCTTTAAAATATTTGGTTGTTAGTTTTTAAAATATTTGAAATATTCTTTTACAATAACATTTTTTATTCATCTACCTACTTTAAATTTTCCATAATGATAATGTACCGGAAATAATACAACTCAGTTACGCTTTAACCAACACTGCTAAAAAATTTATGAAAATTTTAAGTGCTAAGTGCTTCTCCCAAGGGTTTGCTTAGATTGCAGACAGAAACGCGTTTAAATGGAAATTACAAGGTTTGCAGTAGGTATATTAAAAGCGTAATAGGTATTAATAAAACTTTTGCAAGTTCTGAGAGACTCTTTGTTTAAATGTTACAGGGGGTTATAGAAATATCTTATTACCATAAATAACCCATAAATATTAACAAATTGCAGAAACATATTTTTTAATGTCGCTTCTAGTAGGGTTGTAAAAGTCGCCGTATGGGATGAAATGAGAAGTACCTAAACACTAGATCGTAAATAAAATAAAAATTAAACCTACCTCAAAAATCCAAGACTAACACAAAATGTACCGGGTGTATACCTAAAAAGGGACGTCGGTTGTATCTTGGGAATCATTATTAGTGGAACTATCGGATTTTTCTTTATAAGAAGAGTGATCAAGACAAATAGTATCTCAGGTGGCCTATAGAAGGCATAATACTAATGCCTATAATATGCCCTATTAAAGAGACCGCGGCAGTAGCTCAGTAGTTGAGTTACTGGCATTCGACCGTGGCGACCCGGGTTCGATTCCCGGAGGGGTAAAAAGGATAATTAGTGCATACACGTGGTTTGGATTCCACGTTAAGCTGTAGTTCCCGTCTGGCTGACATCACCCAGACGATAGGGAATACAATGGTCCTCATATAGGCCTAAGTATACTGGCTCTTCCGCGAACCCCAGCAAAAAAAAAATGCCCTATTAAAAAATTATTCGAAACGATGCCCAAAGAGACATGGATATAACCCAAGGGTTTTCACCGATTTGGCGCAATATTTGTGTCAGCACCAAGATAATCTTCACTGAACTGGGCAAAACAATGACTACCATTATTAATATTTGAGAAGCCTACATTTATTATTTACCATGGTAGTAGATCATTGATTAGAATAGCTTAAGTCTGTCATACTATTTATTAAACAACTTATTTGTGATTTTGAAAGTGACAAAATTCTAAAATATTATTGTTTTATGAGTAATAAATATTTAAATTCGTTTTTACTTTTTTTAATATTTGCTCTATTAACCAGATTTTTTTTAGAAATTAAATAACACTTAAGTCCAAATGGTTTAAATTCTTGTTGATTTCCTCACCTCCTTGACAGAAAAAAAATGTGTTATTTCTCCCCAACTGAAAACACAAGAGCTTAAAAGTTTAAAATTTTTTGCTTGCCAGAAAACTTCGGAAGTCTGTTCGTGGCAGTTTGATTTAATTAGAAACAGATTAAATGTCTTTTTCATCGAAATTTCTCTCTTCTGAAATTTCCAATTCCTTTTATCAGCTCGTGTTCAAGGACTCCGACAAATTCTTATAGGAAATAGGTTTTCATTATCATTTTCTTATATTTACATATAATATTCCAGCTTTTGAAATTGTAATTAAAGTTTTCCCAAATGATTCGTATTTATAATTAATCTATTCATTGATTCATTTTTTTTAAATTTGTGGTGGGTTTTGCAGGGCCGGACCGTGACCTTTGAGGACCCTGGGCTAACTATATCTGGGCGCCCCACGAAATAATATAAATTATGCATTTTCCTAAAAAATGTTTTATGCGGGAAAATTTAACATTAGAAACTTTTTTATTTCAAACGAAGATCTATTATCAACTTAGGTAAAAGTAGTTAAAATAAACAGATAAACAGGTACCTTCTTTATCTTTGGTGAATAAAAAATTAAAGCCATTATTTTCTTAACCTAAACATAACTTAAACAAGATAGAGTTGAGAGTATTAATAAATGAACATAACATAACAACAATAAGAAATTTATAAAATAAGTTTTCTACAATTTTGTGCTGAAAATTTTTTTATTTGCTTATCACATTTCAAGTCTTTCGTGAGATCAGCATTAAAAGAAAGAAGTGATAAATAATTAAGTCTTGTATTTGTCATTGTTGTCCTATATTTGTTTTCTATATAAGACAACAACAACAAAGGATTTTATTATTATTTTGATTGTATGCATCTCATTCTGTTTATCTTAACGGAAAACGGGGCCCAGAACCCGGGGGCCCTGGGCGGCAGCCCATTAAGCCCATACGTAGATCCGACCCTGGGGTTTTGCAACTCAATGTATACCGCTCAGTTGCGGTCTTAGGAGAAAGAGGTACCGGAAATAACTATAGTTTAACGAATGAAAGAATAATTAATAAATTACTGATGCGAGAGAGAGAGAGAGAGAGAGAGAGAGAGAGAGAGAGAGAGAGAGAGAGAGAGAGAGAGGTGTAGATAAAACCCACTATTACTAGTCGTAACATTCGATGATATTAACTATATAAAACGACAATTGAAAGATCAAAGGATCAAGGGATTTCCGGGATAAGCAGCTTTTCAAAGCTAAGTAGAAATACAGTATTTGTAACCATTTAAAAAGATTTTATTCCTTATCCAAAAAAACTATTTTCAAATGGACAGGATATAGCAACAAAATATGTTAACTTTTAAAAGAGAATCATTAAATGCTTTTTCTCCTAATGGCATAGTTATTTTCAAAAATAAATATTGCTTTTTAATCTTCATTGTCAATTTTCATTTTATTCAACTTTCCGAACTTATAGTGTGGTATGGATTAGTTTTTGTGTGTAAATAATTATTTTATAGCCAGTTTTCACAAATATTTTTTGTAACAGCTTAAGAGACATGCCGTCCGCCAAAAATACGAAAATTTTATTTCATCATGTTTATAGTTTGTCATTGGTAAAAAAATAAATAGATTTGGTAGATCTACCGATAATTCAGTAGGATTGGTAACACGGCCTGCAACTTCCTTACCACCTTTGTTACCTACTAATCCACGCGCCATTAATTAAAGTGCTCGGTTGTAGCTCAATACTGAATTCTCTGTGGGTGTTTGCTCCTGACGAACGAGTAAAATCAGCGACTTCGCACCGCCCTATTTCGCCCATTGTGTATTTAAAAGCACGCTCTCGTTGGTTTATCCGCTAATGTATCGCGGCAAACGGCAAAGCACGAACGTAAAGTGGGAGACGTGGACATTGGATCCGACCGCGTTCAAATTTACCATGTAAAATAGTGGGTCTTTTTGACCCGAATTACAAAAGCACTAAGCAAGATATTGAATTTCTGTTTCTATCATTGGAAAAGTGGTATGAAAAAGTTATTTTCATGAAAAAAAATCCAGGAGGTCAATGAAAACAATTAAAATTATTGTTTAATTTCATTTGCATTGTTAAAAATATTTATAATTATTTTTTTAATGAAAATTACTTACTTACACTCCTTAATATTTGCGAGACCAAATTTAAAAAGATTTCAAAAATCCATGAATAAAGTTTAACGAGGATTCGGGTCAAGAGAAACTATTTTATACGTTCAACTTATATCATCCAATACAAATATTACTATTCATGTTAATTTCATATTTTCTCTCTACACTGTCGCCGCGCCCCTTAATTCTCATAAAATTCGTTTATATAATATTTCAAACATTAAAAATGAAATATTATTGCCATCGCCAGACACAAATACAGTATGCACGATGTGGTAAAAATTCAGTATTTATTCGTGATGACTCGTCGACTACTGTTTGCTCTTAAGCGTTGAATAAATAAGGAAACTAAAAAAAATGGTTCCTAAACGCATGACATAATATACAGTGTGTCCACATAAGTTGGCGGCATATGGGAAACCTTTTTATTATTAACTTTATATAAAAAAGTTATTCTTCATAAAAAGTTCTGCATGGTCCAAAACCTAAAATGCAACCATCAGATGTTCAATTTTTTCAGGCGTATACGAGGTTTGTCAAAAAATATGAATTTTGCCCAAGAGTAAAGTACCTTTATTTTTGACAATATCGAAAACTGTAATCATGAAAATTTGTTCGGTATGAAAAACTATGTCGTAATATGCAATTACACTAAAAAATATTTTTTTTATTTTTACAAATTTATTGGTAATTTAAGACAAAATTAGTAAAAATAAAAAAAAATTTTTTTAGTGTAATTGCATATTAGGACATAGTTTTTCATACCGAACAAATTTTCATAATTACAGTTTTCGATATTGTCAAAAATAAAGGTACTTTACTCTTGGGCAAAATTCATATTTTTTGACAAACCTCGTATACGCCTGAAAATTTAAAACATCTGATGGTTGTATTTTAGGTTTTGGACCATGCAGAACTTTTTATGAAGAATAACTTTTTTACATAAAGTTATTATTAAAAAAGTTTCCCATATGCCGCCAACTTACGTGGACACACTGTATAAATAATTCTGTAAACACAATTGAATAGGCTCCCATAATGTCAGAATGTCAGGGTGAGCCAATGTCCACTCTGCCCCTCTCCCTTCCCCCGGCCACTGGCTTAGTGTGTTTATTGAGAATGTAAAATAGTGAGTGTAATTGAATCAATTATAAATGTTTAAAACTATAATCGCAGTATTTTTTCCGTGTAGATTTTTTCATCTCGCTCCACTTCGTTACTTCACAACTTCTTAAAAATGGCTTCAATTTATACAGACCCTTTGAGCGTTGGATAACTTATGAGAGCGAAAGTTTTGTTAATTTTTAAAATTCTGTCATAAACTTTTTGGTCTTAAATTATCAAGAGACAGATTTAATTTTTATTTATGTTTTCTGAAATTAGGAAAAACCGAAAAAATCAGCATTTCTCAGTTTGCCTTGGCAGAAAATGAATGATATTACTTATAATAAAAATGTCAGGCCTGTCAGGTGCCTAAGAGTTTCGTAAAGAAAAAAAAATAATGCACAAACAAAGATAAATTTTTACTCTTTACTTTACTTTTTCTACAAAAGGATAATATTTGTGTATCTCTTGCATTGCCGAAATTTCATCAGTTAAAATAATATGACTCAAAATACATATTCGCTAGTAGAGCTATTGCTTGTAATTAACCAACGTAACATTCTAAACATGCCATAGTAATTTTAGTCTTTTAACCAGTGTTTATAGTGGATGCGCATATGACCCACAATGGGGGCTCGTGGAAAAAAAATAATTAAACTTGGAAACTTATTTTTAACTTTATTTGCGTAATACTAAATATCAGAACGTTTCTTGCCACTCTGCAATATGCGTCGTTCAACTCCCCGCACCCATAGATAAAAATGTCGTTCTTGGACCAAAATTCATGTTTCTTAATGTAGAAATTTTTTTTTTGTTTCTTTTATAACAAAACTTAGGGAAAAACGGCGAAAAAACGCTCTTTGAATTTTTTTTTAACATATTTTAATTAATTTTGTGGAAGTAGTCCATCTCTCAGTGGAGTGATATTATGAGTAGGGGAATAATACACACAGTCTGCTCCACTAGTTTATTATAAGGATTTTTTATTTAGAAAACCTTAGTGTCGTATCGTACATGTTTCGAAGGTTAAAACCTTCATCATCAGCGAAATGAAATTAAAGTGTAACAAGAAGAGAGCCCCTCAACATTGCATGTTAAACTAAAAGAGAAAAAAGGGGAAAATAAAATTGTAATAAAGTTATTTGATATTTACTTTTATAAAAGGAAAGAGATTAAAGAATTGTACCTAGTGGTATGGATTTTTCCTTACCTGAGGAACAGAAAAAGAAGAAAGAGTTTTGAATTAAAAATGAAATTTTACATAATGTGATTAAGTGTAAAATTGAATTTTTTTTTAAATATTATGTAAAATTTAATTTTTAATTCAAACCTTTTTCTTCTTTTTCTGTTCCTCAGGTAAGGAAAAATACATACCACCACAATTCTTTATTCTCTTCCTTTTATAAAACTAAATATCAAATAATTTTAATACAATTTTATTCATTTTCCCCAGACTGATGATTCTGATACAAGCAGCGACGAAACTTTTTTTTTTAGAAATAGTTTTTATTATTTTTGATGTGGGTAGTGTCCACCCAACCCAAAATTTCGCCGCCACTGAATTGTTAAATTGCAAAACATATGTTTTAAAGTGGTAATCATCTAACTCTGAATAGTTTCGTCATCTGTGCTGCTTTACCTAGAAACTACAACTAAGTCATAATTGGGCAATGAAAAGCTATATACATTTTTTAGGTAAATGTACTGGCTAAAAGGAAGGGGGAAAAATAAATAGTCGGTTACTTTTTTCATATTAGTGAATTTACAATGTTCTTTAATCCTTCCTTCTAGTGGTCTTAGTGTCTCACCAATGTAAGATTGGCCGCATTCGCAGGGGATCTGGTAGACACAATTTTTCTTGTCTTTCTGGCTTGCTGGTTTCGTCTTCGTTAGGTGGCTTCTTAAAGTATCTCTCGAGCTGAATACTGTGTTGATGTTGTATCGTTGTCCTAGTCTTTTTATTTTCTCGGATACTCCTTTGACATACGGAATATTGAGTATTGGTTGTACCTGTTACAATTTCATGGTACGAGGGATAAAAAATGTTCGCTCAAAAAATTAAAACAAAATTTTAAAAAAATTGTTTTATTTAAAAATTATTATTTGTATCTTTCTAAATGCCTTATTAATTAACTTCTCTTTATACTGTATCTCTAAAATAATATAACTGAAAAGCTACAGGATTAGATAAGTCTGTTTGTAAAACATTTTCAGAACTAATAGCCAGAAGATGTTGTGCCTATCTTTATTGGTTTCGTAGCAGCGCTTACTTCAAATAAATTTTCATTATGTACCAGGAAACTGGCAATATCCGAGACGAATTTTAGTAGGAAACAAAACCTTTTCATGAAATTTTCGCACGTCCGAAAGAAATAAGCTGACAGACTGAATACCCTTTAAAAGTGAATTTCTTTTAAGAGGTAACATTCTTTTTGGCTTATGTCCAGAGATATATTTAAGACTGTTACTGAATTTGCAATTTTTTCCTGCCATAAAGGAATCAACAAGCCTTTTAATCTTATCAAGTATTAAAGGAAAGTTTTAAATGGAATTTAGACTATAAGGAGCTAATTTAAAGAGACATATTATATCCGAAAATTTCTCACTAAACTTTCTGCAAAACAATGTGATTTGTAAGTTAGGGGTGTTTCAAATACCAGGACAAATAAAAAAGTTTCAGGATTTCGTTTGCTTTTTGACAAGCTTGTGTACGCTACGCAGGAACGTTTCAATTTTGGAGAAAAATGAAACTAGAGCTGTGGATACATTTCAACATTTCTTAGTCGCGTCTATATCCCAACCTAATGGCAGGCATACTGCGCAAGTCAGGCGGATAGCGTGATGACGGGAAATTTAAAATATAGGTAGAAATGGATTTAATTATTTTTTTACGTCACGGTGTTTAGTCATAGTCGAGGTATTAAGTTTTCTTGCAAGAACTATTTGTTAAGAAGTGTACATTACTAAGGATTTTGAATAATTTTGACCCGTAGAAAGGACAATAATTCATTTTCAACTTTTGCGATATAAAACTTGTTTATAGGGGTTTGACGGCATTAACTTCACCGTGGCGCCACCTATACGTTTTACAGTAACTACCATTTCTATAGATTTGTATGGATTGGACGTATGTTGGGGCCTAGCATGAGAGCTAAGACATACGGAAATCTTAGCTGTGTATACGATCTACGTAAAGACAAAGACAGAATTCTTAGGCCATGTCAAAGATCGCAAAGAAATAGGTTGACGTTTCTTACTCGACCAAAATGGACACTTAGAGTTTTGACTATTCAGGAACTTTCCTGAGTTAAAATCACATCAGGAATAGACATTTTATTAGCCTGGTGTAATATTGTATATGTAATTAAAATCAAGGTGGCTTGAAGTATATATTTTTTTCATCAAACTCTTATTACAACTTTACACATCTTACGATTTTTATGGCTTTAATTACTTCTATTTCAGCTAAAGTTTTGATCACATCGTTTATTTAGTGATTAACGACACAAACATAGTTGCTGAATTTTCTCGCTTATTTTTCTTATCTGGAAATACGGACGGGTGTAAATATAATAAGTCTTTTCCATAATACTCTGTATCTTAAAATATATCCGTAGAGTTACAATAGAATATGATAAAATGCATTTTCCACAAGTATGATCTAACAATACATTGGTGGTCAAAAGGCTATACAAACAACAAGTCCTGGATAAAAGAATCTAGAAATAAAAGATATTGTTTTGTAAAACTGCAAAGCTTTTATCTAAACTCTGAAAGTTCGTTTTTATTTTAAAAAGCTTCTCCTGGGTAATGCTCAGAAAGATTTTCTGAAATCTGAGGAACAGAAAAAGAAGAAAGAGTTTTGAATTAAAAATGAAATTTTACATAATGTGATTAAGTTTAAAATTGAATTTTTTTTTTCTCCTGGGTAATGCTCAGAAAGATTTTCTGAAATCTCCTTAAATGACATCTATGAGATCTTATCTTTTACAGCTTACCTACATCTATACACCATATTCAGGTTGTTATACTTATAAATGAGCAGACGATAGCATTTCTTGTATTATCAGTTGCATAATTACACTAAATTAGATAATATAATATTTAATTTGTACTAGGTATAGGCAGGGCCGTAGCCAGAACCAAATTTTTGGTAGGGCTATTCGATTTCTTACCAGGGCCCATATTCTCACGTTGAAATATACCTAATGATATTTGATTTTTACGGGACGCTGTAGAATTTTTTACATTTTAGAACGACCGACATCGACATGCTTTATTCATAAGCAAGTAGGTACTATATTTATTATAAGTAAGTATGTAGGTAGCATACACGTATTATTTAATCTGTTTTGTACAAGATCCAATGACTCAAAAAATACTGATTTGGTGCTACTGCTACTGATATTTGGTTTATTAGACATTTCTGATGTCAGTTTTTCCATTACCAAGAATTCCTTCATAGTTACACCCAGTTTTGGTGCTCTCTTTTCAGTTGGTATCTCTTCTACATCCTATAAAAGTTGTTTAGCTTCATTGGCTAAACTTTGATAGGCCTCATTTGTACTTAGATCCCGAATTTTATTTTTTACTGACTTTATAATTTTATTGACTTCCTTTAGACGAATTTACGAGCTTGTAAAGCTGAATCGGCAGGTTCCAAAAGCCCAAGCAACTTTTTCATAAAAGCAGGGGTAAATCTAAAGTCGTATTCCAACATAACTGATTTAATTCCAACAGATTTGGCAGTGTCTTGTTCACTAAATGAGCGATCATTTTAAATTTCATCTAATGTTCTTAATATTCTTTTCTATTCCATAATCTTTTGTACCAGGGCTCAACATTTGTTTACCAGGGCTTTGCCCTGGCCAGCCCTCCTCTAGCTACGGCCCTGGGCAGGGCGCTCGTGCGCGCGCACTGCCTAAGAAAGTCAAGCACCAGCAAAAATAAAATTTATACTTATTTAAAAAAATATTTAGGAAACTAAAATAAAGAACTTGTATAATATAACAATGGCGAAGGCGTAAGACTTCAAGTGCGACCCGAGCGCGTGGGCAGACTCACCGGCTGTGTGCTGCTGTGGTGTGTATTCGTTCGGCGCTCTTATGGATGGATTTTCGTGCGATTTCTTTTATGCGGATTGATCGGGAATATTCGGTTAATCGCCCGATGAGAGGGCGTCGCCGTGCGCTATCTAAATACACACTTCAATAATCTAATATGATTGTTTTTTTATGAGTTTTTGACGCGATTAGATAAGTTTGGAGTTTATTGACGGTGTTGTGGATGTTTTTGTGTTGTTTTTAAGTTTGGAGTTTATTGACGGTGTTGTGGATGTTTTTGTGTTGTTTTTAAATTAATAATGGCTAGTAGTTTGGATTGTGTCACACGAAGTGATATAGTTATGGACCAAAATTCTGTAGAGGACATTATAAATAAATTTTCGACATTCGATTTCCAAAGGAAAATTTTAAAAAATAAAAAATAAATTTGGTGCTAAAACAAAGAAAATTTAAATCCCATTTAAAAACTGCGTTTTTTTATTTTTGTGGATAAAAAGCACAAAGAAATTCGATGCAAAGGTGAAAAGAGGCGTGGCACCTCGAAAAATTTTCGCCTGCGGCGCTTTTGCCTGCTGCGCACACCCTACGATAAATATCACGAGCCGCCACTGGCCCTGGGTATAGGTACGATCAATGTATTTTTTTATAATGGTGGTGTGTGATTTCCTGGTCTAATTTAAGACTTGCAGTCAATATTTTCCCTTCTTATATTAACGTTGTACTATAAATGGTCCTCCACTTTTTACATCATCTTCAATGGATTCACTAATCCCCCAAAGCTGTTATTTATCATTTTTTTTTTCAAACATAAATATGATGGAGCCTCGCTTCATATGTTGGAATCAATCTTTCAAAAATAGGACTATCCTGTCAGTGGCGGCTTGTGATATTTATCGTAGGGTGTGCGCAGCAAGCAAAAAGCGCCGCAGGCGAAAATTTTTTAAGGTGCCACGCCCCTTTTCACCTTTGCATCGAATTTCTTTGTGCTTTTTATCCAAAAAAATAAAAAAACGCAGTTTTTAAATGGGATTTAAATTTTCTTTGTTTTAGCACCAAATTTATTTTTTATTTTTTAAAATTTTCCTTTGGAAATCGAATGTCGAAAATTTATTTATAATGTCCTCTACAGAATTTTGGTCCATAACTATATCACTTCGTGTGACACAATCCAAACTACTAGCCATTATTAATTTAAAAACAACACAAAAACATCCACAACACCGTCAATAAACTACAAACTTATCTAATCGCGTCAAAAACTCATAAAACAATCATATTAAATTATTGAAGTGTGTATTCAGATAGCGCCCGGCGACGCCCTCTCATCGGGTGATTAACCGAATATTCCCGATCAATCCGCATAAGGAAAATCGCACGAAAATCCATCCATAAGAGCGCCGAACGAATACACACTACAGCACACAGCCGGTGAGTCTGCCCACGCGCTCGGGTCGCACTTGAAGTCTTACGCCTTCGCCATTGTTATATTATACAAGTTCTTTATTTTAGTTTCCTAAATATTTTTTTAAATAAGTATAAATTTTATTTTTGCTGGTGCTTGACTTTCTTAGGCAGTACGCGCGCACGAGCGCACTTGTTGACGAGCCGCCCCTGTATCCTGTCCATTTGTGAAAACTTGAAACAGTCCATATCCTACATACTACACACATTACACACATACCTTGACTGAGAAAAAGAAATTATAACCATTATAAGAATTCTTATGGCCATTATAAGAATATTTAATATTATTTGGGACAGCAATACGAGCTAATACATACCAGTTTAACAGCAGATATTGCTAGGACCAGTGCATAAGGATAACTAAAATATGTTATACTGTTTATATGACACTGATGGTAACCATGAAGGTTGTTCCATAGCGACTATAAAACATGCTTCTATGGGTATACACATTAGTAAAAAACGATTATACTGTTTATATGACATGGATTATAACCATAAAGGTTTGTTCTATAGCGACTATAAAACGCTTTATAACCAGTAAACACAGTTGAAAAAGAGTATAATCCAGTTTTATAATCGGTATAAAATTGTTTAGCTGCCAATATAAAACGTTTTTATACTGTTTGCCGATTCAAATTTTGCGCTTGCGCATTCCCAATATTAATTTTTTATAAATTTATGGATCACTTATCTCTTTACGCAAACTCCAAGCAACAAGCGAAATTTTGAATGATTGTATGTTTTAAGACCAAAAAATAATAAAGGTAAAGAAATTATATTTTACTATATTTATAATTGGTATTGACAAATTTCATTTTTTGATTTTACCATGTAACTGCTATTTTCGCTTTAAAACATGTGCAATCGTATATCCAGAATTTAAAATAAACTGATAAATGGCCGATAATATAAAAAATAGTAAATAATAAAAATAGGTTAACATTTTAAAGGCATTTATTTAACTAAAAAAAAACAAATAAGGGTATCCTCAACACTTTCTAATCAAGAAACACCGAAAAATCTGAGATCATAAACACAGCTCTTGTTACAAAATACTGATAATTTTACACCAACACAAATAAAGCTTAATAATAACCTCACAACACTGTTCACAAAAAACAACAAACATCTGAGACAACCCGCACAGCCGAACAAATGCAAATGGCATCGTAAAACACGTCTTGATACGTCGCAGTCTCCCCCACTCTTGCCAATTAAAAATATGTTGCATAAGGGTAAATAAATGTTTAATATCAAATAATAATTTAATTAATACCCCCCAAAAAAGCATTTTATTGTTGGTATAATCTTTATGTTGTATAAAACCATTTTTATTTCCAAAAAGAATATTTTATTAAAATACATTCTTACAATTCTGGGCTTATATTCACAATTATTTCGTTTTATTGTCCGTATAAATAAAGAGGTAGCAATTCTGTATGCTGTTTGTTAGTTGATTTTTTTGCTATAATAATATATTGTTTAATAGTGATTATTAAAAATGTTGCTACTGGTATAAGACTATTCTTAACAATTCTGTTTAATTAATCGATTTTGCTCTGTGCACATATCCTACCACCCTATCCCCCTTACCCCTTGTATACGCGCCTACTGTCTCATATTCCAGACTATGAAGGAGTTATTAGGTTTCACTGCAGTCAGAAAAAACTAACATTTATTAAGAAAACTGAAAATAAACACTAAGATACTACAAATATTTAAGAAAAAGCACACGCTCTCAAATGTTGGAAATATGTGTCTTAAATAAGCTTTAAAACTTTTATAGGTTTTTTTTTTGAGTATCAAGATAACCATTAAAAAAATTTATTGCTATTAAAATGGTATGTCCATTAGCAAGCCGCTCCAAGGCAGAACACGCCACGGGATAAATATGTTAAACCAAGGATTCATTTTCACGCTCTTAAAGACATTTTGTGGTTTATTGCGGAACAACATGTTAAGTTTATTGGTTGTAAAATGTTTTAAATTTTAGAGATTTTAACGATCGATAGCTTTGAAGGGAACGTCCACTTTTATTATATGTAATTTTATGACATGTGATGACGAAGAGTTAGGTACTTAAAATAATGCTGAAATTAACGCCTAATGCTAACATAAAAGGAAGTACTTAGTTTTAACTATTATCGCTATAGTTATAGTGGCTTTACTAACTACTTTGTCGTTATAAACTTTTATTTGTTATTTGATTAGTATTTTTTATAATTTTTATATAGATTTTCTTAAACAGCCATGACTAATTAGTTACATACACTTTGTACATTTTATTTACCTAATAAATTACTCCCGTTATGTAACCTTGGAAAAAATAAACCAATGTAATATGTATTTTTAAAATATACCGGGTGTTGCATCGTCGAGCGGGACATAGGAAATCACATGTAATTTTAAATGGGGTCAATTATGGGGTTCCCTAATTATTTTAGAGAAAAATTCTATTTAGGTTTATTAAAGAGCACTAAAACCCACATTTAAAAGAATAACTTTAGATATTTTTGATGTTTAAATTTCGTATAAGAAATAATAGCCCGATAATATTTTCTCCGAAAATCCCAGCCCAAACATTAACTTTTTGTGGATATTGCGTCCTTGTTTCGACAAACCTGTGTTGGTTTCTTTGCTCCAATATCGATAATTGCTCTTTCAATCATACCAAAACAAAACTCCTGTCGTCGTATTTCGTCCCTATCTCTTAGCTCTTGGTGCTTTTCATATTTGTATGAATAATATTTATGTCGTTTCAAAGCTCGTAACGCTGTGGTGTGATCTAATCCTATGTCATCCTCAAGTTTCCTTGTGCTGATCTTCCCATCATTTTCTTCCACGCGCAATAAAACTTGCAAGTCCCTATCATTTCTTGCATCTCTTCTTTGTTCCTGCCTTTCTTCACATCTGCAGTTATTTATTACAGTGCCTTTTGTCTCAAATTTCTTAATAGTCCTTTCGACTGTAGATTTTGCAGGTATCGGTCTATTCGGATACAGAGCAGCAAACATGTCTGACACATTTTGATAACTATTTCCTTGATAATACCATTTATCATCAATATTTTTTCTTCAGAAGTGTAATTCATGGCTAATATTTTCGATGTACAAGTTTTTATAACAATAAAGCACACATTTCAAAATGACAACTTTATTTGACAGTCATCTTTTACCTTGACTGGTGCCCGCAAATACGGGGCTATAAAAAGGAGAAATAGTTAAAAAGAAATCGGCGATAACCCGTAAACGGGCTCATCAAAAATATCTAAACTAATTCTTTTGAATGTGGATTTTGGTGCTCTTTAATAAAACTAAATAGAATTTTTCTCTAAAATAATTAGGGAAGCCAATAATTGACCCTATTTAAAATTACATGGGATTTCCTATGTCCCGCTCGACGATGCAACACTCGGTATACCAAATCAATTACCTACATAAGGAATACAAAATATCAGTACATGTTACATAGTTACTACATAGCATTTGCTTGTGAGATGGTGGTACCGTAGAAATAAGCAAGAAACATAATTTTCTCATTATCCGAGGAAGTTTTGAACAATAGTCATTTAAAAAATGTTGAACAGCTTATTTTAATCAAACTTGTTTAATATCAATATACTAATTCAGATTTCATGGTATATATTTCCAAGTAAGAGCAGGGCCGTAGCCAGAACCAAATTTTTGGTAGGGCTATTCGATTCCTTACCAGGGCCCATATTCTTACGTTGAAATATAATGATATTTGATTTTTAAGGGCCGCTGTAGAATTTTTACATTTTAGAACAACCGACATCCGACATGCTTTATTCATATGCATGTATTATATTTATTATAAGCAGTGGCCAGAAAATATACCTGAGGGGGGGCTGAATGGGCGTTAGTAGGAATTTTTTTTTTGGGAAAGAGACAGTTGGGACTACATATATTTCATGATATTGTACCTAGGAAAGAAGACGGAAAAGCGCCGCAGGCGAAACATTTTCGGGGCCACGCCCAAAGTTCGTTTAAAATTTACCTAACTACTAACAAATTTCATCAAAATTATTAAAATTTGTTTTTGTAAATGTTTTTTTTACTTTTTTTTTGATTTTCCCAGCTGGCTCTTTATTAAAAAAAAAATATTTTTTATATTTGTAAACAATATGAATATTAGTGTCAATCTAAAATTTGAACATAAGACATATGTATGACTCTAACACGCGATTTTCGGGCTCGATTTTTCATAATTAAAAATAAGTAAATATCGCTCTCCACGCCAAAATTGATGATTTTTCAGAAATCATGTATTTTTGGAGCGTAAATCTAGGAGCAGTTTTTGGTGCAATTCTTAGGTTTTGAAATACTCTTTCTTAAGTGCCGGTTTATATACAGCGTGATCAGTTAAGGGTACGGAGCAGCGATATCTCGGAAACTACTGGGCATAGAAATTCAGGAAAAAAAATTATAACTAAAGTGGCCATGAGAAAATCCTGGACATAATTTTTAAGTTCCGCATTTTGCCGCAAGAGGGCGTAATTGAGAAGTAAATTTTAAAATTTTACATATCTCCGAAAATTCCACATTAAGGTATATCTTTGATAACACCATTAAAAAGCTTGGACAATTATCCATCATTTTGGTCTTATGCTCATTGGCGTACCGACTTTAATAAGAGTGAAAGTGTAATCTGAAACGAACGGAGATATTAAGCTGCGGTTTTAATATTTTTTCTAGCAAATTTCATCTACTTTTCGACTATGGTATCATAATTATACCATATGATTTATTTTTTCAGAGTAAAATCAAAAAATGTGTTATTATTACAAATTGTGCCCTCTAGCATTTTTTTTGAGAACTACTATGGACAACTAAATACGATTGGTGAAAGTGCATACATTTTTCTTCCAACCAGTCTTTAGTTTGCTAAAATCGGATAAGTCGTTTATAAGTTACAGCGATTTAAATGATTACACTTTCAACAGCTTCCCCCCTCTTATTAAAGTCGGTACGCCAATGAGCATAAGACCAAAATGATGCATAATTGTCCAAGCTTTTTAATGGTGTTATCAAAGATATACCTTAATGTGGGATTTACGGAAATATGTAAAATTTTAAAATTTACTTCTCAATTACGCCCTCTTGCGGCAAAATGTGGAACTTAAAAATTATTTCCAGGATTTTCTCATGGCCACTTTAGTTATCATTTTTTTTTCCTGAATTTCTATGCCCAGTAGTTTCCGAGATATGGCCGCTCCGTACCCTTAACTGATCACGCTGTATCCATAATAAAGCATTCTCGTTTCTTCCCGCACTATTTTTTTTTATAAATCATCACACTTCTTCAATAAAAAATGTTTCAATTAAAATGTTTATTATAATTTTTTTCTTTAAAAATAAATAACTAATTATTTTTTGTTTTTGTTGTAAAAATAATTTATTGCATTGGGTTATATTTTTGTTGATTTAAAATAGCTCTAAAAAAGGGAAAACGGAACAGATAGAGGCAGGATAGGACCCGTATGACGAAATTATTTAAATTATTTTATTTTATTAAACTTATCAAATAACTTGCAGATATTTTTGATTTTTCTATTTCAAAATCTTCTTTAACAGGGCTTCGCCCTGGCCAGCCCCTCTTTAGCTATAGCCCTGAGTAAGGGATCTTACTCTATTGATAGGATGTCACCACCTATATACCATGTGTCCCTGGATACCTTTCCTGTACTGATGAAAACAAAATAACCGATTCGAAAAAGGCATAAATCTTATACATATTTTGATATATAGGTACTACTTTTTGGTTTAAATATTGAGTAATATAAAATACTTATAGTTTTTAACATAACAAGTACCTATTCAATAAGTTAAAACATACTCTAATCAACTTATTTCAAATACTAGACAGTTTGTTAAAACTAAAATCACTATGGTCTAGTAGTCTAGTTAAATAAAACCTTATTCGAAATTCAAAAATGACATTTTTAAAATCCTTGTGATTTTATTATCAGGGCATCATTCGAGTTTATTCACCCTCATTTATCTTGTGAAATATTTTCTTGGATAAAACAAGGACGAAAATAAATTCTAATTTTTAACTACAAAGCTCACAATGTTTCTTTTCAGAAATTTCTGCACGTTTCAAACAAATAAATGGAAAAACAAGACAAAAAATGAATAAGTACATTATTATTACATTTTCATGTGGCGTTTGCACGTAGTGGCATTGTAAAATCCATAGAGTATGTTTATATACAACTAAGTTTGCATTAAAAAAGTTTCAAATTTTTATTACAGTAAGTAGTAGAATTTAGCGTTCAATTACGGATTCTATGACGTAGGTATGAATAGGTAGGTACTCGAGTTCTCAGTCAGAGGTAGTGTTGCCAGAGCAGCTGATTTTTTAGAGCCGTAGAATTATTTTATAATTTGCAGATTTTTAAAATTTTAAAGTATTTGCAAGAAAATTAAAAGAATTAGAACATTTAATTGGTCGGTCTGGCAAAACCAGTTGGTGAATTTGAATTAGGTTATGGTTTTCCAAAGAGTCCCGATAACGACCAAATGGTTCCGTCATTGGTCATCAGAGGTGGGCAATATTTGTCTTTTTCTTGGACTTGGGTCGCCGAATCCGGATCCGTGCAAAGATCCGACGCACTGAACCGAAGCGTGGATTTATCTCTTTAAAAATCACAACGCAAATTTGTCTTTCAGTTCCGTTCCTTCTCGGACATATTTTCTTATCCGGTCGGTGTCGAGTTTACTGGGTCCGTGCAATAAGGTGAAATACTTTACTATTAAACTTTTTTCTGATTAAACTGTACCGTTTTCGATGTTGACATGTCGATCTAAGAGTCTAAGGATAGCAACGCGTTTGGGGCTATAGTTCTCTATTTCGAAAGTTGGCATTCATAACAATAATAAATAATACTTATAGGGAATACGCGAAAGCAAAACACCAGAATAGGCAACTACCTAAAATTTAGGTTTAAACTTAACCGATTTTCATTATGCATCTTATGCTAATTCAATTGGATTTCAATTAAGATCTGTGAACAGTCTGTTAGTTGCATTTCAGAAGTCGAATTAGTCCTAGACTTTCAAGATCCGACTCAGGGATTCGGCTTAGTTCCGAACCGTCCACTAGTTTGCCTGGCCCGAGATAATAGGTACCTTATTTTAGCGTTCAAGCGTACTTTAAAACAAAAACTGTCGACATATATTTTTAACTATTTCTTAATATCCACATTTCTAATATATTAAATCAAATCCAGGCAAAGAAAAAGCTTTGCGTCGCTTGGATTTTATTTAGAAAATACTCAATATATACCCTAGCAAGGAGCGAAACAAAATTAAATAACATAATATGTGCATATTAGTAAATATATTGCTTACCAACAGGCGCTTTTCATATTCGGTTTCTATCTCAGTGCCATTGTAATAACTGCGTTCAGCTCTTGTATCTGGAAAATAAAATCCACGTTTGCATACACACTTGTAGCTTCCACGACGAAACCCCAAGCCGGAAATAGGTTCACACTGAAAATAAATTTACCATGAATTAGATTTACTTTAAAGTTTTTTTATCGCCTATTTGTTAAATATCAAATTTTAAAGTAGATAACTCTTTTATAACATACTAACAAAAAATATTTTCCAAAATCCATAAGCATTCCAAAATATATACAGCGTGTCCAGAAACCATCTTAACATATGGGAAACTTTCTTATTTTAACTTTACGAAAAAAAATTATTGTTCATAAAAAGTTCTGCTTGTTGATAAAATAACATTCAAATCAAAAGTTTTGAGCCAGCACATACGGGGTGTTCAGAAAGTCAATAATATTAATACCGTAAATGGAAAACTATATTTAATAATTTCATTTACAAAGTACAATAATGAAATACTACACTAAGCTTCAACTTGACCACCGTTTTTTCCATACAAACGGTTGTACGTCGTGAAAATTCCATTACTGCATTTCTAACCATCTGAGGGGAAATTTCTTGGACACATTCTCTGATAATTCTCTCTAAATGGTCTAGTCTATGTTCTCGAAAGGTCTGTGGGTATACACTTTTTGTTTTAAAAATCCCCATACGAAAAAATCCAGAGGTGTTAGATCAGGTGACCTTGGTGGCCAAGCAAATTCTGATCTACTTCCAATCCATTTCTGTGGAAATGTCCGGTTTAAGAATTCTGTCACTCTTGCAGAGCTGTGGCATGGAGCGCCGTCATGTTGGAACTAAAGCGTTTGTCTTATATTCATTGGTAGTCCATGAAAAAATTCAAATAATTCCGTGTCCAAAAAGGTTAAGTATTTTCTTGAAAAAAGTACGGCCCTACAATTTGGTTCCTAAAAACGCCGCACCAAATATTTGTCTTGAAAGAATACTGGTCACGACACTCAATTACAAAATGGGGATTCTCATCACTCCACCACCTACAGTTTTGAGAACACACTACTCCATTTGAGGTGAACATCGCCTCATCTGAAAACAATATTTTTCTTGCGAATAGAGGGTCATCTTCTACCTCACCTTGAAACCAAGAGCAAAACAAAAATCGTGAATCAAAATCTCTAGGCTGCAGTTTGTGAAGAAATTTTGGTTTGTATGGGTAAAAATTATTTTTCCTTAAAATAACTTGGGCAGTGGACTTTGTAACAGGTCGTGGAACATTCAATTGGGTATCTTCGTCCGTACGCCAAACCTGATGCTTGTCAGAAAATTTATTACTAACAGATCCGGAATTTTTAAATTTATTAAACATATCTCCAATGGCTAATAATTTTATTTGGATATCTTGCATTAAAAATTTGAGCAGCCTCTCTGTACGTCTTGTAGTGGTCTCCAACAATTAACACTATTTCAACTTTTTCCTCGATTGTAAATTTAAGCACCATATTTAATTAAAAGGAAATTGTCCGCCTTGACAAATAAAATAATTAGTTGTCATGGTTTCATTTAGTTTCCAAGGCGTGCTGGACCTACTAAACGAGAATGAATACCGCTTCTTAAAATCTTTTAAATGGGCGTAATTTCATATTTAAACGTGGTTTTTGGTTCTGATCAACTTTTTTTAATAACAATTTTCGATATTATCAAAAATAAAGGTACTTTACTTTTAAGTCAAATTCATATTTTTTGACTTACCTCGTATACGCCTGGGAGAATTTAATATCTGATAGTTGCATTTTAGGTTTTAGACCATGCAGAACTTTTTATGAAGAATCACTTTTTTTCGTAAAGTCCAAAATAAAAAAGTTTCCAGTATGTTAAGATGGTTTCTGGAGACGCTGTATAAAAAAATTGCTGTAAGTACAATAAAGATTTAAATTACACATTATGATTTTACTTTGTATAAAAAATGATTCTAAAACTGAACTGAAACTGAACTATCGGTAGGTTAACATTGGTTCACCACTTTTTATACAAAAATTTGGTTTTCTTTTTAAAATTTTCATAAAATATATAATCCTCTATTATCTGTGAAAATATGGATAGCCTCTCTTTTAAATAAATTTTGGTAAATAGATTCATAATGAATATTACCAAGTTATCACCAAAGGTTCAAATGATCTTTTATTCATGCTCAAAGTAAAGTGCCTTTCCAAAACAATAAGGCCGACATTGCCGACAAAACAATAATTATTCAAGTTAACTTCAGCTGTATCCAGAATAGCATTAAAACTTCTTCTGTACGAAATAACTTCCTTTTATTAATTAACATAACGTAAAAAGTTAACAGTAATGATCAGTGGTGTACTAAAAGGGAAAGGCAAATAAGGGTATACAGCGTGTGTATTGGCAACATATGGAAAGCTTTTTTATCTTTGATTTTATGAGAAAAACTTATTCTTCATAAAAAGTTTTGCTTACCTTAAAAAGTGATATTGTTTTAAAAATTACAGTTATCACGTACAGGGTGGTTAAAAAAACACGAAAATATGTTAATATTCTAAGAGTAAAGTAACAGTAATCTATATGATACAAACTTTTTTTTTTTTTATGATAAAACACCTGCACTGTAGGAAAAATCCTTTAAGGCGCTCTGGGAGCGGTGCGAGTGCGAAAAAAATGATTACCGTTGGTCTTGAAACGTTGAAGATTGTATTAATTGGGTAACACGACCTCAGGAAGATCATTCCACAAAGATGACGTTCTCCAGATGAAAGAATTCTTGAATAATGAAGTTCGAGGAGTACTAAGCTGAACAACATATGGATAAGCGGCAGTGGTTCGCCGTGTATTTCTGTTTTGCATTGCTCTATGTGGAATCAAGTGGGCAATGTCAGTCGAACACCTGCCATGGAAATATCTGTAAAAGAGAGCCAAATCACCAACCTGTCTTCGATGCTCCAGGCTATCGAGGGTCTTGGTCAGCTCGGGGTCGCCGATCAGACGAACGGCTCTCCTTTGAATGGAATCCAGTAGCCGAAGGGTGTGCTTGGGTGCAGAGCTCCAGACATGAGAGCAATATTCTAATGATGGTCGAATCTGGGCTTTGTAGAGTGTCAAAGGTTGATGAGGTGTGTACAACCTTTTGGTGCGGAAAAGTACACCAAGTTCCTGTGCAGCTGCCTTGGCAATTGCGGCAACGTGATCATGCCAAGACATATTACCTCCCAGATTGACCCCCAGCAAATTAATAGACGGTGTCAGGGGAATTGCGTGTCCTGCCATGACTATATCCGGTTCTGCAATGTTAACCTTTTTGGAGAAGACTGCTGCCTGGGTTTTCTTAGCATTAAATTCGACTTGGTTACTGTCACCCCAAGCCAAAATTTCTTCCAGGTCATTGTTGAGACGCAATACTTCATGCTGCCTGCGAAGATGTGCGTCGGCAGCGGATGTTTGGGGAGTCAAGGTAAAAGATGAGACAAGTGTGCTGTCATCAGCAAAGCTATAAATTGGATTTTGGGTTTTCACTAGAAGGTCGTTAATATACAGTAAAAAGAGGGTAGGCGACAATATGGATCCTTGAGGAACACCGGCATTGATGGTGAAGGTGTCTGAGAGAAACCCGTCAATCGCTACTTGCAGAGAACGGTTCTTAAGGAAGCTGGTTAACCATAAACAAAATCCATTAGCATACCGTAGGATCGCAATTTGCTTAGAAGCCCTTTAAATTTAATGAATGAATTTATTGAAAATTAGTTATTAAGTATTAAATATTATGTCGTAATATAAAGTCACAGCCACCTACTTAATTTTTTTTATCATTAAGTTACCTAAGAAATAAGCTAGTGATTACATAGATGTCAGTGTAATAGTTAAAAATTAATTTCTTGAAAATGAGACTTAGTAATCAAGAAAAAGTGGAAATTATGCTTATTGTGGGCAAAAACTACCGTTCATTTAGAGATACTGCAGACGAATTTAATGCAAATCATCCTGAACGAGACAATATCACCCATTCCACAGTAGCTCGCATCATAACAAAATTTAAAGCTTGTTCCCCAAATTTTTTTAAATTTAATGACGCAGCACGAAATGAAGATGATAGTGAAATTGAAGATGAATTAGATGTTCTGCTTCATGTACAGGAACATCCGAAAGTAAGTTTAACCTAACGACATCGGGATTTGGGGTTTAATGTTAATTTTATAAGAAAAGTTTAAAAAAAGCATCACTACAAACCATTTAAACCAAAATTTATACATTCGTTGTTACCGGGAGATATGGATAAAAGGCTAGATTTTTGCTTTTGGATGATGGTACATTTTGAGGAAGATAGAAATTTTTCTTCTAAAATATTGTTTACCGATGAGGCGATGTTTACTACTAATGGCATTTTTTCGTCGCAAAACTCTTGCTGTTGGAGTAATGAAAATCGTCATTGGGTGGTTGAATGCAGAAGTCAAACTTCAGAAAAAATAAACGTATGGTGTGGTATTGTCAATAATATGATTTTAGGACCGGTCTTTTTTGATAATAATGTAAATGGGAACATTTTTCTAAATTTTTTACAAACAGAATTTATGGACTTAATTGAAGAGTTGCCATTAGCAATAAGGCATGGATTAATATTTCATCTTGATGGAGCACCTTGCCATTTTTCCGCACAAGTAAGGGAATGGCTTAATGTAAATTTTAGAAATAGATGGATTGGGCGCGCTACGTACAATGACAACCAATTTACGAATTGGCCTGCAAGGTCACCTGACCTCACCCCTTTAGATTACTACCTATGGGGAAGATTAAAAGAAATCGTTTATAAGGATAGACCTGCCAATGGCAATGAATTAAGAAACAGAATTATACGAGCCTGCAACGACTTACAATAAGTTGAAATTAAAAACGCAGTTCGAAGATTTAGAAAAAACCTAGTGAAATGCATTGAAAATGATGGTGGCTCAGCTGAAGCTTACTAAGATGAACAGTTTTTTTATTCTTCCAAAATTCGCAACCACAAAATTTGCAGTTATCTAAACAAAAAAATTTAAAAAAATCTTAGTGGTGGCTGTGACTTTATATTCCGACATAATATTTAATACTCAATAACTAATTTTCAATAAATTTGTTTGTATCATGTAGATTACTGTTGCTTTACTCTTAGAATATTAACATATTTTCGTGTTTTTTTAACCACCCTGTACGTTATAACTCTAATTTTTAAAACAATATCACTTTTTAAGGTAAACAAAACTTTTTATGAAGAATAAGTTTTTCTCGTAAAATCAAAGATAAAAAAATTTTCCATATGTTGTACAACTATACACACGCTGTATAGTTGTACAGCAGATAAACCGATTTGAATCTAAATATTTAAAATGGCGTAATGTGTTCTATTTTAGACTGAACAACATTTCAATAACTGCTAGCAACAAGCATTGTATTAAATCAATAATAGAAAAACTAGACTACAGAACTAAGTAAAAATTAATATACAAGTTTATTTTTAAAGTACAATGTTACATTGCTTGGTTTCCTCTCCCTTAATACTACAGTACATTTATCCAGATCTATAGAATTTAGCTCGTCTAACACACAATTGCTATAAATGTTAATAAAGCATATCGTTTATAAAACAAGAATATTTTTTTGGTTGCCTTTCTTTTAGCATAATTATCACGCCACTGGTAGTGTTCATACAACACCATTGTAAATTTTCATGTTAGGCGAGAAGGTGGAAACTTCTTGAATTAATTAATATTAAATAATACAAATGCAAACTTAAATTGCCTAACTTCGGTTAATGTCTTTGTTATGTTAATATTTAAAAAAGAAAAGAATAATCTTTGATAAATAAAGTTTTGTTCGGTATTATTCATTGCCTTAACGATACGTTCTTTAATAATTCAAATTCATTGTGAGTTCCTGGTTTTGTCACTCAACGGGAAACTTTTCTTTATCTCTTAAGTATTTTAATAATAAAAAATTCAGAATAGGACTAATATAGATCGTCGAACTAGTCAGAGGATTTCATTAAAATTTATGGCAAGTGAAACAAATTATCACAATTTTTAAAAACTTATCTATTAAAATATCGCGTAAAATTTGTTATAGGTAAACTACCTATATTCGTCTACTATTTTATTGATGTTGATACTATTTTATGATATATCATTTATTTATTTTACGATTCAGTTGTTATTTTTAGTTAATTTTATACTATCTATACAGGGTGATTCCTAAGTTGATACTTATTTTTTAGCTGTGTATAGAGGGTATTAAAATAAACAACATTTTCAACTACCTTTTTCAAAAAACTTAAAAATAAGGTACCTACTTACATTCATTTATTACACTATGGATCAAATACAGTTCTACCTAATTTGCCCCTTCGAATAACATTAAGAAAACTTCTGGGTGTAGGATGAGCCCGCAAGGGAAAGCGTTCTGCGTATAATTTAAAAGCAGCGGCCGCACTTTGACGACACTCACCGTAAATTAGCACCATATCCACTAGTTAATTGTTTTCAAATTGTACCATTTTCACGTGTAACCAATTTAAAATTAACGTGATTTAGAAAAACACATTGCAGCGGAATGCCAAATAACTCACCACCGACCCATAAATTGCATGACTAATAAGAGATAAGACAAACAACATAAAGTATAGCAGGCTGCGTTTTGATGACCAGGCCCGCACTTGGATTTTTTACTTCTGTATCTCGCCTATTTTTAAGTTTTTGAAAAAGAGGTATTTGAAAATGTTGTTTATTTTAATCCCTTCTATACACAGCTAAAAAAGAAGTATCAACTTAGGAATCACCCTGTAGAAACCAAATAAATATAACAAAAATATATAAAGTCCCTTTATCCATAATCTATATCTTGATACAAGAAGTGCATATGTCAATATTTTGCATTTTTGAGATGCATATGCCAAAGTACTGATAAAAATGTAAATTTAATGAGGGCAAAATATCGAAGCCCCTAGTATTAATCTAAACCCCATTTTACAAAATTCTTCGACATTTTGCCCTCATAAAATTTACATTTTTATCAGTACTTTGGCATATGCATCTCAAAAAGGCAAAATAGTGACATATGCACTTCTTGTACCAAGCCGCAGATATAATGTTATTGTTTTTAATAGATAATAATAAATACATTGAAAAAGATAATATTTAATATTGAATATTGTTAATCACGGCTCTATTATACGTGGGAAAATTTAAATTGACACCTTATTTAATGAATTTAATATTCGGCACTCAATCATTTTATATGCCTTTGTCTATTATCCACCGTCAAATTTGATAGGACCGTGCTTAAATCAATTTATGTTAAGGATATTTCATAATTTAGCGGTCAAAACCCAAAGTTTTCTTAACAATATTAAATTATTTTTGGGTTGAGTTTAAGCTATATAGTAGGGTAAAATTTCATAGGCGTCAATATTTAAAAAAATATTTAAATACTTAATTTGTGTGGACCCTTCAAGTCAAATGGAAACATAAGCATTAATATAAAAATTAGATATCTACAATTGTTACAAAAAACATGAGGATGTTTTGAACTTGCATTGCATTTTGTTTTTAAATCACAACATTTCAATTGGCAAGACATTTTCAAGTATGTTTTTTTTTAGTTTTTTGTTGCGACATGAGTTGGCAAAAGAGTCAATATACTTAGACCTAATAGGCTCATTATATCCCTTATCGTCTGGGTAATATCAGCCAGACACGACCTATAGCTTAGCGTGAGATCTGAACCACATGTATTGGCTAGATTATCCTTTTTTATGTCCCCAGAGGTTCACAATGTCTCTTTCGGTCTCGATTTTGACTAGTTCGTAGCATACTGCAATATTTTGCCCGCTAAAGTTCCGAACATATTTTTTTATTAAGTTATGCACTCTCCGAGTATCAAATTGGTCGAGCGCCATAAACTCAACTACTAAGCTAGGTACCATCGTGGCTTCAGAGAATACTATTATACCTATTTATAACGTGCCTAATGTAATATGTAAAACTGCCAAAGTCTTTATTTAAAACAGCATGTTTTTTATTAAACTATATTAAATGAATGATACCTACATTTTACTTTAAACTGCTAAAAACTAAAAATATTTGCGAAACTTTCAAAAATTAACAAGTGTTATAATATACTTCAGTTCAGTCAAATTGCTTTTTTGTAATGGAAACTACCTGGTCGAAAAGATTATATTTTGAAGAGGATATGTTGATGACACATTTTTTATAA
The DNA here is from genome assembly GCA_935413205.1 of Polydrusus cervinus. NCBI lineage: Eukaryota > Metazoa > Arthropoda > Insecta > Coleoptera > Curculionidae > Polydrusus > Polydrusus cervinus. The sequence goes on along the minus strand of OW284520.1, from coordinate 22,044,002 downwards.
TATGACAATACTATGGAAGGGCAGCAGGATTGAATTAGATGATTTTCTATCACTTCTTAACAGCTTACACACTTAACAATTAAACGGTCTAGTCAAAAATTAATATATAGTATTTACAATAAGGCTACTCAAACAGATCAAATCATTCCTGCAGACTCCAACCGTTTTTTTAACGCTCTCATACATAGATTGTTCACCATCCCTTTGTTGCCAATTGAATGCATTATGGAACGCAATACCTATAACATTTTAATTAGCTGAATATAATGGCTTTAATATTGAATTAATTAACAAACTAATTAGTAAAAAATTTAGAAAACTTCTTAGAAGCAGTATGATTATTGGACAACGATGAAAGTATACCACTCTGGCAAACGCCCATTACAATAAAACTAACCTTTTTTGGCGTGAATTCGTTACAAATAGATAATATTTTAAAGGGAATACACAACAAAGTTAGAATTGTATACAAATCTTTTACTAACCTAGGGTTTATTTTGACACAAAATAAAGATAGAAAACCCATTCTGAAAAAAACGGCGTCTACAAACTTTCTTGCATTCAATGCGCAACTGTCAATACGTCGGGCAAACAGGCAAATCATTTAAAATTAGAATAAAAGAACGTCTTAATTCTGCAAAATCCCCATAATGATAAAAGATCCGCTTTTGGTGTTCACTTGGGTGAAAAATTTCGCAATTTTGATATTGAAAAAATTTTAAAATGTTGCATAATGAATCAAAGAACAGGAGAATGAAGGCCCTTGAATCAATTGACAATAATATTACATGTCTTAACGATCCAATAGGTAACCATTTTAAGGAAGCAACACATATGGTCAAACGTTTTATATAATGATTATATAATATATCTGTTTTTGTAATACCTAGAATAGGAATTAACATCTTTGACCGAGGTGGTATCAGTCATGTTTTAAGTATTTCTTTTTCGCATTATTTTGGTCGTACATAAATTTTAAAGCATTAATGCATCTAGTCTCCAGCACACATCTGATACCGGCGGAGATTAAATGTTTTTCACATGTGCCTTTTTTCCCTTCGTTTTTCAGGAGAATTCTGTGATGTGATGTGAAGTTTTTGGTAAAGTGTTTCGTTTTGTCGGTCTTGAATGTGCGGAATATGTGACATCACTTTCTTTACAAGTATATTATATAAGTGTTTTCTGTTTAATTTTATTAAAAAAATCTTTTTTTGATTGCAACAACAGACTTTTTACCTTCCAATATATATTGTTTCCCAAAGCTTTAATTTCTTCTTTACAGATCCTCTCCTGATGAGGACCATTGAGGTCGAAACGTGTTGAGGTTTTTAAAATAATTTAATATACAAAGTCAAAACTAATGACCTTTTTGTATTAATTAAAATGTACCAAACACTTCATCCTCACAGTAGTGCGCAATGCTGTTTTAACCAGGGTAGGCAAAAATTGCATTTAAGACAAAAATTTACCTTCCGTAGCATTCAAGCATCTATATTTCACATTTTGTCACAAAATATCTTGCTTTTGAGTTTGTGAAAGGAACACTGGCAGAAGAAGAATAAAACTACATTATTTGTAAATTAGTTTAACACTGCGGTCTTTAAGTAAATATTATTTTAAAAAATCGTCATAAAAATTGGTTTTGCGTTTTGAATCCCGCAAAAGGTCGCTCTCCAGAGAGATTATTGTCAATTCACTTAACACGTTGAACGCCAGTGTATCTTTTAAGATACACTTTGTAACCAGCTTTGTGTATCTAAAAAGATACACCGACTAAGTTTCGTTTTTGGCCTTGGGTATCGTTAACACATACACATTACATGCATTTTATATGGGGAATCGTAAGCTTTGGCCTAGCAGAACTCACTGTTAAATTGGGGTGTGTGTTGGTGAAAAATTAGAAAAATTTAGAAATAACTGCATTTATATTGAATTAGGAAAAATCATAGCTATATAATAGTGTTACATAAAATATTATTTTTCGGCAGCTGTTTCTAAATTTCTTGGCATTTTCTTATTTTTTTTTGCTTCTGGAATCTGAAAAGAACAAAGGTTAGAAGAAATAGCGTGTATCTTTAACAATACACCTTGCCTAGGAAAAAGTTTTCGACGTAAACTTTTTCACAGGCCAGTGTATCAAAAAAGATACACACTAAAAAAATGGGGAAATAAGCAAAAAAAAACGTTAAAAACAATAATTCTCTAACTCTAAAGTAACAGAAAGTCCCAAAATTACTTTTAAAAAAAATGTCAAAATTCGAAATAATGTGACAAAGGGCTTGGCGCTGAACGTGTTAAGTGTGTCTCTCTGTGTGTGTTTTGTAAATAGGTATGAATTCTTTATAATCCAGAAAAGTATCGTTCTGCAGGCGCGCTGCTAGCCGGAATAGTAACAATTAATGCCTCCATATTTTTTTTCCGAACCCCGACGGCGCAGCAAAAGGGTGAAAACATTAATTATAAATTAAAAAACCACCTGATTGAACTAATGTTGCCAAAAACGAAATCAATTATTATGTGAAATATGATGATTAGCATACTGATTATTGAATATTATGAACCTATCAGCAAAAGTCTTTTGAATTGTTACAAAAGTGCTTCTTATTTTACGGTACCTTATCCGTTATCTCTTTAAAAATATCCTAACTAAACCAATTAATACTAAAACTTATATAGCGGCGTGTTTCATATTTTATATTGAGAAAGCAAAGTATTTTTCAAACTACGGTAAAACTTGAAGATTGGCCCCAATGCACTTACCAAACGCGTGCTTTCTTGGCGCAGGCTGATTGATGAAGCCAGGTTGAAAGTTGCGACGGGTTTATTTGTTACATCTCTTTCTACCCTACTGCCTGCTGGCTCTCTAGCTTGCTTCCACTCTTACAAAAGCAATGCTATTGCTTTTGCATAAGACGCTAATGTACAGCGAGATCTTTGCTTTTAGAACGGCCTTATGGAATAATTATATATGGATCTAATTTACGATATAATAAGCAAAGAATGCGTTCGTAAAAATGATATAGGATAAATTTTTCGGTCCTATATTATTATTTATTATATTAATCGATATTAATGTAGAGATAAATTGCCAAAAATGGATTACACGGATAAAAATTGAAATACAAAAAAAAAATGTTTATTTTATTATTCACAGGGTAGGCAATGCTTTCTTGCCTATATTTTATGCACGCCACTGCATCCTGAAGACTTACATAATATACTAAATATAAGCGTTAATTAGTTGATAATTTTTATTGTCATCAGAAACAATAAAATAAAAGCTTACGCTCTTATTACTTCAAGTTCCGCCTGTGTAAAATTTGCAATACCAATCAAAATTAACTGACAGGGATGGTCCGTTGGTCCACACATATAATGTGGTTTCGAAATGTAGCGCGATTATTATTATCAAATTTCTGTGAATTCCCTTGAAGCAGCGAAGCTTGTAAAGAGTAATTTGCCAGAACATCAAAACGTTTCTAGTAATTAGAATTGCTTAGTGTCACATAGGTTAAACTTGTGGTATTGATGGACATATTAAGCGTATTAGGAAAATGTACCAAATACATCAATTAAAAAGTTTTATGAAAAATTACCATTATCAAAAATTATTATGACCATTTCAGTTGGCAAAATACATAGTGGATCATGCCTCTTACACCATTAACACTATTGTTAATTATAGTACTGTAGTTCGAAAAAAACTAGATGTTTTAGAAACAATTCATTATATGAAAGATTTGCCATTTTAAGGTACCGTAAAACGGGGGGAAGGTGACCGATTTGCAACTTTAGAAGGAATTATCTTTATGTAAAATTAGAAAAAAAGGGTATTGATGTGGGCTATATTATAGGCCTTGAAGTATATTATTAATACTTACATTAATTAACCAGAATTTTTAGGTTTTGAGGTTGCATTTATTTTTTTTCAACTAACACAAACAAGTAAATAATAAAACAAATTAACATGACTATTGAACACTTGAAAGTAATAAAGTAAAAACTTCATTAAAGGCAGTAAATATCGAATAAAAATGCATGTCTATATTATATTGAATGGAGACAAGTCATTTTCAAAAGAAAGTTCGCCCCTTTTGCCTATCTGGGGTTAATTTAAAACTTTTTTAATGTTGTCAACGTCTTCTTCTTCGGACCATACAAACATGCTTTAATATTTTTTGGCAGCTATATTAGCACTTAATGTTCTACTACCTCAGAAAAACAACTCTAAGGTCTCCTAAGTGTACTGTTGAAGCCGCTTGGAGCCATCTTTTCGTTGGTACATTTTCGGTATATTTGGCTAAGCACTATTACTATATCCTAACGCCATACAAAATAATGGGTCCAAAAACATTACTATCAATTCGGACTATCGCGAATTGACTGAATGGATGCAAAACGCGACGAGGTTGTTGCATTTCGAGTTTTAACTCCCCAAATTTAAGAAAATTATGCGTAGATTTGGACAATTTCTTAAAAAACTTAATTTTTTAAAATTTTCTTTACATATACATATTGAGAGAGGATAACTTATGTAATAAAATAGAAATAATATACGGGAACGAGATAGCTATCCTTTGACAGATCAAAGTTTGACCACCTTATTTTTCTGGCTTAATACAGTGGAATAAGGAGTATATAGTTTTTCACGTTATTTATATCCGAAAAAAGTTATCCCACAATATTTTATTTAGTTTACTAGGTTATTGATAGGAAAAAATGAAAAAAACATTTTTAAAAAAATTAGGAACGAATATTTTTTTTTGTAATTTTGGTCAAGTTGACCCCACCGGTCAACTTCCCCCCGTTTTACGGTACTGGTAGAAATTACATATCACAAAAATACTTTATTATTTTAAAAAATTTATAATTCCTTTTACATCTATTTCTATAATAATAATAATCTGAATTTTATTGCTCTTTATATTTATTTGAAACTTTTATTATATAATTGTCATGTGACAAAGCTACAGTGTTAGCGAAACATGTCATTTTGTTTTTAATATAGTGGAAATTTAGAAGTTCAACTTTGTTTTACTGCATCCTATAATATTTTTAAAAATGTTTTAGTAAATATTAATGAATTTATTAACTACCAGAAATCCATAAAATTAGTTCAATTAGTCACAATATGTTCAGTTACGATATACAGTTTCCATTTAATTTGTTGCTTTGTATGCATTAATAATTTAATAACGTGAATATATCCGTGACCTGACCTAAATAAAACACATAACAGGAATTATCTTACTCTATAGGCCGATATATTTACCAGAAAAATGTAGATATCAATAAGAATAATTATAATCATCATCACAATATAAAATAAATTTAAGAGCAACAAAATGTGAGCAAGGTAATTGAAAATAATAAAAAATCAAATTTAGATGTACGCGAGAATGATCTGAAAAGATCGAAACACGTGTCAGGAAACTGAATTAAAAAACTGTGAAACATAACAAGTAACCACTGTTATATTTTTTATATATTGGAGATTTCGTTTCACCAAGAATGTAGCCCAGCTCAAATAAGTTATAAATGTATACGTTACATAAAGATTGCTAGACGCAGTACTAATATTGGATATATTTGCATTTTATCTCAGTCCATAAAAATGCGAAAAAATAGCATGTACATTCTTTATGCGAAAGTTATGATATCTAGATATTATAAATTTCTTATCCCGGTTTTATACAAACCACGTAATTTTTTATGGCTTTTTGAACATCCATTGTATTTATGTATATGTTCTTATAGCAGGAGCGTACGGTTAAATTTAAAAAAATTATAGCAATTACTTTTTAATTGGTGGTTGTGGCGATGACCCACTTCCCGCTATGCTTTGAAAAATTATTTAAAAAAAAAACCTTTTAAATTACTCAAATTCTCAAATATTTATTTCATAAATTACAGGTACAGTGTACAGTTACAATTTACAAATGGAACACTCTAAATTTTTAGCAAATTTTGTGTTGTGCTCCGTTATCTTATAATAAAAATAATTTACAATACTTGGTAACTTATTCAGGTTAGGTATAATAAAAAATTAATAAGAAATCTACAATAAATGCGTAAGATATAGCTCTGTTTATTATCATATATCCAGACCAAGGTCTCAGCCGCAACCCAGTGAATATGTTCAGATATTTTATCATCCCTACTAAACACTTTGATTTTTGGTGTCTGTTTAAAGGTTGGAGACAATGACGTTTCTTGAACGGCAGTAGAGTTTTGGACTTGCATTGTCTTACATATAAAGACAATGCAAGTCCAAAACTCTACTGCCGTTCAAGACTTTGATTTTTATAAAAACAATATTTTATTTGTCATAACAAACTTTTTAGCCTCATTAATAAAAATATGTTTTTTGCTAAGATTTCGTATCCTCACGGGTAATATGTTATAATATTTTAAACCTATTATAAAAGTAACACATTTTTGGCATCACGTCTTTCGTTATAAATTTTGTATTATGTGCTGGTTTGAAATGGCCATAGTTGAGCATTGATGACTGACTTTTTCTTGACAAAAGAAGTATGGGTGAAAATTATTGACTCTAAGATATAGAGAACTTTAATATCAAACAATTTACTGTCTAAATATAATTGTTCAGTCGGAAATCTTTTATTTTTTTTTATCATGACTTTTATGACATAATTTTGCGTGACTTGTAGGATTCAATTTCAATTAATGCTTTGTATGTTGCTATTAATTGTGGCTTGCATAAGATATTTCTTATTTGGTAAACAATTGGTATTATTGATCTTATTTTATTACGTATATGTTGTGCATGATGTCTCCAATTAATAAAGTAATATTTGTATTTTGATAACAATTTTACAAGAGAAAAAAATTATTCTGGAACTAATATTAATGACTTATTATAAAGGTGGACAATCAGTACCGTCATCGGTTCCTAAAAAATTAAAGTATTTATAATAATATTCCTTTTGGATGTTTGCTGCTCATATATACAATTATGAGTTTAATTAAATAACTAATTGAAAATTAATTTTTTAAATTTTGAATAGAGATAATTTACTTATAACTACCAAGCATGAACTTGGATTTATACTGGCATTGGCAAATAAGGGACTGGCTGTACCTACTTAAAAATAATATGTTGATATACAATGATTTTTTTATAAAAGCATCGGCATCCTTCCTTCCATGCTGCTGATCAAAAATAGGAAATTTCCACCAAGGTTGCTTTATATAACAATGCTTTATTGCAGAACTCGTTCCAACTAAGCTTGCACAATTTTGGGCCGCGACATTTACGTTTAATGGACCGTGCGGGTAGGTGTAAACAAACTTTATTATCAGATCGATTTCCGAAATCTAAAAACCATAACTTATAAGAAAATTGCATGGAACGCTTTGTTATCGGAGGGTAATTTTTTGCTATAGTTTGTTGCCACCAGGACCAATCATCCTAGCCTGACACTATTCGAACTATGAGCATTTCTCTAAAAAAGGACCCCGCACAAAGCTTATGGAAAATGGCTTTCGGCTAATTTTTCTGAATTTTTAGTATTTTCTAGATCGATTGACGTCCTGATTAAAAGTGTCCATGGCCGTAATCCAATCCTATGACTAGTTTTTGAGTTATGGACTTTTAAAGTTGTCAACTTCTTACTTTGAGATTTTATGCATTGTCTGGAGATTTCACCTGTTTCTAAAAACTATCAACTTTTTTATTTTTTTTTTATTGGTGGAAAAGTAGGCCTTAAGTTTTCTTTCACTTATATAGAAATAAAATATGTACAAGATGTGGAATAATTTATAGGCGGATTAAATAAATACTAATATAAAAAAATTATGAAAATCCAAAAAATAAAATTTACTCATTTTTGAATTTTGAAAACAAACGACTAGCTTTTGTTCATATTTTAATATCTTGTAGTACCAAGCTATGGATGAAAAAAATGGGTATAGGTTGACGTAGAATATGTTGGCGGGTATTTTATTTTTCAAAAAAAAATTGAATATTTACCTGAAAACGTAATAAACGACTTTTAATTGATTAATTTAACTATTATGCCAATCTGTAAAAATTTTCTTTTACAATAATTATTCTCTAATACATTCTTATCTTAGATATACAGGGTGAATCAGTTTCAATGATTTACACAAGTGAAAACTTTTAAATATAGGAAAATTAAAATATTTTTTTATTTTTTATCAAATTACAAAATATTATTCTTAAATTATAAATAATTTTTTTTGTAAAATACCTCATCTCTTGTGCATAATACGTTTAGATTATCTTAGAGTCATACCAAAATCTGTTTTTTTTTTCATAATTTATATTTTTTATTTTCCTATATTTAAAAGTTTTCACTTAATCATTGTAACTGGTTCACCCTGTATATCTAAGATAAGAATGTATTAGAGAATAATTATTTTTAAAGAAAATTGTTACAGATTGGCTTAATAATTAAATGAATCAATTAAGTCGTTTATTACGTTTTCAGGTGAATTTTCAATATTTTTTGAAAAATAAAATACACGGCAATATATCCACAGCTTAGTGCTACAAGATATTAAAATATTAACAAAATCCAGCCGTTTGTTTTCAAAATTCAAAAAATGAGTAAAATTTATTTTTTGGATTTTCATAATTTTTTTATATTAGTATTTATTTAATCCGCCTATAAATTATTCAACATCCTGTACATATTTTATTTCTAAATAAGTGAAAGAAAACTTAAGGCCTACCTTTCCAACAATAAAAAAAAATGTTGATAGTCTTTAAGAAACAAGTGAAAACTCCAGACAATGCATTAAATCTCAAAGTAAGAAGTTGCCAACTTTAAAAAGCCATAACTCAAAAACTAGTCATAGGATTAGATTACGGCTATGGGCACATTTAATCAGGACGTCAAGATCTAGAAAATGCTAAAAATTCAGAAAAATTAGCCGAAAGCCATTTCCCATAAGCTTTGTGCGGGGTCCTTTTTTTAGCTGACTTCTTTTATCGTTTTCGGGAAATGAAAATTTTATGATTTATGCTTTTACACAGTATAATAAAGTACAACTATAATTATGACAGTAGCTAAATTCTGTCTGGTAAATGGGCTCCCCCTGGGCGCACTGTCGCCGATGCGTCAAAACCCATTTCTAATTATGGACCTATGCCCAAGGCGCTCCTTTCCTTCGTATTTCCTTGTTTAAGCCATTTTCCTAAAAGCACAGCTTTGTATTAAATATCCTTAGCGGTTTGGTCGATTTAAACTACGTTTATTCGGTAGCCTTTGCGGTAATGAAGATTTAGACAAGCATTGAAAGTGAAACCACATGAATAAGTAACCAATAATTGCTGAAAACTTCAACTGCACGTATGATTTTATACAGGGTGTCTCTAGAAGGTGCGGAAAAAAAGCTACCACAAGTTCCTGAGGCGTAAATATGATGATCTAACCCAACTTACCTTAGTCCAAAAGTGGATGATTTCGGAGATACAGAGTGTCAAAAGTTCAATTTGGTTTTCATTTTTTATAAATAATTTTTTTAATAATTGGTATATTGTCACAATATTAGGCTTGGGGGGTTTTGCGGGGTGAGAAATTAGAATATGCTCTCATTTTTATTGTAAAGTTTAGAGGGCGCCACTTGCGGTACCCTGCACACTTTTAAAACGAACGAACTTTTTTGAGCCACCCTATATTTAACTTTTAAATAAAAATTCGGATTCTCCAACGTATTTTACCTAAAAAAGGTATACATTGGTCAGTCGCTAAGGCCGTCAGCCAAAACTTTACAAAGTCAACTATTCCACCTCTAACACGTTCCGACGGCACAATAGCAACCACAGCCGGGGATAAAGCAAACCTACTTGCTGAACTGTTTTCCTCGCATTCCACTGTAGACTTAAAGGGAAAACCACCACCCAACATTCCCTCAGTTCAATCGCAAATGTCTGAAATCGTGTTCCGTCAGCGTCTTGTTAAACGGATTCTTAAAGGACTCCACGTCAATAAAGCTTCTGGTCCAGACGAAATTCCTATCATTGTTCTCAAGACATGCGCCGATGAACTTACACCAGTATTTTGTAGACTTTTCAACTTATCCTACAAAAAAGGAATATTTCCATCCTGCTGGAAGTCGGCGCGTGTCCAGCCCATTCCAAAGAAAGGTAAAAAGACCCTGCCAAGCAACTACCGACCCGTCGCACTGCTTTCAGTAATTTCAAAAGTAATGGCGAAAGCTATTAACCAACAACTCCTAAAGTATCTGGAAGGGCTTAACATTATCAGCGACCATCAATACGGTTTTCGTAAGTCCAGATCAACAGGTGACCTTCAGTCACCCATCTTTGGAGCAACACCATCGAACATCATGGAGAATCCCGGGCTGTTGCACTGGACATCTCTAGGGCTTTTGATCGTGTTTGGCACGATGGGCTTCTAAGTAAATTGCGATCCTACGGTATGCCTAATGGATTTTGTTTATGGTTAACCAGCTTCCTTAAGAACCGTTCTCTGTAAGTGGCGATTGACGGGTTTCTCTCAGACACCTTCACCATCAATGCCGGTGTTCCTCAAGGGTCCATATTGTCGCCTACCCTCTTTTTACTGTATATTAATGACCTTCTAGTGAAAACCCAAAATCCAATTTATAGCTTTGCTGATGACAGCACACTTGTCTCATCTTTTACCTTGACTCCCCAAACATCCGCTGCCGACGCACATCTTCGCAGGCAGCATGAAGTATTGCGCCTCAACAAGGACCTGGAAGAAATTTTGGCTTGGGGTGACAGTAACCAAATCGAATTTAATGCTAAGAAAACCCAGGCAGCAGTTTTCTCCAAAAAGGTTTACATTGCAGAACCGGATATAGTCATGGCAGGACACGCAATTCCGTCTATTAATTTGCTGGGGGTCAATCTGGGAGGTAACATGTCTTGGCATGATCACGTTGCCGCAATTGCCAAGACAGCTGCACAGAAACTTGGTGTACTTTTCCGCACCAAAAGGTTGTACACACCTCATCAACTTTTGACACTCTACAAAGCCCAGATTCGACCATCATTAGAATATTGCTCTCATGTCTGGAGCTCTGCACCCAAGCACACCCTTCGGCTACTGGATTCCATTCAAAGGAGAGCCGTTCGTCTGATCGGCGACCCCGAGCTGACCAAGACCCTCGATAGCCTGGAGCATCGAAGACAGGTTGGTGATTTGGCTCTCTTTTACAGATATTTCCATGGCAGGTGTTCGACTGACATTGCCCAATTGATTCCACCTAGAGCAATGCAAAACAGAAATACACGGCGAACCACTGCCGCTCATCCATATGTTGTTCAGCTTAGTACTCCTCGAACTTCATTGTTCAAGAATTCTTTCATCTGGAGAACGTCATCTTTGTGGAATGATCTTCCTGAGGTCGTGTTTCCCAAAGAATACAATCTTCAACGTTTCAAGACCAACGTTAATCGCTTTCGTCGCACTCGCACCGCTCCCAGAGCGCCTTAAAGGATTTTTCCTACAGTGCAGGTGTTTTGTCATAAAAAAAAAAAAAAAACATGGTAAGGGTTGATTTGAGCAGCTGTTTTTGAGATATCTGGAGTTAAAAGATTCACTTCGTGTATTTCCATGTCTAAATTATTGTAATAATTGAACACATTTGAAGCGTAGGCGGTAAATTAAAAGAACGTCACTAAAAACTGACTTGTGTACACGAAGTGCATTTTTTAAATCCAGATATCTCCAAAACAGCTGCCTAAATCAACTTTTATCACGTATACCTTTTTTAGGTAAAAGACGTTGGAGAATCCGAATTTTTGGTTAAAAATTAAATATAGGGTGGCTCAAAAAAGTTATTTCGTTTTAAATGTATGCAGGTACCGCAGGTGGCGCCCTCTAAACTGTACAATAAAAATGAGAGTATATTCTAATTTCACACCCCGCAAAACCCTCCCAAGCCAAATATTGTGACAATACACCAATTATTAAAAAAATGAAAACCAAATTGAACTTTTGACACTCTGTATCTCCGAAATCATTCACTTTTGGACTAAGGTAAGTTGGTTTAGATCGTCATATTTACACCTCAGGAACTTGTGGTAGCTTTTTTTCCGCACCCTTTAGGGACACCCTGTATTGCCATATGCTTTAATCTGATTTAATAACAACACCAAGTTGTTTTGTTGTGTTCGAGACTCAGCAATCAAATTTATTTGCTAAGCAACTAAAAAAATATTGAAACTAGGTTAAAAAGAATACAAAAATGTATAAATCTTCACTTATTTTTTATTGTACTATGACAATTGTTTCGACACACAGTGTCTTCGTCAGATAGTAGAAATCTAATGCAAATAATATTCTCTTAAAATATAATGGTAACCTACTCCAAAATAATGTACCTATTTTACAACTTAATAATAAAGACATTATAGTAATAAAGTACCGAACCCTAATTATGAAAACACACCTTTTCTTAACTATTCTGAAAAATATTTTGAAAAACTATTGTTATAATAATGTCAGGGAATACCGAATGGTTATAGATTTAATAATGGGGAATTATTCAAATCGAGCTGATCGTTTAATAAAATATTTAAATTATTGTATTTGTTAATTTCCATACTTTCTAAAAAATTAAGTTTTATTGATTTGTTTTCTACATGTAGAATTTCAAATTTGTCATCAAAATTATGTTGTTCGTTATTAAGATGTAAGGAATAATGAGAATTGGTGAGTTTTTTATTATAGCTTGCTTTGTGTTCTTTAATTCTTGTTTCAAAACTTCTACCTGTTTGTCCGATGTAAACTTTTGGGCAACTACCACATTTTAGTTTATACACTCCACATTTTTGTTCTTTTTTGGTTCTGCTTTTGTTATTTTTAATTAGTTTGCCTAACTTATTATTGGTTTTATATGAGATTTTAAAATTTCTTTTCGTTAAGTAGTTTTTAGCTAATTGTGAAAGTTTTCCAGTATATGTGAGTGTTTTGTAAATTAAGTTTTCATTGTGTTTAAAAGTTGGATGTGCTAAACTAATTGCTTTATTTAGTTGTTTTTTGTTTATAATTTGATCTATTACATTAGGTTGATAGCCATTATTTACTGCTAGTTGCTTTATTATATTTAACTCTTGAATATAGTTTTGTTCTGATAACGGAACACGTAACAATCTATGGACAAATGAGTTAAAAGCTGCCATTTTATGGGAATATGGATGATTCGAACTGTTATGTATTAGAATGTCTGTATGTGAAGGTTTGTGATATATCGAGAAACTGTGTTTATTGTTTACTTTGGTTATTGTAAGATCTAAGAAATTTATCGAATTGTTTTGTTCTACTTCTAGAGTAAAATTTATGTTAGGATGTAAAGTATTGATAAAATTAAAAAAACTTTGAAGTTGGCGTTCCGTCCCTACAAAACAAGCTAGAATGTCATCGACATACCTATACCAATAAAGAAATTTACTACTCAAAGTATTTTTAAATATTCTATTTTCGAGGTTGTCCATAAATATTTCAGCTAACAGCGGACTAAGAGGGTTTCCCATAATTAATCCTTCTGTTGATAAATAAATTTTATTATTAAATTCAAAATAATTTTGATCTAAACAAACTGAAAGTGTTTCTAGGATATCTTGTGTTATAATTGGATTAGTTTTATTTTTCATAAGTAAATCTTCTATTAAGTTAATTACATCATTCGGTGGTATACTAGGAAAAAGGTTTTGTACATCAAAAGAAATAATTTTAGCGTTGTTAGGAATGTCTATATTTTTAATCTTATCGACCAGTTCATAAGAATTTTTAATACTGAATTTTGACGTAAAGTTACAATGTTTAATAGTAATGTCAATAAGTTTGATGGATAATTTTACTGAAGGTGCGGTTCAGTATTAAAAATTCTTATGAACTGGTCGATAAGATTAAAAATATAGACATTCCTAACAACGCTAAAATTATTTCTTTTGATGTACAAAACCTTTTTCCTAGTATACCACCGAATGATGTAATTAACTTAATAGAAGATTTACTTATGAAAAATAAAACTAATCCAATTATAACACAAGATATCCTAGAAACACTTTCAGTTTGTTTAGATCAAAATTATTTTGAATTTAATAATAAAATTTATTTATCAACAGAAGGATTAATTATGGGAAACCCTCTTAGTCCGCTGTTAGCTGAAATATTTATGGACAACCTCGAAAATAGAATATTTAAAAATACTTTGAGTAGTAAATTTCTTTATTGGTATAGGTATGTCGATGACATTCTAGCTTGTTTTGTAGGGACGGAACGCCAACTTCAAAGTTTTTTTAATTTTGTCAATACTTTACATCCTAACATAAATTTTACTCTAGAAGTAGAACAAAACAATTCGATAAATTTCTTAGATCTTACAATAACCAAAGTAAACAATAAACACAGTTTCTCGATATATCACAAACCTTCACATACAGACATTCTAATACATAACAGTTCGAATCATCCATATTCCCATAAAATGGCAGCTTTTAACTCATTTGTCCATAGATTGTTACGTGTTCCGTTATCAGAACAAAACTATATTCAAGAGTTAAATATAATAAAGCAACTAGCAGTAAATAATGGCTATCAACCTAATGTAATAGATCAAATTATAAACAAAAAACAACTAAATAAAGCAATTAGTTTAGCACATCCAACTTTTAAACACAATGAAAACTTAATTTACAAAACACTCACATATACTGGAAAACTTTCACAATTAGCTAAAAACTACTTAACGAAAAGAAATTTTAAAATCTCATATAAAACCAATAATAAGTTAGGCAAACTAATTAAAAATAACAAAAGCAGAACCAAAAAAGAACAAAAATGTGGAGTGTATAAACTAAAATGTGGTAGTTGCCCAAAAGTTTACATCGGACAAACAGGTAGAAGTTTTGAAACAAGAATTAAAGAACACAAAGCAAGCTATAATAAAAAACTCACCAATTCTCATTATTCCTTACATCTTAATAACGAACAACATAATTTTGATGACAAATTTGAAATTCTACATGTAGAAAACAAATCAATAAAACTTAATTTTTTAGAAAGTATGGAAATTAACAAATACAATAATTTAAATATTTTATTAAACGATCAGCTCGATTTGAATAATTCCCCATTATTAAATCTATAACCATTCGGTATTCCCTGACATTATTATAACAATAGTTTTTCAAAATATTTTTCAGAATAGTTAAGAAAAGGTATGTTTTCATAATTAGGGTTCGGTACTTTATTACTATAATGTCTTTATTATTAAGTTGTAAAATAGGTACATTATTTTGGAGTAGGTTACCATTATATTTTAAGAGAATATTATTTGCATTAGATTTCTACTATCTGACGAAGACACTGTGTGTCGAAACAATTGTCATAGTACAATAAAAAATAAGTGAAGATTTATACATTTTTGTATTCTTTTTAACCTAGTTTCTATAATGGATCTTCATCAAGTAACGGCTACATCTATTGAATAAAAAAATATTTTGATAAAAATATTTTAACTCTGGTTTCTTTTGCAAACGTACATTCTGTAATGTCCTGACATAGATGTATGGGGAAATTCATCCCAGTCTGATCTAGCATTTAAATTGTAAAAACGCGCTGTAAGAACGGTCAAGGGAGCTGGTCCTCTTAGTTCGCGCAGACCCATCTTTAAAAACTCAAAATCATGCCCTTATTCTGCATTTCTTTTAACCAAACTCTTCTTGATATTCATAACCACCCAGATACACACCCACTCCTATTTCCCAACACTATTGCAGACATACTGCGCATGTCAGGCGAATAACCTGGGTTTAATAATTTTTTAATGTTATTGTTAACGTTACGATGTGAGTCACAGTTGAGGTTCTAGCCTCTATTAAATTTTTTTTTGCAAAAATATTGTTGTTCGTAGCTTGTCAGTTTGGTTATTTATGGGCCATAATTAAAACGAAGGGGCAGGCTATTCAATAAATGTTGTTATTGTTGAGGCCGTAAAGCACCTGTAAAGTAAAAATCCAACCTCCAATTTTTTAACTGTAAAACAATTAATGCACAAACTGTAAGATGAATTGTGTAGTACAAAAACATATTTCCTCCATTGAAGAAAATAATGTAGAATTATGGACCAGCATAATAACCTCTATATTGTTTTCTTCTTGGAGTAATATATTTTTGTACTACACAATTTATCCCACAGTCTGTGCACAAATAAATTGTTCTACAATTAAAAAAAGTAGAGGTTAGGTTTTTACTTTACAGCCTCGACGACAAAACTTTCTGATTAATGAGTAATAACCTTAAGGTTAGGCGAACCAATGCTAAAACAATGGTTTATACGACTGATCTATTTTTAAATTGCCCTTCATTATAATGTAAATTGTTACATGCTGATTGAGTGACTGACGTCACGTAACCATAGCAACGGTGAAAATCAAAGCCATGTTTGGCGTTGGGTCTTTACTTGCTTTGAGCTAACGGACACGGTCGGCTGGGGCGCGCCAAAATGCACGAGTGTTTATAATTATTGTCCATCGGAGTTAACCGTGGCCCTATTATGCATAGCTACATTCGGATTAAATTAATATTATTAATTCGAACAAAATTATCTTTTAAGGGCTAAAATGGTAGCTGTATTGGTACATTAATATTTAATATTGTCGAAAAACTTTCCTCCTGGTTTTATTTTTTTTTGGTGAAGAGCTCCTTCACTTACTTTACTTTTAAAACATACTTTATTCATTTTATATATTGTGTACATTTCAGGTTTTTCCTACTTCTAATTTATATTATTACATAACATAAATTTAAGATTAATTGGTTAGCAATGCTAACCAGGACACAACAACGGTCTGGGGCTGGTCTTGGCCCGGGTAGGAGAAGGTCCTGTTTTACTTGCAGTTTATTTGGCCAGTTCCAGTGATCTTTTACTGCCATGAAAGAATTTATTTTGCGTTTGCTTTAAATATATTTAATATTAAAAAGTTACTGATATGGAAAAAATTTTACGCTTGTTTCGCTGGAAAAACGGTTCGAAAAAACCAGCTTTACTTTCTCAGGTACTTGTGTAGCAAAAGTTTTGTCTTTCGACTCGAATAAAAGTTAGAAACTATCGTTATTAGGAGTGTGCGGGACTTACCTCCGCGGTACAGAAAATGGGGTTAATGTCTTGTTTGTTCGTGTCTTTTTCCAATTTATCTGCGTTTTGTTGAAGGGTGGGCGTTTCTTTTTCTGTTATCTATATACCTAATTCACCTGACGAGCCGCCACTGGATTATTGTATGCTTTTTTATTTTATGAGAAAATAGCTATTACTTACAAGATAAGGAAGTGGTTAGATTACTACACGTTTTATTTAAAATTTGAAATATTAATAAATAATTTCTATTTTCCTATCATTTTATATATACCAAAAATAAAATCCTTGACATAGCATTGGGGTATTGTGTTTTTAATTAATTACTATTTAGAATTAAACTTCAAATATCTTTTCTAATGGACAAAAGAGTCTAGTTAATGGTTTTCATGAGCAACTTCTAACTCTGCAAAACTTTTCCTTTCCTTTATTTAACTTTAGATTTGCTAAAAATAAATTTGTCATTGACTTTGCTGTCAATTTAAACACTCTTAAATGTTTTAAAAGTTTGTCAATAATTAATGAGATTATATTGATGTTATTTTCGAAGAAAAGTTGAGATAAATGTTACTAAAAACTAAAAACAACTTTGATCAAAGTTGTTTATTTATTTTAGATAATTTTCTAACAATAATTAACAAAAGAAGAGTGTCCGTAATATTGATTTTAAATTAATCTGAATCTGCTTATTCGCAGGCCAAGATTCTAAATCTTTCTCAGCCAACTTTACCATTTTACTGTTAAGAAATTATGTAGTATAAAATAGTTTAATTAAGAGTATGCTAACTGGGTTCATGTTTTTTCCAAGCAAGTGATTATAATAATATTATTAGTTATAACGTTCGCACAAATTTTCGTATTTACAACCTAGATTACATAAATTAATTTAGCTTGTTTTCGAATGAGCATCATCATAATGTATACATGGGATAAAGGGGTATCTTAGTCACTATTAACATAACGATGTCTAGGACAAAGATAGGGGTATCTGGGTGACATCTTTACATTAATTTGCCTAATTTCTATTTATTTTAGGCCCAGATAAACTAAACCTGTAGGTAACAAAAGCTTTGTGTATTTGGTTAAGAATTTTGGTTACAAATGCCACCTGTACCTTGTAATGTGTGGTACTTAATTTTTCCGACCTTGACCTATTCGGGTCTATGCCTCTACATCCAGTATTATTTTTAAGATTTCATAACCTAACTACTATTAATTCAATTAAAAAAAATTTAAATTCTGTTAAAAAAACATAATATTTAAATATCAAAATAAAATAAATAAAAATAACCTTTTTTTTTGATTAAGTCAAATTTTCGACTAGACTACAACCTGAAAACTGTTACTTTACTATTCTATAAAATTTATTTTTAATTCGCTCGATAGTTAGCTACAGTAGAACCTCGATTATCCGGGCCAGCCGGGACCGAGCCTTCGCCGGATAATCGAAAACACGGATAATCCAAAGACCTAATTTTTATTTTTTTAATAATTTATTCTAAAAAATACATGTGTTAGCACAGCATAATACTGTTACACGGTCTTTGCTTACTTTGAAACCTAAAAAAAATATTTTAAAAAACACTGTATACACATAAAAATATGTATGTAAAGCTAACCTGGTGCACTAGTTTCTAAGCCTGCAGCAAGTGTTCTTTTTGACATCGCTTTCCAATAATGTCCAGTTTCGTCTCCATTATACGCTTGCTCTGGTTTTAGGTTGTGCTCCTGATGTATAAGGTTTTCCAAAGCATAGCAAAATTCTACCATAGCGCCATAATCAGCACTTAATTTCTCCCCTTGAACAGCTAATTCTCGTATTCCATGACGTCTTTTAAACCTGTAAAGGCAACCAGAAGATGCCGAGAAGTTTCCTTTGATTTTCAACTGCTCGTGAAACTTTTGCTTAGCACACATAGGTCCTGATATTGGAACCCCTCCGGATCTTTTCTGCAAGACCCACCTGGTCATAACATCATCAAGCTATCGAAAAGTAGACCCTTTTAGAGATTTCCTGTCAGAAATAGCTTTTGCACTGTCAGCTTTAGCTACAAAGCTCTGTAATTCGGCTTTCTTCTTCACAATGTCACGAACTGTTTGTTTTCCAATGTTATATGCTTTAGCCAATTCAGCAACACATATATGTTATTTTCAAATTGTTTTAAAATTTCCATTTTTTGTTCAATAGTTAAAACATTGCGTTTACGCTTTTTATTAGCACCGGTACGCTGCATTTTGGGCACTCTCTTTACGTTTAACTAACGAGTCGGTCGGCAGTTGGCGAAAATAATAAGTAAACACCTAAATGGGGTATTCCCCGAAATTTAAAATGCCGCACGGATAAACAATTACAATGCCGCACGGAGAATCCGCCGCCCGGATAAAGCGCGCAGGGATAATCGGGGTTCTACTGTACAACTATACTATCAATGACATCAACAATAGAAGTTTAAAATTTTCACAGCTAAGCATGTGTGCTTAAACTTCTCAAAATTGAGGTTTACATTTAAACAAAAAATTTGACGCTTATATTAAATTTAAAAAAATACAAGTTCTTGAGGGCATCCAGGTTCTTTAAGTTAAAATTATTTCGCCAAAGATCGAAGACAACTACAATTTTAAACTCGGCAAAAGGGTTTCAAATAAGTGGTTTTGATCGAAACGTCAATAAGAAAACGGTTTGAGATGGTCTATGATAGTTCAGATTAAGGATCTTAAGTAAGTTTATGTTAAATAAAGAGCTGCGTTAGGAACGTTAATTCTGAATAAGATTTGGCATGAAAAGGTTACTTATATAGAGAATTTACAAAACGCCATAGCTGTCATATTTAATCTGGAAAGAATCTACAATGCATTGTTTTCGAAATTTTATACACGAAGAAAAAGGGCGCGATAATAAATTTTTTATTAATGATTTAAGACTTTATGTACTCGGATAAAAAAACTTGTTTGATAAAATAAATATAATTTATTAGTGTTTTAAAGTGGAAATTAAAAGATGTTAAGAATTTCAGACAGAGATTTTGTTTACTTTATTGGTAAATTAAGACTAGCATTTTTTTGTTTGGCTTGGTTCCAGCGCATCGGCGTCGTTTACATTAGTATTTACATTAATATTTATATCAGTACAGGCAGTAATATTTTAAATACATTTTTAAATGCATTTCGACGGTACAAACTAAAACCTTTCTTCCCAGAATTAATTTTTTCTAGTCATGCGTAACAAGACTATGTTCTGTGGGTAAGCGTAACATTTTTGATGGGGAATATCGAATAATGAATGTTAACATCATTTGAAAACCCAGAACTCGTGCTTTAACCACGAATTAATCCAGTGACGCAACGCAAAATGTCAGGACCCCCCGCAAGATGTAATTTGTAGGTAATGTCTAGGGGGGGGGGCTATTTAATTTTGTAATAAAAATGTAAATAGTATTCTTCTTGTATACAAAATTCTTCTTTCGAATCAATATAACCAATTTTTCATTTATCCAAAAGTTTAACTGTACCTAAACTTATTTAAAAAAAATCGTAAAATCAGTATTATGCAGTCGTTTGTTGATACGTTCCTCAAAACTTTTTTTAACCTTTCGATGTCTATTTTTCTTGAATTCTGAAGTGATTTTCCATTTCCTAGCCAATGGACTGGTAGTCTCTCTTTAATGTTTTTGAAACTATCACGAGGGCCCCTAATAGAAGTTAAACTAGAATTTTGTGGTAATTTCCAAATCTATTTCAACAGATTGTAATGTTTTGTATAAAAGTTTCATGTTAAATTTATGCATTTTAAAACTGCATACTGAAATATCAGTAAAAAAAACAAATTTTTCCATGTGTTTACGAAGCGTATGTCTGTATTTTTATTCTTTCTTTGTAAAAATTGAGTAAACACCTGCATGAAGAAATCAGGTATGAGTGAGATAATAAAATCATGTATAATTTTAGTTTAAATGTTTGTCAATAATGATGTTTAATTAATTTAAATAATTTTTTCCTTCAAAGAGTAGCGAAAAGCTAAAACAAATTTCGTGAATGGCGTTTGGTTTTTTGTGTCCCATAGTCCGCTGCCCCCAGCGGTCCGGGGTAGCATACCACTGAATTTATTTCTAGACTATGGTGACACCGCTTATTAAATTCTCTTACCGAAATCATTACATCTGTAGACGACTCGCCTATATACCTAAAATCTTCGGTCGTAAGTATTTGCACCATAAAAATCACATACTTTTATAACAACTTTAACTTAGATCATTAAAGTCAGGGTGATGTTATGCGAATGAACTTTGTAACTTTCTTGTAACTAGGATACATAACTGACACAATCATTATTATATATCGACAAGTTCAATATACAGGGCGTCCCATAACTTATGGGCTGTAGAGTAACTGGAGATACTAGACATCAAACTAACCCGATTTAGTCATATAAGTTTTTTCGGATTGTTACTCGTTCTAGAGATACAGGGTGTTGAAAGTAAAAGTTTATTCTCGAAAATAAGCCATAATTTTAAAACGGTTTAATAAATCGAATTGAAAGTTGGCAATATTATATTTTTATGAGCAAGAAATAAGAATTTGTAGAAATTTTTAAGTTTCAAACTAGAGGGCGCTAGTTGCATACACTGGGGTTCATAAATCTATGATTTTTTTTCTTACCTGTGATATTAGGTGTTTTTTAATTATAGTTTCTTTAAGAAGGGCATTTTCTGAGTTAAAAAGGTGTACTTGATTGATCTTAAAATCTTTAACGGTTTTCGAGATATTTCCCTTTAAACATCCCAAAGCATAAAAAAACATAGTACCATCGCGCCGATAAAAAACTGGGACAGGAAATTTTTCTATTTTCTCCTAGACTATTAAGAATAATTTTACATCAAGCCTGGTACCAGTAAAATGTCATGAAAATTTGCATGTCAATAAAGATTGTCACTTTATGATTGACTCGTCAAACATACAATCATATATTATTTGTAAATATGCCACAATTAACCCCCCAGCAAAAGGCAATTATTTATAGTCGGTTGCGAGATAGTGTTGCTATTAGGGATATTGCAGATGAACTGGGAATAAGCAAGAATACCGTGCTATTGGCAAAACAAAAAATAGCAAGACATGGGACTATTATTAGGAATGCAGGTTCTGGTCCCCCTAAAATTTCTACTGATGATCATGATAGAAGACTGGTTAATTATCTAAGGGATCATCCCTTCGAAACTGCAATCAAGGCAAAAGAAGAGACGAATTTTCCAGGTTCTGCAAATACCGCTAGAGACAGGGTTCGAAATTCCGATATACGAAGCCGTTGTGCTGCCAATAAAAATTTTTTAACGGAAATAAATAAACAGGGCAGGTTAGAATTTGCACATGAATATATTAATCAAATAAATTTATGGGAAACAGTTATATTTTCTGACGAGAAAACTTTTCAGTCATGCAATAATGAGAGAATTCGGGTGTATAGGCCTTCCGGCATGCGGTATATTGAGAGATACACCCACAAAACCAACCAAAGTGGGCGTTTCTCCATAAACGTTTGGGGCTGGATTAGCGCTAGAGAACCAGGACTTTGCCAAATCGTCGAAGGAAGACTAACTGCAGCAGTATACGTTAATATACTAAACGAAGTGATGATACCATCGGTAAACGCTGTATACGGTCAAAATTACACATTTCAGCATGATAATGCTCCAATACACACAGCGCGCATTGTACAAAATTTTCTCCAAGAAAATAACATAGCAGTTCTTCCCTGGGCTTCGAAGAGTCCCGATTTGAACCCGATAGAAAACATTTGGGGTGCCATGGTCAAACCTATGTATAAACATGATTTTCAACCTAAAAACAGGGATGAATTACGTCATAGGATAAATCAAGCTTGGGATGAAATAACTGTCGAATTATGTAGAAACTTAGTTTTAAGTATGCCACAAAGGCTCCAAAAAGTAATAAACAGAAATGGTTCTATGACCAAATATTAATTTTGTGTTGTTTTGACAAACTTTGTGTTCGCAATTTTTTTCTTTTTATTAAATGTATTTTATTACCTGTATTAGCTTTATTTATTATTTTGTGGTAATGGTAAATATAATATTTTATAAAATATTTGACTTTAAAAAAATCTAATAAATTTACTTTATCCATATTATATGATGTCTCTCAAATTTAACCACCCCGTATCGAAAAATACAAAACATTCCATTATGTAACCTAGGTTACTTTTTAAATTTTGAATGTTTTTCCTTTTTAGCTCTAGACACCTTTTATAGTCTAGGAGATATGTATTTCTTACATTGTTTTTGTAAATCTCTTGTCCCAGTTTTTTATCGGCACAATAGTACATAATTAAATTGATATTTTAATTATCAAAAAAAAACTTATATGACATAATCGGCTTAGTTTGATGTTCTCCAGTTACTCTACGGCCCATAAGTTATGGGACATCCTAACTTAACTAAACTTGGTGCATTACATCTTAGGCTAATATTCTAGACATGTACAAAGCAAATAAAGTTTTTTGCTGAGTGGAACAGTTTAATATTTTGTAGTAGCAAATTTTTATAGGATTTACTGTTCTTCTAAAAGAATAATGGACGTATTTTCCGTTCCAAATAGACGATAAAACAAAGTCTAAAATCTGTGAAATAAAACATATAAGTACCTCCTATCTTTTGTTCTTGCATAAGTAAATAAGTAAAAGAAATAAATTCTTAGATTTGACAAAGTTAAAATAAGGTCTAGCTTATCTTATACATTTTAAATGATAGAATCAAACAGTAATTGAAATTCAAGATTTGTGTTTTGTTTATTTTTCCTAAAAACCGCTGGCGCTGGTTTCGAACAGGTACACTATTTAATTCGATTGGATCTAGTCTATTTTGTACATTCTCTGTTCTGGAACATTTACACGACAGAAATATACAGTGGCCTTGTATTATGTAAAACATGAACAGTAGTAACTCGTCAATGCATTTGAATAATTCTTTTTATTTCAAAAATTAATACCAAGAACCTTTTACGATTTAAACTTGGTGTGTGTTTATCAGTCGCATCCTTTAAGACTTATTGTTGATTATGTTGTTGAATAAATTTAGTATTAAAATTTTTTTATTAACTTTTCCTCGTTTATATTTTTACTGGGTCTCCCAAAAGTCCCGCATAAAATTAATATCAAATAAAGGAAAAAGATCTAGGAAAAACGCTCGGACCCGTACATTTTTATTTTTAATTGTGCATTTTTTGACTTAAAAATATTATACAGGGTGTCTCATAGAACTATCGTCACGTCTTTGACAATTTTTTTTAATAAAACACCCTATATATTGTATTATTTTCTGATTCCTCACAAAATTCTACGCTTATGTTGTAAATGTCATGTGTCTAAATTCAATAGTTTTCGAGATATTGACGTTTAAAATATGGCATTTTTTGACTTTGACAGGCTGTAACATTGGAACGGTTCATCTTAGAGAAAAATGGTTTTCACCTCTCTATCTTCGTTTTTTATTCTCTATCCAATTCTTTACCATGTTCAACCGTTAAAACCGTTTTTTTGTCAAAGTCAAAAAATGCCATATTTTAAACGTCAATATCTCAAAAACTATTGAATTTAGACACATGACATTTACAACATAAGCGTAGAATTTTGTGGGGAATCAGAAAATAATATAATATATAGGGTGTCCCTTTAAAAAAATTGTCAAAGACGTGACGACAGTTCTATGAGACACCCTGTATAATATTTTTTTATGTCAAAAAATGCACAATTAAAAATAAAAATTTACGGGTCCGAGCGTTTTTCCTAGATCTTTTTCCTTTAATTGATATTAATTTTATGTCGGACTTTTGGGAGACAAAGTATAAACAGGTACCATTGCGATCAAAAAATAGTAGTACAAGAATTAGTAGTCCCAGAGAGAGCTCTTGGTCTATAAGGACATCGAGAAGTGGATATGGTCGTCGCTATGAAAACAATATAATTATGCCACCTAACTTTTTAGGCGTTACCATGAATTTGGTAATTTACTATATACGTGGCGAAATAAAAGTATTGTAATAAAGGTGCTTTAAAAAATTTACCTACCTTTTAAAAATGGACAATTTTTTAAGTTTTTAAAATCGATTTATATATTGAATATAAAAAAATCCAAAAACAACAAAAGCCAAAAGTGGAAAAACAGTAAAAATACAAAATTTTAACCAAAAATAAACATTTCTAAATGCAACATCCTAAAATAATATATACTATATACTTAAAAGCAGCTTTTTAATATTTAGTCATTGCGCCGTTGTTTTCAATTACTTTTTGTAACCGACGCAGCATACTTAAAACTAAGCTTCTTGTATACTTTTGGGTTATATTTACCCATGCTGCGTTTATCCCCTGGCACAGTTCTTCTTCATTTCTTGGATAAAAGTCATGTTATACATGAACTTGGTCATTTCAGAAATTTTCTAGAGGATTGAGGTCGGGGCTCTTCGAAGGCCATGGTAAAACTTGGATGTTATTTTGTCGACCGTAATCTTTTACTATGTGGGCAGTATGAATGGGAGCATTATTTTGTTGGAAAATATAATTTTGATCACCGAATATGGCTTCAACCGATGGCACCATAACATTATTTAATATGTTGCAATATGTTCCTGTAGTTAATTGCCCTTGCACAAATTGACAAACTCCTGGGCCTATAGCACTAATCCAACCCCACACATTTACGGAAAAACATACACTTTGATTTGTCTTGTGCGTATATCTTTCATCATACCTTGTGTTTATGGGTCTATATACTCGGACTTTTCCATTATTACAGGACTGGAACGTTTTCTCATCTGATAAAACTACAGACTCCCACAGTTGGTTTTGATATTCGTGAGCAAATTGTACTCGTCTTTGCTTATTTAGTTCTGTTAAATATATTTTGTTTGCAGAACACCTATTTTTGAGTACAGACTCCCGAATTCTTCTTCGAGCTGTAATTGAAGATCCAGGAAAATGGGTTTCTTCTTTAGCCTTAATAGCGGTCCCGAATGGGTTGTCCCTTAAATAATTAATTAAAGTTATATCTTCGTCATGGGTGGAAACTATTGGGCGACCAGAACCTGGGTTTCTCACAATACTTCCATGTTCTCGAATTTTGGATTTACCCAACAACACTGTTTTTTTGTTTATCCCTAATGCGCCTGCAATGTCCCTTATGGGAAACCCATCCCTTAATCGCGTAAATATGATCGATTTTTGGTCTGAAGTTAACGGCATTTTTTTAAAAATACATGACACTGACACAAGAATTCTGGTGACATAAAGTTATCAGTTTAAAAGAAAATATTTTATAATAGACCAGCAGATTAAATTATATTTTGTTGTACTTTTTTTTTTTATCGCAATGGTACGTCTCCTTAAAATATTACATTGTTTTATCCCCTGAAATGTAACCGATTATTAATTATTAATTAATTGACAAAAAATATAATTCCAGCCCAGGACCTAATTCTAAATCACTTTAAGTTACAGGAACAGGCTGATTCGTGTCTTATGTATATTTAATTTTATATGACATTTTCTGATATACGAGAGTTAAATTTAATTTTCTAATTTCAACAAATGTCCCTTGGCATTTTAGAAACAGCCGTCACTGTTTGTCGAGATATCTAGCTCGAACAGACAAGTAGTGAGTCTGTGGTGTGGTCTCGGTTGGCTACAAGCTACAATTTTCGAGTTAGCTTGTCACTGCAACATCGTTATTTAAAATAAGTAGACTATTATTTATCTCAACGGCGTGACTACGTAGTAAAAGTAATATAGGTAGTCCATTTAAAAGACTAAATGTCACGAGGGATGGAGATGAATATAAATTCCAAGTAAGGTATACCTACATGATAACTTTTGAAGGATAAGAAATGTTAAAACAAATCTAAAAATAAAATAAAATTGAACATGACAAAGTTGTCTTTGATAGCAAATTGGTCATTGGCCAGCTCTTTCAGGTTTATCTCATTATATTTAAATTTATACCTTGGTTGGTTGGTTGGTTTATGGCGGGGGTCGGGCATTCGACCCAAGCTTCCTGCACTGCAGCCTAGTGACTTATTGTGTTCCCCTGTCTTGCTAGAAAAGATTTGTTTCTTTTATAAGGTCCAGCAAATTCCTACCAAGTTTGTCATGCGGGAGGTTATCCCCACATTGGATATCTCCGAAGATTTTGAGTCTTCTTCGGGTCAGTGCTTCGCAGTTATATGAGGCGGTTTCGTCCTCTTCGCCGCAAAGTCTGCATTCAATTCAATGGGACCATTGTAAATTCCTACTTGGCGTAGGTGTTTTCTTATGCAGTGGCCTGTTAGTAGGCCGACCACTTGTTTTAGCTGGGTGCGCGTTACAGGCAACATTCCAGTTGATAGCCTTTTGGAGGGTTTCTCAATTGTGGCCCTCGCTTGGGTATGACCAGGTATCCTGTTCCATCGGGATAGGTATTGTTGTTGCGCCCACCTGTGTGATGTTGCTTTGGTTGTCTGTTTTGATATGCCAAGGGCGGGTTCAGGGCCCCTGAGTTTTTGAGATGATCCGGCTCTAGCCAGTTCATGGGCCCTTTCGTTGACCGCTATCCCCGAGTGACCAGGAACCCATAGAAGTTCTATCCTGTTGTTCCTTGCGGCCAGGTCTTTCAGGTTGTTTAGACACTCCAGTGTGATCCTCGATTTGAGTCGATTGGAGTTTAGGCCTTGAGGGCAGCTTGGCTGTCTGACAGAATGTATATCTCCTGGTCGTGGTAGCCCTTTTCGATATTTTTCTGTACACATGCTTGTATAGCACGTATTTCCGCTTGGTATACTGTGGCGTAGTTTCCCAGGGGAATGCTGATTTCCATTCTGGGTCTTTCCCCAAATATACCTGCGCCTAATTTATACCTTACATAGCTTATATTTGATAACAGAGATATATTTTTTAACGAAATACTCAAGGGCTTTTTCATTTACTCTTTAGATCACAATACACAATAATATCATAATTTACGAATTTGCTCAGCTATTCTATTGGGAAATGATTTAAATCCATAATATGGCAAGCAATAATAACCACTTTTGACACTGTGTATTGATCTGGAAATTCCGAGCAAGCCATTATTGATATAATTGACCAAAATTTAGGCCTATATTTGCTTTTAATAATCAAATATTCGCCCATTCTATGGCGCATATTTTTGCTCGAATTCTCCTATTCTCTCCTAGTTGTTTATAATTACATTCATTACATGAAATGACATACCGTTTATAATTAAAATCAAATTTATAATTCTAGCTGTTGACGAACATATCCTGGAAATAAATGTTCACACTTTTGTGTGGGAAATATAACAAGAAATTTTTAAATTGAAAATGTTTAACGTTGGGAATACACAAACCCGTAGCAAATGGGGGGACAGAGGTATGTGTGCAGAAGAAAAACGCATCAAGCAATGCGTTTTTACAGGTGAAACATTTTCTGGGCCGCGTCAAAAGATCGTTAAAAATTTAGCAAATAAAATTTTGAATTAAACAGACTAAAATAGAATCAATATTAAAGCAAATTTGAAGAAGGAGGAAATATACAGCGAAAATTAGTTTTATTTTCTCTCCATTATACTTTCCAATATGTTCTATATCAATATTCTGGAAAGTTGCCAGGTTCTTTATTGACATTAATATTAAAAGAAAAATAATATGCAGTCGTGTTAAATTCAACGAATATTTCGGCTTTGTGAATACATGTTTTAAAATAGCAATTTGACTTTGTATTACAGAATATTTTTAAATTAAACTACTTGCTCTTTATTAAAAAAGCAATTGCAAAATAAAATATTTATTCTTTTCTTCTTCTGAAATAATGCAACAAAGCCATTTTTAATAAAAATCTAATATTTATTTTATAAAACCAAATCGGTAAGGACCAAGGAATAATTTTAAACCAATCGCGAGTTAAGTAACACTGGTATAATATAATTTCACTAGATGGTATTTGCGTTGTATGAAAATTTATCTGCATTCTATTGCTGGAGATCCAGAATGATTTATGATTTTACTTTGATTTAATAGCAAGAAGTTTGTAAACAGCGATTGTGCTTTAGCAAACTTTAAAAATATAGGTCAACAATTGTTGTCCTAATGTTAATTAATTCACTTTTTGTTAAATTAAACCACGATTTATTCCAATGTTTTATGTTGCTTGAAAGCTGGAATAAAATAAGACACATTTCAGCAGGTATATACAAGTTATAATAATTTATCATCGCGGAAATTTAGCATATGGTTTTAACCTGTATAAGTAAATAATATCTACCCAAAGATATTCTTTATTTTCCCTTTTATGCATTTTTTTTTTAATTTTCAGGTTTTTTATGATACTGACGCCCATACAAAATTTGAAAGGGTCTAAAACAAATATAAACTTACATTGTTCTCGTTCTTTAAAAATTTTAAAAATATCAAATAATAAATAAGTATTATTAGAGACATCATTTAATTTGCTATAAGAAATTCTTAAACAACTTACCATTGTCGTTGTCTTCTTACACTTGGCAGAATCGGCAAAAATGTTGAGTTGCGTTTGATCTTCCGGTGTGGGACATTGGTCAATATCGACGTGTCGAAGATCAATGTCTATACCACTTGTTCCTCTATAAAAAATTAAACAATATTAACTTTTATCAATGAAATATAGTACAAAGTCTAGTCAACATAAAGATGATTGATTAAATATGGTAAAGCATTTTTTTGACGTGTTCAGTGGAATTTCTTACTAATAAAAAATAATATATATGTTTTAGCTTTATTTTTACATTCATTAAAATTTTAAAGGTGCTAGTCATATCCAGTCTGAAATCTAGAATTTCTTTAACCAGAGAGATTAATACCCCAGAACTAACATATTACCAGCTGGAATCTAACATCCAGATAAACACGCTTGAACATTACGACGCAGGAATCTAAAAGACCTTAAAATTCTAATACTATATAATAATCATAACTGTCCTCTCTTGCTAAATAAAATAGGGTTGCATGTGCCGTAGGGGGAAACACGTCTGAGGAATACCTTTTCAATACCTCCTCATAGAATGAACTACGGCCAAAATACTTTTATATCAAGGTCAGCCAGACTGGCCAATGAGCATCCCACACTCGATTTCTTTTCAAACATGAAACAACTGCATACTATGATTTAAAATCTCTAATTTCATTACAAACCTCATCATTTATGTTTTTTATTCTTATTATTATTTTTTATTGTAAACCTAAACATTTGATTGTTTTGAATACGTTACTCTGCGTTAGAATTAAGATTCTCACTTTATTTGTGAAATTGGGCAATGCCCGTTAATAAATAAATAAAATTAAAAAAAAAACAAATGACATTTCAATAAATTATCACATTTTGATAAATAGGAATAGATATAGGTGATATGTTTTATGCCACTTCATCCTTCGAAGGGATCTTATCTCAAGATCTAATAGGTTCTAGAGCTCATGATCCTTGACTCATCCGTTAAATTTAAAAGTCTTACGTCATACGGTCACGTTAATTGTCAAAAGCTTATGGTGTTTTCCACCAGAGGTATGTACATTTGACACCGTCATTCGTCGATTGGCGAAGGTTGGCCGACTGCAACTAAGGTTGATACTTGCATGCGCGGGATAGCGTCTTAAGCCTGATGGAAAAAAAATTTGAGATCCCTAGGAAAAACGGTTCAAAAGTTATAAGGTCCTTAAGACGACTAAAACCGCGCAAGATAAAAGTATTTTAGATAAACCGCGACGTTGGTCTGCTCCCTGTATTGGTAAATTAAGTCTATTAGTGAATTAGGGCCTTGATACTTCCCTTTATTAAAAGAGTAAAATGTTAAATAATCTAGAAATCTAATATTATTATAGATAAAATATAACTAATTTCCTATATATTATCACACCAACATCCGTTATTGAGAATCTTATCGCTCGAATAAATTAACTTGGTCACGCTCCTTATCAATTTATGCATCTTCGACTAATTGGTATGGTTATATAATACGATTATGCTTATAGGAATTCGATCTCAAAATCATATGGTATTTCTTGAGGTTCTTTCTAGTTCTCAAAGTCACAGACGCCCGCCAGGTAAAATTCCGAGAATGAGATGTTGCCGATGTTGATGATGTCGATTATTCAATACGTCACCTGTCATACGTTATAACGTGTACGTATCTACTACAGCGGATCAGGTAAATGAACCGTGGATCGGGTAAAAGAACAGCGAATCAGGACATAATTATAATAATACAGGGTGTGTCAATTAGGGGTGCGCAAAATAATCGATTATTCGATTATCGATATATTTTTAATCGATTAATCGACAAATCGATTATTAATCGAAAATATTTCGATTAATCGAAAAATCGAAATGTTTTCGATTAATTAATCGAAATAGTTTCGATTAATCGAAAAATTAAAATAATTTCGATTAATCGAAAAATCGAAATATTTTCGATCATCGATATATTTTCGATTAAAATATCTCTTTTTCGATTAATCGAAATGAAAATATTTTGCGACAAAATCAACGATATAACTTGGCCGTGTTTCCGTGCGCTTTTTATATTAATATATATGCTTAGCGGTCTAAAATTTAAATCTCCCGCAGCGCCGTCCGGAAAGTTAAGTGGTAATGTGGTAAAGCGCTGAAAAAGCAAATACAGTGTCATTTTTAGTTTAATTGAAGTAAGATATTTCAGAAAAACTGAATTTTCTCGATTTCTATTTATTATAATTTATTGTTTTCTGACTCTATTTGAAGCGATATGTGAAAATAAATTTTATTTACAACCATCCATGTAATAATGACATTTCATCTATCTTTAAGAGGTGGAAAGTTGACGTTTTTTAATTTTTTATATTAATTGATTATTTTCATAGGGCGATTTGAAAAAAACGATTAATCGATTATTCCGATTAATCGCTTAATTTCGATTAATCGATTATTACGATTAATTCAATTAATCGATTATTTCGATTATTTCGATTTATCGATTATTTTCGATTAATTGAAAATAATCGATTAATTCATATCAACAAAAATCGATTATTTTTTTCGATAATCGCACAGCCCTAGTGTCAGTAAGGTGTCTGTCTTAGATAGCACCTAAACTATCAAAGATAGGGAAAAAAGTGTAATACAAAAGTTAAAGGGTTTTTTAGGATACATAATCTAAAAATATTTTCTAATCTACAGGGTGGTCCTAGAAAGTGGTACTGAATAATAAAAAAGAAAATTAAATGGGACACCCAGTATAATTTTCTAGAATATGATTCAATGGAATAAGGACTTTGCAACCCTATTAAAATTTTTTAAAGTGAAATGCAACGTTGCCAAGTAATTAATTTGTTTCTGAAATTTTAGTAATTTTAAGGGTATCGTTAAAAAATCATAGCGACCTGGGGATTAACCGTAGGCAAATATAATTTACGTTGTAAGTACTATAAGGTACGATATATTGATTTATAATAATGATTTTTAAATTTCTTATACATAGCGTTCATTACAAGTTGGACGTTTCGATAGTTTTAAAAATGTTTTATTTCAAATTTTTTAAATGGGACCCCCTAATTTTTTTAGGCAAAAGAATTTATCTTTCGAAAACCTTACTTTTTTATTAAACATGTCATATATCTTAAAATCATAGTTTTTGAAATATTTTAGAATTTGTCTTAAATCAGGGTAAAAAAGGAAAGTTCTAATTAAACTATTTAGTCCAGATTGCTTTGGAACAAAAAATAAATAATTTTCTTTGTCACCGCTGTCATTGCAAAATTATTTCGCCAACATTTTGTGCTTTATTACTGTTTAAAGTTTAGTTTCCCGAACTAACACTATCGAAATATGAGTTATGAATAAAGTTAGTTCAG
Organism: Polydrusus cervinus; assembly: GCA_935413205.1. NCBI lineage: Eukaryota > Metazoa > Arthropoda > Insecta > Coleoptera > Curculionidae > Polydrusus > Polydrusus cervinus. Next base: position 22,010,975 of record OW284520.1, on the reverse strand, counting down.
GAACTAAAAGTTAAACAGTAATAAAGCACAAAATGTTGCAATGACAGCTGTGACAAAGCAATCTTGACTAAATAGTTTAATTAGAACTTTCCTTTTTTAAGGGTTAATCCACAGGTTGCTATGATTTTTTAACGACCCTTAAAATTACTAAAATTTCGGAAAAAAATTATATACTTGGCAACGTTGCATTTTCCTTCAAAAATTTTAATAGGGTTGCAAAGTCCTTATTTCATTGAATCATATTCTGAAAAATTATACTGGGTGTACCATTTAATTTTCTTTTTTATTATTCAGTACCACTTTTTAGGACCACCCTGTAGATTGGAAAATATTTTTAGATTATGTATCCTAAAAAGCCCTTTAACTTTTGTATTACACTTTTTTCCCTATCTTTAATAGTTTAGGTGCTATCTAAGACAGACACCTTACTGATACACCCTGTATAACCCACGAAACTAAAAAAAATTGGAATATGCTAGAACCAGGAATTTTTAGGTAAGTATATACATTATTGTAACAGGTATAGAAATACTGAAAAATGCAATTAATATTTTTAACATATCACCTATATCTACTAATGGACATTAAGGACAAATGAACATAGTGCTTAAGTATAGCGTTAAAGCTGACGATACCCATAAAAATCATATCTAACAAGGATTTAACAACGCTCTTAAATTAAAGGCTTTAAAATATATCACAGTTTCCGATATGGTCTTTAATTAAAGGGTCGTATTTTAACTCCATCTGCTTAGAGTCATAAATGTGGATTAATCAAAGCCTTATTGACAGCTTTTTATGGATTTCAGTACATATTTTTTTAAATACGAGCATACTAATAAACTTCGTGTATATAACGAAGCAGCAAAAAATATAAGCGTACTATATAAAAGAAATTGTTTACAGTCCATATTATGAGTTCGTACGTACAACTTTAGTTGGTTTTTAAATTTTGCAAACTTGCTTACCAATACCAATTAAAAAAGATAATAAGAGTATACAAGCAAGCAAGTCTTACGGTTCTACGTGCATAGGTATAATATTATAATACTTATACGATATAATAATAATTTATCGTATTAATTGAAATACCAAGCTCGGCTCATCTTATGATAAGGCTTTAATGAAAACATTATTTTTCATATTATATAGTCCTTTATTATCACTTTATAATATAATTATTTTAAAATTTCTATTACTATGAAAATAAAACCCTGTATTAAATCACTTATGTTAACAAGGCCTATTTCTAGCTAATATTTAGGTTTCTTATTGTTTTTAATTATTAAATGTTTATTATTTAAATATTTTTATTGTTCCACTATAATTACATTAACCAAATGGCCATCGACCTTAGGTCCTTCAGCCAAGTAATTATTATATTATTTTCATTCTTATCTAATGTGTAAAACATACATAATATGTGTATCTTTGATCAACTTTCCCAAACCTAATAAAATGTTTGTCATATACCTAATTATTGTTCCATAGTTAATAAAATGTGTGTCATGGAGGTAAGTATTGTTCCGTCTCTAATAAAATAGGTGCCATAGAGCTACTTATTGTTTTTAACCTAACAAAATGTTTGTTATATATTTATATATTGGCCGCTACGAAATAAAATATGATTTATAAATTTATTAAGTATTGTTCTATATCTGCTTAAATCTATAAATAATGTATATTTATACAGGGTCCTGCGCTTCACCTCCCGTCTTCTGTATCTCACTTATTAATTAAGTTAGGATTATGGCGTTTTGCAGGCTTTGCCTGTATCCTAGGGCGCATTTCAGGAAAATATTTTTGTTTATATAGAGTGTTCCAAAAAAGTGTGACGTCATAAGGATATGTTTTTTTAGATTACATGCCATATATTTTCTTACTTATTTGAATGCATCTTGTAGTTGCCTACACACCCCTAAAATTTTAATGAAATCGGTTCAGTATTATAGGCGAAAAAAAATAAAAACTAAAAAAAAATCAGTTTTGCACCACTGGTTTTAAAAATTAATAAAAATTAAAAATAATGTCTCGTTATTAAAATTCTACAAAGCTACTTAATAAATAAGGTCCTAAAGTCTCGTTAACCAAGTTTGATTAATACGAATTGTACAGGGTGTCCAAAGTTTAGTGTCAAACTTTACAAACTTGAAAGCAATTTTTTCTTATTTCAAATTGGAACCCCTGTATATTATTATTTCTTAAAGACGAAATTTTATTCATAAACAGGAATAACAAATTGGTAATTTGGGAAACATAAATATGTAAAAAAAAGCCAATCGGAAGGTGGTAAATAAAAACAAATTAAACAAAATCATTGCTTAGACGTAAGCAATGATTTTGTTGAAGGTTTGAATTGGCGAAAAAATGGTAAATTACACACGTAATAACTCCTTAAATTTTTAAATCTTTACTTTTAAATTACGAAAAAATTGGGGTTCTTTCTTGTGTCACTCAGTATATATACTTATAGTATTTATTTACTATAGTCAAACCCCAAGAAATGAATAAAAGAATATATAGACACTGCTTTAAGAATTCTTCTTCCGTTAGTATATATACAGGGTTTTCCGTAATAACGTGCTAATATTTCAGGGTGTGATTCCTCAGGTCATTTTATGAAGAAAAATTTATATTGACAAGGGCTTACATTTTTTGCTACAGGGTGTTAAAATTATTTTATTTTTATTGTATATCTCCGAAATTTCTTTAGATATTATTTTCAATTTTGGTATGTCTCAATACGTTATAAAACGACATATTTTAGTAAGAAAAGTTAATCTATTGCTTTACCAGTAGCGTCCCTGTACACGTGTTCTCTAAAATTTTTTGCAAAAAAAAATAGTACGCCACTGACATTTTTTCATGCGGATATTTTTTCTGACTAGACTGATCCATTCTACATAAAAATGTGTTTTCTCGTCAGACGCGCCATTCTTGATCAAAATCATTAAATTACAATAATTGCTGCTTTAGCTGTATGAAATTAGGAATGGCGGTACCGAGGTCTACCAGAGCTATTCTACCTAACCTAACCATAATCACTTTCAATTGTAATTTTATGATTTTAAGTCTGACGATAAAATCCCAAAAGACCGTTTTTATGTAGAATGGGCCAGACTAATTAAAAAAAATATCCGCATAAAAAAATGCCAGTGGCGTACCATTTTTTTTGTAAAAAATATTAGAGAACATGTGTGCAGGGACGCCACTGGTGAAGCAATAGAATAACTTTTCTTACTAAAATATGTCGCTTTATATCGTATCAACACATATTAAAATTGAAAATAATATCTAAAGTACTTTCAGAGAAATCATAAAGTAACTCTTAAAAATAAAATAAGTCAATACTCTGCAGCAAGAAATTTAAGCTATTGTGGACAAATGCTTATATAAACTTTTCTTTATAAAATAACCTGAGGAATTACACCCTGATGTTAGCACGTCATTAAGGAACACCCTGTGGATGTTGTTATTTTAATTTTAACTAGATAATTAGATGCGTAGCCAGTATTAATTGCCGTCCTTAAGACAGAATAATTACCAATAAAATACCGTAAATTGGCAAATAAAGGAACAATTATCATTATCGAGAGAATCGCAAAAATGATTAACTTGCCAAATTAATAATAAAAGTTAATTCCACAAACTGAAAATTATTTTCTAAAGGCTCTTAAATATCATAAATGTAATTATTAAATTGCCGACTTTCAAGAAAAGTACATAAAAGTATTTAAAATGCCAAGAAATTGAAATTTAACTTAACTTTTCCCAGTGATTTTCAACCCTAAGAAAAGTATGTTAGGAAAAATGCTGTAAAGAAACTCAGCGCTAAGTAGGTCACCATTAAGAAAAACGACCAAGGATATATTGAATATAAACTGATTTCTATAATAAATACAATGTAATCGAAATTAACTAAATAAGATGAAATTATACTACGTAGAGCATAAGGATATTTATAATACCTTACTTATTTTAATATTCGCAAGATATTTACGAACCACTTATGCTACAAGGAACCATAATTTCTTTTAAGTATTTGTTTATTGAGATATTATAGGGTAGTCACTAAAATCGTACCGTTGCCTAAATCGTACTACTACAAGTTTTTAAATTAGATGATGATAAATTATACGACATCAATCGGACGTTGTTGTAGTGTCTAACTAATGCCATAATCGTTTTGCACCGGTTGTGTTTCGCTAAGCGGGAAAAGCAAGTTTAAAGAATTAGGCTATTTTCATGTTAATTTTCTTAATTTTTCTGCAAGGCTCTATCTCATGGGAAAGTAGTATTTATACAGACATTTTTTTTTCAGTAGCATAGCCTGGGAAGTTTTTGTAATTTTCCAAGAATTGAATTTAATTTTGATTTAAATTTGGGGTTGGAATTGTATTATTTAATATTTTGATTGACAGTTTCCTAAATCATACCACACACGCACATGAAAAGTGTTCCAACGTGACACGTCTTAATAAGGACTACTTGTGCGACTTTGTTTGTAGGAACATTTAAAATTATTTAAAAAAAATTTTTTTGATGTTTTTTTTAATTCTTAATATAAACGATAATTTTGTGTTATTTGTACTTTTTGTAAAACTATACTTACTTTTATTAAATATACCCCAAAAGAACACTGTGGTACGATTTAGGAACCCACTAGTACGATTTAGGTACCCACTAGTACGATTTAGGTAACCAGTTTCTTAAATCGTACCATTTGCTATTCCTTACAAAAACAGCTGTTTTTAAAAAATTAAATTAAAAATAATGTTTTAAAAATTGCAGTTAGGTGTCCAATATACCGATCTATTGTTTTAAACTATTTTTTTCTTTTTTTTTACGGTTCGCCGACTACGTAGGCCATCTTGAACCGGTCATCGACCACAAATGTGATCTACCGACTGGGGAGTGTGAAACGGCACCTTCATCCTACGAGATATCCGATCTCATCCGGCCTGTCCGGCGTGAATAAAATGGCTAGGTGTCGATTCATTTTACACTCTCCCTGAGGCAAGAGCACGCCGTGTTCCCAAGCGGTCACCCGCCCAAGTACTAACCGCGCTCGACACAGCTTAACTTCGGTGATCTGCGGGAACCGGTGCTTAATATGTCGACAGGCCCTTGGCCATGTTTTAAACTAAAAAATATATATTTCATTTATCAGTTCATAAAAAAAAAATTAAAACCAAAAAGTGGCACGATTATTTTAAAACTAGTTTATTCATAAAATGTAACCAGCAATGTTCAAATATTTCAAAAACAAACACAATTCTAAGTGTGATTTTTAAATATTTTTTTAATGAAGTTAATATACAGGGTGATTCACGTTGAGTGGCCTATTAGAAGATCTCGAAAACGAGTAAACTTATCTTTCTAAAAATTTGATAGCAGGCATAATTTTCTTTGAGCTTTTAAAACATTATATCTTGACGTTTTCATTACTTCCGGTTATACCGGAAGCTAATGCCAACTTTGCTATTTTAAATGAAACACCCTGTATATTTTAGCATTTTTGATTACCTTATTAAAATCTAAATAACTTTTGTTAATAATAATCTATTCCTATCTCTAACCATTTTTGAGGTATGAATTATAAAAGGATTTTTTTGTGTAAAAACGCTTCGAGAAGAAAGTTTAGTAACTCTGAAAATAATAAAGGTAAACACTAAAAATTTTGTAAGCTTTTAAGTAATACATAGATCTTTAGTTTAAATTACTTAGGTTTCACGTTTTTTATACAGGGAGTTCTTAAAATTGTGCCAATGTTTCCATTTAAATAAATGTGCATAAGTCAATTTTTGCAAATGGAACACCCTATTTTTTAGCTTACTAACGTGTAAAGAATTAAATTTTCTATCTAAATGCCTGATATGTTACAACCCACATTTTTAGTCGTTATAACCCACATTTTTAGTCGTTTTGGAATTATGTACAATTTAATTAAAAAAATCTTAAAATTTATGTTTGTTTAATGCGACATTTTTTTTGAAAAGAAGGCTTCGACTAGGATTTTTGTTTGACTTTGAGCTTTGTTGCCAATTTGTAAAGTAGGCTTTAAACAAAATGATTTTAAAACCCCAGTCGAAGCCTTCTTTTTAAAAAAAAAATGTCGCATTAACACAAACAGAAATTTTAAGATTTTTTAATTAAATCGCTCATAATTCTAAAACGACCAAAAATGTGGTTTGTAACATATTAGGCATTTAGATAGGAAATTTAAATCTCTACACGTTATTAAGCTAAAAAATATGGTGTTTCATTTGCAAAAATTGACTTATGCACATTTATTTAAATGAAAACATTGGCACAATTTTAAGAACTCCCTGTCTAAAAAACGTGAAACCTAAGTAATTTTAACTAAAGATCTATGTATTACTTAAGTTACAAAATTTTTAATGTTTACCTTTAATATTTTCAGAGTTACTAAACTTTCCTTTCGAAGCGTTTTTACACAAAAAAATCCTTTTATAATTCATATCTCAAAAACGGTTAAAGATAGGAATAGATTGTTATTAACAAAAGTTATTTAGATTTTAATAAGGTAATTAAAAATGCTAAAATATACAGGGTGTTCCATTTAAACTATCAAAGTTGGCATTAACTTCCGGTATAACCAAAAGTAATAAGAACGTCAAAATATAATATTTTAAAAGCCCAAAGCCAATTATGCCTGCTGTCAAATTTTTAGAAAGGTAAGTTTACTCGTTTCCGAGATCTTCTAATAGGCCACTCAACGTGAATCACCCTGTATAGTAGTGTATAGTGCTCAATTTATATTTAGATATAAACTCTTAGCAAGAAAATGGTAAAAAATATTTTATTGAAATTGTTAGTAATTATATAAAATAAACGTGTTTATAAGAATTGAGGCCTCGAAGAAAGGTAGAATATACCCGAAGGATTAAGAATGTCGAAAAGTTCAAATTGGCAGTTAGAAGGATATATTTATTTCCCAGTTGTGGCATTTGTGGATACATGGAATTGATGCAGACAGTTAAAAAAATGTAATATTTGAAGAAATATTACATAAATAAGCTTTTGTAAAACTAAGGAACCGATTGTGAAGTCAAAAAATTATTACCGATGTTATAGTCTATTTTAGAAACATGTAGAGTAATAAACGCTTATGTAGGGCAAAGGGACCACAGAGTAACCCAACGAATATTTAAGCCAGTTTCATAATTTGGCATTGATGTCATTACAAAATTATTTATTTTCATTAGGTGCCAGTAGTACCACCCGGGTTTGGGTCAATTTATAGGTTTTGCCTATTGCTTTTCATTGACAACTACTGCAAATGGTGTGACAAAGACGTGCATTATGTGTATAGTATTAGGTAGACCTTTTTTTTTATTAAACATTATAAAAAATACAAAAAAAAACATTATACCAAAATTAAATTATAAAAAATCATAATATTCTTCATCATTTAAAGAACTGCCTTCTCCTCTTGGCGTTATAATAACAAGTCGACGGTCCGATCGATCAGGTAATCCACATTTTCTCCTCTTCTTTAATGACAGGATGGACCGATTTTCGCCAGTTCTCTGGTGTCACTTTCTTAATAGCCTAATCAAACAGTAGCTTAACGTCTTTCATTTTGAATATCGTATTATGTCTTACTACAAATCCTTTCACTTGCGCCCATATAAGTTCTATAGAATTTAGTTCGCAATGACATGGCGGTGTGCACAGTAACACTATGTTTTAATGCTATATCTTCCACGGCATATTTCATAAAACGATGTTTCTGTAAATTTATATGGTATATATAGTGTAATAGTTCCTTCTTTATCAAATAATCTTCAAATTCAATACTTTTGGTGGTTAACCAGTCGATAATTTCTTGTTTTCTCCAAAATGAAGTTAAAGTCTTCTCTGTACGTCGTGAATAATAGCTTACGTTATCTATAACTACTACTGAATCAGCTGGAAGATATTTTATCATTTTACCAAAATAGTAGTCAAAGACTTTCGAATTCATGTCCTCGTGGTAATCTTCCGTATTTAACGACTGAGAGGTTAGCAAACCTTCTTTAAAAAAATCCCTCTTCGCTTCCAATATGGACGATTATTAGTCTCTTCTTAACCTAAGGGCACCTTAATACTCGTTGACAAGCCTTCCATGAAAGCTTGGCGAGCACTGGTTATATTTTTGTCTTGCCAAAATTTTAGTGCTATATAACCTTTATTAAACCACTTCTCATCAAGATAAAAGATTTTCTTCTGCTCTCTTCTGTATCTCTCTGCTTTATACTTTTCAAGTATTTTCGACAGCAAACAATTTCATCGCTTTCTAGTAAAAGTGATTTACGCTTATGCTTTTCCCAGACAAATCCATATTTTTTAATGTGGTCCATAAAAGTTTTCTAATTATCAACGGAATACTGTCATCATGGCCAAGCTTCATTAGAATCTTATCTAGGGTGGGTATTTCTTTTTTAAAATAAAAAGAGTGAACTTTTCTTCGAACTACACTTTTGTAGTCTTCAAGAACTTTTACTGGTCCGCCTGGACTTTTCTTGGGAGGTTCCACTTGACCTGCTGTCTTTCTCTCCCGCAATAATTTAAAAACGGTGGACTTTCCAACTCCAGTCATTCGGGAACATCGGTCTACAGTTTCTTGTACAGTGAAATTTGTGTAATCGTATTTTATGCAATTCTGAACATTTAAAATAATAACTCTTCTTATAGTGAAAAATTATTGGAACATCTTTTTGTTGGTCTGAATGTCACCATTTTATTACTTATCTTATAATACTGTAAACACTATATACGGCTTAACAGCAATACTTTTTTTTTTTTTTTTATGATAAAACACCTGCACTGTAGGAAAAATCCTTTAAGGCGCTCTGGGAGCGGTGCGAGTGCGAAAAAAGCGATTAACGTTGGTCTTGAAACGTTGAAGATTGTATTCATTGGGAAACACGACCTCAGGAAGATCATTCCACAAAGATGACGTTCTTCAGATGAAAGAATTCTTGAACAATGAAGTTCGAGGAGTACTAAGCTGAACAACATATGGATGAGCGGCAGTGGTTTGCCGTGTATTTCTGTTTTGAATTGCTCTAGGTGGAATCAAGTGGGCAATGTCAGTCGAACACCTGCCATGGAAATATCTGTAAAAGAGAGCCAAATCACCAACCTGTCTTCGATGCTCCAGGCTATCGAGGGTCTTGGTCAGCTCGGGGTCGCCGATCAGACGAATGGCTCTCCTTTAAATAGAATCCAGTAGCCGAAGGGTGTGCTTGGGTGCAGAGCTCCAGACATGAGAGCAATATTCTAATGATGGTCGAATCTGGGCTTTGTAGAGTGTCAAAAGTTGATGAGGTGTGTACAACCTTTTGGTGCGGAAAAGTACACCAAGTTTCTGTGCAGCTGCCTTGGCAATTGCGGCAACGTGATCATGCCAAGACATATTACCTCTCAGATTGACCCCCAGCAAATTAATAGACGGTGCCAGGGGAATTGCGTGTCCTGCCATGACTATATCCGGTTCTGCAATGTTAACCTTTTTGGAGAAGACTGCTGCCTGGGTTTTCTTAGCATTAAATTCGACTTGGTTACTGTCACCCCAAGCCAAAATTTCGTCCAGGTCTTTGTTGAGGCGCAATACTTCATGCTGCCTGCGAAGATGTGCGTCGGCAGCGGATGTTTGGGGAGTCAAGGTAAAAGATGAAGTGTGCTGTCATCAGCAAAGCTATAAATTGGATTTTGGGTTTTCACTAGAAGGTCGTTAATATACAGTAAAAAGAGGGTAGGCGACAATATGGACCCTTGAGGAACACCGGCATTGATGGTGAAGGTGTCTGAAAAAAAACGGTCAATCGCCACTTGTGGAGAACGGTTCTTAAGAAAGCTGGTTAACCATAAACAAAATCCATTAGGCATACCGTAGGATCGCAATTTACTTAGAAGCCCATCGTGCCAAACACGATCAAAAGCCCTAGATATGTCCAGTGCAACAGCCCGGGATTCTCCATGATGTTCGATGGTGTTGCTCCAAAGATGGGTGACATATTCATACTGATGCATTGGTTCCCTATTCTGACAATATGATCCGGCCAAAGAGGCCAGAGCTAAACACAGTACCTGTTAAATGGTACCTGTTAAACGCAAACCGTAACTTTATAAGCTACTACCTAACTAATTTCTACACAATATTTCGATTTTGACACTTTAGGCCAGAAAACATAACTTTCCTAATCCTCTTACGCAATTACTTGAAATTTTAATATTACAAACAATACTATATTATCTTAATACCAGTTAACCTAAATTTTTGGTTAGTTATCATAAATAATTTAATGCACAAAATTTACCTGCGCCTATGGCCGAAGAACATATTTTAGTTCCCAATAACAAATGTCGCTATTTCTGACAGTTCTAAAAGCATAACATAACACAAACCTTGACCCTTGCTTTATATCCCAAATTCGCCCCTCCCCCTAAATTGCGTTAAGTAATTTATGGTTTTCTTCAAATAACAAACCCGAACTTACCGGTATAATCATAATTAAAAGTACATACATTCCTTGACTACTAAACATTTTAATTTGTTTCCCCAAAATGGCACTTGAGGGACATAAATTAAATTCTCATTGTAATTAAAATTCAGTAAATTAAAAAGCATAAAAAATGTTTACTCATCAGTTAAATTCGTGAAAGAAATAATACCCAAATGAAGTATGCTGTTGTGCGTCGTCGGTGATATCTGGTTTTGTGTTTTTATTGTTTTTTTAGGCTTTTATATTAAAAGTAAGTACACATTGACGTCACTGCAGTGATGAGGCTTGCTTTCGACCAGGAATTCTGAAAATAATAATTTTAACTGTGAAGCTTGGGCAAATAAGATATAGAATTATATTAACACGAACTAAGTTTGTTTGAATAGAAGCCTTGAGCCATAGGTAGGTATATAAGTTGTAGAAATGAAAGGTATTTTTTGTTGTTGTCTACAGGGTGTGCCGAAAGATGGGGGTTTAAGTTCACTTAATAACAGTCTGTATTTAACTATATTTACTTCAAACACGTTAGGTTAGTTAAGTTTGAGGTGTGTTGTGTATTTATTGTTTATTTTTATACCTTTCCCTTTTAAATAATTATCGTCCAAGATGGTTTAACTTATCATTGTTATACCTTGAAGCATTGTAAAAAAATAAAACTAAAATATTTTATATTAGTACCCCTTCAATTCTGTTAAAAAGAGCTTATCTACATCTTAATTTTCTTAATAAGAAAAATACGAAAAGAAAAACAACAAAAAAGTTACAGGATTCTACTGCTAAGATATAGCAAGACTAGTTTGTTCAAACAAGTATAATATTCTTTAAATTGTAAAAATACACAGTTGTAAAGTTTTTAAAGTCCCTTGTGTAGATGCGTTTATCTGTATTTTTTACTTGTAGATATAAGGCATACCCAAAAAATTTAGCAGCACTTCTTAAAGCAGTCAAGTATGGTAACAAATAGAGTAATATTACATTATTCTTTACTTACATGCCAAAGCAATACCAGAAAATAATTATACTCTTGAGCATATAAGGGTACTTTAAAAATAAAACAAAAATATGTAAAGTCAAGAACAATATACAAAATATTTTATTACTTATAGATGCTTGACATACCGCTTTGTGCACAACTTTTATCTTTTTAATAAAACTGAAGTATAACGGCAAAATGATGAATAACGATTTCCTTAGGCAAGTACAATTTTTCCCATATAAATAACGAGAGTGTTTAAAAAGCTTTACAATGAATTTAGAAGAATTACCTTTTCATATATTAAAAATGTGTTTTCGTCAATACTTTTTATAAAGGTACAACTCTTGTTTACATGTAAAATGATTTTTTTTTTAATGCATTGGCATTTTTATCTTTAAAATTGATATGCATTTTAAAAGTATTATTTTACTTATCGTAATTAGTAATTTAGTATTGGCTATTGCAAAATTACAAGGACCATTTATTTTTTCTTTTTACTATTCTCATGCGCAATTGAAATAATTCGCATGTGCATTTAAATAATTTTATGATCCGCGCAATTATTTAAACTGCGCATGCGCATATTCCCGCATTGATTCAATATCCTTACCGCGAACAAATCTATTGAGATGTTATGATGAGAATATACATTTTTAGTGAGGTAACGCACCTATACATGTTATGTCACTGCGGCTAAGTCCTCCTGAGAGAGTTATAATTATAGTACCTAGTAAACGAATAAATGCTTTTAATAAAATAACAAGTAATAACGTAAATTTATGACTGCTTACTTCATTTTAATAGAATATGCAATGAGGCACAAATGCTACTCTAGTTTTATCGCCACTTCATTAAGAGAAGTCGTAGTTACATTCGTAATAAGGCACATAAAGTTAATACAAAAGTGTATGTACAAACACATATAAAGAACGTTTACCACAATGTTTTAGCAACTTTACTGAGAGGAAGATAATAAATATGCAATTACCCTAAGCGATTATTATTACTTTCTTTTACATTTAAATTTTTAATAGCTTAGTTTCGAGGCATGCCGCTAAAATCTAAGGTTTTCCTTATTTTACAGTCGGTTGCAGCAAGCATTTAATCACCTAATAAATTCAATGAGAGTTACTTAGTGGTATTGTAGGGCTATTGCTTGATGTGTAATTTAGCATACTATATTATTTCTATTTATGTATTCAATACCGGCTACTAGTTTACATTCTGATGTTATATTGTCAATTGTTTCTGAATATAGGTAACATTTTCTACATGTCGTCTGTGATTGAAAAGTCTTTTAGAATACTTTTTTTATAATTATTTGTGGTTATGATCTGATCTTGAATTGCTAAGATAAAGCCCTCCGTTTCAGAGTATATATCGATCATCTTTTGGTAGAAACTTGTATGTAAGCTCTTTACTAATCTGATCTTGATTTGCGTTTTTGTGGTGTCTGCCTGTCTTTCTTTACATGCGTTTGGGTGTAGGTTTCTATTTTGTTTGAGTAATAGAGAGTTTTGTCAGTGGTCAGTATGGACGTTTTCCAAATCTGTCATTGACCATTTTATTATTCAAAAGGAGTATGTAAGTATTGGGATAGTAAAAGTGTTAATTGCTTAAAAGCTATTTTTAGATTTAGGTGTAATTTTAGTCGTTGAGGGTCCTGGTGATTTTGATAGATTCCCAGATATTTCTATAATTCCTGTTTCGTCATTTATATTTTCGTGGTCGAATGGCTTTTTTATGTTCTTGTTTCCATCTTCCTTTTTCTATAGATATACAAATACAAATACAAATACAAATAATTTTATTCATAAATTTAGTAGAATACACTTCTAATCACAATGAAAATATATTTTAAAATAATAAAGGATTCTTGAAAATAAATTCTGAGTTTTATTTCCACTATGAGACATAGAGAGAAGTTTCGCCTAAGCCACATAGAAGTATGGGTTTGTGTGTTAGAACTTCTCCCCTTGCTCGTGATGGCAGTGATTAATATAATATAACATGAAAAAATAAATAAATTAAATAGTATTATTAATATCATTACAATAAGTAGAAAATAAAAAATAGAACCAAAAATTATAACGAAGTGAAATACATGGGCAGGATAAACATAGAAAGCAAATATTTGTTAGTTATTAGTTAGTTATACATGCAAGAGAGCAAAAAAATGAGTAAAGGCAGCAGAGGTAGAATAATTTAGGTGACAAAAAGGAAAAAAACACTCCCTCTTACTATTATCTAATTTTTTTTTAATCAAAAAAGATTTTTAAAGACGTAGGGATTATCAAGGATAAACTTTTTTGACAGCTTTTTGAATAGGTTTTTATTTTGTGTAGAAGCACGAATATGTAAAGGCAGCAGGTTAAAACATTTAGGACCATAGTATAATATCGATCTTTGAGAAATTGAACTCTGAAAAGAAGGAACAATTAACAGTTCATTTACATTAGATCTAGTTTGGTAGGTGTGAAAGATGTTTGGAAAAAATGTTTTGATTTTCTGTATATAATTAAGACTCCAGAATATGTATAAGTTCCTTATATTTAAGATCTTGTTATCGTTATATAATAAAGAAGTTGGGTACATGCGTTCTTTTTTAAGACAATTTTAAGGACGGTGTTCTGGCAAGTAGAAAGGATTTTTAATGAATTATCATACAGGCACCCCCAAGACACTATACAGTATCTTAAGTTAGACAGCACCATACAAAGTAAGCAAAAGTTGTTTACTTAAAATATTTCTTAGTTGATAAAATTTATAAAAAGTTTTTCTTCCCTTACTTACCACATAACTTGCATGTTCATTCCATTTTAAATGGCTATAATTTTACGTTTGTTCTTTTTTGATATTATTTCTGTTATTTTAAGTAGTCCTTTTCAGTGTGTTTTTGCGGCTGTATAGATTTTGTTACAATACCAAATCGCACTGATGGCGTCAATTTGGAATAATCTTTCTTTGATAATAAAAAAAGTCCATTTCTCTGTTTTCTTTGTTGGTGTTTAATTATATTTTGGATTCCCACAGGACGTTTTGGATAGCAAAATATATTTTGTATAGTTTTAAGATATCCTTCACCTATCCTTGTGTAGATTTTGTTAATGGTTTTGAATGTATTATTATTGTATTTATCTATTATTATTTCTTTTTATCACCCTTGACATTTTCTTTTACATCATTTCTGCTCTTCTATTAATGCGTTATTGTTAGTTAGGTTTTTATCGATTTTCTTCGCTATAGCTGATGTTATAATCTTGTTGATGGTTGTTAGACAGGTAATAGGTCTGTAATTGGCGGTATTCTCTGTTTCGTTTTTTGGATTTTATAAAAGTTCTTCCCTCGCTTATAAATTGAGGTTTCTCGAGTGTTTTATTTATTTATCTACTGAGACATGACTTTATTGCGGTGAACAGTTTATATCAGTTAGTTGTGTAATTTTCAAATGGTAGGCTAATTAAAAATCTTTAAAAGATACATTTTACACTGAATTTAATTTATATTTTCAAATAAAATTAACCTTATTTTTAAAACGGATCTTTTAATAGAAAACGATTATTTTAATTTTAAATTACATTTGACATTGATAAATCACAGGTTGACAAGTCCAATCAATGCTGGTGTCCGCAGCATTACATGTTGAATTCCAATAAAAAACCAACCGCAATCCTATTCAAACAAGTTAACATCGGGTTGTCCAAAACTGTTCAAGCTTCGCATGTGCATTCACCACACAGAGACTCTAAAAAAGTCTCCCTACAACCCCGCTATAAAGTCAACAGGGGAGCAAATATTTGGACAGTCTAAAATTTGCATGGGATTTCCTATGTTTCCAACCACGATGCACCACCCGGCATATACCGTTTTCATTATATTATAGTATAATTATTATTTCATGTAGTTATCAGAATTGTATAATTGTTTGGAAACTTTTTTGCTCCAAAAACTTTTTTTTTTCACAAAAAGCTTTATTTTTCCGACAAATAATGAAATGTTTTATGTGTAAAGATAAAAGATTTAGTAGGAGTAAAAGGTAAATCGTTTCGCCTTAGGCATTGAATGGGAAAAGAGTTATTAGTAGCCCATATCTAAAAGAAAAAATATCTTTAGAATGCGATCTATAAAAAGGCATTTATTTTATTCTTATGGCACCATTTTTTTTTGTAGAGGTGCCATTGGATGCGAATTATTAAAGTCATCATCATCATAATTTGTTATCGGATATAGTTAATCTACGCCTCTATAATTTCTAAATCACCAATAAATGTCATCCGGTAAGAAAACTCTTACTATTTTTTAGTCGTAGCATTTCTATTAGCGAAGTCAACACAATTTATGATAAACACATTTTTGTTTAAGGAGCACTGTATCTCTATTAAAATGGGCGTCAAGTGAATGTCTATTATATGACAATCATAAATTTCAATACGTTTAAAGGGATGTCTAACAAGGTATCCAAATAAATCAAAATTCTAGAAGAGATATCTGTCTGACTGACATATCATGTTTTCTCAGAAGCAGCTTGATGCAGAGCCCAGAGGTAGAGTAATGTACTAAACTGAAAGAAAAGTCTGTTTTGGATTAAAAATTGTGTTCGAGAGATTCTGTTACGTTAAAATGGAAACTTGCATAATTAGAAATCTAAAAATAACTTATCTTATAAACAAGAACATTTTGTAAATAATAAAACTTCTGAATAATGCATCCATGCACCAATATTTTCATAATTTTCCAGAATTTTCTCTATAGGACTTAAAGCCTATTGAAAGTCGGCTCCTTATACAGGGTGTGTCAATAAGGTGTCGGGCTTTGATAGCACCTAAACTATCAAAGATAGGAAAAAAAGTGTAATATAAAAGTTAAATGGTTTGTTAGGATGCATAACCTAAAAATATTTTAAAATCTACAGGGTGGTCCCAAAAAGTGGTACTGAATAATAAAAAATAAAATTAAATGGGACACCCAGTATAATTTTCCAGAATATGATTCAATAGAATAAGGACTTTGCAACCATCTTAAAATTTTTGAACTAAAATGCAACGTTGCCAAGTAATTAATTTTTTTCCGAAATTTTAGTAATTTTAAGGGTATCGTAAAAAAATCATAGTAACCTGTGGATTAACCCTAGGCAAATATAATTTACATTGTGGGTACTTTAAGGTACGATATATTGATCGATAACAATGTTTTTTAAATCTCTTATACAGAGCGTTCGGTATAAGTTGGACAATTCGACAGTTTTAAAAATGCTTTATTTCAATTTTTTTAAATGGGACCCCACTAATTTTTTTAGGCAAAAGGATGTATCTTTCGAAAACCTTACTTTTTTGTTACACATGTCATATATCTAAATATTATAGTTTTTGAAATATTTTAGGATTTGTCTTAAATCAGGGTAAAAAAGGAAAGTTTTAATTGAATAATTTAGTCAAGATTGCTTTGGAACAAAAAATAAATAATTTTCTTTATCACAGCTGTCATTGCAAAATTATTTCGCTAACATTTTTGTTTAAAATTTAGTGTCCCGAACTAACTTTATCGAAATA
Source organism: Polydrusus cervinus (assembly GCA_935413205.1). Taxonomy (NCBI): domain Eukaryota; kingdom Metazoa; phylum Arthropoda; class Insecta; order Coleoptera; family Curculionidae; genus Polydrusus; species Polydrusus cervinus. The sequence continues at coordinate 21,993,936 of OW284520.1, read as the reverse complement.
GAACAATATGAGTTATGATAAAGTTCGTTCAGGAAACTAAAATTTAAACAGTAATTAAACACAAAATGTTGGCGAAATAATTTTGCAATGACAGCTGTGACAAAGAAAATTATTTATTTTTTGTTCCTAAGCAATCTTGACTAAATTATTCAATTAGAACTTTCCTTTTTTACCCTAAGTTAAGACAAATCCTAAAATATTTCAAAAACTATGATATTTAGATATATGACATGTTTAACAAAAAAGTAAGGTTTTCGAAAGATACATCCTTTTGCCTAAAAAAATTAGTGGGGTCCTATTTAAAAAAATTGAAATAAAGCATTTTTAAAACTGTCGAATTGTCCAACTTATACCGAACGCTCTGTATAAGAGATTTAAAAAACATTGTTATCGATCAATATATCGTACCTTAAAGTACCCACAATGTAAAGTATATTTGCCTAGGGGTAATCCACAGGTTACTATGATATTTTTACGATACCCTTAAAATTACTAAAATTTAGGAAAAAAATTAATTACTTGGCAACGTTGCATTTTAGTTCGAAAATTTTAAGATGGTTGCAAAGTCCTTATTCTATTGAATCATATTCTGGAAAATTATACTGGGTGTCCCATTTAATTTTCTTTTTTATTAATCAGTACCACTTTTTAGGACCACCCTGTAGATTTTAAAATATTTTTAGGTTATGCATCCTAACAAACTATTTAACTTTTGTATTACACTTTTTTCCCTATCTTTGATAGTTTAGGTGCTATTAAAGCCCGACACCTTATTGACACACCCTGTATATGAATTATGAAGGTATATTATCAAAAAATTATGAGAACTTTTTCAGGCTCTCAACAGATACTTGACCGCCTTTTCTTTAATAAGATAAGATAATCTTTACACAGGGAGCTATTTTAAGATTTCTTAACGTAGCTTTAGGCGGGCCTTAAAGATGTTTTAACCACGACAGCTTAAATGATTATTTAACTCACAATTCAGCTTACAGATACATAGGGGTGACAGTTTCTTGAAAAGAGGCCCAAGAAAACAGGGACGCGAATATAATAGATTCTTTATCAAGTATCTAGATAAGTGTCTGTAAAGTAAAAAAGTATGTCTTTAAAGGATAACATTTTTTTTAGCAGTTAGGAATAGATGGAATTGTATCTTAATTGTATAAACCATATTATTCTCCTTTCCTCCAAAGAAAATTTAAAATATACTTTGATTCACCTCGATATAATATTGTCATATTAAACAAATGTATAGTATGTAGTAACAAAAATAAAAAATTGGATTAAACGAAAAAAAGTTAGCCCAGAATTAATTGTCCTGTTTGTGTAGTCTATTTCAGAAAGGTGTAGAGTAATAAAATGGGAAATCCCGCCCAGTTCGGCTCAATTTTGGTGTCGGCCATAGGCGCAGGTAAATTTTGTGCATTAAATTATTTATGATAACTAACCAAAAATTTTAGAGAATTAGGATAACGGGTATTAAGATAAAATAGTATTGTTTTTAATATTAAAATTTCAAGTAATTGCATAAGAAGATTAGGAAAGGTATGTTTTCTGGACTGAAGTGTCAAAATCGAAATATTATGTAGGGATTAGTTCCGTAGTAGATTATAAAGTTACGTTTTGCGTTTAACAAGTACCATTTAACAGGTACCGTGTTTGGCTCTGGCCTCTTTGGCCGGATCATATTGTCATGATAGGGAACCATAAGATTTAATAGGTGCTAATTTGAAATACACTTTATATATCTTGTGTGTGTAGGACCTTAATAAGTATATTTGTTTAGTTTAACGCGTCAGTATTTGCTGTTAAGCCGTATATAGTGTTCACAGTATTATAATATAAGTAATAAAATGGCGACATTCACACCAACAAAAAGATGTTCCAATAATTCTCCACTATCAGAAAAGTTATTATTTTAAATTTTCATGATTGCATAAAATACGATTACCCGAATTTTACTGTACAAGAAAGTGTCGACCGATGTTCCCGAATAACTGGAGTTGGAAAGTCCACCGTTTTTAAATTATTGCGGGAGAGAAAGACAGCAGGTCAAGTGGAACCTCCCAAGAAAAGTCCAGGCAGACCAGTAAGAGTTCTTGAAGGACTCCAAAAGTGTGGTTCGAAGAAAAGTTTACTCTTTTTATTTTAAAAAAGAAATTCCCACCCTAGATAAGATTCTAATGGAGCTTGGCCAGAATGACAGTATTCCGTTCATAACTAGAAAAGTTTTATGGACCACTTTAAAAAATATGGATCTTGTCTGGGAAAGGCATAAGCGTAAATCACTTTCACTGGAAAGCCATGAAATTGTTTGCTGGCGATGAAAATACTTGAGAAGTATAAAGCAGTACAGAAGAGAGCAGAAGAAAATCTTATATCTCGATAAGAACTGGATTAATGGAGGTTATATAGTACTAAAATTGTGGCAAGACAAAAATATAACCAGAGCTCGCCAAGCTTTCATGAAAGGCCTGTCAACGGGTATTAAGGTGTCTTCAGGTAAATGGAAGAGACTAATAATCTTCCATATTGGAAGCGAAAAGGGATTTTTAAAAGAAGGTTTGCTAACCTTTTAGTCGTTCAATATGGGAGATTACCATAAGGACATGAATTCGAATGTTTTAGAGAAATATTTTGGTGAAATGATAAAATATCTCTCAGCTGATTCAATAGTAGTTATGGATAACGTAAGCTATCATTCACGACGCACAGAGAAGACTCCAACTTCATCTTGGAGAAAACAAAAAATTATCGACTGGTTAACCACGAAAAGTATTGAATTTGAAGATAATTTGATAAAAAAGGAACTATTAGCTCTAGCAAATTTACACAAACATCGTTTTATGAAATATTCCGTGGAAGATATAGCTGAAAAAAATAGTGTAACTGTGCTGCGCACTCCGCCATATTATTGCGGACTACATCCTATAGAACTTATGTGGGCGCAAGTGAAAGGACTTGTAGCATGACAACACGACATTCAAAATGAAATACGTTAAGCTACTGTTTGATCAAGCCATTAGGGAAGTGACACCAGAGAACTGGCGAAAAGCAGTCCATCATGTCAAAAAAGAAGAGGAAAAAATGTGGGATCTTGACCACCTGATTGATCGGACCGTCGACGAGTTAGTTATAACGTCAAGAGGAGATGACAGTTCTGAGAAACTGTGATAGTTCTTCAGATGACAAATAATATTATGATTTTTTTAATTTAATTTTTGTATAATATATTTTAGCCTCGGGGACTTGTGTCAGCGTTGTGTAAAGAACTATTAGAGTTACTTTGTATAAAATATAATAAATTTATCATTTTGGGTTGTTATTACTTGGTAAAAAGAACTACGTTGTTGTCCTGGTAAAAAAAGTAGCGGATAATGTATTTTATTCTAAAATTAAACCAATTTACTCGAAATTATTTAATATAATTTTTTTATAAATTTATTTAAATTAATGTAAATGGGAACATAACTTTTAGGTAAATGGGGAGGGTATACGCCCATTCAAAAAAATAATTACATATCGGGAACACTTTTCGAGTGTGTAAAAGGCACAGTTATTGCTCTTCTGCCCCTTTAGGGGATTATACCTGTAATTTAAAATCGGGCTCTGTAAGGGCTGAAGACATTATGCGAATCTACAAAATTCATACCAGAAATATGCTCATTAGTGAGAAAGAAAAATTAGTTGGCGCGAAGAAAATTACCTTTTTTTTTAATTGTAATAGCCTTAATATTATTAGCATATTTTGGAACTTCATAATAACATCGTTCGTACGAGGATAAGTTTAACAAGAACTAACAATGAAGATCTATAATTTTATTGATCGTTTTATTTCTTAATATATACAGGGTGTATATTTAACCGGGTTTAGTAGTAGTAGTAGTAACAAGATTTATTTAGCACATGGCTACTAATACATTTAAATAATTTATTTAATTGTTTTTTAATACAATTTTAAATGACCTTTTGAAACATTTTTATTTATCTTGTTGTTTTAATAAATATTTTTTTAAACCCTGTTTGAATGATTTTAAGCTTTTTTGTGTTTTAATTGATTTATTTTAATTATTAAATTCAATAAGCCCTTTATAAAATACCGATTTATAAACTATGTTTTTTGAAAAAGTATTAAGAACAAAATTATTGTTATTTCGCGTTAAATAATTATGATGATCACAATTTAGAACAGTAAACTCTTTTAAATGTGAAGGTAACATACCATTTTGAACTTTGTAAATAAATATCAAAACCAAAAATAATATTAAATTTTATATATTTAACCATTCTAATTTTTTTAACATTATATTAATTTTTGAATATCTATCCATATTAAGTTAAATTCTCATCGCTTTATTTTGTAAAATTTGTAATCTGTTTATTACACCTTCATTAGCGTTAAATAAAATTGTAGAACAATATAAAAAATATGGAAAAATTAAAGTATTATAAACAATTTTTTTCGAATAAAATTTTAAATTTAAACTTATTCTTTTAAAGTAATTTATTTTTCCGGCAATTTTAGAAATTAAATTTTCATATTGGATATTAAAGTTTAATTTTGAGTCAATTACTATACCTAAATATTTAAATGAGTTAACTATTTCCAATCTGTCTCCATCAATTAAAATATTTAAATTGGTTAAATTCAAATTTAAACCCATAACCATACATTTTGTTTTTAAAACATTTAATTTTAATTTGTTTACTTTTAACCAATTTGACAATAAAACAATTTCTAAATTTAAAACTTCCAAAATTTCCAAAATATTTTTACCACTAATATAAATAAGAGTATCATCTGCGAACATTTGAATTTTAGTCAATTTTAATACTAATTGCATGTCATTAATATATAAAATAAAAAATAAAGGACCCAAAATACTTCCCTGGGGTACTCCTATGTTATTTAATTTTTTTGTTGAAAATATATTACCAATTTTTGTTGTCTGTGTCCTATCATTTAAATAATTTTTAATCCATTGATAAACTTTACCCCTGATACCATATTCAAATAATTTTTGAAGTAAAATGTCCCTATTAATCGTTTCAAAAGCTCTTTTAAAATCAAGAAATACAGCAATATATTTTTCTTTTTCCAAATCTCTTTTCCAATTTTAAATTACATACTGGATGGCTGTTTCAGTTGAATACCCTTTTCTAAATCCAGCTTGTAAATGAATTAAAATATTGTGTTCATCCAAAAAATCTATAACTTGCTCATAAACTACTTTATAAAACATTTATTGGTCTCATCTCGTTCCATTGTTTAGAATTTTTAATCTTTGGAACCGGGGTAATATATGAACATTTAAGGTCTGATGGAATTTCCCCATTGTTTAAACAAACATTAATAAAGTAAAGTAGATAGTATCCAATAACTCCAAATGATTCTTTCATCAATTTCTTTGTTAAAACCTCACTGTAATTTTCATTTGAATTTAAATTGTTTATCATTTTTCTTAAATGATTGAGAGTTACTTTAGAAAATGTTTGTATAATATTTTTATTTCTAGTAATTTTTGGACAAATAGAATGGTTTCCAACATTTATTGAGATAATAATTTCTTCAACGCTCTGGACATAATTTTTCAGCTATAATATTTATGTTTGATATTTTACCGTCTTCAAATATAATTTCTTTTATTTCCGTTCTTGTAGTTGGTTTGACCAAATTTTTTAAAGTCTTCCACATTGTTTTACTGTTTTTCTTATTATTATCAATTTGTCTTTCATAATAATTTTATTTTTCTTCCCTTAATACTGAAACACAAATGTTGCGATTTTTCTTATAATCATTCCAATCTTCTTTTTTTTTTGAAATGGTAAATTTCTTGTATGCATCGTCCCTTCTTTTTCTAACGTCCAAAATTTTTTTATTAAACCAAGGTGTTGGATATTTTCTTAGATATACAGTTTTTTCTTCTTTAATTTTATTAAAAAGTTCTGCTTTTTTTCAAATGCCGAACGGTTTAACTAAAATTGACTTTGCTTATACAGGGTGTAAGTTAAAATGAATTTTGTTAATCTTTTTAAGCCAACCTCTCATTTACTAAAACCTGATTTAAAAATGAAATTAGTAACTGTATGTGCACACGTGAAATGGGACCAACTGGCAAATGTAATTTGCAAATTTAAAACTATTTTAATTAAATTTATTCAAAATAAGGGCGAACTGATTAAACAGTAATTTTTTGATATATTTAATTTGAATGGTTTTTCTATTAAATGATAATTATTAATTATGAAATATCTTGGCCAAACTAAAATAACATTATTCTGTGTTTTTTAAATAAATCAAGTTTTATTAGATATGCATTTTCATAGAAAAATCAATAATAAGATGTGATATGTAAAATAAAATTCTACACACTCTGCATAATAATTAATGCAGTATAAATAGGACATTTTCAGGAATAATTTCCGAAATTTAGTAGGTTTAAGAATGTAGGGAAGAGTGTAAAATGTATCATCTCCCAACCCACTCCATTCACGCCGGTAACTAGGCCGGATGAGATAGGACATCTCGTGGGGTGCGGAAGAAGGTACACACTCCCCAATCGGTAGGTCATGCAATGGCAAGAAACCAAGGGTTGATAGCCCTTGAGGGGTGTCACATGACTGAGGATCGTGGTTCGGAACCCACGTTAAGTTGTATGTCCCCAGGGAATGGCCCTGGCACCGAATGAAGATGGAAAAATAGACAACACAAAAAACTAATTTTTGATTAAATGGTAGGATAAGGTTGCCTAAATCGTGCCACTTTTTGGTTTTAATTTTTTTTCTTATAAACTGATAAATGGACACCTAATTGCAATTTTTCAAATATAATTTTTTATTTAATTTTTAAAAAACAGCTGTGTTTGTAAGGAATAGCAAATGGTACGATTTAAGAAACTGGTTACCTAAATCGTACTAGTGGGTTCCTAAATCGTACCACAGTATTATTTTGGGGTATATTAAATAAAAATGAGTACACTTTGTTGTAAAGAAAACAAATTACACAAAATGATCGTTTATATTAAGTGTTTTACAAAAAAAAATCTACCACACGTTTGAAAATAATTTTAAATGTACCGGGTGAGTCAAAGGTTGCGCGGAGCAATTTTATGTCTTGAAGATAAAATTTGTCGACAATAAGCTTTTGTGTTAAGGTATGGTTGGATATCAGGCACATTCTAAAAATATTTTAAATTATACAGGGTGCGCCCAAAAAGTACGGTGTCAAAAAGGTACATTTTTTTAAATGGAACACCCTATATATTGTATTATTTTCTGATTCCTCACAACTTATTTCGTAAATGTGAAATGTCTAGAGTCAATAGTTTTCGAGATATTGAAGTTTAAAATATGGCATTTTCAGACTTTGACAGGCTGTAACATTGGAACGGTTCATCTTAGAGAAAAATGGTTTTCACCTCTATATCTTAATTTTTATATTCTCTATATAAACGTTACTACTTCCGGTTTAACATGTTAAACCGTTAAAACCGGTTTTTTGGTTTAATATGGTAAACCGGAGGTTGGTTTCTTTGGATAGAGAATAAAAAACTAAGATAGGGAGGGGAAAATCATTTTTCTCTAAGATGAACCGTTCCAATGCTACAGCCTGTCAAAGTCTGAAAATGCCATATTTTAACCGTCAATATCTCAAAAACTATTGAATTTAGGACATATGACATTTAAAAAATAAGCGTAAAATTTTGTGAGGAATCAGAAAATAATACAATATATAGGGTGTCCCATTTAAAAAATGTACCTTTTTGACACCTTACTTTTTGGGCGCACCCTGTATAATTCAAAATATTTTTAAAATGTGCCTGATATCCAACCATACCTTAACATAAAAGTTTATTGTCGACAAATTTTATCTTCAAGACATAAAATTACTCGCGCAATCGTTGACTCACCCGGTACCTACAAACAAAAGTCGTACACCTAGTCCTTTTTAAGACATGTCACGTTGGAACACTCTTCATGTGCGTGTGTGGTACGATTTAGGAAACTGTCAATCAAAATAATAAATAATACAATTCTAATCCCAATTTAGATCTAAAATTAAATTCAATTTTGGCAAAATTACAAGAACTTCCCAGGCTATGCCACTAAAAAAAAATATCTGTATAAATACTACTTACCATTGAGAACCTTGCAAAAAATCAACAAAATTAACATGAAAATAGCCGAATTCTTTTAACTTGCTTTTCCCGCTTAGCGAAACACAACCGGTGCAAAATGATTATACTATGCAACTGGCACTAGTTAGACACTACAACAACGTCCGATAGATGTATAATTTATCGTCTAATTTGAAAACTTGTAGTAGTACGATTTAGGCAACGTTACTATTTTGGCGACTTTACCCTACTTTACATGTTAAATTATGATTTTATATAGCTAACTTAGCAATAAAAAAATTCGCTTAACCAAGAATGATAAAACGGTGTTAAGTTAAATAATATCTAAATGAATTTATTTGGTTCCAACTAAAATATTATAAAATTAACACAATAATAATAGTAGATGCGAGTAGGTTTAATTAATTTAACAATATTGCATCAATATAAATAATATTAGCATTGTCAAACATAAACTTTTGCTCTTTAATCAACGAATTAAGCCTGCTTATAAATATGTAAATCCGGGCGTGAATCTGCAAGTCATAAATTTAAAATTATCCTGTAATGACAGTGAAACAATTAGTTTAAACGCCTGGGTCTGCATGACTGCAATACATTCTCTAAGCCGATATGCTTATACCGATATGAAGCGAATTACTTTTCTTCTTTCAAAATGTATCTGCTAAATCGGCATAACCGTTACAAAACCAGTCTGCAATGGGATTTTTATTTATGATTTCGCGAAATAAAAGTGGAAAGACTTTCAAACCACATTTAAATAACTAAATGTTAAATAGCTGTGGAACTGGTAAAAATTGTACAAGTATAATTTAGAATTTTAAAATTTAAAATTCTACCTACTAGAATCTTTTAAAAAACCCTAATAAAATAAAAGTGACAATTTATGATATCACTACACGTCTTTGTTCGCGCTTTCAGCTTGTATGTATTCACAATCACAAGAGTTATTTTTGCGCTATAATGGATAAAAATCTTCTATACAATCATAATTTTTTCGACAGTGAAATGTTCAATGTTATGTGAAAGAGAGTACAAAATACAAATTTAGTTTTAGGTTGAAGAAAAACTTTTTAAAATATATAATATACAGCGTGTCCAGAAACCATCTTAACATACGGGAATTTTTTTTATTTTAGACTTTACGAAAAAAAATGATTCTTCATAAAAAGTTCTGCGTGAACTAAAACCTAAAATGCAACTATCAGATATTAAATTCTCCCAGGCGTATACGAGGTAAGTCAAAAAATATGAATTTGACTTAAAAGTAAAGTACCTTTATTTTTGATAGTATCGAAAATTGTTATTAAGAAAAGTTGATCAGAACTAAAAACCACGTTTAAATATGAAATTACGCCCATTTACAAGATTTTAAGAAGCGGTATTCATTCTTGTTTAGTAGGTCCAGCACGCCTTGGAAAACTAAATGAAACCATGACAACTAATTATTTTATTTGTCAAGGCGGACAGTTTTCTTTTAATTAAATATGGTGCTTAAATTTACAATCGAGGAAAAAGTTGAAATAGTGTTAATTGTTGGAGATCACTACAAGACGTACAAAGAGGCTGCTTAAATTTTTAATGCAAGATATCCAAATAAAATTATTAGCCATGTAACGGTTGGAGATATTTTTAATAAATTTAAAAATTTCGGATCTGTAAGTAATTAATTTTCTAACAATCATCAGGTTTGGCGTACGGACGAAGATACCCAATTGAATGTTTTGCTAGCTGTCGTGGAAAATCCTAAAATCTCATTAAGAAATATTTCACAAACTGTTCCATGACCTGTTACCAAGTCCACTGCCCAAGTTATTTTAAGGAAAAATAATTTTTACCCATACAAACCAAAATTTCTTCACAAACTGCAGCCTAGAGATTTTGATTCACAATTTTTGTTTTGCTCTTGGTGAGGTAGAAGATGACCCACTATTAGCAAGAAAAATATTGTTTTAAGATTAGGCGGTGTTCACCTCAAATGGAGTAGTGTGTTCTCAAAACTGTAGGTGGTGGAGTGATGAGAATCACCATTTTGTAATTGAGTGTCGTGACCAGTATTCTTTCAAGACAAATGTTTGGTGCGGCGTTTTTAGGAACCAAATTGTAGGGCCGTACTTTTTTCGAGAAAATATTACCGGTGAAATTTACTTGAACTTTTTGGACACGGAATTATTTGAATTTTTTCATGGACTACCAATGAATATAAGACGAACACTTTGATTCCAACATGACGGCGCTCCATGCCACAGCTCTGCAAGAGTGACAGAATTCTTAAACTGAACATTTTCACAGAAATGGATTGGAAGAAGATCAGAATTTGCTTGGCCACCAAGGTCACCCGATCTAACACCTCTGGATTTTTTCGTATGGGGATTTTTAAAACAAAAAGTGAATACCCATAGACCTTTCGAGAACATAGACCATTTAGAGAGAATTAACAGAGAATGTGTCCAAGCAATTTCCCCTCAGATGGTTAGAAATGCAGTAATGGAATTTTCACGACGTACAACCGTTTGTATGGAAAAAAACGGTGGTCATGTTGAAGCTTAGTGTAGTATTTCATTATTGTACTTTGTAATTAAAATTATTAAATATAGTTTTCCATTTACGGTATTAATAATATTGACTTTCTGAACACCCCGTATGTGCTGGCTCAAAACTTTTGATTTGAATGTTATTTTATCAACAAGCAGAACTTTTTATGAAGAATAATTTTTTTTCGTAAAGTTAAAATAAAAAAAATTCCCGTATGTTAAGATGGTTTCTGGACACGCTGTAAATAAAAATTTTCATATAAAAACTAGAGAATATTAGGAAGGGATGAGGGAAAGGCAGAACTTTTGAGTCAGTCTTGTGGTCTAACATCTAAGCTGGATAAAGCATAATATTTTTAAACCCTAATCACTATAGAAATATGAGCTTTTAAAACAACAAAAAGGGGTTGAGGTATCTTTTTCAGTCCTTAAATTTCTATTAATATAAGAGTAATTTTACATTATTTTTCGAACTCTATAGTCATTTTCTAGATTTCTAACAAGTATTGTCCTAGTCAATTTAATTTTTTTTTGTTAATGGATTAAAGTATGATATTCAAAAACTATTTTGCGATACGTACATCATCCTTTCAGATATTTTTATAGTTAATTGATCCATTTACCTGTCTAGACACCAGATCAAAAATAAAGCAGACCAACATTTTCAATATTAAGCTTTGTTTGTTTTTGATAGCAAAAAATATAATACTTCTTAACATGTTTCATATAAATTTTTATAAAACAACCAAGTTATTATTAATTTTACTTGCTTGATTGTAGAGACAAGCAATCGCTATTGCTTAATATATCAAGGTTTAAGAAGGTGTATTTCATTATGTTTCTTGCTATTTCTCAGGAATAAGGTTAAATCTAAAGAAATAAATTAAAAACCCTCACAGCGCATTAAAATTTTAATGCTTTTTGGCTTGGCCTAATAAAATTAAATATACCGGGTGTCCCATTATGGATAAACTCAGGGGAAAAAAATCGTAACTAAAGTGGCTAAGAGAATATCCTGGAAATAGTTTTTAAGTTCTGCATTCTGCCGCAAGAGGGCACAATTAAAAATTAAATATTGTAATTCTAAATTTCTCCGAACATTCCCACATTAAGGTAACATTATTATATTAGAAAGCTTAGACAATTCTGCATCATTTTGATTTAAGGCTCATTGCCGTACCGACCTTGATAAGAGTAGGGGAAGCTATTGAGTTGAGCTATTAATTTGCTGTAACTTATAAACGACTTATCCGATTTTAGTAAACTTAAGCTTGTTTAGTATTTTTAATGGTTGTATTCATTGGTACGCGATAGTTCCCAATAAAATAGCTAGAGAGCGTGATAGTAACGTTTTTTTTTTGATTTTATCCCGAAAACTCATATCATACGGTAATAACTATGACATCATAATCGGACCGCAGTTCAATATTTTCTTTCGTTTCAGAGTTATTGCCAAAAGAACAATTTTTAACCGTTTAATTGAAGAAGTGATTGTTTTCATAGTTGTCATCAAGCATTCCACGACAAAAAATATTTTTAACTTTTATAATTATGTAAGTTTGTTACTCAATATTTCTATGGCCCAGAACTAGCTGTAAAACAAAATTGGAAGGTTTCCATGAAGATAAATAAATAAATTGAAATAGTTGCCAACTGATTTAATTTTGAAAGGGGTTGATTTTGTTTCACGGCTATCTAGATCTATTTTTTAAAACACCATATTAGAATTATACCTAAATTATAAATTTTCTCTAATTATATTATTAATTCTAAAGTAGTTTTTGAGCCATGAAATAATGAGTAACAAACTTGCACAATCATAACGTTTAAAAATATTTTTTGTCGTGGATTGCTTGACAATGAAAACAATCACTTTTTCAATTAAACTGGTAAAAGTTATTTTTTTGTCAATAACTCTGAAACATAAGAAGATATTAAACTGGGATCTCACAGTTTTTCTTGCATATTTAATCTTCTCTTTGATTATGATGTCATAGTGATACCGTATGGGATAAGTTTTCGGGATAAAATAAAAAAAACTGTTATTATTACAAATTGTGCAATCTAAAATTTTTTTTAGGAACTATCGTGTACCAACGGATAAGACAATTAAAAGTACTTACCTTTCTCTTCCAAACAAGCTTAAGTTTACTAAAATCGGGTAAGTCGTTTAGAAGTTATAGCAAATTAAATGATTACACTTGCCATAGCTTCCTCCACTCTTATCAATGTCGGTACGCCAATGAGTCTTAAAGCAAAATGATGCAGAATTGTCTAGGCTTTCTAATGATGTTACCAAAGGTATAACTTAATGTGGGAATTTTCGAAGAAATTTAGAATTTAAATATTTAATTTTCAATTATGCCCTCTTGCGGCAAAATGTGGAACTTAAAAATAATTTTCAGGATTTTCTCTTAGCCACTTTAAATACGATTTTTTTTCCTTGAGTTTCTATACTCAGTAGTTTCCGAGATACGGTCGGTGGCCATCGATAATGGGACACCCGGTATAGGCTTTAAGAAAATTTGCTTATTGTACTTTTTATAAAACAACAATCTTAATTTATTTAATATCACCAAGGACTCAAAAATAGAGCTTTTCTTAATTAAGAATTATGATTAAAGCTTTGATGTAAAATTATTTTCTCAGCTTAATCTATTTATGTCTATTTTTAGATTCCATAGAATTATATCTCCTTTTATTATATCTACCTACACAAAGTACAAACTTTCCTTTTATTATTTTCCTGAAAAGTTAACTTGTTGTTACGAGTTTACTGCTTACTATTAAAACGTAAAATACAGCTCCCTCAAATGTCGCTGCCAACAGCCGTAAATGTCAAGAAGAACGATTTTTTTAGAGTAGGTTTACCTACATCGGTACTTATAATCTTTGAACTGTAGAAATTTTCACTTCATTGACCAACATACTCGTGAAACAGAGCATTTGAATGTATTGGAGAGACAAAATTATTTTCTGGTAAAAGGATTTATTTAATTAAAACCTAAGAATGTGTATAAATATAATAAAAATATTCTTGAAAAGGTGGATTGGGTGTAAAGTGATTTTAATTTTTTAAATTTTGTTTTAAAGCTAAAACTATGCAAAATTCGAATAAAGTTTTATTCCATTTCATCTATTAGAAACATTGCATCCAGAAAATCGATTTTAAAAGCTTATACCTGGTAAAAAGATAATGAATTTACATCATAAATTTCATAGAAACTCGAGCCACCATTAGGTAGAGCAGTGAGTATTTTGAGTTATTTGTGGTTTACTTGTCATTCCGAATTTAAATACATTTGAGTTCACCCGTTGCAAATTATGCTTTAAAAGTAATTTTATAAATTATAATGAAGCAGTCGGTGTGCTGTAGCAACATATTAAAGTACTTTGTTTTAAAGAAACTGTAAACACAATGAGAATTGTGTTAAATTTCAACAAATATAGGTAGAACATGATTAGTTAAAGCTAATAGTATACTAATTACTGTATTTTTTTTTGATAAAGTGTAACCTTTGTAATTAATTTTTATTTGGTAATTCTTGGGTTTACAAGGTTACACAAAAAACAACTCATTTTATTGTAACGACGTTTCGTACGTTTTGTCGTACTTTTTCAAGCTTTATTCATCTAAAAATATAAAAGTGATAAATATAAAATACATGCACAATTTTTAAAATAACAAAAAACATTTTGTAACATTTTCTTATCATATACAACAATAGTCTTCGAAAATAGATAAAAATAAAATTTGAATAAAATAAGGAAACGTACCTTGGAGTTGCTTGTATTAAGTTGAAATGAAGTTTTATTTTATGCGTTTAGCGAGGCTCCATATAAAAAAACAAAATAATAAACACCAAAAAAGATCAGCTACCGTTTATACGCAGGTACTATTTTTTAAAGATTTTCATATTGAATACAGGATGTTAAATTTTTTCCGAGAGACCGTTCGAACATATCTTAGCCAAACACAATATAAATGTATGCCACAAAGCTCAAAATTCATTAAAATCACTGTTCACACCACTTAAAAGTCAAATACCCGAAAATAAAAAATTCAACCTTATATATTCCATCCCGTGCTTAAATTGTCCTAAGAAATATATAGGTATGACAACACAACTTTTAAACAACCGACTCAAAGGACACAAATACACAAAAAATGCCACTACTGCTCTCCACAAACATGCAACTTCATCGAATCATATATTTAATGAAACCAAAATTTTATCCCAAGAGTCAAATTATCGAAAATTAACCATAAAAGAAATGATTGAAATAAAAAAAGAAAAGGATGCTGTCAACGACAAAACCTTAGTCAAATTTACCATAATTTAATAAAATAAATTCCTAACCCAAAACTTTTGTACATCTTGAATTTATAGACAAAACTTAATTAACATCCTGTATTCAATATGAAAATCTTTAAAAAATAGTACCTACGTATAAACGGTATCTGATCTTTTTTGGTGTTTGTTTTTTTGTTTTTTTATATGGAGCCTCGCTAAACGCATAAAATAAAACTTCAGTTCAACTTAATACAAGCAACTCCAAGGTACGTTTCCTTATTTTATACAAATTTTATTTTTATCTATTTTCGAAGACTATTGTTGTATATGATAAGAAAATGTTACAAAATGTTTTTTGTTATTTTAAAAATTGTGCATGTATTTTATATTTATCACTTTTATATTTTTAGATGAATAAAGCTTAAAAAAGTACGACAAAACGTCGTTACAATAAAATGTTGTTTTTTGTGTAACCTTGTAAACCCAAGAATTACCAAATAAAAAAAACTAATTACTGTATAGGTTACCCTATCACCGAATTGTTTATTTATAATATAATTAATTATATTACAATACAGGGTGGCGCATCGAAAACAAAACAGATACATTTACTGGCAGCATAGTTCTTTTTTGGAAATACGCTCAGACCAGTCGATTTTGTTTTCGAGGGGGACAGAAAATTGGAAAAAAATCACGTTCACACGTACAGCCACCTGGGCGGGGGTGGCACCACTCCTATAATCTTAAATGGAAAGGGGGGTCGAGTGAGGCCCTATTTTAAAGGTATTTCAATTCCCTTTACTACTGAACTGAAGTACATGAATTTCACATCAATATAAAGGAAATTGAAAGACCTTTAAAATAAGGTATTTCTCGAACCCCTTTAAATTTAAGATATTGTCATATATAGACATATGGCATGTCCTTCTTTCTTAAATTCCCTTTTTTCTTATTATTTTAAGTTAATATTAAATATACCTACTGACCCAATTATTTGCTATTAAAACAAGCAAACTACAAGGATGCTATCTTAGCATATTGCCGAGCTTGCATTTTGTTACCAATCAACAACTGGGTTTATTGATACTGATTGGTATAAATAGCAGGCCGGTACTATGCAAAAGAGACCACTCGGTCGATACCGCTCGGTCAAGACCATTCAGGTCACCACCATCGGGTCGGGACCATTCGGGTCTCGACCATTCCGGTCGATACCATTTGGGTAGATACCAGTTCGGTCAAGACCATTCAAGCCACGAGCATTTGGTTAGAAACCCTTCAGGTCGATACCCGATCGATACAAGATTCGGTCCAGAGCAGAAACATTGGGTCAGTAGCAGCACAGAGTCCTATTCCAATTGTCAACCTCTTGCCCTAGAGAGCTTGTCCCTAGCCAAATATGCTATTGTAAGTAAAGTTTGATTTTGTGTAACCATTAAACTGCCGTTTCATATTGCATAATAAAATAGGTGTTATGAAGACTTGTCGCCTTTAATTCTCCCCCACGTGACAATATTATAGGTGGTGCCACCCCCGCCCAGGGGGCTGCACGTGTTAACGTGATTTTTTGCCAATTTTGTGTCCCCCTCGAAAACAAAATCGACTGGTCTTAGCGGTTTTCCAAAAAAGAACTGAGCTACCAGTAAATGTTTCTGTTTCGTTTTCGATGTGCCACTCTGTATAATAGTTAGATTATTTATCGATATTATTAAGGTATTTTATAAATTTAATATTACTTACTTAAAGAAATAGGAATTATTCTTAAATCCGAAGAAGGGAACTGTGTAGGTAAGCATCCAAATATTTCCACCCCCACAATCATAATATGGTTTGGACCACTTTCCATCATCATATTTTACTGCCAATATATCTTCTGGTATTCTCAAGGCATGCGCTGTAGCATTAAATCTGTATGTGGTAAAACCTAAAAAGAAATGCAGTATGTAAATAGCGGTCGAAATAATGTTGTTCAGTTAATTTTTATTCATTGCTGTGTAAAAAAAACATAATTTATTTATATACAGTGTGTCTACGTAAGTTGGTGGCATATGGGAAACTTTTTTATTATTAACTTTACGAAAAAAAATTACTCTTCGTAAAAAGTTCTGCATGGTTCAGAACCTAAAAAGCAGCCATCAGATGTTAAGTTTTTTCAGTCGTATGCGAGGTTTGTCAAAAAATATGAATTTTGCCCTAGGTACCTTTATTTTTAACAATATCGAAAACTTTAATTATGAAAAATTGGTTGGTATGAAAAACTATGTTCTAATATTTAATTACACTAAAAAATATTTTTTAAATTTTTACAAACTTTTTTTTTTTATAATAAAACACCTGCACTGTAGGAAAAATCCTTTAAGGCGCTCTGGGAGCGGTGCGTGTGCGAAGAAAGCGATTAACGTTGGTCTTGAAACGTTGAAGATTGTATTCATTGGGAAACACGACCTCAGGAAGATCATTCCACAAAGATGACGTTCTCCAGATGAAAGAATTCTTGAACAATGAAGTTCGAGGAGTACTAAGCTGAACAACATATGGATGAGCGGCAGTGGTTCGCCGTGTATTTCTGTTTTGCATTGCTCTAGGTGGAATCAAGTGGGCAATGTCAGTCGAACACCTGCCATGGAAATATCTGTAAAAGAGAGCCAAATTGCCAACCTGTCTTCGATGCTCCAGGCTATCGAGGGTCTTGGTCAGCTCGGGGTCGCCGATCAGACGAACGGCTCTCCTTTGAATGGAATCCAGCAGCCGAAGGGTTTGCTTGGGTGCAGAGCTCCAGACATGAGAGCAATATTCTAATGATGGTCGAATCTGGGCTTTGTAGAGTGTCAAAAGTTGATGAGGTGTGTACAACCTTTTGGTGCGGAAAAGTACACCAAGTTTCTGTGCAGCTGCCTTGGCAATTGCGGCAACGTAATCATGCCAAGACATATTACCTTCCAGATTGACCCCCAGCAAATTAATAGACGGTGCCAGGGGAATTGCGTGTCCTGCCATGACTATATCCGGTTCTGCAATGTTAACCTTTTTGGAGAAGACTACTGCCTGGGTTTTTTTAGCATTAAATTCGACTTGGTTACTGTCACCCCAAGCCAAGATTTCTTCCAGGTCATTGTTGAGGCGCAATACTTCATGCTGCCTGCGAAGATGTGCGTCGGCAGCGGATGTTTGGGGAGTCAAGGTAAAATTACCGATAAATTCAAATAAAAATCAATAAAGTTGGTCAATAAATAAAAAAGGTATTATATAAAAATAAAATACCTATTTTTTTTAACAACCCTATGGTGAATATTTAAAAAATTTTTTAAAGGGTACTTATTTGTACGCAAGATAATATGTTTTATATCACACTATAATTACAGAAACATAATTGAAAAGTCGGAAAAAGACAATGAATTTTGGAAAGTTATTCCAGTACTATGCAAATTTTAAGAATTTTATTTTACAATACAGTATTTGGCGATTTTTAAAATTTTGCTTTTATAGAAATGTTAGGTTATATATTATGCAATACGTCTTAAAATAATATTTTTAAAACCACCTCGAATAAAAAAAATTTAATTATTAGTATTTCCTTTTAAAGCACCAAATTTTTAAAAATATTTAAGATTACAACATGTAAAAACGCTGCCGATACTCTCAAATTATTTTTTTCTATTGTCTGTTTCAGAAAGGTGTAGAGTCATTAAAGCTCATTAGGTATGTAACGGGACTACAGAGTGACCAACGAATATTTAAGCCACTTTCATAATTTGGCATTGAGTTCTTTGCAAAATTCATTGTGCGGGTTTGGGTCAATTTATGGGTTTTGCCTATTGGTATCCATTCACAAACACTAAAAATTGTGTGTCAAAGACGTGCATTATGGGCAAAGTATTAGGTACACTTATTTTTTATTAAACATTATAAAAAAAATACAAAATACAAAAAATACATTATACAGAAATTAAATTATAAAAAATGATAATATTCTTCCTAATCTGAGGAATTGTCATCTCCTCTTGAAGTTATAATTAACTGGTTGACGGTCCGATCGATCAGGTGGTCAAGATCCCACATTTTCCTGGTGTCACTTCCTTAATGGCTTGATCAAACAGTAGCTTAACGTCTTTCATTTTGAATGTCGTGTTGTCTTGCCACAAATCCTTTCACTTGCGTCCATATAAGTTCTATAGGATTTAGTCCACAATGATATGCTGGCAGCACAGTCTGGTACACTATGTTTTTCAGCTATATACATATTCCACGGAATATTTCATAAAACGATGTTTGTGTAAATTTGCTATAGCTAGTAGTTCTTTCTTTATCAAATTATCTACTTTTTTTTCTTTGGTTAGTTATCATAAATATTTTAATGCACAAAATTTATCTGCGCCTATGGCCGACATCGAAATTGAGCCGAAATGGACGGAAAATCCCATTTTATTACTCTACACCTTTCTGAAATAGACTATAATAAAATATTCTTTTTTGGTTTGGCTTAGTCGAGGTTTTAATAATCCTATAGATAGAATCCCATGAAATATTTATTTTTTTTCATTTTGTAGAATGTATGTAGTTCCTATAAACAATTGATTTACAGTGAGTTTCTTTTGTTTGCCAGCGTGATGCTGAAAAATTGCTGCTGGTCTATCAAATTGACGGATATGGATGGCTTGCTAGCCAAAACAAAAAAAAAATCATGGTAACTTGATTCGGGATTTATACGTAAAATCCATTAATCCTCGCGTTAATTCCATAGAATTCAGGCAAAAACTATCCCCATTTTGTCTAATTGCCTATGCAATTCCTTTTGAAAAGGTTGATCAATATATTAAAATTTAAATATGAATATATAAAATGTTTGATGAATTTATTAGCTCTAACGTAATAACTTTTGAGCAGCATGTAATTTATCTTGTTCCATCTTTTATAAACTAATAATAGAATGGTATATTATATTACATATTTTTACGACACTTTGCACATAACCGTAAGTTTATATGTGTGATGTCCGCGATATAATGTTTTATAATATACTATGGCTAATTCGGAAAAATTCATAAAAAAGAACGGAACATGAGGATGAAGTTTAAAAAGTTATTTTAATCTTCAAAAATACTTTATATACAAAGAAACAGTTTTTAATTTTTTTGAGTCAATTTCCAGGGGGGGAGGTGCCTTCTCTC
Organism: Polydrusus cervinus; assembly: GCA_935413205.1. NCBI lineage: Eukaryota > Metazoa > Arthropoda > Insecta > Coleoptera > Curculionidae > Polydrusus > Polydrusus cervinus. The sequence continues at coordinate 21,973,798 of OW284520.1, read as the reverse complement.
ACCCAACTCACCCCTATATCAATTTTTTTGAAAATCTTTATAATAATCAGACATGCTTTAATCTGATTTGTGAATATTAAAAAAACCAATCAAAAATTCCGCTCTCTCGTTTTCGGTTTGAATTAAAATAAAAATCGCATTGGCGAATATGTGTGGTCCTTCATCCGTTTGTCGTTTGCTTGTCTATTCATTAGTCATTTATTCACCAATAGCAAAATTTAAAAATTAAATTAATTAAGTTATTTATTTCAATGTTTAAAAATTCTAAATTCTGGAAAAATATAAAAATCTTAAAAGTGTTTTGAATTATCCTAAAAAGAAAAATTTATCGACTCTATTTTAATATTTATTTAAAGTAGGGTGGTTTCAGAAAGCTTGGAGTATATAGGACTTCAGGGGCGTATTTAGGGGGGAGGGGGCTGCCAGGCTGCAGCCCCCCCCCCCCCGAACCTAGGAGCTCGGGGTCTAAAAGTCTAATTGTAACCCAATTTTTCGTCTCACACTTGGACTCTTAATTTAAATTTTTAAATAATGTATTCTTGGCTTAGATTACAAAGGTCTTGTAGAAAACGTTTAGTTTTAAAACTTTCCTTCTAAAAGTCCTGTTTTATATAGAGATTAGGGTTTCGGACGCATATCGTTTTAGTTATTTATTTATGATGCAATTTTATAGGAAAACGAGTAAAAATAATAATATATAATAGTATCTATATAATAAAAAAATAACTATAAAGTATTTTTCTATTATATACTTGTCTGTTCCGTTTTCCCTTTTTTAGAGCTATTTTAAATCAACAAAAATATAACCCAATGCAATAAAATATTTTTACAAAAACAAAACAAAAACAATTAGGTATTTATTTTTAAAGAGAAAAATTAAAGTAAAAATTTTAATTGAAACATTGAAGAAGTTATAATACAAAAAAAATAGTGCGGGAAGAAACGAGAATACTATATTATGAATATACAAAACGGCACTAAAGAAGGAGTATTTCAAAACCTAAGCATTGGCACCAAAAACTGCTCTTTGATCTACCCTCCTAAAACACATGATTTCTGAAAAATTCATCAATTTTGGCGTGGAGAGCGATATTTACTTTATTTTTAATCATGAAAAACCAAGCCCGAAAAACGCGGGTTAAGTCTTATATTAAAATTTTGGATTGACACCAATATTTATATTTTTCATAAATATAAAAAATGTTTTTTTAAAAAATAAAGATCATAGTTCAAAAAAAAAGGAAAAAAATAATTTACAAACACAAATTTAATTCAACGATGCAGAGGGGGAGAGGTAATAATTTAATTTTCGAAATTTGATATTAGTTAGGTACATTTTAAACGAACTTTGGGCGTGGCCCGTACATTTTTTGCTTTCTTTACTAGGTACAATATCATGAAATACATGTAGTCCCGACTGTCACTTTCTCCAAAAAAAAAAATTCAGCCCCCCCCGAGCATATTTTCTGGCTTCGCCACTGTAGGACTTTTCTTATTTTATAGAATGGATCATTATTTTCTTTCAATAAATTACCTACGAGAAGTCTAAATAGGTAAAATTGATAGCTCTTGTTAGAGTGGTCTCTGATTAATGTTAGCATATAAACCAGGAAGTCATTAACAGTCTGGGCTAATAGAGATAGCTCTAACAATGTATTTTAAGGAAGAACAGGTTAAAACAATATTATTGCAAATATCTTTAGTATTTTCGTACATAGAGAATTCAACAATCTCTTGTCTGCCTGTAGCTAGTTTTAGAAAATATTCACATAATACTGTAGGTAATATTGTGATATACAGGGCCCTGCATCTAACCTTTCGTCTTCTATTTTCACTTATTAATTAAGTTAGGATTTTGATATTTTGCAGACTTTACCTGTATCCTAGAGCGCATTTTAGGAAAATATTTTTGTTTACACAGGGTGCTCCAAAAAAGTGTGACGTCATAAGGATCATTTTTTTTAAATTACATGCCATAAATATTCTTACTTATATGGATGCCTCTTATAGTTGCCTACATCCCCTTAAAATTTTAATGAAATCGGTTTAGTATAGGCGAAAAAAAATAAACACTAAGAAAAATCAGTTTTGCACTACTGGTTTTAAAAAGTAATTAAAACTAAAAAGAATGCCTCATTATTAAAATTATACAAATGAACTTATCAAATAAGGGAAACAGTCTCGTTAACTAAGTTTGATTAATACCTACTAATTGTACAGGGGGTGTAAAGTTTAGTGTCAAACTTTGCAATCTTTAAAGCAATTTATTTTTCTTATTTTAAATTGCAACCTCTGTATATTATTATGTTGTGCGATGCAGAATTAAAAATCAAACATTTGTCCTAATTACAACCCTATCGCAATTTGTAACGCATTAAAACTTATTTGCAAAAAATTCGTTTTATCAACTATTCCAACTGTCATTATTATGAATAAATATCAAAGGTGGCCTTGAAAAACAATTTATTGGTATTAACGTTTACTAAAGTGACAAAAAAGAATTCTTTTCGCATGCTCCTAATATGAAAATCATATCTACGAGCTCTTCTTGGTTGTATTCCATCACAAATAATAATATAGTTTAAATAATTAATAATAATCTAACAATATTTAAAACTATATAATAACTAAAGTCAAAATGGGCTTTTGTTACTTTAATAAACTTTAATATCAATACATTTTTTTGCCAAGCCACCCTCCACCTCTCAATTTTATTGTAAAGTTTAGATGGCGCCACCTGCGGTACCTTGCACACATTTAAAACGAAATAACTCTTTTGAGCAACCCTATATTTAACTTTTAAATAAAAATTCGGATTCTACAACGTCTTTTACCTAAAAAAGGTATACGTGGTAAGAGGTGATTTGAGCAGCTGATTTTGAGATATCTGGATTTAAAATATTCACTTCGTGTATGGCCAGGTCTAAATTATTGTAATAAATTGAACACATTTGAAGCGTAGGCGGTAAATTAAAATAACGTCACTAAAAGCTAACTTATGTACACGAAGTGAATTTTTTAAATCTATATATCTTCAAAACAGCTGCTCAAATCAACTCTTACCACGTATACCTTTTTTAGGTAAAAGATGTTTGAGAATCCGAATTTTTATTTAAAAGTTAAATATAGGGTGGCTCAAAAAAGTTATTTCGTTTTAAATGTGTGCAAGGTACCGCAGGTGGCGCCCTCTAAACTTTACAATAAAAATGAGAGCAGATTCTAATTTCTCACTCCGTAAAACCCCCCATGCCAAATATTGTGACAATACACCAACTATTAAAAAGGTTATTCATAAAAAATTAAAACCAAATTGAACTTTTGACACTCTGTATCTTTGAAATCATCTACTTTTGGACTAAGGTAAGTTGGGTTAGATCGTCATATTTGCGCCTCAGGAACTTGTGGTGGCTTTTTTTCCGCACCTTTTAGAGACACCCTGTAGAATGTAATCTAAAAATATAGTTTCTTATGACGTCACAGTTTTTTGGAACATAAACAAAAATATTTTCCTAAAATTCGCTCTATAATATCAAAATCCTTACTTAATTAATAAGTGAGCTATAGAAGACGGGAGGTGAGGTGCAGGACCCTGTATAGAGAAAAATTGCATCAATCCCTATAAAGGCCCCAAAATAACATCAATAAACTTACATAACAGATTATCCAAACCTGCAAAAAAACGGATTTAACGATTCTCCGATTCTCTACATTGCAATTCTTTAGAGAGCTGTTTGCTTTATATTTGGGCGCATACAGTAAAATACATTTAAAATACGCCGTAACTTAAATTTATGTGTTGAGCTTTTTCAGTAGCCTTTATAGCTTTGAATTTAACATGGCCTTTTTAGTTCGCCCTACACTTGTTATTTATCTAAACATGTTTTTTTCAGTTTATATCGCGTTCATTATTGTCACCTTTAGAATTCTAAGCCAAAACTAGACTAAAATATACAGGGTGAGTCAAAGATAGAGTAAAGTTTATTTTCTCCTTTATCTTAAGAATTAGATAAAAATTCGAAATACTAAAGTTGTAGAGACCATTGAGGTGTACATTCTAAAATTATATTTGAGTATACGGGGTGCCACAAAAAAAAAACATTTACAAAATAAGCATAGAGTCTTGTGAGGAATCAGAAAGTAATACAATATTTTGATATAATATAATTTAGTTATATTTATACAGACTGCAAATACTAACATTTATAAGACCTTTTACCTAAAAGCAAACGAGTAAAAGCCATTGCTGTTTGCATTTTATACTAGAAAATTCCAACATTACTGAAAATCAATCGTAATGTTGTACATATTCAATGTTTAATACAACAACTACGATATCTTCCAATTTTAAACCCAATATGCAATTCAGTATTGTAACTTTTAAAATCAATCATAAAAATAAAATAGCATGGAACTTCTCTGCAATCATTAAAAAAAAATAACAAAACTAGAAATTAGGATATATTATACAGGGTGTCCCATAACTTATGGGCCGTAGAGTAACTGGAGATACTAGACATCAAACTAAGCCGATTAGGTCATATACGTTTTTTCGGATTGTTACTCGTTCTACCATTCTAGAGATACAGGGTGTTGAAAGTAAAAGTTTATTCTCGAAAATAAGCCATAATTTTAAAACAGTTTAATGAATCGAATTGAAAGTTGGCCATATGATGTTTTTATGAGCAAGAAATAAGAATTTGTAGAAATTTTTAAGTTTCAAACTAGAGGGCGCTAGTTGCATACACTGGGCTTCATAAATCTATGATTTTTTTTCTTACCTGAGACATTAGGTGTTTTTCAATTATAGTTTCTTGAAAAGTGCATTTTCTGAGTCAAAAATGTGTACTTGATTGATCTTAATATCTTTAAAGGTTTTCGAGATATTTCCCTTTAAACATCCCAAAGCATAAAAAACATAGTACATAATTAAATTAATATTTTAATGATAAAAAAAAATTATATGACATAATCGGCTTAGTTTGGTGTCTAGTATCTCCAGTTACTCTACGGCCCATAAGTTATGGGACACCCTGTATATTCATAATTAAGCTTTTCTTTAATGTAAATCTTAAATCCTAAAGGTAGAAGATAGACGTTTCGTTCTTGTGAGGACTCTTCAAAAATAATGGTAACAGCTTAAACCAACTTCTTTTTCGCAAGGGTGATGAAACAGATGAAATGGATTTTTCTCTTTAAAAAATATTTTGTTTTGTAAACCCTTTTCTAAGGGCAAGCTGCGCAAGTGATAAACCCTTAATCAATCTAGACAGACGTTTCAGCGAAAAGACGCCTAAAGAAATTTTATACAGGGCTTGGTGTTTCGAACAAAAAAAAGATGATTATTAAGTTTAGACCAGGAACTTTTAAAAGTCTAAAGGCTTAAAACTTTTCTTCTTTCATCTTGCGGTAAAAGGAACACCGATTTGAAAATTCAAAGAGCCATCCGAATTTAATTTTCGAAAAACAATGTTGAGCTTTTAGAAAAACAAACTTTTTAGGGAAGTTTTTCTTCATTTATCATAACGATTATTTTTTACATTATGAAAAAAATATTAACCTTCTGGCAGGTTAAAGACAATAATTGAGAATTGTGGAAATATAATATATATGGATAAATTGTTAAAATTTAATTATTTATTTCAATCTCAATGAAAGCTCTTTAAGAACTTTTGAAATAGCTTTAAGGTTTTGTATTGAATTTTTGCTTTATGTAGTAGATCTTCGGTTTAGGAAACCATTTGAATTGAAGTAAAATTTCGAACACATAAATATCTTTAAGTCTATTAGGCTTTTGTAATTAAAACTACAAATTTTCTAATGACGTTTTGCCGTACTTTGCTATTATTTTTCGTCCGGCCTTGGAGAGCAATATCCCGGTTAAATTCACGACTCTGGAACAAAAACTCTAATTTGCAGAAGTTACCCATTAGGGATTATTAGGAGTGAAAGCGACATTTGAAATTGAATTTTGACTAAATAAAGTGGTCTGACATTGAGCTTGCGTTGACGTGTATATTAATAGTATACTATTTACTGTTTCCTTGTCAATAATTAATATCGATATTTAGTAAAAAATATATTTGGCAGGTTCGTTTAGAGATTAAAAAAAAATTAATAAAAAAAAATTATTTCTCAAACAACCTAATCCAATTTTATATTTTTTTTAAATTTTAAATTTAACATTATGTATTTATATAATAATTTTGTAGCCCTGAACACGTTTATAATTCATATTTCAGCTAAACTGCATCATAAATAAAAAGAGAATATGTTTTAAGGCCATTTTCAGCATTTTCCAAACATGTGTATGTAATCTAAAAATAACAAATTGAAGGCCAACCCGTGTATTTGATAATAGAGGGAAAGTTTCAAAAATAAATCATATTTTTTATTAAAAAATGTCATGTATTAGTAATCTATTCACATCTTGAGTTTACAACGATTATTTCAAAATGACTAAAGTTTATTTTTTTAAAACGGTCAATATTGACCGATTATTAACCTTATATATCGGTTTCCTCTATCTTGGCAATTATTATTGACCATGGTTAATAACGAAATCAATCTATTTGAAAGCAGATAACTTGATTTTTTGATTCTACAACAATGATGGAATGGAATGTGATTTCTTGTAGGTAATCAACCACATAATTGACAATTCATATCATATTCTTTGATATGTTTGATGCTGTAAAGTATCGATACTATAAATCGCAACTATACGCTATAAGGAAAAATAATATGCCATATTCATTAGGGGAACCGCACTCAGGTCGTGATAAAGCTTAAAATCAGTAACGTCACAATAAATTAATTAAAAACGGACTTTGTCATTTCAATAATCAATAAAAATTTGATATAATCAAAGCCACCTGAGAAGAAAAAATAAATTATTTATACCAATTCCGAAGCAAAGGTAACTTGATTAAACAAGGTATAGAAGCAAACTTGTAAATATATACATTCTTATAATTATTAATACTGAAAAATTAAATATATTGTAAATATGTTAGTAGTAGAAAAAAAATTATATTAACCATAGTTTAGACAGCTATACTATTATAGCCCTCGAGTTTGAAATCTCTCGTCGCTACGCCCCTCATGATTTAGACTCTACGCTCGGGCAATAGTGGTAGCTGTCTAAACCTTAGCTAATAATATACGATTAAAATATGTATATTTGTTGATTGCAAGACAATAGAGTGATTTATGAACATCTAACTTTTGTTGGATACAATGGGACTAATATTGTTAAAGCAAATTAAAAATACAGTAAAAATTTAATTCCAATTCCAATATGTTCTATTTCAAAGCTACGGCATTGCTTGGAAATAATGATTAAGTTTAGTGTTAAAGTCAAAATAATTATTTTATTGTATGTATATTTACAAGACTCTTTCCCGGTAGGCCAGTTTGAAATGAATGCTTGTGAAAATAGCAAACAAATTTTATAAAATCATGGAAAACCATCTAAAAAAATACGGACCATTGTATGATATCCGCCATAAAATATTTTAAGGCAATTGACATAATGTTTTGAGCATTTAATAAAAGCTCTTGAAAATTTTTTATCTCGAAAGGACCACCATTGATAAATACAATATATTACTTTTTTATGTTAATAAAAGGATGAAGAACGTATTTTAAGGGGTTGCTTGGATAATATTTTTTGCTTTAACTCAAAAATAATATATTTCTTTTCTGATGTTGGTGTATCGTTTGATTTAAATTGTTATTTATTATTTATATTTACATTTTGTGTCCATGGAATGGTAGATAGCAAGAATCCCTGTACCTTATGTCAAATCTGTGTAAATAAATCATATTTTATTAAAAATACCTTTCCCATTAAATACTGGTTTAGTATTTTGACATTTAAACATGGATGTCATCATCTAATGTTTTAATATTTAAAATTAAAAAATCTAAATATAACAGTGCGAGGAAGTAAAATAACTCAGTTATTATACAGGGTGATTCCTAAGTTGATACTTCTTTTTTAGCTGCGTATAGAAGGCATTAAAATAAACAACATTTTTGAAATACCTTTTTTCAAAAAACCCAAAAGTAAAGTACTTACATTCATTTATTACACTACAAATCAAATACGGTTCTGCGTAACTTGCCCGTTGAATAACATATAAGAAAACTTCTAGGTGTAGAGAAGAAACATCCGCACTTTTAATTAGCACCATAATTAGTTCATTGTTTTCAAATTTTAAGTCCAAAACTCTACTGCCGTTTAACACCGTTATGGTTGGAGGCATCGAAAATTGTTTAATAAAGAAATTGTATGGCATATTAAGACGGACATTTAAAAATTATTTTGAAATCCTAGGGATGTTTAAAAGTTAGGATCTACGACAAAATTAAATTTTTTAAATTCAAATACGCTATATATACAATGTATATCGGGTGTTTCAGAATAAGATGCTGGTCCTTAACGGTGTGAATCCTTAGGTGATTTTAAGAAGAAAAGTTATCTTGAGAAAAAGCAGTGGCTAACATAATATTTTTCCAAAATGTCTAGTCCAAACCCTTTCAGGACGCCACTGGTTAAAAAAATTTAAAAATTTTCTACACCTAAAAATGGTTATTAATGCTTAGAGGGCATGTGTGAAAAATTCATAAATATCTGTTATAGTTATGATAGAGAAACGATTTTTTTCTTAAACTTTAACGCCCTGTAGTTCGAAAGGATATATGTTAATTTAAACCTTTCTTCTTAAAATCACCTAAGGATTCACACCGTTAAGGATCATCAGCTTATTCTGAAACACCCGATATATTATAGCAATTGTGAATAATTATATATATTTTGCTACTATTTGTAGAGATTTTAAGTTAATTAAACTGTTATATTTAACGTCTAATTTGACTTTACATTTTCTAATATGTACTAACTCCTCGATAATTGTGCAAATATTAAAAGCCATTGTTTATTTTTAGCTTGTTTAGTTAACGAATTTTCATTACCAAGCATGGTATAGCGTGCTCTCTTTAAGTCAATAAGATTTTCCACTGTTAGCAGGAGCGTACAGTAAAGCTTTTCACAAGAATTGTTACAAAAATAAATTACACAATAGGTACAATCATTCTTAATAGCTGTATTGTACGCTTACTTAGTTTAAAGCCTTAGTTTTATCCCAGCTAAACTGCTGGATAATTGCTTTCGAGCAAGAAAAATTTCGCCTAAATTTAACACTTAATATTTTCTGAACCAGATATGATATCGACCTACGGTTTTAAATGGTTGATAGATTCATCCATTGAGAAACAATTGTCAGTATTGGATTTTCTTTCACTCTCAGAAAATTTTATATACAGGGTGTTAAAGAAGACGATAATTTTCCCTCCAATTTTAATGGCGTCTAACTTTCACAATAATATTTTTAAATTTTATCACTCTACGTCAATTGAATCACTGGGTCATAGCAAAGAAAGTGATTTGTCAAATTTTTAATATCTGCTATATTTTAAGAAATATCGATTTTTTTGGAAAACCTTGCTTTAGTTTAACTTATTGGTAGCTAGATCTCACTGTGTGTTGTATCGTGCAAACTTTGGGAGTGATTATTATACCTTATGAAAAGCTTGATTATGTTCAGTAACAATAGTTGTACCTACCTAAATGTTGTGATACAGTGGCGTACTTATAAACACCTATATGTCTATGGTTTATAAGTATAGTGTTAGAAAGTTAGAAATCAATAAATAATTTTTTTCCAAAAATTAAATTAAAAAATGTATCTTTGTTAAAATTTGTAAACACACTGTATAATATACCTGTAGTGCGATATGAAAAACTAAAAAATAAGAAAAAATTCACCTAATATAGGGGCAAGTACTTTGCAATATAAAACAATCGTGAAAAATTGTGAGATACTTATAAACCATAGACATATAGGTTTTTATAAGTACGCCACTGTACAACATAACATTTAGGTAGGTACAACTATTGTTACTGAACATAATCAAGCTTTTCATAAGGTATAATAATCACTTGCAAAGTTTGCACGATACAACGCACAGTGAGATCTAGCTACCAATAAGTTAAAATAAAGCAAGGTTTTCCAAAAAAAATCGGTATTTCTTAAAATATAGCAGATATCAAAAATTTGACAAATTACTTAATTTTGTTGCTATGAACCAGTTATTCAATTGACGTAGAGTGATAAAATTTAAAAATATTATTGTGAAAGTTACACGCCATTAAATTTGAAGCAAAAATCATCGTCTTCTTTAACACCCTGTATATAAAATTTTCTAACAGATAAAGAAAATCCAACATTGATAACTGTTTCTCAAGGGATAAATCTATCAACCATTCAAAACCGTAGGTCGATATCATATCTGGTTCAGAAAATATTAACTGTTAAATTTAGGCGAAAGCAATTGTCCAGCAGTTTACATAAATCCCAGAAATTCTGACTTTGATTTTAAAACCATAATTTGTAGGAATAGAAAAAAAATTCTAGAAAATTGTATTGTTGAGGTCTATGATTTGACATTCTATAGCTTTGGAGTTTTTAGTATATTTACTAACAACTTTAAGACATATTTATCTTAAATATATCCAATATCCATATTCACACAAAATATTTTTAAAATAGCTTTGCTTTTCTTACTTTTAAAAACTGCATGCCACTGAAGCACAAGGGTAACTTTATCAACGTATGACCTCAAATCTATACTAGTTAGTGTGTTGCTAAGCTCAATATATTAATTATGTTGTTGGCTTAAACAAGTGCTTCAATTTTTCATACCTCAAATAACAGGAAAGTTGGGTATTACATTTACGAGCTCAAATTGAAATGATACTGTATCATTACCTAAGTATAGTTTGCGAGTAGGTACTATAAAAGTAGTCGATATACGTGTATGCAGTTTCTTAGGTTGTTTGTTATTAACACTTAAAATCAATAATGTCTCCTACTTAAAAGTAGAGTTAATTGTTGTTACCAAATAAGGTTTTAATTACCTCCTTTTTACATATTGACACGAATCATTATATTACACATAAAAGTCATGGTGACTTATAGTTATTTATGGTACTAGTGTGTTATGTTGAAAATAAATCACGAGAGAAAGATTTATACCACGAGGCCGTCAGGTATTTCTTAAGTGACTTAGGTAACATAACACATGAGTGGCATACAATGTTTTATCCAGTGGAAGAAATCGTTTTTTTATGAGATAATAATAATTTATAAGTTTCGTGATCAAATCAAAGCTACTTGCGTCTCAGTACCCTATAAATGTCAGAATGACTTGACAGTGACTTTCTTACATTTTGGTCAAAGTTGGTTGATTGTTTGGTAGCCACGGGCATAATATCTACTCGTACATTGTTAGCAAATGTTTAAATAGTAGTTGTCACTTGTCAGTTTTCCCTGTACAAAAAAGAAGCTTTTTGAAACAAAAAACCTATAGAAAATGGAGGAAACTGATGAACATTACGTTTCTGAGGATATTCTTAAGGAAGCGGAAGAAGCAGCGATGTAGATTTCGCCAGAAAAGTCGACAAGGAGTTCAAGATGTTTGAGTTTTGGATGAATTCACGAAAGATAAAAGGTATCGATGAAAATGTTCTATTGGCTTATTTTTTACATTTGCGAAATAAATTAGCCCCATCGTCGCTATGGACCAAATACTCGATGCTTCGCTCAACTATTCACCTTTATAAAAAAAAGATATTTCAAAATATGACAAACTAACGAGCTTTTTGAAAAGCAAATCACAGGGATACAAACCAAAGAAGTCCAAGACATTAGAACGACCTGAAATACAGAAGTTTTTGAACGAAGCTCCCGACGACGAGTACTTGAAAGTGGCTTTAATAATGAGGATTAGCGGTGCTTGTAGATACGATGATTTGGTCAATTTGAAAATAGAAAATATTCAAGACAAAAGGATAAATTTTCAAGTAGTTTTGCCAGACACTAAAACTAAGAAATCGAGAAGTTTCACCATACTAGAAAAAGGATTTCCAGTCAACCCGATTAATTTGTGTAAAAAATACATGTCTTTGAGACCAAAGAATACTAGTTCTAGCCGCTTTTTTGTTTTTTATAAAAATGGGAGGTGTACCAGCCAGTGTATGGGAATAAATACGTTGTTGAAGATACCTTCAATAATTGCAATGTTTTTGAAATTGGAGAAACAAGCGGTCTACACCGGTCACTGCCTGAGAAGGTCTTCGGCGACTCTTTTGGCCAATGCAGGGGCTAACATGACTACTTTGAAGCATCACGGAGGATGAAAGTCCTCGACGGTACCAGAAGGATACTTAGAAGAATCGGTCCATAAAAAAATATAAATTGCAGAAAAAGACAAGGTTCTAATGTGTCGGCGTCTTCTAGCACTATCAGCAGCTATACCGATATGGGAGCGTCTGGTTCCAATGAACCAACGAATTTTACAATGACTTTAAATTCGAATAAACCGTTAGCGTTTTCCTTTAATTTCAATATCAATGTGAATTCTGCTTGTAACAATAATAAATAAATAGAATACTATTTTAAAAATAAACGTAAGTTATAATCACTAGTGAGTTATAATAATCCATAAGTTTACTTGTCTAAAATTTCATTGATAATGACAGAGTCATAACTGTCATGTGTTGGATAAACTTTACCTCAATTACTATTTTAGTTATTAGATAAAGAAATATACTTATACTCTTGCAAATGAAACAGTTTCCAATCATGTGCCATTTCTCTTACTTACTAAATTTGCAATCGGATCAAATATAAAAACAGAAATTCAAATAACATTGGAATTGCCATTATTAAACTTGTTCGCATCATCTGAAAACGTTCTATATGGAAATTAAGAGTTGATTGTAAATCGTCGAAATTGTGCGTTGACAAGTGCGGGATAGACAGTCACTTGTCGCAGGGTGCAAAGGGTGGTTTTAACTGACACCGATATTTTTTTTAATTCTAAAAGATTAATAGCATTTAGTCGATTTTTTTCCAGGACTAAGAGAACAAAATGACGATTTAAAAACTAACTTGCCATGGTAGATCAACCTTTTTTTATTTTTCATTTCTACAATAAATCCAAGGTATTTTAAACTATATATCAATAAATAAAAATACTTTACTCTGCGCACTAGATTATTAAATTAAATTTTCTAGTTATTTAATTTAAATACATCCAAGAATACCCTAATCTTTATACCCGGAGGGCACACAAGTGGGAGATAAACTTTAAAAGCCCGCTGAGGTCATAAAATAGACTAAATAACCCCTTAGATTTACTAAAAGTTTTAAGACTAAGATTGGGTCTTATCGCCATGGATATTAAAACTTTTATAGTTCGCGAGTTCTGTTGTGCTGTATCACTTTAATACATTTTTCCATAACAGTTTACTATTTAATTGTCTTTTGGACGGTTTCCTAAAAAATTTGATAGTTAATAGAGGTGTACCCCAAAGTTAGTTTCCTGACTAGTATTGTTACTTCTCTTTTATACCGTATTGGCAAATTCGAATCTAAGGTACGAAATCTTTAATGCAACCAAGAGAGAAGGCACATATGGGTAAAACCTTCAGTTAAAAAGAAACACCTAACAACTCTTCTACATTTCTGAAAGGGGGGATATGTGTGTGGTGTGGCCGAGTCGACGTATCGATCGCTCCCGTGCCTGCTTCAACCGCGTGTTCTAAAGAGTGGGAGGTAGGGGATAGCGTGTTCTCGGTTTAACGTGTTAAATGCTACTAATAATCTCTGTCTGATGCGTTTATATCGGCACCCTAGATTCGAGATTGCCAATACGGTATGTATAAATAGCGTTGAAGAGGCTTACTTAGGTTTTAACTTTACTATTTTTGCTGACGACAGGAAATCAAGTTTTAACTCACTTCAAAATTAGGTTGTTGACAACCAGTCATGAATAAAGTTATTGGCGTTTGTGAATGTTGATTTAAATTACACAGAACGAGAGATAACAGGTATTAATAACTCTGAAAAACTTAAATTTGTATAGTATGGAAACAAGTAGATATTAATCGAACAATTGTGGGAACTCCCTATAAGAATGGCGTAAGAGCAAAATTTAAAAAACTCAGACTTCTCAATTGTTGTTCTCCTCCCTTTATTAAAACAATTGTATGTCGGTATAATTTAATTTAAAAAAGGGTTCTTAAAATTTTGTTAAAAATATTTTTTGTGGTGCTAGGGACACAAATTAAATGTAATTAGAGGTTTTTGCCCATGAGAGAATGGGATAGGATGGTCGGTTTGTTTTTAAGCTTAGAAAAAGGACACACTACACAAATTTGAAAGGCATTTGGGTCAAGTCCCTTTAAGGCTATTCGGGGACAAGCAGCGACAAAGCGCGAAGTAATGAGGTGGAAATGGTTTTAAATTGTCATTTAGAGTTAATTTATCTGAAAAATAATATAAGTCAATATGTGTGGTTAAACTTAAACTCCAAATATTTTGTTGGATATACACTTATACAGCCACCATACAGTTGTCATTTTCGTTAATTTGTAAATGTATTTAATACCTATTATGGTAGCAGTTTATTATGCGTAGCGTTTACAGTCTACCTACGGACGCTATTATTCCAATATGGGGTCTACCTGCTAATATATTTTACATTCAATATTTAATTAAAAAAAGAGCAATAAAAAGCCTTTAAAAGTGTTTTTGCAAACAACTAAACCTTCTCATGGATATTTAGTAATTACTGTAATATTTACGTCATTAAAAGCATATAAAAGGATAACTATTTCCTTTATTCTTTAGTTTATTTGCTCCCTACATATCAAAAGAAGTGTTAAATGACACACAGTTATTAAGTGATTTTTACATAACCGTTTTTGTATCAGAAGAGATGGCAGTATTGTGTTTAAAAAACATTGCTTGGTAGATACCGAATTAGAAGCGAAAGTTTGTTCCCGGTGTGACTTCGATATGCAGAAAAAACGAGATCGCGGTGGTGAATTTAGACCAGTTTTCCACTGCCCTAGGAGAGGTTGCCAAACTACACGGTCCATTCGGCACAGCAACCGATTATTCCTACAACAATTTGAATGGACTGACTAAGAGTAAATTGACACTATGCCAGATATTAGAACTAGTGTTTATGTTCATCTTGAATCTTCCCATAGATTCGGTCACCACCCTTAACGACCGATCACGCCAGACTGTATTCGACTGGTTCAATATATGCCGCGAGGGTTGCAGCCTAATTGTGTTCCACAGAACGCGTCAACAGCTGCTGAACCTAATCAAATCGATGAAACTAGGTTCGCTGGCCGTCAAAAATATCGCGAAGGAAGATTTTTAAAACTTAAGCAACTTCTAGAGTCCGAAGTTTCAGATGTCAACGTTGCCAATAATGGAAATCACGGACGCCGTATTGATGAGCCGTGAGTGTTTGGTCTACTTTACTTTTATCTCGTAGACCACAAATATGGTATAGTATATAGTGCGTCCATATAAATAAGTCACGTCTGTTTTTGGCTTAAAACGGATAATTGGAGAAAAAATCGGATATATTTTCTAATTTTAAAAAAACACGTTTATTTTATAGGCTGTAATAAATCTGTTGCAATATATTAATTAATTTTGTTAGTTCCAACGTTATATACAAATATATTGCTCCGCGGGAAATGTTAGTGAAAGCCACTATTATGCCACTGCTGCATTTTAAAAGTTATTAGGTTCTATCTGAAGCTGTTCGGTGGTTAAAGCGTTTAGCTATATAAACTTTACAATTTGTTAGAGTAAAATGTTAAAAGCGGTTATAATATTAGCATATTGCATATAATTAACAGCATTGTAAATTGCTTTTAAATTATAAAATACTAATATAGGGTAAATGATAAATTAATGTTTATTTAAATACACATGACTGTCCTGTCATAACAAAAAATGGAAAGAGTTTTCTTTAGTAGTTATTTACTTAGGTACTTAAATGGTTTTATTGCACAGCATCATTATAAATAAAGGCATAATCAAATTATCCTAATTTATAAAAAATTGATAAATTCTATATGGGCTGCTACATAACCAGGAGAATGTACATCCCTTCCTGACTCATACTGCTGACTTTTCTTTACTACATTATTATAACTTTTTCATGGTCAACATTAATATGCCAATTATACTTATTTTATAAGACACTAACTGATGATAGTTATTTAGCAACAGCAACATTGACTTTTTTTATATAACCATCTAGAATAAAAACTAAAATTTTGAGGAGAGACAGAAGTATCGATAAAATATGTCCTTGAAAGCTAAATATCATAATTTAAAAATTATTAATTCACATGATTTCTTATTTAAAAATGACATGCAATTAGTGACATTACGATATACCTTTATTTGTTATATAAAGCTAAGCGATAGAAATAACAAAACTATAATAGGAATATATAATATTCTGGTTTATTTCAATTCACAAAAGTTGGTTGATGTTCCGTAAAAAAGTTTGTTACATCCAATAAACTTTTCGGACGATTTAACAAAAAATAGCTATTCTGCCACCCACGATAGAAAGATTTTCGAATTTATTTAATATATCCAAAAATACTAAATTTAAACCACCCTTGTGTTATTGGGCCCTAAAGAAACAAGTAGTAAAAATGAAAAGCCTGTGATGTTTAATAAAGATAAAGGCTAAAATTTACATACTCACACAATTTGTAATACAAAATATTTAACTGATTACATATTTAACTCATAATTATAAAGGTTATATATTTATATAATTATATAAAAAGGGTCTACATGGGACCTAAACAAATATTTTAATGAAATTTAGGGTCTCTCTCTATGTACGGTTGCACATGTTCATAAATTCTTTGTTGTATTATGATTTTTAAAATAAAATAAATTTAGCAATATAAATCCTTTACCTTCCGATGGGTAGAAGAATTTTAACATAAATTTAAAATTTAATATATTTTTATGAAATTTTTTTTTATGCGCTGTTGCAATCGTTATAGTTTAAGGTAAGTCGAATATTAGCCAGAAGATTAACAAAACTAATTAGTTACATTTAATATAAAACGCTACTGACTTAACCAGATTTAAAAATAATCATAGTATTAAACAGTGTATTCTGTTACACAAGGTTCTGGGGTTAAAATGCCCGAAGAATTAAAGAGAAATTGTCATAATTAGTGAATAAAAAGGAATAAAACTTTGTTTTTAAAATTCATAATTTGAACAAACGTATGTTTTAAGTTTTTTTATAGCTCTCAGCTCATGTTATAGACTATACCTCTTTTCATAATATACTCAGATAATTTAAGCAATGAATTTTGTTATCATTGTCAAAGATTTTTGCAGATTTTCCCTCTCAACAAACATTTGCTCCGCTATATTTTAAAATTAAAATATTACAAGAAGTGTACACGCTTCTTTTCTGATCTTACTTTTTTTTATTAGAAAATTTTGTAACGGTACTTTTATAACTAAAACAGTTTATTTTAGGAACATATTATTTTTAGCGATATTTTCTGTATGGTAGAAAAATAAAAGGATTTTTCTTAAACATCTATGCTTTATTAACTTTGTGCTAGTTATTCGTTATTTTTTTTTAAATTTACATTAGCTCTAGTATACACCATAACCGTAAAAAAATATTGGAATTACTAAATTTACTGTAATACTTATAATAATAATTAAAAAAGGAAAAATTAAATTATAATTATTCAGCGTAATGAATTTATTAACATCATATTAATAAACATGTAAATTTTATTTAATATGCTTTAAATAAAAACATATTTTACCAAGAAAATTATCAGCATTATAGAAATATGTTTTGTACATATTTAAATGCGCATTTTAAGTAAATGAAATTCATATTAATGTTTTTTTTTGTTTGTAAACTCTACTGCTAAAATTATTTAAATTATGTTATGAAATGGATTATATGATATAACGATGTATAGTAATCCAAATGAAAAGAATATTAGTACAAGTAATTTAATAAAAATAATTTTTATTAATTGTTAGGGCTAGGAGCGCATTCGCCAATTTATTTCGTTTTTCCTTTTCTTTTTGAAAGAATTGTTGTTCTTATTATGTTGCTTATTTTTTTTTATTAGTTTATTACCGTAAAACGGGGTTACTTTGGCACCGGGGGTAACTTTGGCATATGAGTCATTTGCTTTGTTTTTTTTCTTTATTTTTTTTTCGCGGATTTGCAGGTTTCTTTCCTTGTTACAGGTCTAAACTGCTAGAAAAATGCCGCGCCACTACAATAAGAAAATTGGGGGCCGTACATACAGTAATTACACCCCCCAGCAATAAGAACAAGCGTTAGCAGCCATACGAGGGGGGATGTTTCAAGCCCAGGCGAGTCGCCGATTCAAAATCTCCCGTGGAACCCTTCAGAATAAGTTATTTGGTAGGCACACCAAGACAGTAGGTCATCCGATAGTATTTACCCAAGAGGAAGAGCAGGTATTGAAACACACTCTGACGACGGTCAGCAATTGGGGCTTTCCCCTAACAAAGGTGGATATACGTGAAGTGTTACACAAATATCTCGAAAAACAAGGACGCAAGGTAAAAGAATTTCGTAACAATACACCTGGACCCGATTTTGTTCAGCATTTCAGATTACGAAATGATTTAAGTGTCCGCTTAGCTTCAAATATAAAACGTGCTTGTGCAGCTGTAGAATCACAAGAACTTAATGAGTTTTTCACAAATATTGAAGCAGTTTTAAGAGATGCAAATCCTGCCTTGGTTATTAATTATGACGAGACTAACATCCAGGACGATCCCGGTGCCAAAAAAGTTATTGTATCCAGAGGAACTCGACGAGTTGAAAGAGTTCAGCAACACTTGAAATCTGCTGTTAGTATTATGGTTAGTGGAAGTGCTAATGGTGTTCTGCTGCCACCAATGGTCGTGTATAAGGCTGGAAATCTTTATGAAAATTGGACGAATGGAGGACCAATTTAAAATTTAAAACGGTGCCAAAGAAGACTTTTAGAGCAGTCTACTTTTGCATTTTAAGCGAAAAACATATCCTGCCAAAGTTACCCCAAACGTTTGCCTACTTTGGCAGCCTCTAAACAAATTTTTATCTAAGTTACTTCTCAATATTTTTCATTCAAATTTTCAGTATTTACAGCCTTATTGATTTTTGTTACAATGAGATTTTTTCTTGTGGATTATTGGCGAAGGTTTTAGATTTATTGTCAAAAATGTTCCAACATCTGCCAAAGTAACCCCGTTTTACAGTACTTTAAAGATCTCTAGCCATATTAGATCTGCAGCCAGTCTTAATAAGTGATTTTTTTAAAATCGGAAATAAAGTTTGCATTCAGCATTATTGTAGTTTTCTAAATTGAAATTTCCATACAACTGTGCTCGATACTGAATGTCCTGGCGATCAAGCACCTCCAAGAGAAGGGCATCATCCGAATCACTGGATGAGTCCAATAAAAGTAACCTAAAGATAGAAAGATAGGTTCAGTTTCCTGTCGAATTCGACTTAACGTTAACGTTAAACTTATTGAACGAACACTACTTTTACGATCTGTCAAATAGCGGCTTCGTATTCGTATTCGTTATGGTTAACCGTTTGAATTTGCCAATACAACGAAAACTCTCTATTATTGGCCTGTCCCAGTATAAGAGATACTCAGGGGATTCAAGGATTGGCTCGGGTGAGTATTGGTAGTATGGTAAGAGGTTGTGCTTTAGACCTAATTTATGAGCCAGTTCCTTATGAATGATCTTTGCCACCAGCTGATTATGTCCCCCCAGATAAGCGTTGGGTTCCATAGCACCACAACCTGCCGTATTATGTTGGATCGTTTCTCCGGGGCAATTGAATTTTCTGTACACATCTTCCACATTTATTATTTTTCCGTACTATATGGCAAGTTTGGAGGATGACGCTTTTCTCTACCAAGCGGCTTGTATATACCTTATTACCTAATTTAAGGATTATATACTTTATTTAATCTCACCAACATGTTTACTTTGTTAAGAAGGTAAACACATTTTTGGAAAATGAACGAAAACCACCTGTATTTTTATTTTATCGGCAAGTACAGTGCCTGTGGGGTTTTGTCACTAAAATTAGCCTCATAATTTGCGTTTTTATGGGTCGGATAAATACAATTGTCCCTTTTTCCGAGAGCTGACAATAATTGAATTTTAGGGAAAATTCTAAAAAAAACTTTTAAAATGTTGAAGTAATAAAGTGTTCAATAAATGAATTAAGTCTAATGAAGAGGTGAAAATATCAATATTTTTATTTTGTTCAAGTTTTAAGCAGCTCTTAGTTTCTTAATTAAGTTGAGAAAAATGTATAAAGAATTACAATACATTTTTTTTCTGTAACGAAGTAAATATATAAGAGTAACAATTTTTTGAATATTTAATATTCTTTTATTTAGGCACCCCTAAATTTAGTATTTTTAGTTGATCCTGTTTTTAAAAGAATTTTATTTCAGCATTTACAACATTTCGGATTTGTACCAGCGGTCATAATTAGATCTATGTTGAGTAAACTGTCACTTGCAGTATTCGGTCCTTTGTTTAGGATAATGGAAAAAACTTTTGTCCAAACTAATCCAGCTCCAGTCCCACGATTACGTTATCTAAAACTTTTGTGTATTTTCGTTATGTTCGAGTTTACTTTATGTGATAAATTTTATTTTAAAAATATTTCCATCATTGAAACAACAAACTAGTACTAGCAATGGGGGTAATAGTGGTAACATATTTCTATCTGTGTGTAAAATGCGTATTATGAAGTGTTTTGTAATTCCTAAAATAAGTTAACATTTTTGGATGTGGACCCAGAATTATACACTGACAGGTGATGAGTCTTGGATACATTGGTTGGTGGGTTAGTTGGCTTAGATGCATTGATTGGTTGTGGAGGGATGGCATGGCAGCCGAACTGCTCTATGCATCCCTTTTGTTTAACTTCTTGGTAATGTTAGCTAGACTAGACCAACAGTTTTTGTCGTGGGCTCTGAGCATTGCGTATACACTGGTTTATCCGTTAGTCCCCCAAAAGCAAGTTTATTCGGTTTAAAGGGGTCCGCTTAAAGGCCGATTTATCCGCTTTGAATGGGTTGTTTCGGACTAGACCAGTGTCATACAGCATTTTACCTCTAAAATCTTGGGTATTATTTTTTTTTAAGTGTACGCCCGTCCGGAAATCGAACTCGGTACGCCGCGGTCGACTGTAGCAGGGTTCAGTCGTACTGAACCTTCAAAGCTCGTATTTTAAAAGACAAACCTGTAACAATATTTAACAAATGTCTGTTGAATGAAGGTTGGAGGCAATGACGTTTCTTAATTGGCAGTAGAGTTTTGGACTTGCATTGTCTTTATTTGTTTTGGGTCACAACGTTTTAACTGGTACGTATCTCCGGTCGTCTTCAATGGAGGGACTCACCAGTTAAAACGTTGTGATTCAAAACAAATAAAGGCAATACAAGACCAAAACTCAACTGCCGTCAATATTTAATAAAAGTATGTATCTATATACCATACATAAATAAAATTACCGAAAAATAGAAATAATTATAAATCACACTGAGAAAAGCTTCAGCAAGAAATTCTTTGCTAAGATTATTTTGGCTGTAATATTAAATTTTTAACCTACGGTAGCAAAATGAATTTCTTATTGCAAAAGAAACAATTTACCTGAAAACTCTTTATACCCGTTACAAAAATCTTTGCTATTATAGAAAACTTACATTATGATAACAGCTAAGTAAGTCTTTCTAAAAAATTATTTTCTAGGACTACAATTTGCTTTGCTGGGGAAGTAATGCAGTTTGCTGCTTTTGAAAAAAATCTTTATAAAGAAATCTTTTCTAGCGCTCTAAAGAGTTTTTAAAGGGGTAGCAAAATTTTTTGTTGGAATTGGGAAATTCGTAACTGTTCGGTTCAAATCGGATTATTTTGTGGTGACGAATTTAGTCTGATTGGGTCAATTTTTATATTACGCACCAGTCGTCCCGTTCCTGTCTCCAGATCTTCATGTCTTTAGGTCTTCCTTTTATTTAAGATATTTAGATGCTCGTTCCTTCATAAAGTAAAATGGTCGCATCGGTGGCTGTTGTTGGTGATCATTACGACTCGACATTTGTCTCATTTTCTCCAATAAAACTTTTCTTGGCTCAAAAATGTTTCCAGTGTGCAGTGCTTTATTGGATTGTGACATCAGACAGTGTAGATTTTTAATATCAGTGTTAAAAGACCAAAGTTATTTTAGTTTTATGTTAATTTTTTTATGTTATGTGTTTGTTTATTTAATAATAATTTTTGTGTGAGTCAAGTTTTAGAGAAAAGAAAAATAGTAATTCTTTAGCAAATGCCATTCATACTAAAAGTCCTCAAACTAAAAGACAACTTACCAAAATTTTAAACACTGTATGTTTTTTAAAAGAAGATTTTAAGAAATATTGCAAAAGTAAAATACTTTCTTTTTCTAAAAATACAATGTAATTATTATTTTACCTAATATTCAGGCTAGATGCAGAAACATGTTTTTTCGGCATTCCCTTTTGGATATTTGTTTAAATTTAAAGTGAACAGATATTTTTAATAAGATATGTTTTAACCACTTAAAGAAAAAAACAGTAAAATATTATTGTTTTTTTAAGCAGCTAAAATTGAAACTATTTTTAGGTTAATAAAGTGTTGTTTTCTGTTGCATTAAATAATAAAGAGAAAAATAATTTTTTTTTAGTTTCAAATCGTTGACAACCTGGGGGAGACGTGGGGAGTTACATAAAGTAAAATATGATGGAGTTACCTGAAAAATAAGCTTTATACTATGTTAAATTTTTGATATAGCATGGAAAATATTATTTTTAATAACACAATTTTAAATGAATCAAAATTTTTTGAAACTTCCGTACCTACCCAAAGTGAAAAAACTTGGTTTATATAAATGTGTTATTAGGCATAATAAGTTTTCTAGAGTATATTAAAAATTCAACAAAATATGCGGCTTATTTTTTGGGCCACCCCACATATTATAGCAAATAAGTGGTGCTGTCATAATAAACCACTTTACTATTATAGCGATGCAAAGTTGCTACCTTAGCTAAAAAGAGTATCTGAAGTAAGTAGGTACATTCTGACCCAGCAAAGTAACTTTCTTGAAATAAATAAAAAAATCTTTCCAATATAGCAAAATGCTATGCTGATATTGAAAAAAAAAATCTTGTTTCGAGAACAATGCGGATGGCGTAGAAAAGTATCTTTACTGTTCTAGCAAAGTCTCTTTATAGCCGATGGTCAGTTACTTTGCTAATACAACATTTTTGTTTACTTGACCTAAGTGATCATTCTTTATAAAGTGACTTTATTACGACAGCAAAGAAATTACAGCCAAATGGATTTTACTGTCTCAGGTAGTTTTTCTTTTGTCCCCTATGTTAGCATTTTTCTTTATAAGCGGTATAAAGATTTTTATAAGGACAGCAAGAATCTTCTCTCAGTGCAGGCAGTCCGGTACACAGTGCAGCGATTTGTCTTAGAATAATAAAAAATTAAAGTATTCATTCATGCATAAAATAAAAGCAACAACATAAATAACAACAAACATAATTTCAATGATCAAAATGTTTCAACTCTATGTTTACCACTTCTCCTATTTTTTATGCAATTTCGATATTATTTTAATTTATTTTCAAACCATAATTGCTTGATATATAAAATAAACTATACCTAATATATATAAAATTATTTGATTTATTTATATTTCATTTCAAGTTATTTCCATTACTTAGTTTTTTATTTATTTGGTTCATCAATCATTCATCATTAACTTTAGCTAACCCAGAACTTGTAATAAAGTATATTTTATGGTATAGGGTGGGGATTTTAAATGGAACGCTGCTATAGCGGCTGTAGGAATAAGATTTATCTAAAATTCAAAAATACGTTCTTAAAGATTTTTATGGGCCTCGCTATTGCCATGTAAAAAAAATTGGGACCGCAAAGAGGGTGCGCGGCCCTGACCAATTTTATTTTTCTAAATTACAAGATACCACTTAGGGCATCTTTTTGAAAAAGTTATTGAAAAAGGAATTTGTACATCTGTCAAAAATTGAATAAAAACTAATTTTTACCAACTAATTACACTAAAATAACTGTAATATAATTTATTTAGGGTAACAATAATTGTTGAATATGTACCCCATGAACCTGCTGGCACAGACCCAACCAATGGTAGAACTCTTCCCTTACTCTTTCCTCGCCGTCTCATCCACCTATTTGAAAATGTTATATTTAAGAACTATCTCACATTCCCTGCAAAGTGAGGAGGGGGCTCCATCCTGCTGTAAAAAAATCCTTCGATCTGGATTTCCATATTTAGGAAATATTCTTTGGAGTGCTAGTATTAAAAATGTTTGAAGAACATTTAAATACTCCTTTTAAATTGCCTTCAAAAAGAATGGACCAATTATTCTTTCGTCTATTATTCTATCCCGAATATTCGCTTTACCTTGGCATTGAGAGTGGCATTCAACAATCCAATGAGGATTTTCGTCTGAATAATATCGGAAATTTTATTAATTACTTTTACTCTAAAATTAAAATGAATAATTAATATTTTGCTTAACTTTTAAACTTACTTGACCATTTAATAACTTCGCAAAATTCTACCCTTCTATCTCAGTCATCCTCCAATAACTCTTGTAGTGGCTGCATTTTAAATGGTTTTATCCCCGTATAGATAGATTTTGTTATTTTTAACACCGTTTTATGATCGATGAGGTCGCGAGATAATTGCCTTGATGGTGTTATTGGGTTTGCTTGATAGGTCATATCCAATTTAGTTTTATTTAATACTTTTGGGGGTCTTCTTCGAAGAACATGTCTAACACGACCCAATACTCGAAATTACTTTTCAATTTTGTACTTTGCGACAGAGGTGGCAAATCCGGATGACTTCTTCCTGACTTTTCTTCCTCCAGACTCAAAAATTATCAATATTTCAGTTTTTAGCGTTTCAGTTTATTAATACATTTTTTAAATTTAATCGTTAACATTTTTTAACAACTTGTCAAATGTAACAAAAGTGGCTGTAATACAGGAAACAAAGTAATTGGCGTACGGATGGGCCTGTCCCAAATGGGGCACATTTTAACCAATGCTATGCTAAAAAAAGTGGTATTACAGTTTTAAAATTATATTTAATGTAATTATTAGTTAAAAATTAGTTTTTGTTAAAAAAACATATACAACAGATGTAAAAAATAGATAGACAAACTTCTTTTTTAATAAGCTTTCCAAAAAAGTGCCATAAGTGGTATCGTTCAATTTGAAACAAAAACTTGGTTAGGGCTGCGCCCCCCCCCCCCCCCCTCCCTTTGGAGTCATAATATTTTTACATAAAAAAAGCGAGGCCCATAAAAATCTTTGAGGACGTATTATTCCGAGTGCAATAGGGACAATCCACTCGAGTTGTACAGTATATTTTTTCTACGACTTAACTTCCGAACTTCATGCTAAGAATTTTTAAAAATTATTTAAATTAGGCATTAGGCAAGTTGTCTTTTAAGTTGGCCATGAACTTGTGAGAACGATAATAAGAAACAATTGAACAAAAACTCATTTTGATGGCAAACCCATTGACCAAATTACACTGTAACATATTTATCGATTTGGGTAAGTTCTTATATTTATACAAACTCACTTTTGAATATATCTATCTTTCTCACATTAGGCTTTCTGCAGAATAACAGACAAAAAGCGATATATGTATTAATAAAAACGAACAATTTATTTTCTCAACCAGGTTATTTGATTAATAATTTTTTTACTGAATTGCACAAAAGAAAAAAAGGTTTGTCGGGTTTATTTCTGCTTGCGTAAAGAATTATAACTCCGAAAGTACAACAAAATAGCTGTAGAATTCGTTTTAAATAGTGAAAAATGGATTTTGTGCATTAATATGAATTTTTAACGTTCGCTATGGTCAAATTTTTCAAAATAATCGCCAATTTACAAACTAGCAATACTGTTAACGTGGAAAAAAAAGTGACAATATTGTACGAGTAAGAGCAGCTATAAGCAACGTTCTATTTAAAATCCCCACCCTGTATATATAATTTTTTAAACTCTGACGGATAAATTGATTGTTCTCAAAAAACTGTAAAATTTGCAAAAATACCAATCTTTCTACAAATTTTCAAAGAAAAATAAAACATCATAACTTTAACATTTAAAAAATTCCCTTTTCTTTTGCAAGCCACAAAAAAAAAATTGGAAAAATCGAAGGGCCTATTCGAGTAAACTTTTATTGTATTTTTATGGTGAAAGAGGCATCTTTTTTCTTCACGAAATATTTTATTTAAACACCAAATCTCTATCAAATCCGGACACGCTGTAAAATAAAAGTTTTTTTATATTTCAGAAATTCATTCAATATTTCTCCACCACCTCTGTAAAAAAGAAATAGCTTTAATATTAAATTACGAACTGAAACCCCGCATATTTCAAAGTTAATCTTTTCTCTGGGTAAAGTAAATATTTGTTAAAGAAGCTAAAGGGTCTTCTATAAAAATATCCTAAAAATGCCACCTATTTTAGGTGTAGCCAAAAATGTGTCTTGATATAAATAAAAAATAAGATAAAAATTTTCCTAGATAAAAATAGATAGATCAGTATCAAGTTATTCAGAAGAACTATAATTGTTTTATTATTACATTAAATTGTTTCCATAAGAATATGGAAACTTCGTATTAAAATACTTGGTAGCTATGAAAATATAATATCCTATATTTAACAGTATACAAAGTTTGAAGAGCCAGCACTTGCCTCTTTGTGAATATTGTCTCATAATTTCGTATAATAGTCGTTTACCTTTGTCGTGAATACTTCGGGAATAAAAATATATTGAATTATACAGGGTGATTTATAAGTTGATACTTCTTTTTCAGCTGTGCATAGAAGGCATTAAAATAAACAACATTTTCAAATACATTTTTTCAAAAAACCTCAAAAATAGGGTACTTACATTCATTACACCGTGGATCAAACACGGTTCCGCCTAACTTGCCTGTTGAATAACATTATGAAAACTTCTAGGTGTAGAATGAGCCCGCAAGGGAAAGCGTTCTACGTATAATCTCGAAGCAGCAGCCGCACTTTGACGACACTCACCGTAAATTAGCACCATATCTACTAGTAGTTCATTTTTTTTTTAAATTTTACCATTTTCACGTGTCACTAATTTAAAATTAACTTGCTTCAGAAAAACACACCGCAGGGTATTGCCAAAGAACTCACCACCGACCCGTAAATTACATAAGTAATAGGAGATAAGACAAATAACATAAAGTATAGCAGCCTACGTTTTGATGACCAGGCCAGCACTTAGATTTTTTATTTCTGTATCTCGCCTATTTTTAAGTTTCTTGAAACAAGGTATTTGAAAATGTTGTTTATTTTAATGCTTTCTATACACAGCTAAAAAAGAAGAATCAACTTAGGAATCACCCTGTAAATAAAATTCATAGATAAAATTAATTCATTCGAAGCAGTTAGTTTAGTGACATAGTTTGTAGTTATTTGATACTTTGCACTTCCGCTAAATTTTTATCCTCGGGTCGCCATTGAAATACATAGGTATAAAATAGAATGTATTTATTCATAAAGTTGAATTAATTTATTTATCCATTCTTATACCGAGATCTCTATCAGATGCAAATATTAATTTATTCGATTTAATTTAATCTATTTTTGTTAATTAATTTTATGAGTTTTAATCAAAGCTCCCTGCAATTTGAGAAGTGAGAGAAACACAATACAGACCAGTTTATAAAAAAATAGGTGAAAAATTGACGTTTATCGCGGTGACTTAGGTCACAGCCTTCTGTTGCTCGGCTAGTAAAGATACAAACCCATTGTATAGCCAAGAAGCAAACCAGAATTGCAGTTGATTTGTTGACTTCCATGATCAACAAAGCCTACCACAAAAGAAAAAAAATTATAAACAAACCGAAGTCAATGTCTTGTCATGATTTGACAGGCAAATCTAACCTTAAAGTATTTAAACTTGAAGAAATAGTCCATACTTAAAGTGGAGTGGGAATTTAGAAGGTAAAAAATAAGAACACAAAGTCTTCCTACACTGTTATATTATAGAAATATTTTAAGCAACTTCTCTACATGTTTCGAATGCAGAAGCATTCATCTTCAGGAGACAAATTAAAAAAAGAAAAGATCAGTAGATATCACTAGGGCTGTGCGATTATCGAAAAAAATAATCGATTTTTGATGATATGAATTAATCGATTATTTTCGATTAATCGATTAATCGAAAATAATCGATTAATCGAAATAATCGAAATTTTCGATTAATCGAAATTAATCGATTAATCGAAATTAATCGATTAATCGTTTTTTTTTCAAATCGCCCCATTGAAAATAATCAATTAATATAAAAAATTAAAAAACGTCAACTTTCCACCTCTTAAAGATAGATGAAATGTCATTATTACATGGATGGTTGTAAATAAAATTATTATTTTCACATATCTCTTCAAATAGAGTCAGAAAACAATAAATTAATAGAAATCGAGAAAATTCAGTTTTTCTGAAATATCTTACTCGTAGACTTCAATTAAACTAAAAATGACACTGTAATTGCGATTCCAGCGCTTTACCACATTACCAAACTTTCCGGACGGCGCGGCGGGCGATTTAAATTTTAGACCGTTAAGCATAATATTAATATAAAAAGCGCACGGAAACACGGCCAAGTTATATCGTTGATTTTGTCGCAAAAGATTTTCATTCCGATTAATCGAAAAAGAGATATTTTAATCGAAAATATATCGATGATCGAAAATATTTCGATTTTTCGATTAATCGAAAATATTTCGATTTTTCGATTAATCGAAAATATTTCAATTTTTCAATTAATCGAAAATATTTCGATTAATCGATTAATCGAAAACATTTCGATTTTTCGATTAATCGAAATATTTTCGATTAATAATCGATTAATCGATTTTCCGATTAATCGATTAAAAATATATTGATAATCGAATGATCGATTAATCGATTAATCGATTATTAACCGATTAATCGATTATTTTGCGCACCCCTACACTGAGAAAAGCTTCAGCAAGAAATTCTTTGCTAAGATTATTTTGGCTGTAATATTAAATTTTTAACCTACGATAGCAAAATGAATTTCTTATTGCAAAAGAAACAATTTACCTGAAAACTCTTTATACCCGTTACAAAAATCTTTGCTATTATAGAAAACTTACATTATGATAACAGCTAAGTAAGTCTTTCTAAAAAATTATTTTCTAGGACTACAATTTGCTTTGCTGGGGAAGTAATGCAGTTTGCTGCTTTTGAAAAAAATCTTTATAAAGAAATCTTTTCTAGCGCTCTAAAGAGTTTTTAAAGGGGTAGCAAAATTTTTTGTTGGAATTGGGAAATTCGTAACTGTTTGGTTCAAATCGGATTATTTCGTGGTGACGAATTCAGTCTGATTGGGTCAATTTTTATATTACGCACCAGTCGTCCCGTTCCTGTCTCCAGATCTTCATGTCTTTAGGTCTTCATTTTATTTAAGATATTTAGATGCTCGTTCCTTCATAAAGTAAAATGGTCGCATCGGTGGCTGTTGTTGGTGATCATTACGACTCGACATTTGTCTCATTTTTTCCAATAAAACTTGTCTTGGCTCAAAAATGTTTCCAGTGTGCAGTGCTTTATTGGATTGTGACATCAGACAGTGTAGATTTTTAATATCAGTGTTAAAAGACCAAAGTTATTCTAGTTTTATGTTAATTTTTTTATGTTATGTGTTTATTTATTTAATAATAATTTTTGTGTGAGTCAAGTTTTAGAGAAAAGAAAAATAGTAATTCTTTAGCAAATGCCATTCATACTAAAAGTCCTCAAACTAAAAGACAACTTACCAAAATTTTAAACACTGTATGTTTTTTAAAAGAAGATTTTAAGAAATATCGCAAAAGTAAAATACTTTCTTTTTCTAAATAAAATACAATGTAATTATTATTTTACCTAATATTCAGGCTAGATGCAGAAACATGTTTTTTCGGCATTCCCTTTTGGATATTTGTTTAAATTTAAAGTGAACAGATATTTTTAATAAGATATGTTTTAACCACTCAAAGAAAAAAACAGTAAAATATTATTGTTTTTTTAAGCAGCTAAAACTGAAACTATTTTTAGGTTATAAAATGTTGTTTTCTGTTGTATTAAATAATAAAGAGAAAAATAATTTTTTTTTAGTTTCAAATCGTTGATAACCTATTCGGACGTGGGGAGTTACATAAAGTAAAATATGATGGAGTTACCTGAAAAATAAGCTTTATACTATGTTAAATTTTTGATATAGCATGGAACATATTATTTTTAATAACACAATTTTAAATGAATCAAAATTTTTTGAAACTTCCGTACCCAAAGTGAAAAAACTTTGTTTATATAAATGTGTTATTAGGCATAATAAGTTTTCTAGAGTATATTAAAAATTCAACAAAATATACGGCTTATTTTTTGGGCCACCCCACATATTATAGCAAATAAGTGGTGCTGTCATAATAAACCACTTTACTATTATAGCAATGCAAAGTTGCTACCTTAGCTAAAAAGAGTATCTGAAGTAAGTAGGTACATTCTGACCCAGCAAAGTAACTTTCTTGAAATAAATAAAAAAATCTTTCCAATATAGCAAAATGCTATGCTGATATTGAAAAAAAAAATTCTTGTTTCGAGAACAATGCGGATGGCGTAGAAAAGTATCTTTACTGTTCTAGCAAAGTCTCTTTATAGCCGATGGTCAGTTACTTTGCTAATACAACATTTTTGTTTACTTGACCTAAGTGATCATTCTTTATAAAGTGACTTTATTACGACAGCAAAGAAATTACAGCCAAATGGATTTTACTGTCTCAGGTAGTTTTTCTTTTGTCCCCTATGTTAGCATTTTTCTTTATAAGCGGTATAAAGATTTTTATAAGGACAGCAAGAATCTTCTCTCAGTGTAGATATCACCCTAACTGAGCAACATGGTTCGGTGTAAAATTGAGTGGAACGGTGAGGAAACAGATACACAAGTTGCATTGTGAGCAAGAAAAGTATTACATCCAGTCAACATTATTTTTTTTAAATAATTTTTAATAGTCTTCTTCCTCACACTTACATCCACTTCTTCTCCATATTTCCTCAAATGGCTAGCTAACAGCTTTATTTTGCTTAAATGATTATTCCCTTCCACTTCAGTTTCATCCTTCGACAGTTCTTTCACACAAAGATGTTAAACCTTTCATTCTACCTTTAAAGTGTTCACAATGCCTTAAGCCTCAAACCCACATACTTTTCTTGCTCACAATGCAACGTGTGTATCTGTTTCCTCACCGTTCCACTCAATTTTACACCGAACCATGTTGCTCAGTTAGGGTGATATCTACTGGTCTTTTCTTCTTTTAATTTTTCTCCTGAAGATGAATGCTTCTGCATTCGAAACATGTAGAGAAGTTGCTTAAAATAATTCTATAATATAACAGTGGAGGAAGACTTTGTGTTCTTATTTTTTACCTTCTTTAAAGTATTTAATTAAATCCCGGGCCATTGAAAGGGAGGTCACCGCTGTCCACGGGCTCTCCCTTAAAGACATTACCACGCCTGGTTCCGTCACTTATTAGAGAAGGTTATGATTTTAATAAATAAAAAAATATTTTTCTTGTTTTATTAGAACTGAAAGTATTAAAATTTGGTGGGCTGAAATGAATATTTTCTTAAAATTAATAAATTTTATTTAATGCAAATTTAGCCTTGAATGCCAAAAACATTAAATCAAATTTTCCATAAAATATATAACAGGATAAACCAAGAATGTCAAAATTGATTTCAAGCAAATTCCTATTTAACAATATTGTGTGCTTAATCTGTTTTAATGACAATCAAAAAATAATAATTGTATTCGGCTCAACGATCGAGTTTGGTCATGTGTTAAAGTGATAATTACAAATTAATGCTACTCCGATCATGCCTTTACTTAAAAACACACTAACGATTTATTTTAGGTTCTGTTATATCGTTTTTTTCTATTTTTAATCAATCTATATAAATATTGTGAAATGTATGTGTGCTAGACTCTTCTCTATACAGGGTGTTTCATAATTGAATGCTAATCAGGAAGGGCGCTAATACTTAAACGATATTAAGAATAATTCTTCATATGAACATATGCATCATATTACAAAAAGGGTGAGCGATCTGAAGTGACAAATTATAGACCTGTGTCCATTATATGCAATTTTTGTAAAATTTTTGAAATTCTTTTACATGACTCAATATTTCCTTTAACAAAAAACTTAATTGCACTTTCTCAACACGGCTTCTACAAAGGTAGATCTACGATTTCAAATCTTATGGTTATAACACAAGACATTTCAGAAGCAATTGATGAGGGTTTTCAGACAGATGTTATTTATTTGGATTTTACGAAAGCATTTGACCGGCTAGACCATAGGCTTCTTCTTCAAAAACTGTCAAATTTTGGTTTTTCTGATTCGCTGGTTGCTCTACTTAAATCTTATTTAACGAACAGAAAACAATACGTTGAAATTTATGGCTCTAAGTCACCTCAATACGCTGCTACCTCTGGTGTCCCCCAAGGATCAGTATTGGGACCATTATTGTTTATTATTTTTATTAACGATATTGGAGTTAAACTAGCAGTTAAGCATTTAAAGTACGCAGATGACATTAAATTGTATATAAGAGTAAAAAATATAGAGGATTGTATCGCGCTTCAATATAATCTTGATTTGGTTGTTGCATGGTGTGCTGAAAATAATCTGCAGCTGAACGTTGGAAAGTGTAATGTTGTATCTTTTACTACTAAATCCTCAATAATTTTATACGATTACTCAATAGACGATCACTCAGTTTCACGTGTCGAGGAGTTCAAAGACCTTGGTATAACTTTTGATACAAAACTCTCTTTTTGTTCACATATAGACAATATCATTTCTGAGGCTTCAAGGGCATATGGTTTCATTCTCCGTTGTACAAGAGAATTTGTAAATATTCAGGCTATTATCACATTGTATAATTCGTATGTAAGATCTAAACTGGAATATGGGGCCGTGGTGTGGTCTCCGGGTTATAATGTTCATAGTGACAATTTAGAAAAAGTTCAGCGGAAATTTCTAAAATACATTACTTTTAAGATAGAGGGAGTTTACCCTTATCAGGGATTTCCGCATGAGCAATTACTTGAAATGTTTAACTTATCTTCTTTAAAAGAACGACGTAATTACTCCCTTTTAATTACTTTGTTTAAACTATTAAATAATATTATTGACTGCCCAAATATCCTATCCAGAATTAATTTCGGTGTACCTCGCCTAAATAGTCGTTATAATAACTGTTTTTATTTGGACACTCCTCGTACAAATATTTTAGGGTTTTCTCCGCTTTATGCAATGTGTGATTTGTATAATAAAAATATTCATATTGATTTTTTTAACTCGTCATTATCGGAGTTGGGTCGAAGTCTTAAGCATTGAAAACCTCTGGCATAATTTTTCGGAAATTTTTTTGCTGGATTTTAATTTTTATTTTGTAAAATATCTTAGTGTAATTAGTAATCTATTGTATTGTACCTTAAAACTTGCCAATTTTTCCTAATTTCTTTAATTTTAATTAGTGTTAATTTTGAAATATTTAATTGTTATACATTATAGGGCTTGTATACATGTTTTGTCCTGCCTTGTAGTTGGGTATGTAATAACCTGTAAGGCATGTACTTAATAAATAAATAAATAAATAAACATGGGTCCGAAGAAAAATTCTTTATATGAACCTCGGTCCGCAACGGCTTTATTTCTGAGTCTGTCTCTAAAACCGCTTTGTATTTTTCTTAGTCTTGGTACATGCAAAGTACTAGAATAGTACATTGTATATCTAGTAGGAAAAGCTGAAGATTTCCCGACGACCGTAAAGGTTTTATGTCGAGGCGCAAGCCGAGACTGACAATACGGCGTCCGGGACTGTCTTTTTCTACGAGGAATACATACTATTTTTCCATAAATCGAAAATTATTAAAAAGAAAATATTATTAACTTTGTTTGCAAATTAAGGATGCTAATAAATATTTGTGTTGTAACTGTGGAATCACAGTAATATTGAATTGTCAAGCTTAGCACATTTTAGTTTACAAGTAGCCGTACAGAAATAATATTTCCTTAGGCTGAAGGACCTCGGTCGATGGCCATTTAAATTGTATTTTTGTAATGAAGTACAGTTTAATAAAGAACATTAAGTAAATATTTCCTTACAGTACAATAATAAATATTTCCGAACAGGTATTTTTCGTTGCCTAGCAACGACTAAGTGTAAGGAAATATTGACTTTTTCTTTCAGAAATATTATCAAAAATGTCAATATTTCCGATTGATTTTAGGTTAAAGGTTTTTAAAATTTTCGTCAGTGGCGTTAACATTCCCTAAAATACTTTTAATCAAAAAAATGATACGCCCCAGTTTTTTTTTAAATATTATTTTTATAATTAGCCTCTGTTTTATAATAAAAATGGTCTCTCGACTTCTTTCATCCGGCGGACGGTTTTCGATTAAATAAATAAAATATAATAATAAACAAGCATAAAAATCCATTTTTTAATTAAAAAAATTTTTGAATAAAAAAAACAAAATTAAATTGACTAGAGAAAAATTGGCTCCATTAAATTACCTGTTGAAAATGTCCGAAAATTAACTGTGTAAAAATAAAATTTCTCATTTTTAAAAAATTTTAAAGAAAAATTCCACATCAGTTTTTATTATACTGAACTTTAGAGACTAAAGTTTACTGAACTTTACTAACCTTTACTGAACTTTAAAAAATAGTGAACTAAAGGGGAAATGGAAGCAAAGTGGCAACGACACGAATGTTACTACCGACCTCTCTGTTAAAATTAACTGACTAGAGTTTTCATACTAATTCGAGTATATACATATGCAAGCAATACTGAAACAGTATTTTTTAGAATATCCTACGAATATAACACTGTTCGTAAAAAGTTTTTTTCTCCTTTGGAGACAGCGCCGACCGATCATACCTCCGTTCTTCGGATCTTCGGATTTCTCACAAATCTGGAATTTTTCCATTAGTCTACAACATTTTTATAAACATTAGATTTATCTGTGGCATCCTTATAAAGTACTGTCCAGAATGCAATGGGTTATTAATTTGTTAAATATAACAAATTATACAGGGTGATTAAGCCTGGTCATAAAAACATACCCCGCTGTAGTTTCTGTTGTTTTTCTTATCACTTATGAGTATTAGTCATACGGCTAGTGTTAAGCAAACCGCTGCGGTGTGTTTTTCGGAAGCAATTTAATTTTAAATTGGCGATAGATACGTGAAAATGGTAAAATTTTTGAAAACAATGAACTAATAGATATGGTGTCGTAAAACTGCGGATGTTTCTTCGAGATTATACGCAGAACGCTTATCCTTGCGGGCTGTGTATAGAAGGCATTAAAATAAACAACTTTTTCCAATACCTTTTTTCAAAAAACTCAAAAATAGGCGAGATAGAGAAGTAAAAAAATCTAAGTGCGGGCCTGGTCATAAAAACATAGACCGCTATAGTTTCTGTTGTTTTTCTCTTCTCATATTATTATTAGTCATACGGGTAGTCTTGAACAATACGATGCGTGTATTTTTCTGAAGCCAGTTAATTTTAAATTGTGTGATACGTGAAAATGGTAAAATTTTAAAACAATAAACTAAGAAATATGGTGTTAATTTACCGTGAGTGTAATAAAAGTGCCGATGTTTCTTCCAGATTATAAGCAGAACGCTTTCCCTTGCAGGCTTATCCTACACCGAGAAGTTTTCTTTTTCTTAATGTTATTCAACGGGCAAATTAGGCAGAACCGTATTTGATTCGTAGTGTAATAAATGAATATAAGTACTTTATTTTTGAATTTTTTGGAAAAAGGTATTTGAAAATGTTGTTTATTTTAATGCCTTCTATACGCAGCTAAAAAAGAAGTATCAACTTAGGAATCACCCTGTATACATCATATCTAATTCTTGTTGCACAAACCACTATTCTTTTGCTGTATAAATTATAATATTTTCATTTTTAACAAATAGCTTGTTGTATATTTTAAATCTTTCAATGTGTGGGTTTCCTATTCCTTTCCCATAATTAAATTTATTTTACTTTAATTAAAAACTTGTTTCTTTTCAATTTCCAAGAACTGTGTTTAAATTACCAAGATAAACTGACATCTCCTTCACTGCGATACTTTTATAATTAAATTATTGTTAACTTTCATATTTTATAAGTACATAAAAGTGAGATACCAGTATTTTAATTAAAACTTTGGCAGTTATGCAGTTTAGTTGCAATTTCAGTATTAGTGTTCTAGCAGTTTATTAGTGCACGTGTCCCCAAACTTACACATATATTTCACAAAGTTTACTGTTATATAGATAAATACATGGGGTATTTATTATTTATAAGTTTTATATAATTTAAATATTTTTTTTATACAATTTTTTTTCTTTTACACCTTTTGTAAATATGTTTATTGTTATAGGTATTTTTTGGCTTTCCAAAACAAAGGCATCCTTAAATTATCGAATACCGGAAATTACATCCAACCGAATTGGTACGCAAAGAGAGACAAATGAATGAATGAATGAAGCAACCGGTTTTATAAATGCTTCTATAAAGGAGATTAGAAGAATTATCTAATTTAAATGGTATTTTAAAGGTATTTAAACACGAAATAAATAATATCTCTATGATATATTTTTTTTATTTATATAAAAAAAAGTACTACTGTTAAAAGAGAAAGTTTACACTTGAAGTTACTCAAACTGATTATATGGTTAATTTTATATAGATACTTAACCATTTTACCCAACCCGACACAGCGGCGTATTTAGGCAATTCTTACCCCTAATTACTATCTGTCTCTTATCGTTAGAAGATAAATATTAACATTTAAATTTTTTTTTTTATGATAAAACACCTGCACTGTAGGAAAAATCCTTTAAGGCGCTCTGGGAGCGGTGCGAGTGCGAAAAAAGCGATTAACGTTGGTCTTGAAACGTTGAAGATTGTATTCATTGGGAAACACGACCTTAGGAAGATCATTCCACAAAGATGACGTTCTCCAGATGAAAGAATTCTTGAACAATGAAGTTCGAGGAGTTCTGAGCTGAACAACATATGGATGAGCGGCAGCGGTTCGCCGTGTATTTCTGTTTTGCATTGCTCTAGGTGGAATCAAGTGGGCAATGTCAGTCGAACACCTGCCATGGAAATATCTGTAAAAGAGAGCCAAATCACCAACCTGTCTTCGATGCTCCAGGCTATCTAGGGTCTTGGTCAGCTCGGGGTCGCCGATCAGACGAACGGCTCTCCTTTGAATGGAATCCAGTAGCCGAAGGGTGTGCTTGGGTGCAGAGCTCCAGACATGAGAGCAATATTCTAATGATGGTCGAATCTGGGCTTTGTAGAGTGTCAAAAGTTGATGAGGTGTGTACAACCTTTTGGTGCGGAAAAGTACACCAAGTTTCTGTGCAGCTGCCTTGGCTATTGCGGCAACGTGATCATGCCAAGACATATTACCTTCCAGATTGACCCCCAGCAAATTAATAGACGGTGCCAGGGGAATTGCGTGTCCTGCCATGACTATATCCGGTTCTGCAATGTTAACCTTTTTGGAGAAGACTGCTGCCTGGGGTTTCTTAGCATTAAATTCGACTTGGTTACTGTCACCCCAAGCCAAAATTTCTTCCAGGTCATTGTTGAGGCGCAATACTTCATGCTGCCTGCGAAGATGTGCGTCGGCAGCGGATGTTTGGGGAGTCAAGGTAAAAGATGAGACAAGTGTGCTGTCATCAGCAAAGCTATAAATTGGATTTTGGGTTTTCGCTAGAAGGTCGTTAATATACAGTAAAAAGAGGGTAGGCGACAATATGGACCCTTGAGGAACACCGGCATTGATGGTGAAGGTGTCTGAGAGAAACCCGTCAATCGCCACTTGCAGAGAACGGTTCTTAAGGAAGCTGGTTAACCATAAACAAAATCCATTAGGCATACCGTAGGATCGCAATTTACTTAGAAGCCCATCGTGCCAAACACGATCAAAAGCCCTAGAGATGTCCAGTGTAACAGCCCGGGATTCTCCATGATGTTCGATGGTGTTGCTCCAAAGATGGGTGACATATGCCAGAAGGTCACCTGTTGATCTGGACTTTCGAAAACCGTATTGATGGTCGCTGATAATGTTAAGCCCTTCCAGATACTTTAGGAGTTGTTGGTTAATAGCTTTCTCCATTACTTTTGAAATTACTGAAAGCAATGCGACGGGTCGGTAGTGGCTTGGCAGGGTCTTTTTACCTTTCTTTGGAATGGGCTGGACACTCGCCGACTTCCAGCAGGATGGAAATATTCCTTTTTTGTAGGATAAGTTGAAAAGTCTACAAAATACTGGTGTAAGTTCATCGGCGAATGTCTTGAGAACAATAATAGGAATTTCGTCTGGACCAGAAGCTTTATTGACGTCGAGTCCTTTAAGAATCCGTTTAACAAGACGCTGACGGAACACGATTTCAGACATTTGCGATTGAACTGAGGGAATGTTGGGTGGTGATTTTCCCTGAAAGTCTACAGTGGAATGCGAGGAAAACAGTTCAGCAAGTAGGTTTGCTTTATCCCCGGCTGTGGTTGCTATTGTGCCGTCTGAACGTGTTAGATAAATAAATAAAACACCTATTAATTGTACAAAATCATAATTATATTGCTATATTAACGAACTTACAATTTATTGATTATGATATTATGGCAATTAAAATATCTTTTTCTACTCCCACATGGAAATTTGCTGTTTCCTTTACACTTAAGTGGCGGGTAAAGTAGGCTATTCCAGTTAACTGTGCGGCAAAATTTCATATCCATCCTAGTTAGGTGATGAAACTGACCAATCACAGTAGTCAATTACAGGGAAGCCAAATTTACATGTTGTAAATTCGTTTTCTGACAGTTGAGAGAAGTTCGGTTAACAATATGCTTCAAAAATATGCAAATCTGTCAGATGAAATTTGTTCTTTTTAAATTTAAATCAAAACATTTATCTCAGAGTCTATGTATACACAATATTTTCCTAAAGAGTACACGAAAAGGTGCAAAAATTGAAGGTATAATAACAAAATTAATACCAAAATATATTTTTACCAAATTATTGTTATTTTCTGACCGAACTAAAGATTTGCGCACAGAAGCACTTTCTTATTTCAAAAATATCTTTATTTTGACTCATTTCTAGACAATTACTACAAGTTTTGCATAAAATGTACTATATATCTACCAAATTAACGTTTTCTTACTAACCTTAGTTATTTTTTCCATATAAATAATGTATTATTATAAATATTTGTGCACGGGGATATTTTCCGATATATTTTGAACGGGGATCCAACCACAATTGATCTTAAAATTTTTATTATACTCAACACACATAGAAAATTAACTGGTAATTCTTCCTTAAATGGTGGAACATAAAGATAACCCGATAAAACAGACGAAATTATAAGATTTCTAGAAAAAAATCCATTTTTTACTAAATTTTTTAAGGTTATGTTAGTTTTACTTAGAGTATTGCCACCTCTTTCCATGTTAACAGTGTTACTAGTTTGTAAATTGGCGATTATTAAAAAAATTTTTACCATAGCGAACGTTAATAATTCATATTAATGCACAAAATCCATTTTTAACTGTTTAAAACGAATTCTACAGCTATTTTGTTGTATTTGCGGAGTTATAATTCTTACGCAAGCAGAAATAAACCCGACAAACCTATTTTTCTTCTGTGCATTTCAGTAAAACAATTATTAATCAAAATACCTGGTTAAGAAAATAAATTGTTCGTTTTTATCAATACATATATCGCTTTTTGTCTGTTATTCAGCAAAAAGCCGAATGTGAAAAAGATAGAAATATTCAAAACTGAGTTTGTTTAAATATAAGAACTTACCCAAATCGATAAATATGTTACAGTGTAATTTGGTCCATGGGTTTGCCATCAAAATTAATTCTTGTTCAATTGTTTTTTACCTTTCTCATAAGTTCATGGCCAACTTAAAAAACAAGTTATAATGCCTAATTTAAATATTAATAATTTTTTTAAATTCTAAGCATTAAGTTCGGAAGTTAAGTCGTAGAAAAAATATACTGTTCAACTCGAGTGGATTGTCCATATTGCACGAGGAAGTAAATTGAGCACGACGCCGTAGGCGTTCATATCCACTCTTGTTGTACAAACTACTATTCTTCTAGAACTGGATTCGGAGAATTCATTAATTATATCGTCAAAGTTCAATTTATTTGTCATCTCAGACTCTATGTTCAAAACAACCGCATCTTTTAAACATGTTTGAGACATAGTTGATCTTATTTAGCTTTTTAACCCTTTCAATACCGAAAATGATCGCTCCGCCATGCAGTTTGATGCAGGAATCATTAAAAAAAGCTTTACAGCCAATTCAACATAGAAATATATGTCCTCAAGCCCATTACTATAAAATAATTCATACATATTAAAAATATTTTTTGGGCATTATTCTTCTTTGAATTCCTTTAGGAAGCCAAAAAAATGAGAACATTCTGTAACAAAATCTTCTGGAGCACAAATACAAAGTACACCGCCTTTTGCATTGATCCATAAGGGCCATTAAATCAGGTTCTTTTCCACTGAAAATAAAAAATCCAAACATTGAGTTAAGTTCATCAAAACGTATTACATAATATGTGTTAATTCTAAAATTCTCTCGTCTCATCAGTTTTATTTCTTCCTGCCTAGTTTTCTCAGAACAGAGCTTTCTTTCCTTTTTGCTATCTCACAACGCGTTTTTAGGAAGGTCTGCGTGTTTGGTTTGTTTTAATTTAAATGCCGCCCCCTAATATTTGCCGCGGTGGGTTACAGCCCCCCCCCCCCCGCAACTCCGCCGCTGGCTCGACACCCAATAACAAATAAATACCTCAGAAAATACTTCTATAAAGACAGTAAGACACATATAGATTCATTCTAAGGTACATGTACCAAATTCCACTGTAGACTTTCAGGGCAAACCACCTCAGTTCAATCGCAAATGCCTGAAATCGTGTTCCGTCAGCGTCTTGTTAAACGGATTCTTAAAGGACTCGACGTCAATAAAGCTTCTGGTCCAGACGAAATTCCTATCATTGTTCTCAATGCGCCGATGAACTTACACCTGTATTTTGTAGACTTTTCAACTTATCCTACAAAAAAGGAATATTTTCATCCTGCTGGAAGTCGGCGCGTGTCCAGCCCATTCCAAAGAAAGGTAAAAAGACCCTGCCAAGCAACTACCGACCCGTCGCATTGCTTTCAGTAATTTCAAAAGTAATGGAGAAAGCTATTAACCAACAACTCCTAAAGTATCTGGAAGGGCTTAACATTATCAGTGACCATCAATACGGTTTTCGTAAGTCCAGATCAACAGGTGACCTTCTGGCATATGTCACCCATCTTTGGAGCAACACCATCGAACATCATGGAGAATCCCGGGCTGTTGCATTGGACATCTCTAGGGCTTTTGACTCCCCAAACATCCGCTGCCGACGCACATCTTCGCAGGCAGCATGAAGTAATGCGCCTCAACAATGACCTGGAAGAAATTTTGGCTTGGGGTGACAGTAACCAAGTCGAATTTAATGCTAAGAAAACCCAGGCAGCAGTCTTCTCCAAAAAGGTTAACATTGCAGAACCGGATATAGTCATGGCAGGACACGCAATTCTTCTGGCACCGTCTATTAATTTGCTGGGAGTCAATCTGGGAGGTAATATGTCTTGGCATGATCAAGTTGCCGCAATTGCCAAGGCAGCTGCACAGAAACTTGGTGTACTTTTCCGCACCAAAAGGTTGTACACACCTCATCAACTTTTGACACTCTACAAAGCCCAGATTCGACCATCATTAGAATATTGCTCTCATGTCTGGAGCTCTGCACCCAAGCACACCCTTCGGCTACTGGATTCCATTCAAAGAAGAGCCGTTCGTCTGATCGGCGACCCCGAGCTGACCAAGACCCTCGATAGCCTGGAGCATCGAAGACAGGTTGGTGATTTGGCTCTCTTTTACAGATATTTCCATGGCAGGTGTTCGACTGACATTGCCCACTTGATTTCACCTAGAGCAATGCAAAACAGAAATACACGGCGAAACACTGCCGCTCATCCATATGTTGTTCAGCTTAGTACTCCTCAAACTTCATTGTTCAAGAATTCTTTCATCTGGAGAACGTCATCTTTGTGGAATGATCTTCCGGAGGTCGTGTTTCCCAATGAATACAATCTTCAACGTTTCAAGACCAACGTTAATCGCTTTTTTCGCACTCGCACCGCACCCAGAGCGCTTTAAAGGATTTTTCCTACAGTGCAGGTGTTTTATCATAAAAAAAAAAAATAAGGCCACGGTCATAATAAAGCCATGTGCCTATTCAGAGGATAGGCTTAGCATGACGTCAAAAGTGTATTGATATTTTAAATAGTTCAGGAATATATTTTGAACAATCTATGGTACAAAAAGTTAGTGAAAGCTGTACAGAAAACAGTGTAAGTAAGTAGAGATCCAATTATTTGGATAATTTCTGGAAATAGCTTTTTCTATATTTGAAGTTATGTGTTCATAATAAAGCAAAAATTATGAAATGCCCACATTTTGAACGCTGGCCTTATTAGGAACACATAACAAAAATATTAAATTATTAAAAAAATACATATTTTCAATAGATGAACATCCAAATTATTTTCCTATTAAGGTTCTGTTCATTTAAAAACAATATAGAAAATGAAATACAGACATTTATTTCTCACATTTGGTCTATGGCCTTATTAGGAGTTGGTTTTCCTAATGAAGCCATTTGACATTTTTTTTAATTTCCCAAAAATACCAAGGACCGAAAAATACCACTTAGTTACGAATCTCTAGAATCACTTTTATAAAGCCAAACCTTATGTATGCAAATTTTTATAAATTATTGTTACATAGTTACTAGGATACAGTCAGTGAAAGTTTAAGGCGGCCTTATTTGATACATGTACCTTAAAAGGAAACAGGTCGATGCAGAAAAATATACCTAATAGCTATTTTGCTAAAATACAATGCTCTCAATAGAAAAACTCTGTTTTTCACTAGGAGTGCATTGTATGGTATTCAATCGGGGTCGCTTCCTATTTCTTGTGGTGTTCCCCAAGGCTCGATCCTGGGACCCCTCTTATTCTCTATATATACCTCACAACTTATAAATCAAGTAAGACATTGTAAGGTACATCTATATGCTGATGACACGCAGGTTTACCTTATTTTCGATCCTCGTGATACGGACACATCTCTGCAGGATATAAACGAGGATCTATCCAGGTTGGTCTCAGAAGCTTCCGATCACTCATTATCTATTAATTCAAAAAAAAGCTTTGTCATGGTCTTTGGTCCTGCAAGGATTCGAGAGGTTCTTTTGCCATCGATTAAACTAAAAATCAACAATGATGAATTGCCCATACTTGACAGTTGTAGGAACCTCGGTCTTACAATAGATTCCACTCTAAAATATAGAGCTCACGTGCGCAACTGTATTAGAAAGGCTTATTTTAATTTAAAGATGATTTTCAATTCTAGAAATTATTTAACTCAAAAGCTAAGGGTTATCTTGTGTGAAGCATTGGTTTTGTCAAGGTTTAATTTTTGCGATAGTGTCTATGGTTTTTCAATAGACTCGTCCGATAAACGCCGCATTCAGGTATTACAAAATTCATGTCTTCGTCTAATATTTGGTATTCGTCGTAGAAATCATATTTCGCATAAACTAATAAATCTTGGCTGGTTGAACATGGGTAATAGGCGTTTACTGCATGCAGCTTGTCTGTTTCATCGAATAGTTCTAACTAAATCCACTTCGTATTTAAGCAAAAAAAATAAATTTATGTCAGATGTTCATGCCTTAAATATTAGATCTTCTAACACCTCCCGCTCATAGAACCGAACAATTTAAAAAATCATTTTCTTACCAAATAACCAAAATTTATAACGAAATTCCCGAAAATTTCAAGTCTAAAAGTCCCACGTCATTTAAATTTGCATATAAAAAGCTTTTATTAAGTCAACAATAAATTTTTTAAATTTACCACTTGTACGGAAAAATACTAGTTTATCTGAACTTCAATGGTTTATCCCCATATAATCTTTATTCAATAATTATAATTATTAATTTTATTCATGCCCCACGGTTATTTGCTCCTGAACAAGTAACTGTTTTTTTTGCCTATATTATAGTTCTTCTATTTTTTTTTCTTGCCATAGCCTGTCTATTGTATATGCTTAAGGTAAAGAACAGGGGGAGTGTATTGCCTCCAGGTTTTTACACTCCT
Organism: Polydrusus cervinus; assembly: GCA_935413205.1. Classification (NCBI taxonomy): domain Eukaryota; kingdom Metazoa; phylum Arthropoda; class Insecta; order Coleoptera; family Curculionidae; genus Polydrusus; species Polydrusus cervinus. Next base: position 21,929,349 of record OW284520.1, on the reverse strand, counting down.
ATCTGACCTTCGGCATTTTCCATTAGGTACCTACACTTTAGTATTATTAAATGTATTATAATTACAATGGAAATAAAGACCTCATTTATTTATTTATTTATTTATATTTATTTATGATCGTAATAAAAAATAAGTTGATTTTTTTAAAATTTAATTAGCACAGGATAATTTCTTTAAAAAATAAAGTCTTCAAAATCTACTTCAAAGTATCTGCAGCTTTTTGACTTTTAACTAGCTGCTAAAATAAAAGCTTTAAAAATAAAGCCATTTAACTTATAAAAACAAGTCATCTGTTTAATGTTTTGAAAAGTTCCATGTGCAAAGGCTAAAAATTAATTAGATAATAAAATTAAATGGTCCTTGTTTTAATTGAAGGCACAGTACACACAATGAAAACAATTTCAAGCAATTTATTGTTATAACATGCAGTTTAAATTAAACATTATGCTGTTTGTAGGACTTATAATGGTAAACAAGAATTTCAAGAATTTTTTTTTTATCATAAAACACCTGCACTGTAGGAAAAATCCTTTAAGGCGCTCTGGGAGCGGTGCGAGTGCGAAAAAAGCGATTAACGTTGGTCTTGAAACGTTGAAGATTGTATTCATTGGGAAACACGACCTCAGGAAGATCATTCCACAAAGATGACGTTCTCCAGATGAAAGAATTCTTGAACAATGAAGTTCGAGGAGTACTAAGCTGAACAACATATGGATGAGCGGCAGTGGTTTGCCGTGTATTTCTGTTTTGAATTGCTCTAGATGGAATCAAGTGGGCAATGTCAGTCGAACACCTGCCATGGAAATATCTGTAAAAGAGAGCCAGATCACCAACCTGTCTTCGATGCTCCAGGCTATCGAGGGTCTTGGTCAGCTCGGGGTCGCCGATCAGACGAATGGCTCTCCTTTGAATGGAATCCAGTAGCCGAAGGGTGTGCTTGGGTGCAGAGCTCCAGACATGAGAGCAATATTCTAATGATGGTCGAATCTGGGCTTTGTAGAGTGTCAAAAGTTGATGAGGTGTGTACAACCTTTTGGTGCGGAAAAGTACACCAAGTTTCTGTGCAGCTGCCTTGGCAATTGCGGCAACGTGATCATGCCAAGACATATTACCTCCCAGATTGACCCCCAGCAAATTAATAGACGGTGCCAGGGGAATTGCGTGTCCTGCCATGACTATATCCGGTTCTGCAATGTTAACCTTTTTGGAGAAGACTGCTGCCTGGGTTTTCTTAGCATTAAATTCGACTTGGTTACTGTCACCCCAAGCCAAAATTTCTTCCAGGTCTTTGTTGAGGCGCAATACTTCATGCTGCCTGCGAAGATGTGCGTCGGCAGCGGATGTTTGGGGAGTCAAGGTAAAAGATAAGACAAGTGTGCTGTCATCAGCAAAGCTATAAATTGGATTTTGGGTTTTCACTAGAAGGTCGTTAATATACAGTAAAAAGAGGGTAGGTGACAATATGGACCCTTGAGGAACACCGGCATTGATGGTGAAGGTGTCTGAGAGAAACCCGTCAATCGCCACTTGCAGAGAACGGTTCTTAAGGAAGCTGGTTAACCATAAACAGAATCCATTAGGCATACCGTAGGATCGCAATTTATTTAGAAGCCCATCGTGCCAAACACGATCAAAAGCCCTAGAGATGTCCAGTGCAACAGCCCGGGATTATCCATGATGTTCGATGGTGTTGCTCCAAAGATGGGTGACATATGCCAGAAGGTCACCTGTTGATCTGGACTTACGAAAACCGTATTGATGGTCGCTGATAATGTTAAGCCCTTCCAGGTACTTTAGGAGTTGTTGGTTAATAGCTTTCTCCATTACTTTTGAAATTACTGAAAGCAATGCGACGGGTCGGTAGTTGCTTGGCAGGGTCTTTTTACCTTTCTTTGGAATGGGCTGGACACGCGCCGACTTCCAGCAGGATGGAAATATTCCTTTTTTGTAGGATAAGTTGAAAAGTCTACAAAATACTGGTGTAAGTTCATCGGCGCATGTCTTGAGAACAACAATTATTAGATAAGTTAACCGAAACTTTATTGAATGCTTTATAAGGTTTATTTTCTCTCAAGAAGAAAACAATTTAATGAAGAAGTACATTTTATTTGTGGAGTAAGCATTTTTTTTACAAGCGTGGGCAAAGTGATATTTTCCGCACGCCGTGAACATGGATGATTTCACAAATCAAAAAAATATAATGTCGCATTATATGTTGGACAACTGCTCTTCTAAGTTAAGTCAACCTTTATCAAGAAGCACTTTTCTAAGCTACCCGTTAAATGAAATTACCGGATCTACAATCAATTTAAAATATTGATAATAAATTATTTTTAATTATAGAAGCGAAACCTAATTCTAGCGAAATTCGTTTATATAATTAATTTTATTGCCATCGCCAGACACAAGTATAGATAGTATGCGCGATGTGGCGGTAATATCGTATTTGTTCGTGATGACTTATCAACTACTGTTTGCTTTTAAAACAGGATATATCTTCGGTTATAAGTAGTAAATATTTAGTATATTTATTTTAATTTTTTTTTGTGCTTATTTAAGGACTCCACTCTTGTTGTACAAACTACTATTTAGTTACAAAAAAGAGGTTCGCAATTCGATTATACTCTTTTTAGTGTTGTTGTAAAAATATTCCTAAATATAAACTCTGAAAATCTGAGAGTTTAAAGTTCCCGAGTTCTTGGATAATTGGATAAAAATAGACTTTGTGTGAAATTTTAATGAAAGCCACCATGCATTCCTTATAAGCTTTAGTATCTCCTACGAAAACCAAGGTATTATTTCAAAACAATATACCGTCTTTATGCCTCGATCTATTTCTCTTCAGTATGATTTCATTTCTGCCTTAGTTAATGCGTTTGCCAATTTTATTTTCATTAAATTATATCTTTGTTGAACGGCAGTAAAGTTTTGTACGTGCATTGCATTCAAAAACATCATTGTTTCCAACCTTCAAATAGACAATTACATCTTTTTTGATTAAATAGATCAGTCTAAAATTAATATTAATAGTAACTCTGACATATGGTCATAAAATTTTACTTTTAAAGCAACATTTTTTCATATATGTGAAAAAGTCCCAAATGTATTAGCGAGTTAGGTAAAAATTATTGTTTACATGTCCATTACATTTGCATCCGGCGTTCGCTATGCTTGGGCATTTATGTTGACTTTTGCCAGATTTAAAAATGGAAAAAAAGCAATTTAGCCTACCAACGTATGAAAATAAATTAATGGGATTAACGTGAATGCACTAACTGGGACGATTGGACACTTTTTGATTTCCAATTTAAGTAAAAAATATGACGTATATACATAGTGGTTCATCATTGAATTCTAATCCGAAAGAGCGATAATACTTGGACGATTATAAAAATAATTCTTCATATGAATATAGGTCCGCAATCGATTTATTTTTGAGATACAGGGTGTTTAAATTTAAAAAAAATATTTTTCTCTAAAACCGCGTTGTATTTTTAAATTTTGGTACATGCCAACTAAGCATAAACCTACATTTTTTCCAGGATAAATGTTTTATAAATTTTCTAGCGCTGTTAACACTTCCTGAAATACCTTTTATCAAAAAAGTTATTCGCCACTGATTTATTTAAAATAAATATTACATTTATAAGGTAAGAAATAAGAACACAAAGTCTTCCTCCACTGTTATATTAAAGAAATATTTTAAGAAACTTCTCTGCATGTTTCGAACGCAGAAGCATTCATCTTCAGGAGAGTAAATAAAAATAAGAAAAAACTAGTAGATATCACCCCAAGCGGTAGCGTTTTGAGCTGAAATACTTTTTTTTTCCTAAAAACGCATTGTTAAAATGGGAAATAAATCTAATAAGATTTATTTTTTCCAATACGTAATCCAATTTTCACAATCAATATGAGGTTTTCATCTAGTTAAGACTACAACTTAATTTTTAATACATTTTTAATATTCATCTTCCTCACACTTCTTCACTCTCACACATCCACTTTTTTATATTACGTAAAAAAGAATTACACAATGAAAGTTGAAAGGGTGGCGGTAGTCAACTACGTTGCTCATACAACCACCCAACTAATAAATAATATTATATACTAAAAATACTAAAAATAATTACATTAAAACGCTAGAGTATACATAGTGGTTTTAAGCTATTAGGGGATCTCTCTTATGTTTAATAAATAGTTTTAAGAGTCTGCTAAAAGACTCAAGGGTGGGGGCTCCCTTGACATTAGCAGGTAACGAGTTATATAATTTGCTTGCATTGTAGGTAAATGAACGTTGGAAGAGGGCAGTGCGGTGTTTGGGGATATTAAACAGATGCATGTGACGAGTCTGACGATCGTGTACATCGGCATCCGTCGTCAGCCTCTCGAATAGGTAAAGTGGCTCGTGCGTCTGGAGTACCTTATAAATGCATTTGCATAATTGAATTTTAAATCTTTCGTCACAATTAAACCAACCGGACATCTGGAGGTATTGAGAAATGTGATCAAATTTGCGGAGATTATACGAAAATCTAAGGCATGAGTTTTGAATTTTCTGTAAGCTGTACTTATCCTTCTGAGTCAAGCAAGGCCAGAATACTATGTTGCAATAAGCAGAGTGTGATAGAACCAAGGAATCAGTCAGTCTTAACTTAATACTCAGATCGAGAATGTCTTTATGAAGATATAGGAGTTTTAATTTGAAATGGACTTCTGAATAATTGAAGATACATGATTACCAAAACGCAGTTCATTATCCAGGAAAACGCCTAGATTTTTACAGACTACTTTAGGCTCCAACAGAGTTTCACCAAGTTTAATATTGAGGTCATTTAAATTTTTCCCTCTGTCAAAGACCACCAACTGCGTTTTGCTAGCGTTTAAAATAAGACCATGAGCATTTGAGAGTTCAGAGATAGTTTTAAGGTCATCATTTATTCTTCCTACAGCTATGTCCATTTCAGTAGAATTAAAAGAAAAGATAAGCTGAGTATCATCAGCATATTGATGGTTGCTACAGTACTTTAGGTACCTGGAAAAATCAGCTGTATAAATTGAGAATATTAAAGGTCCCAAGATACTTCCCTGTGCCACACCCCTAGACACTCCCAAGGATGTAGAACAAGTTCCTCTAAATATTGTTTTTTGCTGTCGGTCAGTAAAATAGCTTTTAAAAAATGTGAGCACACCGTCTCCAAGACCAAAATATTTGAGTTTAGCATTTAAAGTGTCATGGTTTAACGTGTCGAACGCTTTACTATAATCCAAGAGCACCAGAATGGAGCTTTTATTGCTATCGTAAGCCCTACATAAATCATCCTAGTTTCTCAAATGACTAGCCAACAATTTTCTTTTTCTTAAATGATTATTCACATTCACTTCTGCTTCATACGTTTTAACAGTTTTTTCACACACAGATGTCAAACTTTTCATTCTACATTTAAACTCTTATAGTGCCCTAAGCCTCAAACCCACATTTTTTCTCACAATGCAACGTGTGTATCTATTTTCTCACCGTCCTACTCATTTTTCCATCGAACCTACAATTTTATTGCTTAGTTAGGGTGATATGTACTAGTTTTTTCTTCGTTTTATTTATTCTCCTGAAGATGAATGCTTCTGCGTTCGAAACATGTGGAGAAGTTTCTTAAAATATATCTTTAACATAACAGTGGAGGAAGACTTTGTGTTCCTATTTCTTACCTTCTAAATTTCCACTCCACTTCAAGTATGGACTATTTCTTCAAGTTAATATTATATTTATAATTAGCCTCTATTTTCTCATAAAAATGGTTTTTTGACTTATTTTCGTCAGCCAAATAATATAAAGTGATAAATCAGCATAAAATAAATTTTTTATATGTAAAAACTTATAACTATTTTGAACAAAAAAAAAATAACTAGAGAAAAATTAACGACGGATAACTACATTAAATTAACTGTTGAAAATGTTCGCCTTCTGTAAGTATGGAAAAATGATTTTTTAAACATTTATACACCCTGTATCTTAAAAATATAGCAGTTACGGACCAATGTTCATATGAAGAATTATTCTTAATATCGTCCAAGTATTATCACCATTTTCGATTAGCATTCAATTATGAGACACCCTGTAGTCTTCTAGTAATAATTTACAAACTCTGTTTTTGGTATTAAAAATTATCGAAAAATTAAATAAAAATTAAAGTGCAAAAGTGTACTTCTTTATTAGTTTCGGCTCATAATATAAATACAGCGTGTCCAGAAACCATCTTAACATATGGGAAACTTTTTTATTTTAACTTTACGAAAAAAAATTAGTCTTCATAAAAAGTTCTGCTTGTTGATAGAATAACATTCAAATCAAAAGTTTTGAGCCAGCACATACGGGGTGTTTAGAAAGTAAATAATATTAATACCTTAAATGGAAAACTATATTTAATAATTTTAATTACAAAGTACAATAATGAAATACTACACTAAGCTTTAACATGACCACCGTTTTTTTCCATACAAACGGTTGTACGTCGTAAAAATTCCATTTCTGCATTTCTAACCATCTGAGGGGAAATTTCTTGGACACGTTCTCTGATAATTCTCTCTAAATGGTCAATGTTCTCGAAAGGTCTATGGGTATACACTTTTTGTTTTAAAAATCCCCATGCGAAAAAATCCAGAGGTGTTAGATCAGGTGACCTTGGTGGCCAAGCAAATTCTGATCTTCTTCCAATCCATTTCTGTGGAAATGTCCGGTTTAAGAATTCTGTCACTCTTGTAGAGCTGTGGCATGGAGCGCCGTCATGTTCGAACCAAAGTGTTTGTCTTATATTCATTGGTAGTCCATGAAAAAATTCAAATTATTCCGTGTCCAAAAAGTTCAAGTAAATTTCACCGGTAATATTCTCTCGAAAAAAGTACGGCCCTACAATTTGGTTCCTAAAAACGCCGCACCAAACATTTGTCTTGAAAGAATACTGGTCACGACACTCAATTACAAAATGGGGATTCTCATCACTTCACCACCTACAGTTTTGAGAACACACTACTTCATTTGAGGTGAACATCGCCTCATCTGAAAACAATATTTTTCTTGCGAATAGTGGTTCATCTTCTACCTTACCTTGAAACCAAGAGCAAAACAAAAATCGTGAATCAAAATCTCTAGGCTGCAGTTTGTGAAGAAATTTTGGTTTGTATGGGTAAAAATTATTTTTCCTTAAAATAACTTGGGCAGTGGACTTTGTAACAGGTCGTGGAACAGTTTGTGAAATATTTCTCAATGAGATTTTAGGATTTTCCACGACAGCTAGCAAAACATTCAATTGGGTATCTTCGTCCGTACGCCAAACCTGATGCTTGTCAGAAAATTTATTACTTACAGATCCGGAATTTTTAAATTTATTAAACATATCTCCAATGGCTAATAATTTTATTTGGATATGTTGCATTAAAAATTTGAGCAGCTCTGTAGGTCTTGTAGTGGTCTTCAACCATTACCACTATTTCAACTTTTTCCTCGATTGTAAATTTAATCACCATATTTAATTAAAAGGAAACTGTTCGCCTTGACAAATAAAATAATTAGTGGTCATGGTTTTATTTAGTTTTCCAAGGCGTGCTGGACCTACTAAACGAGAATGAATACCGCTTCTTAAAATCTTGTAAACGGGCGTTATTTCATATTTAAACGTGGTTTTTAGTTCTGATCAACTTTTTTTAATAACAATTTTCGATATTATCAAAAATAAAGGTACTTTACTTTTAAGTCAAATTCATATTTTTTGACTTACCTCGTATACGCCTGGGAGAATTTAATATCTGATAGTTGCATTTTAGGTTTTAGACCATGCAGAACTGTTTATGAAGAATTACTTTTTTTCGTAAAGTATAAAATAAAAAAGTTTCCCGTATGTTAAGATGGTTTCTGGACACGCGGTATAATAAAGTTTATATTCTCATTTAGCATTTGACACCTTAGTTGGACATTAGCCTTAATAAATATAGTCCACTTTATGGGAAATAATGGTCTATAATAAAAATCAGAAAATAAAACATAACCTATTGAGTATAGGGTTTTATGAGGGATTACACTGGGCTGCGAAAAATATATGACCATACTTTTTTTGGGTATTTGCTCATAAATATAAATAAATAATATTTAAAACATCTTTTTTCAGAAGTTTCATATATTAGATTTAATATAAAATATAAAAATATACACATGGAACATATTTCACCTTGCGAAATTCATCCTTTTCTATTGTAAAGTTTGATCTTACACTTATTAAATTACTTATTAATAATCAAATCCTAAGAAACACTATTATAATTCACTTTATGCTGTCTATTAGTAGAATAATTTGCTTGTTGAGACTTTATAACCACTAGAGAATTTACGATGCAGATTAGGGGGGGGGGGGGGGGGGGCTAAGGTAGGGTTACCATTCGTCCGGATTTTTCCGGACATGTCCGGAATTTAGGGGCGTCCGGCCGGAAAAGCAAACCGGGTCCGGAATTTAGCCGGTCACGGCCGTGAAAGCATATTATTAATATTTATACAGTAAGTGTCAACTCTAAAATACTTTTGCGATTTTGTGGGTACCAAATATGAACAGCTTTTGTATCAATCTAAAAGTAGATGGTTGTTCTTATTTCCCGCGATAGAAAGAATCTTAAAGATGTTTCAGCCCTTAAAATCATATTTTCTTTCAGAGGCTAACCCTCCATTTTTATTAAAATCTTTTTTTAAAAATAGATTCTCTGAACCATATCTATATTTCATACATTCATTGATGTCTGTTTTTCATAGTAATATAGAAAAAATGAAGAAACAAGATAACTCCATTATTGAAATCATAAAAATTCTAGAATCGGTAATTAATATTCTAATTGAAAGACTGCAGCAAAAATTTATTCCGTTTAAAGTTCAAGACATACTGAAAAAAATGAGTGATGAATGGTTCACACAAGAAAATCAAGTTTTCAGAAATAATATTTTTCAATGTTATGAAATATCCATAACTTACTTAAATCGTTGGCTGGAGCCTTTTCAAGAATTTTCCTGTTTTAAATGGGTAAGTTTAGAAAATCTTGATTATCTGGACTGGGAAAAAAAAATTTCACCATTTATTTCTTATATGATTGAAAAGGGCAACGATGTAGACGATACTAAAATGTTTAATGAAATATGTCTTTTGCAAAAAATAATTAAAGAAAAGAAATCAGAATTTCAACATCTACCTACACACAAAAAATGGGTGGTGTGTTTTGTAAACTGTCTATCTAAAGAACAGTATTCAGAACTTTTGAAGGTTTGCCAATTTTTTTTTGCTATAACAGCGCATAATGCAAATGTGGAACGAGTTTTTTCACTAATTACAGCCCAGTGGTCTAAAGAACAAAACATACTTTTGCTGGACTCTGTAAAACATATTATCATGACGAGCTTTATTTTTGCAATGACTTGTAACAAGTTTTATGAATTTATGTCACTACCTGAAAATTCAGATATTTTAAAAGATACCTAGGTTACATATAGGTAGTATATGTCATTATTTGTATAATATATGGTAAAAAATGACAAATTTTATATAAAAAAATTAATTTTGTTTTTCATTTGCTGCGCCTCCAAAGAAAAATATCCGGACTTTGTCCGAAATTTCGGGCCTGCTTGTCCTGAAAAATATTCTAGATAGATGGTAACCCTAGCTAAGGTCATAAAAACTTCTTTTGTGATGATGTTTTCAAATTTTATTGGAGTGCACGAATAGGTTTTATCATCATTTATCATAAATTCATCTAACAAGTGTTTATTCTAGTGGGTATGCAGTCCCAAAGCCCCTTCGCCACTGCAAGGAAGCTTTTCCGGCAAATGGGAACGATATTTTTAAGCAGCCATTAGATCGCTAATATGCAACAAGGTAACCCCAAGACTGGTTTGGGAATGCCAAGAGGTTTGCGAGGAATGCGAACAGGCCCTGGCAAAAGTAAACAAAGTAATACTACAGTGGGTACCAGGCCACGAAGGTTTTACAGAAAACAAAAATGCTGATAAACTCGCAAGAAAGGGATCCGAAAATTGGTCCAGAACCGGCACACGGAGTACCAAGGTGCACAGCACAAGATGCTATTCAGCGATGGATCAGGAATAAACACAGAATCAATTGGAGCAATAGACAGGGATTATACCACAGCAAAAGCTTTATTGGGATTGGCAGATTATGTTGATAAGACAGAGAAACTGTACAGCACATAGTTTGCCATTGCGAGTCACTGGATCGGAGAAGGCAACAAATACTCGGGCATCCAAAACTGGAACCAGAGGACATCCTTAAAAGAGACGTGGGCGCGGGAAATTTCTCCCCCTCTTGTCGGGCCTGGACATCATATCCAGTCTTGTTGCACAAACTACTATTATGTTAACTATCTCTGTTTTAGTAATTAGCTCTTTCGGGCAGGCCTAAAACTACGGGTTCTTATTTCAAGTACGCATGAGTTTTTAATAAGTTTGAAGTATCGTATAAATTTTCAAAAAGTATAATATCCTTAAGCATTAGGTCCTATATACAAAACATTATTATTTTAATTAAAATAAGCCGGGCCTTTAGTATTTCGCTTAAAATTATATGCTAAATTAAGGTTCTAAATCGGTTATTTAGTAAGGGAGTCTCAACAAGTAAAATTAACGAAAACAAGAAAAGCGAATAAAAAAGCACTGATGTACTAGATTGACGTTTAGCATATGGTAAAAGTTTTTACATGATAATCCAAGGGCCCATCTATGAACCGGATGCACTTAGGCCAGGTTTAGCCTATTGTGCTAACGCTGTTTGGTTGTTACACCCACTCTGTGATCCCAGTTCCTTGCAATCCTTGCACTAGTTTGTGTAGGTCAACTTGGGAGAGGGTAAGGATGTCATCTGGTTCCAGTTTTGGTTGCCCGAGTATTTGTTGCCTCTTCCGATCCAGTAACTCGCAATGGCAAACTATGTACTGTACAGTTTCTCTGTCTTGTCCACATAATCTGCAGTCAAGGTCTCCATTGTACAGTTGCGTTCTGTGCAGATGGTTCTTGACAGCCATGTGTCCTGTCAGAATTCCTGTAATGATTCTCATCTGGTTCCTATTGATTTGAAGCAGCTGTTTCGTAAGTCTTGGGTCTGGATCCCCAATAAAGCTTTTGCTATGGGCTAATCCAATTGTTGGCTAATCCCTGTCTGTTACTCCAGTGGTTTTTGTGTTCGCTCCTGATCCATCGCTTTATAGCATCTTGTACCGTGCACGTTGGCACTCCAAGTGCCGGTTCTAGACCAATGAATGTATTTTCGGAGCCTTTTCTCCCAATTTATAATGTTATTTTTATTTTTGTTTTGATGACTTCTGAAAATGAATAAGAAATTTAAAGAATTTGTTCCTTTATCGTAAATAAATTTCCCTTAAAACTTAAACCAAAATTGTCTATGTCTTCTTCCGACATCATCAACTAAAGAAGACGCTTTTAAATTAAACTGATGTTTAGTCAAACGCGGGGTGTATTTTTTCGGTAATCTACAGGCTTAAAATTTCATAAGAAACCCTCTTTTGGCAGTTGCCGCTACTCAAAGAAAAAGTTTTGGGTCACGGTAACTTTATTAGAAAACGTCTCTTTTATAAAAACTTTAATGGATACCGTTGTACCACCAGGCTTAGAAGAAAATTAGTATGACATTCATGTAACACTTGGGGTTGTCACGAGATATCGGAAAATAAAATTATCTTAAACAAGAGACCACTAAACAATGGTATGAGTGATTGGATAAAAATGTATTATACAATAAAAAGTCAGTGATGCAGTGGCGGCTCCTGATAGTCGATACAGGTGGGGCCAAAATATCAAGTCAAAAACCTTTAATGAGAATACAGGGTGTTACAAATTCGATGCATTAATATTGCTATCTCGGTAACTATAAGAGATAGCAATTTGGTTAAATGGAGGTAAAGTTGTATAATTTAATGCTGAATTATTCGAAAAAAAAATTAAGAAACAAATTTTTGTTTTAATTTTCTATATGACAAAATATTGATTATTTTGAAAAACCACTAAGAGCATTTGCTTAAGACAACTTTTTATGCTCTTTAAGAAAATAATTTTGTTTTTCAGATACGTTCGTTTTTTAAATGCCTATATCAACTTATTTTTTTTAAATATGGACCTGCATTTTTAAAAAAATTTCCGAATATCTCCGCAAGTCATCGAAATTTGAATATTTTTCAGGATTGAAATATGCAACTTTGCCTCTATTTAACCAACTCCCTATCTCTTATATAGTTGCAGAGATATCAATGCTAATGCATCGTATTTGTAACCCCTGTATAAAAAATCGAAAAAATCTTACCGACTAATTAAATGAAGCATTTCATAACGTATTCCAGTTGTTCTAACAAAAAATGTTCATAAAACACTTAAATTTTGTAATTTGTTTTTTATCTGAAAATGATTCAATCACTTTTGTTCTTGAAGTTGCCAATATTCTTTCCAAAAAATTTTTCGGCAGACAACATACCTAAAGTCTTTTATTTCATTCATTTTAAAACTGATACACCTAAACCCGAAATCAGGAATATAATCCACTGACGGATTAACCTAAACCTAACCTACAAGCACAGAACTCGCATACAAAAATATAATTTATGTTAAATAGTAAAATTTGTTTAAAAGAAAAATATTTTTAAATTAATGTCTTGACAGGCAAAACCATTTTAAAAACAGCTGCCATTTAGTAGCTAGTAACGGTGGCAAAGCCGAAAGAATAACTATATAGCCTAGTAGTGCCCTAACCCGATTGGGACTCTTTACTCTCGATAAAATAAAACATCATATGAGAATCTGGCCAGGTCGATTTCTCTACGCGCCAATAAAGAGGGCGATATATTCATTGGTGTTAGTCTCTATCTTTACGGGTTTAACATCGTGCCAAATACAGAGTTTCCCGGAGCAGCGTGGCGGCAGGGAATTTTCGCGGCGTCACCCACACATTAGGGAGTCTTTGCATAGTTAGGCGTTACATTAGGGAGTTTTTGCATAGTTAGGCGATAATAGATATTAACGTCTTCAATTAAAAATTATTCACATTTACAAAAAGAATGAAGCGTAGGGAGACAAAGTAATAATAATTATAAATGAGAAATACAAGTAGGTAGGACCATGGCATTGTGGCCCTACTGTACGAGCCGCTACTGCAGTGATGTAACGTAAGATTTAAAAAAATCCTCATAGCATGCAGTGAAATACATCCCGCAAATCTTAAATTACTTTAGAACTTGACACTTCTAGTTTTCAAGCACATTTTCCATTTACTTACGTTACCCTTCAAGGGCAATAATTTAGACAACGCGGGATCTGTTTTACGACTTACTTTAAGTACTTTTTTTCTATCTTACGTCATTTAGTTAAACTAATATCCATGTTTACAAAACAACTGTTAACAAAGATATTTTTTCTTTTAAGAGCACTTTAGCTTCAGAAGCAAAATTATCCTGGAAGATAAATTATTTAAAATTAGGATTGTTTATCTAAAATAATAAATAGTAGTAGTAATAGTACGTTGGGTGAACTAGAAATATTACATGTACATGAAGAAAATCTAGAATATGATTCCTGAGTAGGATAAGAAAAATTAATATGGACACATTCCCTAAGCCTATTTTGAAAAAAAGGTAAATCAGCGATGTGTTTTCATTTTTTAAATTTTTTTCTATTTTTCATTAAAACTACTGGTTTTTTCAAAAACATAGTAGAGGCAACTTTTGTTTAGCTTGTATCAATAATGCATAAAAATACATCAAATTAAAAAAATCAGTGGCGTATCAAATATTTTCACAAAAAATTATTGATGGTATCTTCACGCAGACCACTGGTGGATGTAAGCAAAATCTTTTTTGCGAAAAAGTGCAGTTTTAATGCAAAAATAGTTGATACCAATTTTTAATACCGTATCTTCAAGGACTTTGGAAATTAAAAAAAATATTTTATTTTAACAGCCCGTATCTTAGAGGGTAAGCATTTTAAGGCATATGTCCATATCAACTTGTCATCTTAAAATTATGCCAGGAAGCATATCCTAGATTTTGTTCACGTACTTAACAATCACCCTATAAACAAGTATACGATCTAGTTAGAAAGGAAAATCATACTAAATCAAATAATCGCTATGGCAAGTATATTTTAAGACATAACAAAAGCTCTTTTTTTTTTTTACAGTTCGTCGACTACGGAGGCCATCTTGAACCGGTCATCGACCACAAATGTGATCTACCGACTGGGGAGTGTGAAACGGCACCTTTATCCTACGAGATATCCGATCTCATCAGGCCTGTCCGGCGTGAATAGGATGGCTAGGTCGGTCACCCGCCCAAGTACTAACCGCGTTCGACAGAGCTTAACTTCGGTGATCTGCGGGAACCGGTGCTGAATATGTCGACAGGCCCTTGCCTATAACAAAAGCTCTTAAATTCTTTTTACTATTAGGTAAGAAGGTAAAGTATATTGCAATTAGAGAAAAATTTTCGCTAGTACTTTTAATGTAATTTCAAAAGTCTACATTTTCAACTTAAGTTCTGTTTAAAAATATCTTACTTTTGACGAAAATGTACCATAACATATTTTTAAACTGGAAAAGACGACCAAACTCCAAAACTTTTCTTGCTAATCCCTGAAACTTAAAATATTATATTAGAGCTTAACAAGGTTTATTATAAAACTTTGTAATCAGGGAAAAATCGTTAAATGTTTCAGAAAAAATTGTAAATGTGAGCAAGTTTTGGAACATTGACTTATGACATTCTTACAAAGCGACAAACTAAAATAACTCTTGTGTCATTGATATTAAATATAAATTGTTTTTGCCATATTTAATTATTGCCAAATAAATGTATTCCGTTTTATAAAAAAATATTGGTTGTTATATTCTAAAGATCTATTTATTTGCTTGGTTACTTTATTATTTGCAGTGGCGGCTCGTGAGCCGTGGTGCAATGACCCTACCTACCCTACAAATTAAAACTGATAATAATTTATATTTTTATTTTTAAAGCATATTTTTAAATTCTGCATATTGTAACGAAATAATTAAGCAAAACGAACAAGTTCATAAAAACAGATAGGCTTCTAATAAAATATAAACTGCGTTCGTTTTTGTGATGCATTTGAGTTAGCCCTTAAAGGCCATGACGAATAAGAAACTTAAATTTAAGGAATTATAGTTGTTTTTTTGATGTTTTCAAAAAAAAAAAAATTTAAATGAATATAAGGGTATTATTTTTATAAAAAGGCGAATTCTTTCCGTACAAATTTTTTTGCCCCAACCTGACTAATTTGTCACGAGCCGAACTGATTAGTTGTAGGTATTATTACTTCGTGAATAAAAAATTACGTTTTTAAATTGAAAAATGTTTTTGCCGGCGTACAGACTCGAATAAAATTGAAAAAGTTGTATGCCTCCGCTGGGAATCGAACCCAGAACCTCTTGATTACATGTCAAGCGCGCTGCCAATTGCGCTACGGGGGACCTGAAATTCTCTCACCAACTTCGGTCATATAACTTATTCAATTTTATGTTAGTAGTAATAGTCTGGAATCTCCTGTGATTTACATACCGGGGAGGGTGTTATAAGGGGAAAGGGAACTCACTCACTACCACTGAACATTAGGATCTATTTTTTTTTTATCCGAATATCGACAACATATCAGGTCCCCCGTAGCGCAATTGGCAGCGCGCTTGACATGTAATCGAGAGGTTCTTCTAAACGTGGTCGTTTGAATATCTTGATGTAATTTAATTATTTATAGGTACATAAATTAATAGCGTTTATTTTTAACATTGCTGTAATAATTAATACCAACATTTACACAAAAATAATTCATTTGTAACAAAATGTAACTAAAGATTTTTAAAGTTTAGCGGAAACGATTGAAATTTAATATCTTGTGTACAATGTACATTTCGACAAATACCTGTTTGATTAATTACTTTCGTGATCCATTATTTTAGGCTTGATTAATTTATTAACCAGAACTCTGTAATTTACCCCATTAAATGCCTTTAAGAGGTTCGTGAACAAGTAATAAAATTAACACTCGTCCTTCAAGACACCCTACATTTAATCTAATTATGAAATAAAATTAAACTTGCTTAACTTATAAGCAAAAAGCCAAATTTTTAGTTAATATATTTTTTTAATGAAGCCCAGCTTCAAATATTAAATTACGTTAGATAATAATATTAAATCGTACTATTTCAGTGCCGTCTCTAGGAGAGTGGTAGCAATGGGCGATGGGTGTCGATAACTAAGTGCCGTTTTAAAGAAACTGAAATAATTGCCAGGCCAGTAGTTTCTTCGACGTTCCACGGTCCATAATAATGCTTAATATATCATTACCAGGTGTATTCCAGTCATTTGAAGGCAAAGTTACACACGCAAAAATTGGTAGCTTGTAAAAGTGGAAATATTCTTCTTTCTTAGCAGAGTGAGTTTTAACAAAAAAAGGTCAGCAGGATACGGTGGATTTTTTACACCGTTAGCAAAAGCTCTGCACATTTTAGTATACAGGGTGTCTCATAACTTATGGGCCCTAGAGTAACTGGAGATACTAGACATCAAACTAAGCCGATTAAGTCATATAAGTTTTTTTTTATACTTAAAATATTAATTTAATTATGTACTATGTTTTTTTAAGCTTTGGGATGTTTAAAGGGAACTATCTCGAACACCGTTAAAGATATTAAGATCAATCAAGTACACCTTTTTGACTCAGAACATGCCCTTCTTTAAAGAAACTATAATTGAAAACCACCTAATATCTCAGGTAAGAAAAAAAATTATAGATTTATGACGCTCAGTATATGCAACTAGCGCCCTCTAGTTTGAAACTTAAAAATTTCTACAAATTTTTATTTCTTGCTCATAAAAACATAATATTGCCAACTTTCAATTCGATTCATTAAACCGTTTTAAAATTATGGCTTATTTTCGAGAATAAACTTTTACTTTCAACACCCTGTATCTCTAGAACGAATAACAATCCAAAAAAACTTATATGACTTAATCGGCTTAGTTTGATGTCTAGTATCTCCAGTTACCAGGGACTGGGGAGGCGGCGACATTTTTTAAAAAAATTTGTCGACCACTGAAAAATTATCGGGCCCACTTGTACCGGGTGATTCATTGGGTGACGAGCGGCCATATCTCGGAAACTACTGGGCATAGAAATTCAGGGAAAAAAATTATAACTAAAGTGGCTATAAGAAAATCCTGGAAATAATTTTTAAGTTCCGCATTTGGCCGCAAGAGGGCGTAATTGAAAAGTAAATTTTAAAATTTTACATATCTCCGAAAATTCCACATTAAGGTTTATCTTTGATAACACCATTAAAAAGCTTGGACAATTATGCATCATTTCGGTCTTATGCTTATTGGCATACCGACTTTAATAAGAGGGGGGGGGGGGGGGGGGGGGGGAAGCTGTTGAAAGTGTAATCAGTTAAATCGTTGTAACTTATAAACGACTTATCCGATTTTAGCAAATTAAAGACTGCTGGAAAGAGAAATGTATGCACTTTAACCAATCGTATTTAGTTTGTAGGGTAATAATAAGGCTTTACCTTATTTTACCTAATTGTACAATTTAATGTCCATAATAGTTCTCAAAAAAATTTCTAGAGGGCGCAATTTGCAATAATAACACATTTTTTGATTTTACTCCGAAAAAATAAATCATACGGTATAATTATGATACCATAATCGAAAAGTAGATGAAATTTGCTAGAAAAAATATTAAAACCGCAGCTCGATATCTCCGTTCGTTTCAGCGTTGTCGCTAATAGAATAATTTTTAAAACTTTAAATAAAGAAGCGATTATATATTTTTTAGAAAAAAAATGAGACGCCACTGATATTTTTCCATGTGGATATTATTTCGGATTAGCCAGGTCAATTCTGCATAAAAATGGTTTCTTGCGTTTTTCTCCTCAGGTACACCGTCCTTAATTAAAATAATTAAGTTAAATTAGACGGGCGGAAGCTTGCCTATTAAGTAAAGGTGGTCATTTCCAAGAATTTTTATAAAACAAAATTTTTCATTATCAATGTTAATAATAATGAATAGTAGAGCTAATTTAATTACCCCCTCTTATTAAAGTCGGTACGCCAATGAGCATAAGACCAAAATGATGCATAATTATCCAAGCTTTTTAATGGTGTTATCAAAGATATGCCTTAATGTAGAATTTTTGGAGATATGTAAAATTTTAAAATTTACTTTACAATTACGACCTCTTGCGGCAAAATGCGCAACTTAAAAATTATTTCCAGGATTTTCTCATGGCCACTTTTGTTGTAATTTTTTTTCCTTAATTTCTATGCCCAGTAGTTTCCGTCACCCTTAATAAATCACCCGGTACTATACTACTTTACAATTATTATAAAAATTTTAACGTTATTTAAATACTCAATACAGTAAAATATTTTAAAGAAAAATTACCATAAACTTTATCAGTAATAATTCCTTATGTCCAAGACTAATAATGGTAAGTTAACTTAAATTACGGCAGTATTTTCGTACCAGTCTTTCATGTGATATAATTCTACGTCAAATAACAGGAAGAGTGCGTGATGTATCAAAATAGCCTTTTTACGAAGTAATAACACAAAGGTTATAATTTCCACGATTTGTATTTGTTGTGTTACATATTGTGGAAATTATACGTTGTTATTTATTACTTCATAATAATGAATTTCCATCAAGTATCGGCTTTCTTCAATTTACGTGCCAAGATATAAAAGTAAATAAAAATGTCTCAACAAATAAAGTAAACGCAGATTTGTAATAATAATCCTATTCTTTTGTTATTTACAAAAGTCAGTATAAATATAATATAAAACAGCACTTTAGTTAATTATAGATAGCTCTAGCTAAGCCTATTACGTTAAAGTGGCTCGGTATACATCTAGGAAGTATTTCGTATATTTAGATAACGTAACCCTATTTTCTCTCCCCATTATTTCATAACTATCAAGCTGTAATATCGTTGAAACAGAATAAATTTAATAATAACTAAAATTGTGTCATTTGTTAACACAAGCAATTGTTGTCTGTTTAAAGGTTGGAGACAATGACGTTTCTTGAACAGCAATAAAGTTTTGGACTTGCATTGTCTTTATTTATTTTGAATCACTACGTGCCAACTGGTAAGCATCTCCAGTCGTCTTCAGGTGATTACTGTATTCATCTGAAGACGACTGGAGATGCTTACCAGTTGAAACGTACTATTGTGCCGATAAAAAACTGGGACAAGAGATTTACAAAAACAATGTAAGAAATACATATCCCCTAGACTATAAAAGGTGTCTAGAGCTAAAAAGGAAAAACATTCAAAATTTAAAAAGTAACCTAGGTTACATAATGGAATGTTTTGTATTTTTCGATACGGGGTGGTTAAATTTGAGAGACATCATATAATATGGATAAAGTAAATTTATTAGATTTTTTTAAAGTCAAATATTTTATAAATTATTATATTTACCATTACCACAAAATAATAAATAAAGCTAATACAGGTAATAAAATACATTTAATAAAAAGAAAAAAATTGCGAACACAAAGTTTGTCAAAACAACACAAAATTAATATTTGGTCATAGAACCATTTCTGTTTATTACTTTTTGGGGCCTTTGTGGCATACTTAAAACTAAGTTTCTACATAATTCGACAGTTATTTCATCCCAAGCTTGATTTATCCTATGACGTAATTCATCCCTGTTTCTAGGTTGAAAATCATGTTTATACATAGATTTGACCATGGCACCCCAAATGTTTTCTATCGGGTTCAAATCGGGACTCTTCGAAGCCCAGGGAAGAACTGCTATGTTATTTTCTTGGAGAAAATTTTGTACAATGCGCGCTGTGTGTATTGGAGCATTATCATGCTGAAATGTGTAATTTTGACCGTATACAGCGTTTACCGATGGTATCATCACTTCGTTTAGTATATTAACGTATACTGCTGCAGTTAGTCTTCCTTCGACGATTTGGCAAAGTCCTGGTCCTCTAGCGCTAATCCAGCCCCAAACATTTATGGAGAAACGCCCACTTTGGTTGGTTTTGTGGGTGTATCTCTCATCATACCGCATGCCGGAAGGCCTATACACCCGAATTCTCCCATTATTGCATGACTGAAAAGTTTTCTCGTCAGAAAATATAACTGTTTCCCATAAATTTATTTGATTAATATATTCATGTGCAAATTCTAGCCTGCCCTGTTTATTTATTTCCGTTAAAAAAATTTTATTGGCAGCACAACGGCTTCGTATATCGGAATTTCGAACCCTGTCTCTAGCGGTATTTGCAGAACCTGGAAAATTCGTCTCTTCTTTTGCCTTGATTGCAGTTTCGAAGGGATGATCCCTTAGATAATTAACCAGTCTTCTATCATGATCATCAGTAGAAATTTTAGGGGGACCAGAACCTGCATTCCTAATAATAGTCCCATGTCTTGCTATTTTTTGTTTTGCCAATAGCACGGTATTCTTGCTTACTCCCAGTTCATCTGCAATATCCCTAATAGCAACACTATCTCGCAACCGACTATAAATAATTGCCTTTTGCTGGGGGGTTAATTGTGGCATATTTACAAATAATATATGATTGTATGTTTGACGAGTCAATCATAAAGTGACAATCTTTATTGACATGCAAATTTTCATGACATTTTACTGGTACCAGGCTTGATGTAAAATTATTCTTAATAGTCTAGGAGAAAATAGAAAAATTTCCTGTCCCAGTTTTTTATCGGCGCGATGGTACGTAGTGATTCAAATAAAGCAAGTCCGGCAACAAGCAATTATGTTTTAAGTTTTAAATACAGGGTCATCCTACCAGAACGGGACAGGGGCCTATTTCTTAAGTTTCTCTGTATTTTTATTAAAACCAATAATTGTTTATGGTTGACCATGAATCTAAAATTGCCATATACAAAAGCGCTAAAAACAAGGGAACTGGGGCGTAAAGTTGTTATTTTTTTAATGAAACACCCTGCATATTCTTTATGATATTATAATTTCTATAAAAGGTCCTTCTTTTCCGATTCCAAAAATATATAATTTGTCTATATTAGCTCAAACCATTTTTAAGATAAGAGCGATCAAATTTTTAAAAAGCCCATTAATTCTAGTTTAATGAGTCTAGAATGCCTTGGATGAGTAAAACCACAGCTAATGGATAAACTTTCGATATATCTAGAGTGCCTTGGAAAACAAAATCATGTAAATAGTAAGAGGAAAGCGTTATGGGGGCCATATTGAATTTTAATTTCCAAGGAATTCTAGACTTATAAACTAGAAAGAATACAGCTTTTTAAAAATTTGATCGCTCATTTTTGAGCTACTTAAACAATAACTTGATGCCACAGTTTCTAAATTTTAAGCCAAGTCGCTTTTTAAATGGCAGTTTCAGATTCTACTATCAAATATCTACAAGATGACTATGTTGGTTTTATTAAAAATATAGGGATACTCAAAAAATAGGCTTCTACTTAGTCCAGGTTGGATGACCCTGTACATACAGGCAAATTTATTAGGCGTTGCTATCGGCCATATCTAGGAAACTACTGGGAATAGAAAATCAGGTGCAACAAATTCGTAATTAAGGCAGTCATGAGGAAATCTTGGAAATCATTTTTAAGTTCCGCATTTCTCGCCAGGAGACACAATTGAAAATTAAATATTAAAATTCTAAGTTTCTTCAAAAATTTCTACATTAAGGTATACTTTTCGTAACATCATTAGAAAGCTTAGGTTATTTTCCATCATTTTGGCCTAAGGCTCACTGGCATATCGACCTTGATAAGAGTTGGGGAAGCTATTAAATCATTTAAATTGTTGTAATTTCTAAACGCCTATCTGATTTTAGTACACTTAAGCTTATTCGAAAGTAAAGGGTAAGTACTTTCAGTTATTTTAATTATTATTACAGAATAGTTTCTGATACAATTTTTATAGGGTGCAATTTGTAATAATAACAGTTTTTTTCATTATATCCAAAAATTTAAATCGTATGGTATAATGAGAACATCATAATCGAGAAGAAGTTTAAATTTGCAAGAAAAAATATCAAGACTGCAGCTCAACATCTTTTATTGTTTCAGAGGTATTGCTAAAATAATAACTTTTACCAATTCAATTGTTGTTATAGTTCTGTGGCCAAGCATTCCACGACAAAAAAAACATTTTTAAATTTTATGATTGTATATATTTGTAACTAATTATTCCATGGTTCAAAAACTACTTTAGAATTAATAATATAATCAAAAAACAATTCTAATTTTTTGTCATGGTATGCTCGGTGGCATAACTACAAATCAATCAGTTCCTCAAATAAAGTCTTAAAATTATTTCTTTAGTAATAACTTTGAAATAAAAAAAATATATATTTAATTGCGGTCTAAACATTTTTTCTTGCAAATTTAGTCTACTTTTCGATTTTGACGTCATTGTTATATCAAGTCTCGTCCTCTAGCAACTTTATCACGAACTATCATGTACCGATGGATACGATCATTAAAAGTACTTACTTTTTGCTTCCAAACAACAGTCTACAGTCCAACAGAAGTTTACTATAAGCGGATAAGTCGTTTGGAAATTACAGATATTTAAATCATTACACTTTCAATAGCTTTCTCAGCTCGTATCAAAATTGGTATGGTAATAAGCCCTAAACAAAATGATGCAGAATTGCCTAAGCTTTCTAATAATGCCATCAAATTATTGCAAATTTAATTTTACTATAACAAAAGATCATGATATCATCAAAACCTGTAAATAGATTTAATAGGGCATATCTTTTTAGCCTGCAAGTTCCATTTATAAATTTAATAAAAATTAAAACAAAACTCTTTTTAAATTGAAAAATGTTTTTGCCGGCGTACAGACACGATTAAAATTGAAAAAGTTTTATGCCTCCGCTGGGAATCGAACCCAGAATCTCTCGATTACATGCCAACTACATGTAACTACCTAACTAATCCCTACACAATATTTCGATTTTGACCCTTGAGGCCAGAAAACATACCTTTTCTAATCCTCTTACGCAATTACGCAATGTCGATGAAGTATTGATAATAGAAAAATTGGATCTTAATGTTCAGTGGTAGTGAATGAGTTCCCTTTCCACTTATAACACCCTCCCCGGTCTGTGAATCACAGGAGATTCCAGACTATTACTACTAACATAAAATTGAATAAGTTACTTACTTACTTAATGTTCTTTATTAAACTGTACTTCTTTACAAAAATACAATTTAAATGGCCATCGACCGAGGTCCTTCAGCCTAATAAGTTATATGACCGAAGTTGGTGAAAGAATTTCAGGTCCACCGTAGCGCAATTGGCAGCGCGCTTGACATGTAATCGAGAAGTTCTGGGTTCGATTCCCAGCGGAGGAATACAAGTTTATCAATTTTAATCGTGTCTGTTCGCCGGCAAAAACATTTTTCAATTTAAAAATTATTTACAGACGCCAACATAACTACTCAAAACAATTTTTTTTTCATTCAAAATCTTTATTTATGCAATTTAAAAATATATTTAATATTATCTTCTTTCGTAGAAATAAATTAAGAGATATATCCTTTCCGCTTTTTAATCAAATGGACAATAGAACTATTAAAACTCTTATAAAAGAGACAGTTGATTTCTGCAGGGCTTCCATTGTCTCGTGGAATTCAACCGGTTTAAAAACTTTTATTATTATTATCATCTTTTATACGGTGCCCAGTGATATTATTAGATAATTTCAGTCTTTTGAAAACGGTTTTATTCATTTTTTAAAACTCTGTCAAAGTTGATAAAATTATAACCCGATTTAAGCACATCTGGACCTCTCTGGGCAAATTGGATCTAACTCAAAAAAGTTGAAGCATATTAGAGCGCAGCTAAATTGAGAGTTTCTGATTTTCCTATAGTACCTACAAATAAAAAATAATACGTCACAATCAATCAATTTTTTTCCTTCAAATAATTAAACTGGGATACTTTACGTTTGATAAAATGTCAAGGTTCGTATTAAATTCAGTTGACTTGGTTGTGCCTAAAACGTTTCGATTTCGATTGGGAAGGCCTTACCGACACGTGTAACCATTGCCATTTTACGCCTTTAACATTTGTTTTACCTCGAGTTTCTTAAACCTACGTCTTAATATTGTAAACTTCTCCCCAAACTGATTTAGGAAATTTGTTTTCTGATTTATAATTTAATGCTGAAGAAATCCTCCTTTAATGAAAGATATTTTAGACAATACCAAACTTATAATAAATTTTATATTCTATTATACATATAATCTACAAGAGAACGTTTTAAATTTTATTATTTACCAAATTAATTTTCTATACACATTTGCTTAGTTGTTTGTTTATATTAGATTAGTTTACCCCAGCAATGCTAACATCAAAATATAGTAGATTATATTAATTATTTTTGTGATAATTAAAGATTTTGTACGTCCTGAACGCATAGGCGTAGTTAGACGGTCATCACTGGGAGTGCTGAAGTCCTAAAAAAAACAGATTGTGTGTATTTATTTAATTGCAATATATTTAAAAATGAAAACGAAATAGGTATTTTATTTTACCTTAAAGAAAAGTAAAAGAGAACTATTACGTTCAAAACTAACTGAATGCATGTATATCTAGTATAACGTATAACCTACCCACAAATCCATATTGCATTAAACAAAATCAGTATTTATTAATTGAAATACCGAGGAAGGGGAACTAAATAGAAATATTTAAATGAAATTACCTGATGAAGTACCAATTTTCTGCTTCCCTTTCCTGGGCCTTTTATAAATTCTTGTAGAGCCATTTTCACATCAATTTTTTTAGCAAAAGAATTTTCTATCTTTAATATTGCTAGATTACTAAATCTTTTTTGAGTCATGGTACTTCTCCATTAATAATACCCGTGAACCACACGGTACACGGAGATAAATTTGGAACAGAATCCGCAACTACCTAAATATAGGGTAAGGTTGCCTATATCGTACCACTTTTTGGTTTTAATTTTTTTTCTTATAAAGTGATAAATGAAATGTATATTTTTTGGTTTAAAACAATAGATCGGTCTATTGGACACCTAACTGCAATTTTTAAGATATTATTTTTTCATTTAATTTTTAAAAAACAGCTGTTTTTGTAAGGAATAGCAAATGGTACGATTTAAGAAACTGGTTTCCTAAATCGTACTAGTGGGTTCCTTCGCATTGCTTTCAGTAATTTCAAAAGTAATGGAGAAAGCTATTAACCAACAACTCCTAAAGTATCTGGAAGGGCTTAACATTATCAGCGACCATCAATACGGTTTTCGTAAGTCCAGATCAACAGGTGACCTTCTGGCATATGTCACCCATCTTTGGAGCAACACCATCGAACATCATGCAGAATCCCGGGCTGTTGCACTGGACATCTCTAGGGCTTTTGATCGTGTTTGGCACGATGGGCTTCTAAGTAAATTGCAATCCTACGGTATGCCTAATGGATTTTGTTTATGGTTAACCAGCTTCCTTAAGAACCGTTCTCTGCAAGTGGCGATTGACGGGTTTCTCTCAGACACCTTCACCATCAATGCCGGTGTTCCTCAAGGGTCCATATTGTCGCCTACCCTCTTTTTACTGTATATTAACGACCTTCTAGTGAAAACCCAAAATCCAATTTATAGCTTTGCTGATGACAGCACACTTGTCTCATCTTTTACCTTGACTCCCCAAACATCCGCTGCCGACGCACATCTTCGCAGGCAGCATGAAGTATTGCGCCTCAACAAGGACCTGGAAGAAATTTTGGCTTGGGGTGACAGTAACCAAGTCGAATTTAATGCTAAGAAAACCCAGGCAGCAGTCTTCTCCAAAAAGGTTAACATTGCAGAACCGGATATAGTCATGGCAGGATACGCAATTCCCCTGGCACCGTCTATTAATTTGCTGGGGGTCAATCTGGGAGGTAATATGTCTTGGCATGATCACGTTGCCGCAATTGCCAAGACAGCTGCACAGAAACTTGGTATACTTTTCCGCACCAAAAGGTTGTACACACCTCATCAACTTTTGACACTCTACAAAGCCCAGATTCGACCATCATTAGAATATTGCTCTCATGTCTGGAGCTCTGCACCCAAGCACACCCTTCGGCTACTGGATTCCATTCAAAGGAGAGCCGTTCGTCTGATCGGCGACCCCGAGCTAACCAAGACCCTCGATAGCTTGGAGCATCGAAGACAGGTTGGTGATTTGGCTCTCTTTTACAGATATTTTCATGGCAGGTGTTCGACTGACATTGCCCACTTGATTCCACCTAGAGCAATGCAAAACAGAAATACACGGCGAACCACTGCCGCTCATCCATATGTTGTTCAGCTTAGTACTCCTCGAACTTCATTGTTCAAGAATTCTTTTATCTGGAGAACGTCATCTTTGTGGAATGATCTTCCTGAGGTCGTGTTTCCCAATGAATACAATCTTCAACGTTTCAAGACCAACGTTAATCGCTTTTTTCGCACTCGCACCGCTCCCAGAGCGCCTTAAAGGATTTTTCCTACAGTGCAGGTGTTTTATCATAAAAAAAAAAAAAAAAAATCGTACCACAGTGTTCTTTTGGGATATATTAAATAAAAATAAGTACAGTTTGTTGTAAAGACAACAAATTACACAAAATTATTGTTTATATTAAGTATTTTACAAAAAAAAAACATTAAAAAAATCTATTACACCTTTGAAAATAATTTTAAATGTACCTACAAACATGTAGTCCTTATTAAGACGTGTCACGTTGGAACACTATTTATGTGCGTGTGTGGTACGATTTAGGAAACTGTCAATCAAAATAATAAATAATACAATTCTAACCCCAATATCTAAAATTAAATTCAATTTTTGCAAAACTACAAGAACTTCCCGGGCTATGCTACTAAAAAAAATATCTGTATAAATACTACTTACCAATGAGATATAGCCTTGCAAAAAATCAACAAAATTAACTTGAAAATAGCCGAATTCTTTTAACTTGGTTTTCCCGCTTAGCAAAACACAACCGGTGCAACACGGTTATACTATGCAACTGGCACTAGTTAGACACTACAACAACGTTCGATAGATGTCGTATAATTTATCGTCTAATATGAAAACTTGTAGTGGTACGATTTAGGCAACGGTACGATTTTGGCGACTTTACCCTACTTGAATTTGTACCAGAATTCAAATGCTTGAACTATTTATTACATAGGTATAATGTATATTATAAAAATAGGTTAGTTCTAAAATTAACCTATTGCCTATATATTGTAAATGTAAATTTTTTTTGGGGGTGCTAATTTAGATTTCGGACCCCCCTAACTACGCGTATGCCTGAACGAGGTCTATCACTTGTATGTTTACGATCACGCTTAAATTCTGAAATTTAAAAACATAAGTCGAAAAAAATGGTTAAGAATCGTCGAAAATATTGACTTGACTTCCGTCGCATTTTTACTTACATATACTCACTCTTGTCAAAGACAGAGTAATTTCCTACTTCTTATTTAAAAGTAGCACACTTAGTAAGTGGAGATACCGTATTGGCAATCTCGAATCTAGGGTGCCGATATAAACGCATCAGACAGAGATTATTAGTAGCGCTTAACAAGTTAAACAGAGAACACGCTATCCCCTACCTCCCACCTTCCATTCTTTAGAACACGCGGTCGAAGCAGATACGTCGACTCGGCCACACCACACACATATCCCCCCCTTTCACTTGTAATGTAGGAGTGGTTAGGTGTCTCTTTTTAACTGAAGGGTTTGTCCATATGTGCCTTCTCTCTTGGTTGCATTAGAGACTTCGCACCCTAGATTCGAATTTGCCAATACGGTATAGAATTTATCGGTCAGATGTGACAAGATGATCCTTACAATGCTGCATATATCCAGTATTACTGATTTTTGTATAGGTTTGTGTAATTCCCATTGTAGTCGAAGCGCTGATATGTTTTGTTTTAATCTTTTAGGTATTTCACTCAGAGTTCCAATCACTATCGATACGATCGTCACGGACTCCATATGCCACATCTCAGTTAGTTCGTCCCGTAACGGTAAGTATTTGTTAATTTTTTCCGCATACTTAGGTGTTGCAAAATCTACAATCAAGGTTTTGCTTTCCTTCTTAAACGTGAGCATGAGATCGGGTATATTATTGAGAGATTGGGCTTTCTATCCGTCTGTATTTTTCTGTTCCAGTAAATACGTACGTCGTCATTTTCGCACACGGCTGGAGGCTCATATTCATAATAGGGAGTTGTTTCTGTCTGGTTTTCTCGTAGCTTCTGATGAATTATTTTGCCAGCTCTATTGTGACAATCCAGGTACATTTTAGGTGAGAGCACTTTTCAACCGGCACTTATGTGGTCTAAGTTTTCTTCAGCTGAATTACAGACTCGGCACTTCACATTTTCCAGATTTTCGTTAAGGATGCATTTTCTGTAGGATTTTTATGCGATAACCTGATCTTGGATAGCGTTAATAAAGCCTTCCGTTTCACTAAAGATATTACCATATGAAAGGTAAGATAGTGACGCGGCAGTATCTACTGTTTCGTGTTCGATTTTTGACAGATACTTACCGTGAATGGCTTTACTACTCCACTGTTTAAGTAATTGTTCGTTTGTTGTTAAATCTTCGTTTTGCAAGTCTAATTTCATTCTCGCTTTGTGCAAAGTAATTGTTATTATTATTGTTATTTTTGTCGTTGTTATTACTAATATTTTAAACAACTGGAACACCAGCCTATTTCGATGAAGAGGTAAAAGGAAGGTACCTTATGGCCGCCATTTATTGGCGATCTCAAAATGAATAAACCAGACTGTTGCCTTATAGTTATACTTTTATTTTAATCAATCCTATTGTTTTGTCCAATGCCATTAACCTGATTATTTCCTTGCCCAGAAGTTCACAAATAAGACGGACACGTATTTTTCCACTTATTATTATATTAAATGGACTAATCCTTGTATGCTTGTTAACAAATAATAGCAAGGAGTGTTTGATAAATAGCAAGTTTTTAAAATAAAAGATCTTAATAATTACACAAACAATACAAAATATTATAATAGTAACCAGGCCGAGTGAGAGTGCGAGTGACAATAAAGACTCACCAATCGGTTGGTTATCCCATTATGATAATATGAGTATAATCAGTTGTCAGATGATCATGGGTTGGAGCCTAGTTAGTAGCTAAACTGTCAATTTCTTTGGAAATGGCTCTGGCAAAAAATATACCCAAAAAAATGTATGCATAACTGTAATCGTACCACCAACTATTGTATAAATGTAAATTCATGCCAATATATATTTTTTTGAACGGCAATAGAGTTTTAGACTCGCGTTGTGTGTATTTGTGGTAAATCACAACGTTTCAACTGATAAGTATCTCCAGTTGAAACATACTGATTTTAAACAAATAAAGACAATGCCAAGTCCAAAACTCTATTGACGTTCAAGAAACGTCATTGTCTCCAACCTTTAAACAGACAATATATTTTTTTATTTATTCAACAACAATTTAATGAAGTTTGGTACCTTATGCTCTAATATTTATTTAATTCTTTTAATACCAATTATGCATCTGTAGGTAATGGACACCTATCTATAGGTACAACTACTTTCAAATTGTTTACTACTTGCATAGCGAGAAGCAAACCAAAACTGCATTGGTTTTCGAATAAGACCTCAATCTCAGATTATAAAAAAAGTTATTTTTGTCCTAGAACAATCATTGATCTATGAACATGATTTTAAGTAAATAGCACAGGTTTAAATATATTATTTATAAGAAAAATACAGGGTGTCGCATAACTTATGGGCCGTAGAGTAACTTGATAAACTAGACATCAAACTTAGCCGATTAAGTCATATAAGTTTTTTTTTGATAATTAAAATATTAATTTAATTATGTACTATTTTTTTTATGCTTAGGGATGTTTAAAGGGAAATATCTTGAAAACCATTAAAGATATTAAGATCAATCAAGTACACCTTTTTGATTAAAAAAATGCCCTTCTTTAAGAAGCTATTTGAAAAACACTAAATATCACAGGTAAGAAAGAAAATCATAGATTTATGAAGCCCAGTGTATGCAACTAGCGCCATCTAGTTTGAAACTTAAAAATTTCTACAAATTCTTATTTCTTGCTCATAAAAACATAATATTGCCAACTTTCAATTCGATTCATAAAACCGTTTTAAAATTATGGCTTATTTTCGAGAATAAACTTTTACTTTCAACACCCTGTATCTCTAGAACGAGTAGCAATCCGAAAAAACTTATATAACTTAATCGGCTTAGTTTGATGTCTAGTATCTCCAGTTATCCTACGGCCCATAAGTTATGGGACACCCTGTATTTAAATTAAAATTAATATTTTATTTGTGAAAAATTACAGTGTTAATCAACATTTTTTGTTTTTCGTTTCTCCAAGATGCGGGTAAATTAATTTTTAATTACATATTCTTATCTTCAACTTTTACGCTTGCCTCTCTTTTTATGATTACTTCAATATATACCCTTTGTGGAATCCTGTGGGAAATAGTAACCTCTACCCTGCACGAAAACTTCTCAGCAAAAGAACGAATATTTCCCTGTAAGGTGAATATCATAGATTTATTTAAGATCGCTGCGAACCATGTCATTTGAGTCCTTGAATTTATAACATTCCCTGTTATACGTGTGTTTCCATTATATTTGAATTATGCAAGGAGGGATGTTTGCCCTCTATAAGTAAATAACGATATGGGAATAAATTTCCTCACCAAAATTAAGCCGTTTATATTAGTTAAGGGGACAATTTTATCTTTTCTTTTTCAAATAATTTTGATGGAGGCGTCTAATAAGGTTTATATATTTGCTTCTGCTAAAATAGTAGGAGAAGGTAGGGCAAGACGGAGTAGTTAAGGTTTGATCAAGAATTAAACTATTATTTTCATGGTAAGAGAAACAAATTATTTATTAAAGTAACTAGATAGTAGAAGATAACATTGGAACAACAGCAAAATAAAAACAAATTTTCTTAAGGTTAAGGTAAGGTAAGAAAAAAGGCGAATCAACACAAAAAAGGCATCCTTCCCCATCTTGCCCCATAGGCGGGGTAAGATAGGGTACCCCATGGGGCAAGATGGGGAATGATTTAATAAGGGCATGATATTGAGAAAATATACGTTTATTGTAATATAGTTAGAAGCTAAAGTAAAAATGATCTTAAAACTACAATCCAAAGTAAAAATGTGCTGATTATTTTTGTAAAATGAAAATTTAAAGATCTCAAAAATATATATAAAACTAAGGGCAACACAATGCACAAACATGGGTAGCTTCGTCATCTTCATCCTTCACTCCTGCACAGCTGCAATGAGCCCACTTGCTACACGTTGAACACATTATCCATCCCTCTATAGATTCTAGATATAATCCATTTCAGTAAAGGCATGGAGTATTGTCAGTTTCATCATTGCTTTCATCAGATGAGTTTTTTCTAGACCGTTTAGCTTGCTTGGCTCTTTTCTTATTTTGCTTTTCCACTAGCTGTTTTAGCTTTTATTTCTTTTATTTTCTTTTTCTTGCTCTGTTTCATGTTTTTTTCGCATTTCTTCGAGCGAGTTTCACTTTTTTTTTTTAATGTTGTTTGTGGAACTTCAAAAGTTCTAGCGGCTAAATAATAACCCATTTTTGCCTCCAAAACAGCAAAAATTGCGTTCTTCATTTGTACTTCCGACCATTTCCCTCTATCAGTTTTTCTAACATAGTTTCGGATCATTCTAAAACAAAAAGAAAAAAATTAAATATAATCGTCTTTCCCCAATATTAAGAACCCCATCATGCCCCTTTGAGCATTATAACACAAACTGTAATAGTTAAGAAAAACCGGTTACCAAAAACCTAAAAACTAGTCCTTACCTTAACGTCCACTTTACACTGTCTCTTCAAGAGCCCAAGTTGTCACAATAGAATATTCGAAAAAGTTCTAAACACGCAAAGAAAACAGAACAGAAATAATAGCAAAATACGTAAAAACTCGTTTTCATGCGTTCAAGCAGTCACGTGACCTATTACTTTGGCGACACTTAAGCTACTCAGGGAGGCTTATTAGACGCGTGTATCTGTGTACCAGTCTCGATTTAGATACGTTTAGTTTAAAAGATAGTGGGGGTACCCCATCTTGCCTCACTACCCCGTCTTGCCCCACCTTCCCCTATGACCTTTTTAATTTTTTTAAAATATAAGTTTTCACATGTTTAATATGGGTTGTAAGAAAAAAAACCCTAAAAAGTAATATGCCCAGGGTCTGTTCATGATACAACTATACAAGGTATGATATCAATAGGGTGTGCAGTGGATCGTGACATCACCTAGAGAGGAATTTTTTAATTGAACGCGTCGAATTATACGGTAGTTTACGTTATTAAAAGGCAATTTTATATGACATTTTTAATAAACTTATTTCAAATCATATTAGCCTTAAAATTTCTACTGTGACTTAAATCTTGAAACATACATTATATATAGATAGATTGATTATTGTCATCAAAAATTAAAACTTCTTTTTACTTATACGTTCCTTAACTCAAACTTTTAGATGTGATTATGCTAACAGGAAAACTTCTTTAAAGTACGTAGGAATTCATTTAGGCTAATATTTTACATGGAAACAGCATGTTACTTATTTTACAAGCAAAAATATTTTATTTTTAATTTATTTGAAAATATAAATATTTTGACTCCGAGTACTTTAAAGATGATAGGCACAAGTAGAATTAATAATAAATGATGGCATTGTTTGGGAAAGTTAATAATAATAAAAATAACAATAATAATATAAGTTGATATACTTAACACGAACAAGTTTAGTAGGTATACATTGCGAATATGGAAATTGGAAAACGATACACTGTCTAATATTTTGTTTGTATAAAAGAGCTTAAAATATTTTGACCCGTGTCTAGTATTCGTTTAAAATAAAAACTTGTTCTGAATTTATTTTACATAAAAAGTTTTAATACAAAATTTAGGTTTCTTTTTCTAGAAAGGGTCGCATCATTTTAATTCTCTGCTACAAAAATACATCAACATCAAAAAATAACATTTTTGCCCTTTGAACATAATATCCAAGAGCTGATTTCAATGAATGAATATGTAGAGTAAAAAAAATTAACAAGGCCGATATTTGTCAGGTGTATTTTTCAACAATTCGTGTTTCAAAATTTCATTCATGGTCATCGTCACTGAAATGTTTGGAGCAAGCACCAGCATTTTTAATTTTAAATATCGTTGCGAGTTGCGTTTAAACACAAGCTTCCAAACACCTTGTAATTCCTTAAAATTGGACATCAGGCGTAAAACTCTTGCGTTTATTATCGACATTATACAACCATATACCGCATACCTCTTTTTTTCAGTAACTTTACAAATCAGTTATCAGAAATAAACGACTGGTACATAATGCAAACTCTAACGTAAACAACGGAGAATATCGCAATATGGCGGTTTTTACTCGCTAGGTAACGTCACGAAAGTCATGCCCACCTGCGCGGTATCATATCTTCTTGTAGTTGTATCATGGGGTCTGTTAAATTACAAAAACCTAAAAATATTAAAATTGAGGTTGTAGTGTATAAAGGAACAAAAAATAAAATTTTCTGTGTTTGTACTTTTTGATATTTTTTAGCCATCACTGAGAAAATAAATAAATAAAAAAACTATCGAAACAAAAACACGGACTTTATTGAATATACGTCATGAAAACGGCAGCTTGACAATGTTGCCAATTTTCTCAAAAATTTTTTATACTATAATACAATGACAAAGTCTGAAAAGTAATCAAATAGAAATAATTGTCCAAAACGGACGTTTGCGAAAAAATCATCGTATTATTAGGAAAAATCTATATTTTGTCCTAAAATAAGTTAATAGAGTTCTAGGAACAAACATATTATTTAACTGGCATAAAAGGTTTCACGTAGAAACACCGAAATTATTGACAAAAGACCAGGTTAATGAAATGACAGTTGAAAAAGTCTAACCTAAGTTATTTGTCGATCTTTGTGCTCCATAATATATATAAGTAAATAAATAAAAAGAACAGTTATTTTAAACAAAAATACATCAAAATTCCACAATAACTCGGATTTAAGTGGGATTTAACCGAAAACACCGACATTACAAGTGAAAGATCGGTTACGATGCTCACTGTACATTTTCATTGAAACGACGTCATCAAGTAGGTAATAGCTTCAGTTTTGCGTTTTTAAAATTTGTGAAAATTGTGCATGTTTTCAATGAGCTTCAAAAAATTCGAGGTATGACCTAGCAGTACTTTTATTTATGATAAACTCTTATTATAGCACCAACTTAACAATTTAAATGCCAAATCTGTCAAATATGAGAATAGTAAAAGAGCCCATTGCGAAAATGGCAACTTTACCAAAGTTAATATTTTACACAAGTTAAAACTTAATTTATATGTATAAATAGAGAATTAAGTTGGGAAAGCATAGTAAAAAATTAATTTTAGTTAATTTTATTTTTAAATGTGCCTTATGAACACGAACAATAGTAGAATACAAATTTGAATTACATTTTTAAAAGACAAATAGAGAATTATGATTAAAATAGTCCTTTAAAATTAAATTAAAAAATAACTTTTACAAATAATGCAAATTTACATACAACAAATTTTTTTTAAATCCTCTGCCAATAAACAGTGCTTTAATCAATTTTTCGTTCAGACGAAAAAGGGATAATCAGGTAAACAGGACAAAGGGTCCTTCGGAAACAACTTTTAAATCGAATGTTTTTAATTTAAAACAGGAAGAAAGTCTTGAAAACAATGAAGGGTTAAAATAAAAATTAAATGAGATGTTCAATTTTCTTCGTAATAAATAATAACTAGTCCTTGGTTGGGGGGATAAAAAATAAAATCAGCGAAATGAAAAATAATTGATTTTGGGTTTAGAATGTTAATTATTAAAATTATTATTATTGTTATTGTCGGATATGAAATGGAACCCTATATCTCAACCAATTCAAACAATTATATTTATCAACTTTCGTCTACAAACACCTCCTACAAAACTAGAAATGTCCTTGTTCTTGTTTTACACACTATCTTTTCACTACACCTATTCTTATCAACACCTATTAGGAGTCTTAGAACCACAGCGAAGTATAAACTGAATAATTCATCCTTAAGGGTACCAATCCATATCCGACATTATTATTATTCCAAGAAAACTTCAAAAGGTCTTTTTTCCACAAATTTTTTTATTAGTTGGGACCAGTTTCGGCCGTTTTCTACACGGTCATCATATGTCCCACCAAAACTACAATTAAGAAAATAAACACGACCTATAACCTTTATGTTGTAACAGAAAACAGTAAGAACAGTAAATGGTAAATAGTTGTGGAGACTATTTTAAGGTTATAAAATATTATATACCGTATTGGCAAATTCGAATCTAGGGTACGAAATTTCTAATGCAACCAAGAGAGAAGGCACATATGGACAAAACCTTCAGGTAAAAAGAGACACTTAACCACTCTCCTACATTTTTGAAAGGGGGGATATGTGTGTGGTGTGGCCGAGTCGACGTATCGATTGCTCCGTGGCTGCTTCGACCGCGTATTCTAAAGAATGGAAGGTGGGAGGTAGGGGATAGCGTGTTCTCTGTTTAACATGTTAAACGCTACTAATAATCTCTGTGTGATGCGTTTATATCGGCACCCTAGATTCGAGTATATAGTATAAAACACAGGTACTTTCATTTCATAAATGGACGAAAGTTAAAACTTGATGATGTTGTTAAGTGTAAGATTAATGAATTATCAGTTAGATGTAATTTAAGATTATTTAAAAAAATGCTATGTATATCAAATCTGTTGATTATTGTAAAATATCTGTATGTGCATCTTAGATGTTCTTTAAATCCAACATATGAAGCGGAACGAAAGAAAGAAGATTTTAGTTTATACACACATAATATATTGGCAGAACGTTCAGAAATTTCAAAATTCGATTTACAGATCATCTTAGATGCACATATTAAATTGCAAGAATTAAATAATTCTGAAGCTTTAGAGATTGAACGACACATCAAAAGTCCTTCGGAACATTCCCTTAATAGCCAAATTAATTTTGTCTTTTTTTACTAAAACATTTACACACTATTCCTCACATCCACCTTTAATCCTCACATATACACACACACCCTCACACCATGACACACAGATCTAACGCATTAAAGACATCTTACAATAATCTACAGATTACCAAGAAAAATGTCTACTATATATTTTTCCATACTTTCATTTTTGGTTCAATCCACATAGCAGTTTCTTAAATTACACCTAACTGATAGTTTATTAATCTTACACTTAACAAAAAAGGACTACAAAAACTAAATATTTTTTTAGTCAAGTAACGCATACCATCGTTGCGTCGTTTAGTTAAATACAATATCTGTTCGTGTCAAGTCACATTTTTAGTTGTTGATTTTGTTATTTTCTCAAATTATGATCGTAATTTTTGTAAATGTGGTGTTTATGTAATTAAACAGGATGGATTTTTAATTCTTGTCCATTTATGCAATGTAAGTACCTGTGTTTTTTATATATAATATTTTATAACATCAGAATAGTCTCCATCACTATTTACCATTTGCTGTTCTTACTGTTTACTGTTACAATACAAAGGGTATAGGTGTTTGTCTTAATTGTAGTTTGGGTGGACTGATTATGACCGTGTAAAAAGGGCCGAAATCGATTTCCAACTAATAGAAAATTTGTGGGAAAAAGACTCTTTGAAGTTTTCTTGGAATAAAGCTTATCCACATGGGTTTTTTAATTAAACATATTATTAATATTGATATTATTATTATATTATACAGGGTGTCACGTAACTTATCACATCAAACTAAGCCGATTAAGTCATATAAGTTTTTTCGGATTGTTACTCATTCTAGAGATACAGGGTGTTGAAAGTAAAAGTTTATTCTCGAAAATAAGCCATAATTTTAAAACGGTTTAATAAATCGATTTGAAAGTTGGCAATATTATGTTTTTATGAGCAAAAAATAAGAATTTGTAGAAATTTTTAAGTTTCAAACTAGAGGGCGCTAGTTGCATACACTGGGCTTCATAAATCTATGATTTTTTTTCTTACCTGTGATATTAGGTGTTTTTTAATTATAGTTTCTTAAAAAGGGTATTTTCTGAGTCAAAAATGTATACTTGATTGATCTTAATATCTTTAACGGTTTTTGAGATATTTCCCTTTAAACATCCCAAAGCATAAAAAACATAGTAAATAATTAAATTAAGAAAAAAAAGCAAAAGTGACAATCCGAAAAAACTTATATGACGTAATCGGCTTAGTTTGATGTCTAGTATCTCCAGTTACTCTACGACCCATAAGTTACGGGACACCCTGTATATCTCTCGTAAACGAATTTCGATATTTAAAATCTAAAGAACAGTATGTCCTTTACTTATTCTAACTAGAACGCACTATTTATTCTATATTTATACCGCGTATATTTACAGTATATAATATTATGCTTTTTTAATACTTCAATTTATAATTTCACTTTAAAGTTGTACATAGTAAAACATTTTGTTATTTTCCATTTTAAAAGCAATTTTATAATGTTTTATGGTAATTTCCAAAAATAAATAAATTATAAAATGCTTGTTATTAAAATGTAAATTTGACATGTCTGCAACTTTAAAAAGTAAATTTTAGTTACATACTTAATTATTTATTACAAAATTAAGGGTAAAAATACATATAACCAAATTAACAGGTTGGATAGTTTTTTGTAAAGTAACGAATTGTTAGAATTCGATTATGCTGTATACATCAAGAAGCAGGAAGTGATATTAATTTGGATTAGTTAAATTAGTTTTGACATATTGTATTGTAAACTTGTCAACAAAAAGTTTTTCTAAATTTACCTGTTGCTCAGACAGTTGCGACTATGAATATTTAAATTTGACAGTATTAAGTATTCTACACATTATTAATGTTTATTTTTAAATTTTAAAATTACTTAAAAATGTTTTGTTATTAGATCCGCCACTGTTAATAAGCATAAAAATACAGACATTTTATTACTGTCTTTCGTTCGCATGACTAACGAAAGAGTCTCTTAATAACAGACTTCTCTTAAATATCTCTCTTTTTAAGCCAGATAAATAGCAACATTCTTTCAACCGTCAATCAACTTCTGACTTTACTTCAACAAGCTTCAGCTTTTATCCCGTTTTTCGTCTCCTATATATCTAAAAATAGGGTTTGTGTCATGTCCTTAGGGATTATCTATTATCCTACATTATCCTGCTAAAGTTAAGAAAAACCTCTAGAAGGTTTATTATTATAATTTAGGATTGTTAATTTTATTATAGTACATTGCTAAACATTTTTTTTCTTCTGCCATAACCATTGGCCGGGAGGGTGGGGGAGAGGGGGGAAAGGGGGGAAATGGGGGGGGGGGGAAGCTTATTAATTAGATAAAATTTAAATTCTTTTTGAATCATATTTTAAAAGAGGCATTAAATTGGATTAGAAAGTTCTAACATTATTTTCACATTTTGACTTTGTAATTGTAATAAATAAAATAAGTCTGTTCTTGTTCCCAGGGAACTTATTTATTCTGTAACCTCATGTAAATCCAAGCGAAAAATCTCACGTCCAAGATATACTTTATGATTGTATTTTAGTATTTTAACATTTACAACATCATAAGTTTTGTGCAATATGGTTTATTTTGCTTTATTATTTTTTATATACACTGTGGTTCAAATTAAAGGAGTACACTTTTTAATTGTGAATATTTTTCTAGATTATGCACTGATTTAATTTATTTTTGGAGTGATGATGAACTGAAATAGTCTTAGTAAAATGTGCAATTTTTATCAAAATATTTTGAACAGGGCCGGATTGACAGTTAT
The DNA here is from genome assembly GCA_935413205.1 of Polydrusus cervinus. Taxonomy (NCBI): domain Eukaryota; kingdom Metazoa; phylum Arthropoda; class Insecta; order Coleoptera; family Curculionidae; genus Polydrusus; species Polydrusus cervinus. The sequence goes on along the minus strand of OW284520.1, from coordinate 21,890,322 downwards.
TTTTCGACAAACGTGCACTTATGCTCGTTGCAAACGAAAACTAATTTATTCATAATTCAGATAATACGTTATTTTGGTAGATTAACTATCGAAACTTCTTCAGTATAAGTCTCATTCTGAAAGATTCTTAAATTCAAAAAATAAAATTTATTTTGTTCAATATTAATAACAAATTTAATAATATTAACTATTACTGATATTAAGACTAAGTATCACTTAAAATCGAAAGTAGTATAAATATTTATAGGATAACATTATAAATATGACCACCATGATTTTCTATCACGGATTGCAGTCGCCTTCGCCATAGGTCAATAGCTGCATTGATTATGTCCTGGTTAAAATTATTCCAACAGAACTGTAACCTTTCCTTTAGCTCTTCGATGGTGTTAAACCTTTGACCATTGTGAACGTTTGCCTCGAAAATTCCCCATATGAAATAGTCAATAGGGTTTAAGTCTGGACTATTGGGTGGCCACATCTCCGGTTCGATATAATCGGGGCATTGCTCAAACAAAAACATTCTTGTACTCCGAGAGGTATGGGAAGGAGCACCGTCTTGTTGGAATACGTAATCGTCGCAGATTGCTTCAATTTCAGGAAGCAAGTGATGTAAAATTTGTTGTTGACACGCGTCCGAGTTGAGTTTTACTCCGGCAACTACAACAATAAGACTTGACTTCCCCAATTTGGAAACTGCCACAGAGACTATTACGCCAGGTGAAAAGTGACTTCTCTCGATTAAAAGATTTTCCAATGGGATTTTCCTCTTTACTCGCATATTTGCGTATACCCGATTATTTTGTGTATTCTTTAACGACCTCAAGTAAAACATCTTCTCATCTGAAAACCATATCTTTGCGATATTTTCCCGAGAACGGAATCTTCCTAGTAATAGATTACATCTTTCTAATCGTTTCTCCTTCACATTGACACTAAGTTTTTGACAATAAACTTTTTTAAAGACTTTAAGTTGGCAATCATATTTAATAATTCTTTGAACTGTAGAACGGTGGATTCTTGTTCTGTTCGCTATTTTTCTGGTACCTACAGATTCTTCAGGTTGTACATTTTCTATAATATTTCTTACCATGGTAATATTTCCTTGAGTTCTTGAAGTTTTTTTCTTTCCCCTTTCAAATTTTATTTTTTTGGATCCATTATTTTCTCTAAGATGTCTTAAAAACTTGACAACTGTTCCAACATATCAATTTTTTTCAGGAAACTCCTCTACAATTTTCCTTGCGCCGTAATTATGTGTTTGTTGAAAATATTTGATAAGAATTCGATCCTCTTTACTTAAAACTGCCATTGTGTACGGATTAGCTGTCATGAAGCTTACAAAACGTTAAAAATAACATTGTTTATTATTTTAATTATAGTCCTGGATACCTTGATTTTTAATAACGGTCATGGATGCTGCGATCATGGTTCAAACGACTTCAAATTTCCAAAGTGATATCCGGAATGTTTTAGTACATCAATGAACAAAATAAATTGTATTTCTTAAATTTAAGAATCTTTCAGAGTGAGACTTATACTGAAGAAATTTCGATAGTTAATCTACCAAAATAACGTATTATCTGAATTATGAATAAATCAGTTTTCGTTTGCAACGAGCATAAGTGCACGTTTGTTGAAAAAAAACTGTCAATCCGGCCCTGTTCAAAATATTTTGATAAAAATTGCACATTTTACTAAGACGATTTCAGTTCATCATCACTCCAAAAATAAATTAAATCAGTGCAAAATCTAGAAAAATATTCACAATTAAAAAGTGTACTCCTTTAATTTGAGCCACAGTGTACATTATATTTTAAATTGTTTCTTTTTATACTGAGATGTTTAAGGGTAAAATTTCTTAACGAATTTCAACCTAAGCATGTGTCAAATGTTTCTCGCTTACTTCTAAAGAATGTTTCAAAAAACAAGTACATTAGCTTATTGCTGCTACAGATCATTGATATATCATGACATTTTATGGCAAAAGCCAGTATTTATGATCTTACTTGAATTTTTATACATATTTGTAAAACCATTACTTGGCCGTGATTGTAAAAAAATTGTAAAATTTCTGAATCTGAAACCGAAAAGAAAACTTATATAATATTTTTCTTTTCGCAAAAGTGCATGCTTAATAACATTTACAAATTTTTCTACTTAAAGTGTTGTAGTGCCACAAAGTGGTGTAATATATTTCAAAGATAAAAAGACCTAAAATGGATTTTCGCGGCTGCTTTAAAGCTAAATAAAATCTCAGCATCTTTTCAAACTGCACGTCAATCAAGTGTAGCCGTTACTGCAATACGTTACAGATTTATTTCTCACTGTCTGTAACAAATTTTAAAATGTTGCTTGTCTTGATTTAAAGGATCGTCTTACTAAGGTTTATACTTAACTTTAATGCCTTAGGGGTATAAAAGTTTTTTTAAAGGTATTTTATTGACATTGAAACGAAGGTCCCATTTATTAATGGCCCAAAACAGCTTTAGTTTTTTTAACAATCCACTACATACCTATACTTGGAAAAATTCAGTAACTGAGAAGCTCCACACTGAATTCGTCAACGATATACCTAAGTGTAATACACCCACTTTCTTAAATTAAATTCATTCCTACGGTCTTTTAAGACAATATATTTTTCCACGGGTTTTCTTCAAATTTATCTAAACTGCTATACAATTGCTTTCGAGCAAGAAAAATTTCGCCTAAATTAAACAGTTAATATTTTCTGAACCAGATATAATATCGACCTACGGTTTTAAATGGTTGATAGATTAATCCCTTGAGAAACAATTGTTAATGTTGGATTTTCTTTAGCTGTTAGAAAATTTTATATACAGGGTGTTAAAGAAGACGATGATTTTTGTTTCTATTTTAATGGCATGTAACTTTCACAATAATATTTTTAAATTTTATCACTCTACGTCAGTTAAATCACTGGTTCATAGCAAAGAAAGTAATTTGTCAAATTTTTGATATCTGCTATATTTTAAGAAATACCGATTTTTTGGAAAGCCTTGCTTTATTTTAACTTATTGGTGGCTAGATCTCACTGTGCGTTGTATCGTGCAAACTTTGCGATTGATTATTATACCTTATGAAAAGCTTGATTATGTTCAGTAACAATAGTTGTACCTAAATGCTATGATGTACAGTGGCATACTTATAAACACCTATATGTCTATAGTTTATGAGTATCTCACAATTTTTCACGATTGTTTTATATTGGAAAGTACTCGCCCCTAGATTAGGTCAATTTTTTCTTATTTTTTAGTTTTTTATATCGCACTACAGGTATATTATACAGTATGTTTAACAAGTATAAATTTTTTATTTGAAATTTTGGAAAAAATGTATTTATTAATTTCTAACTTTCTAACACTATACTTATAAACCATAGACATATAGGTTTTTATAAGTACGCCACTGTACATCATAACATTTAGGTACAACTATTGTTACTAAACATAATCAAGCTTTTCATAAGGTATAATAATCACTCGCAAAGTTTGCACGATACAACGCACAGTGAGATCTAGCCACCAATAAGTTAAAATAAAGCAAGGTTTTCCAAAAAAATCGGTATATCTTAAAATATAGCAGATATCAAAAATTTGACAAATTACTTTCTTTGCTATGAACCATTGATTCAATTGACGTAGAGTGATAAAATTAAAAATATTATTGTGAAAGTTACACGCCATTAAAATTGGACTAAAAATCATCGTCTTCTTTAACACCCTGTATATAAAATTTTCTGACAGTTAAAGAAAATCCAACATTGACAATTGTTTCCCAAAGGATGAATTTATCAACCATTCAAAACTGTAAGTCGATATCATATCTGGTTCAGAAAATATTAGCTGTGCTCGAAATCAATTTTCCAGCAGTTTATTTCATGCAGTAAAAGACCCCGCACAAAGCTTATGGGAAATGGCTTTCGGCTAATTTTTCTGAATTTTTAGTATTTTCTAGATCTTGACACCTGATTAAAAGTGTCCATGGCCGTAATCCAATCCTGACTAGTTTTTGAGTTATGACCTGTCAAGTTGGCAACTTTTTATTTTGAGATTTTATGCATTGTCTGGAGTTTTTACTTGTTTCTTAAAAACTATTAACTTTTTTATTTTTTTTTATTGGTGGAAAAGTGGGTCTCAAGTTTTCTGTCATTTATATAGAAATAAAATATGTACAGGATGCTGAATAATTTAAAGGCGGATTAAATAAATAATAATATTAAAAAATTATGAAAATCCCCAAAAAAAAACTTAACTTATTTTTTGAATTTGGAAAACTAACCGCTAGATTTTGTTCATATTTTAATATCTTGTAGTACCAAGCTGTCGATGAATAAAATGGATATAGGTTGACAGAATACATTGTAAGGTATTTTAATATCAAAAAAAAAATTGAAAATTCACCTGAAAACGTAATAAACGACTTTTAAATTGAGAAGACTAGCTTCACCTATATCAAAACAATATATATTATTAAGAAAAATATTATTAATAATTAAATGAATCAACTAAAATTCGTTTATTACGTTTTCAGGTGAATTTTCAATTTTTGAAAAATAAAATACCCCACAATATATTCTGTCAACCTATACCCATTTTTTTCATGGACAGATTGGTACCTACTACAAGATATTAAAATATGAACAAAACCTAGCCGTTGGTTTTTAAAATTCAATATATAAGTAAAATTAATTTGGAATTTAATAATTTTTTAATATTTATTATTTAATCCGCCTATAAATTATTCAACATCCTGTACACATTTTATTTCTGTATAAGTGAAAGAAAACTTAAGGCCTATTTTTTCGACAATAAAAAAATAAAAAGCTGATGGTTTTTAAGAAACAAGTGAAAACTCCAGACAACGCATCAAATCTCAAAGTAAGAAGTTGCCAACTTTAAAGGGCTATAACTAAAAAACTAGGCCTAGGATTGGATTACGGCAATGGACACTTTTAATTAGGACATCAAGATTTATAAAATACTAAAAATTCAAAAAAAATAGTCGAAAGCCATTTCCCATAAGCTTTGTGCTTGGTCCTTTTACATATGCAGTCATTTCTGGTAATTTTTTTTTAGAAAAATAAAGGGTAGAGGTTCGATTTTCTGCCTTCCACCAAATTTATTTCTTAAATAATCATAATTTCAAATTTAAAGTCATAAAAGCTATTTTTCTCTTTTAATGCATCATTTATTATACAATTTCATTTAAAAAAACTTTATTAACCCCTCGATGAATGTAATTGATATTTTATAATGCCCGTTAGAAAACAAAGCCAATTATAATTTACAATATGCTATAAACTTTTCATAGTTGGCGAATCAATCCCTTCGTGTCATAAAGTTTAATATAGGGATATAGAGCCGCCTGTATTGCCAATAGAAGCAAAATCATTCTCCCAACCGTTTTATTTCCCTTTATAAAGGATCCCTTTTAACATAGGACAACAAAACGAAGATATTTATCGATATTCAGAGTATTCTTTCTGTTTATGATTGGTTAATGAACTCAGAGGCGTACGAGGCCCCCGAGCCTAGGAGCCCGGGGTCTAACAGTCTAATTGCAGCCTAATTTTTCGTCTCATGCTTGGACTCTTAATTTAAATTTTTAAGTAATTTATTTTTGGCTTAGATTATAAAGGTCTTGTAGGAAACGTGTAGTTTTTAAACGTTTCCTTCTAAAAGTTCTGTTTTATATAGAAATTTAGGTTTCGGACGCATATCGTTTTAGTTACTATTGATTTATGATGCAATTTTATAGGAAAACGAGTAAAAAGAATAATATTTTATAGTATTTTTCTATTATATACTTGTCTGTTCCGTTTTTTCTTCTTTAGAGCTATTTTAAATCAACAAAAATATACCCAATGCAATAAAATATTTTTACAACAAAAACAAAAAACAATTAGGTACTTATTTATTTTTAAAGAGAAAAATTAAAGTAAAAATTTGAATTGAAACATTTTTTACCGAAGAAGTGTGATAATTTATAATAAAAAAAAAATAGTGCGGGAAGAAACAAGAATGCTTTATTATGAAAACGGCTCTTAAGAAGGAGTATTTCAAAACCTAAGCATTTGCACCAAAAACTGCTCAAAAACGCGTGTTAGAATGATACATAGTACGTCTTATGTTAAAATTTTGGATTGATACCACGATACCAATATTCATGTTTTTCACAAATATAAAAATTGTTTTTTTTTTTACAAAGAGCAATATCAAGAAAAGAGTAAAAAAGAACCCTTACAAAAACAAATTTAATAATTTAATTTTCGAAATTTGACAGTAGTTAAATGAATTTTAAACGTACTTTGGTCGTGGCTTCGAAAATTTTTCGCCTGTGGCGCTTCTCCGCCTTCTTCACTAGGTACAATATCATGAAATGCATGTAGTTCCGACTATCCCTTTCTCCAGAAAAAAAATGTCCTACTTACGCCCATTGAGCCCCCCCCCCCGAGCATATTTTCTGGCTACGCCACTGAATGAACTGATGGTTATATTGTAAATAAAGATTGTTATTGATAGAAGTCTTCGGTGCTATTGTCGAATTTACCAAAAATTTAACTTCGTTTTAAGTTTTGTATTGAAAATTAGGAAATAAAATTGTGGTTCTATTCGTCTATGTTTGTATATTAAGGGACATAAATCGAATTTTAGAGGGCTAAAATATGTATATCTTCTGTTTCATTTGTCAATCAGTCTATTATTACGTCTACAGAATACAGAATATAATTCTAAAATAATTTAGCATTACGAAAATAGGAATAGCCTTACTATAAAAAAAGTTTTATTTATTTAAAAAAATTATGTCACATAACGTTTAATATATGTGTTGCTTTTGTTTTACAAATACACAGTTTTTGCCAACAGGTTCTTTCTAATCGATTTTTCAAATTATTGGATTATATAAATTTGAAAAAACGTATTTATAATCGGGTGTTAGCACATTGCTAGGGGCAAAATTAATTTATTTTATATAAATATTGAAGAACAAAGCCGATTATTATCTAAAGTTAAACTTTTCGTAGTTATGCAAATTGTACAGCCCCTTGAGTTTTAGACTTTGAAGATACAATATAAAACATAATTCGAAAAGCTATTTTTAAGAGAAAAGTTATCGAATAAATTATTATTAAAATTTTTCGTAATTTGAAAATTAACGTTTTATTTCAAAATTGGTTAAAAATATTTTGCCTCCTCGTCACATCAAAAGGATAAAAGGCACCTTTGTTATATCATTTCCAGAAGCCTAAAATTGTTTCTTTCTTGATTTCGATCTCTCGTTATCTTTGATGGCTTCATTTGATGAAAATTTGTTATGCAAGTACTACAAGATGAATTATTTTGGAAGAGAGACTGTCTATAACATTGACTTACATATACAGGGTACTGCAATAGTGCTTCAGGCTTTTATAACTCCTGTACAAATTCAGTTAGGAATTTCATTCATATGCGTACTTATACTGTATCATAGGGTGCATTTCAGGGAAATACTTTCCCATATACAGGGTGACCCAAAAAAATGTAATAACAAAATTTTTTTTTTAAATGTAACTTTCAATATTTTATTACATATTTAGGTTCTTATTAAAGTCCTTTATAATTTTCCAATACTTTTATTTTGCTTTGGTAATTAGGAGTAATAAATTTAGAACTAAAAAAATTAAGTTCTACGGTCCTGGAAAAGAAAATCAAAATACCCATCTAAATTCTTTTTTTAAACCATGGGATGGGGTGAGTTTTATGACAAGGGGTTAGAGGCATTATGAATCTAATTTTGTTTATTTGATACAGGGTGTTCATAAAAAGGTTTCAAAAACGACACATTTTAAATTCACTTTTCTTAAGTTTCTCAAATTTAACACACTGTGCATTATAATGAATTATCCACCACTTCCGACAATTTACTGGGTTCCTCCAAGAACACTCAACGAGGAAATGGTGTGGCGCCTGCAGTTGCTAACAGACCCAAAAGTAACAACTTCAAAATTGATTTCTGCAATGTTAGAGGGCTTAACACTAACATCAATTCAGTCCACCAGCACTTACAATCTTCCAAGCCTCATGTGCTTGCACTGACCGAGACAAAAGTCAGAGCGTCAACGAACACCGTCAGCTATTTATATCCTGGATATGATTTTCACTTCCGTTTTAGACGCAACTTTGGGGTCTGTCTGTTCATTCGAGATGATCTTTGCTGCCAACGGGAGGACATACTGGAACCGAAAGACTTTGATGTAATGTGGTTTAAAATATCTTTACAAAAAATCACTAAGTTTATATGCTGCCTCTACCGTCCTCCAAGCGACATGCATTACAGGGCCCTCTTCTCATCACTAGCCAACACAATCGACTTCTTGCAAACCAATCATCCGAATGCCGAAGTTGCTATTTTTGGCGACTTTAACATCCACAATGTCAACTGGCTTAAATACTCAAACACCAACGATGAGCAAGGCCGCGAGGCCGAATCTTTTGCGATCAGTTCTGGTCTAACTCAACTCGTAGAAAAACCAACGCGGGTTCCAGACCGAGCTGGGGATTTTGCTAGTCTTTTAGATCTCTTTTTAACTTCAAATCCAGACCTATATACGGTCACCGTACAACCACCATTGGGCTTTTTCGATCACAAACTTATTTCAACCCTAAGCGAGCTGCCAATTAGTTCTGAACAACCTCCTAAACCCCGTAAGATTTGGCACTATACATCAGCTAAGTGGGAAGACCTAAAGGACCATTTTCGCAACTTTCCCTGGCTAAGCGTATGCTTTTCTTCGGATGATCCATCTGTCTGTGCAAAGGAGGTCTCCGACGTCATTCTAACTAGCATGGAGGCCTTTATTCCTTTCTCCAAAAAGCGCCCTTCTAACGGCAAGTCCTGGTTTAGCAAGAATTGTGAGCGTGCTGTCAGATCTAAAAACCTGGCTTACCGACAGTGGCGTAAAAACCCTACTCCTGAAAATCGCACCATCTTTGTTACCACCCGAAACCAATGTAAGCAAATGATAGACCAAAGCAAAGAAGCTCATAACGAGAGAATCAAAAACAAACTTCTTGCCAGTCCTAACGGATCAAGGTCCTTTTGGTCAGTCGCTAAGGCCGTCAGCCAAAACTTTACAAAGTCAACTATTCCACCTCTAACACGTTCCGACGGCACAATAGCAACCACAGCCGGGGATAAAGCAAACCTACTTGCTGAACTGCTTTCCTCGCATTCCACTGTAGACTTTCAGGGAAAACCACTACCCAACATTCCCTCAGTTCAATCGCAAATGTCTGAAATCGTGTTCCGTCAGCGTCTTGTTAAACGGATTCTTAAAGGACTCGACGTCAAAAAAGCTTCTGGTCCAGACGAAATTCCTATCATTGTTCTCAAGACATGCGCCGATGAACTTACACCAGTATTTTGTAGACTTTTCAACTTATCCTACAAAAAAGGAATATTTCCATCCTGCTGGAAGTCGGCGCGTGTCCAGCCCATTCCAAAGAAAGGTAAAAAGACCCTGCCAAGCAACTACCGACCCGTCGCATTGCTTTCAGTAATTTCAAAAGTAATGGAGTAAGCTATTAACCAACAACTCCTAAAGTATCTGGAAGAGCTTAACATTATCAGCGACCATCAATACGGTTTTCGTAAGTCTAGATCAACAGGTGACCTTCTGGCATATGTCACCCATCTTTGGAGCAACACCATCGAACATCATTGAGAATCCCGGGCTGTTGCACTGGACATCTCTAGGACTTTTGATCAAGTTTGGCACGATGGGCTTCTAAGTAAATTGCGATCCTACGGTATGCCTAATGGATTTTGTTTATGGTTAACCAGCTTCCTTAAGAACCGTTCTCTGCAAGTGGCGATTGACGGGTTTCTCTCAGACACCTTCACCATCAATGCCGGTGTTCCTCAAGGGTCCATATTGTCGCCTACCCTCTTTTTCCTGTATATTAACGACCTTCTAGTGAAAACCCAAAATCCAATTTATAGCTTTGCTGATGACAGCACACTTGTCTCATCTTTTACCTTGACTCCCCAAACATCTGCTGCCGACGCACATCTTCGCAGGCAGCATGAAGTATTGCGCCTCAACAATGACCTGGAAAAAATCTTGGCTTGGGGTGACAGTAATCAAGTCGAATTTAATGCTAAGAAAACCCAGGCAGCAGTCTTCTCCAAAAAGGTTAACATTGCAGAACCGGATATAGTCATGGCAGGACACGAAATTCCCCTGGCACCGTCTATTAATTTGCTGGGGGTCAATCTGGGAGGTAATATGTCTTGGCATGATCATGTTGCCGCAATTGCCAAGGCAGCTGCACAGAAACTTGGTGTACTTTTCCGCACCAAAAGGTTGTACACACCTCATCAACTTTTGACACTCTACAAAGCCCAGACTCGACCATCATTAGAATATTGCTCTCATGTCTGGAGCTCTGCACCCAAGCACACCCTTCGGCTACTGGATTCCATTCAAAGGAGAGCCGTTCGTCTGATCGGCGACCCCGAGCTGACCAAGACCCTCGATAGCCTGGAGCATCGAAGACAGGTTGGTGATTTGGCTCTCTTTTACAGATATTTCCATGGCAGGTGTTCGACTGACATTGCCCACTTGATTCCACCTACAGCAATGCAAAACAGAAATACACTGCGAACCACTGCCGCTCATCCATATGTTGTTCAGCTTAGTACTCCTCGAACTTCATTGTTCAAGAATTCTTTCATCTGGAGAACGTCATCTTTGTGGAATGATCTTCCTGAGGTCGTGTTTCCCAATGAATACAATCTTCAACGTTTCAAGACAAGAGGATTTTTCCTACAGTGCAGGTGTTTTATCATAAAAAAAAAAAATTCTTAAGAAATGTTTTTTGTACCTACCACAAGCATATAAGTTATTTTCAACCGTTTTCGAACAAATTGCAAATTTCATAAATTATTTTTCAAAAGAAAGATTTAAAATTAAAATTATACATGGGCGACTAGACTACACTACAATAAATGTTCTAAATATCTATCATTTTAATCTGTACACAAGTCAACGCGTTCTTAAAAATATCTGTTTTCATCCCTTAATATTTTAGGTGAAATACTAGCAAAACGGTTCGTTAGTAAAGGTTATGCCTTAAAACCATGTTAGGCTTTGAAATAAAATAGGAATTTAATTTATTTATTGTATTTAATTTACAAAAGTTTGTATTTAGGAAGCTCTCACTAAGTACAAAGAGCATATCAACCAACTCATCTTAATAAAATTCGTTTTTTCATATATTTTAATCGCTCTAAATACCAATTATCAAATTAATTAAATAATTTGTTAAATTGTAATAAACAAATGAATTCATATTTTATTTTAAAACCTACTATGGTTCTTAGGCATAACCATTAAATAAATGATGATGATAAATAAATCGTTTTGCAGAGTTTTGTTAGTATTTCGCCTAAAATATTACAGGATGTAACAGTTCTTTTCAAGAACGTGTTGACTTAACCACAGATTAAAATTAAAGACGTTTTGAACACTTACTGTAGTTTAGTCTAGTCACCTATGTTTAATTTTAATAATTAAACTTTATTTTTAAATATAATTTATGAAATTTGCAATTGGTTCGAAAACTTATAAAAATCACTTATACGCTTGTTATACAAAAAAATGATTTCTTATAATTTTTTATTAAATAGTCAAATAATATACAGGGTGTCCTACCGGGAATCGAATCGATCTATATATAAAAAACTATACATAGAAAAATTTTGATGTTGTTGATTGTTTTTCAACGCCGCCATAACCAACTAAGAGTAACTGAACTTAAAATCTGCAGCAAAATCCCCATATAAAAATATTAAATTGGCAATATTTTGAAAACTAAGAATTTTTGGGATATACAACCTGATACAAACTTACCCTTATTTTTAATGCTAAATAAGAAATAATTATAAAATTTGGGTGTCTCCATTTGAAAATCTGGACTGACAGTTTTTTCATTTTCATTTTTAATCTTATTTTTTAAACACCCTGTATTAATAATTTTAAAAGTATTATAAAAAATCTATTAAAGCAGGTCCTTTATAACAAGGAATCCCACTTAAATTAAATAAATAAGGCTTCTTTATAGAAAAAATTGATAATTATTATTCTAAGGCTTGCAAACATCATTTTTGACATAAAAATTCAAATATGTCAAAAACGTTTAGACATAGGTTTAGGACATGATATACAAAATCTGCCTAGAATCTTGCGTAGAATGCAAAAATGTAATAATATATAGGGTGTCCCATTTAAAATAAGCAAGTTGACACTTACTTCCGGTATAACCAGAAGTGCCACCATTATGAAAATATTTTAGCCCGGTCGCCCCTATCAGCATCAGCATACTGTCAAATTTTCAAAATTTTCCCATGTATAGTTTTCTATATATAGATTGATTCGGTTCCCAGACACCCTGTATAGTGTGTTACCTTTGTAAAACTTAAAAATTAATTTAAAATGTGCAGTTTTTGAAACCTTTTCATAGACACCCTATATAAAATAGATAAACACTATTAGATTCGTAATATCTCTAGACTACTTGTCATAAATCTCACCGAATCTCATGGTTTAAAAATTGAATTTAGATGGTTTTTTTGATTTTTTTCCAGGACCGTAAAACTAAATTTATGTATATAGAAAACCATTGTCCTGAAATACACCCCATTATATAGTATCAGACTGCATATGAATGAAATTCCTAACTTAATTCGTGTAGGAGCTATAGAAGCATGACGCACTATTGCAGAAAACCCTTCTATAAAAACTTTAACATTATGAAAAAACATCAAGACGCACTTAAACAATTTTTTTTTATAATTTGGTATCATCTTTTGTTGGCTAAACTAATTTAAATAAATTTATTATTAATTTTTCCTAAATAGTAAAGTTTATTTGGAGCAAAATATATCGCTACACCAAACCAAGGTTAAATTTCTGTAAAATGACTTTAAGACCAAAATTGCTAGGCTCCATTAGGTATGTTCAGACGAAAGGCAAACTTAATACATATGTATGTAATTGACAAAAGCTCTTATGTTACATGCACTACAATCGACTGTCATAAGCCGGGATTGAAAGCTTCCTGAATTCGAATATTCCGAGCATTATTACACATGCTCGTGCTTTATAGTTCATTAAATAATGACTTTTTGCATGCACGTAGAATTCTATTAATGGGCATGTGTTAAAACATAAAAATGAATCTCGTTGAAATTAGGGGAATTATTTGTGTTTATCGTGACGTTCTAAAACATTAATTTAAACAAATTTTTTTGGAAGTTCTATCATATCCATTTTGATTTTTTTTTGATTTTTTAAATATTAATAAAATCTCGTAACAATAGAAATCAGATAAGGCTGAAACCGCAACATCAATCCACATTGACGTATCATGTACCGGGTGAGTCAACGATTGCGCGGAGTAATTTTATGCCTTGAAGATAAAATTTGTCGACAATAAACTTTTATGTTAAGGTATGGTTGGATATCAGGCACATTTTAAAAATATTTTGAATTATACAGGGTGCGCCCAAAAAGTAAGGTGTCAAAAAGGTACATTTTTTTAAATGGGACACCCTATATATTGTATTATTTTCTGATTCCTCACAAAATTCTACACTTATTTTGTAAATGTCATATTTCTAAATTCAATAGTTTTTGAGATATTGACGGTTAAAATATGGCATTTTCAGACTTTGACAGGCTGTAGCATTGGAACGGTTCATCTTAGAGAAAAATGATTTTCATCTCCCTATCTTAGTTTTTTATTCTCTATCCAAACAAACCAACCTCCGGTTTACCATGTTAAACCAAAAAACCGGTTTTAACGGTTTAACATGTTAAACCGGAAGTAGTAACTTTTAGACAGAGAATAAAAAATTAAGATAGGGAGGTGAAAACCATTTTTCTCTAAGATGAACCGTTCCAATGTTACAGCCTGTCAAAGTCTGAAAATGCCATATTTTAAACGTCAATATCTCAAAAACTATTGACTCTAGACATTTCACATTTACGAAATAAGCGTAGAACTTTGTGAGGAATCAGAAAATAATACAATATATAGGGTGTTCCATTTAAAAAAATGTACCTTTTTGACACCCTACTTTTTGAGCGCACCCTGTATAATTCAAAATAGTTTTAAAATGTGCCTGATATTCAACCAAACCTTAACACAAAGGCTTATTGTCGACAAATTTTATCTTCAAGCCATAAAATTGCTCCGCGCAATCGTTGACTCACCCGGTACATGAGTATTAGTAAATAAAGATACACAATTTGGGATTTGACTAATAAAAACAACAGTTTTATCGTTTCCAATCATTTTCGATAGATGTCGCTATATGGATACGGAATTATGAATTTGATTTTTAATTAATAACCGCTTTTTAGTTTTTGTTGATCAATCAGCTGATGTAGTGGTTCTACGCAACTGCTGTATCAGAAGTGTCAACCAATAATACATTTTTCATATCCAGGTTAGGGATTTTAAATAGAACGCTGCTTATAGCGGCTGTGGGAATAAGATTTCTATAAGGTCCAAAAATACGTCCTCAAAGATTTTTTATGGGCCTCGCTTTGTCACGTAAAAAAATTGAGACCCCAAGAAGAGAGCGCAGTCCTGACCAACTTTTTTATTCAAATTAGAGAAATTTGGAAAGCTTATCCAAAAAGAAATTTGTCCATATATTTTTTTTTACATCTGTCAAACCGTGTGTTGGAAATTTAATAAAAACTAATTTAAGGAACAATTATTTTAACCATAACTTTAAACTGTAATGTCACTTTTTTAGCATAGTAATTGAGGAGCAACTGTGCAAAACGCATTAAATCCATTTTTTATCATTTTCAAGGTAAATATAAAAATTTAGTGCTTTTTAGTCAATCTATCATTAGCGCGGTAAATCAATTAGAAATAGCCATATCAAAAACAGTCAGCTAAGCAAAACGGATTAATTCCAATGCACGTTTAAGCAAAGTGCAATAAATCCAATTCGCATTTAAGCAAAGTAAAATAAATCCAAAAAAAAAGTTATTAATTTCTGTTTAAAGAGTTTCCATTCTTTTATTTCAATTATCTTATTAATATCAAATTAATAATTATTTCACTAAAGTTTTAAATTTTATTGGCCTAATGTAAACTTAATTACTTCATGCAAAGCGCAATAAATCCAAATAAGAAGTAAGCCAAAAGGAATAAATCCATACTAACCACGCAAAATGGCATAAATCCACATTCTGGTTATACAAAATGCATTAAATCCACTAAAAAATATACCATATTGTCATGAATATCGAAAATCTAGATTAAAAAAGGAAATATTTCTTTTTAATCCTATTACATAAATCACTCTGCGCCACATGAAAATCTTAGTTTTTCTTCTAACTTATTCTGCTAGTTTTTTAAGTTTTATTCAAAAGAACATAATATGGATTTAATGCATTTTGCACAGTTGCTCCTCAATTGTTGAAAACGTGTCTCATGAATCTGTTAGCATAGACCAAACCGATGGTAGAACTCTTTCCTTACTCTTTTCAGAACTTTTGGTGTAAAAAAACGTATCTCTACCCGAATCCTTGCCTTCAACTCTTCCAGATTTCTAGATCTGGTGACATATACCATTCTTTTTAAATCGCCTCATAAATAAAAATCTAAGGATGTAACATCCGGAGGTTTGAGCGGCCACTCCATAAATCCTCGCAGTCCTATCCAGGTATTTCGAAAAGTAATGTTTAAGAATTTTCTTACATTTCTTACAAAGTAAGAAGGGGCTCCATTTTGCTAAAAAAATATCCTTTGGACTAGATTACAAATCAGGAAGAGTTGAAGGCAAGGAATCGGGCACAGACACGTTTAATCATGCCAGAAGTTTTGAAAAAAGTAAGGGAAGAGTTCTACCATGGATTTGGTCTGTGCTAATAGATTCATGGCAGTAGAGGGAGATGATATGTTTACCCTCAATTTGCGGAGGTCCCTTCTGCGCATGCCCAGGCACTGTTTTTAAACAGGGCTGTTTTAGCTGTTTTTAAACAGGGCTGTTTAAAAACAGCTAAAACAGCCCTGTTTAAAAACAGCCCTGTTTAAAAACAGCTAAAACAGCCCTGTTTAAAAACAGCCCTGTTTAAAAACAGCTAAAACAGCCCTGTTTAAAAACAGCCCTGTTTAAAAACAGCTAAAACAGCCCTGTTTAAAAACAGCCCTGTTTAAAAACAGCTAAAACAGCCCTGTTTAAAAACAGTGCCTGGGCATGCGCAGAAGGGACCTCCGCAAATTGATGGTAAACATATCATCTCCCTCTACTCATGGCGTATAATTTCAATAATTGTTAAGCTAAAAAAGTGACATTAGAGTTTAAAAGTTATTTTTTATTTAATTATTGGTTAAAAATTGGTTTTTATTACATTTCTGACACATGGTTTCACAGATGTAAAAAAATATGGACAAATTCCTTTTTTAAATAAGTTTTCCAAAAAGGTGTCACAAGTGGTATCGTTTAATTTAAAAAAAAAAAAGTTGGTTAAGGCTGCGTCCCCGTTTGAAGTTCCACTTTTTTTACATGACAAAAGCGAGGCCCATAAAAAATCTTAAGGACGGTTTTATGGATTTTAGAGAAATCTTATTTCCAGAGCCGCTATAAGCAGCATTCCATTTAAAATCCCTTTTGCGTTGGTATAAAAACTTTCGTTTGGTATGATATGAATAGTTACCATATAATAAGGAGAACAACAGAGTTCGAAACCGGTCTGCAGATGGCTACATACTACCAATAGTAAAGTTTTCAATACTTGGAAGGACAATGCAATCTGATTTGTATTTTACAACTAATATTTACTATATATAAAGTGTACTTTTACAAAGAACATGTGTGCTATTACTAAATAAATACTCTACTCTACGCAAATTTCTTGCACTACTAATAGTGTAATATTTTCACAGTATATATTGCAGTACTAATAAGTCACCAACAAGAAATAGTGCAATTATTTTTAACAGTGTCGATATCTGAAAGTTTAAACATTTCTGGTAATCTAGCAGATTTTTAATTTAGAGCTTTTATTGGTGGACAATTATTCCTAAAGGCTCATTTATATTAACATTAATTACTGGTAATTTTTGAAATAAATTGTACAGCAATAAATTCAAATTTGGAAATGCCGCTCTTTTGCTAAAGAATTCCATTGTATTTTCAAGAATGATTTTATGATTTCGGTTTTAATTTTAAACCATAAATCAGTATGATTTTACAATAGGCCAATTTGTCACTACATTGTGATCAGACGTTATATTATGTGTATCCCACTGAACTATTGGCTGCTTTGTCCAACCCACCATCTTCGTAAGCATCGATACACAAAAATTGGGAAAAGGGATATCCCTCGGCTTAGTTGATAAATCCTTAGTCCGAGAAATAAAATACCCGGGTTAAAATATATGCTTTAAGTTAGATTTATATTAAAACCCTTTAAAATCTTCTTTAAATGGATTCATCAAAAAAATAGATCACACGTGCCCTTTGACCAGGCCAGTATTCTACAATGTATGCCGTAGCATGTTAAAAATGCTCGAAAAAATTACTTAAGCAAATCTACAAAACAACAGTGGCGTATTTAGGAGGGGGCTGCCGGACTGCAGCCCCCCCCCCCCTCCCCCCCAGCCTGGGACCTCGTGTCTAAAAATCTAATTGCAACCTAATTTTTGATCTCACGCATGGACTCTTAATTTAAATCTTTAAATAATGTATTCTTGGCTTAGATTACAAAGGTCTTGTAGGAAACGTTTAGTTTTTAAACTTTTTCTTCTAAAAGTCCTCTTTTATATAGAGATTAAGGTTTTAGAAGCATCTCGTTTTAGTTATTGATTTATGATGCAATTTTAAAGAAAAACGAATACAAATAGTAATTATTTATAGTATTTTTCTATTATACATTATTGGCAAACTCGAATCTAGGGTACCGATATAAACGCATCAGGCGAAATATATTAGTAGCGTTTAGTACGTTATACAGACAACACGCTATCCCCTACCTCCCACCTTCCATTCTTTAGAACACGCGGTCGAAGCAGCCACAGAGCAATCGATATGTCGACTCGGCCACACCACACATATATCTCCCCTTTCAGTAGGAATGGTTAGGTGTCTCTTTTTAACTGAAGGTTTTGCCCATATGCGCCGTCTCTTTTGGTTGAATTATAGATTTCGCATCCCAGATTCGAGTTTGCCATTGTTGTATACTTGTCTGTTCCGTTTTCCCTTTTTTAGAGCTATTTTAAATCAACAAATGCAACAAAATATTTTTACAACAAAAACAATTAGGTATTCATTGTTGAAAAGAAAAATTAAAGTAAACATTTTAATTGAAACATTTTTTATAAAAGAAGTGTGATAAAAATAAATAGTGCTGAAAGCAACGAGAATGCTTTATTATGAATTTACAAAACGGCACTTAAGAAGGAGTATTTCAAAACCTAAGCATTTGAACCAAAAACTGCTCTTAGATCTACGTTCCTAAAATACATTATTTCTGAAAAATCATCAATTTTGGCGTGGTAAGTGATATTTACTTGTGTCATAGATACGTCTTTTGTTAAAACTTTGGATTGACACCAATATTCATATTTTTCACAAATATAAAAAAGGTAATAATTTAATTGTAGACATTTTTCGCCCACGGCGCTTATCTACGGTATCAGGAAATACATGTAGTCCCGACTGTCCCTTTCTCCACTGAGCCCCCCCCCGGAACATATTTTCTACGCTACGCCAGTGCATAACAACAACAAGAAAAAACGATTAAAAGGATTTTGCTGGTTGGAAAAAACTGTCTATTATATTGACCTTTTTATCTGTAAAACGTAGAAAGATAATCTTAAATATTTCATCATCTTTTCGTACAAATTTATTAATTGGCACCTTATAAATGCCGATTAAATTAAAATTAAACAAAGGGTGAGTATTTCATAAAATTTTAATTAAATTAAGGAATATTCTCTTTTGCCTTAATAATAAAATTTTTACCGTTGACGAAACATTTTGAAACATTGTTTCATCAGTCAAAGAATAAAGTGTTAAATACGGGAATAGGATCAACAGGTATAAAAAAATTAGGACAGAATTTTATTGCTCTAAAGTACTCTAAAAAATTCTATATTAATTATATTAAATTTTTATTTTATTTCCGTAATATTTTTATAGGATTTGGTGCCAGCTTTTTTTTATTCTATAACTTTTCATAACATTATATTAACAAAAAATTGTATATTAAATCAAATATAACACAGCTCTTTTCTATGCTATATTTAGCTTTTAATTAGAATATTTAAATAAATGGCTAACGTAATTTGACGTTCTTGATAAATTTTTAATTAATTATAATAGAAACGAATAAAATTGGAATCTATGGAAATAAGGAAGATCACGCTGAAACTCGATAATTGGACGAGAATATATGAACTTGCAAAGTTTCCATATAAAATTTTTATGCTAAAATTAATGTTGATTTTGAAACTCTCAACAGCTGGCCCACAAAGTTTCGTAATCACTGGGGCGGAGAAATTATGCTGTTGGTGCATGCCTAACGTGACCATACGTCGCGTTTTGAACGGGACAGTCCCGTTATTTGACACTCAGTCCCGTTGTCCCCAAAAAAAGCTTCGGGACGCCAAAAGGTCCCGTTCTCGGGAAGTGGGCGAAGTTGGTATATATAAAACTCAATTGCAAGTATCAGTTTTTAAAGCGATGTTGATTATGAAGGTGAATGTGAATAAAACCTGTTAAGAATACCATTCTTTTCTAAATTCGTCACCTAATATATTTTAAAAAATTTCTTCATCTGAGAAATAAAAAAACTTAATTAAGCCGCCTATTATAATGTTGCTTAAAAATACGTTTTTCTACTCCCACATGGAAATTTGCTGTTTCCTTTACACTTAAGTGCCAAGTAAAGTAGGCTATTCCAGTTAACTATAGGTAATGAAACGGACCAATCACAGTAGTCAATTACAAAGAAGCCATTGTTGTTCTTAAAAGTACTGACCAATCATAGTATATTATTTTTACTGAGACTCCGCCTTCTTTTTCAAGACACTAAATTATATAATTTAAATGCATATGGTACAATTTGTTATTAATTTGTTCAATATAATAAAATCTAGACACATTTATAATAGATTTATCAATAATGCAACCTGCTGAATGTGCGTAGAAAATTAATTTCATGTAGCATCATTTATCAGTTGGTTTTCTCATAATTAGTTTAACGTTTCGATAGTCGAGAGGTTGATCGTTTTACTATGGAACTAATGGTCGTGAGTGCGAGCCCGGCAACCTGAAAACTCTTTCTTACATTTTTTAGCATAAGGTTTGTAAGTTTGGTCGTAGAAAAAATATACTGTTCAACTCGAGTGGATTGTCCATATTGCCCTCGGAAGTTTGAGCACTCCGCCTGCGGCGTCGTGCTCAATTTACTTCCTCGTGCGATATGGACATCATATTCACTCTTGTTGTACAAACTACTATTTCAATTATGTTGTGCTTTACTTTAACAAACCAAACAGATTTTGCAGGGTCCCGTTTTGAGGAGAAATATAAATGGTCACGTTATGCATGCCTAACTTACCGACACCGCCACCGTGAATATAGCCCAACTGTAAGGCCTTGGAGTTAGTGGAATACCGGGTATAATGACCTTTGTAGACCAGCTTTACATATGTGCAATTGCTCCAATATCTCTGTATAATTTATGCAACATTCTATAACAGACCTTGTAACAGAAAACGGGAGCATTTAATTTTGTATCTGTCTATTCAGGGTGAGTCAACGATAGAGTAAAGTTCATTTTATCATTTATCTTAAGAATTAGATAAGAATTCAAAATGCAAAAGATGTAGAGATCCTTGAGGTGCACATTTTAAAATTATATTGGAGTATACGGGGTGGCTAAAAAAAAGTGGCGAATTTAACTCAGTTTTTTTTTTAAATGGAACTCCCTATACCGGGTGTTGCATCGTCGAGCGGGACATAGGAAATCCCATGTAATTTTAAATGGGGTCAATTATTGGCTTCCCTAATTATTTTAGAGAAAAATTCTATTTAGGTTTATTAAAGAGCACTAAAACCCACATTCAAAAAAATAAATTTAGATATTTTTGATGAGCCCGTTTACGGGTTATCGCCGATTTCTTTTTAACTCTTTCTCCTTTTTATGGCCCCGTATTTGCGGGCACCAGTCAAGGTAAAAGATGACTGTCAAATAAAGTTGTCATTTTGAAATGTGTGCTTTATTGTTATAAAAACTCGTACATCAAAAATATTAAAGGTGTATTTATGAGTACAAATTAATCTGAATAAAACTAAAATAAAGTATCCAATTACAATAAGGTTAATTATGACATTTTACATGTTTCAATATTTTACTAATTAATAGGTAGGTACTATTAAATTGTTAGAACTTTAGGATTTAAGATGTTCAAATATTCCTCCATTGACTGCTAGACAATAACCGAGACGATCATAAAATTCTCTTCTTACATTCGCTAGTTGGTAAACTGAAATTCTATTGCATTCGGCAGAAATAGCATTTTTTACTCGTCTAGATTTGGGTATTTTTTATCTTTGTATATCCTATTTTTTAAATGGCCTCAGAGAAAGAAATCATTTGGCGATAAATCAGGAAACCTGGCTGGCCAATTTACTGTATGATTTAAGCCAATAACATTTCCATTAAAAGCACGGTTTAAATATTCATGGACAGCCAGTGTACTATGTGCCGGGCAGCCATCCATTTGGTACCAAACTTCCTGATTTTCCCTGGCGGCATCATGTAAAGTAGGTAAAATATGATCTTCAAGTAGTTCCAAAAAATATTCTGCATTTAAATTTCGTGTAAGAAATAATGGCCCGATAATATTTTCTCCGAAAATCCCAGCCCAAACATTAACTTTTTGTGGACATTACGTCCTTGTTTCGACAAACCTATGTTGGTTTTCTTTGCTCTAATATCGATAATTTTGAACATTGGGTTCATTGTTTAAGGTAAATGTGCATTCGTCAGTGAAACAAATGTTTTTAAAAAATTCCCTATCCATGTTTGCTCTTTCAATCATACCAAAACAAAACTCCTGTCTTCGTATTTCATCCCTATCTCTTAGCTCTTGGTGCTTTTCATATTTGTATGAATAATATTTATGTCGTTTCAAAGCTTGTAACGCTGAAGTTTGATCTAATACTATGTCATCCTCAAGTTTCCTTGTGCTGATCTTTCCATCATTTTCTTCCACGCACAATAAAACTTGCCCCTGTCATTTCTTGCATCTTTTCTTTGTTCCTGCCTTTGCAAGTCCCTATCATTTCTTGCATCTCTTCTTTGTTCCTGCCTTTCTTCACATCTGAAGTTATTTATTACAGTGCCTTTTGTCTCAAATTTCTTGATAGTCCTTTCGACTGTAGATTTTGCAGGTATCGGTCTATTCGGATACAGAGCAGCAAACATGTCTGACACATTTTGATAACTATTTCCTTGATAATACCATTTAATCATCAATATATTTTCTTCAGAAGTGTAATTCATGGCTAATATTTTCGATGTACGAGTACAATAAAGCACACATTTCAAAATGACAACTTTATTTGACAGTCATCTTTTACCTTGACTGGTGCCCGCAAATACGGGGCCATAAAAAGGAGAAATAGTTAAAAAGAAATCGGCGATAACCCGCAAACGGGCTCATTAAAAATATCTAAAGTTATTCTTTTGAATGTGGGTTTTAGTGCTCTTTAATAAACCTAAATGGAATTTTTCTCTAAAATAATTAGGGAAGCCAATAATTGACCCCATTTAAAATTACATGGGATTTCCTATGTCCCGCTCGACGATGCAACACCCGGTATATTGTATAATTTTCTAACTCCCCACTAAATTCTACGCTTATTTAGACTTTGACAGGCTGTAACATTGGAGCAATTCATCTTAGAGACAAGTGGTTTTCACCTCCCGATCCTAATTTGTTATTATCCCTCTATAAGTCACAACTTCTTCCGGTTTAACATGTTAAACCGTTAAAACCGGTTTCTTGGTTTAACATGGTAAACCGGAAGTTGTAACCTTTAGATAGGGAATAAAAAATTAATATAAGGAGGTGAACACCATTTTTGTTGAAGATAAACCTTTCCAACGTTACAGACTGTCAAAGTCTGAAAATTCCATATTTTAAACGTCAATATCTCAAAAACTATTAAATTTAGATATGTGACATTTACAAAATAAGCGTAGAACTTTGTCGGGTATCAGAAAATAATACAATTCAATCCGTTTAAAAAATGTAAGTTTTATTCTCCACGTTTTTTGGGTCACCCCGTATTCTCCAGTATATTTTTAAAATTTGGACCTCAATAAGCTCTATAACTTTTGTATTTCGAATTTTTATTCAATTTTTAAGATAAAGGCGAACTTGAACTTTACTCTAACGTTGACTCACCCTGTATCTTTGTAAAATAACTAGTTATGGTACCTTTTACGAAATAATTAAAACATACAAATACGTTCATTAACTAAGAACATTACGAAGCTCAGAGGTCGTTAAGACTTGCTCGTGTATTACTGTTACCATGTTCGTCAAACATCTACCAAGCTTTGTTGTTTAGACTGAACATGGAAATCCAAAATTAACCCTAAACCTAGTTTTTTAAGGTTAATGATTTTTCATTTATTTTTTAATGTTTAGGTTCCAATTTTTATTTTTTATTGCTTACTCTATAATAAGTGTCATTAAGCTACGTTTTATGAAAGCTTCAAATATTATGAATCACTAGTAACATACTGCATTCTTAAATCCACTGAATTTCGGATATACTTTTTTTTATTGTACGTATGCCCACTCCGGGAATCGAACTCGAGTCGCTACGGTCGAATGCCAGAAACTCACCGCTGAGCCACTACCGCGGTGTGTATAGATTATATAGAAAACATGTATTTTTGAGGCAAAGTTGCGTATTTTGAGGCATATTGGTTTAATAAAAGAGAATTGTAATTATTCCGAATACTTTCGGAGATATCTGAAAAAAAAACGAAAATTCCATTTTTGGTTTTTAATTTTTTGCGCTTTAATTTTTGACTTGGAAAAAAAATTTAAAAAAAGCTCTTTTATAACAGTTTTTTATGTTCTACAAGTTGGCGTTATTAGTTTTTAAATTCGACGTTTCGTTCTTTAGTTACAAACCTTAAGTTAATTTTTTTAAATACGGACCTGAAATTTTAAATACAGTTTTAAAGATTTAAACGCTTTAGAAATTTAATACAATGTACGTGATTTTAAATATTGAACGTTTAGTCATCTAATAACACATTTTTCGAATTATCTATTTTATTTCATTACGGTCCTGAACATTTTGAGCCAACCTAAAAAACAAAAGATTTCTGATTTGAAAAGTCGATCCATTTTTACTTAAAGCGGTCTGATATTTGATACTTTGTATGAAAAAAGACCCAAAGTCTCGGCCTCAAATATTTTTCTCTCTATTTATTTTTGTTACATGTTTCGCCTGAAACTAGCATCATCAGATCTAAACAGTACAAAATTTTTTAAATTGTTTTTAAAACAAACATAAGCGCATCACAGTAACATAACTAGACTAACACTCCCGTTACCTTTTCTTCACTCGGGAGTTTTTTTTTGTTTTACAGTATTTCGGTCTAGGTCTAAGGTAAAAACCATAGGACTTAAGATATACGTTACCTATATTAATAAAATAAATAGAATACTAATAAAAAAATAGAATTACTTCTCATGCCTTAAAAACTTGTTTACTTCCTAGAGTATTTTCAAAAGATAAACGGCCTAAACACCATAACTTCCTCTAATGTAATTTTAATATTTAAGTAATCCTAAAAATAATTGACAGGGCCGAAATAGTAAAGAAAGGATAATTTGAAATACTTACTAGTGATGTGTTATTTGACAAAAAAATTTAAATTTTAAATTAAATAAATTAAATTTCCAAAGCTTAAAACTGTTTTAAAAATTCCAGGTCCGTATTTAAAAAAAATTAGTTGATGTTGGTATCTAAAGAACGAAACGTCCAATTTGAAAGCTAATACTGCCATCTTGTAGAACATAAAGAACGGCTGTCAGAAAGTGTTTCTTGTGTTTTTCCTTTGGCAAAAATGAAGGCGCAAAAAATTAAAAACAAAATTAAAAATTTCGGTTTCTGTCGAAAGTATTTGGAATATTTAGAATTTTCTTTCACCAAATTATTAAGCCCCAAAATATGCAACATTGCCTTAATTTAACCATCTTCGTATCTCTTACCGTTTTCGAGATCCCCTTGTACGCACACGAATGTGTAGTGTAAAGTAAAATTCCTATTTGTTAAAACTTTTAATAAAATTGCGCTTAATTTATAGTAGCTTACAACTATTTTATTTTTTATTTATAAGAACTTTATTGATTGCTCAATAGGCCATCGACCGAGGTCCTTCAGCCTGTCAAATTTACAACTTCTTAGTTTCTAATTAATACTATTACATAAAATAAACTGAAAAAAAATATGTCACAAAAAAAAAATTGGATAAATAGACGGTTTTGTAACTTAAGTAGATGATTTTGACAAAAACTAGGTGTTGAGCCTTTCCCATAATGTAGTCTCTGGATGTCGGAATCTTAAGGGCGCATTCCTGTCCCTCTCTCTGCAAAATGGTCTTAGTAGGTCTATGTTGTGTGGCGTATTTGAGAACTTCTGTATTAGTTGTGCGCACCGTTCTTGAATGGCTGTGTCCTTGTTCTTGTGTAGAGGAAATTGTTTGATGGGTTATGCATTGGGTTGTTGGGGTGTCTAGTTTTGGTAAGTATCCTTAGTGATGTTGTCTCTGCCGTATTTATGTTTGTCCAAGATGGTCTTCGTGCGTTGGTTAGTAAGTGGTGTCCATATTCTATAATTGGTCGGCAGATAGACTTGTAGATTTTACTAGCTGTTGCGATCGATATTCCTTGGTTTTTATATGTAACTTCTAAAATGTTTTGCTCTAGATATTTTTTTTTGTCACTGATTTTGTATGGCTATTGAAGTTTAATTTGGTATCTATTGTAATTCCCAAGTATTTGGCTATGACGGAACGACGAATGGTGGTGTTTTCTACTTTGATATTTGGTGTTGATTGTGAAATTACATGGTTAAATATCAATAGTTGGGATTTTGTTGGATTAACTTGCAGTCTCCATTTTTTAAACCATAATATAGTTGTATTTACTTCATTTTGGAGGTTTTCAACTAAATTTTTTCCTAAGTAGGCGTCATTTTGTAATACATAATTATTTACCTACAAAACACGAACACAAATTTTCCGCTATGGAAAGGTAACACCAAACCTCAAAATCAAATACAGAAACTAAATATCTAATTTTATATATACGCTCATATTTCTTCCTTCTACCGGTAAGGAAATACGTTATCAGCCCATAGCCTGTCATACGTTAGAAACTCTACAACGTACGAAAGAATCAAGATTCATTTAATTTTAATTCAGTCGAAGCAAAAGGCAAACCTCAGCAGCCGCAGCACAACTGAACAATGAGCGATTGAGTGAGGGAAACATTATCTACTTATTTTTGTTTGCTTTAAGATATTTTATATATTTTCTCTGCTAGCTTATTACTAGGATATGGGCGGACAACTCATTTCCCTACAGGGAATATCGAAAAATATGCGAACACAAATGCAAAGCCACATTTGTAAGTTTCGAAATACATATATTGTAATATAATATGTAGGTGCTCCCATGTATTTTGCTTTAGAGCGAATTACCTTTTTCCATACTCTAGTAAATCTTAAAAGAAAATAGCACGGAACTATAGTATTGCTGACTTTGATAGCTTTAAGGAAAAAAATACATATAAAGCCGAGTTGGAATAAAATTGAGGTTTTGAAAGTTTGTATTACATTATTATATTAAAATAAATTAGTTTATTCGATTTATTCTGCTATTAAATTCAATTTGCCAATTTTACTTTAAATAAATATTGTATATTTGAATAATAATATTATATGTAAATAATATAATGTTTTGTGGTAATTAATAAATAATTAAACCCTTTTTTGATCTATTTAGTTATAAATAGTTGTTGTAATTATATAATTCCATAAAATGTCCCTAATTTAAAATTAAAATCAAATATTTAAAAGCTACATTTTTAATTGAAAGCATAATTTATTAGAACTTTTGACATTAAAAAGGCATAATCATAATAGATTATACGCTCTGGTAAATATTCATTTTGAATAATTAATATTTATGTAAAGGACCGAGAAGACAAAGAATAAAAAATAAATTAAAGAAAATTTAATTATAGAACCGCATCTGAGTATTAGAATTAAAAATTAACGTTTAAAGTAGTTATGTTGACGTCTATAAATAATTTTTCAATTGAAAAATGTTTTTGCCGGCGTACAGACTCGATTAAAATTGAAAAAGTTTTATGCCTCCGCTGGGAATTGAACCCAGAACCTCTCGATTTCATGTCAAGCCCGCTGTCAATTGCGCTACGGGGGACCTGAAATTCTCTCACCAACTTCGGTTATATAACTTATTCAATTTTATGTTAGTTGTAATAGTCTGAAATCTCCTGTGATTCACATACCGGGGAGGGTGTTATAAGGGGAAAGGGAACTCACTCACTACCACTGAACATTAAGATCTATTTTTCTTTTATCCGTACATCGACGACATATTAGGTCCCTCGTAGCGCAATTGGCAGCGCGTTTAAGGTCTAATCCAGAGGTTCTGGGTTCGAATCCCAGCGGAGGTAAAAAACTTTTTCAATTTTAATCGTCTCTGTACGCCGGCAAAAACATTTTTTAATTTAAAAATTATTTACAGACGCTAACATAACTAATTTAAACTATTTACGGCTAGATGTAACTGTTCAGAGATCTCTTTCTGATTTCGGCTAATAACGCCATATGTCGTCGATGTACGGATAAAAGAAAAATAGATCTTAATGTTCAGTGGTAGTGAGTGAGTTCCCTTTCCCCTTATAACACCCTCCCCGGTCTGTGAATCACAGGAGATTCCAGACTATTACTACTAACATAAAATTGAATAAGTTATATGACCAAAGTTGGTGAGAGAATTTCAGGTCCCCCGTAGCGCAATTGGCAGCGCGCTTGACATGTAATCGAGAGGTTCTAGGTTCGATTCTTAGCGGAGGCATAAACCTTTTTCAATTTTAATCGTGTCTGTACGCCGGCAAAAACATTTTTCAATTAACATTTAAACTCGTTTTTATTTGTGTAGTGTGTATATCTACTATTTATTTAGAATATTTTCTTAAATTAAGTAGATTCTAATATTTATTTGTGTTTCTATTAAGAAATTTGATTTCAGGGTAAAAACGTCAATACTATAATTAAAATTACATTTTATAGTTAAAGTATATGGTCATAAATTAATCGTACTTTCCACATCATGTGTCCTGCAACATACGACCTTTTATACGCCCTAATAAATACTAAAAATGTGCACGAACGTGGCTATTTTATAGCCTTGCTTTGTAGAGATGACATACGGTTGCAACAAATAAACTGGTTTATTTTCACTTATTTTTCATATAATCTGAACGCGGCAGAATACACTGAAGTTATCGAGAAGAAAATACATTTTATGCTTTTTTTGTTTAACTTATTTTTTAAGAAATGTCTTAACGAAGTAATCATCAAGCTCTTTATATAACCATTCCTTGAGTTATAGTATACACTTATCACCTTGTAAGCTACTTAATGGAATCTCTTTTATTTTGGTGTTTCGCCTCCAGAATAAATATTATAAATTTTGGGTACAGTCATATTTTAGTTTAATAATGTCTTTGTTTATGCTTATATTTATTGTGCACCTAATTGTTAATTTATTATTTGTTAAATGTTTATTTTTGAAATTTTAAACTTGTTACACGGTTTTTGTTAGTATGTTTGCTTGTTCAAATATACTAATATTTTATTTGCTAATAAGCTGATGGACAATTGCTTTCGAGCAAGAAAAATTTCGCCTATATTTAACAGTTAATATTTTCTGAACCAGATATGATATCGACCTACGGTTTTGAATGGTTCATAGATTCATCCATTGAGAAACGATTGTCAATATTGAATTTTATTTAGCTGTCAGAAAATTTTATATACAGGGTGTTAAAGAAAACGATGATTTTTGCTCCAATTTTAATGGCGTGTAACTTTCACAATAATATTTTTAAATTTTATCACTCTACGTCAATTGAATCACTGGTTCATAGCAAAGAAAGTAATTTGTCAAATTTTTGATATCTGCCATATTTTAAGAAACACCGATTTTTTTGGAAAACCTTGCTTTATTTTAACTTATTGGTAGCTAGATCTAACTGTGCGTTGTATCGTGCAAACTTAGCGAGTGATTCTTATACCTTATGAAAAGCTTGATTATGTTCAGTAACAATAGTTGTACCTAAATGTTATGATGTACAGTGACGTGCTTATAAACGCCTATATATCTATGATTTATGAGTATAGTGTTAGAAAGTTAGAAATTAATAAATACATTTTTTTCAAAACTTAAATTCAAAAAATTATCTTTGTTAAAATTTTGTAAACACACTGTATAATATACCTGTAGTGCGATATAAAAAACTTAAAAATAGGAAAAAATTGACCTAATCTAGGGGCAAGTACTTTCCAATATAAAACAATCGTGAAAAATTGTGAGATACTCTTAAAACATAAATATATAGGTGTTTATAAGTACGCCTCTGTACATTATAACATTTAGGTAGGTACAACTATTGTTACTGCACATAATTAAGCTTATCATAAGGTATAATAATCACTCGCAAAGTTTGCACGATACAATGCACAGTGATATCTAGCTACCAATAAGTTAAAATAAAGCAAGGTTTTCCAAAAAAATCGGTATTTCTTAAAATATGGCAGATATTAAAAATTTGACAAATTACTTTCTTTGCTATGAACCAGTGATTCAATTGATGTAGAGTGATAAAATTTAAAAATATTATTGTGAAAGTTACACACCATTAAAATTGGAGCAAAAATCATCGTCTTCTTTAACACCCTGTATATAAAATTTTCTGACAGTTAAAAAAAATCCAACATTGACAATTGTTTCCCAAGAGATGAATCTATCAACCATTCAAAACCGTAGTTCGATATCATATCTGGATCAGAAAATATTAACTGTTAAATTTAGGCGAAATTTTTCTTGCTTTAAAGCAATTGTCCAGCAGTTTAGTAGGGGTGCCAAAAAAGAGGTTTAGAGAAGGCACCGGCAACCCTAAAATCGGCTCTGTCAATGTACCAATCTTACCATGCGATATTAAAAAACTTTAACACAGCCAGAAAACGACAACGCTTCAAAGATAGACAACGAGCAACAGAAAAGATTGATAGTGGCCAAACTTAAAATTTTTATTTTAGTACAAAAGTATCTTTAAAATACTGAATTTTCATGTCCCATGGGCATGAAAGTGATAGATTGCCCTTAAGAGAGAATTTTATCGTATTATTTTAAGTAGAAAAGCTGCAAATGTTCTAGATCTTGATATATTACTTACCGGGTCTTTTCATATGGTAGGATAAGTAAATGGAAATAAAACCTAGTGTATAAATCTTAAGATATTTTAAGCTGCTGCAAGCTGTGAATTTTGACACTTCATTTAATGTCTTTCGTTGGAAACAAAAAGTTGCAGGCTTATAAATAAATTTTAAAAGTAGTTTCGCTACCTAGCGGGACTCCTGTAATTGTGACGAATGTCTTTACAGGTAATTTCCATCTAACATTTCGTTTATTTCTATAAGTTTGTTAGATGTGCTGGTATGTTCAAGAGTGTATAACAATGACACAGATGTCGCTCCGTGTAACATTTTACTGGTGTGGCCCATCAAACACTGCTGAAGCGGTTTTAAGTTATTTCTTTCTTTTGTCGGATCCTAGCTCTACTGATGAGCCATGGTATAGTGAAACGCGTCTGGGAATGGATTTGACCAAATAAAAATCTTTATTTGTTTTGATATTAGTTTTTGGAACTTTAAACTAATACCTAGTACGGGTCGGCGCTGCCTAGCGGGACTCCTGTAATTGTGACGAAAGTCTTTACAGTGATTTCCTTCTCAGATTTTGCTTATTTTTTGTTAGATGTGCTGGTATGCTCAAGAGTGTCTAAGAACGATTCAGATATCGCTTCGTGTAAAATTTTACTGGTACATGTGTCCCATCAAACACTGCTGAAGCGGTTTTGAGTTATTTCTTTCTTTCGTCGGATCCTAGATCTACTGATGAGCCATGATATGACGAAACGCGTCTGTGAATGAATCTGACCAAATGAAAATCTTTATTTGTTTTGAAATTAATTTTCGGAACTTTAAACCGATAACTACGGGTCAGCGCTGACTAGCGGGACTCCTGTAATTGTGACGAAAGTCTTTATAGTGATTACCTCCTAACATTTCGCTTATTTCTATAAGTTTGTTAGATGTGCTGGTATACTCAAGAGTATATAACAATGACACAGATGTCGCTCAGTAACAGCAACATTTTACTAGTGTGTCCCATCAAACACTGCTTGAACGGTTTTGAGTTCTTTCTTTCTTTCGTTTGATCCTAGCTCTACTGATGAGCTATGATATGTTTAATTATTGTGCCACTTTCTACTTAAAGGAAACTTGTCAAACTACCTCACTAACAAAGTTTTTAGAATTTACGCTATTATTATAATTTTTACGCAGTTTACATCATAAGTATACCTCTGCTAAACGTATTTTTCGATTCAAAAAGATCGACCTGTTATTTAATGCAAAAATCTAATTTCAAACGTTTGAATTATGTCGAAATGTTTTGAGTAATTTCAGTCGATAAAAACCACCTTCGTTAACTCACGGCTGATTTTTAATTGGTGCTTTTGCATTTTGTATCAGTAAAACCGAAAAGGATTGTGACAAAAATACGTAATATTTTCGCTTATAGTGAAAAGTATTTTGCAATTTAATCAGACTTTGTGTCAATATTTTCACGGGTAGTAAACTACAACCTAATTTTTTTTGTAATTATTTCAATAATTTGTTTTGTTATAATTAAGAGTATAAAGCTCTAACGCACTCGTGTAACTTTTAGTTGCGCAACTATTTTATCTCCTACGACCTCTTGAATTTTACAAAATGTCAGAAAAGTCTGGAGAATTGCATATATTTAAAAAACTATTGAATCTATTTTTTAAATTGGTTTATTCATTTAGTTAAACATGGCACGACGAGGACAAAACCTTATCTGCAATTATACAGAATTAGTCAGAAAAAATGTAACTTTTAAGATTTATTTTATTAGAAATGAAATACTTTAAATTCGATTGGATACTTTTGACGTCTTTTTTCTTTATCACCACCCTAAAACAACCGGAGGTAATGAACTGTAAGAGCTTTAATCACAAAATTAGTTCGAAATAACAAATATTTTAGAAATAGAAACGGGATCATTATTTTGTTGGAGAAGAACTTGCATGGATATTGTCTGTTTAAAGGTTGGGGAAATGTCGTTTCTTGAATGATAGAAGAGTTTTAGACTTGCATTGTCTTTATTTGTTATAAATCACAACATTTCAAATGGCAAGTAAATATCTCCAGTTGTCTTCACAGGAAACAGATCCAGTATTTTCTGTGGGAATGCGTATTGTCCGAGGTTTCAGTGGCGCAACCAGAAAATATGGTCGGTGGGAGGGGGAAAGGGACTCAGTGGGCGTAACTTTCTTTCTGGAAGGGGGGGGGGGGGAGGGGGTAGTCGGGAGAATATATTTTTTATGATTTTCTACTTAGTCAGGAAGTCGGAAAAGTTCATTAAAAAATTCACCGAACTACTATCAAATTTCAAAAATTAAATTATTACCTTTACTCATACTCCCTCTAACGAACCTATGGTGGAATTAAAATTGGTTTTGTGAATATTCTTTTTCCCTTTTTCCTAGATATTCTTAGCTGGCTTTTAAATTAAAAAAAATAAAAACATTTTTTACATTTGTGAAAAATTTGAATTTTGTTTCAATTTAAAATTTTCACATTCTACTTATGTACATACATATGACTCTAACCAGGGTGTTCGTACTCGGTATTTTATGTTTATAACTAAAGTAAAATACGTTCACTAAGACAAAATTCATGATTTTTTAGAAATTCTGTATTATTTGAGAGTCGATTACGAATTTAAGCACTGTTTTAGTTGCCAATGTTTATGTTTTAAAATGTTTCTTCTTAAAGTTCTGGTTTGTAAGGTTATAGGTTTTAAATTTATTATGAAGCAGTCTCGTGTCTTACCGAACTTTTTTTTTATTGTAAATTATCACCATCCTCAATAAAAAAGCTATTTTTCCAATTAAAATTTTTTACTTTAACTTTTGTCTTTACAAATAAAAGGACACTGATGGTTGTCATTTGTTTTTGTTGTAAAAATATTTTATTGTATTTGGTTATATGTTTGTTTTATTAAAATAGCTTTACACACGAGGAAAGGGGACAGAAAAGTATATAATAGAAAAATACTATAAAATATTATTCCTTTTACTCCTTATTTTCTTTACATCACAAACCAATAACTAAGACGATATGCATCCAAATCTTAATCTCTATAGATAACAGGACTTTCAAAAACTAAGCGTTTCCTACAAGAGCTGCTTCGTAATCTAAGCGAAAAATACATATCATTTCTTATAAAACCATTTATTTTGGCGTGGTGAGCGTGTATGTACCAAAAGACAAACTAATACAGGGTGGCCCATTTGTCTGACAAAGTAATATACCGTCTCTACTATTAAAGATATCAAAAAAAAGTTTCTATAAAAGTTGTGAGGTATAAAAAATATATGTTTTAAAATTATTTTTAAACATACAGGATGGTCCAAAAAAGTAGGACAATAAAAAGATACATTTTTTTAAATGAAACACCCTATATATTTTAGCATTTTTTGTTTCCTTGCAAAATTATCCATATGACGCCATACTTAGTTTTTTAATTTTTTGCAACGTTGCCAAACAAAATGCAAAATTCTTAAAGCTTTGGAAAAAACATGATAGTAAAAAATTACCTGTATTTCTCAATAAGAGTATCGAAAATCGAAAATTTCTTGTAAGCTCTTAAGTTTAGGGATAGATAAACTGTTTTAAATCTTTAAGTACCGAAAATTTTGTACAGGGTGTTTTCTGTTGACATCCAAGTATACAAAATTTTAAAATACAATAACTCTGTTTTTTCAAATGAAACACCCTGTATTTATTAGGCTCATCCGATAGATATTGTAAGTATCTTTAATTATTGTTAAGTCATACCTCTACCTAAATTTACTAGTTTTGGCAATATTTCTATTTTTATTTAAATTTTGGTAAAAAAAACTATAATTTTTATTTTTTTAGTAAGCCATGACCAGCAAGCTAAAAACAAATGTCATTAAATATTATCCCATATTAAAATAAATTGATAACCATAGTTAGTTACGTATTTATTTAATTTAATAAAATTTTGTTTTTATTACGCAACTTGATATTGAAAATAAGTTTACACACATTATAAATATAAATATAATAATTATAAATATGACATTATATTCAATTACATTTGTTTTGACTTTGCTAGTCATGGCTTACTCGAAAAATAAAAACTATAGTTTTTTTCACCAAAATTTAAATAAAAATCGAAATATTGCCAAAACTAGCAAATTTAGGTATAGGTATGACTTAACAATAATTAAAGATACTTACAATATCTATCAGACGAGCCTAATAAATATAGGGTATTTCATTTGAAAAAACAGAGTTATTGTATTTTAAAATTTTGTATATTTGGATGTCAACAGAAAACACCCTGTACAAAATTTTCGGTACTTAAAGATTTAAGACAATATTTCTATCCCTGAACTTAAGAGGTTACAAGAAATTTTCGATACTCTTATTGAGAAATACAGGTAATTTTTTACTATCATGTTTTTTCCAAAATTTTAAGAATTTTGTATTTTGTTTGGCAACGTTGCAAAAAATTATAAAACTAAATATGGCGTCATATGCATAACTTTGTAAGGAAACAAAAAATGCTAAAATATATAGGGTGTTCCATTTAAAAAAATGTATATTTTTATTGTCCTACTTTTTTGGACCATCCTGTATATTTAAAAATAATTTTAGAACATATATTTTTTTATACCTCACAACTTTTATAGAAACTTTTTTTTGATATCTTTAATAGTAGAGACGGTATATTACTTTGTCAGACAAATGGGCCACCCTGTATGTTAATTTTGTGCGGTGTTGGTTTTACATTTTTATGACAGGCAGCCCTCTCCCCTTGGCTGTGCCACTGCGAGGTATAATACTTATCAGTGCAAAAAGTAGGTGCATAAACAAAACTTCTTTTCTCACACTGTATCTACTTGCATTAATTTTATCTATTTTTTATTTGAATAAAATAAACTAAAGTGGAGACTTACTGAGAACATTGGCGTAATTTACGGGTAAACTTTAAAAAGATACAGTATATTTTAAAACTTAATTACTAAAGCCATTAAGGAAGACGCGTCTGTCCAAACGGTCTAAAAACTAAATTGTTATTTAGGGGCAAAAACTATCCTACTATTTAAGGTTAATAGTTTAAACCAATTATCCGCCTTTAAATCTACCGGCATTTGGGGGCTTAACGGGCTTTTAATTCTCTAATAAATTGAAATGTTTTTGCAAACACGGAGCTTCGAACTTAAATCCTATTTTAAAAGAGGTTCTGGGTTTAAACATGGAAAAACTTGTAAATGGTGTTATAATAAAGTATTGTTGTGTCATTTTTGGTAACACCAATGCGATTTCAATTTTCAAATTTTTATACTGGCGAAGGAAATAGTTAATAGTCTGATAGATAAATAATGGCATATTATGTGCCAAGCATAAAGCCGAGGTTTTAATAATAACGTTAATCAAAGGGATGACACGATCAAACGGATATTCAGTTCTGATAAATAGATAGAATAGTTTTGGACTTGCATTGTCTTTAATTTGTTTTACATCACAACGTTTCAACTGGTAAGTATCTCCAGTCGTCTTCAGGTGAATACTAAATAAGTAAAGTAACTACAGCTCTATTTATACTAGCTAGATGTACTGGAGCATGACTGAGATGGGTGCAGTCATGCATTTAATTCTTGTGCGGTATTTTAAGTTTACATCTACTTAACAAAGGTTTCCAGATATTTCTTATATCTAGTGAGGGCTTACTAAAACAATCTGGGTTCTGGTATATGATAGCAGCTTCCTTGAACTTCCTCTTCCTCCAATGTGGTTCTTTGTGCAGGATTCGAGCTTCTGTCCATTTAATGTGATGACCGTGTGTCCAGGCATGGTCCGCTGCCCCTGATTTTTCGGTTTCTCCTTTAAGCGTGTTGTTTCTGTGTTCCTTGACCCTAGTTTCAAGTGGCCTTAGAGTCTCACCAATGTAGGATCTGCCACATTCGCAGGGAATCTGATAGACACAGTTTTTCCTATCTTTTTGACTTGTTGGTTTCGTCTTCGTTAGGTGGCTTCTTAAAGTGTCTTTTGAGCTGAATACCGTATTAATGTTGTATCGTTGTCCTAGTCTTCTAATTCTCTCAGATACTCCTTTGACATACGGAATGTTGAGTGTTGATTGTGACTCTACTGGCTTCTTTTGTGTATTTGACCGATTCTTGCGATTTTCCATTAGTTTATCAACTAGATGCCCGGGGTAGCCATTTTTGTTGAGGTCGGTCTTAATGTAGTTAGTTTCCTGTTTAAGGGCTTCATTTGAATTACAGATGGTAATTGCTCTATCCACAAGCGTTCTTACTATGCCATGTTTTGTGCTATTTGAGTGATTTGAGGTGTAATTCAAATATTGACCTGTATGCGTGGGTTTTTTGTACACTGAAGTATGGATGGTGTTGCCATTTTTCTTTACGTTTACATCCAGGAAAGGTAATTGACTGTTTTCTTCTCTCTCCATGGTAAATTTGATTGTCGGCGTCAGGCTGTTAATGTGGTATAGGAATTCCTTGAGTTCGTCATCGTTTCCATTCCAAATAATGAAGGTGTCGTCCACATATCTCAGCCATGTTTTTGGTTTCTTTTTTGCTTGTTTTATTGCTTCGGATTCAAACCATTCCATGTAAATGTTGGCGATTATTGGTGAGAGAGATGAGCCCATCGGTAGTCCGTCCACTTGGCTGAAAAACCTATCTTTTTCCTGAAAGTAAGAATTATTCAGGCAACATTCTAATAGTTCCATCATGGCCTTGATAGGTAGCAGTGTTCTTTCTTGTAGTGTCTGGTCTTCCTCAAATCTGCTTTTAATAACCTTTAGTGCATCTTTTACAGGGACGTTAGTGTAGAGACTTTCGACGTCAAAACTGACAAGTTGATCTTCTGGTTGTACTTTCATCCCGCCAATAAGTTGTACGAAGTGTTGAGAATTTTTCACAAATGATGTGCTATTTTCTTGGAGTGGTTGAAGACGACTGGAGATACTTACCAGTTGAAACGTTGTGATGTAAAACAAATTAAAGACAATGCAAGTCCAAAACTATTCTATCATTCAAGAAATATCATTGTCTCCAACCTTCAAACAGACACCTGATAAATAGAGTTTGGGCATTCGCATATTTCCGCTGAAAAAAAAGAGTTGGTTTAATAATTTGCAACAAACGTTATTTTTTTTACATTTCATTGATGATGCTTTATTTTAACAAGAAGATATTCTAGATGTTCAGAAGTTAAACTGCGACATCTATCGCTAGAAACTTTTGAAAAAGTTCTTTTATTTACTTGTAATGAGTTCATGTCGACTTCATTTCCAGTTACAATGTTCATCAAGCATCAAGCTGTACAAAATCTAGGATTTTTATTTAATAATGTTTCAAGCTGCTTTACAAAGAACAAAATATATTATTTACAAACTCAATTTATGGTTGCTGTGATGTTTCAAGTTGTTTTATAATAAGATAAATCCTTGAACAATTTTCATGTGAGTATGTATGCAAAGTACTGTTTAATACTTGGATCTTTACAATTTTGTTTAACTCTTGCACTTGATAGTGCTGTGCTTTTCTCTAAGTGGTCGATGACTTAATTTTATATCGTCATAAAAACTAGTACAGTAAGTTATAGCGTCTAACCAAGTTCGCCATCTTGTTATTATGAAAACTCCCATTTATTTCTTTCCATATTTTCAATTAAATATCAAATTATCCAAGTTTAAAACCTTATAGAGAGCATATTTTGTTGTATATTTCTACCAAGTTTATCATGCTAGAGGTTGTCACCACATTGTATTTTTCCGAATATTTTAAATCTTCTTCAGGCAGTGCTTCACAGTTGTATTTAATATGTGAGGCGGTTTCGTCCTCTTCGCCGCAAAGTCTGCATTCAATATGACCATTGTAAATTCCTATTTGACGTAGGTGTTTTCCTAAGTGGCAGTGGCCAGTTAGTAGGCCAACCACTTGTTTAAGCTGGGTACGCGTTAAAAGCAACATTCGAGTTAATAGCTTTTTTGAGGGTTTTGATGATAAAAGTTACTACGTTCGAAACATGTGTGTGCATAATTCGGTTTAGGTTTTATAGCTCTGTCTTTTTCTGTTGAAACGATATAAAGGCTATGAAAGGTCATATAACTTTACTAAACTTTAGTAAAGTTTAATAATTGGGTTAATATATTCATTAATTTATTCATTATGAATGCACGGAAGTATCTTTTATTCGCCAATTTCTTTTCTTTTGAAGCGATCAAAAGGCTAAGAAAGGTAATATAACTTTACTAAGCTTAAGTAAAGTTTAATAATTGGGTTAATATATTCATTAATTTATTCATTATGAATGCACGGAAGTATCTTTTATTCGCCAAGTTCTTTTCTTTTGAAGCGATCAAAAGGCTAGGAAAGGTCATTAAATTTTAATAATTGGGTTAATATATTCGATATGAATTCACGGAAGTATCTTTTATTCGTCAATTTATTTTTCTGTTGAAACAATTAAAAGGCCAGGAGTGGTTTCATTTTTAAAGAATAATATTGTTTGTATAAACTTTTTCGCGTATTCCTAAAGACATCTGAACTGAATTTAATTCTCAGTTAAGATTTTTCCTTTCTAGGCAAGTTGTTTATTGATCTTATATTAAGAACGTCTGGATTTCGAAATCCGGCGTTATCATTAGAAACAGAACGATATAGTCATTCTTCAACTAATTGGGTCTGATATCTTTTCAGCCAATGTTACTTCATGCTTTGTCGGACAAATATATAGTAAATAAATGAGGACTCATTAATATACATACACAGTAAAAAAGAAGTAGGGTAAGTTTTCTAATGCTAGTCTGGTAATATGGACCACCGCTGTTCTTTGGAATAGTAGCTATGCAACAATTTAAGTGGCACATTTAATATAATATTTACACGTAAAGCACCCATCGTTTGCATAGAGGGCGTATGTGTAAATGACGACCGTTTTGTGAGTTTGTAGGCGTAATATCTATGTAAATTTTTGGTGTGGCTACGATATCGCGTTTTATTTTTACGGCCGATATCCGGAAGGCCTGTATGGCGAAAATAAAATTTTAATATTTTAATTTATCCTAATTTTATTTTATTACACCAAAAACATAATTTAACATTCATCTATCTGCAATGATTCATCTTTATTATTGTACATAAATGAGCTATTTACTTAGATATTGTTTTCCAGTGAACCAACTGTTATAACGATAGCCATAGTCAAAATATGTTTTAATGTCAGAAATAAATATATTTAGTGACAAGCTTGTAGCAATTATAACTAATTTATACATATTCTATTCTAAAACCACATTCCTTACGCATCTATATCTTTTTTAAAAAATTATAATTATATAACACTAAACGTGGCTTAATGATCCTTTTTTTAAAAGAAAGAACCCATTTTCTTACTAAATCGTCACTAAGAATTTTGTGCCCAAACAAGCCATAACATTTTATAAAAATTGACTTAATGTATTGTTCTTGACTTATTGGAGAATGACATCAGTTTGACGATATTATAAAATGTTTCTTAAAATTTTAAGGTGCGTTTTCATCCAGTCACTAATTGCTTGCGCCATTCATGCCCCCTGGCTGTGACCTTGGTGCCAATAGTAATTAAATTTATAATGTTTCCGTCACAATAGTAATAATATTATATTAATTACACCAGGTAAGTATAATGGTATTATTGTAATACGGCATTTCAGTAATATAATATTATTATTTGATTGACTAAGCCTAATCATATTATTGATAAATAACTACATAATAGGAAATCCATTGATTTGCTTGCTTAAATTATGTTTTTAATATATACGGCATTTACTTTATTAGTATTGCTCCTATTGAAAACGAGATTTATGTATGCCTACAAGAAATTCAATATAATATGTCTTACGCCATTAAATTGAATGACATTATTATTTTCAATAATTTTGTGTAAAATCAAGCTTTAACTTGTAGGGGGTTATACTAATACACTAATATAAATAATTTAAAACTTATAAAACATTTTTATGAGATAAGCATAACTGAGCAAAAAAATATTAAAAATAGGGATTATTTTTTATTTATTAAAAAACAAAAAAATATATTAACTATAATCGATAATTATTAGAAGCCATAGTCATGTAAAGATTATGCATACAAACACCAATAAAACTTTTTAAATTAATAAATAAATACATTTCGAAGAGGGTGTTGCGCGCCGCGGGTGTATTTAAAAGTTTTAAGATTGGCGTGGATGTCAGTTTGTCTTGCAAGCATTTCTTATAAGTAATAATATGTAGGATGATGTGTTATTTTATTTGCTGCGCTATTGATAGGTTTGCCGTAATTTCGTTTCTCAATTATGTTTTAAATCTTCCGGTTTTTTGGTTTTCAGAGGGAGGGGGGCAGGCCCCCTGGGCCCCCTTCCTGGTTACGCCATTGGTTCTTATATATTATCAAATACACTTTTGAGTTTAAAGATGACCAAAGTCCATACCATTGTACCATAGAATTTAAAAAAGAACAATTCCCATTTAATAAAATATTTGACGTTAAATTCATGTAAACACAAATAACATGGTATGGATTACTAAAATTTGGTTCTGACAACTATTTATTTTCGTGAAATCGGAAATTAGTTTGTACAACCAAAAAAAAATGTCATTATTGAACTGTTGAACTAATTAATAACATTAACCAACCCAACCTACAAATTTTAGTTGTCACAACGAAATTTTATATACGGATAACTAAATTTATATGGTACTCCCGCTTTTAAAATTAGTTGGAAATGGAAAATTAAAAAAGTTTTTTCAAAGCAATATTGTTTTTGTTAATGATGCAATCTACAAATATTGCCAAAGCAATAATTTATTTGGGCCAAACTTGAAATTTTCATATAGTAAGAATTACGTATGTAGTCACAACATTGTGTTTATTATATTTTTTCTGTACTTTCTAATTGTAAGAAAGAAGTTGAATCATAAATAAGTAAAAATTTTATATATTTGTCATTGCAGTTGCACATTAGAAAGTTTGAATGAACTGCTTATAACGCATGGGAAAATTAGCAAGTTGATTTGATAGAAATAACTTTAAAAAAAGTATGTTTCATTTCTATTCATACTTAGTAACGAAAAATATTCCTTCCTAGGTCCCCATTTAAATTAAAAAATGCCTTGGTATTACTACTCTATTAGGTATGCGTAAACTAATTGGAATAAATTATCAGGGATATTATGGTTTCTTAAAAAAAAATGATTTCCAATGTCCTTGTTCTCTCATGTTCTTTATAATACATACTTATGCAATACAAAACAGAAACACTAGATTTTTAACTTATTTTACTCAACCTTTTGGGTTGTTCAATTGCTTATAGAACTGAATTATCCTTATTTAAATTTTCTTATCTGCAACTGCGATTATTAAAAGCAAAAAGTACCCCCTGGACTTTCTATTTAAAATATACAGCTATATGAAATTTGTTGTACTTGGTCAGATTAAAAAGTCATCAATATGACGTTCTTTTATAGAAATGGAACATAGAACAAAAATAATACAAAAAAAATATTTTTAAGTTATTTCTCATCGGGTCACCTTGCCATGCGTTATAAAAATCTCATTTAAACTTTCTAATGTACAACTACAATGATAAAAAATAAAAATTTTACTTACTTATGATTTAACTTCCTTCTGCCTATAAGAACGTACACAAGAAAGACAATAAACACAAATAAATTACACCAAATATTGTCACATCTATTTCCACACTGGCACTGCCATGAAAATGGCCAATTATTGCCTTAAAAACACGAAAAACTCTGCACGGAACCGCAAAAGCACCCTAACATAAACATAACCTCCTGACAGTCCTGGCTAGAATGATGTCACATGTCACCCACCGGGCAAGAGAGTCAAGTCTCTGTTGATGCCGTTAGTTATAAATATGAAGAATAATATTACTTGAAAAGAAAGGTTAGTTCTGGTAACTAAGAATGTGTCTTAATCAAAATTAACAAAATGATAGGGACTACAAATTCATAATGTGTTATTACAACAAGCTTAATTGATAAATACAAGTTTGTAGGAACCTTGATGTAACTTTTAAATAGGATATAGACAGAGTAAAATTCAGCTAAACAAAATATTTTATTTCTGCCAACTAATATGAAAACAAGATATTTTCTTTGTTTTGATGGCATCATTTTTTGTTAAATATAACCAAGAAAAAAATCTTTTTTGTTTTCCTAACTAAAAATAGTTACTTTTGGTAACATAAACACGAGAACAAATAAAAATTAGTACCAAATACCAAGTCATTTTTAAGAGTGAACTTTGAATTTCAACATCTAACGAAAGCCGAATAGATAGGCGCACTATGATTCATTCGCTACGTAAGAACCGACGTGACTTCGGAGCGCGCCGTCCTTTATTGCATAAAATAATACAATATCTTGTGTCTGAAATCGATCGAAAACGGAGACAAACATTAGTTTGTCTCCAAAACGGTTGCCATATTTTTTGCACTGATCCGTCGTTCTTTAAATATTGAAATTCAAAGATGTAAATTACCAAATAATGTTTAAAAATTGCTTTTCCAATTCCCACATTATGGAATCTCTGCGGGGCTCCGTCTCATATTTTTTTATAAAGTTTTTCTGCTTTGTAAATTTCTATATGAGTGTCTGGATTGTAAATAGATTTATACATATTTTTACTTTGCTGCGAGAAACTACAAGAAATAATAAATCTATTAAAAAATTGATTTCATGTCGCAGAGGATTTAATTTAAAACCGCCGTACTTTTGAGTTTTTGCTTCCTAATCGCTCACTTCACTTTACGCGATTTTTATTTACAAAAAGTTAATCTCGATATTTATTGCTCATTTATTATTCAACCCAAAAAATTCCGGATATTCTGATTTACCAGTAAATAAAAACGTTATAACGTAATAAACCATTCTAATTAGTAGTCACTATTATTGTTAATAGAAGAATAGCATAATAAATAAGCTGACATTTTTCTGTTGTTGATATTTTTACAATTATATCAAAATTGAGATGCCATATACAATTTGTTTCAAGGACACTAACAAATAATATAATAGATTGCTAGTACGCTTATGTCTAATTTAGTTTTACTTTAATAAACCCCCTCAGAATTTGGATGCACTTTGAAGTTGGTTGCTCAAGGCTTGAGGCTTTTCTATGAAACATTAATGCAACATTACAGTACAAACGGAATAATATTCTATTATTATCATACATTTAGTATATACTTAATAAACTGATATGTAAGAG
Source organism: Polydrusus cervinus (assembly GCA_935413205.1). NCBI lineage: Eukaryota > Metazoa > Arthropoda > Insecta > Coleoptera > Curculionidae > Polydrusus > Polydrusus cervinus. Next base: position 21,846,439 of record OW284520.1, on the reverse strand, counting down.
GCCTATTAATTATTATAATGATGAGATATTTTGAATTTTGCATAATTTTTAACAGGACATAAATAGGAAAAATGGATGTGACTTATTAGTATTAAATTTTGTGGAAGTAGTTCATCTCTCTTCTTCTTCTTCAGGTGCCATCTTCTCTTAGAAGGTTGGCTATCATCATAGCTATTCTCACTTTCGATGCTGCAGCTTTAAACAACTCAACGGAACTATAGTTGTACCATTTTCTCAAGTTATTTAACCAGGAGATGCGTCTTCTTCCTCTACTTCTTTTTCCCTGGATCTTTCCCTGCATAATATTCTGTAACAATATGTATTTCTCTCCTCATCAATACTCAATTGTATTCAATATTTCCTTTTCCTTTTTCATTCTTCCCAGTACCTCTTCATTAGTCACCATGTCTACCCAACTTATTCTCAAGATCCTTCTATATGACCACATCTCAAATGCTTCCAGTCGATCATTTATATCTTTTAATGTCCAGGACTCCATCCCATACAGCATTACCGATAAAACATAGCATCTCAATATTCTGACTCTGAGGTGTAAGTTAAGATCTCTACTGCATAACACATTTTTCATTTTGTTAAATATGGTTCTGGCTTGTCCAATTCTTAATTTAATTTGTACTTACTGACCTTCTCCACCAGCTCTCCGTTGATCCATAGACTTTCCTGCTATTGATTTTGTAATGGTCATAAATTTTGTTTTTTTGATATTTAGGGTAAGTCCGCTCTCCTCGCTGCTTGTCACTACTTGATCAACCAAGCCCTGTAAATCTTCTATTGTTTTGTCAATAAGTATGGTGTCGTCTGCATACCGGATATTGTTAATGGGTATTCCATTAACCTTTACTCCCGTTGTTGTTTCTTCCAGTGAATCACTTCTTCCGAATAAAGATTAAATAGTAGTGGCGATAGTACACATCCTCAGTGGAGTGATATTATAAGTAAGGGAAAAAATACACACAGTCTGTTCCACTAGTTTATTAGAAGGCTTTCTTATTTAAAAAAACCTTAGTGTCATATCGTACATGTTTCGAAGGAAAAAACCTTCATCAGCAGCGAAATCAAATTAATGTGTTACATGAAGAGAGATCCTCGACATTGCATATTAAAACTGAGGAACAAAAAAAGAATAAAGAAAAAGTTTTTTAAATTAATTTACATGATGTAATTAAAATTGAAAGTTAAAATTTTTAAAAAATTAGGAAGCATAGTATTATATCATATACTTCGGAAACATTTTGAGTTTAACTTTAGTTTTGGAAAACATACTAAAAAGCCAAAAAATCAAATTTCAAAAACGTGCTAGCTGATTGTGACCAAAGCATTTCAAAATGTTGTCATCAATAATTTTGTGCTCTGGTCACAATCAGCTAGCACGTTTTTGAAATTTGATTTTTTGGCTTTTTAGTATGTTTCCCAAAACTAAAGTTAAACTCAAAATGTTTCCGAAGTATATGATATAATACTATGCTTCCTAATTTTTAAAAAAATTTAACTTTCAATTTTAATTACATCATGTAAATTAATTTAAAAAACCTTTTCTTTCTTCTTTTTCTGTTTCTCAGTTTTAATATGCAATGTCGAGGGTCTCTCTTCATGTAACACATTAATTTGATTTCGCTGACGATGAAGGTTTTTACCTTCGAACCATGTACGATATGACACTTTTCTAAATAAGAAAGCCTTCTAATAAACTAGTGGAGCAGACTGTGTGTATTTTTTTCCTTACTTATTTGTATTAAAGCTTGGTGAAGAAGATCTTACAACGGCAGCCTTGGTTCGTTTCTTGCATAATATTTATTTGTTGAAATACTAAAACACACATATAAAATGAAAAATAATCTATTTCCAAGTAATTATCTTTAAATTATTCTATTAGGGGAGAGTCGGCTAATCGTGCGCATGTCTTTATTTCCATAACCGGCGTATATAATTCGAAATCCATATTCAGGCGCCATCCCTTGCCAAGACTGTGTACTATGATATATGAGTCAGGTGGATCGCATTAATTTACTTATCCAAAATGGTCGCTTCGTTGTTTACGTATGTCGTGTACTAGTAAATGCTTCGAAAAAAATAAGCCGTACCTAAGTATTTCCATTTTTACATTTTTTGATAATCGTGTGCGTTAATACATTGCTTAATGAATCCTCTTGACACTGATATATATATATATAATTTAGGCAACAAAATGTTTTATATTGTTTTAAAGAATTTAAAACCGAATCTGCCACTTTCGGTTAATCGGGCGCAGGGCGCACGATTAGCCGCCATGCATTTAGCATTGTTAAGAATGCATTTAAATAACACAGCCACACAAGAAATGGGTCAGGCCACGTTTACTATATGTTTTTAGGGTCGCTAAATCCAAATCCGAGGTCCAAAAAAGTCAGCACGTCAGAGTTTCGGTATAACCTCAAAGGAATCCATAATTACAGTCTTAAATATCTAAGATTATAATATTTTGCATTTTTGCAGATGTCGAAATACCAACGTAAAACAAGCAATGGAATCCAGAAGTCATGATTCAGGCTATAAGAATAAATAATTATAATCTTAGCTTCAATAAATTATTTTATTCGTTTCCCTTTTCAATGCGCACGATTATCCTATCCATGCGCACCATTAGCCGCATACGTCGGATAATTGTGCGCAGTGTCACTTTTTGAAATTTCGAATTTTAAAGTCACAAGTGCATTTTTATTCAAAATTAATTACAAAATATTAAAGCCAAATCGTTAAAGAATCGTGATAGCGAACCTAGGTTAGGTTAGGTTAGGTAAGAGTGGCAGACCCTTGGTTCTGACCAAACAGTCTCACGTAGTCCTGATTAGGTCCGTTGTGATACCACACGTGTTCCGTAGAACCCACCTTCATCAGATCACTGATGGTTTATGCGACGTAACCGCGGAAGGATTTTAACAACTCATTCAAACCAGCCACTACTGTTCAGAAATCTGCTCAGCCGTCCAAGTTGTAAGTTGCTTAGTTTCTCCAGGCTATCGAAAGATGATTCACCCAGAGTAGTGAACCTCCTTCTTGCGAGGCCAGGGCATTCACACAGAAAATGTTGAATACTTTCTTCCTCTTCCTCATCTCTGCAACTTCTGCAGAAGTCGTTAGTGGGTATTTGCATACGTTCGGCATGTCTACCGAAGAGGCAATGTCCGGTAACAACCGCAGTAATATTTCTCACGTCTTTTCGACTGTGTCTCAATAGCTCTGCGGTTCTCTTTTTATCGAATGTGGGCCACAGTTGCCTGGATGTACTACAGGTTGTCAACCCTGTCCATCTGTTCTGTGCAAGCTGCTTGGCCGTGTAGTCAATCTCCTCTTTGACCAATCCCAGTGGTTTGTTCACTGTATTGTCTGCTAGATCAGCTGGCATGCCTGCGCCCTCTCTTGCGAGCGCATCGGCAGCCTCGTTGCCATCTATTTTGGAGTGTCCAGGAACCCAGCACAGAATAACCCGATGTTGGTTGCCAAGTGTGCATAGATTGTTGCGGCATCGCTTTACGAGCTTTGATTTAACGCTGCTGGAACAGATTGCCTTAATCGCCGCCTGACTATCACTGAAGATGGTGATTGACGAGGCTACTCCCAAGCCAAGGTGTTCTTGCAGTAGCGAACCTAGAAGTCCAATCTTTTGTCATTTCGGAAATATTACAATGTTGGCTTGGGTGCGCACCTAAGCATCGAAATTATTAATAGATTAATTCTTATTAAAATATGTATAATTTAAACTATGTTGCTCCTGGAATATTCGCCATCAAGCCTAGTTATTTCTTGCCATTCTTTCAAATTAGGCTTTTTACCTCTTCGTGCGCTACCAGGGCCATTCCCGAGTAGACCTACAGCTTAACGTCGGTTCTAAACCACGATCCTCAATCATGCGACACTCTCCCTCAAGGGCTAACCATCGGTTTTTTGCGCAATTGCATGATCTACCGATATCCCCACGAGATATCCGATCTCATCCGGCCTGGTTACCAGTGTGAATGGGCTGGGAGATGATACATTTTATACTCTTCCCTGCATTTTTAAACCTACTAAAGTTCGGATATACTTTTTTTTATTGTGCGTATGCCTACTCCGAGCCACGAGCATCGAATGCCAGTGACTCACCGCCGCAGTCTTCCAAGCCTTAAAAATATCAGAGACGGTGATGGGTGCTTTGGGTATTATTGGGGTGAGAGAAATTCTAAAAAAAAGAGCTTTAAGGAAAATATAAAATATGTAATATTAAAAAAGGTGACTCAATTTTTAATATGTAGATATGTGTAGGTAGGTATTATTTGCTCCATTACTATTGTAATACGATTGTTATTTTACAGCATAAAGAATTTTTCAAAAGAATTTATTTGGTCATTTTATAGTAGTCTAAATTGAGGTTGGTGGAGGCAAACAATATGTGCAGCGCTTTAGAAAAAAACTCTTTTAGAGTCTTTCTTTCGCTGTTCTTTTTCACCTTCTTTAAAAGGGCAATTTACAGTAAAATCGTCCTCTTTGGAAAAAATTTAAATAAAATAGCTAATTTGTATGCATTCCCTTATGACACCAAAAAAACATTCTTAGTATAGACCTTGTTATCAGAGATTATGAAGTTCAAACTTTAAAACTTATGGTCTGTGGTGTGTTTTAAAAAATTTGAATATAACCTAAATTAAATTTTAAAATTTTTCATTTATAAAAGTTTTGTAAACTATTTTTAGTAAGGTTTTAAAATGCACCTACTTGCAGCGCCGGATTTGCATTAGGGCACAAAGGGCAACAACCCTAGGGCCCCAAACGCTGCGGGGGCACCGCAGCGTTTTATTGCATACTGGGTTATTCCTAAGTTGATACTTCTTTTTTAGCTGCGTATAGAAGGCATTAAAATAAACAACATTTTTAAATAGCTTTTTTAAAAAACCCAAAAATAAAGTACTTACATTCATTTATTACACTACAATCAATCAAATACGGTTCTGCCTAACTTGCTCGTTGAATAACATTAAGAAAACTTCTGGGTGTAGAGAAGAAACATCCGCACTTTTACGACACTCACAATAAATTAGCACCATAATTGTTTTCAAATTTTACTATTTACACCAATTTATTTAAATTAATTTGCTTTAGAAAACCACACCGCGCAGCGAATTGCCAAAATAAATAACTGACGACCGATCCATAAAATGCATGACTAACAATACAAAAAACGGAAAAAAAATAAAGGGCTAACTCGGCTATTTTTTTTTTGAAAAAAGGTATTTGAAAAAGCTGTTTATTTTAATGCCTTCTATACACAGCTAAAAAAGGAGTATCAACTTAGGAATCACCCTGTTTAATGTAAGACGAAAAAAGTCGAATGGCGAGTTTAGCGACAATGTTTATGTTACCGCCAGAGTCAAAGAAAGCGCTTTCTAGGAATTTATACATAAATATTTTTCCGGAATCCGAAGAGAGTAAGACGAATGTTACTTTTATCCTGAATTTATCGGTCAAAAATTATCTTACTTTTTTCTCTGAACATATATCGGAAAAAGGGCTTTTAACGGTCTTAAGCTAGGACTGCTTAAAGAGGATAAGGAAGTGTAAGTCAGTGTGATTGTAATTTTTAAAATGTGGTGTAAAAGTTCGTATACTTATACAAATACTTGATCCGTTGTGTTCATAACTGCTATATTTTTATAAAAAAAATAACTTCAAGTTCGCCATTTGTAATATTATTTTCAAAGTTAAATTATAACAAAGTAAATTTTTTTAAATTTATTTATAAGTATAAGTTAAATTAAGAAAATCATAAATCAAAGTTACCAGCAGGCATATCTAATACTTGAGATTTAGGGACTGCCCATTATTGCCCAATGATGGTAAACACCATATTTTATATTTATTTTTTTTGAAATTTACCGAAGGGAAACGAAAGTTCTTTATCCAGATCATGTAATTTAAAGATATATACCCTTTAAAGAAAATTTTATTTTGTATTTATTATTAACAGAAACCTTTCCGGCTCACCTACATTTAAACGCAGAATGAGGAAAAGGTTCAAGAATGGCGAGACTTTTTCTTTTTTTAACATCAGGAAGTTTCCAACTTCTTGGACAGTTAATTGAAAACTAACTCGCCAAGACATACATACCGTCACCATAAGTTAGGAATTATTGATACAGGATGTCTGATAATTCATCCAAATTTAATAAGTACCGGGTGGTCAACTAAGAATGACCGCCGGCCATATCTCAGAAACTAATAATCGTACAGCATCCGGGTAAATTTTTGTATGACAAAAGTGCCCAAGAGAAAATGCTGGAAATTATTTTTAAGTTCCGCATTTTGCCGCAAGAGGGCGTAATTGAAAAGTAAATTTTAAAATTTTATATCTCCGAAAATTACACATTAAGGTATATCTTTGATAACACCAATAAGCTTGGACAATTATGCATTATTTTGGTCCTATGCTCATTGGCGTACCGACTTTAATAAGAGGGGGGGGGGGGGGAAGCTGTTGAAAGTGTAATCAGTTAAATCGCTGTAACTTATAAACGACTTATCCGATTTTAGCAAACTAAAGACTGTTTGGAAGAGAAATGTATGCACTTTCACCAATCGTATTTAGTTGTCCCTAATAGTTTTCAAAAAAAAAGCTAGAGGGCGCAATTTGCAATAATAACACATTTTTTGATTTTACTCCCAAAAAATAAATCATACGGTATAATTATGATACCATAATCGAAAAGTAGATGAAATTTGCTAGAAAAAAATATTAAAACCGCAGCTCGATAGCACCGTTTGTTTCAGCGTTATCGTACCTAAATAGAATAATTTTTAAAACTTTAAATGGAGAAGCGGTTATAAATTAAAAAAAAAAAGTGGGACGCCACTGATATTTTTCCATGTGGATATTATTTCGGATTAGCCTGGGCAATTCTGCATAAAAATGGTCTCTTGCGTTTTTCTCCTCAGGCACACCGTTCTTAATTAAAATAATTAAATTAAATTAGACGGGCGGAAGCTTGCCTATTAAGTGAAGGGGGTTATTTCCAACAACTTTTATAAAACAAAAACAATAAAAAACAATGATTTATTTTTTCGGAGTAAAATCAAAAAATGTGTTATTATTACAAATTGCGTCCTCTGGCATTTTTTTTTGAGAACTATTATTGACTTTTTAATTACGCCCTCTTGGAACTTAAACATAATTTCCAGCATTTTCTCTTGGGCATTTCTGTCATAAAAAAAATTTACCCGGATGCTGTACGATTACTAATTTCTGAGATAGTTGACCACCCGGTACATTCTACACAATCTAAGTATTAAATACTTTTTTATTCACATTTTTAATGTCTTTTATTATATTTTTGAAAATACTATAAGTGACCAAAGAGTTCGGTGACGCACTGACAGCGGAGGGGCAAGTCGTGTTACAGAAATTGTTACATATGTATCACAAACTGTTTTAACTCTTCAAAAGTTTCCATAAGCACCTATATCTTTGACAGTTAGTTTTCGCCATTCCTTACTCTAACTTTACAATAAGTTAGAAAGTTTTAAAACTTATAAAAAGTTTGCATTGTATATATTTTGCTCATCTTTAATGTATTTTACTTTGCATTGGGTACATTTGTTAGGTGAGTTGATTTACATAAGTATACTTTAGCGTAAATTTAGAATTAAATTAACCAAGAAAATTTATACACCTAACCTAACTTTGTGTAAACTAATCATATTAACACGTTAAACGTGCAGAAAATAAAGTTCAAACCAAATTATACCGTAAGTTATTATTACTTAGGTTTCAAGTAATTTCCTACAAAAATTAAGCGAAGTGTTGTGTGTGCAACTTATTATAACCGTATATTTGCGTACGTGTCGGCGGATGGTTTTAAATTTATTAAAAATTTATTCTGTTCGAATTTCAGTCTGTTCCATTCTGTCCAGCAAAAAACAAACATACTTTTAGATTTGTGGTTGTCAAATCAGATATTAGACATAGCAATACATAGAGGCTGGAATTTTTAACTGGAATAAATTCAGTATTAGAAAGCCTCTTTATTTGCGGAGAAAATACGAAAATACGGGTGCCTTTATTTTTACTTTGGTATACTTTTTTTGTTCCGTCATAAAATGTACCCCTCTTTTGGGGGTAGAAACCGCCCCAAACTTTTTTTGCTCAAATATAAAGGTATGTTTTGCGATAGCTCGTTGCAAAGGGCATAAAAAAAGGAATACGCCCCACTAGGTACTTACTTTTGCATTTTAGTAATGTAGAAAGTCAGAAAAAAAATAAGAACTGGCCATTTTAGCAGCAATTCATACTACGATTTTGGTTTTGACAGCGCAGGCTGGCTAAAAAAAGGACGAATTAAATTCGCCAAATAACCCAGGAAATGGTACATAATGTCAAGAATGATGTTTACTTCAGATTAGGGGTTTGTCAAGAAAAAAATGGGCAACATTTCCAACAGTTTTTACAATAAAAAAAATTGAGTTTAGATAACCGAAATACAAAAGTAAATAGTGGGTGATCGTATTCCTTTTTTATGTCCTTTCCAACAACGCAATACATACCTTTACATTTGAGGATAAAAGTTGGGGGCGGTTTGTATCCCCAAACGAGGGGTAAATTTCATGACAGAACGAAAAAAGAGTACCAAACTAAAAATAAAGGCACCCGTATTTCCGTATTTTCTCCGCAAAAAAAGAGACTTTCTGATACTGAATTTATTCCAGTTAAAAAATCCACCCTGAATGAATTTTATAACTACCTAGGTACTTAACAATGAATAGAGTTGGAAGAAATTGTTTGCATATTTTTGAGGGTAAATATTTTAAAGCAGAAATAACTGGATGATTTCCAAAACGTTTCAGCAGAATGTACCTACATTAAGCTTTCCAAAAAATATCTTAGAATAAGTCAGAAATAATTTTTCCGAATTCTGTGGCTATTTCTAAAACACCCTGTATAATACAGAAACGTAGACTTTTTTAATAATAAATTAGGGTCATATTAAGGACGACAAAATTCTCTAACCAACCCTAGACGAACGATACAGATCACCGATTTCTGCTATAAAATATTTATTATTATCAAAAAGCTGCAAAACATTTTTAGTTCCATTTTGTTTAGTTTATACAGCGTGTGTATGAATATTGGCAACATATGGAAAACTTTTTCATCTTTGATTTTACGAGAAAAAATTATTCTTCATAAAAAGTTTTGCTTACCTTAAAAAGTGATATTGTTTTAAAAATTACAGTTATACGTACAGGGTGGTTAAAAAAACAAGAAAATATGTTAATATTCTAAGAGTAAAGTAACAGTAATCTACATGATACAAACAAATTTATTAAAAATTAGTTATTGAGTATTAAATATTATGTCGGAATATAAAGTCACAGCCACCTACTAAGATTTTTTTTTTAATTTTTTTGTTTAGATAACGGCAAATTTTGTGGTTGCGAATTTTGGAAGAATAAAAAAACTGTTCATCTTAGTAAGCTTCAGCTGAGCCACCATCATTTTCAATGCATTTCACTAGGTTTTTTCTAAATCTTCGAACTGTGTTTTTAATTTCAACTTCTTGTAAGTCGTTGCAGGCTCGTATAATTCTGTTTCTTAATTCATTGCCATTGGCAGGTCTATCCTTATAAACGCTTTATTTTAATCTTCCCCGTAGGTAGCAGCGGCGGCGCTAGGATTTTTGGAATGGGAGGGCACAAATAGGCCCGATGATTTTTGAGTGGGCACTTCTAAAACAAAAAAAAAACGGTCGCCGGCCTCCCGCCGCTCTAGAACGTAAACAACGCGACAGGCAAAACTTCCCTCTTGTCCTAAGTGACATTTAAAAAGAAATCATCATCGTTTTCTTGAAAATACCATACAACCACTCATCAAAACTTTCATAGGCAAGTCCCTCTTCCCCTGAGAAAATTCCATTACAAAACCCACCTATCAATTTGGGGGGGGGGGGCACCAGGGTGGGCACTCGTGTTTCTAGGGTGGGCCGGTGACTGGAATGTCACTTTTTTAGCATAGAAATTGTTGAAAATGTGTCCCATAAATATGTTTGACCAAACCGACCGTAGAACTCTTCCCTTACTCTTTCCAACTTCTGGAGTGATTAAATATATTTCTGCTCGAATCCTTCAACTCTTCTAGATTTCTAGGTCTGGTGACATATTATACCCTTCTTTTTAAATCGCCTCATAAATAAAAGTCTAAGGGTGTAATATCCAGAGATTTGGGCGGTCCCCATTTAAATACTCGCAGTCCTATCCACGTATTTGGAAATGTAATATTTAAGAATTCTTTTACACTTCTTTTTTATTACCAGAACTTCAAAGAAAATTCCCTAATTATAGAAATCTCGACCAAACGATATTTTTCCAGCAGAATGGAGCCCCTCCTTACTCTGCCAGAAATGTAAGAGGATTATCAAATGTTACATTTTCAAATAGGTGGCCAGGACTGCGAGGATTTATAGAGTAGCCGCCAAAATCTCCGGATATCACACTCTTAGATTTTTATTTATGAGGCGATTTAAAAAGAAGGGTATATGTCACCAGACCTAGAAATATGGTTGAGTTGAGACAAGGATACGTTGAATCATGCCAGAAATTTTAAAAAGAGTAAGGGAGAGTTGTACCATCGATTTGGTCGGTGCTTACGGATTCATGGGGTACATTTTGAACAATTTTTACGCTATAAAGAGACATTACAAAATTAAGTAATTATTTGCTAAAAATTAGTTTTTATTAAATTTCTTACAAATGGTTTGAGAGATGTAAAAAATATAGACAAAATATTTTTTCAATAACCTTTCCAAAAAAGTGTATCGTCGAGTTTGAAAAAAAATAGTTGGTTAGAACTGCGCCCCCCCTTTGGGAGTCACATTTTTTTACATGATAAAAGCGAGGCTGATAAAAAATCTTTAAGGACGTATTTTTGGATTTTGGAAAAATCTTATTTCCAGAGCCGCTATAAGCAGCGTTCCATTTAAAATCCCCACCCTGTATACCTACCAATGATTCGTACATTTAAAATCCCGATCCGCCACTGAAAGCTTAATTAAAATAAGAATTTTAAATATACCTACATTGCTGTATTAATGTTTTCCTATGTATTTAAATCGTAAAAATATAAATCCTTAAACTAGGCACATTTACTAATTAATTCTACAGCAGTTTCTTGACAAAACTTGATGCTACGTCAAAACATCACATAATATTCCAAATTGAGGTCAAAGTTTAGGTTACAATTTTACATTTTTTTAAGCCCGCCCAAGCTAATAAAAAAACGTCTCTCAAAAACATCTCATGTAGGACTCTACATGTCATATGAGGATCTGCGCTTAATCTCCAGGGTTTTACTGCTTTGGATTAGAAAAGGCTACTCTCTGTAAAATTATGCGTTTTTTTGACCGAGTAAGGTTTATTTTTAACTTGTTAGTAAAACCATTTGAAACATAAAAAATCGTATTTTAAGATACCAGTATTTAAAAAAAAATAGGTTTTAAATCAAAGTTTTTATTAAAGAAGATGGTGAGTCAATTAGTGAGTGAAATATAAATTATAAGATAAAAATAAACTCGTACTTATGTACTTGTAGTGACTTCTAAAATAAATAATGCTTAGCCCACAATTAAAAGAGACTTAAGAGCTAAAGGAGAGGGCGATTCCCCCAATACGCCCCCTTCTTTTGGGCCCGCCAATGAATTATTTTTACATTTGAAATAAAAGACTGATTTGGATAAAATATATTAAATATTGCATATTTTTACTATGGAGCTTGTATCTAGTAAAATATAGTCAGCCAAAATACACCTTATTCTTACCTCTTATCTAATGACTCTCCCCACAACTCAATACATTTTTATTTTCCTCTAACATCTACTCCACTAGGCAATAAATTATTATACCTAATTGTCTATTAAATGCCTGTGAGAAATCGTTTTGTAGATAAGTTTTCGTAAAACATATCAAGTGGTTGCAAATGATCTTTACCGGTCTTTATCACTAAAATTTACATTTCATTTTATTACGGTAAGATATCTGACTTTCTAATAAACAACAGTTAACATTTGTTTAAATCGTTTTCAAAACAAAAATTAAGCACATCACAGTAACATAGCTAGACTAACGGCTTTTGTGTTAGTCCAAAAGTTAAGTGCTAGAGAAAAACAGTTAATGAAAATGTGCCTATAGCCTAGAAAATGTTTCCATGTGCCTATTAAAAAGTTCAAAACATATTTTGATATTAGATTGGATCCCCCTCCTCAAAAAATATATTTTTCTTGAGTGAGCAATATTTCCCCTCCTTCCCCCCTTAAACAAAAATAATTCGCCTTTATATCGTTTACCACACTATTAGTGTCAACCAGGTCGTGAACTTCCTTGAGTCAAACTTTCAAAGTTTTTAGCTAGTTTAAGTAAACAACTTCCTTACTGAATGGATTTTAGAAGTTCTGGAGTATACTTGAGAATTGACCTGTAAATATAGTTTACTATAGGGTCAAATCTGACCATTTGAGTAGTATTTATAGCTGTTTAGAGTGTCTTATTTTAAAGCAATGAAGTGTCGTGTCCCGTGGATAAAGGTAATCGTGGATTTATTTGCAGACCTTCAACTACGTTATTAGGAAGGTTATAAGTCATTGGCTGTACTTAAATTACCGCTTTTTTACAACTTATATAGGTATGCATGTCGAAGCCACTCGGTATTTATAGGCTATTATGCGCTATCAGGCTGTCATCGAAGGTGCTCGTATTGTGTTTTATTTATTTGTAAAAATGATATGGTTTCTGTTCAAGCTAGTAAGTACTCTATAATACTATGTACATTATTTTTGCACCAAACTATACATTCATTAGTTGTTCTAACTTAAAAGTCGCCTTCTTAATATGTAATTTTTCTCTGGATATTACACTTTGCTTAAAGATTTACTTTAAATCACCGTCAAAGTAATTTTATATATTTTTAATATAAAAATGTATTTTTATTACAGAAAGTGTTGATCACCTTGCGAATCTAGAAGTAATAATTTTTTTTATAGTAGTTGGTCTTGCAGTGACAGAAAATGATTATTTTACTTACAATATACGTACCAATTACATTTGACAACGACAAATCACAGGTTGACAAATCCAATCAATCAATCTCCAGTATCTCCTGTTGAATTCCAATGAAAAAACAACCTTTATCCTATTCAACTAAGTTAAGATCTGGTTGTCCAAAATTGTCCAAATGTGTTGAAACTCCTCATGTGCACTCACCACATAGAGACCCTAAAAAGTCTCTCTACAACCCTGCTCCAGGGGAGCAAATATTTAGATAGTCTAAAGCTTGAATGGGATTTCCCATGTTTCCAACCATGATGCACCACCCGGTATACATTCAATCACTTATATTGTTAAATTAAACATATAGATACCAACAATTATCATCTGTCACGAGCCGTAGGTGAGTGGTATGTAACAGATTTCGGAGCTTAATATCTCTTATATCTTTTAAACCAACCTTCCGACCGATATAATAATTGTGGTTGAAAACTACACAAATTTGTACATATTATTGGTATGTTTATATCTGTCACGATACTGTGCAATGTGTAAAAGTTTTAAAAAGGCCAATAATTTCCAAAATACTAGAAATCCTATTTTGTCTGTAAAGATCAGATTAGGTAGTATACCTTATCGAATAATTCAATAAAAATCTGGAAATAACAACGAAGAAATCAAGGAACAAAGCTAAAAGCACGAAGCTTTAAAAAGTAATTTAAAAGTTAGAAAAGCTGTGAAATTTAGGACCAGAATCAGTTTTCCAATAGACTGATTTTGAACATCGTTTTCTACCGATTTTACATTTTGACTTTCGACAACACTGACCAGAACATCCATGTTTTTGTATTAAACGACCATGAAGGAATTTTAAATTTAGAAAAATAAGGAAACGTGTTACCCCGCTTTTTTTTATATGAAACATTATTAAATTGTTTCGGCGGTATTAATTTTCCAGGGGCGTCATCTATACGTGCTGTAGCTCGGACGGACTCTGGCCAGGCCATAAAAAATGATCTGATTTGCTATATCTTCTGCAGTGTTACATAATATAATATAAATACTGTTGGGAAATAAAATTAACATTTAGAGTTAGTCATTAATAATGTGTTAGAAGTTGTTTAAAACAATAGAGGTAGAATTTACGACATGTTCGTGAGAGATACCCCTTAAAAGGCAAATTAAATGCAGGGAAAAGGGAGACTTATATGGTCACCAGTTTTGATAATATATCCTGAATTAAACCCTAAAATAATTAGTGTCATGTTTATCTGACGAAGCAGTGCCTATAACTCTAGTATTATCTAATATGTGAAAGCCTACAGTGTTACTGGAAGCAATAATCTTTCCTAAGTTTGTGTAAACTTTCCCCCTGTGGAATCTTAAGAGACTTAGGGTAAAGGACATAAGTCTAAGCTCCCCAAGTTCAATATACTAGGTAAGTAGCTGGCCGCAAATTTCAACATGATAATCTTTACGCTATCTAAACAGATACTAAAAGGGCCATATCCGTTTGCAGCTTTAAAATTAAGCTTGAACTCTTTTCTTTAAGAATAATAAAAATATTACTTGAAAATTTAAATAGGTACTATGGGAGTTTTATTAATTTTTTATAACAAAGTTGGTTTTAATTTTATCTTAAAAATATCATTTTATCAAAATGCACTGTTTTAAATACAAATTACTTGCCTTAATAAATACCTATTTTTGTAGATTGTTCGCATACAGTACAGTTTTTACCATATTTCAAATAGCATTACCTTTTTTCTTTAATAAATGAGAGATAAACTTCATAAAATCTACGTCAATGAATTGCAGGGCCTGGTTTTTAATACCTACGCCTGGCTTTCAGTGTCAATTACATTGACTGAGAAACTTGAATACATTTAAGAAAAAATATTCTATTCTATCTTAAAAACAATTGAAATAATGAACCTGTTTTTTATTTTTTCCTCTCACTAATAAAATTTGTTTACCAAAAAAAAGTTTTTTAAATAATTTACATATTTTTGTCGCATGGTCTGTGAACTGTGAATAATACAGTTTGTGGAAAATTTCTTGGTTCCTGATGGTGATTTCAAGTCACCTTTAATTATATTCTTTAAGATATTTTTAAATAAAGTCAGCAACATAATGAGTATATAGGTATACTTAAGTACCCAACTTATTTAAAATTCATTATTTAAATTTTCAATGTAAGTAAATAATTTCGTCTCCTTAGATGACAAAGTTTGCTTGGGCAACTTGTAACTTGAGGATTATTGGCTAGTGACAATATCTTGGCAGCGAACGCCTGTAAATCCAAATGTTCTCAGTTTCCACCAAAGCACGGACCCTTGGATTTAATTAAAGATTTGAATTCCTTCGAACTCTGCAGGAAAGTTGCAGAATCTCATCTTAATACAAATTATTCTAAATCTCCTAATTGGTATTGCTTTAAGGTGAAGATATTCTAAGATTTCTTAGTAATATTAATTTCATGTTTATTTTAAACAAATTCAAAATAAAATGTTAGGACTGTCCCTTAAGTTTATGCTGTTGAATCGTTTGCAGTTTCGGATCAAGCTATAAAATAGTAATGGATATTTTTAACTATGCAAATGAATTTATAAATTAGAGCTCGTAGGGTAAACATGATTTTTTAAAACCCTGCTTTAATAAACTTTATTACTAAAAATAAAATGCAAAATGTTTTATTTTTATTATCACTTTTTTCGTATACAAATCTAACAAAGTATGTCACATTGAATCCTGACAATACAATATTAGTCAAGGTGATGTGTAGAAGATTTTTCATTGTTTTAAATTACAAGGCCTTTAGCATTTCGCCAAGGCCCACAAAAAATTAGATCAAACTTCTCTCTGGTCAAAAGAGAAGGTGACCGTCCCGGATGTTTGGGTTTTATCTACTATCCTTATATAAAGAAGTGTACATTACTAAGGATTTTGATAATTTTAACCCGCTAAAAGGACATCGATTCAATGCAAAGCTCTAAATTATTAACTTATATTACAATGCTTTGGCGGTTAAAAATTTACGCTAGCGCCATCTATAAGTTTAAAATTAAGACGCGTCTGACTTGTAATGATTGAATGTCAGTTGCCTAGGGTAGAGATGCCGGTGCATGGGTGTAGATTCCGTTTTGGATGTTTTTACAATACTTTGCTATTTTGCATCTTGTTCCAATGTAACCTATAAATGTATTTTTAGTATTAAGGTACATTTCTACATTTTTTTAGGACAGAAGAATAAACTACATTGGAATTTACACCAGTATTTTCATTTATCTTTTGTTGTTGTCTGGTAACATTCAAGGGACAGCGGTACTATTATCACTATGGAAGTAGAGATAACCGAAATCGTATATTTTTTAACCTAAGGTAGGTACCTATCTAATTAATTTCATAGGTTATTAATTTTTTTTCAATGACAATATGTAGGTAATTTGTTCCCCTGTATTATTTAATTAATAATAATTTCACTTATATTATAGCTGTCAAAATTTCTAAAAACATTATTTTTGTTTAGTTTAACTAACTTATTATAACTACAGGTTAAAACTATATTTCTTGCGGTTGAAATTTTATGTAGTTTCTAAATAAATTTGAGAATAAAAAAAAATTAATTTCAAAATTCCACATATCTATATAAATATAATATAAATAATACATAAAGTATCAAACAACAAACTACAATTTAAAGGGTTTAGTATAAGGTGAGGTTTTTAAATTTCTCGCCAAGACGAATTTGGGGTTATGTTTATGTATACTAAATTATATAGTGTGAACTTATATGTATTATCTTAAAGTCTTAATTCCAATATTAATTCAAAAATAAAAGGGCATTATTTTTGGATTTCAAGAACTTTTAATAATTTCAAAACGAAATTAATCTTTAAACAAAGGCTTCATAAATTTGAACGCCTGTTCAAAAATGATTTAGGACCCTTCTTGAAACTTCTCTAATATTCTAAATAAAATTATTACAGAGGGAGAACTATTATTTTATGATTGATTCTTCTCGCTTTAGTTACGGTTTTTGTTCAAATACCTATTTAAACTTTTAATAACGATAAAAAAATGTAAACATAAAGTTCAAAAGGAATATTATTTACAGTATGCTTTGTGAGTTATTTTTTTCGAGGTTGAATTCATATTGAAAATTAGCAATGGCTGGGTACTTAATAAATAAGGTCCTAAAATTTCGTTAACCAAGTTTGATTAATACGAATTGTACAGGGTGTCCAAAATTTAGTGTCAAACTTTGCAAACTTTAAAGCAATTTATTTTTCTTATTTCAAATTGGAACCCCTCTATATTATTATGTCATTCGATGCAGAATTAAAATTCAAACATTTGTTCTAATTACAACCTTATCGCTATTTCTAACGCATTAAGACTTATTTACAGAAAACTCGTTTTATCAACCTTTCCACCAGTCATTATTATATAATAAATATCAAAGGTGGATTTGAAAAACAATTTATTCATATTAAAGTTTATTAAAGTGACAAAAGCCCATTTTGACTTTAGTTATTTTATAGTTTTAAATATTGTTACATTAGTATTAATTATTAAGCTATATTATTTTTTGTGATGGAATACAACCAAGAAGAGCTCGTAGATATGATTTTCATATTAGGAGCATACTAAAAGAATTTTTATTTGTCCTTTTAGTAAACTTTAATATCAATAAATTGTTTTTCAAAGCCACCTTTGATATTTATTATATAATAATGACTGGTGGAATAGTTGATAAAATGAGTTTTCTGCAAATAAGTCTTAATGCGTTAGAAATTGCGATAGGGTTGTAATTAGAATAAATGTTTGAATTTTAATTCTGCATCGATTGATATAATAATATACAGGGGTTCCAATGTAAAACAAGAAAAATAAATTGCTTTAAAGTTTGCAAAGTTTGACACTAAACTTTGGACACCCTGTACAATTCGTATTAATCAAACTTGGTTAACGAAACTGTGAGACCTTATTTATTAAGTACCTTTGTATAATTTTATTAACGAGACATTATTTTTAATTTTTATTAATTTTTAAAACCAGTGGTGCAAAACTGATTTTATTTAGTTTTTTTTTTCGCCTATAATACTGAACCGATTTCATTAAAATTTTAGTGGTATGTAGGCAACTAGATGCATCCAAATAAGTAAGAACATATATGGCATGTAATTTAAAAAAACATATCCTTATGACGTCACACTCTTTTGGAACACCCTGTATAAACATAAATATTTTCCTGAAATGCACCCTAGGATACAGGTAAAGCTTGCAAAAGGTCATAATCCTAAATTAATTAATAAGTAAGCTACAGAAGACGGGAGGTAAGGAGCAGGACCCTGTATAACTCAACCATCGCTACTTAGACGGAATTAAAATATATTACTGTCTGGTCTAGTTTCGGATTTTATCGTTAACTTTTATTGCCGTTTAACTTTAATGAAAATATATCCAGCTTCCTGTGCAGGGTAATTAAAGCTTGAGACAAAAGTCAATAACATTGAATTACCATAAGCTTGGGTTAAAAGTTTAATCACAATTTATTATTCTATCGTTGTGTTGCAGGCGACTTTTATAAAACCTTCATAAAACGTACTTATGTTAAATATAATGCTTGTTTTGTCAATCTTATTCGCTTTACTATTTTGATTATAATAGAAATTATGTATTGCGCTTTTATGGAATAATTATTGACTTTTTTAACACCCTCTGACCAACCCCAATAAGCCAGAAATGTATTTAATTTGTTATGTGCTTTTTTTACTGAAACACCAAATATTTTTAATAGTTTTATTAAAGCGAAGCATGTGGTGAATAACATACAAGTCTTAAGAAATAAAGTTATTAAATCAGTAAATTTAGAGAGTTTTCTCTACACAAGAGTTGTCCCCTTAAAATTTACATACGATGCTATTTCAAGTAAGTTCAAGGCAAAACAATTTCCGCTTTACAGTCAACTCAGACCAAAAAAAAAGATAAACAAATTTTATGCTTAAAACAACCTTACAAAGATTACTTATTTACTGGCTGAAAACTGATCTGATTCTGAGATTTGGTTTTTACATTATTTAGAGAGACTTGAGTAACCACAGGCATACTATGCCTGGCATAAGTTACCCTTACACTTAAATACGTTAAAAACTCCACTGAGTGAGTGTTCCTTCGAGTTTTTATAGTGTTTTGTAAACCTTATCAAAATAGAAAAGGGGTTCCTTCTTGCTGTGCCAAGAATTATTAATATTAGGAGAAAAACTTTTTAAATGCACTTTTCAAAATGGAACCCTTTTCTTTAACCAATTATAAACAGTTATTTATATAAGAATTTGTCTACTGACTCCTACGAAACTAGAAATATTTATGTCCTTGTTCTATGCACTAACTTTCCACTACACATATTTTTTTATAAAACTTATCACCTATTAAAAGGCTTAGCTTCACAGCAAAGTATTTATTTATTAACAAGTAGGGATACAACAGACACTAAGTCCAATAAAGCATCCACGTAGTGGTATTAGCTAGTGGGAATTAAATGTTTTAATTATACAAACAAAAATATAATATAAAACCTTACAAAAATTAAAATTAAAAACAAAAAAAAATTACAACAATGATCTGACATGTTTTTTAAATCTAACTATAGACATATCGAACATTTCCATACTCAAGGAAAGACCATTATAGGTACGTGTCGCTCTATAGATAGGAGAATTTTGACCTGAATTCGTATTCTGAAGTGGAATGTTAAATGTATTTTGAAGCCTTAGATCCCTAACCGGTACATTAAAACTTAGCTTTGATCTAAGTATTGGCGAATCAATAAGACTATTAACCAATTTATAAATCATAACAAGATCAGAAATTGTCCGTCTTCCAGCAAGCGTTACTACTGAAAACTTTTCCATAATAGGTTTATAATTGCTATTTACTATAACTACATCCGTCTTACGTGATAAGAACCGTAAAAATTTATTTTGAATACTTTCCAGCCTCCGCAGATAAATCGCGTACTGAGGACTCCAAACAACTGATGCAAAATTAAGTTTACTAAATATAAACGCGTAGTACAAATTTAGAATTGTTTGAGGATTTTGAAAATTTAAACTGTTTCTTATAATAAATCCTAAGAATCGGTTACACCTATTAACAATCTGCTCAATGTGAGAGCTAAAAATTAACTTAGTGTCCATTATAACACCCAAATCACGTATTTCACTTACCGACTTAAGATCACTATTATTAATCGAATAACGAAAATTATGCACATTCTTGTTTCTGGTGAACGTAATCGACACACACTTATCTAGATTAAGAAATAAACTCCGACTTTCGCAAAATCTTACCAAAGCATTAAGATCATCTTGCAATCTATCGCAGTCCCTTGGCACCCTGATTATTCTAAACAATTTTAGGTCATCTGCGTACAGCAGAAATTTAGAAAAATTGAAGCATTGTTGTATGTTGTTAATATATATAATAAAAAACAGGGGGCCAAGGTGACTACCCTGCGGCACACCAGACGGCAAGCTAAAAGGCTCAGAGTAAAATCCCCCAACAGAAACCATCTGTCGTCTATCGCTGAGATAGGACCAGATCCATTTGAGCAAACTATTATGCACACCGACATCAGCAAGACGCTCCATCAGTATAGAATGACTAATTTTGTCAAACGCCTTACTGAAGTCTGTATACACCACGTCGACCTGCAATGAGCAATCCGTCCTTAAGGATACCAATCCATATCCGACAATATTATATAGCTTAAATTAAATCAAAACTAGCAAGTACATTCAACAAAGTGTATTTTCTATTAAAAAATGTATTAGATATTTTTTAGTAAATTTTGTTAATATTCTTCTTCAATATCTTATTTTAAAACGACATGGGAAAATATTCCAGTGTAAAATTTTCAATGCAAAACGATAACCTCATCACATATTATCCATTATTATGTCCCAATTGGTTTAGAGGAAGGACTCACTGACGCGGATCCCGATTGATGCATGAAATCACAAGTGGATAAACCCTACTTTGTCAAAATCCTCTTTTTTTTCAATTGTAGAAATATAAAATCCGCTCTGTGACGCAAAATAATGGAATAAAGAAATATATTACCAGATTTACTTGTACGTGATAAAAAAATAATGTATTGTTTTTATTGGCTTGTCACTGTATACTGAAATTTCTTTAACATAAATTTTACATTTTACTTGAATGTGAAGTTTTCTGTTACAACACAAGCATTATTTTATTTAGGCAAACGATTGATGTTTAAGTATGCTATATTTAAAGTTATTAATAATATTAAATGGCAAAAATAAATCATCTTATTTATTACCAATTTATGCAAGAAATAAATAGAACCACTTCTTATTTATTTTTTATTTATTTAATATTACCAGATTCTACAGAAATCAGATATCCAATTATCGAATGGGATATAAAAAAAAAGTTTTAACATAATGCAAAGCATTATAAAAAAGAACAACATAGATATAGTAAAAATAATTACACAATGATATATAATATGTAAATAATTACAGACTCAGGCGTTTAACGGAGGCCACAGTGCAGGCATGTATATCTTAACTGGTTTTGAATATTATTATATTTTTCACATATTTGATGTAATGGAGAAAACTTTAGTGTATTTGTCCTTGGAGTTGGTAGAGTAAAAGTCAGGTAATTACGCGAGGTTGGCCTTGGCACCTGAAAGTGCAGGGACTGTAAAATATTCCCAGCATCAATTTTTCAAAAAGTACGTTATGTAGAAAGATAATTTGATATTTTGTTTGCCGTGTTTCGAGGCTTTCCATTGTAAATCTTGCCAAGAGACGATCGTGCGGGAACCCTATTTCAGGGTAGATTCCATCTAGCTTAAAACTGGTGTACTTTAAAAAGCGTCTTAGAATTTTTTCCAGACAGGTTTGATAGAAAGGGCACCAAATAACCGAGGAGTACTCAAGGCGTGACCTAACAAAGCTATTAAATAACAACCTAAGTGTGTCCCAACTCGTGAAATCTCCAGCCTTTCTTATAATAAAGCCCAGCAATTTTAAACTTTCTCCAACAATTTTAGAATAATGAGCACGGAAAGAGAGTCCAGCACAACACCAAGATCACACACAGACTCACACCGTTTTAACATATCCCCATTTATACTATACTCATATACAATCGAATGCACTTTTTTAGTAAAGGTAATAATACTGCACTTAGACACATTTAATAGTAATTTATTTTTCTCACACCACCTATTCATTTTCTCAAAGTTATCTTGTAATTTCATGCAGTCCCTCTCGTCTCTAATTCTAAGATATAACTTGATATCGTCGGCATAAATTAAATGATCGACATCTAGGATAAAAATAAGGTCAATAAGAAATATAATGAAAAGTAGGGGTCCCAGATGTGACCCCTGGGGGACACCTGAGGTGGCAGCAAACTCTCTGGAATTTTGACCATGGCATTGAACATATTGTAGGCGGTTAGTCAAATATGACTTAAAAAATGCAATAAGTCTTTGTGATGGACCAAACGTAGCCAATTTATCGAGAAGAATACCTTACACTGATTGCTCCAAAGCCTTTGATCGGCTCGATCATGGGATCGAGCCGATCAAAGGCTTTGGAGCAATCAGTGTAAATGACGTCAGTTTGTTCACCCGCATCAAGAGATTCCGCAAGATCCTGAGTAAGATATATATATTATATAGAGTATAAGCTACTAAAATCAAATGAAAATAACCACAAAGATTATGATACTCACTTGCTTATCTCTCGCATTACCGTATGTGTTACGACTTACATTGATTTTCATTTTCCAATACTATATAATATTCGACTCGCATTTGTTTCATGTGGTTTTATTTACAACAACATGCTATTGCTTATTGTTTAATGATTAATAATCACAAATCAATATTGGTATTTAAAGAATTAAATAATGAAACGTGCATATAAATATACTACTTGTGTATAGGTAAATGTATCAGGTCATATCACTCATTGATTTTACGTTATATTCAAAATGTCAAATATACATATCTACCTTATTTTAGTAGCAATTCTACAGAACTTATGTTAAATTCTTCAAGAGGATATGTAAACTAGCTTCGCATTTCACTATTAACTAAGTCAGAGCTAGTTTGATTTGTAAGGAAATATCAACTTGTTCGATGCTAAATAATATAACACACAATTTATATATTTGAGAAATGATAAATATAAGTAAACATTAATTATTAAATATATATGAACTACTGGCCATAGTTTACTCTAAAACTAACATATCCTTCCCAGTTAAAATCCTCATCAGCCAATACCTATCCTTCGGTTAAATACTAGGTCATGCATAAAGAATTTTATGCATGAAGGATCCTTTACAAATTCTTATCGAATCACAACCACCAAATCTTAGAAATACTGCACGGGCTCAGAAAATAAGGCCAGATTATGTGGGCGATTGATTCTCTTACTGAAATTTATCAGCTTATTAATAAATAGGGGACTTAAAATTTCATACTCAACAATTTAGGGGTTGTTCCAGTAATAACATAAGCATAACTTCATTAGTTTTAGACCCTTAACTTCTTTGTAAGATAAAAATAATGATAAATCGCCCCTTTTAAAGGGTAAACTATAAGAAGCTTCTTTATATATTATATATATAAATATATATTTTTAACTTAGTTGAATCATAAAATAAAAATATTATTTTTAAAATAATTTACAATATTTATTAGACACTCTAAACATCTATAAACACTTGTATCATTTGCAAAAAATATTTTTTTTTCCACACAAATCACCTTTTTTATATCAATAAAATGGCCAATCTCGCTAGGCACTGTTTATCTCCCACGTACGAGCCTAATTTGGGAAACTCATAAAATCGGAGTTTTGGGTGTGTGTACGCAACGCCTAGGTCGTGATTTCCCCTAAAGAAGGGTATAAAAAGTGTTAATCAAAATTAAAATTTTGTTGCCGCAGGAAATAATTAGTCATGAAACCTTACAATAAACAATTACACCTTAAAAATTAATTACCCAATAAAAAGGAAAATCTTGCCTTTCTATTAATAGATACTTTATAGAAGTTGGTGAGAGAATTTCAGGTCCCCCGTAGCGCAATTGGCAGCGCGCTTGACATGTAATCGAGAGGTTCTGGGTTCGATTCCCAGTGGAGGCATAAACCTTTTTTCAATTTTAATCGAGTCTGTACGCCGGCTAAAACATTTTTTAATTTAAAAATTTGTTTTTACCCCGTATTGTTAAACAGAATAATTAATAATGGAGATATTTATATTCAAACCCATTTTCATTAAAAATCGCGAAATATTTTTGTTAATCACGTTACTCTCACAATCCATTGTTTTTTTTTGACATAACCATAATTATTAGAACATAAAACTACAACTCTTACTAATTTAATCGACATCGTAATAAGATAGTGCAGCCTTCATTTTAAATACACGGTATAGTCGGATCCACTAGCCGCGTCTCCCACTTTACATTGGTGCTTTGCCGAATGCCGCGAGACCTTTGCGAAAAATTTAACGAGATTTTAGCCCATTTTTAGTTACGTAGCGGGTGGAAAAGGGCCGTCCGGAAGTCGCTGATTTTACGTGTTCCTATAAAAGTCGCTGCCACAGAGAATTGGTACCGCGCCACAATCGATAGCATTAAATAATGGCGCGTAGATTTCAGGTAACGAAGGGGGTAACAGTGTTGCCAATACTCTTAAATTGTCGGTAAATCTATAAAATGTATTTATTGTTTCCCGATAAACATGATGAATTAATAAAATTATCGTATTTGTAGCAAGCGGCAGAGGGGGGGGGGGGGGGGGGCTCAAGAAGGAGCCGCCACTGGTTATCTTGGAAAAACTTGTGATTACATCAAATCGTTAAAATAGACAAATGCTTGCGTGCTTACCCTCAACTTATTATGGTCGATAATAATCTAAACTGTTTTGATTTCTCTTTATGTCAAAAACGATTAATAAAAACTTACATTGTGTGGAAAATAAAAAAATAACTACTTGTTATGTTTCAACAATTTAATCAGTTTCCTGACACGTGTTTCGACCTTCTCAGGTCATTATCGAAGAAGTACAAGAAGATAACAAAAACTTAATTGGATAGTTGTTTAACTTTAAAAATAAAAGTTTTTATTATAATATTTATTTGTAACTCTTTATATATTTGTCTCATTCAATATAATTTTCCTATTATAACCATTTTATTTTTAATTTCCATTAGATTATTAAACAAAGTCCATTATACAAATTAGGTGAGACAAAAATTTTGTTTAATTACTATTCGCTTTATGCGTGTAAAAAAGAAGTACAATTTTCTGTGCAGGAATTTTTTAAATTATTGTCCTATTTTTCACAAGAAAATTTATAGATAATAAGCAAGACTATTCAAATTCAAATATTATCTTTTGAAAGCTTAAAAGCAATCGTTACTAAGCATTTATTTTTCTGATATTTATATTGTTGAGCCTAAGCATATTTTGTCTGAATTTTACTTAAGAGCTACAAATATAGTATTAATTTACATCCCAATAAATACCATTCAAACATTTATCTTTATTAAAATTTTCCATTTCTGCTAGAGTTTAGTTTTTTTTTATATAAATATGAGGATTAGAAATAGATTTTGCCACTAAGTTATTTTTTTAATGACCAAGGTTTGTAACGGATAATTACTCAGATACCCAGGCTATTGAATTCATATCGCGGGATTGGTGGATTAGAGAAAAAACTACCATTTTTAAGTTCGTGTTGTTTATGGATTTATGTCAAGTTTGTTTAATCGAAACATATGTTAGCGTGGAATAAGAAAAATAACATGAAAAATAACCTTTGCGAGATAACAAAAGCACTTACAATTATTATAAAAATATGACCTCTAAAGAATTACGTTTTCTAGACGTCTGCAGCATTTATTAATATTATTCATGAAGAAGAAGATACACATGACTCGAATACATTTAGATTTTTAATATTGAACAAGAATATTTTAATTAGGTCAAAAAAATTTTTGAAAATTTTTGAAATCTTTTTTTTAAAATATGCCAGGTTACAAAGGTTTTATGTGGCTTGTTCAATGTCGATTCTCCAAATTATAAGTCGGTAAAAATGAAACTTATTACTTAAGTCTTATAGACATATAATAACTCTTATTCAAGAAAGTTGGCAACTTTGAAACTTTAAGTCTATTGTATTATAGAGCAAACTTATTTAATTATTCAAAAAATTTAAATTACTTCTTTTAATTAAGTTAAATCAAGTGAGAAAATAAATTGGGAAAAGTTAAAGGATTTATGAAAGACTAAATTTTCCAAAGTCTTTTAAAACTTTTTATGTATATTTTTTTCTGGGATAATTGATTACCGTCTGGTGAACTGTTGATTCGATACCACATTTAACATAATACCAGGGGTGCTGCAACGGGTTTCCACCGACCTATAAAACAAAACATTTTTTGATAATTATAAAACATGCCTGCACCATCTTTTTCGTATTAAATTAAAGAACTTTGCGTACGTCTATAGTTGAATCTAATCTATTTTAAAATATCGTTGCATTAGGAACCCGTCATTTGCCCAAAGAGAAAACGGTTGGACACCAAATAATTACTTTTAAACTAACATATTCGATTTACTGTTCTTGATGGGCTTTCTCCATAGGCGTTCTCATGTATAGAGAGAAGGTTTTGCTAAATGTGTTAAAAAAGTGTCAAAATAACAAAGGATCATTAAACTAACCAAAGGAAATAATTTTATTCTACTCCCACATGGAAATTTGCTGTCTCCTTTACACTTAAGTGGCGAGGAAAGTAGGCTATTCCAGTTAATTGCGCGGCAAAATTTCATATCCATCCTAGTTAGGATATGAAACTGACCCATCACAGTGGTCAGATCCAAGAGAGCCATTTACACGTTGTAAATTTTACTCGTCGTTTTCTGACACTTGAAAGAAGTTAGGTTAAAAATATGCAAATCTGTCCGATGAAATTTGATCTTTTTTAATTTAAATCAAAACATTTATCCCAGAGTCTGTGCATACACAATTTTTTCTTAAAGAGCACTCGAAATGGTGCGAAAATGGAAGGTATAATAACAAAATTAATACCAAAATATATTTCTACCAAATTATTATTATTTTCTGACCGAACAGACGCACTTTCTTATTTCAAAAATATCTTTATTTCCACTCAATTCTCGACAATTACTACAAGCTTTAATGCATAATATGTACTATATACCTACCAAATAAACGTTTTTTTTGCTAACCTTGGTTCTTTTTTCCATACAAATAATATATTATTATTATTATAAATATGTTGTCCATCGGGATATTTTCTGATATATTTAGAACGGGGATCCAATCCCAATTGATCTTAAAATTTTCATTTTTCACGCAACAAACAGAAAATTAACTAATAATTCTTCCTTAAATGGTGGAACATGAAGATGAGTACATAAAACCAGATAAAACAGACAAAATTATAAGATTTCTAGAAAAATATATTCATTATTTCCTAAAGGTTTTAAGGTTATGTTATTTCTACTTACAGTTTTGCCACTTCTCTTTCCACGTTACCAGTGTTGCTAGTTTGTAAATTGGCGATTATTTTGAACAATTTTACCATTGCGAACGTTAAAAATTCATATTAATGCACAGAATCCATTTTTAACTATTTAAAACGAATTCTACAGCGATTTTGTTGTACTTGCGGAGTTATAATTTTTACGCAAGCAGAAATAAACCCGGACCAACCTTTTTTTCTTCTGTGTCTTTCAGTAAATCAATTAATCAAAATACCTATGGTTGAGAAAATAAATTATTCATTTTTATTAATACATATATCGTTTTTTGTCTGTTATTCTGCAAAAAGCCAAATGTGAGAAAGATAGATATAATTAGGGTGATTTTGTTGAAATATAAGAAATTAACCAAATTGATAAATATGTTACATGTGTAATTTGGTGCATGAGTTTGCCATCAAAATTAATTTTTGATCATTTGTTTTTTATTATCGTTCTCACAAGTTCATGCTCAACTAAAAAGACAAGTTATGATGCCAAATTTAAATAATTTTTAAAATTCTTAGTATGAAGTTCGGAAGTTGAGTCGTAGAAAAAATATACTGTACAACTCGAGTGAATTGTCCATATTGCGCTCGGATGTTTGAGCACTGCGCCTACGGCGTCGTGCTCAATTTACTTCCTCGTGTGATATGGACAGCATATCCACTCTTATTGTACAAACGACTATAGACTACTTTTTCTTATTCCTTAATTTTTTATCACAAGATATCAAGGATATCCTAAAGATAAAGTTATCCTATAAATTCATGGTACCTAGTGCAAGTATTTTTTTTATATTAGATGCCAATATTGGTACATTCACATAAGGTTCCTGGCATTACACATATAAATAGCCCTAGAATTACATCGATCAGGAAATGTTCTATACAAAAAAATACTAACCGAATTAATTCAATTGTTTTTCTGTCATATTGTAGAAGTTATATTACCAGTGAAGGCCATGGTAATTTTATATAAAAATTTAAAGATAATATTGGACAAAATGTCTACCTTACTATAAATTATAAGTCTCTCCGGCACTGGTTCAACGGAGCCTCAAGAGTGTCGTCAACAATTAGAGTCCTTTAAGGTTTAATTGAGTAGGCTGACGCTGGAGTTTAACTAAGGTTACTTTTACACCTTCGTATTAAAGTAATGAATGACAAACGAATATTTACAGTTTATAAATCAGATTAAGTTCCTCTGGCCCATTTCTAATATCTTTAATAGCTTTTCTCTTAATGGTATTTTACATTGAGGATACATAAATGTTAATTTACATAATATTTAAAATTTAAATTCTTAGGACCTGTAGCACTACAATTTGGGGTATAGATAAAGATGCACTGGTAAGAGTACATTTTAATATATTAAATGTTTTTTTTCCGGGGTTGGCGGAAGAGCCAGCAGCCTATAAGGCCCAGTGTATCCCCTAGC
This sequence comes from Polydrusus cervinus, assembly GCA_935413205.1. NCBI lineage: Eukaryota > Metazoa > Arthropoda > Insecta > Coleoptera > Curculionidae > Polydrusus > Polydrusus cervinus. The sequence continues at coordinate 21,817,335 of OW284520.1, read as the reverse complement.
GTCTGGGTAATGTCTGCCAGACGGGACCTACAACTTAACGTGGAATCCGAACCACGTGTATGTACTAGTTGTCCTTTTTACGCCTCCAGAGGTCCATAACGCCTTTCTCGGTCCAGTACAAAATGTTAAGTTTTATAAATTTTTAATTCATCTCAGATACTTAAAACTCTTGGAACCTTCGAAACAGCGACTCTATGCAACAATGAATAGATACGCTGATACGCACAATATTAACATCTACCGGGTGGTGCATCGTGGTTGGAATCATAGAATATCCCATGCAAAGTTTAGACTGTATTACATTTGCTCCTCTGTTAACTTTAGAGCAGAATTGTAGGAAGATTTTTTTAATGATCTCTGTGTGGTAAGTGCACATGCGGATGAATGAACCCAAGCTTCACAAAAAAGTTAGAATCAGGAAAAATATGCCTGATATAACCCTTCTTATTATGATATAAATATTATTATTGTTTTTACCAATATATAATATATATGTATATAAGGTTATCTGTATTGGGTAAATACTTACCTTAAGTTTAAAGGTCTTGATCACATTTTAGAAAAAATCAACAATATACATATATATATACATATAAAATACATTTTTTTTCGTGTATTTATCTTAGTAAATACTTGAAAACGACGACAAACGAAATAAATCCTCATTAATGACCCGGAAAATACTGCCAGCAAAGGTTTTTCCTAATAAAATGTGTCACTGGGAACAAAATTTCAGCTTGTAAACATAAGCAAACCAGTCTGTGACTAATGCTTAAATAATAGGTACCCTTGTAATGTCTTGTCTGGAAAGCCGTAATATAAACTACAAAAGGGACTTTCCTCTTTACATGTTCTCAAACTCTATGACATTATATGTTTATTCTACTAAATTAGCTACTTTCGATCGTAAACGTTTGTTAATGTATTTTTTAAAAAGAGTTTTACATTTGAAATCCTAATAAACTATAATGATAATAATAATAATACATATGTAAGTAATAAATATTTAAATTATTTCTAAAATTATTTTGAAAATTTGAAAAAAAAATCAAAATGAAGGGAAAGAAAATCAGGGGAAAAATTATTTTGTTTCTATACATCTTTAATTTTTTTTTAGAAAACTTACATTAAAAATAGGAAATATAGTTTTTTGTCAGTGTACACACAGACACGTTTCTACAGCGCCCACCCTCAACCTAAAACCTATGATAACTCGAAAATGCCATCAGCATTAAGTGAAACAGAGTGCAGTAATAAATGTTTGATGTAAGATAATAAGCAAACAATTTATATACAGAATGTCCCGGAACTTATGGGCCGTAGAGTAACTGGAGATACTAGACATCAAACTAAGCCGATTATGTCATATAAGTTTTTTTTTTGATAATTAAAATATTAATTTAATTATGTAAGCTATGTTTTTTTATGCTTTGGGATGTTTAAAGGGAAATATCTCGAAAACCGTTAAGATATTAAGATCAATCAAGTACACCTTTTTGACTCAGAAAATGCCCTTCTTAAAGAAACTATAATTGAAAAACAACTAATATCACAGGTAAGAAAAAAATCATAGATTTATGAAGCCCAGTGTATGCAACTAGCGCCCTCTAGTTTGAAACTTAAAAAATTCTACAAATTCTTATTTCTTGCTTATAAAAACATAATATTGCCAACTTTCAATTCGATTTATTAAACCGTTTTAAAATTATGGCTTATTTTCGAGAATAAACTTTAACTTTCAACACCCTGTATCTCTAGAACGAGTAACAATCCGAAAAAACCTATATGACATAATCGGCTTAGTTTGATATCTAGTATCTCCAGTTACTCTACGGCCCATAAGTTATGGGACATCCTGTATATAAAAGTGGAAGATGACTCTCTCTGGACAATAAAACCCTTTAAAAAAACTATTACTAGCGTTTTTATGTAACGTTTAAACTGATTTAGGGGGCTGCGTCAAATTGTATGCTATATAAACTTGAATCCTTTGACCCTTGAAAGGGATCTATTGTCTAAATTTGGAGAGGTCTAGCGGACTTGACAGTATTTTGGGGTTTATCACACCCTCTGTGCTTGCGGCCATGCCTTGTAAATCTTATGACGTTTGACAATACCTCTAGCTTTAACCTAGAGTGGTTTTGTTATTCAATTTAGGTTAGTATTTGGATTTACGCAATTTTGGACTACAAACAAACCGCAGCAACACGAAAATCCAAGCTGTGTCGATATTCATTAATGTTTCGAAACAACAAAATAACTGACTTGACAAAAAAATTCAAAAAATCAAATTTTAAATATTTTATTCTCTTTTCTTTTTTTCCCCTAAAAACCGTTTGTTTTAAGATAAAAATGAGGTTTTGCTTAGAATGAACGGGATACTTAAAACACATAAATCTCAGTACGGTCTAACCAAGTTACCATAATTTTTCGTTCCCTTGCAGGAAAACAGTTATATCCATAAATTTGATAAAGCTAAGTTTTCGTTTTCGATTAGCTGGTTTTCTAAGAAGCAGGAATTTCGATATTGTCTTATTTTATTTTTTACGGCCCGATAAGTTTTATTGTAGTTTAAGATGTTTGAGTCTTTTTAAATTGCGCCAACTTTTAGCTAAATTGGTTTCTTTAAATTTTTTTATTGATTAGTGTTTTGATGATTTAGATAAATGAAGACCTTTATTCATTAACTCCGAGGCAGAAAAAAATAACCCAACTCTGAAATTTTGATTAAATGTATTGCTTTATTACCATCTATTAGGAGATTGTTATGCAAAAATTAAAATGACTTGTATTGACCGGATCTGAATCTTATTGGATATTTTTGGGGGCCATACAAAAACGACTGTCTGGTGTTGGGTTGTAGAAGCAGTGGCGTGCATACAATATAGGCAAAAAAGCATTACCTACCCTGGGAACAATAAAACAAACTATAATATAATAATTTTTTTATATTTAAATTTTTATTCGTGTAATATCCGGCAATATGTAGAGGACCAGGACCCAAAAGTTAATCGTATAACATTGAAGATAATTTCTACGAACGCATTCGTTGATCGCTGTGTAAGCATCCCGTATAACAATTTAAAAAGCAGAGATTTTACATTATATTAACCGATTATGGGAAAGCAAAAGCACTGCTTTTATACGAGTAGAAGCGAGCGAGAGAGCCGGTAGGCGTAAGCTAAAAATAGAACAAATACGTAACGTGACTCGCAATCTGAGCCTCCGTCAGCAATCCACCCGCGCTTGTAAAATGCAGTGGTGCCAATCTTCCAATTTTGCCGTAGTATCAAAAAATACTACGCGTTTTCTATATAAAACATGTCCAGTAATTAGGTTAGTTAAGATCTTAATTTGTAACGTTAAATAAGAAGTACTTTTATGATGATTTAAGATAATCTTTGCTAATAAGTATCTATCTTAAATTAGAATTTACATATTAATTGACTTGGGGTTCAATCAAGTGGATGTTAGATTTAAAATCTGAATATAAAACGAATGTGTGAAATTTATTCATAATATTAATACATATTAGTGTTTTCGCCCTGTGTTTACTTTTGCTATAAATATCGCGCGTCGCCGTCGGTTGTCGAAAAAAAATGGAGAAGTGGACATGTCCACGTACATGTAATTGAGGTAATGGCGATGTCAACTTAAAAATTTTTAAAATCAATTGTTTGGAAATTAAATGTTTACCAACCCTGTTCAAACGTCTTAACACGCCACTGTGTAGAAGTATACAAGCAAGCAATTGGCAAGGAATATCAAGTGAGTTTCAGAGAATTATTAAAAATATTTCCTTTTATTAAATCCTAGTAATATATAGGCTATTGTGGTCCCCAGGTATCTTCAGGTGACTTATTTACCATGAGAGGACTGGAGATAATTACTTTAAATAATAATAAATAATTAATAAAGACAATGCAAGTCAAAAACTCTTCTATCTTTCAATAAACTTGATATTTGAAAGTAATATGTGCTTTAGAACGTCAGATCAAAACTCGATTAAAATTGAAAAAGTTTTATGCCCCCGTTGGGAATCGAACCCAGAACCTCACGATTACATGTCAAGCTTGCGCTACGAGGGACCTGAAATTCTCTCACCAACTTCGGTCATATAACTTATTCAATTTTATGTTAGTAGTAATAGTCTGGAATCTCCTGTGATTCACAGACCGGGGTGGGTGTTATAAGGGGAAAGGGAACTCACTCACTACCAATGAACATTAAGATCTATTTTTCTTTTATCCGTACATCGACGACATATAGCGTTATTAGCCGGAATCATAAAGAGATCTCTGAACAGTGACATCTAGCCGTAAATAGTTTAAAGTAGTTATGTTAGCGTCTGTAAATAGTTTTTAAATTGAAAAATGTTTTTGCCGGCGTACAGACTCGATTAAAATTGAAAAAGTATTATGCCTCCGCTGTGAATCGAACCCAGAACCTCTCGATTACATGTCAAGCGCGCTGCCAATTGCGCTACGAGGGACCTGAAATTCTCTAACCAACTTCGGTCATATAACTTATTCAATTTTATGTTAGTAGTAATAGTCTGGAATCTCCTGTGATTCACAGACCGGGAAGGGTGTTATAAGGGGAAAGGGAACTCACTCAATACCAATGAACATTAAGATCTATTTTTCTTTTATCCGTACATCGACGACATATAGCGTAATTAGCCGGAATCAGAAAGAGATCTCTAAACAGTGACATCTAGCCGTAAACAGTTTAAAGTAGTTATGTTAGCATCTGTAAATAATTTTTAAATTGAAAAATGTTTTTGCCGGCGTACAGACTCGATTAAAATTGAAAAAGTTTTATGCCTCCGCTGGGAATCGAACCCAGAACCTCTCGATTACATGTCAAGCGCGCTGCCAATTGCGCTTCTAAAATTCTCTCACCAACTTCGGTCATATAACTTGTTCAATTTTAGGTTAGTAGTAATAGTCTGTGATTCACAGACCGGGAAGGGTGTTATAAGGGGAAAGGGAACTCACTCACTACCACTGAATATTAAGATTTATTTTTCTTTTATCCGTACATCGACGACATATCAGGTCCCCCGTAGCGCAATTGGTAGCGCGCTTGAGGTCTAATCGAGAGGTTCTGGGTTTGAATCCTAGCGGAGGCATAAAACATTTTCAATTTTAATCGAGTCTGTACGCCGGTAAAAATATTTTTCAATTCAAAAATATAAATTCTCTCACCCTGTTATAATAATATCCAAATTAACTTTAATTATTTAAATAATATAGTAGTTTTAAAAATAAATTATCTACAAATTCGTAAAGCTAAGATAAAAATTGAATAAAAAATAAAAAAGTTGTAGATCATTTATATAACATTTTAGGGCGGCGCGGCAGTTTATTATTTGTGGCATATTTTTCTTACAGTCTGCAATAATAAATATTTTTTTTAGGGATTTAGGTTTAAATAGGATTATCCATGGTTACCTTTGGGCCAAAATCCGGACATTGTTGATGCGTTTATTGTAGTCTACCAAAGGATCTAAAACTTTATTGAATTACCTACCCGGGATAGATTTAAACTTGATTATTTAAACTTATAAGGACTCAACTCACCAGATTTATATATACAGGGTGCATGGTAAATTTTTTTATATAAATTTACCCTAAATTTCATTGGTAATAAAATGCCATGGACCTTCAAGAAAAAAACTACCAGGAAACACAATTGAACCTCTGTGAGAAAGTTTTCTTTTAAATTTATCGCGCAACTATTCACTGATCTTCCATGTTATGTTACGGGGAATTTAATGGCAAAGTTATGAGTAATTACCAATAGTTATACAGGGTGATTCCTAAGTTAATACTTATTTTTTAGCTGCGTATAGAAGGCATTAAAATAAACAACATTTTCAAATACCTTTTTTAAAAAACTCAAAAATAAAGTAAAATTTCTGGGTGTTGGATGAGCCCGCACGAGAAAGCGTTCTGCGTATAACCTCGAAGTACTTTGCCACACTCACAGTAAATTACCACCTTATCTATTAATTCATTGTTTTTAAATTTTACCATTTTCACGTATCAATAATTTAAAATGAACTTGCTTCAGAAAAACACACCGCACCGGATTGTTCAACACTACCCGTATGACTAATACTAATAAGAGATAAGAAAAACAACAGAAACTATAGCGGGGTATGTTTTGATGCCAGGCCCGCACTTCAATTTTTTACTTCTCTATCTCGCCTATTTTTGAGTTTTTAAAAAAAAGTTGTTTATTTTAATGCCTTCTATACACAGCTAAAAAAGAAGTATCAGCTTAGGAATCACCCTGTATAATTTACCCTTAAAGTAAGGACACTTGAGCTTATACTATATGACCGCGACTGTGGCTCCATGGTGAGTTACTGGCATTCGACGTGGCGGCCGGGGTTCTATTCGAAAAAAGTATTCTCGAAACTTTAGTGGCTAAAAAAAAATAATATAAATAATATCGGGACCTAGAGAGAGGGGCGCCGAGGACCGAGGACCTCTGAGGAAGGAAAAAGGATAATATAGTGCATACACGTGGTTCAGATTTCACGCTATGCTGTAGGTCCCGTCTGGCTGACATTACTCAGACGTTAGTGGATACAATAGGCCTTATAGGCCTAAGTATACTGGCTCTTTCGCCAACCTCAACAACAACAAAGAGCTATATGAATTATACGTGTAAAATGCTCAATCATGCCAAAGTACCAATTGTAACTTGCAGTACATAATAAGTAAGCCATTTCTTCTATGTTACAATATAAACTTTGAATCTGTGTAAAACTTACTTGCTTTTAAAAATCTGCAGTTGATGCCTTATGTTTTTTTATTAGTCTCTATCCGTATAATCCAATTTAGGTATATTATATAGAAATTGGATTGATTCCAAATTTGCTTAGTAAGAGTGTACTACGTATGTACGTATGTAGAGTTGTGTTAATAAATCTATAATACACATGTTTTAGTATAATGTAAACTGGTCTTCGAAATCGTCATCAGATGTCTCCCTGAAAATGACTGGCAGTCAGTGTCAGGGAGACATCCGTTACTTTGTGTCAACTTATTTAACGTGATTTTGAGACAAATAAAATGCCACAGCTGAACACAGTTCAAAAGGCACAAGTTATTGCCTATTTGCAAGATGGTATGCCTGTGAGAGACGTCACACAAGTAATGCATGTAAATAAAAACACAGTTCAGAAAATAAAACATCGATGGGAGATACATGGAACATTAGATAATAAAAAGCCGACGGGAAGGCCAAGGGCTACGACCCAAGAAGAAGATAACGCTCTCGTGCATTTTTTAGAAGAAAATCCATTTACGGTAGCGGTAAAAGCTATGGCAGAAACAGATTTTTCAGCCTCAAGATCCACAGCATGTCGAAGAATAAAGAAATCACCCTTAAAAAATTATGTTGCTGTAAAAAAAACTATTTTAAGGCAAGAACATAAACAAGCTAGAATTATCTTCGCACTTAATAATATCTTGCGGGAAGATGGGAACAGGGTAATCTTTACTGATGAGAAAGTTTTCCAATCGTCATTCAATGGCCACATTAGAGTATATAGACCTCGCGGAACTAGATTTGATGAAAAATACACCAATAACTCGGAGAGATCTGGAAGATTTTCAGTAAATGTGTGGGCTTGGCTCAGCTATCAAGGTCTGGGAGTTTGCTGGGTAATTGAAGAAAGGTTTACAGCGCTCAGTTACAAAAACATTTTGGAAAATGTTATGCTGCCCAGTTTTTTAGAACATTTTCGTACTCATAATTTCATACTTCAACAAGACAACTGCCCAGTTCACAACGCAGGAATGGTGAAAGAATGGTTTCAATAGAACAATATAGAAACTCTATTGTGGCCTTCAAAAAGTCCCGACATAAATATAATGGAGAATGTGTGGGGTATATTGACCAAAAAAATTTACGAGGTAAACTTCGGACCAGCCAACAAAAACGAGCTAATAAGTTTTTTACAAGAAACATGGGATGAACTCAGTGATAGCCAAGATTTGATAAGAAACCTTTATTCCTCCATTCCTAATAGACTAAATGAAATTTTAGGGCGAAATGGAGCCATGACTAAATATTAACTTGTTAATATATTTTTTTTTTTTTTTAATAAACTATATTTTATAATGTACCTAATTTAGTTGACTGAGGTTGAAAACAGTCTTGGAGGAACTAGATTCCACCTTAAAAATCAACATACTTGTTGTACTACTTTTTTTTGAAATGTGGCGCACTATAGGCAGGTTTACATAACTCAAAACTTGTCCTACTTTTTTATGAACACAACTGTACGTATTAGGATTTCATTATAGTGCTTTTATCAGGAACAAGCGACATAAGTTGAAATTGTTAAAATAGGCCAAAAATTACTTAAAGCCTTCAACTTCGTCTTAACTTTAGTGCGTTCTGCACAAGACAAGCTAAAGCACATATTTGAGACAATGAAACGGGGTAAAATAAATAACCTGTTATGCTTTTTTACAATACCGCGCGTCCTGTAATTTTTTGTAAAATTATGTAATATAGTGTAAAGTTACCTTTTCTAGGCATAATTACTTGGTGATATACGAAACCTAAAAATTACAGTCTAGACTTAGTAAAAATTAGTTAGCGGTTAATATATTCAGTCGGAAAAGTAAACAAATTTACATACTCAACTTTTTAATATTTTTCAAAAACAGAGTTATAAGGAGTCATTAGATCTACAATGTTAAATTATTTTAAGTTATACAGTGGGCTCCAAATAGTTAGGGAATAGTCATGGCATATCCAACATACTTTTATTTTTAAATACCGTGCGATAAAAAATTATTTGCATCAAAAAGGGCTTGGATTAAAAAACGTAGGGCTTGGTTTAGATCAAAATGATATAAGGACAATATATATAAACAAATCTAGGTTAAAATTTTGTCAAATTCATATTATGGCTTGATATACCATACTAATAAGTATAATAAAATAAGTAGACAAATACAAATTTATTTTTGTTGTATTAAAAATTAAAAAAGTAAGAATATAGAGAAAGAAAAATAATTACATAAATTGCTGAAATTGGCCACCGCCATGCTTCAAGCATAAATTCACACGTCTCTTCATATTTTCGAAAGTGTTGACCAGCATCTCTGGAGAAATGTTACCATATTCTTGGATACTCCTTTCTCGTAACTGTTCTAAATTTGCAACTGGTGTTTTAAAAATAGTGTTCTTTATATGAAGAAAAACGAAGTAATCCATAACCGTTAAACAAGGTTATCTAGGTGGGAATTTTATGTCTGATTGAAAACTGATCAATCTGTCGTCTAAAAAATTGCGTAAGTAGTTAATAGTTTCGGCGGCTGTATGGACTTTTGCACCGTCCTGTTGAAAATATCCAAAACGTAGTTCGTCGTCAAGTTATTGCTTCACTAATGGATTCAAAATATTGTCTTAATACCGCTGTGCTGTAACTGTGTCATGGAAAAAAATAGGAACAACAATAATTCTACCTAGGGAAACAGCTAACCAGACACCAATTTTTTGAGCGTGCAATGTGTACTCTACAAAAAAATAGGGATTTTCACTACTTTACATGCGTGTATTCTGAGAATAACCGGAGAGGTGGAACCAGGCTTCATCCGAAAAAAATGTCAGGTCAAATAAATTATTTCTTTCCAATACATTTTGGGTAAAACATTGAGAGTAATTCCTGCGTCTTTCAAACTTTGCGGCTTGTATTTCTTGGAATACTTGCACTTTATAAGGAAATAAATTTAGCTGCTTCTTAAGAATAGTCCTGCATGTTCCATAAGATCTTCCCACTTCTTGGGACAGGTGTCTTATACAATTTGTTGGCGTATTTTGCACCATTTCACGAACGTTTGTTCTTCTGTTCTTACAGATGGTCTTCCTGCTTCTTTTTTGGGTTGTATAGAACCTGCTTCCCTAAACACAGTCACGGTTCTTTTTAGGCAATGATAAAAATCTCCAGCAATAAAAGCAACGTTAGGAAAATACTCGTGAAAATCGTCCATGCACAAACCCGGATTGTATTGCCACTCACCATTTACTTTAACCCCGTTTTGAAAATACGCTTCAAAAATGAATGTTTTGTGCTGTTCCGTAAAGCCCATTGTGTGAATTGTTCAAGACATTAGAAAAATTAGCGATGAATCAAATTACTTGTAACGATAACTAATAAGATAACGGAATAACTGATTGATTGTTAATTCAGGTAGTTACTGACATCCAGCAGATATTAGGCTCTACGTCCTTAGATGCAAGGTCTTCTTTGATGCAAATAATTTTTGCTCACACGATATAACACTATATAATATACTATTTAATTAAATTCAATGTATTTGTATATATGGTATTTTCAGACTTTGTCACCTAAATATCTTAGATTTTATTCTCTATCTAAAAGTTGCAGCTTCCGGTTTAACATATCTAACCGTAAAACCATTTTTGTTGGTCTCTTTAAATATACAGGGTGTTTTTTAGTTGAGTGCTGATACTTAAGGTTGTGAATCCTTGGGTGATTTTAAGAAGAAAAGTTAATATTAACAAATGTCCTAAAGCTCTTCAATTTTTTTTTAACAAAATATCGAAAGCAGTCTCAATGAACCGAAGAAAAAAAATTTTTTTTAGGTGTTTATTTTTTTATGCAAAAAGGGTGCATCATACGAAAGTAAGTCTATGAACCAAATTTACTCCAAAATAAATGAGGATTTTAATTATAAATTTGGTTTTTAGAAAAATCAGTGGCGTACCATTTTTTTCTTTAAAAATATTCAGTTCAAACTCCGTACGGACGTCACTGGTAAAAATTAAAAAAAATATTTTAAGTCAAAAAATGCTCCTTAATAATTAAGAGGTGTGTACAAAATTTCATTAAAATATCTAAGAGTGATATAATAATTATGATAAAAAATTTATATTTTTAAAAAAATGTTAACACCCTGTAGCTCAAAAATAAAGAGCTTTAGGACATATGTTAATATTAACTTTTCTTCTTAAAATCACCCAAGGATTCACAACCTTAAGTATCGGCACTTAATTAAAAAACGCCCTGCATAATAAAAAATTAAGATAGGGAGGTGAAAACCATTTTTTCCGTAAAATTGGCTTCAAATAAATTTTATTTTAGACTTTGTATCTTTTTTCTTACAAATTTATTATCAGGTCTATTTGAGTAAAAATGGTAGAATTCTTCCAAGTTAAATTGGTCTAGATCCTCAATAATTTTAACTAGCGTGTTATACTGGCTTTTTAGAGAGACTCTGTAGATCCGGCTTAATCTCCAGACTATAGTGAATTTAATCTTGCTTTCAAATTTTATATGGAAGGCTCAAAAGTGTAGTTTTGAGATTTAAATAATTTTTAACATGTAACAAAATAGACGATTTTTTCGAATATGTAACAAAAAGTTCCCTACACCTTAATAACATATCCTATTTTATAAAGAATATTGATTTTCTACACACTATTCTGTCTTTTTATTATTGTATTAAAGCAAAGATAGGAACCGTTAAAAAAGCAAAACTTTAAAGTATTCCGCACGGTTCGTTGCCTAATGTCGTTTCGTCCTTCTGTGAATTTTTAGGAGAATAGAATCGTGTAAGCAGCAAACATTTTTTGATATGGATATAAACTTTGTCACTTAGAGAATTTAAAATTTTATGCGAAGCAGTTTAAGAAGTTGTAATATGTTGTAACAGAAAATATTATTATTTTTATCGCATTTAGTCGTTTTCAATGATTGAAATGTTGATTTTCTAGAACAAAAATTATATTTTTGGGAAAATAAGGTGTACTTAATGATAACGTTTTTTTAGGTAAATAAAATAAAACTAATAGAAGGTTCTCTGTATACAGGGTGTCTCTAGAAGGTGCGAAAAAAAAGCTACACAAGTTCCTGAGACGTAAATATGATGATCTAACCCAACTTACCTTAGTCCAAAAGTGGATGATTTCGGAGATACAGAGTGTCAAAAGTCAAAAAAGCTACCACAAGTTTCTGAGACGTAAATATGATGATCTAACCCCACTTACCTTAGTCCAAAAGTGGATGATTTCGGAGATACAGAGTGTCAAAAGTCAAAAAAGCTACCACAAGTTTCTGAGACGTAAATATGATGATCTAACCCCACTTACCTTAGTCCAAAAGTGAATGATTTCGGAGATACAGAGTGTCCAAAGTCAAAAAAGCTACCACAAGTTTCTGAGATGTAAATATGATGATCTAACCCAACTTACCTTAGTCCAAAAGTGGATGATTTCGGAGATACAGAGTGTCAAAAGTTCAAATTGATTTTCATTTTTTTAATAATTGGTTTATTGTCACAATATTCAGCCTGGGGAGGGGAGGGGAGGGGGGGGGTGAGAAATTAGAATCTGCTCTAATTTTTATTGTAAAGTTTAGAGGGCGTTACCTGCGGTACCTTGCACACACTTAAAACGAAATAACTTTTTTGAGCCACCCTATATTTAACTTTTAAATAAAAATTCGGATTCTTCAATGTCTTTTACCTACAAAAATTAAACGTGGTAAGAGTTGATTTGAGCAGCTGTTATTGAGATATCTGGATTTAAAAAATTCATTTCGTGTATGGCCAGGTCTAAATTATTGTAATAATTGAACACATTTGAAGTGTAGGCGGTAAATTAAAATAACGTCACTAAAAACCACCTGGCCATACACGAAGTGAATTTTTTAAATCCAGATATCTCAAAAACAGCTGTTCAAATCAACTCTTACCACGTATACCTTTTTTAGGTAAAAGACATTGAAGAACCCGAATTTTTATTTAAAAGTTAAATATAGGGTGTCTCAAAAAAGTTATTTCGTTTTAAATGTGTGAAAGGTACGCAGGTGGCGCCCAATAAACTTTACAATAAAAATGAGAGCAGATTCTAATTTCTCACCCCGCAAAACCCTCCCAAGCCAAATATTGTGACTATACACCAATTAATAAAATAATTATTTATAAAAAATAAAAATCAAATTGAACTTTTGACACTTTGTATCTCCGAAATCATCCACTTTTGGACTAAGGTAAGTTGGGTTAGATCATCATATTTACGCCTCAGGAACTTGTGAAAGCTTTTTTTCCGCACCTCTTAGAGACACCCTGTATAATATTTGCTTCAACAGAGAGCGGAATTTCATAAATTATATTAATTTTAATTTAAAATAATGTACTGTATTATCTTTAAAAAAAAAAAAATGTAGCAATTCAGCAAAAAACGCTAAAAGATCCGGCGGAAAGTTTCGAGGGTGGTTATTGTTTTTATTAGCAGTAAAAAATACAAGCACAAAACTTACTGAAAAGGTTTCAGAGAGTCCCACCAAGAATGCAAATAATTATTCAAAGAACTGAAACGATTTTAAGTTGATTTACATTTAAATATGGAAAAATATTAATTTAGAAGGAGGGTAGGCAAGGAAGGTCTTAAGAGCTTGTTAAATAAGTATCTTTTTATTAAATAAGGAGTCTGTTTATTAAAAACATTGCTGTGCTGAGAAATAAACTCATGGAAGAAATAATAAAATCACGGCCTGATGTGTACATTTTAGTTTTTATTCGTCGTTTTAAAAATTGCTTTATTTTGTAAGATCTAAACAGTTATTAACAAAATAGCCTTAAATGTCCAATTACGCTCTAGATATAAATTTTGACTTTTATACTTAAAAAATTGAAAAATACTTTTGGCCGTAATTTTCCTTGCTTTGTCTGCTACAAACCTATAAAACGACCATAATTGACCGATTAAATATCGGTTTTCTTTACCTTGATAATTATTATTGACCAGGGCCGTAGCTAGATGTTATTCATGTGTTATTATTGCAAATTGCGCCCTCTAGCATTTTTTTGAGAACTACACTGAGAAAAGCTTCAGCAAGAAATTCTTTGCTAAGATTATTTTGGCTGTAATATTAAATTTTTTACCTACGATAGCAAAATGAATTTCTTATTGCAAAAGAAACAATTTACCTGAAAACTCTTTATACCCGTTACAAAAATCTTTGCTATTATAGAAAACTTACATTGTGATAACAGCTAAGTAAGTCTTTATAAAAAATTATTTTCTAGGACTACTATTTGCTTTGCTGAGGAAGTAATGCAGTTTGCTGCTTTTGAAAAAAATCTTTATAAAGAAATCTTTTCTAGCGCTTTAAAGAGTTTTTAAAGGGGTAGCAAAATTTTTTGTTGGAATTGGAAAAATTCGTAACTGTTCGGTTCGAATCGGATTATTTCGTGGTGACGAATTCAGTCTGATTGGGTCAATTTTTATATTGCGCACCAGTCGTCCCGTTCCTGTCTCCAGGTCTTCATGTCTTTAGGTCTTCATTTTATTTAAGATATTTAGATGCTCGTTCCTTCATAAAGTAAAATCGTCGCATCGGTGGCTGTTGTTGGTGATCATTACGACTCGACATTTGTCTCATTTTTTCCAATAAAAATTGTCTTGGCTCAAAAATGTTTCCAGTGTGCAGTGCTTTATTGGATTGTGACATCAATGACAGTGTAGATTTTTAATATCAGTGTTAAAAGACCATAGTTATTTTAGTTTAATGTTAATTTTTTTATGTTATGTGTTTGTTACTAAAAGTCCTCAAACTAAAAGACAACTTACCAAAGTTTTAAACATTGTATGATTTTTAAAAGAAGATTTTAAGAAATATCGCAAAAGTAAAATACTTTCTTTTTCTAAATAAAATACAATGTAATTATTATTTTACCTAATATTCAGGCTAGATGCAGAAACATGTTTTTTCGGCATTCCCTTTTGGATATTTGTTTAAATTTAAAGTGAACAGATATTTTTTAATAAGATATGTTTTAACCACTCAAAGAAAAAAGCAGTAAAATATTATTATTTTTTTTAAGCAGGTAAAACTGAAACTATTTTTAGGTTATGAAGTGTTGTTTTCTGTTGTATTAAATAATAAAGAGAAAAATAATTTTTTTTTAGTTTCAAATCGTTGATAACCTATTCAGACGTGGGGAGTTGCATGATGTAAAATATGATGGAGTTACCTGAAAAATAAGCTTTATACTATGTTAAATTTTTGATATAGCATGGAACATATTATTTTTAATAACACAATTTTAAATGAATCAAAATTTTTTGAAACTTCCGTACCCAAAGTGAAAAAGCTTGGTTTATATAAATGTGTTATTAGGCATAATAAGTTCTCTAGAGTATATTAAAAATTCAACAAAATATACGGCTTATTTTTTGGGCCACCCCACATATTATAGCAAATAAGTGGTGCTGTCATAATAAACCAATTTACTATTATAGCAAATCTAAGTTGCTACTTTAGCTAAAAAAGAGTATCTGAAGTAAGTAGGTACATTCTGACCCAGCAAAGTAACTTTCTTGAAATAAATAAAAAAATCTTTCCAATATGGCAAAATGCTATGCTGATATCGAAAAAAAAATTCTGGTTTCGAGAACAATGCGGATGGCGTAGAAAAGTATCTTTACTGTTCTAGCAAAGTCTCTTTATAGCCGATGGTCAGTTACTTTGCTAATACAACATTTTTGTTTACTTGAGCTAAGTGATCATTCTTTATAAAGTGACTTTATTACGACAGCAAAGAAATTACAGCCAAATGGATTTTACTGTCTCAAGTAGTTTTTCTTTTGTCCCCTATGTTAGCATTTTTCTTTATAAGCGGTATAAAGATTTTTATAAGGACAGCAAGAATCTTCTCTCAGTGTATTATGGACAACTAAATACGATTGGTAAAAGTACATAAATTTCTCTTCCAAACAGTCTTTAGTTTGCTAAAATCGGATAAGTCGTTCATAAGTTACAGCGATTTAAATGATTACATTTTCAACAGCTTCCCTCCCTCTTATTAAAGTCGGTACGCCAATGAGCATAAAACCAAAATGATGCATAATTGTCCAAGCTTTTTAATGGTGTTATCAAAGATATATACCTTAATGTGGAATTTTCGGAGATATGTAAAATTTTAAGATTTACTTTTCAATTACGCCCCCCTGCGGTAAAATGCGGAACTTAAAAATCATTTCCAGAATTTTCTCATGGCCACTTTAGTTATCAATTTTTTTTTCCTAAATTTCTATGCTAGGTAGTTTCCGAAATATGGCCGCTCGTCGACCTTAATGAAACACCCTGTATAATTTAGGACACCTCCAATACAAGCTGTAAATATTGTACTTATTAAAGATTTAATTAATTAGTACGTCTGCTTGGATTTAAAGAAATGTAGGCATAAACAAAAAAATAATATTCAGTCTTATATAAAAAAAAATATAAAAAGTTTTTTGAAAACTGGATTTTCACTTTTTTGATGTTATACAAATTTACTTTTATAACCCTCTACTTTGTTTTCCATGATGTTTTTCTGGTTTAACAAATACAAAATACTCGTTATTTCGTTAAGTGGCCTTCGGTCGTAATTAATATTTCGGCCTTTTTTATATGTTTTTTTCCGAAATTACTTCATTAGCCTCTTGAAAAGAGTATAATCGTAAAAACAACTTTTTTTAATCTTTGTGTGGTTATTCCCTGCAACTTTCCAAATTTGGCCAACATTTTTTTTTACTGTACTTATATACCGTAATATGGGGGGAAGTTGACCGATTTGCAACTTAAGAAGGAATTATCTTTGTGTGAAATTAGAAAAAAAGGGTATTGATGTGGGCTATATTATAGGCCTTGAAGTATATTATTAATAAAAAATTAACCAAATTTTTTTAGGTTTTGAGGTACAAAATTTAAAAAAATCTATATGGTCAACTTCACCCCGCAAAGGGGTGAACTTGACTGACTATTGAATTTGCATAATAAATAGCTCGAATTATAGTGAGGGGCGTAGTTGACCATCGCAATTATCGTAAAAATGTACTGTTAAATATTTGCATTTATTTTTCTTTTCAACTTACACAAACTAGGTACAAAACAAGTAAATAATAAAACAAATTAACATAACTATTGAACACTTGAAAATAATAAAGCAAAAACTTCCTTGAAGACTGTAAATATCGAATAAATGCATGTCTATAATATATTGAATGGAGATTAGTCATTTTCAAAATAAAGTTCGCCCCCTTCTGCCTATCTAAGGTGAATTTAAAACCTTGTTAATGTCCGATATAGACACTTCGTCAACGTCTTCTTTTTTGGGTCACACAAATATGCTTTTATATTTTTTGGCAGCTTCGTATATTAGGTTCCTTGTACTACCTCAGATAAACATAACTCTAAGGTCTCCTGAGTGTACTGTTTAAGCCGCTTGGAGCAATCTTTTTGTTTGTTTAAAGGTTGGAGACAATGACGTTTCTTGAACGGCAGTAGAGTTTTGGACTTGCATTGTCTTTATTTGTTTAGAATCACAACGTTTCAACTGGTAAGCATCTCCAGTCGTCTTCAGGTGAATACTGAATAAGTACGGTAACTACAGCTCTATTTATACTAGGCAGGTGCTGTGACGCATGATTAGTGGGTGGAGTCATGCGTGTTGCTAGATGATGACGCATAACTGGATGAGTCAAGCTTGATGAGTCATGTTCGATGACGTCATGCTCGATGACGTCATGCGTCTAACTCTTGGGCGGTCTTATTCTAAGATTACATTTACTTAACAAGGGTTTCCAGACGTTTCTCATATCTAATGAAGGCTTACTAAAGCAACCTGGATTTTGGTGTATGGTCGCAGCTTCCTTAAACTTCCTCTTCCTCCAGTGCGGTTCTTTTTGCAGAATTTCCGCTTTTGTCCACATGATATGATGGCCACGCCTGGACGCACGGCCATCATATCATGTGGACAAAAGCGGAAATTCTGCAAAAAGAACCGCACTGGAGGAAGAGGAAGTTTAAGGAAGCTGCGACCATACACCAAAATCCAGGTTGCTTTAGTAAGCCTTCATTAGATATGAGAAACGTCTGGAAACCCTTGTTAAGTAAATGTAATCTTAGAATAAGACCGCCCAAGAGTTAGACGCATGACGTCATCGAGCATGACGTCATCGAACATGACTCATCAAGCTTGACTCATCCAGTTATGCGTCATCACCTAGCAACACGCATGACTCCACCCACTAATCATGCGTCACAGCACCTGCCTAGTATAAATAGAGCTGTAGTTACCGTACTTATTCAGTATTCACCTGAAGACGACTGGAGATGCTTACCAGTTGAAACGTTGTGATTCTAAACAAATAAAGACAATGCAAGTCCAAAACTCTACTGCCGTTCAATCTTTTTGTTGGTACACTCTTGGCATATTTTACTTAGCACTATTACTATAACCTAACGCCATACAAAATAATATAACCTAATGGGTCCAAAAACATTACCAATTATCAATTCGGACTATTGCGAATAGACTGAATAAATGCAAAAGGCGACGAGCTTGTTGCATTTCGAGTTTTAACTTGTCGGTCAATTTCACCCACGCGGTCAACTACACCCCAAATTTAAGAATATTATGGGTCGTTTTGAACATTTTATTTTTACTCAAAAAAAAAATTTATTATTTAAAATTTCCTTTATATATACATATGGAGAGAGGATAACTTATATAATAGAATATAAATAATATACGGGAACGAGATAGCTATCACTTGACAGATCAAAGTTTGATCATCTTATTTCTATGGCTTAATACAGTGGAATAAGGAGTATATAGTTTTTCACGTTATTTATATCTGAAAAAAGTTATCACACAATATTTTATAAGTTTATTAGGTAATTGATAGAAAAAAATCTTTTAAACAATTATGGACAAACTTATAACCGAAAATATTTTTTTTTGTAGTTTTGGTCAAGTTTACCCCACCGGTCAACTTCCCCCCGTTTTACGGTACCTATATCTTGTACTTATTTAAGTTTCGAAGAGCTTTCATAGTAAGATTGACATTTTATGCGAAGGATGTATTAAAGGTTGTCTTGTTCACATTATTTTTTCCGCATCATATACAGGGTGTCTGGAAATTTCGTTCGTATTATCAAGGGGAGATTCTACGTATGAAAACATGAAAAAAAACTTAATTGGAATGTAGGTCCCTAAATATGTTATAAGGAAGCTATTATGCCCTTTATTTCAAAGTTGTATCATAATTCGATAATATACCAATAGAAAGGTAATTGTTATTAATGCATTAGGGTAATAACTAATACATATCTAATTTAAATATGGCGAAATCAAGGTGGATTTATATTAAAAAAAAATTATATTCTGAAGTTATTTAATTATTTATAAAAATTACGTAATAAATACATTTATGATTTTTAATGCTTATTAAAAGCAGAGCCAATAAAAATGTTTACCTTTAATAAAAGTTATTTTGTGAGAAAAGGGACACAATGTCTTTTTTTTCAAAAATATCAAATATCAGGTCTCTTTGAGTAAAAATGGACAAATTCTTCGAATTTAATAGAAGTTTCGTTGACCATTAAAAATCGTGAACTAGTATAATATCAGCAAGGAACAATAATTTTGACAGTTTCATTTCTTCAAATCTCTATATCTGCGTATGAGGACTTAACTAGCATAATTTAAAATTTTCTATACATTTAAATATGGCTTGTTGTCCTGGGATTGGTGACTTAATCCTAAAACCATCTGGAATAATTCCTTGGTCCCTTGCTCGTAGTAGAAACTGGATATGTGTTTCTTCCTTTGTTAATTTTACCTTACATTTCTTATAGTTACGAAACTTGTTACCTATACTAGGTCCATATCAGGATTCTAGCGATGGTTTGAAGAAACTTTCCTATCATTCAAAAAACATCATTGTATCCAACCTTCAAATCATAATTTATTATGACTGTATTATTAGTTTTATAATTCTAGATATTGCTAATCTTCATGTTAGTAGTAAAATAATTTGTTTTCCACCTGTTTTATAACTGGGAAACTATAAAACAAATTCGTAACTGTTCGGTTCGAATCGGATTATTTCGTGGTGACGAATTCAGTCTGATTGGGTCAATTTTTATATTGCGCACCAGTCGTCCCGTTCCTGTCTCCAGGTCTTCATGTCTTTAGGTCTTCATTTTATTTAAGATATTTAGATGCTCGTTCCTTCATAAAGTAAAATCGTCGCATCGGTGGCTGTTGTTGGTGATCATTACGACTCGACATTTGTCTCATTTTTTCCAATAAAAATTGTCTTGGCTCAAAAATGTTTCCAGTGTGCAGTGCTTTATTGGATTGTGACATCAATGACAGTGTAGATTTTTAATATCAGTGTTAAAAGACCATAGTTATTTTAGTTTAATGTTAATTTTTTTATGTTATGTGTTTGTTACTAAAAGTCCTCAAACTAAAAGACAACTTACCAAAGTTTTAAACATTGTATGATTTTTAAAAGAAGATTTTAAGAAATATCGCAAAAGTAAAATACTTTCTTTTTCTAAATAAAATACAATGTAATTATTATTTTACCTAATATTCAGGCTAGATGCAGAAACATGTTTTTTCGGCATTCCCTTTTGGATATTTGTTTAAATTTAAAGTGAACAGATATTTTTTAATAAGATATGTTTTAACCACTCAAAGAAAAAAGCAGTAAAATATTATTATTTTTTTTAAGCAGGTAAAACTGAAACTATTTTTAGGTTATGAAGTGTTGTTTTCTGTTGTATTAAATAATAAAGAGAAAAATAATTTTTTTTTAGTTTCAAATCGTTGATAACCTATTCAGACGTGGGGAGTTGCATGATGTAAAATATGATGGAGTTACCTGAAAAATAAGCTTTATACTATGTTAAATTTTTGATATAGCATGGAACATATTATTTTTAATAACACAATTTTAAATGAATCAAAATTTTTTGAAACTTCCGTACCCAAAGTGAAAAAGCTTGGTTTATATAAATGTGTTATTAGGCATAATAAGTTCTCTAGAGTATATTAAAAATTCAACAAAATATACGGCTTATTTTTTGGGCCACCCCACATATTATAGCAAATAAGTGGTGCTGTCATAATAAACCAATTTACTATTATAGCAAATCTAAGTTGCTACTTTAGCTAAAAAAGAGTATCTGAAGTAAGTAGGTACATTCTGACCCAGCAAAGTAACTTTCTTGAAATAAATAAAAAAATCTTTCCAATATGGCAAAATGCTATGCTGATATCGAAAAAAAAATTCTGGTTTCGAGAACAATGCGGATGGCGTAGAAAAGTATCTTTACTGTTCTAGCAAAGTCTCTTTATAGCCGATGGTCAGTTACTTTGCTAATACAACATTTTTGTTTACTTGAGCTAAGTGATCATTCTTTATAAAGTGACTTTATTACGACAGCAAAGAAATTACAGCCAAATGGATTTTACTGTCTCAAGTAGTTTTTCTTTTGTCCCCTATGTTAGCATTTTTCTTTATAAGCGGTATAAAGATTTTTATAAGGACAGCAAGAATCTTCTCTCAGTGTATTATGGACAACTAAATACGATTGGTAAAAGTACATAAATTTCTCTTCCAAACAGTCTTTAGTTTGCTAAAATCGGATAAGTCGTTCATAAGTTACAGCGATTTAAATGATTACATTTTCAACAGCTTCCCTCCCTCTTATTAAAGTCGGTACGCCAATGAGCATAAAACCAAAATGATGCATAATTGTCCAAGCTTTTTAATGGTGTTATCAAAGATATATACCTTAATGTGGAATTTTCGGAGATATGTAAAATTTTAAGATTTACTTTTCAATTACGCCCCCCTGCGGTAAAATGCGGAACTTAAAAATCATTTCCAGAATTTTCTCATGGCCACTTTAGTTATCAATTTTTTTTTCCTAAATTTCTATGCTAGGTAGTTTCCGAAATATGGCCGCTCGTCGACCTTAATGAAACACCCTGTATAATTTAGGACACCTCCAATACAAGCTGTAAATATTGTACTTATTAAAGATTTAATTAATTAGTACGTCTGCTTGGATTTAAAGAAATGTAGGCATAAACAAAAAAATAATATTCAGTCTTATATAAAAAAAAATATAAAAAGTTTTTTGAAAACTGGATTTTCACTTTTTTGATGTTATACAAATTTACTTTTATAACCCTCTACTTTGTTTTCCATGATGTTTTTCTGGTTTAACAAATACAAAATACTCGTTATTTCGTTAAGTGGCCTTCGGTCGTAATTAATATTTCGGCCTTTTTTATATGTTTTTTTCCGAAATTACTTCATTAGCCTCTTGAAAAGAGTATAATCGTAAAAACAACTTTTTTTAATCTTTGTGTGGTTATTCCCTGCAACTTTCCAAATTTGGCCAACATTTTTTTTTACTGTACTTATATACCGTAATATGGGGGGAAGTTGACCGATTTGCAACTTAAGAAGGAATTATCTTTGTGTGAAATTAGAAAAAAAGGGTATTGATGTGGGCTATATTATAGGCCTTGAAGTATATTATTAATAAAAAATTAACCAAATTTTTTTAGGTTTTGAGGTACAAAATTTAAAAAAATCTATATGGTCAACTTCACCCCGCAAAGGGGTGAACTTGACTGACTATTGAATTTGCATAATAAATAGCTCGAATTATAGTGAGGGGCGTAGTTGACCATCGCAATTATCGTAAAAATGTACTGTTAAATATTTGCATTTATTTTTCTTTTCAACTTACACAAACTAGGTACAAAACAAGTAAATAATAAAACAAATTAACATAACTATTGAACACTTGAAAATAATAAAGCAAAAACTTCCTTGAAGACTGTAAATATCGAATAAATGCATGTCTATAATATATTGAATGGAGATTAGTCATTTTCAAAATAAAGTTCGCCCCCTTCTGCCTATCTAAGGTGAATTTAAAACCTTGTTAATGTCCGATATAGACACTTCGTCAACGTCTTCTTTTTTGGGTCACACAAATATGCTTTTATATTTTTTGGCAGCTTCGTATATTAGGTTCCTTGTACTACCTCAGATAAACATAACTCTAAGGTCTCCTGAGTGTACTGTTTAAGCCGCTTGGAGCAATCTTTTTGTTTGTTTAAAGGTTGGAGACAATGACGTTTCTTGAACGGCAGTAGAGTTTTGGACTTGCATTGTCTTTATTTGTTTAGAATCACAACGTTTCAACTGGTAAGCATCTCCAGTCGTCTTCAGGTGAATACTGAATAAGTACGGTAACTACAGCTCTATTTATACTAGGCAGGTGCTGTGACGCATGATTAGTGGGTGGAGTCATGCGTGTTGCTAGATGATGACGCATAACTGGATGAGTCAAGCTTGATGAGTCATGTTCGATGACGTCATGCTCGATGACGTCATGCGTCTAACTCTTGGGCGGTCTTATTCTAAGATTACATTTACTTAACAAGGGTTTCCAGACGTTTCTCATATCTAATGAAGGCTTACTAAAGCAACCTGGATTTTGGTGTATGGTCGCAGCTTCCTTAAACTTCCTCTTCCTCCAGTGCGGTTCTTTTTGCAGAATTTCCGCTTTTGTCCACATGATATGATGGCCACGCCTGGACGCACGGCCATCATATCATGTGGACAAAAGCGGAAATTCTGCAAAAAGAACCGCACTGGAGGAAGAGGAAGTTTAAGGAAGCTGCGACCATACACCAAAATCCAGGTTGCTTTAGTAAGCCTTCATTAGATATGAGAAACGTCTGGAAACCCTTGTTAAGTAAATGTAATCTTAGAATAAGACCGCCCAAGAGTTAGACGCATGACGTCATCGAGCATGACGTCATCGAACATGACTCATCAAGCTTGACTCATCCAGTTATGCGTCATCACCTAGCAACACGCATGACTCCACCCACTAATCATGCGTCACAGCACCTGCCTAGTATAAATAGAGCTGTAGTTACCGTACTTATTCAGTATTCACCTGAAGACGACTGGAGATGCTTACCAGTTGAAACGTTGTGATTCTAAACAAATAAAGACAATGCAAGTCCAAAACTCTACTGCCGTTCAATCTTTTTGTTGGTACACTCTTGGCATATTTTACTTAGCACTATTACTATAACCTAACGCCATACAAAATAATATAACCTAATGGGTCCAAAAACATTACCAATTATCAATTCGGACTATTGCGAATAGACTGAATAAATGCAAAAGGCGACGAGCTTGTTGCATTTCGAGTTTTAACTTGTCGGTCAATTTCACCCACGCGGTCAACTACACCCCAAATTTAAGAATATTATGGGTCGTTTTGAACATTTTATTTTTACTCAAAAAAAAAATTTATTATTTAAAATTTCCTTTATATATACATATGGAGAGAGGATAACTTATATAATAGAATATAAATAATATACGGGAACGAGATAGCTATCACTTGACAGATCAAAGTTTGATCATCTTATTTCTATGGCTTAA
The DNA here is from genome assembly GCA_935413205.1 of Polydrusus cervinus. Classification (NCBI taxonomy): domain Eukaryota; kingdom Metazoa; phylum Arthropoda; class Insecta; order Coleoptera; family Curculionidae; genus Polydrusus; species Polydrusus cervinus. The sequence goes on along the minus strand of OW284520.1, from coordinate 21,793,005 downwards.
TACAGTGGAATAAGGAGTATATAGTTTTTCACGTTATTTATATCTGAAAAAAGTTATCACACAATATTTTATAAGTTTATTAGGTAATTGATAGAAAAAAATCTTTTAAACAATTATGGACAAACTTATAACCGAAAATATTTTTTTTTGTAGTTTTGGTCAAGTTTACCCCACCGGTCAACTTCCCCCCGTTTTACGGTACCTATATCTTGTACTTATTTAAGTTTCGAAGAGCTTTCATAGTAAGATTGACATTTTATGCGAAGGATGTATTAAAGGTTGTCTTGTTCACATTATTTTTTCCGCATCATATACAGGGTGTCTGGAAATTTCGTTCGTATTATCAAGGGGAGATTCTACGTATGAAAACATGAAAAAAAACTTAATTGGAATGTAGGTCCCTAAATATGTTATAAGGAAGCTATTATGCCCTTTATTTCAAAGTTGTATCATAATTCGATAATATACCAATAGAAAGGTAATTGTTATTAATGCATTAGGGTAATAACTAATACATATCTAATTTAAATATGGCGAAATCAAGGTGGATTTATATTAAAAAAAAATTATATTCTGAAGTTATTTAATTATTTATAAAAATTACGTAATAAATACATTTATGATTTTTAATGCTTATTAAAAGCAGAGCCAATAAAAATGTTTACCTTTAATAAAAGTTATTTTGTGAGAAAAGGGACACAATGTCTTTTTTTTCAAAAATATCAAATATCAGGTCTCTTTGAGTAAAAATGGACAAATTCTTCGAATTTAATAGAAGTTTCGTTGACCATTAAAAATCGTGAACTAGTATAATATCAGCAAGGAACAATAATTTTGACAGTTTCATTTCTTCAAATCTCTATATCTGCGTATGAGGACTTAACTAGCATAATTTAAAATTTTCTATACATTTAAATATGGCTTGTTGTCCTGGGATTGGTGACTTAATCCTAAAACCATCTGGAATAATTCCTTGGTCCCTTGCTCGTAGTAGAAACTGGATATGTGTTTCTTCCTTTGTTAATTTTACCTTACATTTCTTATAGTTACGAAACTTGTTACCTATACTAGGTCCATATCAGGATTCTAGCGATGGTTTGAAGAAACTTTCCTATCATTCAAAAAACATCATTGTATCCAACCTTCAAATCATAATTTATTATGACTGTATTATTAGTTTTATAATTCTAGATATTGCTAATCTTCATGTTAGTAGTAAAATAATTTGTTTTCCACCTGTTTTATAACTGGGAAACTATAAAACAGTGTTTCTTCCTAAATTAAATCTTATTTTGGATACTGTCGTTCTTTTTTGTCCTTAAACTTACTTACAAGTTCATTTTAATACATATAATTTATTGTTGTTATTGGTACAAATAAATATCTTTATTATTATTAAACTTTTAAACAACCTACAAGAGCTTACAATTTTCCTAATAAAAATTTAATTGGCTGGTTATAAAACATTCAATTATAGTTTCTTAGAATCGGTAAGAAGCCTTTTAAATATGTACTAACGCTATTTAAAATAAGCATGTTTTTAAAAGCAATTATTTTAAAGTTAAATTGAATTAAAATGATTTCGACCTTTCAAGAGCTTCGTGTTGGGGTTGTAAAACAAATTTATCCAATTAAAAGGTACTAAAATGACGCAAAAACAGTTTAAAAAGTATTATTATAAAAGATTTTTTAAACCAATTTTAAAGGTAAAGTTAATAATTTCAGCTTTGTTGTAAGAACAAGAATCACGGAAATAATAATTTTTTTTATTTTGCAAAAGGTATTAATATTGTTTTTTTTGTTGGCACAACTTTATCCTTATCCCTAAAAACAGGAAAACCGAGTTTCAATTCCCAGAGATGAAATAACATCTTTTTAATAAAAAAAACTTGCTTATATACAGGGTCCTGCACCTCACCTCCCGTCTTCTATAGCTCACTTATAAATTAAGTTAGGATTTTGATATTTTGCAGACTTTACCTGTATCCTAGGGCGCATTTCAGGAAAGTATTTTTGTTTATACAGGGTGTTCCAAAAAAGTGCGACGTCTTATCTTACTTATTTGAGTGCCTCTTATAGTTGCCTCCATACCCCTAAAAGTTTAGTATTATAGGCGAAAAAAAATAAAAACTAAGAGAAATTAGTTTTGCACCACTCACTGGTTTTAAGAATTAATAAAAAATAAAAATAATGCATCGTTAATAAAATTATAGAAAGGTACTTAATAAATAAGGTCGAACAGTCTCGTTAACCAAGTTTTATTATTACGAATTGTACAGGATGTCGAAAATTTAGTGTCAAACTTTGCAAACTTTAAAACAATTAATTTTTCTTATTTAAAATTGGAACCTATATATTATTATGTCATTCGATGCAGAATTAAAAATTAAACATTTATCTAATTACAATCCTATCGCAATTTCTAACTTATCAAGACTTATTTGCAGAAAACTCATTTTATCAACTATTCCCCCAGTCATTATATTATTATTAAAGTGACAAAAACCCATTTTGACTTTAGTTATTATTTAGTTTCAAATATTGCTAGATTATTAATTATTTAAGCTGTATTATTTTTTGTGATGGAATGCAACCAAGAAGAGCTCGTAGATATGATTTTAAGTATTAGGAGCATGCGAAAAGAATTCTATTTCGTCACTTTAGTAAATGTTAATACTAATAAATTGCTTTTTAAAGCCACCTTTGATATTTATTCATAATAATGACTGTTCGAATAGTAAAAAAATTAGTTTTCTGCAAATAAGTTTTGATGCGTTAGAAATTGCGATAGGGTTGTAATTAGGACAAAGTTTGATTTTTAATTCTGCATCGAATGACATCATAATATACAGGTATTCCAATCTGAAATAAGAAAAATAAATTGATTTAAATTTTTCAAAGTTTTACACTAAACTTTGGACACCCTGTACAATTCATATTAATCACACTTGGTTAACGAGACCGTTTGACCTTATTTATTAAGTTCCTTTGTATAATTTTAATAACGAGGCATTATTTAAATTTTTTATTAATTTTTAAAACCAGTGGTGCGAAACTAATTTTTCTTAGTGTTTATTTTTTCTCGCCTATAATACTGCACCGATTTTATTAACATTTTGGGGGTATGTAGGCAACTTTAAGAGCCATCTAAATAAGTAAGAATATTTATAGCATGTCATCTAAAAACATAGATTCTTATGACGTCACACTCTTTTGAAGGACCCTGTATAAACAAAAATATTTTCCTAAAATGCGCTTTAGGATACAGGTACAGTCTGCAAAATATCAAAACCCTAACTTAATTAATAAGTGAGCTATAGAAGGGAGAGAGTTGAGGTGCAGGACCCTGTATTTATAATGATGGTAAGTATAAATAAAATATTATGTAATTTCATCAATATCAAGTGTTTCAATTTTCAATTGAAACTTTGATAGACCAAAGTTAAATTGCGCGGTGTGTTTACTTTTAACTCAAAGCAGTTTTACCACAAACAGTGCCAGATTTGATCCAGTTGTTCAGAAACAACATGGTTGTTTTAGTGAACTTTCTAAATGTTTGGTGTCGTATATCGGTTAGTTCACGCTAAATAATTTTAATTTAGTTTAAAAGTATACTAAAATAATGATTAAAGAAATGTTCCCTTATTTCTAATATACTCTCAAAATATTGGTAAAAATATATTTTTGGTAATTAATAGAGCTTAAGTGATTGAGCAATATAATTGTTTTTTGCTGTGCTGTTCTCAATCAAATAACAAAAAAATTCAATTATGTTCTTTGACAATATGATGTTCAATTAATTTTTTTATTGACTATTGAACAGCGCATTTAATATAAAACGTCCACAGAGTTTTTATACGTGTCGTTGGTCGTTTCCTTCTGCTAATTTTTCTTTGTGTCACATCGATTAAAATATATAAATACGATAATATACAAACAGTTTTACAATGAACCCTGCGTAAGTTGTATAGATTTACATTTCGTGTTTCCCCTTCTACTGAAAGTACCACGTGATACAGAAAGTTAATTTAATCCTGGTTCAAAACATAGGAAATCCCATGCAAGTTTTAGGTATAAATATTTGCTCCCTTGTTGACTTTAGAGCGAGTGAGTAGCGAAACTTTTTTAGGGTCTCTGTGTGGTAAATGCACAAGCGGAGTTTGAACAATTTTGGACAACCAGATCTTAACTTATTTGAATAGGATTGCGGTTGGGTTTCATTGGAATTCAAGGGGTGATGCTGCGGACACCAGCATTGATTGTACTTGTCAACCTGTGATTTGTCATTGTCAAATGTTATTTGAAAGTATTTGATTTTTTACAAGTAATACTTTTTTACCTAGGTAATTTTTATGAGTTACACAATAGAAGAAAAATTCACAATGATAAAATGGTACTATGCGGGGAAAAGCTTAAGTATTCCTTTTAGTTTCTATTAAGGGGGATTTCTACTGTGATGGTCCTATTTTCATCGTTTCTTTACGATTTTTTTTCTGAGGATAATAAGACAAATGCAGAAAAACAAGTTTTCAATTCTTTTTATTAAAGATAAGATGTACCAAAAAAAATTTTTCAACCCCCAAAAAATTAAAAACTTGAGGGTGCTACAGGGTGCTGAAGTTACCCCCTCAAAAAAAACGTAACTTGCTGGCGGAATTCAAATACATTTTTCTATTCATGACAAAAATAAAATTGACTCAGATTCTTCAATTGTAAGCATGTAGTTATAGCCCCCACTAGAATCAAGTCAAAACTCGAGTAATTGTTAAAATGGCGCGAGATTAAAATTTTTTTTTTGAAAATTTACCATTTTTTTTGTATTTTAAGGGCCGTAATATTCAGGGCCCGCTCTAGCAATAACGCCGCCCTGGGAAAAACAAGAAATTGCCGCCTTTTTCATCCCTTGTACAAATCACAAATATAAAATGTACAATCGATGTATGTTATTTTCGAGCTACGACTTTTTTTTTTTTTTTAAGGAAGTTAACTGGGAATTGGAATGGTTCAAACTTCGAATATACGTAAGTAGGCAAAACGGGGATTTATTGTTTTTTTAGATTTTATGCCGCCCTCCCAACTTGCCGCCCTGGGCAGGGGCCCAGGTTGCCCCCCCCCCCCCCCCCTAGAGCGGGCCCTGGTAACATTTTCTGTAATATCGCACAATGCTTGATTCTAGAGAGGGCTATAACCACTTGTATTCTGAGCATTTTAAGACCAAAATCATTAAATTCTGATAATTTGAACATACCGAAGTACTTTCCGCCAGCGCGAAAAACAGGGTTTCGAGAAAACAACTTTAAAGCTTCAACGGTGGCTCACAACAAAATAGTCTCACTGTCACTTAGTCTGCGATGCCTGGCCCGTAGCGTGCCTTCCTCGAAAAATGATAAACGAGCTGATTCTACCTGTTTCTTTGCGAGCTTGGCCTGACGATCCTGATTGGTCGAGATGATGTCGCTGGCGACAGAACGTAGCTTTGAGAACGCGGCTTAACTCAAAAGCGGCTAGTGGTGAGAACTGGATTAGATTTGGTAAAAACGTTTACACACTGTTATTCTAGAGGCTATAGAGAGTTGAAATACGTCGGAAAAAAATTTCGATTTTTTTAAAACCATTACAGTAGAAATCCCCCTTAAGTCAGCAATACAAAAAGTTGTTTAACTAAGTTTGTTGCGAAATGCAATGTAATAAACAATTGCAAATGCACAGCACCGAATCATGAGAGATCAGAAGAAAGCAATGATAGTGATCTTAATATTTTCCTTTTACTTCGAACAAAATAAAAATATCAGCACTAGAACTCTAGGGCAAGTGGTAGAAAAACATGACACACACTATAATACTGTGAACTTTTAAAAAACATAAATATAATTCACATAAGTATCAAAACCATCAAGATGATTTTAATACTATTTAATAAGTTTTATTGTAAGGAAAATAATTCGTTATCTATGAAAAAATCCGTTATGAAAATAATGTTCGTTTTATTTGAAAATATTAGTAAATCCAGTGTAAAATATATGTGTTTTTAAAAAGCCAATTTTTTTTTTTTTTTTTTTTATGATAAAACACCTGCACTGTAGGAAAAATCCTTTAAGGCGCTCTGGGAGCGGTGCGAGTGCGAAAAAAGCGATTAACGTTGGTCTTGAAACGTTGAAGATTGTATTCATTGGGAAACACGACCTCAGGAAGATCATTCCACAAAGATGACGTTCTCCAGATGAAAGAATTCTTGAACAATGAAGTTCGAGGAGTACTAAGCTGAACAACATATGGATGAGCGGAAGCGGTTCGCCGTGTATTTCTGTTTTGCATTGCTCTAGGTGGAATCAAGTGGGCAATGTCAGTCGAACACCTGCCATGGAAATATCTGTAAAAGAGAGCCAAATCACCAACCTGTCTTCGATGCTCCAGGCTATCGAGGGTCTTGGTCAGCTCGGGGTCGCCGATCAGACGAATGGCTCTTCTTTGAATGGAATCCAGTAGCCGAAGGGTGTGCTTGGGTGCAGAGCTCCAGACATGAGAGCAATATTCTAATGATGGTCGAATCTGGGCTTTGTAGAGTCTCAAAAGTTGATGAGGTGTGTACAACCTTTTGGTGCGGAAAAGTACACCAAGTTTCTAAGCAGCTGCCTTGGCAATTGCGGCAACGTGATCATGCCAAGACATATTACCTCCCAGATTGACCTCCAGCAAATTAATAGACGGTGCCAGGGGAATTGCTTGTCCTGCCATGACTATATCCGGTTCTGCAATGTTAACCTTTTTGGAGAAGACTGCTGCCTGGGTTTTCTTAGCATTAAATTCGACTTGGTTACTGTCACCCCAAGCCAAAATTTCTTCCAGGTCTTTCTTGAGGCGCAATACTTCATGCTGCCTGCGAAGACGTGCGTCGGCAGCGGATGTTTGGGGAGTCAAGGTAAAAGATGAGACAAGTGTGCTGTCATCAGCAAAGCTATAAATTGGATTTTGGGTTTTCACTAGAAGGTCGTTAATATACAGTAAAAAGAGGGTAGGCGACAATATGGACCCTTGAGGAACACCGGCATTGATGGTGAAGGTGTCTGAGAGAAACCCGTCAATCGCCACTTGATGTTAGCAAATCACATTTGACAATGACAAATCACAGGTTGACAAGTTCAATCAATGCTTGTAGCATCACCTGTTAAATTCCAATGAAAACCCAACGCCATCCTATTCAAATAAGTTAAGATCGGGCTGTCTCAAATTGTTCAAACTACGTATGTGCACTCACCAAACAGAGACCTTAAAAAAGTCTCCCTACAACCCTGCTCTAAAGTCAACAGGGGAGCAAATATTTGGACAGCCTTAAACTTGCATGGGATTTCCTATATTTCCAACCACCCGGTAGATACTTTATTATTTAATAACTAAACATTTTGCATAAATTCCACATAACTGCTAAATTTGTATATTTATATACTCTGTCGTTCATACTTTTTTTCAAAGTTATGGGATTAATTAACTAAGTAGCTCATAACTCAGGCGATTCAATAAGTAAATAGAAATTTCCAATCACATAAATTATAGATCTCAAAAAACAAGTTGTTTATTGGATAATTACTTTAATTACTTGTTACCACTTGGCAGTAAAACCCATTGGTGCCACAAAAACTAATTAAACTTTAAATTGAAATTATTCGGGTTTTCCGACAAAATACATCTTGTCCAGCTTAAAGCTCTTAGGAGTTTATTCTAGCTAGATCGTCTAGGGGGTTAAAGCTGTATAGCGCAGTTTAACCACCTAACTACAAAAAAATAAAATTAGGATAACATTGGAAATAAAGTTAATTCATTGATATCTAAAGTTAATACCAATTTGAATTTGATTTAAATAAAATTATTAATATTTTAAAATAATTAATTTAAATATACAAATATTACAATTTATTTTAAATTTGTAAATCGGTTTTTTTTTCTGTGCAAATACATTTTTTAAACATATGGGAAACCGGGGCTAGTTGGCACACATTTTAGAATTTATTTTTTATTTGCTACTACAGACAATTGAACTGAGTTACAAAATATACAGAACAGATTTGCACAATTTCCCTACACTTTGAGATATTTACAGGGTCTATATAAAAAAAGTTAAATAGTTACAATTTAAAAACATCAGTGTTCGTGTGCCAACTTACCCCAACTCAGGGGCAGGTTGGCACACTATTTGGGGTTAGTTGGAATATGTTAGTTATATAGACAAAAACACGTATTTTATATAGTTTTTAACGTTTATTAGCTACTAAAAGGATATATTATAAAAAAGAATAAAAAACGTCGAAAAGCTAAAACAGAAAGTAGAATAAAGCTTACAGTTATTTAAACATCAAAGTAAATGTCAGAATCATCCGAGTCACAATTCGAACATATGTTGTTAATTGGAAACACGCCTCATGAGACTACATATGGCATGCCACACATTAAACCCAATTTTCCCCTGGTTCACTGTTCGCAAAACTGTCCATGCAGACCAAGCAGAAAGTTTCCTCTTCTTCATCAGAAGTTGAATCTCATGCACGAACATGTGTTACGGGTCTGGTTATCTTTTTGGCTTTATTTTTTCTTTTTTTCCAAATACTTTCTTCTTTGCCTTTTCGGCTGCAGCTTTTTTTTTTTAGAAGCATTTTGCTCTTCTTCCACCAATCTATGTCTTGTGTAACCAATATTTTCAATCGGCGCATGGTTTGCTTTTTGGCAATATCTGGCTAAAGTTCTAAATGCTATGTTGAAGTCTTTGGCAACACTTCGTATTGACCTGCCTTCATGTTTGACCATTTCTACAGCTCTTGCCATGACATCAGTGGGTGTTGCACCCCTTCCAGTCCGTTTTTTTGTAGTTTCTCATGTCTAAAATTTTTAGTAAATCAGTTTTAATTTGTGTGATTTTTTTTAAATCCGGGGTTAGTTGGCACACTGTGTCAACGTGCCCCGAAACTAATGTGCCAACCTGCCCTGACAGATGATTTACAACAAAACATATTTTTTACAAAAAACAAGCAACTATTCGATACCTTTGCCTGGCATAGTATGCCAACTAGCCGTCTAGCAACAAATTGTGGTAAAAAAATCAAATTAAATACGTTAACTTTAATCGCTAGACAGGCGGAAGAATTCCTATTAAGTGAAGGTGGTCATTTCCAACAATTTTTATAAAACAAAATTTTTCATTATCAATGTTAATAATAAAAAATAGTAGAGCTAATTTAATTTAATAATTTTAGTTAAGAACGGTGTGCCAGAGGAGAAAGAAAAACACAAGAGACCATTTTTATGCAGAATTGACCAGGCTAATCCGAAATAATATCCACATAGAAAAATATCAGTGGCGTTCCACTTTTTTTTCTAAAAAATATATAATCGCTTTTTCATTTAAAGTTTTAAAAATTGTTCTATTGGCGATAACGCTGAAACGAACGGAGATGTCGAGCTGCAGTTTTAATATTTTTTCTAGCAAATTTGATCTACTTTTCGATTATGGTATCATAATTATACGGTATGATTTGTTTTTTCGGAGTAAAATCAAAAAATGTGTTATTACAAATTGCGCCCTCTAGCATTTTTTTGAGAACTATTATAGACAACTAAATACGATTGGTGAAAGTGCATACATTTCTCTTCCAAACAGTCTTTAGTTTGCTAAAATCGGATAAGTCGTTTATAAGTTAAAGCGATTTAAATGATTACACTTTCAACAGCTTCCCCCCTCTTATTAAAGTGGATACGCCAATGAGCATAAGACCAAAATGATGAATAATTGTCCAAGCTTTTTAATGGTGTTATCAAAGATATACGTTAATGTGGAATTTTCAAAGATATGTAAAATTTTAAAATTTACTTTTCAATTACGCCCTCTTGCGGCAAAATACGGAACTTAAAAATTATTTCCAGGATTTTCTCACGGCCAGTTTAGTTATAATTTTTTTTCCTGAATTTCTATGTCCAGTAGTCTCCGAGATATGGCCGCTCGTCGAATTTAATGAATCACCCTGTACACATTAAATGTATAGTAAGCCATATATCAAACGAGATATAAATTATGCATAATAATAGTTCAATACAATATTACTTAACTTTACAATATTTTTAAGACGAAAAGTAGCGAAGAAAATTGTTGAAAGTTTTCTTCATAATTCAGTCGTAACTATGCATATCTACCTAGAAAAAGGCTATATAATCTCTTGTTTTATTCTATTATCTTTTAAACTTTTTTTCTGAAAATTTTTGGATCTGCCTACATGATATGAGTCTGCCCACCTTTAAAATTATAAAATCCAATGCTACTTCTTTACACTACGCAATTTTATTGCCTTTTAAATCTAAACAATCAAATCAATGGCTATAACCTTTAAAATAGGTACTTTTATTTAGGTTTACAACTGAGGAATAAAAGTAAACCCAACCTTTAAATTTTATTACTTTAGTAACGTTTTAGATATTTTAGCATTCTTGCTTTATTTTGTAAAATTCTCAAAAGCAAATGTTATAAATGGTTTTAAATGTGATTTTATTTACTTATTACTTGGCAGTTGCTGTTAATGCAAAGAAGATTAAGATTATTCCATAGCTACCCGCATTTACAGTGTTTATAATGTTTGGCTCACGGAAGCCAGTGGTTAGCCGACGCGCGTCGAATCCCGAGAGTAGGGTGTGCCACTAATATTAGAAAGAGAGGGCATCAGGGGGTTACAGAGAGATTATAATTGAGCTTAGACTAAAAATTGAACTTTTATTTTAAAAAAGACCGTAATTATTTTTGAAAAATTATTTTAAAATTAATTACAGAATACTAGAAAGTAAAAAAAAAATATTAAAATATATGTATATAATAGATGACAAACCAAAACAACTCTCCAATATTCTTTGTTTAATTTCTAACAACTTTTATACACAACATGCTTTTCTTAATCGATTGTGAATACGTGTACGGCTTCTTAAGTTAAAATACAAGGTGATTTTTAAGTTGATACTTCTTTTTTAGCTGTGTAAAGAAGGCATTAAAATAAACAAAATTGTTAAATACCTTTTTTTTTAAAACTCAAAAATAAGGTACTTACATTCATTTATCACACTATGGATCAAATACGGTTCTGCCTAACTTGCCCGTTGAATAACATTAAGAAAACTTTTGGGTGTAGGATGAGCCCGCAAGGGAAAGCGATCTGCATATTATTTCGAAGCAGCAGCCGCGCTTTGATGATACTCACCCTAAATTACCACGATATCTACTAGTTCATTGTTTTTAAATTTTACCATTTTTACGTGTCATCAATTTAAAATTGACTTGCTTCAGAAAACTCACCGCAACGGAATGCTCAACACCACCCGTAATTTGCATGACTAATAAGAGATAAGAAAAACAACATAAAGTATAGCGGGCTACGTTTTGATGACCAGGCCCGCACTTAGATTTTTTACTGTATTGTACTTCTGTATCTCGCCTATTTTTAAGGTTTTTAAAAAAAGGTATTTGAAAATGTTGTTTATTTTAATGCCTTCTATACACAGCTAAAAAATAATTATCAATTTAGGAATTACCCTGTATTAATAAAATATTCAGATTCAATTATTATATGATCTTTTTGACTTAATAAACCTATTTATTCTTGAATAGTGATATTTAAAATAAAATTGTTACCACACTATTTTCATTGTGGCACGGTATTTTAAGCATCATTAGTTGAAGTGAGTTTAAAACATTTTTTGTAAGCTCCATCTATTGCTTTTTAGTATACTCGTAAACTACGAGTATCTCATATTATGTGCAGTATCGCGTTGATATCGAGCTATACTAGCTTTATTAAAGCTATCGATGTACATAACGGGCCATTACGTTTTCAATAAAAGCACAGCAATCACCTGAAGCATATTCCCTTAACGACCGAATATTCGGTTTTAGAAAAACCGTGTTTTAAAATTTAAATGAAAATTCACAATTTCAAAACTGTTTACATATAAACGGTTATGGACGATCTTCGCGAATATGTTAGGAAAATCATATACACACACAGGGGTTTTATGTTAAAACTATTTTCTCGTGCCCTTTAGCGTTAAAACGTAACGAGAATATTGCCTGTATTTAGTTCAGGGTCGTAGCTAGGCGTTGACCATGTAGAAGGGGGCTTTGACAAGGGTGAATTCAAAGAGGAAGGTTGCGGAGGTAATAAAAAAATTTTTTGGGACCACGCCCAAATTTCGTTAAAATTTCAACCAACTACTAGATAATTTCTTCAATTAAATAAGAATAAATTTGGTTAACGAAGTCGTATCTACTCTACAGAAGGGACATGGTAATGCAGGGTTAAAAACAGAAAGCCCTATCTTCCTTTTTACAAATATATTTATTAAAATTAGAACCTACGCGTTTCCGCCTACAATGCCATCATCAGAGTATATTGTGAGAAAATTAATAACGAGTTGTATTAAATAAAAATAATAAACAATATTAAAATTGACAGGTAATAAGGTCAACCCGAGGGGTAAACCACTGCCTTAAATTTGTACAATAAAATACCCTTTTTAACAAAAATACCCAAAAATACCTTGTTTTCTGAAAAATACCTCAAAAATACCCAAAAAATACCCAAAAAATACCCAAAAATTCCCAAAAATACCCAAAAATACTTAAGAATACCCGAAAATAGCTAAAAATACCTCAGTAAAAAATAACTTTCGCTAATGACCTTGCGTATTATTTATTTCATTTTAATAAATATACACTATTTATTTTAAAGACCAGCATTTATTTCTTAAAAACAAACATTTAGCTTCAGAAATTTGCTAAAAATAAAAAATAAACTTAACTGCCTAACTTTAGCATGACAGGAATACATACTAAAAATAGGACAGTTTTGTGGGTATTTCGTATTGGCTAAATAAATAGGTATAAAACATTAGGTACGTCGGTACCTACTAACTAAAAATACTATATAAATTTTAATTATTTAAATTATGATTAACTTTAAAAACACAAATATTTAACCGAGTATTTAACTTAATAAATTCTCTCAGTAAATTTGACCCTCTGTCAAGCGGGTGCTCAAAGTATTGGAGCTAAACCAACAAAACTAACCACTATTGGGGGCTTAATACTGGGGCTCGGAATTTTTAAAATATAAGTATTTGAGTAGTCGTTTGGTACCGAGTTTGTTATGTTATTCGAATAGTCGAATAATTCGAATATAGTCGAAAGTGGTTTAACTGCTTAAACATAATAAAGGAACATTTTTAATATCTAAATTATCAAATAACAATAATGCAAACTTGCACCACTAGTGCATTTAAAAGAAACTACTTAGAAAATAGAACGTTTTTTTATATAACAAATTTGCAAAACCAAATACATACGTGAAATAAAGAAACGCATTTTACAAATGAAAGAATATTTGTAGTTTAGTCGAATAGATACTTGAATAGTCGAATAGATACTTGAATACTCGAATAGATACTTGAATAGTCGAATATTCGAATAGTCAAATATTCGAATATTTGAATAGTCGAATTTTTTAACTAACAAAAAATTCGAATTTAGAATAGTCGAATATTCGATTACAATTCAGAACCCTACTTACTACACAGTAAGGTATCTACGATGGACCTTCACTACTAACTAAACCAAGACAAAGGAATACGTTATAAAAGCCTAGTAGACAAAATCCCTTGGCAAAAAAGTGTTATGCCGAGCATGCGCGCAATCGCCATTAAATTTTAAAAATAGCTGGATCCGTTATTTTTATTAGGAAACACAGTTGAAAGTACCAAATAATGCCTAAAAGACCTAAAAAAATACCCAAAAATACTTAAAAAAATACCCAAAAAATACCCAAAAATACCCAAAAATACCCAAAAATACCCAAAAATACCCATAAATACCCAAAAATACCCACAGCTTGTACAATAAAATACCCCAGTGGTTTACCCCTCGGGTCAACCCATAAAGACCAACTAGGACGCGTCCTAGTCAACAAATCAATAGTCACACCATTTTACATTATAAAGCATACATTTATGTATGTTTAAATTAAAAGTTAGAAAAAACAACAACAATTTAAGAGTGCAATGCATATCAGCAGTAAATTCATGGGACTAAATGATTTTAACTTTGTTTTATTTATAAAGAATAAAAAAATGATATCGTTATTATGTAGCTGCTGTCCATCTTTTCAAAAATTAATAAATTTTGTTATTTTTAATAAAGTTTCAACTTAAATTAATCCCTATTTTTCCTTCTTATGTTACCTTCGGAACAGACTCCTTTCTTTCCCTCCTTTTTTTCCTTTTTTTACTTCGATCTTTGATACTACAAGGCTTTTTAATATTTAAATAAAATAAAGTTGAAATACTCCAGTCCAGTGTATGTACTGATGATATGCATTGTAATTTTTAATTGTTGTTGTTGTTTTTACTTTTAACAAATATAAATGTGTGCTTTATAATGTGTGTGTCTTTATGTGTTGACCTTATTACCTGTTAGTTTTAATATTATTTAATACAACTCATTATTTATTTTTTTTACAGTATGCCCTGATGATAGCATTGTAGGCCGAAACGCGTAGGTTCTAATTTTAATAAATATATTTGTAAGAAGAAATATTGAGCTTCTTGTTTTTAATCCTACATAAATTTTATTGTTTGATTATTTTTTAAACTTCTTTCTTGACATACTGCCTGTGCTATGTCGAAAAATGTTTCTTTACATATATTTTTATTATAAACTTTCAATTAAAGTCCCTAGATTTACACTTTGTGGTCTGCAAAAAGTTAATTTTGGGTTTGGTACGTTTAGACACTTTGTAACTATGGCGCCAGCGCCTTAGGTGCTGGCGCTCAGTGTTTGTGTTGCCCTGGGAGTTGTCCAAAGTGATATAATTAAAATAATATTTGAAGTGAGGTCCAGATATCTCAAAATCAGCTGCTCAAATCAAGTCTTACCGCGTATACCTTTTTTAGGTAAAAGACGTTGGAGAATCCGAATTGTTAGTTATAAAGTTAAATATCATAAAAGTTATTTCGTTTTAAATATGTGCAGGGTACCGCAGGTGGCACCCTCTAAACTTTACAGTAAAAATGATGACCTATTCTAATTTCTCACCCCGCAAAACTCTCCCAAGCTGAATTTTGTGACAATACACCAATAATTAAAAAATTATTTATAATAAATGAAAACCAAATTGAACTTTTCACACTCTGTATCTCCGAAATCATCCACTTTTGGACTAAGGTAAGTTGGATTAGATCATCCTATTTACGCCTCAGAAACTTGTGGTAGCTTTTTTTCCGCACCTTTTAGAGACACCCTGTATCATACTTCAAACAATGAAATAAAAAATATATTTCAACGATAAAACAAATTTAAGAAATGTTAAAGAAAGATTTAACAAAATTTTAAACTTCAATAACAAAATCCTTAAAATTACTTTGATTTATTTAGCTAATATTTATCCAAATATATTGCCTAATTTAAGTTTTCTCACAAAAGTTTCCGCATAATATTTTTTAAAGAAATTTATTATATACATATTTATGCCTCTTTTATATTTGCCATTCGAAAAAAGCCTAAACAACCGAAACAGATAAAACCAGTGATTTGATAGAATTTATTTAAATACACTACATTGTTTAAAATTATTTTGTTTTAAATTAATTAAGGAGATTAAACAGTTTTTATTATTTTATGCGAATTACCCATATATTTTTATATTTACCCATTTTTCTTTTACTATTACTATCGGTTTCAATTAAAAATTAAACAACAAAAGGTCTAAATAAAATTACAAAAGAGGCAAATGAGATCGGGGAACTAAAAGCACGTACGCTAAATTGCGTGGATTCAAAATTGCAGTTCAAATTTACTGATATTAACAAAAAGCTTTCTATTTGTTAGTGTTAGTGCAAAAATTTGTATTTAGAACCAGCACACATTGCGTTTTTAATTATAAATGATTTTTTATTTGTTAATGTATTACTCTCAGAAATCACTATACAGGGTGATTCCTAAGTTGATACTTCTTTTTTAGTTGCGTATAGAAGGCAATAAAATAAACAACATTTTCAAATACCTTTTTTCAAAAAACCCAAAAATATAGTACTTATATTCATTTATTACACTACAAATCAAATACGGTTCTGCCTAACTTGCCCGTTGAATAACATTAGGAAAACTTCTGGGTGTAGAGAAGAAACATCCGCACTTTTACGAAACACACAATAAATTAGCACCATAATTAGTTCATTGTTTTCAAATTTTACCATTTTCACAAATTTATCAAAATTAATTTGCTTCAGAGAACCACACCGCGCCGCGAATTGCCAAAATAAATAACTGACGACCGATCCGTAAAATGCATGAATTACATACAAAAAACGAAGAAGAACAATATAAAATAAAAGGCTACGTTTTGATTACCAGGCCCGCAGTTTTGATTACCAGGCCCGCACTTAGATTTTTTACTTCTGTACCTCGGCTATTTTTAAGTTTTTTGAAAAAAGGCATTTGAAAAAGTTGTTTATTTTAATGCCTTCTATACACAGCTAAAAAAGAAGTGTCAACTTAGGAATCACCCTGTATAGGGAAATGCAAACCTATTAAGGGTGTAAAAAAAATTATGGAATATTACAAATATATTAAAAACTATTACTTACTACAGGTTGTAAATAAATGACATGATATAACTTTGCCTTGAAAAAAAATTACAAAATTAACTTGCTTTTGGTGTTACGAAATCTTGCTTTACATATGGGCCACGCTGTATACAGGGTTGCCCAGAAGTCCGGAATAAAATTAATATAGCCTTAACCTGTTACTTTTTGGGTAAACGCTCGGACACTTCAATTTAGTTTTTTATATGCTCACATTTTGACGTTATTCGTTTGTTTTTTATAGACATTTGTCAAAGACATGACTACATCGATATTTTTTTTAAATGGAAACATACAGCTTGTGATACATTATTTGAAAGCTAATATTTCGTACAGTGTGATAATAAATTTTGCCGCGATTCTGTCAAGCTATTTCAAATTGGTGGCTGTTAAAAGTTTTAAAAAAATCTCTATTTAAATAAGCGGAAATGATAAATCATTGATGTTTTTTTACCTTTCAAGGTAAGAAATCTTCATTGTTTTACAGGACATTTCCAGCCTTTGCCACGTTAAACCACCGTTTTTTTGTGTTTTGTTTTGCTTCGTTACATTTTTTTTTTTTTTTGACAAAATAAATAACAAATAAAACAACTATTGTTAAGTCACAAAACGTCAGAACGTGAAACAATGAAGATTTTTTACCTTGAAAAGTAAAAAAACATCAATGATTTATCATTTCCGTTTATTTAAATGGAGATTTTTGAAAAACTTAATAGTCGCCATTTTAAAATAGCTTGACAGAATCGCGCCAAAATTTATAAGCATACTGTACGAGATATTAGCTTTCAAATGATGTATCACAAGCTGTATGTTTCCATTTAAAAAAAAGATCGATGTCGTCATATCTTTGACAATAATGTCTATAAAAAACAAACGAATAACGTCAAAATGTGAGCATATATAAAACTAAATTGACGTGTCCGAGCGTTTTCCCCAAAATTTACAGGTTAGGGCTTTTAATTTTATTCCGGACTTCTGGGCAACCCTGTATATATTTAACTAAGTATACCGAAACACAGCCTTATTTGTCCCTAGTACCTAATAGTTAATCGTAGCTTCAAGTCAAATGGCTGACTTAAATTTATTACACTTTCAAAGATTTTGTTAGACTGTTTCTATATGAATCTCTTCCCTGAAAGAGACAGTGAATAATTAAGGGCAATAAAAACTTACATCTTCGCTTATTTAGGGCAAATTGTAGATTTTCATTAATTTACTGCATGATGACATAATATCTTTGACAAAAAATCTGTTTAGTAAGATTTCTTTGGAAAGATAAATTACGGTTATATAAAATCTAGACAACCCAGCTAGTTCTCTTCATTATCCTTCTCCTAATTTGATAAATTAAGGAAAAATAAAACAACGCTTTTTTATAAAATGTTATTGTAGCTCCGTTTCTATTGAATAAGATAATATAATTAATATTTATTTCATCGGGGTTTTTGGGTACCTTTACAGCTTTATGACTTTATAGCTTATTTAAATACTAATGGAGACATTTTTGTTTTAGATTCACACCGATTTAAAAATATGCGTTGGGATTGTGAGGCGTTAACAGTTTTAATTTCTATATTCTATTGCTTACTGCATTTACTTATGACTAAATGTATAAAAATGTAGGATGAAAAGTAATTTTTCAATGGAAAGTCGAGGACCAACCCTTGGATGAATGTGGTAAGTGTTAAGTACATGTGTTATTGAAGCAACGTTTACACATAAACAGGCTAGTGTCTATAAAGTAATAAGCATGCGTATGTATCATTCTATGCAACATCTCCCTTTATTAATTTAATGAAAAATAATAAACCACATATGCCTTTTTTACCATTAACTTTTCACCAAAATACTTATGCCACCTATACCTAAATAATTCCTAGCTAATTATATTGTAATCGCTCTGGTTTTTTAATCACTCTACCTTTAGTTAACATTAGTACCATCGCGCCGATAAAAAACTGGGACAGGAAATTTTTCTATTTTCTCCTAGACTATTAAGAATAATTTTACATCAAGCCTGGTACCAGTAAAATGTCATGAAAATTTGCATGTCAATAAAGATTGTCACTTTATGATTGACTCGTCAAACATACAATCATATATTATTTGTAAATATGCCACAATTAACCCCCCAGCAAAAGACAATTATTTATAGTCGGTTGCGAGATAGTGTTGCTATTAGGGATATTGCAGATGAACTGGGAGTAAGCAAGAATACCGTGCTATTGGCAAAACAAAAAATAGCAAGACATGGGACTATTATTAGGAATGCAGGTTCTGGTCCCCCTAAAATTTCTACTGATGATCATGATAGAAGACTGGTTAATTATCTAAGGGATCATCCCTTCGAAACTGCAATCAAGGCAAAAGAAGAGACGAATTTTCCAGGTTCTGCAAATACCGCTAGAGACAGGGTTCGAAATTCCGATATACGAAGCCGTTGTGCTGCCAATAAAAATTTTTTAACGGAAATAAATAAACAGGGCAGGTTAGAATTTGCACATGAATATATTAATCAAATAAATTTATGGGAAACAGTTATATTTTCTGACGACAAAACTTTTCAGTCATGCAATAATGGGAGAATTCGGGTGTATAGGCCTTCCGGCATGCGGTATGATGAGAGATACACCCACAAAACCAACCAAAGTGGGCGTTTCTCCATAAATGTTTGGGGCTGGATTAGCGCTAGAGGACCAGGACTTTGCCAAATCGTCGAAGGAAGACTAACTGCAGCAGTATACGTTAATATACTAAACGCTGTATACGGTCAAAATTACACATTTCAGCATGATAATGCTCCAATACACACAGCGCGCATTGTACAAAATTTTCTCCAAGAAAATAACATAGCAGTTCTTCCCTGGGCTTCGAAGAGTCCCGATTTGAACCCGATAGAAAACATTTGGGGTGCCATGGTCAAATCTATGTATAAACATGATTTTCAACCTAGAAACAGGGATGAATTACGTCATAGGATAAATCAAGCTTGGGATGAAATAACTGTCGAATTATGTAGAAACTTAGTTTTAAGTATGCCACAAAGGCTCCAAAAAGTAATAAACAGAAATGGTTCTATGACCAAATATTAATTTTGTGTTGTTTTGACAAACTTTGTGTTCGCAATTTTTTTCTTTTTATTAAATGTATTTTATTACCTGTATTAGCTTTATTTATTATTTTGTGGTAATGGTAAATATAATAATTTATAAAATATTTGACTTTAAAAAAATCTAATAAATTTACTTTATCCATATTATATGATGTCTCTCAAATTTAACCACCCCGTATCGAAAAATACAAAACATTCCATTATGTAACCTAGGTTACTTTTTAAATTTTGAATGTTTTTCCTTTTTAGCTCTAGACACCTTTTATAGTCTAGGGGATATGTATTTCTTACATTGTTTTTGTAAATCTCTTGTCCCAGTTTTTTATCGGCACAATAGTACATTCATTGTTGTCACTAAAATAACAATCTGACTCGCTATCACTGGAGATGGAGACAATTTCTGGATTAACCTTATTTCCTGGCGAATTATTATTTAAATGTAAAATTGTATTGTTACTTAAATTCGCCGAAATAGGTTTAGTATATTTACGATTTCTAGTAAGTATATCAAAATTTTTTGTTTGCACTCTATATGTTCTGGGTCTTAATTTAGCAAATAATTTTACCAAATGACCAATTCGAATTTTTATGTTTTTGATTTGTTGCTAATTTTTTTATAATGACTTTTTAATGCTATCAAAATACCGTTATTGCTGCAGTAAAATATTTATTTATTTATTTATTTATTTATTTAGGATACAAACAGGAAATCCCATAGACAGTATCCACTAATTTTATAATAAGTAAATTATATCTATCCTACAACAATATCAGTACTTATAAGCTAATAATATTAATGATTGGATAACAATACAAAAAGAAGTATTTGCCATTATGGCAAATGCCTATAATAACAACAAGAAAAAACGAAGCATTATGATACTTATTTAATTATTCTAAAAGCCTTCGTTTTAGAGCCTTTTTAATTCTATTCAAAGATGTTGAAAAGAAATCTAGATCTAGGTCCGAAAAATAGCGATTCGAGTTTCTCATCATTCGACTGATTGGTGAGTTTTGAGAACTATTTGTATGATGAAATGGAGTATAAAAAATATAATTATTTCTTAGTTGTCGCGGTGCAACATTGAACGCCATCCTTGAGACCAGATATGGAGAGTCAACCCTATTCGAGGATATTTTAAACATATAAACCAAGTCCGATAAAATTCTTCGATTCCGCAGAGACAATATACAAAAATGCAATCTTACAGTATTTATGTCGTGAAGTATATAATTTTGCTTAAATAGTAGACATCTCAAGAATCTGTTTTGCACCCTTTCCAATCTATCTATATATACAGCATACATTGGATTCCATACAACAGATGCAAAATTTAACTTGCTATACACATACGCATAATACAAGCACATCAAAGATTTAGTGTTCTTAAAGTATTTAGCCTGCCTAGTAATAAAGCCCAAAATCTGACAACAACTGTGCGCCAAGGAGTTTATATGTTTATCAAATAAAAGCTTCTCATCAAGAACTACGCCAAGGTCCCTTATTTGATTCACTTTTTTAAGAACGCTTCCATTAATTAGATAGTCTTGGTTAATTAAATTTTTATTTCTAGAAAATGAGATCACGCAGCATTTATCTATATTGATAAACAAATAATTTTTTTTGCAATATGTGATAAAACGCAGGAGATCTTCTTGTACGAGGTCACAATCGACCAGTGAACGAATCTGCTTATACATTTTCAAATCGTCCGCATAAATTACAAAGTCACAATTCAAGAAGCAGCTTTTAATGTCATTTATGTAAATAATAAATAATAACGGCCCTAAATGCGATCCTTGTGGCACCCCGGAGGAAACTGGAAGAATATCAGAATTGACTCCATTTATACATACTCTGAACTGTCGATCTGACATATAAGATCTAAACCATTCCAATAGGCTACCACTCACACCGATCAATTTTAGTTTATTTAGCATGAGAACCTGATCAACTTTATCGAATGCCTTACTAAAGTCGGTGTAAATGGCATCAACCTGAACACGTTTATCCATACTTTCTTTTATGAAGTCCGTATAGATTAAAAGATTGCTTTCAATGGACCTATTAGCCATAAATCCGTGTTGCTCCAAGATGATTTGTCCTTTCACAAGATTAAAAAGATATTTATAAAGTAATTTTTCAAGTAGTTTGGCAAATATGCACAACTTACTTATCGGACGATAATTATTGGCGAGATTCTTTTGACCACCCTTAAAAATTGGTACCACATTTGACAGTTTCCATTTCTGGGGAAACAAACCGGCTTTAAGAGATTGGTTGAACAGTAAAAATAAGGGCAAAGAGAGGCCAGAAGCACAGTTCTTGGCAAAAACAGATGGAATGCCATCCGGACCAGCTCCCTTTTTGGGGTCCAGCTGTCTCAGGCCATCAAACACTTCCTGTTCAGAGAACTGAAGATGAGATAGATGATCATGCGATGGAGCAACATATCGGCCATCATTGTTATTATTCGAACTGTTGTTTTGATTGACATATGTTGACTTAATAAACACACTTTCAAAATAATTAGCGAACATGTTGCTGATCTCAAGATTATCGTTAGCCTCTAGATTGTTATAATTCATTGATGATGGAATACCTGTATTTTTTTTGTTTAATGATACAAATTGCCAAAATTTTTTATGATTAACCGGTATTTCATTCTCAATATAATCAACATAACTTTCGAAATCTTCACGAATTAGTTGTTTAGTCCTACTCCTCAAAAGCTTAAAAGTATCATAGTCTGTTTGATTTTTAAAAATTTTCCACTTTTTGTGAAACTTGTTTTTTTCCTTTACTGCTTTTATTGTAGCCTGTGAGAAATAAGGCGGATATCTTCTATTTTTACGAATTACAGCAACCCTTTCGTGAATAATGTTATTTAGGATATTATAAAATTGAGTTATATTTTCATCCAGCGACTTGTTACTAAATAAGTTTGTCCACGTTATTTTCATTAAATCACTATTGATTAGGGGATAATTTGCCCTTTTAAAGTTTAAAAAATGTTCATTAGTATTATGTAAGGTTTTGGGAGAGGATAACATTAGATTAAATTCGAGTGCTGGATGGTAGAGATCTTCATTCACTGCGGGAGTGCTGCAACGCGTGATTTCCTTGAATATATTACTGTTACATAAAACAAGATCTAGAATTTTATTACTATTATTTTTTATATTGTTGAATTGCATAAGACCCGCAAAAGAAAATGAATCTACAAGATCTGAGTGATCTTGACCAACATTAGTTGGTATAAGAAATATATTAGTGTCATTCATAACCCAGTTTATTGTAGGGCAATTCATATCCCCACATACCAAAATTGTACCATCATTCACATGCTGACTCACCCAAGTTATTTTGGAAACAAAACAGGAAAAAGCGTATTTGTCATTAGGAGGTAAATACACAGAGCACACATACAGTTTTAACTTGCCAAGTTTTAAAAGCACCCACACATCCTCAGCATCGCTAAGAAACTCTGTAACAGGGACGGCTGCTAACCAGGTACGAGTTGCTATTAAAACACCACCTCCATCTTGCTTAATTGATGCTGTCATTTCTCGATCGCGGCGAAAGACATCATAGGTACTTAAATCAAATAGTTCCGCATCCGAAATGCCCCTGTGCAGCCAGGTTTCATTCAAACATATTATATCAAAGTTTAATGCTTGTGTGCTTAATTTAAAGTCTGTTAATTTAGTTCTTAAACCTCTTGTGTTTTGAAAATATATATTCAGCTCCATGAGGACATTCTAATACATAAAAAAAAATTATACCAAGCGATTATTGGCTGCTGGTTCTCACTTTATTTAAATCCAGAGAATTTTCTATTAGAATTATTTTTGACCGCTCGTCTTTTCTAAGGAAAACATTACCATTTCGGACCCAAACAAACTTGTAAAGCTTTTCCTTTGCAAGTTCTCTAACATTTTTGTGAAGTAGCTTTTTTTCTGCAGTCAAATGCTCGTTGACGAAAATAGGCTTGTCGGCAAGATCCAACAAAGTAGGGCTTAAGTTGTTCGTTTATAGTAGGCAGCAAATCACATATTTTTCGAGACATAACTAATTGATGGATACAACCCGATATGTTCTCTTCGGGTCTGGATGAAATTCCAGTAATTATTCTAAAACAAATTTCTAGACAGATCTGTTCTCCTTTAACAGAAATCATTAATACAAGTTTTCTCACGGGAGTTTTTCCAACCAATCTAAAAATAGCCAAACTGGTTCCAGTTTACAAGAAGGGAGATAGACAGGATGTGTCAAACTATAGGCCAATTTCTCTCTTGTCATCAATATCGAAGGTTTTTGAGAGGGCCATTTACACTAGGTTGATGAACTTTCTCTCCACTCAAAACATTCTTACAGACAATCAATATGGTTTTCGCCCGAATCATTTAACACAATTAGCTATCTTTAAAGTTCTGTCTTTTATTGTTGAAAATGCAGATAAAAACGAAAAGGTCGCGGGCCTTTTCTTTGACCTCTCGAAGGCTTTCGATACAATTACTCATGGGATACTACTAAAGATACTAAATAAATATGGTATAAGAGGCAACTGCCTGCACCTTATCTGCTCTTACCTACAAGGAAGGGAACAACTAGTTAGTGTCTCCAGGGATGGTAGCAGTTACCAATCTGCATCGAGACTCATAACACAAGGTGTCTCTCAGGGCTCTATACTGGGACCAGTACTGTTTCTCCTGTACGTGAATGGCCTTTGCGGGGGGTTTCTGTGGGGTCTAGTCTGCCAGTATGCAGATGATACATCCATTGTGTTGTCACATTTGGGGTTCCCTGGCCTCTTTGAAGTCTGTTCACGTGCAGTGGAGCAGATGCAACAGTGGTGCACTATGTATGCTTTAAAACTTAACTCTACAAAAACTGGTTTACTCACTTTTTGCAAAACCTCAAAAAAAAAACGAGTCACTATGCGTTTGGTGTGATGGAAAAACGGTGCCCGTGATGGAGGCCATTAAGTTTTTGGGAGTTCAACTCGACACCTCACTGAGCTGGGACTATCAGACCAACACCTTAGTGTCCAAACTACACAGTATCTGTGCCTTGATTCGCAGACTACGCGAGGTGGTCTCACTAAGCTCACTTCGACAGTTCTACTTTGCCTCTGTACAATCAATGTTAACCTACAGCGTCATGTTTTGGGGCTCCTCTCGTGGTGCCACATCAGTTTTCATTGCACAAAAACGCATCATAAGATGCTTACTCAAACTTCATCCCCGTACTTCATGCAGACCTTATTTTACAGAACTTGGTCTCCTAACATTACCATCCTTATACTTCTTAACATTGGTTCTATTTGTCAAAAACCACCCCCATCTATTTAATACCAATGCACAACACTATGCAGACAACATGACTGTAATTACCCGTGGCAGGGCTGACCTAAGTGTGCCCCCTCATAACTCTACATTCTATGAGAAAACGCCACTCTATTTGGCAATTAAGGCATACAATCTGCTTCCACCCGACGTTAGATCGGAACCAAATATAAAGAAATTTAAGAGGCAGACCACCAAATTCCTGCAGGAGAAGTGTCTATATAGCTTTAATTTAGATTTTAACCGCTAAAAAGCACAATCATTCTTTACAAAATTTTAACGTGTAGTTCTGTCATTACTATTTTAAATCCTAAATTGTAATTATCTGCTGTAATTTTTAATGTGTATTGTTGTCCGTGCTATCTCTGTTTTCTTTTTACTATTTTTATACTCAAATTATAATTGATTGTTGTGTAGTACATTTTTGCAGAAATTTTAACGTGTGGTTTTTACCGTCACTATATTTTATAACTGCTTTTCTCGTAGTATATATATATTTTGGGTAATTTATTACCACTTTTACTTGTAAGGGCAATAGCCTAATCCACTTTTTTTTTGACGTTGCTATGTCCATGTGATTTTTGCTGGCAATAAAGCATATTATTATTATTATTATTATTATTATTATTATTATTATTATTATTATTATTATTATTATTATTATTATTATTATTATTATTATTATTATGATCTATAATAGTTTTGCGATAATTAAGTAAATCTAAATTAATATCTTTTTGTCAAAAAGAGCTTTACTTAATAATGTTTTCAATATTTGCTTTGCACACTCAACTTGACCGTTCGATTGTGAATTACGAGGGCTAGTAATAATATGTTAAATATCCCATTCAGTAGACATTTTTGAAAAATTTATAGGATTAAATTGAGGACCTCCGTCCCTTATTACTTCTCTAGGCATACCTAGTTTTGCAAAAACCTCCTTAAGGCTACAAACAACAGTTTGTGAGCGCGCATTAATTTATAACGTAATCAGATCTATCAATTTTGAATAATAAAATCAATTACTAACAAAAACATTTTTCTACCCATATACAAAATATTGCAGCCAATCTTGGACCAAGGCTTATCAGGAATTTAATGATTAATTAAAGGTTTTGTGCTATTATTATTTTGAAAAGTTTGGCAAACATTAAACATGCTTACATCCATAGGGAGGTTGTTATTGTGGAGAAAATAAACCAGGCGTTCAACTACGCACTGTGCTTTTTTTGAGTGTTTTAAAAAAGACAGTCTCGGAATACAATAAATAAAAGAATCGGAACAATTATACAGTTTTAAATACTGTGAACATGTCGAAATGAGACTTAATTAGTAATGACGGTACTAAAGAGAGTGTCGAGAAGTATGAGTGTATGCTCGCGTCAATATATGTTTTATTAAAATATGAAGACACTGATCCCAGCTATAACGTTAATCAGAAAAATTTGTCGTAACTGCGTATGTTAGACAGAAAACAGCAAGAATATAGGTGTGTATACCTATGTTTAAACTAGAACGGGTAGTACTATATGGCGAGGTGTAATGGCGGATGTTTTAATCTAGGGTCCTTACTTTTGACATGCCCTAGCAAAATACTCGCTCTTCGGTAAAATGACTTGCCGATGCTTTCGAGTACTAAAGACTAAAGGTTATACCCTATGACGGAAAGTTATAAAAAGCTATTTTCCAATGTTTTTTGATTAAAATTTTAAAAAAATTAAACAGTACAAATAATAAGAATTACTTACAAACAAGATCTTAGTATCATTAAAAATAAGAAAGGTAACTACAGACAAACATAAAACTCTGTAAAATAATGTAACTTTATTACAATATTTCCGTTTTCAGTAAATTATAGTTTTTGCTTAGAACAAGCAATTTAAGAGAGGTTTTCTTGTCAGAACTATTATTTATTCGACGTTTTATATTTCGTCCTCAATGGATCCCATAGTTCACAATAATTGTGGTAACTGTGAAACAAGTACAATTACTAAGTTTTACTAGGTTAATATCACGGAAATTGTCACTGCAATTAAACTTTCCAAACTCAGTTAAACAATTATATTTTAAAACACATAAACAGAACACCACGATAGGGTAAACAAGCAAAACAATATAACCAGTTTTGTGACGAATATTCTAATTTAAATGGTACTAAATTTAGGACTATTTGCGCCTACATGGTTTAGGGTGTCGTGTCGAAAACTAGTAAAATTAATTTAATCCGGTTTACACCCTACGCATAGACGAGAATAAACATTTAAGTATGTATTTTCCACACATCTTCTTATTCGTAATCCATATTTATATTTTAAGCAAAACTTAAATAAACATTATCAAATTACGTATTTATCAATAAACAAATATACATACACTATTAGCAAAAACTCGAATCTGGGTTGCTGAAATAAACGCATCAGACGGAGATTATTAGTAGCTTTTAACACGTTAAACAGAGAACACGCTATCCCCTACCTCCCACCTTCCATTCTTTCGAACACGCGGTCAAAGCAGCCACGGGAGCAAATGGGCAATCGATACGTCGACTCGGCTACACAACACATATACCCCCCTCAGTGTTGTAATCATGTGGGGGCCAGGGGGCGCTCGCCCCCCCTCCCCGCCCTCTGGCGCTTGGCACCTATTTACATAATAAACCTTATTATTTGATCTAGTATATTTTTGTAAGAGGAAGTTCGTGGTGGCGGTATCAATCTTTTTTTTTTTGGAAGTCACTTTT
Source organism: Polydrusus cervinus (assembly GCA_935413205.1). Taxonomy (NCBI): domain Eukaryota; kingdom Metazoa; phylum Arthropoda; class Insecta; order Coleoptera; family Curculionidae; genus Polydrusus; species Polydrusus cervinus. The sequence goes on along the minus strand of OW284520.1, from coordinate 21,765,148 downwards.
GATGAAGAGGGGAGCGCCCCATCATATGTTCGCCCCTTCCGCCCCCAAAGGCTGGCTACGCCACTGCCCCCCCCCCCCCCCCGTTTCAGTAGAAATGTAGGAGTGGTTAGGTTTCTCTTTCTAACTGAAGGTTTTGCCCATATGTGCATTCTCTCTTGGTTGCATTAGAGATTTCGCACCACAGATTCGAGTTTGCCAATAGTGTATATTGATTGAATTGGGTAAAATTGAATAGCTTTAGTTGGTTTTGAATAAACAGTATACAAGGCCAGACAATTGCGTAGATAATTTTTTTCCCGCGGTGGGGAATGTACCAAATTATATTTTATAAATAACTCAATTTAACGCAATTAATACTCTCAGAATATATTAGTGGGCTTTATTTAATTAGTTAACAATAAGTGTTAGTTTGTTTTCTGATTTATTATTTTTATTTATTTTTGCTCACGAACCGACACTGTTTAAAATAGGATCATATGGACCAAAATAACAACTGGAATTTGCAAAAAGGAGTAGAACACTACGAAATATGTATTTCCAAAGCTATATTTTTATACTTAAACTCATTTGGCTTCATTAATTAATTATTTATTTTGACTCAGTTATTGAGCTGAGTATGGAATTACGCCAAACAAATGACAGGAAGTATATAGATGTGAAATATACAACAATAAATTAATAATAAACAATTTTGAAAGAACTTGGGGTCATACATTACTTAAAAAGATTTACTTAAGCATAAGGGAACATTTTGTAGCAGAAACTCATAATTATTCTTCTTTTATTTATTCTCCTGAAGATGAATGCTTCTGCATTCGAAACATGTAGAGAAGTTGCTTAAAATATTTCTATAATATAACAGTGGAGGAAGACTTTGTGTTCTTATTTCTTACCATTATAATTTGAATTAAAGTGCTTTAAATTTATCCTAGAAAATCATTACACATACTGATACTATAAAATGAATTAACAAAAAATATTAAAAAATAATATAAACTTTATATTTTAAACTAGCAAGTTTAATTAGATTTCTTCTAACCCTTCCCTTGGGCAAATCTTTAAAAAAACCTAATATCTTTAATCTTACTTAATTGTTTTGAATCGTAGAGCTATTTGTTTAATGGAGGCCAGCAATATCACTTAAAGCAATGTAATTTAAAAAAAGGAAGTTTATATAACAAAATTCACCTTCAGCTATGAATGACAAATCTCTAGATCCTATATTATAAAAGGCACGAGTTGCTTTCTATATATTCCTTAATATTGGTAAACATTTTCAGATTTTTCCCATGTTTGGGATAAAATAAAATATAAATTTTTTGCTTTGTCGACGTTTCCGCTAGATTTATTATCTTCTTCAATCGCAATTCACAATTCAGTGCAGGTAGAAATACAGCAGAAAGCATAATGATACTCAAGTCATCATCATAAAATAACATAATACCATTACACAAAGAAATTGTAATATTGAGTTAAAGAACGCCAAATAATAACTATGGTTACAAGTACAAAACTTTTAAATAGGAAAAACTATTAAATAACCTTTTTATTATTGTTAAAAAGTATTATGAGTAGAAATTTTTTGTGATATAAACTTTAGGACCATTACATAAAGTTTAATAAAAAAATGTATTTTAACGATTTAACCTTATGATAAAATAAGTTAAAGTTTACCTGATGGAGTCCGCATTATATGATTTTTTCTTAACATATTATGAAATCTAAGGGAAAAGGAAGGAAAATTGCGACATAAATATGGGGACTTTACCCTCGCTCATCCCTACTTTAGCTAACTAAACTTCGGGAAATTTATACTCCAAAGTTACCCAGACTTTTCCTGTTAGAAGTAGGTATGTATAAAATTTCGGAGTTGGGCTGGTTTATCAAAAGTGCGAATTCCACTTTGAAATTTGATTAAAACAAAACGATAGTAATAAACCTCTTTACTCCACTTTTTTTGGAGAAAGTCATCTGTGAAGCTTTATCAGAGCACAACTTTTAAGTTAGTTTAAACACACTGAGACCTAAAATATTTACTTCCGTGCTAGAAGTATTTATAATAGCGCATGAGGCTGGTGATTGTCCATGTTTTTTTTCTAAAAGTCATGTTACTAAGCTCTGATAAATACAAAATTGTGAGAGGAACATAGTTTTTAACATTTTAATTACAATAAGTGGCAACGTCTACTGGCAAGCAGCATCTAACCCATTGGTTCCCAAAGTGGTCCAGATGGACCCCCAGGGGTCCACGGGAGACTCGACGGGGATCTACGTTGGCGTGACAAAAAAATGGAGGTTCACAATCCGTAAGCGGAGGTCTATGAAAATGTATTTGGTTTTGATAGTGATGAACTAAAATTTTGGCTTGACTTCACCTATCAATGTAGGCAGATAGTATTTTAAGAAGCTCAGCGACTGTTACTTGTAAAAACTTGCATATTCCATATTCAGTACAACGTGTCGAGAACACAAGAAAATATACTATTTTTCTGTTAATTTTTACCACTCACTCACTTTGATTGGTCAACTTTACTTTTTTGACATCCACTCATAGCACAATCAATTAATTAATTAACCAATCAATTCTCACAGCTGTTAATTCGTTGTTAGAACTCAGCCGCAACGCAAACTTCCATAGTTAGATCTAATCTTCACATTTTTTGTCGAGTTTTGGGAATATAGTAGAAATGTAGTTGCAGGGGGTCCACCGCTCTTCTGGTATTTGTTAGGTTAAAATTTAGAGCTTAGCGGTTTCGCCGGGCTTGTGAAGTGGACATCGCATCGATTGAATATTTTATTTAGTTAAGCCTTTTAGTGATCCTTCGGATTACCCATAATTTAAAAATGAGTGCCGCCGGCTTTAATTTAGACTATAATGTAGTGGAATATTTTTTAACCAACTGTTTTAATTGCCTGAATTGCGATGACAAACTTGTAGTGAAAAATAGACGTCTAGCCAGAATTAAAAAGCCTATTAGTCAGTTCAGGAAACCCGTTGCTTTAAAACTTATTGTTATCAAAAATTATTATGGCTTACTGGATCCGAGGTAAGAAATAAATTGTTTTGCTTGTATTGTTTACTATTCCCTTCCGATAAATCGTTCTGCTGGAGAAAATAAGTACATAATAATGATTTAAATAATTTAGTACGCGAGGTTGAGAGACATGAAAAATCACAAGAACACATAACATTAAGTGTTAAATTTAGTGTTATTCGGGAAACAAAATATAATTAATGTTATTGATTCCGCACGATTACGTGAGATAGAAAATCCTATTAATAAGGTTAGAGAATATCGTGAAATCTTAACAAAATCAATCGATTTTATTTTATGTTTGTCGTCTCAGGATCTAGGGTTTCGAGGACACGACGAATCTGAAGGGTCTTTAAATAGGAGTAATTTTAAAAAATTATATTTTTCAAGAATAATATTTTATTTAATAAGAATAAGATACCTATACCTAGTTTTTATTTAGAACTTGTTTTTATTTATATTTTGAAATGGTTTTAAACAAATGACATTACGTTTAATTACGTTAAAATCCTAAAATGTGTAGGGACCTAATCGGCAAAAATGCGGTAACACCTAAATTTTTTTTTCCGTTTTGAAAAAGTTTAAATTAAAAATGTGACGAAAAGACCTGAACTCTAAATTAATTAACTAAACGCAAATCACAATGAACAAATTAAGATAAATACAGATTTTTCTAATTTTCTCAAAAACGAATCGATCGATTTAAAAAAATCAAACGTCAAAATAAAGCACTTTGAAAGACCTTTCAAAAAAACTATTATTTTATACCCCTTGTGATTTAAAATTTTTAAGGGGATGACCCCGGGGGGCAGAGGGTAAAAGGGGGTGAAGTAGTTTTTGGTTAAAAAGTTGTCCCCTTTGGCACATCTTTAGACGAGTCTCGGCGTTTTTCCTTTTAATCAGTGGTATTCGATAAATCCGTGGTGGGAAGTTTTCAAATAAACACCCTGTATACATATTACATATGTATAAACATCCTTATTTGTACAACTTTAAACCAACGGAACGCTGCATTTAGTTGTAAAACTATCTTAATTTCGAATATATTTCTGCAAAATAGGTCACAAGTTAGGTAATTTAGTACATCATGTAGACATAAACTTTATACTAGAGGCATGGAAATACCTTCAAATGTGCTTCTAATTGCATTTAAAAGTTATATATGAAACAAACTAAAATCAAAATCCAACGTTTTTAGGTTGATCACCCAAAGTTAATTATTTAAAACAACTAATAGTGGTGTTCAAATTTTTAATACAATGACAACGTACCCCTAACCGTCTGTAGTTATTGTAGTATAGTATTTTAGTATAAGGTATAAGAATTTTATTTCTTGAGTTAGGTATTATAATTTCATTACTTAAATTTTTTTTCTATTCTCACTTGGAAATAGTGTAAAGGAAACATTACACTAAAGTGATTGGAAGAGTGAGCTATTCCGGTTAATTAAACGGATATGATTTCAAATCCATCCTAGTTAAGATATAAAACTGACTAATCACAGTGGTCTGTTTTCAATTTCACTAGTCGTTTTCTGACGCTTGACAGAAGTGAGGTTAAGAATATACTTTAAAACTATGCAAATCTGTCAGATGAAAATTGTTCTTTTTTAATTTAAATCTAACCATTTATCCCAGATTCTAGGCATACACAATGTTTTCCTTGGTGCACAAAATAGTGCGAAAATTGATGGTATAATACCAAAATATATTTCTACCGAAGTATTATTATTTTCTGATCGAACTAAAGATTTGAGCACAGATACACTTTCTTATTTAAAAAATCTCCAGTTTTACATTAATTTCTAAACAATAACTACAAGATTTCTTGAATAAAATGTACTGCATACCTAGAAAATAAATGATTGGTTCTTTGCCATGCAAATATGGGTCCATTGCGATATTTTCTAATATATTTTGAATGGGGATCCAACCTCAAATGGTCTTAAAACGTTTATTATACGCAACAGATATAGAAAATTAACTGGTAATTGTTCCTTAAATGGTGGAACATGAAGATGAGAATATAATGACAGATAAGACAGACGAAATTATAAGAGTTCTAGAAAAAAAAACTAATTCCATATTCCATTTTTTACTAAAAGTTTTGAGGTTATCTTATTTTTACAGTATTGCCACTTCTCTTTCCACGTTAACCGTGTTGCTGGTTTGTAAATTAGCGATTATTTTGAAAAACTTTACCATAGCGAACATTAAAAGTTCATATTATTGCACAAAGGCGGTATTTAACTATTTAAAACGAATTCTATAGCTATTTTGTTGTACTTTCGGAGTTATAATTCTTATGCAAGCAGAAAAAAAACACCAAAACTTTTTTTTCTGTGCATTTTAGCAGAACAATTAATTAAAATGGCTAAGGTTGAGAAAAATAAGTTGTTCATTTTTATTAATAAATATATCGCTTTTTGTGTGTTATTCTGCAAAAGGCCGATAAAGAGAAAGATAGATATGTATATTCAAAGTAATTTTGTGTTAATATAAAAAATTACCCAAATTGATAAATATGTAACAGCACTGCTTTTGTACGAGTGGAAGCAAGCGATAGAGCCTGAAGGCAGTAGGGTAAAAAGCGATGTAACAAATAAACCCGCCGCAACCTTCGACCTTCCTTCTTCTATCAGCCCGCGCCGCTCGGAACTTTGAGCACTCCGCCTATGGAGTCGTGCTTAATTTACTTTCTCGTGCGATATGGACATCATATCCACTCTTAAATGATAGAAGAGTTTTGGACTTTTGCATTGTCTTTATTTGTTTTACATCACAACGTTTCAACTGGTAAGTATCTCCAGTCGTCTGAATACTGTAATATTCACCTAGAGACGACTGGAGATTTGTTTACGTTACTTACCAGTTGAAACGTTGAGATGTAAAACAACTAAAGACAATGCAAGTCCAAAACCCTTCTATCATTCAAGAGTGGATATGATGTCCATATCGCACGAGGAAGTAAATTAAGCACGACTCCATAGGCGGAGTGTTCAACGTTCCGAGCGGCGCGGGCTGACTACAGTACAGCTGATACTACAGTATTCACCTGAAGACGACTGGAGATACTTACCAGTTGAAACGCTGTGATGTAAAACAAATAAAGACAATGCAAGTCCAAACCTCTTCTATCATTCAAGAAACATCATTGTCTTCAATATCCACTCTTGTTGTACAAACTACTAAAGTATTAAGTGTGCATTACATTTTAAAATCTATATTTACTGTATCAGCAATACTCGCAAAATAGTACTTTGTAAACTAATAATTTAAAATTACTGAATTTGTTTTTTTTTTGTTAAAGTAATATTAAAGATATAATAATGAGGCTGATAATTTATAAAATGTACAAAAACCCTATCCAAATTAAACGTGACTTTTAGCATTTATGTTACTTAATTTGCTTGTAAGTAGAAACAGTACGAAAAATTATACCTCTGATTCGTTTGTATATTTCTACATGTTTGTAAATTGATGAAGCAGTATACATTTAGGATAAAAACTTTATATTTCCTAATTATATAGAGATCTAAGGCCAGTTGAGGTTATTGTTATTTTTTTAGAAATATTTTTCAGCGCCGAATAGTAGTAACCTAATAACGCTACAGAAGTAATTAAAACAATCAACTCCATCAGCTATCATGGTGAAGTAATGACTGTTTAAAGGTTTGAGACAACGATGTTTCTTGAATGATAGAAAAGTTTTGGACTTGCATTGTCGTTATATGCTTTCATGTCACAACATTTTACTGGTAAGTAATAGTCGTTTTCAGATGCATAGTATTCATCATAGTATGCATCAGATGAATAGTATTCATTATAGTATGCATAAGATGAATAATATTTATTATGGTATGCATCATAGTATGCATCAGATGAATAGTATTTATTATAGTGTCACGTAGCCTAGTTTTACGGGGGTCAGATGGGAATAAATAAATAACGGTAGACAGGTTTTCAATAAAAAATACTATAACTATATTATCCTACAAGAAACAAATTATAAAAGGACCTCGGTGTAAACTTACATCATATTATTGCGACGTCGAGGGCTGCTTTCAAGGGCGACGGTATTCGCGGGTGATGACCCAGGTTCTCAAATTATGCGTACCGGACTGGTACCTCCACCCCCTGTCCACTGTCTGTCCTAGCGCTGGCTCCACTATTTATATTACTTTAATGAGGTTGACCTATTGATTGTAATATAAACAGTGCAAGCTTGGCATTTTTCTAGGACAGCATATTTTGAATGTTGGAAAACTAGGTCTTATAATAATAAAACTAAAAATTCTTATTTTTTACGGAAAGTTATACTTTTTCATGACAATAGTATGCATTATAGTTAATACTATTCACCTGGCTGAAGATACTTTCGAGTTGAAACGTTGTATTTTAATATAAAATAAAGACAATGCAAGCTTAAACCTTTTTTATTGTTTGTGATTAAAGTTAATTTCTTATTTAATTTTTATTTATTTCCAAAAAATCTCGTTGGGTTTAAACTAAATTGACAAATCGCGTAGTAAGTTACTTTTCAGACTCATTTTTATATTACCAAGTTACTTATTGCTTAAAAGGTTTGATAAAGAAATAAATATTATATTACTTCCTCGGTCCATTCGATACCAATAATTTCGCGGATATTATTTATCAAACTTTTTCCATTAGCCTACTGTAAAATGAAGACGTGCCCTTAAAGGAAAAGAGGGAGCAGCCTAAAAAATTGCCAGTTCACGCACTTCCATTTTTATTTATTTTCCGAAGATTAGGCGCTAAATGGTCATGGATTTTACTCGTAAATTACATTTTCATTTCAGTGTGTTTGTGATTGAGCCCTAATTCTCAGTTTAAAAGCTCGTTATTTATCTCTTAAGAGTATTTTTTAAACGATGCTGTATTAATCTTTATACAGTTTTTTACGTTTGGGTACAAATTAATCCGATGATTTAACCTAGATTGTGCATTTTAACAAATTTCAGATAGCGGCATTCAAAAGTTTTAAATTTCTAAATATAAAACACGTCTTGGTCCCGGGATATTTTTGTTATAAAAGTCACTTTAAAATAGGCTTTCACTTAAACTTAGAAAGAAAGGCTAAACGAGTAGCCACAGTCATAATTTTATGTTGTAACATACTGTCGCCCAGTCAATGTATTTTTTTCGAATTGCTTCAATATGGCACATTTGTGCAGCTTGCAAGTAGATTTGATTTACTGTTGGTTGCAGTTGACATAGTTTCGGTGCAAATAGAACTTCGAAACTAACGCACAAAAATAAGGTCGTAAAGCAAACTGGTTTTCGGCTTTCAAGTGAGACATTTTCATAACCGGTGCCGGCGGTATTAAAGTTTAATGGCAGAATATTTCGAGTTGATTTAAATAGTATTACATCCCAATTTAAATCTAATTGTCGGCTTCCAATCTGGCACATTCAATAAGCAAATACAATTAGTATTTAATGAAATAAATTGGAGAAAATTAAGTTATAGCGAGAGAGTAAATTTGAATTACCTACCGCAAAAAGTTCAGGAAGCAGTATATATTGTATGTTTGTTTATTTATTACTTCAAGTATTAAAATAATTTACATAAATAAACAGTAGCGGTTCCTGATTAACTCTACAAGGGGGTTATACAGAACGATAAGTATACAAGTGAGTTTAACTAAGAGGTGAGAATATTCTACTGTCAGAAGAGGTCAAATACCTTAGATTCCAGACTGACCAAACAGGTGGAAAAAAACTATCCGAAAGTCAGAAGTTACTTTAACAGTTACTAGACGAATGTACGTTAAAACATGGATACTCTCACCTAGGCTGAGGCACTGACTGTACATCAGAGTGGTAAGACCAGCAATTATATATGCAGCCTTAGTATAGTGGCCAAAAATACAGCAGAAAACCACAACATCACAGCTAGGAAGCCTGCAAAGACTGGTCTACTAGAGCATTACAGGGGCTATGAAATCAACCCCTACATCTGCAATGGAGATCATCCTAGACCTTTTTCCACTTTACTTGGTGATAAATGGAGAGGCAAGAATGGGACTGCGGAGTTCGACGGCACTCTTAGGCAGTCAGAGAACTAGACACGAACTTTTAAGCGAGGCTACATAAATCTAAGGTTTCGCTCTGATATACCATATGAGGCCGTAATTGATGAACGAAACGTATGGAAAAACAAAACACCAGAAACTGCTACTGGGCAATAATCTGGTACATAGACGGCTTCAAAAAAGAGGATACCGGAGCAAGGATACACGCAGTAAGACCGGAGAAAAATTCGTTTTTCTCTCTGGGAAACCCCCCACAGTGTTTCAAGCAGAAATCTACGCCATATTAGAATGTGCGTATAAAAACAATAGGAGGGTTTACACCACAGCAAAAGCTTCATTGAAGATCCAGAATCAAGACTTATGAAACAGCTGCTTCAAATGAATAGTAACCAGTTGATAACCATTACAGGAATTCTAACAGGACACATGGCTGTCAAGAACCATTTGGACAGAATGTGTGTGTACAGCACATAGTTTGCCATTACGAGTCACTGGACCGGAGAAGGCAACAAATACTCGGGCAATCAAAACTGGAACCAGAGGACATCCTCCCCCGCTCTCCAGTGGACCTACATAAACTAGTGCAAGGGGCTGGGATCATGGAGTGGTTGTAACAACCAAATAGGGTGAGCACAATGGGCAAAATCTGGCATAAGTGCACCCGGCCCACGGATGGGCCTTCGAAAAAAAAAGTTTAGCGGAAAAAAAGATCTGTTAATTAATATAATTATATTTATCTGAAGGTGTAGGTCAATTCTTATCTCTCTTGTCTTTTATGCTGTTATTAAATATGACGATACCGTACAAAATTACTACACGCAAAAATACTTTACTATATTAATCAACAAAATAACTTAACTACACATATTTAAGTATTAAGAAACCACTCGATAGTCATCTTTATAAAACATAACCGTCGATACAATATAGAAGTTTCTAAAATACTAAGTAGTAATTGTAATTACATTCAGCAATCCATTTATTTTGCAAGTACATATTTCGACCAAATCTGAGAATTGCATTTTACACGCTCGTTGGCGTATGTTGGTAAAGTGAAATTCGGATGCGTTTAAAACAATGAGGTCAATGGCGGGCCCCGAGAACTAGCCTAGTTGTAGTGTAGACGATCACGATGGCTTAGTAAGGGAGACCATCAAAAATCTATCCTAAATTGAAGGAATGTTATATTTTATGTGTAAGCAAATCAACATTGATGTGCTTATACTGAATAGTTCCTGCAATGTTTGAATTTTTTTTGAAGGGCCGGTTAGATGAATAGCAGTGCTAGATCTCGCAGTCATCTAATATTTCTTTATGATTGTCTGTTGAATGTAAAAAAGGCTTTATTTATTTTTTTATTAACCAAAAACCCCAACGGAGAAATCGCAAATTGCAAACAAGTGTTCAACAATGCTAAAGTTTTCCATTAAGGATTTGTGTGTTTTATTTATGTTATAGAAACACGTTTGTAAAACGAATTTATGTCACTTTAAATCCATATTCTAGAGTTTAAGATAGAACTGATAAAATTATATAATGTTTTTAATTATAAAAGTAGTAAAAACTTTCTTAGAGCCACAGATGAATTTTAAAAGTTTAGTACACAATAAAAACGTTGCTTTTAACTTTTATACCGCTTACGTTGTAGAGTGGTAGTAAATCTTTGATATTTTATATTTTAAAACCCATTTTTTAAAGAATTTAATAAACTTATTTGGCACAAACATATAAATTCTAAGACCCCCCGTTATAATTTAGAAGAAAATGGCATACAATTAAAACAGACGTTTTTTTAATAACTAAAATTTTATTTTAATTGCTATCAATTTTTTTTATAAGGTAGAATTTAGTTTATTTGTTGTAATACAAAATTCATCATTGTGAATATTTTAAGAAGAAAATTGTGTTAAAAATGTTTTAAACCCTATGTATTATTAAACGAATTTAAATTGCCTGTTATAAATCAATCAAAATTTTACAGGCAATAAGAGTTTATAGTAACAAGTTAAGGTGTTAAAATAATGAACCAACAACACGCCAAAAAATTTCAAAGCTTACTGTGAGGTAGTTTATTTTTTATCTTACAATTCCTATTCTTTTTGGATGAATTTGTAAATCTCTCATGATATGTTGATATTTTTGGAAATTTTAAAACAATCACTTTTGTTAAAGAGATTTTTTTTGAAATTTCAAATGTGATAATTTTAATGATATTTTTAATTGTCATAGACGCAACGTGAATTTCGGCCCAGAGCGCAATCATTGCTAAATCCGATCCGTACAACGAGTCAGAGAAGTAAACCTTAGAAGGTTAAAATTGGACATTAATCATGGCGAAAAAAAACCTTTTGGGGTTGGGAAATTAATGAACTCATTTGTTTGTAGATGATTAAAAAAAACATTTTGTAAAAATCCATTAATTCTTGCTTGGTGTTTATTAATTCACCTAAAGTATTTTGCTAGATCTAAATCCATAAATAATGGTGTTAAACTTAATTTTTTAGTTTAGATTAAAAAAAAGTAATATAATTTAGTATAACAAAATATACAGGGTGTCCCATAACTTATGGGCCGTAGAGTAACTGGAGATACTAGACATCAAATGTCATATAAGTTTTTTCGGATTGTTACTCGTTCTAGAGATACAGATACTTCGGTCATACAACTTATTCAATTTTATGTTAGTAGTAATAGTCTGGAATCTCCTGTGATTCACAGACCGGGAAGGGTGTTATAAGGGGAAAGGGAACTCACTCACTACCACTGAATATTACGATCTTTTTTTCTTTTATCCGTACATCGACGACATATCAGGTCCCCCGTAGCGCAATTGGCAGCGCGCTTGAGGTCTAATCGAGAGGTTCTGGGTTCGAATCCCAGCAAAGGTATAAAACTTTTTCAATTTTAATCGTCTCTGTACGCCGGCAAAAACATTTTTCAATTTAAAAATTATTTACAGACGCCAACATAACTACTTTAAAAATTATTTACGGCTAGATGTCACTGTTCAGAGATATCTTTCTGATTCCGGCTAATAACGCTATATGTCGTCGATGTATGGATAAAAGAAAAATAGATCTTAATATTCAGTAGTAGTGAGTGAGTTCCATTTCCCCTTATAACACCCTTCCCGGTCTGTGAATCACAGGAGATTCCAGACTGTTACTACTTACATAAAATTGAATAAGTTATATGACCAAAGTTGGTGAGAGAATTTCAGGTGCCCCGTAGCGCAATTGACAGCGCGCTTGACATGTAATCGAGACTTTCAGGGAAAACCACCACCCAACATTCCCTTAGTTCAATCGCAAATGTCTGAAATCGTGTTCCGTCAGCGTCTTAAACGGATTTTTAAAGGACTCGACGTCACAAAAGCTTCTGGTCCAGACGAAATTCCTATCATTGTTCTCAAGACATGCGCCGATGAACTTACACCTGTATTTTGTAGACTTTTCAACTTATCCTACAAAAAAGGGATATTTCCATCCTGCTGGAAGTCGGCGCGTGTCCAGCCCATTCCAAAGAAAGGTAAAAAGACCCTGCCAAGCAACTACCAACCCGTTGCATTGCTTTCAGTAATTTCAAAAGTAATGGAGAAAGCTATTAACAACTCCTAAAGTATCTGGAAGCGACCATCAATACGGTTTCGTAAGTCCAGATCAACAGGTGACCTTCTGGCATATGTCACCCATCTTTGGAGCAACACCATCGAACATCATGGAGAATCCCGGGCTGTTACACTGGACATCTCTAGAGCTTTTGATCGTGTTTGGCACGATGGGCTTCTAAGTAAATTGCGATCCTACGGTATGCCTAATGGATTTTGTTTATGGTTAACCAGCTTCCTTAAGAACCGTTCTCTGCAAGATTGACGGGTTTCTCTCAGACACCTTCACCATCAATGCCGGTGTTCGTCAAGGGTCCATATTGTCGCCTACCCTCTTTTTACTGTATATTAACGACCTTCTAGTGAAAACCCAAAATCCAATTTATAGCTTTGCTAATGACAGCACACTTGTCTCATCTTTTACCTTGACTCCCCAAACATCCGCTGCCGACGCACATCTTCGCAGGCAGCATGAAGTATTGCGCCTCGACAATGACCTGGAAGAAATCTTGGATTGGGGTGACAGTAACCAAGTCGAATTTAATGCTAAGAAAACCCAGGCAGCAGTCTTCTCCAAAAAGGTTAACATTGCAGAACCGGATATAGTCATGGCAGGACACGCAATTCCCCTGGCACCGTCTATTAATTTGCTGGGGGTCAATCTGGGAGGTAATATGTCTTGGCATGATCACGTTGCCGCAATTGCCAAGGCAGCTGCACAGAAACTTGGTGTACTTTTCCGCACCAAAAGGTTGTACACACCTCATCAACTTTTGACACTCTACAAAGCCCAGATTCGACCATCATTAGAATATTGCTCTCATGTCTGGAGCTCTGCACCCAAGCACACCCTTCGGCTACTGGATTCCATTCAAAGGAGAGCCGTTCGTCTGATCGGCGACCCCGAGCTGACCAAGACCCTCGATAGCCTGGAGCATCGAAGACAGGTTGGTGATTTGGCTCTCTTTTACAGATGTTTCCATAGCAGGTGTTCGACTGACATTGCCCACTTGATTCCACCTAGAGCAATGCAAAACAGAAATACGCGGCGAACCACTGCCGCTCATCCATATGTTGTTCAGCTTAGTACTTCTCGAACTTCATTGTTCAAGAATTCTTTCATCTGGAGAACGTCATCTTTGTGGAATGATCTTCCTGAGGTCGTGTTTCCCAATGAATACAATCTTCAACGTTTCAAGACCAACGTTAATCGCTTTCTTCGCACACGCACCGCTCCCAGAGCACCTTAAAGGATTTTTCCTACAGTGCAGGTGTTTTATCATAAAAAAAAAAAAAAAAAAAAAAAGATTCTGGGTTCGATTCCCAGCGGAGGCATAACACTTTTTCAATTTTAATCGTGCCTGTACGCCGGCAAAAACATTTTTCTATTTAAAAATTATTTACAGACGCCAACATAACTACGTTAAATTTTTAATATAAAATAAATCAGATTAAAACCCTATGTAGTACAATTTTTTCTAGATAAGTCGTTTAAGATCTAAAGTTAAAGGTTTGCCCTATAAGTCAGTCATCAAGTCGGTTATACTTAATAAATAATTTTATACACAAATGCCTTACTTTGAGCTATTTTTGAGTGTGTCGCCCATTAATATTAAATCTGATGTTAATCAATAAAGCACAACTTTTTGGTTAGTCAAGATCCATAAAAACCTAAAATAACTACTTCCCTAGTAGTATGCTATGCAGGGTAGTAGTAAGTAAAGTGCTCTTTATTTCAGAAATTCACTGTTATTAATAATATCATTTATTAAACGATACAGGAATGAAACAATATAATATACCCTCCCTTTTAAAGGAGTAATATAATAAATTTCTATTTAAAGTTCCCTACAGGTGCTAATTTTAGATCAAACATGTTGAGGCAATATTATTTGTAAATCTTATCGCTTTATCTCAAGAGATACAGAACTTTATAAAATTATATTAATACATTTACAAGAAAAGTCACTTATATTTCATATCTTCCTAAAAACTTTTTTCTTTTATATAACATAAGTCCAAAAATATTATTGCAGCCAAAAGTTTTTATTCAATTTTATTTGAGTTTTTAGCTTGAAAACAGGAAAACTGGTATATTGTATAAAATATGTTTTTTATAACTTACACAAAAGTTTATACGAAAGGCTCAATAATGTGGTATAAGCATAAGCTTTATTAAAATGCATAAAATATGAAATATACTTTTTTAAAGTTCGTGTTATACATACTGAATTTATTATTATTAAAGCCACGAATAATAAAATTATGATTCAGAAAGATTATACATGTTTAAGAACGTGCACAAGGGTAGCACTTATTATTCTTTATTGTATTTTCTTGCAAATATGATAATTTTTTTCTGGTTAGTTTCGTTACACTTAACTTAATTAAAGGAAAGCATTTTTTAATATCTCAACATTATCATGGTCAGCCTTGTTGCGTCCACTGCTGGACATAGACCTTCCTGAAACTATACTACTGCGCCCTCAGAGCCAGGTGGACTAAGTAAGCCTTACTTATCATATCTAAATTTCGGTAATGGTCGGCCTCAATTCCTAAAGCCTTTCTGTCTTAGCCTCTAATCATTTTCTTTGTCGTTTTGTCGTCAGGTATCCTGCCCTTTACTTATATTGATACTCTGCAGTCAATACCTTCAATATATTGGCCTTGTCTGCTGCATTCGACTGCAAGCGACTCACGTTCGATACCCGGAATACTAGAGGTTTCAGCATACTCCAGTGCGGTTCTTTTTGCAGTATTTCGGCTATTGTCCACATGATATGAGGGCCTCGTGTCCAGGTGTGGTCAGCTGCTCCTGATTTTTCGGTCTCGCTTTTTTAGGTGTTGTTCTTATGCTCTCTGGTCCTTACTTCAAGTGGTCTTAGTGTCTCACCAATATAAGATTGGTCACACTCGCAGGGAATCTGATCTCGTCTTCTTCAGGTGGCTTGTTGAAGTGTATCATCTGAGCTGAATACTGTATTGACGTTGTCTTCTTATTCTCTTAAATACTCCTTTAAAATACTAACTGTTGAGTATTGGTTGTATCTATTTTTCTGCTTTATGTGCGTTTGGCCGATTCTTGCGATTTTCCAGTATCGTATTAACCAATCTAAAAGGGTAGCCATTTTTGTTGAGGTTGGTCTTGATGTGATTAGTTTCTCTTTTGAGAGCTTCGTTTTAGTTACAGCGGGTAATTGCTCTACCAACAAGTGTTCTTACTATACCATGTTTTGTGTTATTTCAGTGATTTGGTGTGTATAATTGAGATTTGACCTGTATGCGTAGGTTTTCTGTACATTGGAATTAGGATGATGTTGCAATTTTTTTTCTATGTTGACGTCTAGGAAATGTAATTGGCTGTTTTCTTCTTTCTCTATGGTAAATTTAATTGTCGGTGTAACGTTATTGATATAATGTAGGAATTCACTGAGTTCGTCTTCGTTTTCATTTCAAATAGTGAAACTGTCATCCACATACCTAGCAATATTTTTGATTTCTTCTTTGCTTGTTTTATTGCTTCGGTTTCAAATCCTTCCATGTAAATGTTGGCGATTATTGGCGAGAGAGATGAGCCCTTGTCCACTTGGCTAAAGAGTTTTTTTTTCTTGAAAATAAGAATTGTTGAGACAACACCTAGCTAGTATAAATAGGACAGTAGTTACCATACTAATTTAGTTTTGACCTGAAGACGACTGGATATACCTACAAGGTTAAAAAAATGTTGTAATTCGAAACGACAATGCACGTCCAAAACTCTTCTGCCGTTCAAAAAACATCATTGTCTCCAACCTTCAAACAGACACAAAATAGTATATTATTGTTTATTTCAAGGGTCATGTTTTCGCTTCATATATTATTATAGACAGGACACATTGATAAAACACTTTTCTCTTCAGGAATGTTGGTATATCTGACCTAAATATCTAATGTTTTTCAATTAAGGCCTATTTTTCTTCGAAAGTCGACAGTTTTGGTTGTCTTAAACCAAATGGATTTTATGTCCATGGTATTTTTATGGGGATTCTTGGTTCTATTTCCCTTCTGCTCAAGAAAATCATACCCCGCTCATTACTCATAAATTGTATTTTTGAAATAATTTTAAAATGAGATAAATAAACTTTTTATACCGAGGGTCACACCACCAAACAAAAACAGCATTTTGAAAATAGTCTTTCTACAATCGGTAACTTCTTGAACAAACTAAGATTAAATTTGATTCAAATCTGTTAACCAATTTTCGAGTTATCGTGCTTTATACAAGATTTTCGTTTTTTTGCTGCACCTTAAAAAGCAAAAGTTTCACCATACTTCAGGTTCAGGCTCCATTCTTAAATTCATGCTATACTCTAATGTATTATTTTTCTTTCTTTCTTCTCAAGGCGTTACTACCGAACATTTATCTGAAAGGTTCGTGCCGATCGCAGTACGTTAAATCTGTTAAAGTCACGAATAAAATTGTACCTCAAGTTATTATACTCTCGAAGGTTAAAACGTGCATATAAGTAGCTATCATTATGGTAAAGTATTTTTTTCTTGTAAATGCGTAAATTTATTGTTTACAGGGTGATTCCTAAGTTGATACTTCTTTTTTAGCTGCGTATAGAAGGCATTAAAAGAAACAACATTTTCAAATACCTTTTTTCAAAAAACTCAAAAATAAAGTACTTACATTCATTTATTACACTACGAATCAAATACGGTTCTGCGTAACTTGCCCGTGGAATAACATTAAGAAAAATTCTGGGTGTTGGATGAGCCCGCAAGGGAAAGCGTTATGCGTATAATCTCGAAGCACTTTGCTACACTCACGGTAGATTACCACCTTATTTATTAATTCATTGTTTTCAAATTTTACCATTTTCACGTATTAATAATTTAAAATTAACTTGCTTAAGAAAAACACACCGCACCGGATTATTCAACACTACCCGTATGACTAATACTAATAAGAGATAAGAAAAACAACAGAAACTATAGCGGGGAATGTTTTGATGCCAGGCCCGCACTTAAATTTTTTACTTCTCTATCTCGCC
This sequence comes from Polydrusus cervinus, assembly GCA_935413205.1. Taxonomy (NCBI): domain Eukaryota; kingdom Metazoa; phylum Arthropoda; class Insecta; order Coleoptera; family Curculionidae; genus Polydrusus; species Polydrusus cervinus. The sequence continues at coordinate 21,747,412 of OW284520.1, read as the reverse complement.
TATTTTTGAGTTAAAAAAAAAGGTATTTGAAAAAGTTGTTTATTTTAATACCTACTATACACAGCTAAAAAAGAAGTATCAACTTAGGAATTACCCTGTATAATAAGGCGGTGACCTTTGCTTATTCGACTTTATGCGGATCTTTCTTATTTAGAAAAAGATTAATTAGCAAAGTCTGTATACTTAAAATATTTAAATAATCAGTTCCATTTAAGTATAAAACCCAAACAAACGTTATGAGAGAACTTATTAAATATCGAATAATTTAAACCATAAATACTCAAGGGTAAAATTACTACGCCAGGAAATTTTATCACTGCAATATTGTGTAGCCATTATGTGGGTAAGTAAATGCCACGAAAAGGTCAATTTACAAAATAAGTGGCTGTCACTTTATTTTTCCGCGAAAATAAACTGTTTCATTTTTATATTTTTAATTTACTTGCTTATTGGGTATTTTAAGGGTCATTACACTAACATATACAATCTGTAGATTTATTTTATATTTAATTAATCTAAATTATTTAAAATGTTAATTTAAATTGTAGATTAGATTTGTTTATTTATTGAGGTGTACATTTTTTGCCAACCTTGAATTTTTGAGGTAGTTTTAATTTTTATTTACCTCTCAAAAGTTTACTTGTTACTTGCTATGTCCTGACACTTGATTTACAATAAAACAAATGCTGAATTTTCTGGCTTATTATAGCAAAGCGATATATGAAATTATTTTTGGCAATTAGCATTTAAATATGATGTTATTTTTTTTTAACACCCTGTATCAACTGAAAATTCTTGCGCTTATATACAAAGGCATAAATTCAAAATCTAATAATTTAAGAATTAAGAGCTATTATTGAGAGTATTGTGGCACCCTATTGACAGGGTGGCACCTAAAGTTGCATACGGTCGCTCAAATGCCGGGAGCCGGGGTTCTTCGCTATATAGCCTTGGTTCACTTTTTCAACCCGAGAGGGCATCACTTGTTTTTAATAAATCAAATTAAGTTCACCAAGAGTATTAAAACAAGAAAATCTCTTGAGCTACAAAGTTATTGACGTCTTTCCTAGATGCCTAGCTGAAAACACTTCCAGAGAAAAATAAAACACTTGGTTTGAAATCAAAATGGTAATTTCATGTTTACTTTATTAAAAAACTTAAAGTTGTTATATGAAATTATGGGTATTTAAATAAATGATCGATCCGAGGTTAATCAGATAGAAAGACTTGGCCCTTGATAATTGTATATAAAAGTATTAACACTACACTACTTGGTAAGATTGTGCTTTTAATAAATTTAATGGTATATTGAACGGTAAGCATACAATGTCCCAAGTGTTCTAGAACCTTTATCAGACCTTACCCTTTTTATATTTTAAACTTAAGTTAGAATAGAAGTTTACTTACCAAGATGGTATTACATTATATAAAATTGAATAAAATAACTGGCCTGATACGCTTAGTGTTCCCGGATCTTCAAAATAACAGACATCCTAGTTTTACCCATCCATAAATACTTTCTATACAAGCATATATACAAGTTTCCCTTTTCCCGTTCCAAATTTAAAGATGCTAGTTGTGATCAATCCATTAGAACCCCATTCAGAAGTCCCATGCTTCGGACTGGATAGCTAACCACAAAACTTGATCATGACCATTACTTCCAAAATTAAATGCTGATCCTTACAAGCTGCTTTCTACAAGCCGATTCTTAAAAGGTTATTCTTAAAAGTTGATTCGAAAAAAACTTGTGCTTAAAAACTGTTGTTAAAATCTTGTCCTTAAAAGCTGGTGATAGTACCAACGTGGTCTTTCTAACCTCAAATCTGCAAATTCAGGTTTTTTAGAAAAACTATCCCAATTTTTAGAAAAATAAAACGTCTTACCAACAAGCTGGAAGAATAAGACCAGGAATCCTTAAAATCCTTAAGGATATGACTAAATTCCCTTTTTATGGGTCAGAATAGCTCGACAGCTCCCACACCGTTCGACTGCCCGGGAAAAAGTGACGTAATCCTTCCCTCAAGATGGCGTCTACCCAACAGGAAATGGAAAGATAATTTAATATTCGGAAGTTAGCAACATCCGGTTTTCTTTCACATTGACTTTGGCATTAACCAATTTCCCGACTCGCTAGGACTATTTTCTGAACGACCTACTATAAATTATTTGGCTGTTGGCTTAGCACCCAGAAAGATTTTCGATTAGCTACGCTTCCAGGCTGAATTATTGGAAAACGACCGGTGCCGACAGATTATTCCTCTTCGACGATTGACAACATCAAGGCTAACAAATCCAACCTCCAAAATATACTAACAATAAACAATACTTGTGAAATTGGAAAATAGAAATTATCTATAGAGGGAAATCCAAAATAAAGATGAGCCTGTTTGCACAGCCCATAAAATTAACGGTCAAATATTATCCCAAATATTACTGAAAACAAACTCAATGAAACTCGAAGCTACATCAGGTAATCTCAAATTCTTTTAAACCTTTACCTGTAGAAAACTTATTTAATACTAAAATTGGAGATACTTAAAATACCATGGAGCATTCATTCTTAACTAATTTTAATATAATAAATACTTTGGTAAAATTGAATGCTACAGTATATTCTAAAATACCAGTTGGTGCTTCGTGGTTAGAAACATAGAAAATCCTATGCAAGTTTTGGACTGTTTAGAGTCTCTGTGTGGCGAGTGCACATGCGGAGTTTAAACAATTTTGGACAACCCGATCTTAACTTATTTGAATAGGATTGTGGTTGGGTTTTCATTGGAATTCAACAAGTGATACTGCGGACGCCAGCATTGATTGAACTTGTCAACCTGTGATTGTTCAAATGTAATTTGAAAGTTTTAGATTTACGGAGTAACATAATAGAAGAAAAAGTCACTATGATAAAATGGTACTAAGCGGAGAAAAGCTTAAGTATTGTAACTGATATGTTTTTCTACCAACTCAGCCATACAAAAAGTTATTACTAAGTTTCAGGCCAAAGGAATTGTAATAAACAACTGAAAATACATAGCAGAGATTCATGAGAGAGCTGAAGAAAATAATTATTGAGCAAAATATTAAGAATTTTACTTCACGTCGAAGAAAATAAAAATATCAGCACTGGAACTCTCGGGCAAGGGGTAGAAAAACATCACAACACAATACTGTGGACTTTGAAAGAGCATAAATATCATTCATATAAGTATCAAAAGAATCAAGAATTGCTAGGAGGAGATAAAGAGCGAAGATCACTTTTTTGTTTTCAAATGATGGAGCGAGCTAACAACAACAGATATTTTTTACAAAGTATTTGCTTCTTAGACGAATGCACATTTACAATAAATAATAATGAGCCTAATATACAAGATTATTGGTACTGGAGCCTACAAAATGAACATCGTCTTGCATGTACCCAATATCCTTAGAAAGTGAATGTTTGGCCAGGAATTTTTAAACATAGCATCATTGGACCATTTTTAATTGACGGAAATCTTACGGGTCCAATATATTTAAATTTTCTTCAACATCAAATTGGACCTGCACTGGAGGAAGTCGCTGATGAAAATCAAGAGATTGGGTTCCCACAATTCGCTTGTGGTACGCGAATATCTAAATTAATGTCTTTAATGAGCAACTTAACAATTAACTAGGCAGCTAGGTCTCCTGACCTCTCACCAAACGACTTCTTCCTTTGGGGGCATTTAAAAAAATGTCTTTGAGAAAATGTTGGGTTTGAAATTTTTTTAAAGTTTTTTAGTTAAAAAATCCAATTTTAAATCAATCTGAAAGAATTACCCAGGCAGTTTATTTGAACATTATTAATTAAAATAATTAAGAATTAACAATATTCCAAACGATTGTACAGTTTTCTTAAAATAACCCCTTTTATTTTCTTCCCCTTTTAGCAATTCTTGATGATTTTAATATTATTTAATATATTTTATTGTAAGTAAAATAATTTGTTTTCTATTAAAAGATCCGTTTTGATAATAATGTTTTCTTTTTATTTGAAAATATTAGTTAAATCCAGTGTAAAATGTAGGTGTTAAAGATTATTAAAAAGACTACCATTTGCAAATTACATTTGACAATGACAAATTACAGGATTACAAGTCTAATCAAAGCTGGAGTCCGCATCATCACCTATTGAATTCTAATAAAATATCAACCGAAATCCTATTCAAATAAGTTAAGATCGGATTGTTCAAAATTATTCAAACTTCGCATGTGCACTCACCACACAGAGACTATAAAAAAATCTCCCTACAACTCCGCTCTAAAGTCAACAGGGGAGCAAATAGTTGGACAGTCTAAAGCTTGCATGGGATTTCCTATATTTCCAACCACGATGCACCCGGTATAACATTTTTAAAGTTTGCTAAATTGTTTTCCCTGATTTTAAGCTGACAATTTGTAGTTAGGTGTGTAGCTGAATGCTCATATTAAATTACTTTTTCTTTTATAAAATAATAACCAACTTAAAGCATGGCAGAAAATCTTAGAGCTCCGATATAAATAATTCATATCGTATAAAAACATGAATTCTTAAATAATAAGCTTAATAAACAAGGGTCGAAAAGGTCTTGTTAACTAATTTTAACATCCTTAAAACTGTATTTTTTTAGCAGGTTAAATAATGAAAAATTTAGATTTCGTCTCACGATTATGTTATGAAGTTATTTTAGATGTTACCTCCTTTACCTGTTAACCAAATTAATTAAAGTTTTTTTTAGCTTGAAGCGTTTAAAACTCTCAGTAAATTACTTCAGTGTTTTCTTTTTAGTTAATCCCCTTATCTTTCACAAAAATGTTATTTTGTTGTAAGTAGATTAGATAAATCTTTTGGAGAGATTGAATCTCCTTCCTGTTTTAATTAGAGCAGAAGTGTTATTTCAACCTAAACTAATAACTTTTATGTTAGTTATATTAGAAAAGCAGCTCCAAAAATGTATGTCGGTGACGCCTACACTTTTTAATGGATTAAAGAACTTGATAATAAAACTTTAAGGAAGATTTAAATATTATTATTGGTTTACTTATATTCATATTAAATAATAAATATACGCAGTTGAATTATATTGTTGAATATATTAAACAAAATTATTAAATGATGGATTGCCAATTTCTCTAATCTCGAGTGTATTCTGTATCATTGTGATAGAAAGGGGATAAAATTGGAAGCGTTAAAAAAAATCCTTTTACCTTGATTTCAAGAAAGTTAGATGATTTCTATAAAACATACAAGTTAAAGTTAAAATTTACTTTTAAAGGTATCTTTCATTGGTTGCCAATGATGCCATATTTTGTATTCGTAGTAATATAAAATGGAAGTTAATTTAATTATTTGTCGGAATGTTAAACATGCCCACCAAATAATTATAATATACTGCATCTAACTAACTAATGTGTAATTTTCCAAAAATCCACCCTTATAGCATTGATGCATGATGCAATAAAAAAAGCCAAGCGACTAAGAGCGGAAACAAAAAATAATGGCCGCCCTAATACGAGTATCATTTTTAATAGTGATAAGGTGTCTGTTATGCGCAAATTTGACAGATTTACCATGGGAAATTCGTATCAAGTTTCTTGTAGCATGGCACAATATGACAAGGCATCAGAAATTATGGCACAGCATCATATATCACATGCAAAAAACTGTCTGCTACATCATTTTATATGTGTTCACATACTTTAAAATTTCTCTGTCGTCAAATATTTCTTTTATATTAAAATTCTTTTCTAAAATAAATACTATAGGGCGTAAAACACAAGATGTGTTTTGACATTGTTGTTTAGATAAAAGAAACATATTATGTTAAAGTGCGTCGACGCATGAGTAATATACGAATCCAAATAAAAGATGATAAATTATGAAAAGTGATGGTTAATGGAAAAGGCATGGCTTTGCCTAAAATTCTCTGGCTAAAGTGACTATACCTAGTGCCAAATCTAAATTGGAAGATATACGGTTTTAAATTCCTCGTGGCATTATAAGATTTCGATATACATTTAGAAATGAGTGTTAAATAATTTGCCTGTCTGAAATAATACAGTTGTTCGAGATCGGTTCCAACCAGAAACAAAATATTATAATAGGTTCTAAAATACAGACTGTAATAATATCCGCGGGTAAAACCAGTTGTTTATTTTTTGCCGTTAGATACACTACCTGGATGAACTACAAATAAAATTAAAAGGAAATATGCAGAACAAAAAATATCTTGCTAAAAACATTATCATCAAAACTATATAGTCGGAAACTTTGTCAAGGATAAAAAATCTTATTGATGTGAGATAGAGCTTCTATTTTACTAATTTCTCCTGGGAGATCTAATGATGTTGCAATTTAAAATGAAATTAATTTAATATAATATTATGTTAAAAATGGGTTGTCGCTAAACATTATTATTGTATTTTTGTACTAAAAAAATATAACTATTAATTTATGATAAGCTCAATTAGTTACCGCAACTGTAATCAGTAATGCAAGTTTGGATTTAGCCTGTTAAGGATATAATATTTAGTTAAGAAGGAAATTTGCTAGCCACAAATTTCCTTCTTGATTAATTTTATGGTCACAAAACTAATATTAAAACTGTTAAGTAAATAATTATAATCGATAATCATTGTTATTATTATATTTTTAATGTTCCTTTTCATAGCTTTTTGTTGGTATTGCTGCTATTACTGTATAGAGATGAATATGTATGTATTACTGTATGATATGATATGAGTAAAATTCATTTTAACATGAACTTCCGTACTATATGGCTAGTTTGGAGGATAACACTTTTCTGTATTTGTTGGTATAAATAACTTGAAAGGCCAAGTTGGGCTTGAAATTTTTTGTCATAGCTCCCTCCACCGATATTAGGATTGGAATAATGTCTATTTTTCTAGCTTCCATATATTTTTTATCTCTATCGCCAAAATTAAGTACTTGGTTTTCTTCTCCGATTCGGTTTTAGAGAGGTTGTGTGTTAGTGGGCAACCAATATCAATTATAAAAGCTTTTTTGGTATTTCTTTCGATAAGTAGAATACCCGAACGGTTGTGGTCTACTGTCTTATCCGTTATTATTAGCCTGTGCTAGATTAAGTGGTATTCAGGAGATTCAAGAACTGGCTCGGGTGAGTATTATAGTGTGATGGAAGGTTTTCTTTTAGGCCTAGTATATGGGCCAGTTCTTTGTGGATGATCTTTGCCACTTGATTATGCCTTCCCAGATAAGCGTTGGGTGCCATAGCACCACAACCCGCCGTAATATGTTATATCGTTTCTTCGTGGCAATTGCATTTTCTGCACACATCTTACATATTTCTCTTCAAAATGATCTTTTAATAGTTACTAGTTTAAATGACACACGTTCTTGGATAGAAATTATAAATGCTTCTGTTTCAGCCTTTTTATTATTTTAATTTTTTTTAATATATAACAATAAACTAATAATTATTATTGCTGTTAATATTATTGTTATCTTGCTATTATTATCATTGCATTTAAATAAACATGTTGTTAACAAGTAATATCTTAATCGGTTGAACATATTACGCTGTTATTATAGCTTAGTGTAATAAGTTTTTGCCCATAATATCCTTATTTCAGACTGATATAGGATACGAATTTTTTTTTAATTTATTCAAATATTAGTAACTTAACAATTAAATATGCCTTTTTTTTCGCCGTAATTAAAAGCCGGCAACATTTTAAAAATCTTATATTTATAAAAGAGAAATAAGAAATCATAAACAGAAAAAGACAGGAAGGCACATTATTAAAGAATAATTTTTTTCAATTTATCTCTTCATTAAAAGCAAATAAAACAAAAGCTACTACTTTTCCATTGTTTCTCTTTTTGTGAAAAAACTCAGTTCTAAACAGTAAACGTGATCTTGTTGTCACACCTTGTTAATGAAAAAACTTTTTTAATAATGTAAAGATTACTTTACTATAACTTTGAGGTTTTATTCCTTTTAATTTTACTTAGGTCTGTATTACTTTTGATCCTAAGGGTTTTTACAGCAAAAAATTCATTTAAAAACTTTTTATTCTTAAAATTTATTAGGCTTGTTCAAGCAATACGACAAACATTTTATCTGATTTTAATTAGTTGAGCTTAAATGGTATCGTCAATTTAATGAAAAGGATAGTTCAAAATATATTTTAAAATGTTCTAAATCTCCGGTTATTATGATTTATATCATATTGTTTTTTAAGAGTACTTTTATGCTGAGCATTGTTTTTTACTAATTTAAAGAAATTTAAGAAATATGTTTTATAAGCTAATTATGATTTGCTAAATGTCAATAAAAATATATTATATTATTTTTTTCTTATTCAATTTTTCTCAAAACCCAACCATTAGTAGCTAATTTTGAACACCAACGCTCCTCAGTAAATATACGAAAAAATAAAATGGCAGAACTGTCGTGAGTAATTTAAACCATTTTTTCTTCGAAATTTGACACGTTCTGGTCCCTTGCGTCACGTATCAAAACCCACGTAAAATCTGAAACTACCGACAAAATTAGAGCTCGAGAAGTTTTATATGCGTTTTATCAAGGTTGGTCCAGCCTATTTAATTTATTCGTTGTTAGATTTTATGGTTACAGGAAATTCCCATTAGGTAACCATCAAAACGAAATTTGTTACTTAGTTGTAGATAAAGTAATGGTCAAATAATTAATTATTAGGTAATTTTAAGTTAGGTAAGTTGGTTCCAGGTTAGCTTAACTGGTCTTATCTGGTCGTCGAAAAGTTTAGGTTGTTTTAATTCCGTGCTTTTCTTGGTGTGGTTAATTTTATTGATGTTGATCCAATCTATAGACAACATAATATTATAAAACTTGAATTTCGACGCAAAACTCACCTTAATTTTTTTATTCATAAAACAGCCTCTACTAAAAAACCCGATTATCTGTATGAAAAAATGCAATATAAAATTAACCACAACATGAATACTAAAACTGAAAATAATTTGGAAATACCATTACAGAAAAATATAGAACCTCTTTTAAGTATAATAGTTCAATAATAATATACAGGGTGTCCCATAACTTATGGGCCGTAGAGTAACTGGAGATACTAGACATCAAACTAAGCCGATTAAGTCATATAAGTTTTTTCGGATTATTACTCGTTCTAGAGATACAGGGTGTTGAAAGTAAAAGTTTATTCTCGAAAAGAAGCCATAATTTTAAAACGGTTTAATGAACTGAATTAAATGTTGGCAATATCATGTTTTTATGAGCAAGAAATAAAAATTTGTAAAAATTTTTAGGTTTCAAACTAGAGGGCGCTAGTTGCATACACTGAGCTTCCTAAATCTATGATTTTTTTTCTTACCTGTGATATTAGATGTTTTTCAATTATAGTTTCTTAAATAAGGGCATTTTCTGAGTCAAAAAGGTGTACTTGATTGATCTTAATATCTTTAACGGTTTTCGAGATATTTCCTTTTAAACATCCCAAAGCATCAAAAAACATTAATATTTTAATTATCAAAAAAAACTTATATGGCATAATCGGCTTAGTTTGATGTCTAGTATCTCCAGTTACTCTACGGCCCATAAGTTATGGGACAACCTGTATAATAATATACAATCCGATATAAAAAATTAAACTATTCTGCTTGCAAAAATCATTTTAAAAAACATTTTTTTAGGATCGGATTGGAAAAATAATTAATTACTAATGAAAATCCTATCTTTTTGGGTATGTATCGATTTAAATTTGACCAAAGAATATAACTTCAACTATACCCACTTATAATAATACTAGAAAATTTTTTAATATACGGGTCTGGCAAAATGCCTTTCCAATCAGGCCCCTAAGGGGCAAAAATAAATATCCTTGTTATTATTATTTTTAAAGGTTGGAGACAATGACGTTTCTTGAACGGCAGTAGAGTTCTGGACTTGCATTGTCTTTATTTGTTTAGAATCACTACGTTTCAACTGGTAAGCATCTCCAGTCGTCTTCAGGTGAATATTCAGTATTAAAGTTCAAAACTCTACTGCCGATAATTAATTGTTTGTGCCTGATGCGTTAGATTTATTTTAGTAAGTTACAGTCCTTTAAAAAGTTTATTAGGTTTTTTGCATTGTTTAAGTTATTCGCTAGAGCCTCGTGCAAGCTGTTTGAAAGTGTGTGTGTTTGTCGTTGTTGGGCGAACTTTGAGCAGTCTATTAGGATATGCTAGAAGGTTAATCGTTCTTGGCATTCGTCACAGTTTGGTGGTTCGGTTCTTGAGATTAGGCACCCGTGGGTTAGTCTTGTGTGGCCTATTCTTAGTCTGGAGAGGCAGACTTGGGAGCTTCGATTGATGTCTAAGGGTCGCCATGGTTTTATTGTGAGTTTTATATTGGCTAGTTTTGATTGTGATTGGTTCCATTCTGTTTGCCATGCGTTGAGAGTTTTTGATTTTATGTATGCTTTGAGGTCGTTGGCGGTGCTTTCTGTTACGATAGTTGAGTTGTTGTCCTTGATTGCACTTCTTGCAGCGTTATCGGCCTTTTCGTTCCCTGGAATGCAGGCATTTTGTAGTAGGTAGATATGTCTCTGATAGAAGTTACTATTGGGTGGGTAGGGTAAGTGTGGGTAATAGAGGTTATTGCACTGAGGCAGTCGGATATAATAGCAGAGTACTTAGTTTTGTTTTCCAAAGTAAACTTGAGAGTTTGAAGGATGGCGTATATTTCAGCTGTGATGGTAATGGTGTATTGGGACATTTTGAATTTGAGAATGGTTTCTTGGGTAAGTATTGATGCAGCGATGCCAGTGTCAGTTTTTGGTGCGTCGGTGTATATTTGAAGATGGTCGGAGATAGTGTTAAGGATTTCTTGAAAATCTGCCAGTACTCTTTGCATAGGTTTTGCTATGATAGTAACAGCTTTGATAAGAAATACCATAATGTAGTGACCTAAAATTTAATTGAGTAAATACATCCCTTTCTTATTTTTAATAAATCTTTGTATTTTTCTAGAATCACTCCAAATGGATCACATTCATCAATAATAATATTTTAAAATATATTGTTACCAATATTCTTAAATAAAATCATGAAAACAGAAATGAATTCGATAAATCCTGTACAATCTTCTCACAGCATTCTATAACACAAATTTTATGAAATCACCTTTAGAAATTCTTGAAAAATTTGTTTCGTATTTTCACTGTATGGACCTATTGAAACGATTACGAAACTCGCTCTACAACATTCTTCATAATAGGTTAAAAAGGCATGCAATTTTATTCTCAGTAGGTGACTATTTTCAATCAATTTTAGGGGTATTTTCTGCTCGAAAAAAGTCTTTGAAAGGAAAATCGCATGAATTCACAGATACAATAAGCCCATATAGCACAAAGAAATGAAACAAAGAATAATAATTTCTTATTAACTATTCTTTCTGTAAAAAAATTGTGGTTAATAAAAAACAGGGTTTAATGAAATAAGCATAAATAGAGTGAAGCTATTTTGGAATGTTTAGCAACAGAAAAATAACGATCTACTGTAGGTCAGAGGTATTCCTATTATGCTTAATTGCTTACTTTAAACAGCGTTTTTGTAACTACAAAATTAAACCAAAACTGGTCGCATCATTAATCAGTTCTGTCCAATTTCTATTGTACCCATTAGTTTTGTCATAACAAAGAACGACTTTTTATATATTATGTATATAAAGTGTGAGTGGCGTGTATATAATATAGGCAAAAAAGCATTGCCTACCCTGGGAACAATAAAACAAACAGAAACATTTTTTTTTATATATTAGTTTTTATCGTGTAATCCAACTTTGGCATTTTATTTCTGCATTAATATAATAAATAATAATATAGGACCGAAAAATTAATCCTATATCATTTCCACGGACGCATTCTTTGCTTATATCGTAAACTAGATCCCTCTATAAGCATTCCGAAACACCGTTCTAAAAGCAAAGATCTAGCTGCACATTAGCGTCTTATGCAGAAGCAAAAGTACTGCTTTTGTACGAGTGAAAGCAAGTGAGAGAGCCGGAAGGCAGTAGGGTAGAAACAGATATAACCAATAAACCCGTCGCAACCTTCGACCTTACTTTATCTATCTGTCCGCGCCAAAAAAGCCCGCGGTTGGTAAGTGCATTAGTGCCAATATTCAAGTTTTACCGTAATTTTAAAAATACTTCGCTTTCTCAATATAAAATATGAAACACGCCTCTATAAGTTTTATTATTAATTAGTTTAGTTAACATATGTATTTTTAAAGGGATAATGGATAAGGGGTCGTAAAATAAGAAGCACTTTTGTAACAATTAAAATAATTTTTGCTGATATTTTCATAATATTTAATAATCAGTAAGCTTATCATCATATTTCACATAATAATTGACTTCGTTTTTGGCAACATAGGTTCAATCAGGTAGATGATATATTTTTAATTTACAACTAGTGTTTTTGGCCTTTTGCTAGACTTCGCGCCTTCGAGTTTCGGAAAAAAAAATAAATATGGAGGCGTTTATTTTTACTATTCCGGCTAGCAGCGCGTCTGCAGAACGATTCTTTTCTGGATTAAAAAGAATTTATACCTATTTACAAAACACACAAAGAAAGATACGCTTATTAACAATAATATCTCTGGAAAGCGACTTTTGCAGGATTTAAAACGCAATACCAATTTTTATGACGATGTTTTAAAAGAATTTTTATGCAAAGACCGCCGTGTTGAACTCATTTACAAAATATGTCGTTTTATTCTGCCAGTGTTCTTTCCACAAACTCACAAACAAGACATTTTGTGACACAATTTGAAATTTAAAGGCTTGAATGTTAAAACAGCATTGCACGCCACTGACAGTGTGTCTGCTAAATTCGCACCATATGGAAAACTTTTTTATTATTAATTTTATAAAAAGTTATTCTTTTTAAAACGTTCTGCATGATCTAAAATCTAAAATGCAATCTTTAGATGTTAAATTTTTTCAGTCGTCCTATACGAGGTTTCTCAAAAAATCTGAATTTGCCTCAAGAGTAACGTATCGAAAACTTTTATTTTTAGTTGGCCGCGATTAAGTGAATGCGAAAATGTGCCTTATGAGATGCAGAAGCTTGTTTGGTAAAACCTAGGGACTCAGACCGCAAATGGTGTTGTGGTTATATGTCACAGTCATCAGACCCATAGCGACATATGGATCTGCAATATGGTGGACGAAAACACAGCAAACTACGACAGTCACCAAGCTAAACAGCCTGCAGAGACTGCAGCCTGTGCATCAGTGGTGCAATGAAAAGCACCCCCACCGCAGCGATGGAAGAAATACTAGGACTGCGACCCCTAGACATTCACATCAGAAAGGAGGCCAGCTGTAGCGCCTCCAGGATGAAAATAAATGGGGAATGGAAACAACAACCCATAAGAATAGGGCACACAAGAGCCGCGGATCTAATCAACGACGAGCTCTTGGAGATGCAAACAGATCACATAAAAGAGGTCTACAACTTCACCAGACCCTTTAACATCAGGTGCGACCCTGACATGTGGTCAAAAGGGACACCACCGTCATTAGATAGGGGCCTGGTTTGGTACACTGATGGATCAAAAACGGCCGACGGAGTAGGCGCAGGTATATTTGGGGAAAGACCCAGAATGGAAATCAGCATTCCCCTGGGAAACTACGCCACAGTATACCAAGCAGAAATACGTGCTATACAAGCATGTGTACAGAAAAATATCGAAAAGGGCTACCACGACCAAGAGATATACATTCTGTCCGACAGCCAAGCTGCCCTTAAGGCCCTGAACTCCAGTCGACTCAAATCGAGGATCACACTGGAGTGCCTAAACGACCTGAAAAACCTGGCCGCAAGGAACAACAAGGTAGAACTCCTATGGGTTCCTGGCCACTCAGGGATAGCCGGCAACGAAAAGGCCGATGAACTGGCAAGAGCCGGATCATCTCAAAAACTCAGGGGCCCTGAACCCGCCCTTGGCATATGAAAACAGGCAACCAGAACAGCATCAGACAGGTGGGCACAACTACAACACCTGTCCCGATGGAACAGGATACCTGGTCATACACAAGCGAGGGCCACAATTGGAAAACCCTCCAAAAAGTTATCAACTGGAATGATGCCTTTAACGCGCACCCAGCTAAAACAAGTGGTCGGCCTACTAACAGGCCACTGCTTAAGAAAACACCTACACCGAGTAGGAATTTACAATTGAATGTAGGCTTTGCGGCGATGAGGACGAAACCGCCTCACATATCATATATAACTGCGAAGCACTGACCCGAGGAAGACTCAGAATCTTCGGAGACATTCAATGTGGGGATAACCTCCCACATGACAAACTTGGTAGGAATTTGCTGGACCTTATAAAAGGAACAAATCTTTTCTAGCAAGATAGGGGAGCACAATAAGCCACTAGGCTGCAGTGCAAGAAGCTTGGGCCGAACGCCCAACCCCCGCCTTAAACCAACCAACCAACCAACCAACCAAGTGAATGCATTTCAAATCAAATCTGCCATTAAACGTAAAATAAAATGTGATAATAATTGTGATATTTAGTGTGCAAGAAAAAATAGAAATTGTGTTAATCGTTAATGATAAATATAGAACTTATAGAGAAGCAGCTGAAATATTTAATAACGGAGAGAGAATTATATAATATTAAATGAGAATTATGGAAAAATTCAAATCTAGTGGAGATGTTAAAAATAAACTGATGAGATAAAGTTAAATGTAATGTTATCTGCAGTGGAAAAACCTAAATTGTCAAAAAATAATGGTACTTTACTCTTAAGCCCAATTCATATTTTTTTGGGAAACTTTTTATACGACTGAAAATATTTAATATCTAAAGATTGCATTTTAGGTTTTAGACCATGCAGAACTTTTATAAAGCATATCTTTTTTTCGTAAAATTAATAATAAACATTTTATCTATATGGGGCGAACTTAAGCAGACTAACTGTATAATTTTGTAATTGTCAGTCATTGTTTAATAATTTTAGTTTTTTTTTAATCTGTCATTATCATGATTTAAAAATACTCTGCGGTAGTTTCTGGGTTACATACTACGTTTCTATGCAAAAAATTATTTTCTTTTTATTAAAAAATTATCGAAAGTTAGATAAAAAAAAAGGAATAAACTGGTGTCAGTGAATGTAAATACAATAAACATGAATTACAGAAGAGTTTTGGACTTGCATTGTCTTTATTTGTTTTTATATCACAAGGTTTTAACTGGTAATAAATTCGTCGTCTTGTCAACTGTGTCTACCAGATCCCTTGTTGCCAAACTAATATTGGTGTGACACTAAGACTACTTGAAATAAGGATCAGAGAACATAGGAACAATATGCTAAAGGAAGAGAGCAAAAACTCAGGTGCTACTGACCATGTCTGGACGTTCGGCAATCATATAATGTGGACAGAGGCCGAAATCCTGCTAAAAGAACATTACTGGAGAAAGAAGAAGTTCAAGGAAGGTGCCACCATACACCAGAACCTAGTAAGCCCTCATTTGATATTATCGATATATCTGGAAGGTAATATGTCTTGGCATGATCACGTTGCCGCAATTGCCAGGGCAGCTGCACAGAAACTTGGTGTACTTTTCCGCACCAAAAGGTTGTACACACCTCATCAACTTTTGACACTCTACAAAGCCCAGATTCGACCATCATTAGAATATTGCTCTCATGTCTGGAGCTCTGCACCCAAGCACACCCTTCGGCTACTGGATTCCATTCAAAGGAGAGCCGTTCGTCTGATCGGCGACCCCGAGCTGACCAAGACCCTCGATAGCCTGGAGCATCGAAGACAGGTTGGTGATTTGGCTCTCTTTTACAGATATTTCCATGGCAGGTGTTCGACTGACATTGCCCACTTGATTCCACCTAGAGCAATGCAAAACAGAAATACACGGCGAACCACTGCCGCTCATCCATATGTTGTTCAGCTAAGTACTCCTCAAACTTCATTGTTCAAGAATTCTTTCATCTGGAGAACGTCATCTTTGTGGAATGATCTTCCTGAGGTCGTGTTTCCCAATGAATACAATCCTTAACGTTTCAAGACCAACGTTAATCGCTTTCTTCGCACACGCACCGCTCCCAGAGCGCCTTAAAGGATTTTTTCTACAGTGCAGGTGTTTTATCATAAAAAAAAAAGAAATAAGACCGCGCATAAATTAACTTCATAACTGCACTCATCTTAGTTGTGCCCAAGCGCATCGAGCTAGTATATCTACATAGAGTTACCATACATATTTAGTGTATACCTACTTACCAGTTCAAACCTTATGATTTAAAAACAATAAAAAGACAATGCAAGTTTAAAACTTTTCAAAATCATTTAAGAAACCTGTAAACGGATACATTAAACATATTTTAAAAATCATTTATTAAAATATTTTAACATAAATCAATATTTTCTTACTTGGGAAAGCAATACTTTTTTAATTTCGTGTATAATCACTCCCTTTTCTGTCGTCAGATATAAATATTGATTATATTTTTTTACATTGGCCAATTTATTTTTATTATGTTGTTTAGAATAAAATTTTACAATTTTAATATACATATATAAAATGTGAACATTTTTTGTGCTCTCAAAATTTGGTTCGTTGTCAAGAAACATGAAATGTTTTTGGCAATGCAAAATTCATGAGATAATACGACATATCCTCACGAACAAAAAATGTGCCCGATGTATGATATCTGTTATAAGGGCAAGACATGTGAATATCTATAAAATTCAATAACCTGCATAACACATAGCCAGAGACGTAGTTGTTCGGGAAACTGGGTGATTTTTATAATAAAATCTTATTTTTTCTTGGATGACACCATGTATGTTCTCCCATCATAAATAATATTTGCAAGATTCTTATTTCGACAGGGTCCTGCAATAGTGCGTCAGGCTTCTATAGCTCCCATACATTTGCTTTGGTAATTTAGGAGTAAGTAATAAATTAAAAACTGAAAAAATTAAGTTTTACGGTCCTGGAAAAAAGCTTTAAAAAACCATCTAAAATCACTTTTTTAACCATTAGATTGGGTGAGATTTATGACAAGGGGTCTAGAGATATTATGAATCTAATAGTGTTTATCTATTTTATACAGGGTGTTCATAAATAGCTGTCAAAAACGACACATTTTTAATTAATTTTTTCAAGTTTTTCAAATAAAACACTCAGTATATAATTTGACTAGTTAATATAGAATTCTTAAGCATTTTTTTTTGCACTACAAGCATATAAGTTATTTTAAACCGTTTTCAAAAAATTGCAAATTTCATAAATTATGTTTAAAAATAAAGTTTTATTTTTAAAATAATATATAGACGACTAGACTAAACTACAGTAAATGTTCAAAATGTCTCTTATTTTAATAGTTTCTTAAAAAGATCTGTTTGCATCCCTTAATATTTTATAAGTTATTACTTTTAAACTACCAAACCTAAATATGCAATAAAATACTGGGTGATCCTTGAAAAAATTTATTTAAAATGTGTCGTTTTTGACATCTTTTTACGAGGCTTTTTATAAACACCCTGTATAAAATAGATAATTTTTCATTACACTTTTTTAGGCCATCCTGTATCTGAAAAAATATTTTCCTGAAATTCACCCTATAATACAGTAAAAGTTTGCATATGAATACAATTTTTGACTTAATTCGTATTGGAGCTATAGAAGCCTGATGCACTAATGCAGGACCCTGTATATAGTAGAAATACATCACCTGCACTGAAGTAAACAGGCGTAAAAATTTACAAATGTGTGTCTCTAAAAGGTATGTATAAAACGCGGACACAAATTACCGATATTATAATATACGGATTAAACCTAATTTACGAATTGTCCTCTTAATTTGGTACTTCGAAATTTTTAAGGATGAGCAACCGGGATCTAATCACAGTTTCGGTGTAGATTCAGGCTCCAGCAAGAGCACTTCGCCTACATCCAAAGTTTCATAACTTTTTTGTGCCTCGGTATATTACATTTCTAGTTAAAAATTATTATTTTTTGGCATCTTTCGTCAAAAAAAGATATGTCGATTAAGTGTCGCTTCAAGCAGTCATTTCTGAAAATCAAGTTTAAATATTGCGCACTGAAACTTATTTCCAACATTAATAATTGAGAAATGTTATTAAATAAATTAATTTAAAAATAATATTAAGTAAAAATAGCATCACAAAAAAAGGCGAACGGATCAAAGGGCCCTACAAACATTATGCGACAAGCCTTGTGCGGCTTACTAGTCTAGCAGGCATGGAAAGCTGGTTTTGTTCTTTGTGTGCCATATTTATTTGAGAAGTCTTTTTATTGATTTTATGTTATTTTAAGACAATAATTAATATTGTTTTTGTAGTAACTAATTTATTTTCTTTATAATATATCATTAAGGCCTAATAAATTATTATTGCGTGTCTTTTCAAGGACGTTGTGAGGGTCATGGGCACCCATAGGGGGAGGGGGCGATACTCCCTGGTTCCTGGGGATTTTAGAAGTCACTTTTCATAGGAGAATTTTATAATACCGCATACCACGGTCACGTTTTTTTGGGCTGGTTATCCTTTCCCGTGTAATTGATTATATAGGCGCCCATGATTAGGGGCCCCGGATTGCGTAACGGTCCTAGGGCCCCCTATTACCAAAAATAGGCCCTGTAGTATTAAAAAGAAATATTGTGAAATATTTTTATTTTTATCTTTTAATTTGACTTGACATTATTTTTCTTTAAATCTAGTTTTAAATAGGGGGAATAAGATGATATAAAGTTAGTTTGCTTGGCGAAAAGGGCTCCGCCAATGTGCTGGTCTGGCAATAATAAAATAGTTGCACGGTGCACAATACCGAGAGGAATATTATCGCATTGTCAGTAAGGTTGTCAGGGTCTGATGTCAGGCAAAGCATTACAAAGTAAAAGGGAAAGAAATAGAAGACACTTAGAAATTCGAAATAATTACATAAACCATAATTTAAATTAAATAATATTTGGTAAAATAATTATTTTCTTTTTCAACATGTTTAGTAAGTAACGCATTCAATGGCATTGCCTTTTACTAAAAATCATTGCTAATTAGTTTTCCAAGCTATAATAATAATTGTAAGATAATTCCCACTTGGCCTTATTTCTAGATCCTACAACTTTAAACCTTCTGATTTTCACAAAATTGTAAAAAAGTACAATTTTATACAGGGTGGGGATTTTAAATGAAATACTGATTATAGCGGCTCTGGAAATAAGATTTCTCTAAAATCCAAAAATATGTTCTCCATGATTTTTTATAGGCCTTGCGTTTGTCATGTAAAAAAATAGAGACCCAAAGGAGAAAGCGCAGCAATTTTTTTTTAAATACAGGATACCGCTTGTGGCACCTTTTTGGAAAGTTTATCGAAAAAGGAATTTCAACATTGGTACAACAATTCCAGGGACATACAGACGGTGCCTCTTGTATAGATACTTCTGCTGATGGTACTAAAGTGTGGAAGAAAGGTAAGCTATACCTAAAACTTAACTTTACTTTTACGAAAATTTAATTAAGAAAAAATATACATGCGTGTCACCTCCTGACAGTGATGCTACTGATTATGGACTCTTAAGTACAAACAAAAAATATTTAAAGGCATCACTACAGAAAAACTACAATAATATAAGAATGTCAAACCATGTGTCAGAAATTTAATAAAAACAAAAAGGAACAATTACAGTAACAATACCTTTAAAACTGTAATGTCACTTTTTTAATGTGCCTCATGAAGCACATACTGAATCGATGATAGAACTATTTCCAAAACTTCTGGCGTAATTAAACGCATCTCTGCCCGAATCCTTGCCTCCAACTCTTCCAGATTTCTAGGTCTGGTGACATATAACCTTCTTTTGAAATCGGTTCATAAATAAAAATCTAATGTTGTAATATCGGGGGATTTGGGCGGCCACTCTATACATCCTCGCAGTCCTATCCACGTATGTGAAAAATATTTAAGCATCCTTTTACATTTCTTGTAAAGTTTTTAATACCAGAACTTCAAAGAATATTTCCTAGTTATGGAAATCTAGACCAAATGATATTTTTCCAGCAAGATGGACCACTCCTTAATTTACAAGAAAGAGAGACATAATTCTTAAATGTTAAATTTCCAAATACGTGGATAAGACACCCTTAAATATTTATTTATGAGACGATTTAAACAGAATGTTATAATATGTCACCATACCTAGAAATCTGGTAGAGTTGAAGGCAAGGATTCGCTCAGAGATACGTTTATTCACGCCAGTTTTGGAAAGAGTAGGGGCAGAGGTCTACCATTGGCTTGGTCTATGCTAACAGACTCATGGGGCACATTTTCAACAATTTCTATGCTAAAAAAGTGATATTACAGTTTTAAAGTTATTGTTAATGTTATTGTTCCTCCAATTAGTTTTTATTAATTTTCTGACAGATATGGTTGGTTGGTTTAAGGCGGGGGTCGGGCGTTCGGCCCAAGCTTCTTGCACTGCAGCCTAGTGGCTTATTGTGCTCCCCTATCTTGCTAGAAAAGGTTTGTTCCTTGTATAAGGTCCAGCAAATTCCTACCAAGTTTGTCATGTGGGAGGTTATCCCCACATTGGATATCGCCGAAGATTTTGAGTCTTCCTCGGGTCAGTGCTTTGCAATTATATATGATATGTGAGGCGGTTTCGTCCTCATCGCCGCAAAGTCTGCATTCAATGGGACCATTATAAATTCCTACTTGGCGTAGGTGTTTTCTTAAGCAGTGGCATGTTAGTAGGCCGACCACTTGTTTTAGCTGGGTGCGCGTTAGAGGCATCATTCCAGTTGATAACTTTTTGGAGGGTTTCCCAATTGTGGCCCTCGCTTGGATATGACCAGATATCCTGTTCCATCGGGATAGGTGTTGTTGTTGCGCCCACCTGTCTGATGTTGCTCTGGTTGCCTGTTTTGATATACCAAGGGCGGGTTCAGGGCCCCTGAGTTTTTGAGATGATCCGGCTCTAGCCAGTTCATCGGCCTTTTCGTTGCCTGCTATCCCCGAGTGGCCTGACAGATATAAAAACAATATATGGACAAATTCCTTTTTCAATGGTTAGGGCTGTGCCTTCTCCTTGGGGGTCCAAATTTTTTTCACAAGACAAAACCTAGTCCCATGTGGACGAATATTTGGATTTTAGAAAAACATATTCCCAGAGCAGCTATAAGCAGCATTACATTTAAAATGCCCACCCTGTATATCAACACTGAATTACTTTGATTATTCATTATGTTCCAAAAATAGATTAACAATGATTTTTTAAAGTATAGCGATAAAAAAATAATTTAATACGTTTTTCTTGTGTTGTGAAATAATAAACATTTTAAGCTTGTAATTTTTAAAAAGCTTTTAATGATTATTAATAACTTTTATTTTTGTTTATACACATCTGTTTAGTAACCTTAATGGCATTTTTATTAGTTTTCCTCAAATTAAATTAAAATGTTTTTAAGAACCCATCTGGTTTTATTCAGAACAATCAGTAAATGAGAAAATGGAGTCTTTTTTGTAGCGCAGAGCAAATTAATTCACGATTTTAATTAATTTTTTTGTTCTTTCTATTTCTACAAAAATAATATAAATTAGTGTATTTCTAAATAAAAATTCAGTTGCATGTGGTTGCCTTAATATTTGAATACATATTTACATAAACTAATCAGCTTCATTTCTACATGCCTAAATAAAAAAATAGGCTTAAAATAAACGCCAAATATAAAACCTTCATAAAGAATGTTTTTAAAATAATTAATACGTAGCGAATCTCTACACTCAATTAAAAAAGCTACCAAACAAGAGTCGAAAAACACCCTTTTAAGAAAAAAAGTCCCTTTTTTAAATTAAATGGGTTTTAAGGAAATAGGAAATATTTTAAAAATAAATTTGTTACTGCTTTTTTGAATAATAAATGTTTATTACTTGGTATTCGTTTTTGTTTATAAAGAATTTTTAAGACGAAATTTTAAAATATTTTTACCTTATGGAACAAAAGCTGAAAGGCTAATCTTCAAAGATAAAAAAGTAATTATTATTTTATATATAAAATACAAGAAAAGGGCTTGATACGCACAATTAATTTTGAACAGCATAAAGCATTAAACGACAGTAGAGTTTTGGACTTGCATTGTCTTTATTCGCTAATAGCCGAAGCAAATAAAGACAATGCATGTCCAAAATTCTACTGCTGTTCATGAAACATCATTGTCTCCAATCTTCAAACAGCATAAAGTATTGTTCACAAAAATTGGCTTCTTTCAGACACCTTCACCATCAATGCCGGTGTTCCTCAAGGGTCCATATTGTCGCCTACCCTCTTTTTACTGTATATTAACGACCTTCTAGTGAAAACCCAAAATCCAATTTATAGCTTTGCTGATGACAGCACACTTGTCTCATCTTTTACCTTGACTCCGCAAACATCCGCTGCCGACGCACATCTTCGCAGGCAGCATGAAGTATTGCGCCTCAACAAAGACCTGGACGAAATTTTGGCTTGGGGTGACAGTAACCAAGTCGAATTTAATGCTAAGAAAACCCAGGCAGCAGTCTTCTCCAAAAAGGTTAACATTGCAGAACCGGATATAGTCATGGCAGGACACGCAATTCCCCTGGCACCGTCTATTAATTTGCTGGGGGTCAATCTGGGAAGTAATATGTCTTGGCATGATCACGTTGCCGCAATTGCCAAGGCAGCTGCACAGAAACTTGGTGTACTTTTCCACACCAAAAGGTTGTACACACCTCATCAACTTTTGACACTCTACAAAGCCCAGATTCGACCATCATTAGAATATTGCTCTCATGTCTGGAGCTCTGCACCCAAGCACACCCTTCGGCTGCTGGATTCCATTCAAAGGAGAGCCATTCGTCTGATCGGCGACCCCGAGCTGACCAAGACCCTCGATAGCCTGGAGCATCGAAGACAGGTTGGTGATTTGGCTCTCTTTTACAGATATTTCCATGGCAGGTGTTCGACTGACATTGCCCACTTGATTCCACCTAGAGCAATTCAAAACAGAAATACACGGCAAACCACTGCCGCTCATCCATATGTTGTTCAGCTTAGTACTCCTCGAACTTCATTGTTCAAGAATTCTTTCATCTGGAGAACGTCATCTTTGTGGAATGATCTTCCTGAGGTCGTGTTTCCCAATGAATACAATCTTCAACGTTTCAAGACCAACGTTAATCGCTTTTTTCGCACTCGCACCGCTCCCAGAGCGCCTTGAAGGATTTTTCCTACAGTGCAGGTGTTTTATCATAAAAAAAAAAAAATAAATAAAGTATTTAGGAATTCGTTTCGACCAAAATTTTACATATAATTTAAACTCTAACTTAAAAACAACGGAGAATATCGCAATATGGCGGTTTTTAGGCACAACTGACGTCACGAAAACCTGCGCGGTATTATATTTTCTTGTGGTTGTATCATGTGCGCAGCCTATCTCTGTGAGCCATTCCCAGTGTTGCCGTTGGCAAGGAAATTTCCGAGATCTGGGAAGAAACGCCCGGAGCAGAGAAAAACAACTTTACAATTTAGGAAATGTTTGACATAAAGGAAAACGTCACTTCTTGGTCACTTTTTAAGGAGCAAGGAAGTTCTCCACACGGTAGTAATGACCTTTTTAGAGAAGCAGGGGAGATATCCACAGGGCTGCTACCGGCGTTTAAAAAAAAATTATTTGTAACTTTCCTCTGAACATTAGGTTTTTGGGAAAAATTGAAACGTTTGGGAAATTAAATAGGATTTTTTTTTTTGGACAGCAATACTGCCAATTTTTAAGAGATGGGGCTTAAGAGGTGTATACTACTTTATGCCTTGCTCTGGTTGTACCCGAATCATACGGAGTCAGCTCGGGATCCGGAAGACTCTTCGATCACAATTCTTCTCCCACAATTTTTCGACCACAGTTTTTCGATAGCACAATTCAGCGATAGCACAGTTATTAGTTCACACTTTTTCGCAAGTAATATTTTTCGACGGGAAAAATAAAATAAGTTGTGTGTGTTATTGTGGTAAATATTAGTCGTAAAATAATTACAATAATAAATTATAATTATGTTAGGTACTAATCCTTAAATTTTAACCTACCGTGTCCTGCCTACCCACATTAGGGGTACTTCAAATTTTAATTAAAATTGATGCTACCTCTGTGAAAATTAAGTTTTGTATAAATATTGGCCATAAAATACTATTATTAAGGATTAGGTACTAATCTTTAAATTTTAAATATTTAAATATTTACCTAATTTCTGATTAACAATTATTTAGAATTATACAGATACAATAAAGAGGACTATTAGAAATATTAGGCAAAAACATATATCTGGACCAGCAGTACCCACCCACCGAAGATATCCAATTTCTGGAAAAGTATACAAAAACATAATGGGGAAGATTTTTTGTTGTTTGATTCGGGCCTAGAGAAGAACAGAATTCTAATTTTTTCAACACGGAGAAATCTACAAGTCTTATCGCAAAGCTTACATTGGTATGCTGATGGAACCTTTAAAACAGTTCCACTACTGTTTCACAAGCTCTATACTGTCCATGCATTAAAAGAAAATGCATCTGTGCCCCTGGTCTTTGCACTGTTGCCAAATAAATTGGAAGAAACGTACGTAAGCCTTTTCCAAGAACTCACAAATTTAAAACCTCTTCTATCGCCGAGAACAATAACAACCGACTTTGAAAAAGCTATGATCAACGCCGTCAAAAAAAAGTTTCCCCATGCAAGACAGAGGGGTTGCTTTTTCCACTTCACCCAGTGTATTTCTCGTATCATCCAAAGCCACGGTTTAAAGCAGAGGTACGAAAATGATGCTGCATTTGCCTTAACTATGAAGATGTTGTCAGTTATTGCCTTTGTACCAGCACCTTTGGTAATAGAAGTTTTTGGGACACTTTGCGATAGTGACGTTTTACCTCCAGAAGCACAACAAGTGATAGACTATTTTAAGGACACATGGATTGGTCGCCCACAGAGACGTCAACGGCGACCACCGCAATTTATTAATAATCTTTTATTGTCCTACTTTTCTGGACCACCCAGTATATTTAAAAATAATTTTAGAACATATATTCTTTTATGCCTCACAAGTTCTATGAAAACTTTTTTTTATGTCTATAACAGTAGAGACGGTATATTACTTGGGCCACCCTGTATAGGTTAGGAGTTAATGAATCTATTTAATTATACCATTAAACAGTCCTCACATGGGGAAACTTAAAAGACACTATAGTAGCTTGGATACTAGGAGACTGGGCGACTAGACTACTCGAGTTGCCTCGCATCCTCACAAGGCCGATAATATAGTCACTCAGTCGCGAGCTAAAGGTAGCCGTACATTAATGAATTTCGCAATTTGCTCCATATTTATTATTAAACTTCCCTCAAGAGACTGGAGTAGCGTGGCGACCAGCATGCAGAGTCGTGGCTACTCGGGTTGCCAGGTCCCAGCCGCGCAGTGTGAATAGTGCCATTTAAATGTACATGCCGAGTGACCTAGTCGCCAGGTTCAATTAAGTTTCCCCGTGTAAGGACTGCCTAAAGCATAATTTTAATACGTTGACGTCGATTTAACAACTTTAAGTATTAGTTTTCTGAATAAGCATATTTTTTTTTACTGTTTTAAATTCAAAGAAGTAAGTAGCCAATTATTTTGCGACCCGTTGAAAAAGTCTTGTTTAATTGTTTCGCTGGGTGACCATCCATTCAATGAGAATGAGGTCGTTTTTCTTCCGATTCGCAGTTCCCCTTGTTTATTTAAATGCCGAGTAGAAACAGTAATTTAGAAAAGAAATTTAATGTCACCCCAAGAAAAAATTTTCTTAATACTACCTTTCCGGTTTGATTAAATGTCGATAAAAGTTGCTAATTGAATTTTTAAATTAAATACTTGAAAATTAAATTCATTTGTTATCAATATTTTTTCCTAAAATTAAATGATTTTTTTGGGTATACTCTTCGTCCCATGTTTAACGAAAAATTTGTATTAATCGTGATGGTTATGAGTTTTTAAAAACATATTTAATAATATTCTTTAAGGGGGTTGCAAAGAAAACTTTCTAAGGTAGACCTACAGCTTAACGTGGGTTCCGAATCACGATCCTCGGTCATGCTATCAACCCTCGGTTGCATGACCTACCGATTGGGGAGTGTGTATCTTCTTCCGCACCCCACGAGATATCCGATCTCATCCGGCCTGGTTACCGACGTGAATGGGGTTCCCTGCATTCTTAAATCCACTGAATTTTGGACTTACTTTTTTTATTGTACATATGCCCACTCCGGGAATCGACCCGGGTCGCCACAGTCGGGCCACTGCCGCGGTGAGGGGGTATTTGTAATATTACTCTTGACAATCATAAAAACCATTATTTTTATAAACGTTTACATAATAAGAAGCAAAGCGATAAAAGGTAAATAAAAAAATATTCCTGATTGGACAAAAGTCATATTTATTCCAATTTACAGATGTTTATTATTTTTCTGTTATATTCGATAATTATTTTGTGTTTAAATTCAAAAGGGAAACGAGAGTTTTTGTTAACATTTTTACAGAGAAACGTGCTTATTATTTAAAAAGAAACCCAAATTTATTCATGTTTACCAATACTTCGAATGTTACTTTTTTAATTAAATGGTCTGTAATGATTCGTAAATATTGCCCTGTTTGTTACTACTAATATTTTTTTTTTAATTTTATTTACGAAATTTTTATTTAGATACAAAAGTAATATTTTATTGGTGTATTTTTAACAGTGCTATTTTACAAAACATACTTAAAGTATGTTCTTCCCAGAAATATAAAAAATAAGCAAACATGTCAAGTTTTTTTCAAATCAGTGAAATTTTTTTTTTATTAGAAATTTATTTAATTTTTTGAAAAATGAAATAATACTAAATATACTGTAGACTTAAGGGTGTCATTCGATAATAATGCTAATCCTAAGAATTTTCAACCACTTGCTCAGTTTTTTATAGTATTTATTAGCAATTATAAAAACCTCTAAACCTCTATTATTATATTGGTACCTAATGGAGGTGCAGCAGCAGTTTTATAAAATAAATAACATTTCTGATTTTTAATTTAATTTTCTTCGATTTTACTGGATCGGGGTATGCGGTATTTGTCTTGTTTTAATATTTCCATAAAAAAATAAACAACTTTTGGACGGATTTATTGTCAGACAATAAAAGAGCCAATAAAAAACTACCCTGCTTCTTGCAGAGTATGATAATTTTAAACTTTTTTTCTGTACTTCTCAACATTCGTTTTACGGTATCTAATTTCGTGGGTCTCGGTTTGTTTATGTTACGTTTGTACTCTTAAACCGAAAAAATTAAATTAGGAATTTAAATCGACGTTTTAAGAGCACAAAAAAGAAACGAATTTAAGATTAGCGACGCACAATTATTGGGACAAGGACAAGAAACAAAGTGACTTGATAAATTGAAAAATTTTAAATAATTCGTCTTAAAATATATAATAGAAAATATGATAGTAACTGCCTCTTTTTCTAGTTTACTGCTTGCTCTCCTTCAGACTTATAATAATAAAGCTATTTTTTTTCGAATAAAAGAATAAAGTACAGTCATCCACTGTGTAACTTAACCAGGAGGAAAGGAACGGCCTTACTTATTTAATTTTGCCTCTATATTTTAATTAAAGAAACATATTTTTTGTAGAATTTCTTTGTAACTGTTATAAAATAAGTATGTGTAACTAAAGGATGTTGTCCTGCCCAGATTGGGACATTTCCTTTTATTAAGATTTGCCTAATTTTGATTTTTACCCTATTTTACTAAATATTTTATATGATTCGGTGCCAAAAAACATTGATTTTTATTGTGTTTATTAAAAAATATTAGTACGGTGATAGCCGCCAATAACATTTTTCAATTAAAAAAAAACTATCGGCACAAATCTAAACATTTTTCTGTTTATGCCTTTTGCACGGTAATATTTTAAAATTTTTCCTATAATTTTTATTATCAAACCAATACTACAATATTAGAGTATTATTACTAATACAGTCTAATAAAACCACTGTATCCTGTAATACCAGCAAAAACAATTTATTTTCTTCTGCCAGCGTACATGGATTTATGAGGGTCTGTTTATTGGTGTTATGACCTTTAATATGTTGTTAATATGTGAATATAAGTTTATTATATAAACTT
This sequence comes from Polydrusus cervinus, assembly GCA_935413205.1. Lineage (NCBI taxonomy): Eukaryota > Metazoa > Arthropoda > Insecta > Coleoptera > Curculionidae > Polydrusus > Polydrusus cervinus. The sequence goes on along the minus strand of OW284520.1, from coordinate 21,719,194 downwards.
TTATATAATCAATTTTATAAAGCTCATAGAGCATGGTTATTTTTGAAACTTTGTATTAAAATTATAAATGAATTTAAATATTAATAACTACTAATTATGTAATCGGTTGGGTAGAGAAATCTTACTGGACTCCACCAAGTATGAAATAGAGGTAATATTTATAGTTATTAAATAAAATTGTAATTGATGTCACCGGAAAGCAATTAAAAATTTATACGTTTACTCTATTATACATCTTTTTACAAATGTAGAGTAAAAAATGTGAATATTTTTTACGAATTCCTATTTTGTAAGAAAAATGTAAAGTTTTTGGTTTATATTGGGAGTTTTATAACTTCGCTTTTATGCATTTCGGCATCATCGTCAGTTGAACGGCACCATTCGTTATGCACGGTTTTATTTAATTGTGGTGACGTCTTTATTGTTTTATAATCTAGACTACCTGTTTTTTTTTTGTGAACAAGAAAGAGTTTTTTAACTTTGTGTTTGCGTCTTAGTGCTATTTAGTTTTGTTCCTTATTTTCATTTTTTTAATTTATAAAATTCAGTTTCAACAACGGGTATAATTTAGATTCAAATTCGAATATTTTATATAGGGTGTCCCATAACTTATGGGCCGTAGAGTAACTGGAGATACTAGACATTAAACTAAGCCGATTAAGTCATATAAGTTGTTTTTTGATAATTAAAATATTAATTTAATTATATGTACTATGTTTTTTATGCTTTGGGATGTTTAAAGGGAAATATCTCGAAAACCGTTAAAGATATTAAGATCAATCAAGTACATCTTTTTGACTCAGAAAATGCCCTTCTTTAAGAAACTATAATTGAAAAACACCTAATATCACAGGTAAGAAAAAAATCATAGATTTATGAAGCCCAGTGTATGCAACTAGCGCCCTCTAGTTTGAAACTTAAAAATTTCTACAAATTCTTATTTCTTGCTCATAAAAATATAATATTGCCAACTTTCAATTCGATTCATTAAACCGTTTTAAAATTATGGCTTATTTTCGAGAATAAACTTTTACTTTCAACACCCGAGTAACAATCCGAAAAAACTTATATGACATAATCGGCTTAGTTTGATGTCTAGTATCTCCAGTTACTCTACGGCCCATAAGTTACGAGACACCCTGTAAGGGGTAACATAATTATTTGCAAATTAATAGTCCAAGTGTCAGGTCCAGTCAACTTTTAAATTTTTTAAAATTCTGTTTGCTGTGAATTATAAGTGGTACTACATAGATCCATCTAAAATGTTTTAAATTATGTCTATTACTATCCGTCCCAAAAATAAATTTCTTCAAAAGTTATAAAAGAAAACCCGAGGTATGTAGAGGTATGAACTTGTTTATAAATTAAAAGGAAACCATTTAATATAATTTTCCTGATAAAATTATCACTTACAGACCCTAATTAAAGTGTTATAAGTGAATTATGATAAAGTAATACATATTTTCTTAATAAGCATATATTTATTTTTCGATATTTTGCAAAGGTTATGCTTATAAAAAAATAAATGACTATTGGACGATTATATTTCAAAAATAATAGATATATCAAATTTAAGCAAAGAACAAAAATCTTCTAAAATTTAATGAACTTTTAAAGTATAGTACTTTCATGGGACCTGTCATCGATTAACATTCTTATAGCGTCGCGACGCCTCGCCTGGGCAATCACTGGCGAATTTAAAGAAGCCGACTATAAATGCTTACCAAAACTTTTTACAGAAATTAACTTTCATTTAAAATTAATTTTAAAGATATATTGCAAGTATGTATATTATTAAGCTTTGTTATAAAAATTGGACTTTTAAGTAAGATTAAAATATTACAATTATTTGAAATATTTTTCCTGCTTTTTAAGCAAAAAATCCATAATTTTTGTCATATAAATGCTTTTAAAACTAAATAATAGTAATTAAAGTTTTAAGAATTAGTCCATTCTCACTGTGGTAAATTTGTTAAGGTTATTTTTACCTTAATAATAATTAGTTTTGTAACCTATTTATGTCATTAAATAATATAAACACTTTAAATTAAGTTTAATATTAGAACCGCCAGATCAAAGAAGTAATTGCAAAGCAGTAAATACCTGATAATTAGAATACAGACTTCCTGCATGAAGTGAATTATTACCAGAGTAGAGATTGTTTGCATGAAATCCTCAATTAGGAACAATTAATTGGCTCTTTAATAAAATTTATGCTTACACCATTCGAGGTGCACAAATAGAATCAATCAACAGCTGAAACCTTCATTATGTATGTTGTTTTATAGACAAGAATATCAGTTTTATTTTCTTAAAGCCCGGCGCGAACAAAACGACAGTTTTTCTTTACAAAATATTAAACGGTCACTTAGACTTGCCTGTAATTCTATCAAATCGCTCACCGGCTATAATAGTGGCACATCTCTAAAAAGTACAAAACACATTAAAACATACTAAGCAATTTAAAATTTGATGAAGTTTCATCCATTAATACTGGCATAAAATTAGTTCAGATAGTCTCTTCGAGATGGCGCTTGTGCCACTACGGCCTACCGCGTGTCAAGCTCCTCACGTTGCATCAACACCGGCATATTTTTTAATGTGCCGTTGACTGTGCTTAGTGACCCTTCTTTATGTTTGAGCAATAGTGACACATCTAAGAAGGATTAATGATTTGTTTTAGCATTAGTGGCACATTTTAAGTTGCGCCACTATGGTTTTATTTTTTCGGCTATTTTAGTTAAATGTGCCAGTATAGTTAACTTAGGATAACATTCTTTTGTCTCATATTTTTCTTTTATAACGGCATTTTTTACTAAAGCTATTGTATCTCCTATATTCTCGTTTCATTTAAAAACAATTAAACTGTTTAGATTGCATTTTTCATAAGTTTTCATCAAAACCGTGTCACTTGTGGTTTGAACAATAGTGGCACATCTTAATAATCACCTTTTTTTTTAAACAAAAAAGTAACTTAGTAGTCTCCAATAATTTAGTACAAAAAAAAAACCACCAATAATTACAGTTAAGTTCATTATTGATATTCAAATGACTTTACAACATGAAAAATAATAACTCAAACTTGAAATGCAGTTTTATTCAAAATGTTTAATTTTGAGTTGTGTCGCTATTGTCGCCGGTGAGCGAAATATTCTTTATAATATCCAAGTGCGAGAATTAAGAAGTAGGGTAGGATCGGCCAAGAATATGCACCTAATTATGTTAGAGTATATAAAACATAAGCCTTTGCTTCAAATTTATTTATCAATACTTACCCAAAACTGGTGTGTTATAGTTTAATATCATAGATAAATATCATATATTGGCAAACTAAAAATATTTTTCAAAGTTATGTATTAAAATATAAAAAAATCGAAACTGCGTACTCTTATATGACTGGTGTCCTAAGAGGACGCGACCTATGTGCCTAAGAGTACGCAGTAAAAACCATAAAAATATTAATGTTCAAATCCCGAATATTGATCTTCCGTGAATATGGGCTAAAATCTACCAAGGCTTGTAGACACTGTACCTTCTAACAACAAGAAAAATTAAGATTAACCTTGAATTGAATCTGTAAAAAATTACCTGGCGTAATTTTTTAAATATAAAAAGAGTACGCATGGTGGGGTAAAAGTACTCTTTGGGTGCATACTTTTATGTGCCTAGCAACAAATATAAAAAACTGGTTTTAAAAACCTAACCAACAAACTTAACTAAAATGTACACACAGGAATTTGTTTTGCCAGAGCCATACTTATTATCATGTTCAAAAAAATATTTACCAAAAATCGATATTTGAGAGTCTACGCCTTACTCTAGAGTGCATAAATATTATAAAAAATACAATAAATTGAATTTCTTACCATAATTCTAACAAAATAAACACTGCCCAGCTCTAACCTCCACACATTCTTGTACTGGTTGTAAATAAACAGCTGATGTGAAATTTTTTAATTGAGGTGATCCCAAGTAGAAAATATCACTAATGCGTACTCTTAGGGAATGCGTACTCTTAGGCGATCCTACCCTATCTAACTTATTATTTTTTGAATAATTCTTTCAAATTAATTTTGGAAGCAATTTACTCATACATAGGACTTGTATTACTTTGGATTTGCAGACATTGACGTATTTAATTATTCTTTAATAATATAGTCAAACGTAAGATACTGACTTTTTTTATTTTACATTATCACGGTTTTTTGTAAAAATAACTTTGACTATGGGGTTAAAAGAGAAGGAAGCTCAATACTATTTTTGACTAAACCAAAAAGAAATCCACTTACTTATTTATAAAAACTGAGGAATTTTCTGGGCACTAAAGGCAACGGAGAACACTTTATGCTCTTATCGAGTACTATATTGTTTTTTTTATTATATCCTTTTCTTGCCCATATCATCCTCAATCTTGTTTGTATGATAAGTGAGGTCAAGTAATCGGTTGCTTAAAAAATGCTGGTCATATCTAAAAGTATTTTTCCGAATTTGTTTTGAAAAAGTGCTTTTTGGGGAAATGTTTTTACAAAGGGATTTATAAAATAATAACACCTAAAAAATATAATAACAAGCAGGCATATTTTTACTTAATTTTTTTGATAAGATCAACATCAGTGCTTAATGAATGTATTAAAAAATTATTTAACTTCTGCTAGTAATTTTTTTTTTGCTATTTTATTCAAACAATAAACCGGTTTATTTATTGAATTTTTAAACCGTGCAAAAATATATGATTGATAACACAAGAATAAAATTTTTTTGCATATAACACATAAATTGAGCTTACACGGATATGCACAATAACCAAAATATTTTTTTGCGTATTTGCTACGTGCCAGTGAGTACGTTGAATAAACAAATATAACCCTACTAGCCATTTGGCAAGATATTTTGAACGTGCCAAAATTGATTGAAGTGATTAAAATTCAGAGAAATACTTTGATGGTTTTAATAAATTGAATATTATTGGTTTAAAATTAAGCCTTTATAGCTATAAATAGCATGATGGAAAAATAAAATTGTTGATTCATAAAATGTAATTTGTTCTATTAGAATAGTGATTATTTCTCTGTAAAAATTCTACTTCTGAAAAAAATACTTGGTTTCAAAAAAAATTTGGTAAATTATCACATTTTTATATTTTTAAGGATATATTAATATTGGAATTGGTTCACTGTCTTTACTTGTACAACGACATTATTATAAGCGTCTCACCCTCTTAAAAAATAAAAGTTTTGGGATTAGAAACCCAATATTTTTTTAGATACACAATTTTGTCTCACCCAATTAAAATATTTGAATTTTGATATTAGAAACCCAATTTGTTTTTGCAGATATATAATTTTTTATGGCCAAGCGAACTATACCTCAATGATGTCAGATGTCAAATAGTGACAGATATGACGCAATTTTTTTCCTAAATAGCAACATTTTTTTTTAAAACTATACCAGTTTATTGTATTTTCGGTCGAATTTTAAAAATATATAGTTGTTGATATCTATTTCTAACCGTTACGAAGATATGCTGCTTCAAAAATTGCATCGTTCGATTATGTCTTTTAAGTGTTTCACCCCATTAAAAATTAGTTTTAGGATAAAAAACTCAATTTTTTTTAGACACAATTTTTTTATGGCCGAGCTAAATATGCAATTGTTAAATATTTTACCTGGCAAGAATAAATTATTTGATTTTCGATGTACAAAATTTAATTTTATAGCCGAAGATACAGTACGCCACTATTTTTAACGTATATTAGTTTTTTAGATAAAGCAGTCAACATTTTCGGTAATTACCTTAATCCTTGGTTGTATCAATTTATTAAAATTTTACATTTTGCCGTTTTTAGGGATCACAAAGCGACTTATGATATTAGTTTTAAAATAAAGTCTAAAGGTATTTTACTCTTTAAATTATAATTTTAAAACCTTTATAAATCCGTACACCAAGGAGAGCAATAGAAAAGTGCGCCCTAGGATCATATGTAACCATACTAAAATTCAAAAAAAATTAATTCAAATAGCCGAAAATAAGGGCTTGTTTGCATTGTAAGGGGGACATGAAAAATTGTTATTAGGCAATTTACGAAAGTGATTAAATTTTACAGTAACCAGTATTTATGTATATTTCAAGGACATTTATAATACTTTATTTAAACTGACTTAAAATTATCTTTAACTAACCTAAAAAGTTTTTAAAATATCTTTATTCGGAGAATGTTCTTATTTTTTTTTTGACAAAACAATAAATACTTACAAACACTTGCATATTGCAATTTTATATCCTAAATCTTGATATCCTAACTAACGTATTTGTTAAAAAGAAATTAAAATCTCAGATATTTTTAAAAACAACAAAAGTGCATGCAAATTTTGTATATTTTAATCAATTACGGTTTTAATAACCGTGCCTTTTGCAATTTACCTCAATTTGATTAAATTTTTATGACTTACCTCTGCTAAACTGGTTGAAATTTTTAATGACGTTCTCAGCATTCTTTCGAGCTTTGAAAAACCATTCCGACGAATTGCTAAGATAATTATATTCAACAGCAAGGTCTTTAACTAAAATTTCTTTGTCAGATAACCTATACGCATATGGACAAAAAAGCAAATAGTCTTTATATTGATATTGATCATAGCAGTTTCCAGCGGCATAAATGTTTTTGTCAAATTCAACCATAGAAAATACAGAGGCATACAATAAGTATTCGGACTCTACAACTTCAGAGTTCGCGTATTTCCATAAACGGGTTAACATGTTAGCTTTATTTACAGCTACGTCAGCTTCAACACGAAACCTTTCTTGGGCATAACGATCCACAACTCCCTCTCGAAGAGTTAAATTTGTCCCAGCGGTACAGTTGTCTCCTAGTAAATGTTGGGATTCAACGATTCTAAGGAAATGCGTTACTATATCCACATCTCCGTTAAGCATACGAACACTATTATTTTCCGGTCTCTTCCTCACCTCTTCCATATAGCTTTCCGATGCTGTTTTGTTATATTCGCGTATAATTTCCGAATCAGTTTGATTTATATGAAAGTTATCTAAATTGTTTCCCACATGATCGCTTAAATATAAAAATCTCCCGTCGTACGATTTATCTAAATTTATTTCAACGTTTGTATTCACAGTTATATTTAAGATATCAAATTCAGACCTTACACCATCGCTTTCTGTAGCTGGTATTCGCACAAAAATTTCCTCCCCTAAAGTGGTAATGGTAACATTGTCTTCAATAACAGTAGTCTTTTCTGTAACAAATTGTTTAATTTTCTTGTCACCATTTTTATGATTACGATTGCCATTTCTTCGATGTCTTATTAAGCGGGATCGCCTATGTCTAATTTCAAACTCTTCCCGTATAAACTCCGCGGATAATAAATTAATAAGTAGCAGAAATGGGGTCAAATTAAGTTTCATTCTCGAACCAGCTTAGTTTTTTTATTTACATAATAGCAAATATAAACTTAGGTTTTACCCAAGTCGAAAAAATTTAAAGTGAAAAAGTTTCATAGTGCAAAAGTTCTGAACTTCGCGCGATGTCGTAGCTTTATGGAGCTTCTAGCGACCGGCCTGTAGGTTGGCAAGTTTTAAACTAAGCGAGGGAAAACACAAGAAGGGATGTTCTGGCGTGCACGGATTCTAACAAGAAAATGCGGCGGCGCGGATTCATCACCCTATATATTGTACAAAACTTTAATATTATTAATCTCTAATTTCAGAAAAAGGAATTTAAATAAGAAGAGACCCAAATATAGCAACATAAAAGTTTGATACACGGACCTCGTCTAAATGAGATAAAGTATTATGCCTCAAATTTTATGGTAGATCCTACCGAAATATGGCCAACATGAGAGGGAAATAAATATCATGGTAATTTTTTTTTATATTGTACAAAACTTTAATATTATTATACTCTAATTTCAGAAAAAGGAATTTAAATAAGAAGAGATCCAAATATGGCAACATAAAAGTTTGTTACGCAGACCACGTCTAAATGAGAAAAAGGAATATGCCTCAAATTTTATGGTAGATCCTATCGAAATTGGGCCAACATGAGATGGAAATAAATATCCTGGTATTTTTTTTTATATATTGTACAAGACTTTATACTCTAATTTCAAAAAAAGGAATTTAAATAGGAAGAGACCCAAATATAGCAACATAAAAGTTTGTTACGCGGACCACGTCTAAATGAGATAAAGTATTATGCCTCAAATTTTATGGTAGATCCTACCGAAACATGGCCAACATGAGATGGAAATAAATATTATGGTAATTTTTTTTTATATATTGTACAAAACTTTAATATTATTATACTCTAATTTCAGTAAAAGGAATTTAAATTAAAAGATACCCAAATATAGCAACATAAAAGTTTGTTACGCGGACCACGTCTAAATGAGAAAAAGGAATATGCCTCAAATTTTATGGTAGATCCTCTCGAAATTGGGCCAACATGAGATGGAAATTAAAATCCTGGTAATTTTTTTTTATATATTGTACAAAACTTTATACTCTAATTTCAGAAAAAGGAATTTAAATAGGAAGAGACCCAAATATAGCAACATAAAAGTTTGTTACGCGGACCACGTCTAAATGAGAAAAAGGAATATGCCTCAAATTTTATGGTAGATCCTATCGAAATTGGGCCAACATGAGATGGAAATAAAAATCCTGGTAATTTTTTTTTATATATTGTACAAAACTTTATACTCTAATTTCAGAAAAAGAAATTTAAATAGGAAGAGACCCAAATATAGCATCATAAAAGTTTGTTACGCGGACCACGTCTCAATGAGATAAAGGAATATGCCTCAAATTTTATGGTAGATCCTACCGAAGCATGGCCAACATGAGATGGAAATAAATATCCTGGTAATTTTTTTTTATATATTGTAAATAGGAAGACAAAAATCACAAAGTATTTAGTTAGTATATTATGTTGTTACTTTGGTCTCTTTGAGAAAATGGACGATTTTTTCAATTATATATTGTACAAAACTTTAATATTATTATACTCTAATTTCAGAAAAAGGAAATTAAATAAGAAGAGACCCAAATATAGCAACATAAAAGTTTGTTACGCGGACCACGTTTAAATGAGAAAAAGGAATATGCCTCACATTTTATGGTAGATCCTATCGAAATTGGGCCAACATGAGATGGAAATAAAAATTCTGGTAATTTTTTTTTATATATTGTACAAAACTTTATACCCTAATCTCAGAAAAAGGAATTTAAATAGGAAGAGACCCAAATATAGCAACATAAAAGTTTGTTACGCGGACCACGTCTTAATGAGATAAAGGAATATGCCTCAAATTTTATGGTAGATCCTACCGAAGCATGGCCAACATGAGATGGAAATAAATGTCCTGGTAATTTTTTTTTATATATTGTAAATAAGAAGACAAAAATCACAAAGTATTTAGTTAGTATATTATGTTGTTACTTTGGTCTCTTTGAGAAAATGGACGATTTTTTCGATTATATATTGTACAAAACTTTAATATTATTATACTCTAATTTCAGAAAAAGGAATTTAAATAGGAAGAGACCCAAATATAGCAACATAAAAGTTTGTTAAGCGGACCTTGTCTAAATGAGATAAAGTATTATTCCTCAAATTTTATGGTAGATCCTACCGAAACATGGCCAACACGAGATGGAAATAAATATTCTGGTAAATTTTGTAAAAATTAATGTTACATCATTTTTCATAAGAGTAAATTAATAACAATATCATAACTGATATCCTGGAGGGACATGGTTAATATTAAAGGGTAATATTTAAACTCTTACACCCGTATTTACTAAAAGGTTTTAAATTTAGACCAACGCAATATTTAGATCGTATAGTTTCCCAGTTATATTTTCATCGTTGCATTATTTTGAAACGCCATATTATATTATCATATTGCATATTATTGTATTTTATTTTTTGCAATTAAATCCTTTTTTTAAATAAATAATTCTACTGGAATATTGTTACAAATATAGTTTTAGTTCTATGAAAGAACATAATGAGCACTAAGATACTTTTTTTAATTTCATAAGGAAAAACCAGAAGAAAATATTTACGATACAAAACTTACGAATAAATTATTTACGAACAAGCCCGAACAAACCAAGAATTGTCAATCTCTCGCGGCTTTAAATTTGAAACCCTTTAGTGAATACGGCTATCAAAATTTATCTAAATGGCCGCGCTAAAATTGGCGGTGTTAAATTGCTGTTCTTTATGACTCGGATTACAAAAACTAAGCAAACTATTGAGTTTTGTTTTCACTAATAGAAAGGCGGTATCTAGGTGGGAGCCGGAAAGTTATTTTCATGCAGAAAAAAAATTTAGTCCTCTTGGCACGAATCCTGACCCTGTCGATTAATGGATATTTAAAAACTTTTTAAATCTGGATTCTACAGATATTGGAGTGTCAAAATATTATTTAAAAAAAAATTATTTACAATACAATGATCTTATAATTGTAATTATATTTAGAGTTGTCCGTGGCTTATATATTTTTCTTCAAATTTTTTCGGAATGAAAATAAATTTCCCGCACCCATTTAGATACCAACTATTTGGGCCAAAAAGAACCACAATTCAACAGGACAAATTTTAGCGCAATCGGACCCACTTAATTAATAACTTCTATGAACTATGAACTTAAGAACGGCTTTCCAGAACAAATTTTGGCAAAATTAAATAAATTAAAGTAGACCTAATAAATTTTAAAAGTGATATCAACTTTTCATAAATTTCGAAAAAATTTTTGGCAATATTATTATTATTATTATTATTAGTAGATACTCAATAGGCATTCTAACTCAATAAGGGCTGTTTTCCCATGTTAATCGCCATAAGAAAAGTTAAGCTTCGTTCTGCATTTTTATATGGTTTCTAGGGCGTGGTCACTTATTCCCAGGCGACAGCTACAGAGCCTCTACTACAGGCGCCGAAGGTACACGGTGATAGAAGCCGCTGTCGCGGGACCCTTCACATATTTCGCGAGGCTAGCTCAGACAGGGCAGCGACCTAGAGCGCTACCCGCGACGCTCGACCATTTGAGATGTAAGTTGAACAAGGATAGCGATAATTAAGAACCCAGGACTTCATTCATGTTACACCACGCCAAGCCGCAGCTCATTAACGATGATGCCACAAACGATTAAAAATGAAACTATTATTATTACGAATATTAAATCTAAAATCCCATTATTTATTTAACAGAAAAAAAAGTTGAACCACCGACCTATGGATTGGAAGCCAACACCTTAGTCCGCCAGTTGAACTCTTCTTGATCATGTAAACACTTAAAATAAATAAGGGTAGTCACCCCATTCAACCCCCACATATATACATTTTGATGTCAAATTAAGGAGAAAAATATAACTAACTCCAATATGCTATTATGTTCTATTAATTTAAAAAACGCAAAGACATAATAGATACTATTTTTAATTTCATTTCAATTTATTTTCTAGGAGGGTATTTAAAATTATTCACAATAATTATTACGCAAACTAAAATTATAGCTATAGATAAAATATTAACAGATGTTTAAAAGGTTAATTATAACGAAGTTATAAATGCATAAAATGCAGTCAAGGCAAGACAAATATCCTACCGTTACTATATGGATCAAATTTTTACAGAGTGTAACAATCACAATTAAACATTATTTTAGTACACAAATCGTCAACATCAGAAGCCCTAATAGTGCCGTAATGACACCCCCCTAGCAGATATTTTTTTTTGTATAACGGAAAAACACCACATTATTTTTTCAATAAATATTGTGATTAAATTTATAGTGTACACATAGCCTAAAAATAAGTTTACAAGTATCAAAATTAGTCATTAGGATACACCATTCAATGACGTAAACACATGCAACGATCATCAATATAAGGTCAAGGGTAGTTACCCTCTCAACCCTCGGTACATATACATGTATTAACCTCTATAACAGGGGTGAAAATGGCAAATCACAGACGACGGCATAAATAGGGTAGTTAACCCCTAATGTACCACAGTTGTAAATACTTAAAATAGTCTAACCCCTAAGTGTATGGTAAGTACCACCGTTGAACGCATTAAAGAGTAGTTTGCCCCATCATCCCCCACACAATTGGACCCTAGTATAACGGAACGTAAGGCAGCTAGTTAGCCATGGTTTAAGAAATACGGCACGAAGAATTCTACGGGGTATTTTTGTAAATACGAGAGTTATAAAAACTCTGCTTGTTTTAATCAACTTCATTATTAATATCGCAAGAAGGGAAAATCGAAGGTATTATTGTTTTTTCTTACACCAAAACGTCTCAAAATGTTGTAAAATATCACTTTATTTGCATAATAAAAGCAATAAAACAGGGATGCGTTAATTATAGAAATAAAAGATCCGAGCTCAAAATTAGTTCCACCCTGTATAGTGCTACAAGCATCTGCAAATAATAATTATCGACGATAAATATTGAGATAAAACAACGCTTCAGTCATTTAGGTTCTGTGTGTCAGTGCGTACGTGTGATCAGATTTTGTAACCAGAAAGGTAAGTAACTTTTAATTTTGGTGTGGTAAAATATTATAGTAACGCCTTCTTGAGGGATGGCAAAAATATATTTTAAATGTATGCAAATGTTTTAATAAATTATACAATATATAGGTATTAGGCATTATTTCGGTATACGGGGTGTTTTAGGGAGCTTATTAGAATAACAGGGCAACGCTAAAGTTTTAAAACTTGCCACATGTCAAATCTAAAATTATATAAGTTGGCATGGGTGACGTAATAAGTCGATCGGCCGACTGGTTCGGGAGATACAGTTTTTGCGATTAGTGCCCATATGCCTTGAGACGAAGCGTCGAAATTCTGTTTGTAGACAGAGGTATATAGGAGCTATCTAGCAGTGAAAAAATTATTTTAAAGCCTTAAAAGGTATTGGCGCCATATGTATTAAACCATTAAGGCACTACTGATAGAGAATACTGAAATATTGTAATAGACAAATATTAAAAAGACCTTTCAATCGGTGAAAAAATAAACCAAAAATGTTAAGTTATAACAGTGCAAGAACTGTAAAATGATTTGATCGTTTTGGTGAATGCGCTTGATAAATTATAAAATATATATTAGGCATTATTTCGGTATACGAGGTGTTTTAGGGAGCTTATTAGAATAACAGGACAACGGTAAAATTTTAAAACTTGTCGCATGTCAAATTTAAAATTATATAAGTTGGCATGGGTGACGTAGTAAGTCGATCGGCTGACTAGTTCGGGAGATACAGTTTTTGCGATTAGTGTCCTTATGCCTCGAAGTGGAGTGCAGAAATTCTGGCTATAGGTAGAGGTATTTAGAACCTATCAAGTAGTAAAAGATTTTTTAAATATCTTAACTAATAACGGAGCTATACGTATTAAACGATTAGGGCCTTAACACAAGATATGTAAAATTGGTTCTATACAATGGTTATTGTCAATGATTATTACATATCGCGAACGCGCGATATGTTTATATCCCCTATCTTAGGATTCCTATTGTATTCTATCTTGGAAATTTGTGTCACATTTGACATTTTCCTGTTCCCTGATTTTTTTCTAGAAAACGGATAAAGTTGAAATATTCAAACTTTCTGGGTTTATAGGGAAATAATAGGAGTATCTTCAGTAAAAAATTCAAATATACAGGGTGTGACGGAAAAAAGTTATTAAACGCCAAAGTCGAAAAATATGCAAAATTCGCTGTCTTCCATTTCAGGTCGCAAAAATTATTTTTTTCGATTTTTACTTCTGGAGGTTTGAGAGGACCGACAGCTTCCGAACCCTATTGTTTTTGAAGAAGATTAGAAAATGTGTAGTATTTTTTTTATATCTTTAAAAATCGAAAAATGCTCTATGCAGGGTCATTTTGAGCCACTTTGAAGGGTATATTCAAAATGATCGGACAGACCTTTCGCGTAGACAGCCTGATAGGCCGTCTCAAATACTTTTTTTCACAATACATGTTTCTATACCTAATATTTTTTTAAATCGTTAAAATTTGAGAAAAACTGGAAATGACGATTTTAGACTAAAAATTTTTTCGGTTTTTAAGTTTTTTTCGTGTTAAATACATTTTTTATTTAAATGGCATAGCCCTTATCCGAAAGAGCTCGTCGAAATACGCCGGAAATGTATTATTTGGATACTAAATCTTTTTTACTAAAAGAGCAATAAACGATTTGATGTAAAATTTTTGAATTTTTTTTCAGTAAGTTACTGGTACGCTCAAACCCGCCACTGATAATCTGTATTCAACTTTTTGAATTTTTTTGTTCTATTGTCTAAAGAGATAAGTAGGCTTTAAATTTAACACAATGCGATTCCTCCAGCAATACATTTCATATTTAAAAAAATGTTTTTTACATATTTAAAGATTTTTTTATATCAAAAGTTTTACTTAATCGACTATATTTTTACAATAATATCCTTACACAGTTCCTTTTAGGCTTATTTTATTCTACAACCTTTTCTCAATGTCCCCCCATATCTTAATTTATCAATTTATTTTTTTAATTTGAGAAAAATAAACATTTTGATAGCGCGGATAGGAAAAATTTTCAAATCTCAAACTAACTTGGATATGAATAGAGTGCTCTGAAATATTTTGTTTCAAGTCAGTATCTATTGATATTAAATACCGCTGTCAAAATTGGCCTAAAATGAGTGTTTTCGGCTATAGATTCTGAAGTTGTTTTAGCGTTTTGAAGTTAAAAATTGAACGTTATAGATTATTTGAGACTTGTACAATTTAATGAGACCAAAATTAAAGCTTCATATGTCCAATTTATTACCGAAATTTCAATTTTAAAAATGCTCCGCAATTTCCGTAAAAGTTTCATTTTAACAGAATTATGATTTTTCGAAAAGATTGCCTTGGAATTATTTAGCGTCATCGTGGATATTAAAAATATGAACTGTCAAAAAAGGCCGAAAATGGTATATTTCATCGTAAGGTTTTAAAGTTATTTTAGCAATTCGCGCTGTAAAATTTGGGATAAGAGATAGCTCGAAACTTCTACAATACAGTGTTATATAACAGATAGGTCCAAATAGAGTATTTATAGGTGCATTTTTCATTTTAATATTGGTCTGCATACCTTAAACTTTATCAATATTCTATGCTGGGAGATATTCTGAACAGCCGAAAATTAACGACTAGATTTTTTTCGAGTTTTAATTCATTATGACTTTATTTGTCTAGAGAAAGAAAAAATAATTTAACTTTTACTTTGCCGTATTTTGTTTCCTATCATATGATGTCATCAGAATTCGAGTAAAACGTTTCGTCATCTAGATACCATCATCAGGTTTTTATTTTTAAATATAAACTTGTAATTTTTATTGCAGTTTCGTAAATCTTGCTTCTTCTAACGTATTCATGCAATATTGCTTTAACCGAATATCAACGTTTCGACACTATAAAACATCGGCAATCTTTATATTTTTATAATTGGATTTGTGAAATTATTCGTAGAGATAAAGAAAAAATAATTTAACTTTTACATTGCCGTATTTTGTTTCCTATCATACGATGCCATCAGATTTCGAGTGAAACGTTTCGTCATCTAGATACCATCATCATGTTTTTATTTTTAAATATAAACTTGTAATTTGTATTACAGTTTCGTAAATCTTGCTTCTTCTAACGTTTTTGTGCAATATTGCTTTAACCAAATAGCAACGTTTCGTCCTATAAAACATCTTCAATCTTTATATGGACTGCTATTAATACGTTAGAAAAACGAATATATATCCGAAGAAGTTAAAGCGTGAATTAAAAACTACTTATCTGGTCTGAACAAAATTTGGCATACGAATGAAAAATGCGTTATTGTGTGGAACAAAGATTTTGTGTGTTGAAAAAGAGGTTGTTTTTGCTATATACTGACAGCTGTAATTTTGTCATTTTTTATGTGTAATAATCGCGTTTATAAAAAAATATTTTGTTGTTGGGTGCAGTCCTCATATTATATTAAGATTGAAATACATAAATTTTAAATGAAATATTTGTAAATATTTTTTGACAGGTTTTATATCGACAAATTAGGCGATATGTTTTCACATCACAGTCCGCAGGAGTGTGATACAAAAGTAAATAATATAATAACACAAAATATTTAAAAAAATTAAAAAAATTTTAAAAAAATTAAAAACTCAATTTTTTAACTTCTTTTATGTAAAGACTTTTACCTTTAGAGGCAATGCCAGTTGCCGATCAGGCGATATGCAGCTTTTATTAATATAGCTCCAGGAGGAAATATCTATACAATATCAGTAAAATCGCCGAAGCTGCCAAAAGGACACATCTAAAAATTTTAATTTTTTTAGTATTTACATTAATAATCTATACCTATACAACCTCATAATCAAAATACATCCAAGTATTCGAATTATCAGTAAGCCCATAATAACTGTCAAAACGGCACCTCAGATTTTTATAATTTTATCTAATATATCCATTATTAAGTCATACCTATAGAACCCCGCATTAAAAAAATAAGGACATTTTGGAAATGCGCAGAAGCTAAAATCGGTGTTTAGGAGTTAAATAGAATTATGCGCACATAGCGAAAAAAGTACCTTCGGTACTCCGGATGTCAAAGGGCGCCTTTTAAGAATATATTTGAAAAACATCCTATAAAGGCCTTTTTAGGTTTGTTAAGTGGAAAAACACAATGTGGTACATGCACCGAAATGTATAGAAAACATAGATAGCTGCTTAAAACAGACTGTTTCATGTCTCAACACGAAAAAAGTGATAATTAATATGCAATGCGTATGTTTGCTGTTTAAATAATATTAAATGTCACGGATTTATGCATTGCGTCATCTTGGAAGGAATACATCCTTTACACTCGTAGTCTATTAATATTCAAGATAATTATTATTAACGACCATGGGTATTATGAAGCGGAAAATATGTAATTATTGTCCATATCGACGGTAACTGATTATGATTAATATTCAACGTCATACCCATTTCTATCAATAGGTTGATGTTTAGTTGCCAGGTAAATTATAAAAA
This sequence comes from Polydrusus cervinus, assembly GCA_935413205.1. Lineage (NCBI taxonomy): Eukaryota > Metazoa > Arthropoda > Insecta > Coleoptera > Curculionidae > Polydrusus > Polydrusus cervinus. Next base: position 21,702,116 of record OW284520.1, on the reverse strand, counting down.
TAAAACTCAAGAGTTCTATAAATTATTTATTTAACAATAATATTGTACATCGACTTTTAGCAATCTTATAACTACACACGTTTGTAACTTCTGGTATTTAAGGTCAGTGAGGCACCGAAATAACATAAAAATATCAATGAAGACAACGATACAGGATGTATTAAGTACAAAATAATTAAAAAAAGGTCTAATTATAATAATATTAAAAAGGTATATGGCAGGCATTAAAATAATACAAGAAAGAATGCAAGTAATAATCAAAACAATTTACAAATATGTACATTTAATAAATAAAACAGATATTACATGTTAAATAAAAACTTATCATTGTGATAGGTCCAGTATATTCTTACAACTTTTTCACTAAAATTGACAGAACTTTTTGCTTAAACCATTCTGTAGATTCAGTGTCGGTATATTGGCATACATGCGAATAGTTCCAGATAAGAATATCGCTGAAAATTGTATAGGCAATGGTTGAGACGTAAAACATCTATACTCATCAATAGTATCCTTCTAACTATCGAAATATTTTTCAAGAATTTCGTATATTATTATCTATACAGAATCCTTGCTTGTGTGCACTCGTTTCAAGTAGAATTTCTTTGTATTTACTCAGATCTTCATTTGTATACCCGACAGGATGATTTGTAGTCAATAAATTAACTAGTCCTTCGGTTAATGGAAATTCATTGGTATCAATTCTAAGCGTATTGTCCTTTACCTTAACAGACTTACTACCAATGAACATATTAGAACCCTCTTTTCGAATACCATATTTAACATTGGGCGTTTCCAGGAGAAGATACTTTATCTTGCATGCATACATCCTATTGCAATGATGTTAAAAACTAAACTAACTTTATTAACAAGTGCAATTATTTTTATAGAGCAGCAATAGAGCAGCTATAGAACAGCTATAGAGCGTTCATAGAGCAGCTATAGAGCGTTCATAGAGCAGCAATAGAGCAGCTATAGAGTGTTCATAGAGCAGCAATAGAGCAGCTATAGAGCGTTCATAGAACGTTTATAGAGCAGCTATAGAGCGTTCATAGAGCAGCTATAGAGCGTTTATAGAGCAGGCATAGAACACTTATAGAGCATGCATAGAAGTTATTAGAACTGTAACTAATATCAAATAAAGCATTCAATATTGTATAGTATTTTTCAAAAGAACCATATAAAATAGTTACCTTATACCCTATGTTCCACTATTATTTAAAGTAGATAATTATATATTTCCGTTTAACCTGATGCATTACAGTTTAATTATAGAAGCCTGTTATTACATTATTTAATGTTGTTTATTAATCTTTTAGAAATAATCAATTAGTACATTATGGTTATTAATTATTTTTATCTTGGTAAATGAAAATGTTATCTATTCAAACTAGCTGGCATTGGGAACGGAAACAGTTTTGAAATTAAATTTGTATATTTCCAGCTAGTGCTTGATTTAATATGTCCATTTTTTTTTTTGGAAATCGGTTTATGTAAATTTGTAAGAAAGATTAATTCTTTGTATACCTTTAAGTCTTTCTGAGAATATGCTTTAGGATGCATACTCGTTAATAAATCCAACAAACCGTCGGATAGTGTGTATGTTTCATTATCAAACACCAATTGGTCAATAATATATTTTTAAATCGTGTGATTGAGGAAATTAAAATAATACGGATTGCGGGATAACAGCATTATAAATGTGTCATATCCTATTACTAATTGATGGTTACAGTTAGAAATGTTTAAATTAAATATTTTAATCTCAATTAATTTTAAAACATAGATAGGCATAAAATACTTTATTAAACACATCTAGATACATTCCTATGAATAATTTTTCTCATATATTTTAGTTTATTTGGAACCTCTGTAAAATAAAATGCAGTTGTCTTTGTTTCTTGAAACTTTTGGAATATGTTTAGCATTACTTCCCCCTCCGTGCCTTGCTTCCATTCACCTTCTCTATATTCGAACTTTGTAAGATCTATAGAAGGCATCATACTTTTCATCACCTTTATAGTTGGATCATAAATTTGACCTTCAAAGACGTTCCAAAAATGAATATTGCTAGTAATTGTATCATAGCCAAGACTTCCATATTTGGCTTCTACATTTATACTATATTTTTTAGCCACTTCCCATACTATTAAAGTTGCAGGTAAACAGGATGCGTAATATTTGTTTTGTATAAATATTTGTTCAACATTGTTGATAATTGTTTGTAATGTATTAGCCATGTTTCTTATTTGACGTTTAACAACAAAGTGCCTACACACAGCAAGCTCTCTGCTTTAAATTACAAATTTCGTCTGCACCACTCCCTTCTTTTCGCTTCTTGGGGAGTTTCCGTATATGATCGGCATCCTTGCAAATTACAATGTGCTTGAAGATTTACAAAAGTAATAGGGCCATGGTGACTCTGTATTTTAGCAATTAAGGAATCAATTACATTTTTATCAAACCATTCCATCAAATCTCCTCGCTTAATCAGCTCCAATTCATCAGACTCGACATTTTTTCTCTCTTTTCCGACGTAAAAACCAACGGAAAACGTTATCTTGACAATATCTGGAGTGCCACTTCGTGCAAAGGTTATTTGTTTTAACTCCGCTTTAAAACAACCTCGAAGTCTTTGCCGGATATCTTCTTCCGACTGAGGCCTTAAACAGTCGTATTTGGGTGGATTTTTTGTTTGCTCGTCAACGACTGCCTTTAATAATTCAAATCGTGCTTGTTTGTATTGACCTATATCTTCCTGGTAGCAGCTTTGGCAATAGGTTTTAAAATCATAATCCGCTATCCCCTTTCGATCTGTTCGTATAGTGCCATCTACTGTGTATCCATCTCCGTTTAAACAAATATCGCATTTTGACTTCAACTCCGGACGACAATCGGAACAGTCACAAGGACGGCCCCAAAAACACTCTTTAGGCATTGTGCTCGCTTCAAGAGATTAACTAAGACTAATTGTTTCAGGGAAATAATACAATAATATAGTAGTTTGGGAGGGTTTAAAGTGGTGGGGGTAAAATTTGGACGATTATAGAGCCTGTCTTTACTGCATACTAACCCATAAACATTCATCCCTGAACACACCTTGACCACGCCCCCAACCGAGGTTATAAATAGGGGTGTCGTACAGAGTAAAGTTCATTCTGTCTTTGTACGCCATAGAGAGCAGACGTGTTTTGAGCAATATTTCTTTTGTTACAGAAAAAAAATGCCATTCCCAAGTGAATACGTTAAGTCGATTAAGGTTCAGGTAGAGAACGATAATTTAACCCTAGAAGTATGTGGTAAGATTCTAAAAGAATGCACTCGTGCAATTTTCAATTTAAATGGACAGCTAAAACATACCACTTCGGTTTCCGAGAAGTCTCATATTACATCTTGTTTGAGTCAAATTAAGGGGTTTCAACATATTTTAAAGGATAAAAAGGTGGGGGGTGGTACGGGGGTTAGAAGGGCGGAAACAGCTACCCATCGTGTTAAATGGTCCGATATCAATTCGGCCTTTCAGTCAAGGGTTAGAACTGGGGTTATTACCAATATGCGTCATACTGATACGATGTCGTTCTTAGAAGACGCATCAGCCCTGTTTAAACGCAGAATTCATAATGCCCTAAAAAAGGACTGCGCCTTAAAGGTCAATGCTGTATTGTGTGGGGAATTTCAAATTAGTAAAGCCGATAAAATTGTAGAAGAGAATAAATATTTAAATACCGCTAACGCTCCCATTTATCAAGATACAAATTTAGATGCGTGGTTTGATGAAAAAATTAAACAGCCTCTCTTAACAGACTTGGATGAGTTCCAGGAAAAAGATTCGGGGTGGGCGCTAAGTCGGGTTGTTAATCTTATGATTTCAATTAACAAGTTCAATCCTCTGCGTGCTGGAAGTTACATAGAGCTTCCTAAATCTATAGCCAGAAAAAAAGCATGTGTAAGCGTGTGCAACGAAGATGATATGTGTTGGGCGTGGAGTATTGTATCTGCATTGTACCCTGCGCATGCAAATGCTAAGAGAACGTCGTCATACCCGGATCCCAAGAACGTGCTTAATTTAAAAGGAATTCTGTTTCCAATGACAGTAGGGCAAATTCCTCGCTTTGAGAAGCAAAACAATCTCTCGGTCAATGTTTATAGGTTGGAAAAATTATCTAATAAAAACTATACTGTTATTCCTTATTACTTGTGCAAAAATAAACAATCTAAACACGTCAACTTGCTACTCCTTCAGGATGTATATGCCACAGATAATAACTTGGATGACCTATCACCAGTTAAATTTCATTATGTCTGGATTAAAAACTTGTCCCGTTTACTTTCCTCTCAGCTAAGTAAAGCGCATGCCCAAAAGTTTATTTGTGATCGGTGTTTGCACTATTTTTATTCTGAAAATAAATTAAATTTACATGCCAAGGACTGCGTAAAACTTAACACAGGGGTTGTTCCACAAGCACCAACTGAAGCCAACAAATGGGTTGAATTTAAAGATTTTAAAAATAAGGAAATAGCGCCCTTTGTAATTTACGCCGATACCGAGTGTTTGTTGGTTCCTGTGGAGGATGATGTTAATAAAAATACTCAAAATATACAAAATCATGTACCTTATAGTGCAGGATATTACGTGAAATGTAATTATGACGACAGTCTTTCATTCTACAAGTCGCATACTGGTCCGGATTGCATGCAGTGGTTTGTTAAAGAGCTTCAAGATTTCGCTGAGAACGCTGAAACAGTGTTTTTATGCGATTTACCAATGAACGAATTAACAGCCGACGAGAAGGAAAGATTTGACAATGCCACTGTTTGTCATATATGCGAAAAACCATTTACGGACGAAAATAAGGTCAGAGATCATTCACACTTGACAGCTAAGTTCAGAAATGCCGCCCACGAAAGTTGCAATCTAAATTATAAAGATTCCTGTGTAATACCAGTCCTGTTTCATAACTTAAGTTGTTATGACGGACATATGGTCATAAAAGCTTTAACCGAGGTAGAAGGGCAGATCGATATCCTACCCGTAAATAAAGAGAAATATATATCTTTCACTAAGCATATACCCGGTAACTTAATTCAATTTAGATTCGTTGACAGCTTTAGATTTTTAGCGTCTGGATTAGACAAATTAGCTAAGAACCTTCCTGAATACCCCATTCTAAGATCAGAGTTTGCTGGTTTAACCGAGGAACAGCATTCACTGTTATGTCGAAAGGGTGTGTTTCCTTATGATTTCATGAACGGTTGGTCCAAACTTACTGAGCCTAAATTACCAACAAAGGTGGAATTTTACAACAGCTTGGATGATTCTTTTATAACTGATGATGACTACACGCACGCTCAAAAAGTTTGGACTAGCTTTAATTGTCAGTCGATGCAAGAGTATTCTGAGCTGTATATGAAGACCGATATTCTACTTTTGGCTGATATATTTGAACGTTTTAGAACCACATCACACAAAACGTATGGACTAGACCCGGCTTGGTCATACACTCTACCTGGATATTCCTGGTCTTGTTTGCTTTTCCAGTTGCATAAATCCAATCATGCTAAACTAGAACTTATGACTGATTTGGATATGATATACTTTATTGAGCGAGGAATTCGAGGCGGGCTAAGTCAATGCTCTAAAAGATATGCCGAAGCCAACAACAAATTTTTACCCGATTATGATCCGACTAAAGAAGATTCTTATCTCACATATTTTGATATAAACAATCAGTATGGTTGGGCCATGAGCCAAAAATTGCCTCTGGGAGAATTTAAATGGCTCTCAGAAGATGAAAGGTCACTGCTGAACGTTTCAGAGATCTCTGATGACTCTAACGATGGCTATATACTAGAGGTTGATTTAGAAATACCCCATGAGCTCCACGATAAGTTTTCAGATCTTCCACCTTGTCCCCAGCATGCTAAGCCCCCCGGATCAAAGAATGAAAAGCTGCTGGCAACACTATACAATAAGACAGAGTACGTCGTCCATTACAGGAACCTAAAACAAGCCTTGGCATTGGGTGTTAAACTAACTAAAATACACCGTGTTTTAGGCTTCAAACAATCTCCCTGGCTTAAAACTTACATCGATTTAAATACCAGTCTACGTCAAGCAGCTAAAAATGACTTTGAAAAAAACCTATTTAAACTCATGAATAATGCCGTTTTTGGCAAGACCATGGAAAACATTAGGAAACATTCGAGCGTTAAAATAGTTATGAATTGGGATGGGCGATACGGTGCAGAAGCCCTCATATCACGACCCGAATTTAAAAGCATTACCATAATAAATGAAAACATGGTAATCATTGAATTGGCCAAAACACGGGTATTTTTTAACAAGCCGATATATGCGGGTATGTGTATTTTGGACTTGGCAAAAACAACAATTTATGATTTTCATTACAACTACATGTGCAAAACTTTTGGAGATCGCTGTAAAATTTTATACACCGACACGGATTCTCTGATTTACGGGATTAAACATCATAATATATATGAGGTAATGAAAAAAGATTGTCGTGCGTTTTTTGATACATCTGACTACCCCGAAAATAACGCCTATGACATTCCAAAAGTCAACAAAAAGGTTCTGGGTATGATGAAGGATGAAAATAACGGTCGCATCATGACACATTTTGTTGGTCTAAGATCTAAAATGTATGCAACCAAACTTCTTTACTCGCCCGAAGAAATCGCAGAGGAGAAATTAAAATTAGAGAAAGCTAGTAGGGAGCGTGAAGAAATAGAGCGAGCGTTAGCGAACTTGGGTGTAACTAAAAAGATTAAGGGGGTTAAGAAATCGGTTATAAAAAATAAAATTATCTTTGAGGATTATGTAGCGTGTCTGGAAACGTTTTCAGAAAAGTCTATATCACAGAAATTAATTAGGTCCAAACATCATGATCTCCACACAATTCGACAGACCAAAATCGGTCTCAGCCCTTATGATGATAAGCGTAAAATATTTAAAACATCCCCCGATACGCTGCCTTGGGGACATTGTAGTATTATGGAAGAAGATTAATGGTAATTTACAAAAATATATCTTGTTACCAATTAATATTTAACAGATTTTGACCGTTTAAGCTGTTTTTAAACAGGGCTGTTTTAGCTGTTTTTAGCGGTTTTTTAGAAACTGCTACCGGTTTTTTAGCTGTTTTAAGCGGTTTTTTAGCTGATATTAGCTGTTTTTAAACGGGGCTGTGTTTAAGCAGGGCTGTTTTTAAACAGGGCTGTTTTTAAACAGGGCTGTTTTTAAACAGGGCTGTTTTTAAACAGGGCTGTTTTTAAACAGGGTTGTTTTGGCTGTTTTTAAACAGAGCTGTTTTAGCTGTTTAAGTTGATTTAGTTTACGTTAAATTATTTGTTTAGTTGCTTAACTCATAACCCATCCTGTATAACATTAAAAAGAGTCCATCGTTGTTATACAGTAAAGAAGGCCAAAAATACTAGCTCATATCATCTAACCTGTATAACGGTAAAAATAATCCATAGTAGTTATACTGTTAAAAGAAGACCGAAAATACTAACTCATATATATCATAACTCATCCTGTATAACTTTAAAAAGAGCCCATCGTGGTTATACAGTAAAAGACGGCCAAAAAAACTAACTCATATCATCTAACCTGTATAACGGTAAAAATAATCCATAGTAGTTATACAGCTAAAAAGAGGATCAACATACTACCACTCTCATATAATTATACTGCATAACATTTAAAAAAGAGTCCATATTAGTTATGCAGTTAAAAGAAGACCAAAAATATTAACTCATATATATCTATAACTCAACCTGTATAACTTTAAAAAGAGCCCATATTAGTTATGCAGTAAAAGAAGGCATGGGGTTTGCTTTTGAAAACTTTCGTTCCCCATAAAAATCGAAAGTGGGATGCCATGGGGGGAGGAGTCCACGACTCGCATCCTGGAGCGATTCTTTTTTTATTTTACACTAAAGTTGTATAATTATTCCAAAATTATTAATATTAAATAAAAAAAGAGTTTACTAACGTCCCCCCAATATAACATTATATAATTTATTTACCATTTGTTTGCTATTATGCCTTTTTATATTAATATATATTACAATACATGTGCTATTCATTTTTTATTCGTTATAATATTTTTACCTCTTACACTTAATTGGCCTCACGTTTTCCCCCAAAATTTTCTATCAAAAATTTCGTGAGCCTCAAGTGTGGCCTTTAATCTAATTTAACCATTTTTGTTTACATAAATTCATTATTTTTATATAAAAAGACAAGCCTCCTTAGTTCATAAATTTTTTTACCACTCTGTAATTAAATTTATACATTATGCTCATTTCAACTAAAAATTAGTGTATCTTGAGTATAAATTAATATTCCAGAACTGGTCGTTTTCATGCGTTTATAATAAATTGTTTAAATTAAACAAGAACTATTTACCCCAAGGGTTTCTAATTTTAAATGGGGTTTAAAAACATAAATAATACAACGAAATTTATCCATTTATTTGGTGCCAGGGTCCAATTGTGTGGGGGATGATGGGGCAAACTACTCTTTAATGCGTTCAACGGTGGTACTTACCATACACTTAGGGGTTAGACTATTTTAAGTATTTACAACTGTGGTACATTAGGGGTTAACTACCCTATTTATGCCGTCGTCTGTGATTTGCCATTTTCACCCCTGTTATAGAGGTTAATACAAGTATATGTACCGAGGGTTGAGAGGGTAACTACCCTTGACCTTATATTGATGATCGTTGCATGTGTTTACGTCATTGGATGGTGTATCCTAATGACTAATTTTGATACTTGTAAACTTATTTTTAGGCTATGTGTACACTATAAATTTAATCACAATATTTATTGAAAAAATAATGTGGTGTTTTTCCGTTATACAAAAAAAATATCTGCTAGGGGGGTGTCATTACGGCACTATTAGGGCTTCTGATGTTGACGATTTGTGTACTAAAATAATGTTTAATTGTGATTGTTACACTCTGTAAAAATTTGATCCATATAGTAACGGTAGGATATTTGTCTTGCCTTGACCGCATTTTATGCATTTATAACTTCATTATAATTAACCTTTTAAACATCTGTTAATATTTTATCTATAGCTATAATTTTAGTTTGCGTAATAATTATTGTGAATAATTTTAAATACCCTCCTAGAAAATAAATTGAAATGAAATTAAAAATAGTATCTATTATGTCTTTGCGTTTTTTAAATTAATAGAACATAATAGCATATTGGAGTTAGTTATATTTTTCTCCTTAATTTGACATCAAAATGTATATATGTGGGGGTTGAATGGGGTGACTACCCTTATTTATTTTAAGTGTTTACATGATCAAGAAGAGTTCAACTGGCGGACTAAGGCGTTGGCTTCCAATCCATAGGTCGGTGGTTCAACTTTTTTTTCTGTTAAATAAATAAAGGGATTTTAATATTCGTAATAATAATAGTTTCATTTTTAATCGTTTGTGGCATCATCGCTAATGAGCTGCGGCTTGGCGTGCTGTAACATGAATGAAGTCCCGGGTTCTTAATTATCGCTATCCTTGTTCAACTTACATCTCAAATGGTCGAGCGTCGCGGGTAGCGCTCTAGGTCGCTGCCCTGTCTGAGCTAGCCTCGCGAAATATGTGAAGGGTCCCGCGACAGCGGCTTCTATCACCGTGTACCTTCGGCGCCTGTAGTAGAGGCTCTGTAGCTGTCGCCTGGGAATAAGTGACCACGCCCTAGAAACCATATAAAAATGCAGAACGAAGCTTAACTTTTCTTATGGCGATTAACATGGGAAAACAGCCCTTATTGAGTTAGAATGCCTATTGAGTATCTACTATTATTATTATTATTATTATTATTATTATTATTATTATTATTATTATTATTATATTTGTTCCTTTATTGAGGATAGTAAAACTATAGCAACAGACTAATTATCTTGTAAGTTAGTTTGCCACTTTGATTCTGCCAGTTGTGTTGGTAAATTGATAAAGTCCTTTGTATTGTGAGGTCATTAACGAGGAAGACCGTTTGTATAAGATATAGACGTTAACTTTTGAAATTAAGATTTAGAATTTAAAGCAAGCTCTTAGAAGTTCTGTGGTATACAGGGTGATTCCTAAGTTGATATTTCTTTTTAGCTGTGTATAGAAGGCATTAAAATAAGCAATATTTTCAAAAAACTTAAAAATATCCGAGTTACAGAAGTAAAAAATCTGAGTGCGGGACTGGTAATCAAAACGTAGCCCTTTACTTTATATTGTTTTTGTCCTTTTTTTGTATTGTAAGTCATGCACTTTACGGGTCGGTTATTTATTTTTTCGTGTCACCAATTTAAAATTAACTTGCATAGAAAAACACCGCAGCAGACTTCTCAACACCACCCGTAAATTGCATGGCTAATAAGAGATAAGAAAAACAATATAAAGTATAGCGGGCTACGTTTTGATGACCAGGTCCGCACTTAGATTTTTTACTTCTGTATCAAGCCTATTTTTAAGTTTAAAAAAAAATGGTATTTGAAAATGTTTATTTTAATGCCTTCTATACACAGCTAAAAAAGACGTATCACCTTAGGAATCACCCTGTATATGCGTGTGCTACAAAAAAGTGTTTATATATTACATTTTAATTGGTCTGGTTGCTGTTTGTTAAAAATTTATTATAATATGATCAATATCAGTGATTTTAGACTACGTATTAGTATTTTACATACACATTTTTTTACCTGAGAAAGCTATCAAACACCTACTTGTAAAGGAGCTTTATTTTAAATTCCTATCTATTTACCTATTTTGCTAACTTTTTGCTCACGTCGCTCACTCGTGGCTTGATGTACAACTACAGGACATAAAGTTAAGTTAAGTAAAAGTTATGTAACTTCCTTACATACTAATATCGATACTTATTAATATGTACATAGTTTGTTGCTTTTCAAATTATTTAGATATCCTTGGTAGAGTTCTGACTCTTGGTAGATAAGATAATCTTAATCTTCTTAAACTGATTATGTAATGTTTTTTTATTTTAATTTTAAAAATATTATTATTATATCTAAATAAAAGTCCATAAATAATTGCCTGGAAATATTTCTGAATTTGAGCAACGCCAGCGTCAAATTTAAATTTTGTTATAATGATGTCTATCATTCACCAAAAAACGACTTAGAACTTCTAAGAATTTAATTTGATTAAAATCATTATTAAAGGTAAAAGTAAGCAACTGGTTAGGGACTAAATTAAGACCTTTAAAATAAAATTTGGGTTTAATATTGTTAAAATGGTTATTTTTTTATAACTTAAGTTTTTTTGCTTACATTTTTTTTTGTTAAAAAATAAAATGTTGTAAAGCACAACCGGGAACACTTAACACTTTTAAACAGTTGCCAACCTACTTATATCGAATGCTCTGATTAAACATTATTTTACACATATAATTACATTAAATGAAAATACAACTAAATGGGTTCATATGAAGTGCTGTAAACAAATGTAGTTTACGCCGAATTTACCATTTGTCGATGTTATTACTTGGAAAAATATGGGACAAAAAAAACACATGAGTGATAATAAAAATTAATAGGTACCAACATTTTGTCGTAAATTTATACAAATTTTTGTTGTTCATCATTAAAATATTATTAATCGCATTTGTTAAACTTTCTTTCAAATGTTCGCTGTCGGTGTAGATTTTATTGTATTTAAAATAATAATACAAAGTCAGACCTTGTTCTGAAAGTTTGACCATATTTAATGTGAACTGGAACACGTGAAATTTTATCTGCTAATGGAAAACATAAATTCATTATATCAGTCCATATAATGAAAATATGAAAAAAACTCATTTTACCGGAACAAGTATATTATATATCATAGAAGTAATAAAAAAATATGGTAAAGCTTTACAGAACAGGTCTACAGATCTACTTAAAGGTTATTCCTGTAACTAAACTGCACTGATAGAGACTGAAACACATTTTAAATGTTTCGTATAACAGTATTTAGTGTAGAGTACACAAACTACAATACCATTTACATATGATCTTTGTAATAATGCCGTAAAGTAATTTGGAAAAATGACCAAAAAATGTGTTTTTAACAACAGAATCGTCAAAGAATTTTAAGCAACAAGTCCTTGCTGTCCCCCACCCTCATAATAAGGATGCGCGTCACAAATAAATAAATTAACTTTCCTTAACCCAGCAATCTAAAACACTGTGCCAATTAAGAATTTCATGACAAAAAGGCTTCTTTTTCCACTTAGTTAAGCTTATTCATTTAAATTTTCTCATTTTCTTTTATTATATTGTCAACAATATCAACGTAACTTTTTAAAATTTAATTCATACAGGAAGACTAATTTTTTTAATACTCAATATTTATCGTTTTATTCTAATTTACCTATAGCCTTTGTTGTCGGAAATGGATTGGTATGCTTAAGGATGGATTACTTATCTAATATTTGGCTGTATTGGGTAATGAGTTTGATAAAAATAGATGTAATGGAAAGATAGTGCATAGAACAAAGACAAGGATATTTTTAGTTTTATAGGAGGAGTCACTAGACAAAAAATAATTGTTTGCAATTGGTTGAAGAGAGGGTTCCATTTTGAATAGTACATTTAAGAATCTTCTCTCTTATCAAAGATTGCTAATACAGCTAAAAGGAACCCATTCTCTATTTTTGTAGGGAATACAAAATAATATAGACACTCAAAGGAACACTTACTCACTGGAGTTGTTAAAGTATTCAAGTGTGCGTTTGGTCACTTGAGTCTCTAAATGATGTAAAACACAATCTCAGAACCAGAGCAGTTTCCAGCCAATGAGTAAGTGATGTTCGTAATGTTTATTTAGTGTTAAATTATTTATTTCCCATATTGGATTAAGTTGGTAGTTCGTTACTTTGTGATATTGCATATTAACAAAAAACAATATGAGTAATTTATTTTGTTATAATATCACTTTATTAACTGATTAGTGACTGTAGTTTCGTAGTACTACTATCTTATCAAACTGAATAACTTAAAACTACGTTGTACCGGGTGAATCAACGATTGCGCGGAGTAATTTTATGCCTTGAAGATAAAATTTGTCGACAATAAACTTTTATGTTAAGGTATGGTTGGATATCAGGCACATTTTAAAAATAATTTGAATTATACAGGGTGCGCCCAAAAAGTAAGGTGTCAAAAAGGTACATTTTTTTAAATGGGACACCCTATATATTGTATTATTTTCTGATTCCTCACAAAATTCTACGCTTATTTTGTAAATGTCATATGTCTAAATACAATAGTTTTTGAGATATTGACGGTTAAAATATGGCATTTTTAGACTTTGACAGGCTGTAGCATTGGAACGGTTCATCTTAGAGAAAAATGATTTTCCCCTCCCTATCTTAGTTTTTTATTCTCTATTCAAAGAAACCAACCTCCGGTTTACCATGTTAAACTAAAAAACCGGTTTTAACGGTTTAACATGTTAAATGTGGAAATAGTAACGTTTAGATAGAGAATAAAAAATTAAGATAGGGAGGTGAAAACCATTTTTCTCTAAGATGAACCGTTCCAATGTTACAGTCTGTCAAAGTCTGAAAATGCCATATTTTAAACTTCAATATCTCAAAAACTATTGACTCTAGACATTTCATATTTACGAAATAAGCGTAAAACTTTGTGAGGAATCAGAAAATAATACAATATATAGGGTGTTCCATTTAAAAAAATGTACCTTTTTGACACCTTACTTTTTGGGCGCACCCTGTTTATTTCAAAATATTTTTAAAATGTGCCTGATATCCAACCATACCTTAACACAAAAGCTTATTGTCGACAAATTTTATCTTCAAGCCATAAAATTGCTCCGCGCAATCGTTGACTCACCCGGTACAATTATAAATAAGTTTTTAACAAAGAGTGCTCATAAATAAATAGAAATAAAAATATAATATTTATCCCTTAATCTAGTAATTGGTCCTTATTAATAGTATTGTGAATAGCGAGGAATTCCATAGGTCTGTTTGGTCATTTAGTAGGTTTATGCAGTGGCGGCTCGTAGCTAAGTAACATAGGGAGGCAAAATTAAGCAACAACCTATATTTATTAAAAAATTAATATTAAAATTTGAGTCAAACTTGACAAACAAAGTGACTCCTTGTTAAAATTACGTGCTTCGTTTTTTTAATCGCGACCTCGGAAAGCCGCCAAATTTTGCAACGCTAAAAATATTGTGTTTCATGGTAATTTTTTTAGAGGAGGTAGGCAAAATATTTTTCTTATAACAAAACCGAATATTTATTATCCGATAAACTGCGATCCATCAATGAAGAGCGAGGCAAGATGTAATAACAATGACACGGATAAGGACGCTGTTGCTCGGTCACTGGACAAAGGTCCAGACGTTAAATTAATAATTGAATATTAGAGAGTTTCAGAAATTACAAATTTATTTCGCAAAATTTATAGAGGAACTATTATATTATTGTGTTTATATTAAAAAATAGGTTTTAAAGCTGTTTTGATGGTATAATTATAGGTATAGGTATATAAAATAAGGTATATATCTTAAGATAGAAAGTTCTTGTGTATAAACACCTAATTTGAAATTCAGAAAAAAGTAGTTCCTTGAGCCGGATTCGAACCGACAACCTCTGTATATCCAGTACTGAGCGCTAACCAATTGCGCCATCAAGGAAGTAGAACTTTCTATCTTAAGATATATACATATTTGATTTTCTTACGAAAAAGAACCGATAGGTATTAATCATCCGCCTGAAAAGCATGCATCTGGTTGCCGAAACGGTAATGTTGTTGTTTAAAAAGGGTAAAAATGATTTACAATATCTATCACTGTGCGTATCTCAGTAAACATTTGAAATTTTCGGACGAAAGTGTTTCCCGATTTGCCGTTGTGAACCTACTTCCTTGATGGCGCAATTGGTTAGCGCTCTGTACTGGATATACGGAGATTGTCGGTTCGAATCCGGCTCGAGGAAATACTTTTTTCTGAATTTCAAATTAGGTGTTTATACACAAGAACTTTCTATCTTAAGATATACATATTTGATTTTCTTACGAAAAAGAACCGATAGGTATTAATCAGCCGCCTGAAAAGCATGCATCTGGTTGCCGAAACGGTAATGTTGTTGTTTAAAATGGGTAAAAATGATTTACAATATCTATCACTGTGCGTAAAATAAGGTATTATTACATTAATATTTGACGAGCCGCCACTGGGTTTATGGTAGGGTTTTAATTATGTTTGTAATTTTCCATTGATTCTAAGATGTTAAGCCTCTTGCTTTTAGCGCAGGGACGGATGGGCTCTGTGAAACCGGCCCGGGAAAATTTCGGGTCAAGCGGCCTACTTGGCATTTCGTGTGTAAAAGGTATGCTCCTTATTAAAAGAGATCATTATGGTACGACCTAAATAAATGTGTTATTTAGTAATGACAAAACTAATCGTATATTAGAGAACATTATAACAAGAATTCCAAGTTATATCATATTATGCTAAAACTTAAGTGAACGCCTTTGAAATTTATAAGTATTAAAAAATCAAAGAAAATGTAACACAAGCAAAGGTCTTCATATTTTGTAACCTGTAAAACTGTGAATCATGAACTTGGAAAGTCCTAAATTTAACAACTTTCAACAAAACTTAATATATACAAGTAATGTTTGAAGGTCGGAGACAATGATGTTTCTTGACTGATAGAAGTGTTTTGGACTTGCATTGTCTTTATTTGTTTTATATCACAAATTATATCTAATGATGGCTTACTAAAACAATCTGGGTTCTGGTATATGGTAGCAGCTTCCTTGAACTTCCAATCCAAAGAGGATCTGGTAGACACAGTTTTCCTGTCTTTTTCCTGCGAATGTGGCCGATCTTACATTGGTGAGACTCTAAGGCCACTTGAAACTAGGGCCAAGGAACATAGAAACAACACGCTTAAAAGAGAAACCGAATGATTTTCGACGTTGTCAATATGCACCGACGGTAATTAAATATAATATAAAAAGTAGGTGAACACAAAAAAAAATATTTGGTTTTATCCAAAATATATTTTTACCAATTTTGTAGTAACTTTTTGCCAACTGGCCGACCGGCCCACCGGGAAATTTCCCGGTCTCCCTTATGGCCCATCCGTCCCTGTTTTAGCGGTAGTATGTACATTTTTTTAACTTATTTACATCTGAGAAATAATGACCTGTCTCCGAACAATGTTTAGCAAAATTGGAAAAAGTCTTATCTTCATTATATCAAATTTAATATTAAAATTTCTTCCTATTTGACCTATACCTATATGCTCTATTACATTCTGTACAACTTAGCCCATAAACTCCTGATTTTTTAAGGAGGAGTGTTTTTTGTTTGGCCTGAGTTTACTGTAAAGCGGAAATTGTCTCTGTTGAACTTCCTTAAAACAGTATCATATGTGAGTTTTAAGGGAACAACTCTTCTTTAGAGAAAACTCTCTAAATTTACTGGTTTGATAAATTTATTTTTATTTCTTAAGACTGCAGTAGCAATTTACAATTTACATTCACCATAATGTAATCGTAATTTGCTTCGCTTTAATAAAACTATTAAATACTTTTGGTGCACAACAAATTAAAAAAATTAAAACGTAATTTCAAACTATCTAATCTACACGTTCCAGTCGTTAACATTTTTATAGCCCGACAATATTGAAAGGATCGTTTTTTATTAATCGCATGTATAGTATTTAAGTGCGTTCTCATTTCTCTAGTGCATGATTCTTTTTTTTTTTTGATAATACCAAGGTCAAGGTTTGTTGTAGAAAATGTATGCAATTTAGTTTGATTCCCTATAATATCTATAAAATCACGAATGGTATTTTTAAAACTGGTGGTCAATGGTTGGGTTACTAGTAATATTAATCAGGTTCACTTTCAAATCTATATGTCAACTGATTTTAATACTGTTTTTCACTATAAATAAATCAGTAAATTCTTTGTATTTCAATTTTAGTACACACTGTAATATATATCTAAAATAAATTAAATTCCAAGAACAAGTTTAAAATAGAAAGAAAAATATCAATTTGAGCGACTTGATACCAATTTGCATAGAAAAATTGATTGCTCCTTCTCTGCCATTACTCGATAAAACTTTACAAAGAAAGCTCATTACATTACTCTGCATCTCGCATACTTTTAGATCTAGTAAATTAGAGTTTACATTGGAAAGTCTTTTGTCACAAACTCAGAAACTATTAAAAGTAAAAAGTATCAGATCCAAAGAGAAGTTTCATATAAAGAATAAATTCTTCAATGTCTTCTTAATTTTTGTTAGAAATGGTCTTCTACGTATCTTAACATACTACTTAAAATAAGCGTTAAACTAAATTAAGGAAATAGTTTATAGGCAAGCACTGAATATAGCCTGCAAAAGGTTGCAGAGAGATAACATTTGGCAGGGTGCTAGACCTCGGTCCTTACATATAGTGGCGTAGCCAGGGGGGGGGGGCAGCCCCCCCCCCGAAAAAAAAGAAGATATAAAAAATAAGTGGGCAACATAAAAATCTTTGACGGCAACGCTATCAATAACGTGTGCCAAATAAAATAACAAATCATCCTCCCAGTAACTACAGCTTCGGCAGAAAGAAGTTTTTCCACTTTAAAAAGATTAAAAACATATCTGAGAAACCATTCAGGCGAAGAGTGTACAACAAGTTTAGCATTAATAAGTTTTCATCAAAAAATCCACATTGATATATGAAATAATCAATATATTTTGTCAAAAAAGGCGACGAATTACGGTTTAGTTTTAGGCAAAAAAATATGTTGTGCTTTTAGTTTATGGCAAATGTCTGAAATCGTGTTCCGTCAGCGTCTTGTTAAACGGATTCTTAAAGGACTCGACGTCAATAAAGCTTCTGGTCCAGACGAAATTCCTATCATTGTTCTCAAGACATGCGCCGATGAACTTACACCAGTATTTTGTAGACTTTTCAACTTATCCTACAAAAAAAGAATATTTCCATCCTGCTGGAAGTCGGCGCGTGTCCAGCCTATTCCAAAGAAAGGTAAAAAGACCCTGCCAAGCAACTACCGACCCGTCGCATTGCTTTCAGTAATTTCAAAAGTAATGGAGAAAGCTATTAACCAACAACTCCTAAAGTATCTGGAAGGGCTTAACATTACCATCAATACGGTTTTCGTAAGTCCAGATCAACAGGTGACCTTCTGGCATACCTATGTCACCCATCTTTGGAGCAACACCATTGAACATCATGGAGAATCCCGGGCTGTTGCACTGGACATCTATAGGGCTTTTGATCGTGTTTGGCACGATGGGCTTCTAAGTAAATTGCGATCCTACGGTATGCCCAATGGATTTTGTTTATGGTTAATCAGCTTCCTTAAGAACCGTTCTCTGCAAGTGGCGATTGACGGGTTTCTCTCAGACACCTTTACCATCAATGCCGGTGTTCCTCAAGGGTCCATATTGTCGCCTACCCTCTTTTTACTGTATATTAACGACCTTCTAGTAAAATCCCAAAATCCAATTTATAGCTTTGCTGATGACAGCACACTGGTCTCATCTTTTACCTTGACTCCCCAAACATCCGCTGCCGACGCACATCTTTGCAGGCAGCATGAAGTATTGCGCCTCAACAATGACCTGGAAGAAATTTTGGCTTGGGGTGACAGTAACCAAGTCGAATTTAATGCTAAGAAAACCCAGGCAGCAGTCTTCTCCAAAAAGGTTAACATTGCAGAACCGGATATAGTCATGGCAGGACACGCAATTCCCCTGGCACCGTCTATTAATTTGCTGGGGGTCAATCTGGGAGGTAATATGTCTTGGCATGATCACGTTGCCGCAATTGCCAAGACAGCTGCACAGAAACTTGGTGTAATTTTCCGCACCAAAAGGTTGTACAGTTGTACACACCTCATCAACTTTTGACACTCTACAAAGCCCAGATTCGACCATCATTAGAATATTGCTCTCATGTCTGGAGCTCTGCACCCAAACACACCCTTCGGCTACTGGATTCCATTCAAAGGAGAGCCGTTCGTCTGATCGGCGACCCCGAGCTGACCAAGACCCTCGATAGCCTGGAGCATCGAAGACAGGTTGGTGATTTGACTCTCTTTTACAGATATTTCCATGGCAGGTGTTCGACTGACATTGCCCACTTGATTCCACCTAGAGCAATGCAAAACAGAAATACACGGCGAACCGCTGCCGCTCATCCATATGTTGTTCAGCTTAGTACTCCTCGAACTTCATTGTTCAAGAATTGTTTCATCTGGAGAACGTCATCTTTGTGGAATGATCTTCCTGAGGTCGTGTTTCCCAATGAATACAATCTTCAACGTTTCAAGACCAACGTTAATCGCTTTCTTCGCACTCGCACCGCTCCCAGAGCGCCTTAAAGGATTTTTCCTACAGTGCAGATGTTTTATCATAAAAAAAAAAAAAAAATGGTTAATTTTGGTTTTTTCAATAAATTAAAAATATACCTTATTTTTAATATTTTTTTGCTCAATTATGCTTATTTCATGATGAAGTTTTTGTTTAACAAGTATATATTATCTGTTTTATATTACCTATATTAGTGTATTTGTATAACTCACTACAAGTTTCTTTAAATGTATGTATTTTTTTATTGTCCAAAAAAAGGGTTTTTTGGGCGTGGCACCCAAAAAAAAATTCCTGCTGGCTAGGACACTGCTTACATACTACATTTAAATTTGTGATCTTGAGAGAGTGGTGAAAACCTTAAAAATATATTTTTGAATTATTTGAAAAAAGTATTTTTAAAATTTGGTTCGTTTAATGACTTCTAAACACAGTTAAACAAAGTATGAACCTAGAAAACACCCTGTATAGAGAAAAAATAGAAATATATCAATGGAAAACAAATTCATCATCAATTTTAAAAGTTAAACTAAACGAATGGGCTTATAAACACTTCAATTTTTATTTTAATTTAGTAGCCATATATACCTGATAAGCCCTTATCTTTATTATGTAGGTTCTAACTTATTCTTGTTAATATTTAGCTTGGATATTGCTGCAATTAAAAACTTGTTAGCAGTTACCTATCTCCGCATTTTAAAAAGCGGATATTTATCAAGGATGCTTGAGTTGAATTTTAAATTACGAAGAGAAGAAACTCAAGGGTTGTGAACTTTTTAATTCATGTGGTATAAATTTACTTTTGTTTAAGTAGTAAATTACCTAATTGTTTATTCTTAGCGCGTACTTACAACATCAAGAATGTTTTCAGTGTACGCCAATTATCCAAAAAGGCAATTAAGAGATATAAAAAGTTGGTGAAATTGTTGCAGAATTTTAAAACCGCGACCTAACCTTAAAATATTTCGAAAAATTGTTTTAGTTTAATAATAATCTATTTTAGTTTATCCTTAGTTTTTAAAAATATTTAGAAGATTTTAAAAATATATAGTGAGCACACAAGTCAGTTTATTTTATTTTATTTTCTTGTATGTTTTAAGATACCGTAAAACGGGGTTACTTTGCACCACTTTTTGCACAATTTTTTTTATTGAAGGATAAAAATATCTTAATACTAATATAACTATTTTATGATTTTCGGTGGATATAATTAAGCTCATTAACTAAGTCTCATTACATTTTTAAGTAAATTCATTGCAAGATTAGGACAAAAAATCGACTTACATCCTGGTGCAAAGTATACCACGGAAAGGGTATACTTTGCTCCACTTCATTTTAAACTAGTTTTACCGTTTTATCTACAATTAAAGCAAAGTTGGCGCATTCGAGTCATACTTTGCACCATTTCAGATTTGTGCAAAGTATCCCCAATTTCGTAAGAAAGTGGGGATTCTTTGCACCAGTTGTACGGTGCAAAGTATTCCCAATTTTATATGGAAATTGCCAATGTAAACAAAAGAAATAGAAAAAACTAAATATGTATTTTATTGACCTATTTTATTACCTGCATCTCTAAACTAATAATTGTACATGCGATTGAACGGGTACTTGCCAATATTTATCAGCTTAGGCTTTCTCGGCAAGAAGATTTTGCACAGCTTTAAAACGTGACAATTTAGAGGTTATATATTGTTGCGGGAAATGAATGACAAATGACGGAATGCGGGAGTGTCTAACCTCTTGAGATGATATATTGAAGTGTTCTTTCTCTGCACATGACATTAGTAGGGGCCTCAAATTAAGATGGAGCACTGTGCTACCAAAAATAATATTTTTCAGCGTTGGTGCAAAGTTACCGTACTAAGTGCAAAGTAACCCCGTTTTACGGTACCTAAAAAATAAACATGATAAGTCCAGAAGACTGAACGTTTATTTTTTAAGTAAATTGAATTACCTGGACCCAAATATGTTTTTGATAGAGACCAACGGCATTAATTTAAGATAATATAAATACAAAATTCGGGTACATTGTCTCACTGGTATATCATTGCCGCACGTACCGGGTGTCCCACTAAGAATGGCTCTCGGCCGTATCTCGGAAACTACTGGGCATAGAAACTCAGGAAAAAAAATTATAACTAAAATGGTCATGAGAAAATCCTGGAAATAATTTTTAAGTTCCGCATTTTGCCGCACGAGGGCGTAATTGAAAAGTAAATTTTAAAAGTTTACATGTCTCCGAAAATTCCACATTAAGGTACTTAATATTATATCTTTGATAACACCATTGAAAAGCTTGGACAATTATGCATCATTTTGGTCTTTTGCTCATTGGCGTACCGACTTTAATAAAAGGGGGGGAAGCGGTTGAATGTGTAATCAGTTAAATCGCTGTAACTTATAAACGACTTATCCGATTTTAGCAAAACTAAGACTGTTTGGAAGAGAAATGTATGCATTTTCACCAATCGTATTTAGTTGTCCATAATAGTTCTCAAAAAAAATGCTAGATGGCGCAGTTTGTAATAATAACACATTTTTTGATTTTACTCTGAAAAAATAAATCATACGGTATAATTATGATACCATAATCGAAAAGTAGATTAAATTTGCTAGAACAAATATTGAAACCGCAGCTCGATATCTCCGTTCGTTTCAGCGTTATCGCCAATAGAATAGAATAATTTTTAAAAGTAAGCGATTATATATTTTTTAGAAAAAAAGTGGGACGCCACTGATATTTTTTCATGTGGATATTATTTCTGATTAGCCTGGTCAATTCTGCATAAAAATGGTCTCTTGCGTTTTTCTTCTCAGGCACACCGTACTTAATTCAAATAATTAAATTAAATTAGACAGGCGGAAGTGAAGGTGGTCATTTCCAACAATTTTTATGAAACTAAATTTTTCAATATCAATGTTAATAATGATAATAATAAATAGTAGAGCTAATTTATTTTAATTAAGAACGGTGTGCCTGAGGAGAAAAATGCAAGAGACCATTTTTATGCAGAATTGACCAGGCTAATCAGAAATAATATCCACATGAAAAAATATCAGTGGCGTCCCACTTTTTTTCTAAAAAATATATAATCGCTTACTTTTAAAAATTATTCTATTGGCGATAACGCTGAAACGAACGGAAATATCGAGCTGCGGTTTTAATATTTGTTCTAGCAAATTTAATCTACTTTTCGATTATGGTATCATAATTATACCGTATGATTTATTTTTTCGGAGTAAAATCAAAAAATGTGTTATTATTACAAAAAGCTTTTTAATGGTGTTACCAAAGATATACCTTAATGTGGAATTTTCGGAGATATGTAAACTTTTAAAATATACTTTTCAATTACGCCCTCTTGCGGCAAAATGCGGAACTTAAAACTTATTTCCAGGATTTTCTCATGACCACTTTAGGTATAATTTTTTTTTCCTGAGTTTCTATGCCCCGAGATACGGCCGAGAGCCATTCTTAGTGGGACACCCGGTACAGTGTCTTTGAATTTTATTTAAATTAAGACATATGCTTTATTTTGGTTTAGTGATATTGACAGGCACTCCTTAAATACTGCCATTGTTTTTCTAGATCTGGTGAAAGCTTTTGACTCTCTACATCATGAATTGCTACTTACAAAACTTAAATCTATAGGATTTAGTAAACACACTTGTAAATGGTTTAAAAATTTTATTTATCAAATAAATTCCAAAATTACAAGAATTTTAAAAGAATTTATTTATGTTTCAGAATCATCGACAATTTTAAAAGAAGTTCCTCAAAGATCTGTATTGGGTCCTTTATTATTTATAATTATGGTAAACTTAGGCACAAAAAATGAAAACTAAATTGAACTTTTGACTCTCCGAAATCATCCACTTTTGGAATAAGGTAAGTTGGGTTAGATCGTCATATTTAAGCCTTAGGAACTTGAGATAGCTTTTTTTCCGCACCTTATAGAGACATCCTGTATAAATTAAATTTTACTAGTGTTATTTTATAAGAACCGAATATACAAATATACCTTGATATAAGTAGATACAAAAGCTTCCTTCATTTTTGAGTTAACTTTGTAAAGTAGAAAATACCTAAAAGCTGTGCTAGACCCTTAAGACAAAATTTGTTTTGTTCAGTTAATTTAACCATATCATCAGATGCCCACGCCAATTAAGTTAAAACTTTAGATAAAGTTATCTCCTTATAATGAGTTCAAAACAAGCAAGCTATAAGTTTTCGTATATTTTAATATTTTAACAAGAATTTGGATATTATAGAAAACTTAAACTTTAATAATTTAAGTGGTAACACTGCATTGCTGTGATGAACTTTAAATATTCCAAATAGTAATCTCCGTTATTTTAGCACAAGCGCCGTTAGTTTGTACAGCGCAAATATACCTTTTGATTAAAAAGTAGTAACTTATTATTAATAATTCGTTATGTTCACAATTGCTTTTTTTAAATTTATTTTAAAGACAGTTTCTACCCATTTAATATGAAAATAAAAATTTTTTTTGATGTTGCAAACGTTTGATATTTTGAATTTTAGATATTTCAAATGTTCGGCGAGATTATGGTAGAATCGAATCTGGGAACTTGATTAACAAAGTGATACTGCTATCACTATTAATGCCCTTATGCATAGTCGTTTGCTAGCAACCCGCAGATCTCCGTCGGCCCGCCAGACCATAAAAAATACATGGCTTGGACCGCCGTCGGAGGTAGGCGAGTCCCTAACGAATTACTATCCATACGGGCTTTACTCTACTCACAAAACGGTTATCCTTGAATTAATTGATTTTTTTTAAATCAAATATATTTTTGTTATTTATTCGGTCGCTTCGTTCCTTTCTGCGACACTGATGTTTGCTAAAATTAAACTTGGGATAATTTGCGTAAAATGGATTATTGAGATATAAAGAGCAAAAGTACACTTTAAAGTTCAAATCAATAATGGCGTTAAAAGGTTAAGGGATTTCCATATGCCTATTAACCATTTTGGTGCCCTAAGCTCAAAAGTAGCAACGACAAAATTGGGGTTTTGGGGTATTGATACGGAAAATTATTCTTGGTATTATAACTTTTTTCATTTATTATCACTTCTACAGAACTTTTTTAGGGTTGGTACTACATAGAAAAAAAGTATATATAAGTACACAGAGAAAAAGAAATTTCCAAACTTATAAAAGGCGTATTTTTGAACACTGTTTTATAGTATAAAAATAGTTTTAAAAATTCTTTATTTTTTAAACAAAGCTTTAAATTTCAAACAACGTATTAAGAATTAATGTAAATTTAATCAGTATAAATGTATTAAGGTAGGTCCGCCAAATAAGGCCCGGTTCCTAATAAGGTCCACCCATCGATAAGTTATTGCAATGCGCAAAAGGCACCTAATTACTCTAAGCCCTTAATAAAGAATGTCCATCTAGCGGCAAAAACACATATCTGACCATAAAAATCTGTAAAGCCACAGAGTAGTGCCTCAATTATTTGTTTATCAAACACGTGTGAATGTCAGTTATAATTATAAGCTTTGAATTTCAATATTTAAAGAAATAAGCCGAGTAGATAGTAGCACTATGATTCATTCGCTACGTAAGAAACGACGTGACTTCGGAGCGCTCCGTCTTTTATTGCGTAAAATAATACAATATCTTGTGTCTGAGACAAACTAATGTTTGTCTCCAAAAACGGTTGCCACATTTTTGGACTGATCCGTCGTTCTTTAAATATTGAAATTCAAAGTTGTAAGGTGCGGAATTACTTTAATTTTAAGTGAATGAGTTTATGAATTTATTTGCTCTTCTATGTAATTGGTTTGCTTGGTTTTAGTACATCTAAGGTGTGTACATTATTTTTTGTTTAGATGACACCAAATGCCAAAAATGTTTTAAAAGTTGTTCCAACGCTACATGTTATCTACTAATAACTCCCAGGTGGTTTCTGCCATCTATAGGCATATTTTAGATTTCACCCGTAGTCAATAGTCAGGAAGCAAATGCCATTTTTTCGATATTGCCTCGAGAGTAAAAGTACCTTAATAATGAAAAATATAACAACTTTTTATATAGAAATTGAGGACTAAGCCCAAATACCAATTTTGAGTTATGTAACTCAGTTTTTAATTTTTTTACATAAACCTAAATTTTTTCTTGTAAGCTGAAAAGAACTCCATACCTATACGAGATGACAATATTCTACTAAGTACCCGGGTATTGTGTCTCGGACTCCACAAAGTACTTTGGACATATATGTGCTCCACAATTGAAACACAAAGTAGATACGAATACTCGCGAAGCGCCCTCTATCTCCGGATGCTTGAAACTGTTGCTGTGTATCATCCGTGTGAATAGTACGCTCTGAAGCTCACGTAAAAACAACGGCAAATATATGTGGGGTCACAGTAGAGCCCATTCATGTACTTATACAGCGCCCTACGTTGTTAAACCCACAATCGGAACACACAGTGTAACATTGGGTAACCAAATAATCCTCCTTATTTCTGACGAGGCCCGCAATGGGTAGCCTACGTTGTTGAGCTCGCAAGCGGGACATACAGCGTAACAACGGACAACTAAATGCCCTTTCGTATCTCTGACGGGCCCCTCAATCCGCAATGACCGTTTATCAGTGTATGATATCGTACGTACATCCCTAACTCAAACATAATACATTTTACAGGAGACGCAAATGAAATTTTGAGTTAATACATTTTAAGTATAAGATATGTTGATATATAGATAAGTAGTATAAGATATACAGTGTCTATCGGGGAAAAACTCGGCTAACTTTAAAACTTCTTCTACGATATAGAGTTTTATTTACGAAAAGAAACGAAAACATTTTTTTCACTAAACACAGTTTTTAAGGGGATGTGCGATATACAGGGTGATTCTTAAGTTGATACCTACTTCTGTTTTAGCTGTATATAGAAAGCATTAAAATAAACAACATTTTTAAATACTTGTTTCAAAAAACTCAAAAATAAGGTAGGTACTGAGCCCGCAAGGGAAAGCGTTCTGCATATAATCTCGAAGGAGCGGCCGCACTTTGACGACACTCATCGTAAATTAGAACCATATCTACTAGTTAATTGTCTTCAAATTTTACCATTTTCACGTGTCACCAATTTAAAATTAACTTGCTTCAGAAAAACACACCGCAGCGTATTGTCAACTAACTCACCACCGACTCGTAAATTGCATGACTAATAAGAGATAAGACAAACAACATAAAGTATAGCAGGCTACGTTTTGATGACCAGGTCCGCACTTAGATTTTTTACTTCTGTATCTCGCCTATTTTTAAGTTTTTTGAAAAAAGATATTTGTTAATTTTAATGCCTTCTACACAGCTAAAAAAGAAGTATCAACCTAGGAATCACCTTGTATAGATAGAAGTCGACAAATGATTTAGGTACTTCGTTGTCTCTTTGCCCGAGGTTATTGAAGCCATCTGTTCGGCAAAATTCATTATAAAAATGATGTTTTATCTATGGTGTGCAAGATGTCGCTTTAGTAAAATTAAATTCAAAACGAACCAATAAATGAGGGAAAAAAAAAAACACAGTCTGCTCCACTAGTTTATTAGAAGGTTTTCTGTTTAGAAAAACCTCATTGTCATATCGAACATGTTTCGAAGGCATAAAACCTTCATCATCAGCGAAATCAAAATAATATTTTACATGAAGAGGGACTCTCGACATTGCATATTTCAACTGAGAAGCAGAAAAAAGAAGAAAGAAAAGTTTTTTAAAATACTTTGCATGATGTAATTAAAATTGAAAATTAAAATGCAAAAAAATTTTGGAAGTAGAGAATTATAATGTACCATACTTCGGATGCATTTGGAGTTTAATTTTATTTTTGGAAAACATATTAGTCAACATAAAAGCCAAAAATGGAAATTCAAAAAACGTGCTCTGATTGTGACCAGAGCACAAAAATATGTAATAATGTAAATGCCAAAATAATGAAATCCTAATAAATTTAGCCAGTAATATTATATGACGATTTTGTCTTTATAGTTTCTAAAATTGAGGATCTAGAAAACATAATATTATAAGCTCCGCCGCTCTCTATACTATCGTAGGTATTATCAATTGAGTAAAAAGTTCGTGCAATATTAGAATTAGCTTTTAAAGTTATCTAACACATTCTTAAAATGATAATGTATTTTACTGGTAATCCATTTGATTAAATTATTGCATGGTTTAAATTATGAATATTAGAGGTCACTATTATGAATCAATACCAAAAAGAGGTCAATTGATCGCCATATTACGCCCATAGAGCCTATCTAGAATTTACAAAATTATTTATATGATATGCAGAACTTAGCCTTGTACAATTGATTCAAAATATGCTTAGTTACATGCTAGAACAGCAGATGGCGTTGGTCTAGTAAAATAAATGTAATCATTAATTTATTGTTCTGTTGTTTTGTAGTACACAACATTTCGTAAATGCAAATTTATTAAGATTGAGCAGCTTTTAGTATATATTATGCATATAAAAAAATTGAATTGTTAAGGGCCAGTTAGGTTAATTAGGAGTTTTTGGTTTTAAGTGCTTTATTTATTTGTACGCGTATATGTTAAAATTATGCTTATTACTCTTTATTTTTTATTTGGAATCCTCTTATACTTAAATTGACGTAAATAATTAGCGTAAACAGTGACCAAGGGCGGGTAATCATTTTGCCAACTTCAGTTATATTATTCGCGATTTTAAAGCAACTACTGTCCAAAAAGCGACGTATTAATTACAAAATCTACTAGATATTGTACGCCTAGTGGTAATTGGCTTTGAGACCAGATATTATTGTAATAAAATGGTGTTACATCTCATTTATATAACTAATATTTGTCCGAGAAGAACTCCACTCTAGCAACAAAAAAACTGAAAATCAAAATAATATTTAGTTGAATACACAACAAATAATTTTTGCTTTCGCGCTGAATTATCGCTGGGCATGGTGAGTTAAAGCTAGAATTGACCAATTATTTGTCAATAACCAAAGGAAAGGAGCACAAGATAATTCTTATCTCAATAAGCGGATCCATATATATATATATCCTGACAGTCAATAAGCAGCCCTTAGATCGTTAATATGCACAAGGGTATTCCAAGACTGGTATGGGAATGTAAAGAAGAACTACAGTGAGTACCAGGACACGAAGGTATTCCAGGGAATGAAAAAGCCAATAAACTTGCAAGGAAAGGTTCGGAGTACGAAGGTGCACAGTACGAGATGCCATAAAACGATAGATCAGGAATGAACACAAAATCCACTGGAGCAGGGCCCGCTCTAGGGGGCGGCAACCTGGGCCCCTGCCCAGGGCGGCAAGTTGGAAGAGCGGCATGAAAAATCCAAAAAAACACCATAAATCCCCGTTTTGCCTACCTACGTTCCTAGGTATATATGAAGTTTGAACCATTCCAATTCCCAGTTAACAAATTTAATTTCCTCTGTTTTGCCGTCTTATTTTTAAAACAGTGACAATTTCGACGGATCCCTTTTCTTTTTAATATTATAATAATATCAAGCAATTCCGCGAGAAAGCAAGCCGAATAACGCCGGCACCGGCACCGGCACCAGCACCGGCACCGGTACCGGCACCGGTACTTTTTTTGGTCATGGCGGCGTCGCAGCAAAGGACAAGCCGGCGAGCGGCGTAGAATAGACAGACAATTTGCTGTTGTGGTAGGTATAAAACGAAGAAGGGATGAAAAAGGCGGCAATTTCTTGTTTTGCCCAGGGCGGCGTTATTGCTAGAGCGGGCCCTGCACTGGAGCAACAGACAGGGCTTACACCACAACAAAAGCTTCATTGGGGATCCAAGAAGACTTACGAAACAGCTGCTTCAAATGAAAATGAACCAGTTGAGAGCCATTACAGGAATTCTGACAGGACACATGGCTGTCAAGAACCATCTGCACAGAATGCAACTGTACAAAGGATACCTTGACTGCAGATTATGCGGACAAGACAGGGAAATTGTACAGCACATAGTTGGCTATTGCGAGTCCCTAGATCGGAGGGAGCAACGAATACTCGGGCAACCAAAACTGGAACTAGAGGACATCCTTACTCTATTCCCATTTGACCTACACAAACTAGTGCAAGGAACTGGGATCACGGAGTGGGTGTAACAACTCAACGGGTTGAGCACAATAGGCCAAACCTGGCCTAAGTGCATCCAGCACACGGACGGACCCTCGGTAAAAAAAGGAGCACAAGATAATTCAAAGAGAGTTTAATTTATACAAATACTTTATTACATTATTGTCATAAACGTACAATTTTTATTTATTGAGGTAAAGATAATATATTTTATACTGATATAATTCCTTTAATAATATACATCAATTTATTACATAACAAATTTAACAGTTATTTTATTACATTTCTACCCTAGATAAACAATTTATGATTGTATATAGGTTAACTTTGGATTTCAAATATCCTATAAAATCTACAGAGTTATCTGACTTCTGAGTAAATACAAAAATATATAAAATGATAATAATACATCAACCATTCAGAGAAATTATACATATTAAAAAGAGTTATTAATTTTATAACTATTAGTTTCAAGTATATTATTTATTTGTAAAGAAATCCTATGCCATTATATTCTATAAAAAATACTTTTACTTTTTTGGCCAAGGAACCCAAAATAGAAAATAGAATTTGCCCCTTTCTATAACACTTTCACTTGCACTAGTGCAGCCAGAGTTTATGTATATAAGAATGCATGTTCATTCGTTACCATTTTTTATGATGAATTATAGATAGAACTACTTTCAATGCCCATTATTAATAAGCAAATATCAAAATTAGCCAAAAACATGTCATATTTAATAGTTAAAAAACAAATCTCATTAGACTTTTTATAATTTTTTTTAAATGTGAAATTGGATTAAATTATAATTTTTTGTTGAATTTATTATGTTTACAGCTTAGATAATAGCCTTGGTCACTCCAAACGTACGAGAACCCAAATCAACTACTCTTTGGGCATTGAATGTCAAATAGGTTGATGTTCTTATATTATCACCTCATGTTTTAGAAGCCATACGATTTTGTTCGCTCCTTTTTTAATGCTTACTTTCTAGGTTTACCTTCTTATTGATATAGTTTACTATTCGGTCGATTAGCGGAACTGCAGCAAGTTTTTTTGGTTGGTTGTTATGGTAAAACCTCAAAATATACTTTACCTTCCATCATAAACAACATAATATAATAATATATACTTCTTATACAGGGTCTTACAATAGTGCGTCATTCTTCTATACAGGGTCGAATTAAGGTCGCTTGACGCCTTAAGCCACTGCGCCAAAATTTGTTTGGCCTTACGCCAGACAAATTGTTGTCCAAATCGTTTTCAAATCATTATTTGCCCGTTCGCTAAGTAGCGCCCTGTAGATAATGTAGGCTTAAAAATGATATTTTATGAAAGATATTGAGTTGTAAAGGCTGACCAAATTGTTTTCAAATCATTATATTTGCCCGTTCGCTAGACAAATTTTGGCGCCTATTTTTTTCAATTTCGAAATGGATTTTAAAAAATTGAGCGAGTCATGATACAGATGATCAAATTTGTGCCTAAACGTAATCTCGTAAAAATATGTTTTGCAAGCGGAAATTTGCACGTTTTGTTAAAAAAAACTCATAGATTAATTTAATTGCAATAAACGTATAATACATGTAAGTACGCAGGGCGGCGCGGCGCCTATTTCATTCGTTCGCGCTGTGGCCTAGTTGTTAATCCGGCCCTGCTTCTATAGTTCCTACACGAATTAAGTTAGGAATATCATTCATATGCAGACTTATTTTGTATTATAGGGTGGTTTTCAAAATATTTGCCTGAAATACACCCTATGATACAGTATAAGTCTGCATATGAACGGAATTCCTAGCCTAATTAGTCACGGAGCTGTTTGTGACGCACTATTGCATGACCCTGTATATTTGGATGCAGTCTAATATATAGTTCAAATAGAGCCCACCATGGACACCCATATACTAAATTTTAGGAGATATTCACCCAAAAAAGCGTAAAACTTCTAAAAAAAAAGTTGTCATTTCAAAACTTTCTATAAAAAGTGACTTTTAAAAGAGATCATCGCCACCGTTTCAAAAAAAGATAAACTATCCAGTTTCGTTGTTACAATGTTACATTTGTAATTCGTCTTATTTGTGGCTACGGCCGCTATATTGGTTAGCTATAATACCACTAAAAATTGTAAAGTAGTTATGTTGGCGTCTGTAAATAATTTTTAAATTGAAAATGGTTTTTGCCGCTGGGAATCGGACCCAGAACCTCTCGATTACATGTCAAGCGCGCTGCCAATTGCGCTACGGGGGACCTGAAATTCTCTCACCAACTTCGGTAGGTAATATAACTTATTCAATTTTATGTTAGTAGTAATAGTCTGGAATCTCCTGTGATTCACAGACCGGGGCGGGTGTTATAAGGGGAAAGGGAACTTACTCACTACCACTGAACATTAAGTTCTATTTTTCTTTTATCCGTACATCGACGACATATCAGGTCCTCCGTAGCGCAATTGGCAGCGCACTTGACATGTAATTGAGAGGTTCTGGGTTAGATTCCGAGCGGAGGCATAAAACTTTTTCAATTTTAATCGTGTCTGTACACCGGCAAAAACATTTTTCAATACTAAAAATTGTATTGACAAATTTCTAGAAGTCGCCGACATGGTGGGCTGCTTATTAGACCTGGTTGACGGCATAATTGGGACGCGGCGTCTCACAAAATGAAGCCATCGCATCGGGATGGGATCGCAGTAGCAGGCTTTTTTGGGAATTCTTATTTTACATAGAATTAGTAACTCATAATTAGATATTTTAATACATTTTAAAAATTATTATCATGATGTTTACTTTACTAAAGTACCTATAATATCGAAAATTAACCCTAAGACATTACAAATACAGTAATGGATCTTTCGGAAGACATTTTAAGATTTACATTATTTTTTAATCTATTTATGATATCAAAAAACTTTCGTGTGAGGATCCTATAAACTTAGTTATTTTTGATAAGTTTTAAGATATGTCGTTAAAAAAACTCACAAATTTTGGTTCATTTTTTTGTTTTTCTGTAATATGTTATTGTCATTCTAAAAAAACGTGAAAAAAAATGTTTCTACTTATGTACAAGAACCATTAGCACTCTTTGACATTGATATGACAACTGGAACTAAATATATTTTATGTAGTAAACGGTGAATTAGAAATATCACATATTTTAAAATCTACGTTTGTGGAGTTTAAAAAAAGCTTCTCTCTCCGCTTTACAGCTTTTAGTTAGTTTTTCAAAGTAGGATGAAGAATCCTTTATAATTCATTATTTTGTCGATTTAGAATGTTTTCATTAAAATCGGGATTTGTGTGTTTTTACTTTGTAATAATAAAAAATATAATGTGACTAGTCAAAAAATTATATTTTATACAATTGATAACAGTTTTTCTTTTCTTCTTTTTTCCATTTTATCAATAAACACCGGAACGGACTATTTCTTGAAACTTGTTGACTTGTCACATGATGCATATCATTACTATATGAAATGCAAAGCTAATTTTAGTGAAAAGCGTTCTAAATATACAATTAGTTTTAGGAAACCAGCAACTAATATAATAAGTAGTCCCAATTATCAGTTTATTGAAAAATAGTACTAATTTTAATAATACTTGTCATTATTGTCAATTCTATTGCCTAGGTAGTCAGTCCTACGTGTAACTTCTGTATCTGACCTAGTTCTTACATAAAATAGTTAAATGATTATGTATAGTGTATATATGTTAAACAACAATGTTTAATACTTATATCATGGTAGTTTTAATTAAAAATTGTATGTTGCACATTATCATATGGTAAACAATTTTTTTTTAAACCCAAAAAGGTTTAAGACAATAATGGGTTTAATTTAAACATTTTGAATCTGTTGTGTTTTCACGTTAAAATATATTTCTTTAGGTACTTAATTTTATTATAAAAGTTTTAAAATTATATTATGTTTTTGCGTGTTATAGGTAACATAGTTACCATTAGTTAACAATAATTTTATATGATAATATGCAAGTTAAAATAAACCTTTACACACAACATTATATACTTTTGAGCCGTACACTAAAAATGTGTTTCAATAAATTATTGTCTAAGGTCTACAAATGTCAGTGCTTACATTTCTTAGGATTTTATTCTTAATATATTACCTATTGTTACAACAAAATATTTAATAAAAATGTATTAATCATTTTTTTACAAAGTTAAAATAAAGTACCCTGTTCTGTTAATAAAGGGGATATATTTCCCTTAAAAATTACGTACATAATATATTAAAGAAATTTATTTGAAATTACAGGAAGACAATGAAGAGTTTTGGGTAAAATAACAAACATTTGTTTTTTATTTATTCCTAAAATTAGTTATAAACCAAGATATCTATTTTAATTTATAACAAAACTTTTTTATTTCTAAACCAATGCCAGCTGGATATGAATGCGTAGAGACGCCTCTAAATATTTTTTTTTTAATTTTTTAAAGTTCATGAAAAAAAAATTGAGAAATAAAACTATTTGGCATAAATTTAAATTATCCTTGTTTAAAAGCATAAACACACAAGCGT
Source organism: Polydrusus cervinus (assembly GCA_935413205.1). Taxonomy (NCBI): domain Eukaryota; kingdom Metazoa; phylum Arthropoda; class Insecta; order Coleoptera; family Curculionidae; genus Polydrusus; species Polydrusus cervinus. Next base: position 21,668,049 of record OW284520.1, on the reverse strand, counting down.
ACTATACTTAATGAAAGATTTCGAAACATTTTTGAACATAGGATTTCAATGCTAACATTTATTTTACACATTCGTAATTTGCGTATAAGGCCTAATTATTAAGCTATCACATATTAAAAGATGACGTAGGAGGATCAGAGTTAAAGGGTAAGAGTAGCATTTATTATAATTTTACTTGAAAAATAATAACTACACAGAAATTGGGCGTATGAAAAACAGAAAAAATATACTTTATTATTATTTAAACAGTGTTTTTAACTTAAAATATTTTAGCTCAGTATTTCTACTTCAGTGGATTCTGGTATCTCAATTATTAATTGTATTAAATAACAAAAATATACTTTTTTATAAAAAATTCTTACTATTTTAAGAAAAATCAATTTAATTTTACACAAAAAATGTAGGGTATAGAGTTGTAAAAGGTCTATTTAAGTTTGAATAAAAATTAATAAATATTTATATTATTTGTTAAAAATAAAGTTCTTCCATATTAGCGTAAAACGCGCTATAGTTTCCTGGCTTTTGGTTCACAAGAACTTCTACTTTCGCGGATTATACCTTATTTAAAAAAAAATGTGTACATATATTTTTAAGTTTTAATTATTTAGGTTCAAATTATATCATCCGCCATGCAGAACATAAAAATAGAAATATTGCAGCTATTCTTGTTAATTTATCATTTCCCATTAAAATTACAAACGATGCAAGGATATTATCGTAAAAATCTCCACTGACGCCGAGCCACTTAATTCTCGTAAAATTCGTTTTTATATTCGTGATGACTCAACTACTGTTTGCTCTTAAGAAAAAATTACTCTGTTACTTCGTCTTTTTGCTTTATAATTCGGCCTCTAAATTTATTGTTAAACAAAACATTATATTTACATTAGGTACTAACTATATCTCTGTTTATAAACTATTATCTAAAATCACCATATTTGTAAAAAACATGTAACAAAAACAAAAACATAAAAAACGCTGTTTGACGCAGCAGAATTCCTTTGTTGTAAAATTATAGATGGTGCTTGAGTAGTCGTTGTAGGAATAGTAATTGTAGGGGTTATTAGTTTAATCTCAGGAACGAATAGGCTGAAAATATCTTTGTCGTCTTTTTTATTGTCAAAGTCCTTCTTCTTAGATGATTGTCTAGAGTTGGATTTTCTGGATTTTTCCTTAGCTACAGGTTTCTGGGTTTTGGTCGCTATGTACCGTGGGGTTGTCATTGTTGTGGTAGTTTCTAAAGAAAGCTGGATTTCTAAAAGCAAAAAAATAGGTAAATACCTAATATGCTAGAGTTTAAAATGATTTTATACCTATATTAAAACCTGTTATAAAAAATTTTAGTTCAGTCACGCCTTCTCGTAACTATATTTAAAGAGCAAACCTTAAACGCCGTAGTTTTATAAGTTCTTTTTAACCTTTTACATTTTAATTTTAAACTATTGTCGGATATGGATTGGTATCCTTAAGGATAGATTGCTCATCTAATACTTCGCTGAGAAGTTAAGACTCTTAATGGTTAATAAGTTTAATTAAAAATAGGTGTAGTGGAAAGATAGTGCATAGAATAAGGACATTTCTAGCTTCGTAGGAGGAGTCAGGAGACAAATGTTTATAAAAATAACTATTTGTAATTGGTTGAAGAAGGGATTTCATTTTGAATAGTTCATTTAAAAAGCTTTCTCCTAATGTTAATAACTCCTGCAATACAAGTCCCCGTCCCACTCGCTTCTTCATTTAAAGTTTTAAAAATTATTCTATTGGCGCTAACGCTGAAACGAACGGAGATATCGAGCTGCGGTTTTAATATTTTTTCTAGCAAATTTCATCTACTTTTCGATTATGGTCTCATAATTATATCGTATGATTTATTTTTTCGGAGTAAAATCAAAAAATGTGTTCACATTACAAATTGCGCCCTCTAGCATTTTTTTTGAGAACTATTATGGACAACTAAATACGATTGGAGAAAGTGCATACATTTCCCTTCCAACCAGTCTTTAGTTTGCTAAAATCGGATAAGTCGTTTATAAGTTACAGCGATTTAAATGATTACACTTTCAACAGCTTCCCCCTCCTCTTATTAAAGTCGGTACGCCAATCAGCATAGGATCAAAATGATGGATAATTGTCCAAGATTTTTAATGGTGTTATCATAGATATACCTTAATGTGGTATTTTCGGAGATATGTAAAATTTTAAAATTTACTTCTCAATTACGCCCTCTTGCGGCAAAATGCGGAACATAAAAATTATTTCCAGGATTTTCTCATGGCCACTTTAGTTATCATTTTGTTCCCCTGAATTTCTATGCTCAGTAGTTTCCGAGATATGGAAGCTCCGTACCCTTAACTGATCACGCTGTATATATATTGCTAAATTATTGATATAATAAAAACCAAAGATATCTTAGTGGTCGATATTTTTATACGCGTAAAATTAAGATCCTTTTAAAGAAGTTTGTATTTAGATAAATCCATTTCTACCACCTAACATATCTTTTTGGAATGTTTTGAAGGCGCAACACAAGATGGAGCCAAATATGCTTTGGCCAAGTTAAAATTTTAAATTAGATTGATTAATACCTTCCCTTTAAGCTCTGCAACCTAAAATTATTTTCCAGTGATTACATTTCAAAGAAAAGCTTCTTATCTCAAGACATAATAAATGCAATCCCTTTGATTTGGAAACTTTTAATTTTAAATTTAATTAAATTAAACGCAGAGTGAGAAAAAATTAGCATGCATGTCGATACATTTTTTTAAAGGTACTCTGGTATAAGAGTAGTATTTCTTTTATATTACAATTACTAATAATATATATTCTTCAACAAATAAAATAATAAGTGTACCTACTTATATTATTTAGAAAATGTGAACAAATTTTAAAAAATTTCACGCCTATTGTGCAAAATCCGGTATCAAGAAAGGTGCCTTGATCTTTGAAAATTTATGTTACCACTTTCTTTAGATAAAATGGTATAATCTAACCGATCAAATTAGTTTTTGCCTACCCTTACCAGAAATTAATTAAAACACTAAATTGATTAAAAATCTCATGAATAAGGTTTTTGCAGTATGTATTAAGAGACAGACTTTTTATTTCTATTTTTTAATTATAGGTTTTATATAAGGGATAATTTCAGAAACAAAAAATTCAAAAATAATTATATTTATAAGTTTTTGTATTTAATAGTTGATTCTACACAATTCATCTAATAGCCATAATTGTATGGTACTCCTTTTTAAGTAAGTGTACCGGCTATTCTCTATCTGTAAATGCATAATCAAAAATAATGTAGCTGTTAATATAGTGGATACACTGTCAGGGGCGGTTCTAGACCCAAAATATTGGGGGGGGGGCACCAGGGATAGTCGGGACTATATGTATTCCATGGTATTGTACCTAGCGAAGAAGGCGGAAAAGCGCCGCGGGCGAAACATTTTCGGGGCCACGCCCAAAGTTCGTTTAAAATTCACCTAACTACTATCAAATTTTGAAAATTAAATTATTAACTCTCCCCCTTTGCATGGTTGGATTACATTTTAATGTGTTTTTTCGATATTCCTAGCTGGCTCTTTATTTAAAAAAAAACATTTTTTATAATTGTGAAAAATATGAATATTGGTGTCAATCCAAAATTTTAACATAAGACGTATGTATGACTCTAACCAGCGTTTTCCGGGCTCGGTTTTTCATGATTAAAAAAAAAGTAAATATCGCTCACCACGCCAAAATTCATGATTTTTTCAGAAATCATGTATTTTAGGAGCGTAGATCTAAAAGCAGTTTTTGGTGCCAATGCTTAGATTTGGAAATACTCCTTCTTAGGTGCCGTATATTTATATTCCTAATAAAGCATTTTCATTTCATCCCGCACTATTTTTTTTATTATAAATTATCACACTTCTTCCCTAAAAAATGTTTCAATTGAAATGTTTACCTTAATTTTTCTCTTATGAAATAAATACCTTATTGTTTTTGTTGTAAAAATATTTTATTGTATTGGGTTATATTTTTGTTGATTTAAAATAGCTCTAAAAAAGGGAAAACGAAACAACCAAGTATATAATAGAACAATTCTATAAAATATTATTCTTTTTACTCGTTTTCCTTTAAAATTGCATCAAAAACCACTAACTAAAACGATATGCGTGTGAAACCTTAATCTCCATATAAAACAGGACTTTTAGAAAGAAAATTTTAAAAGCTAAACGTTTCCTACAAGACCTTTGTAATCTAAGCCAAGAATACATTATTTAAAGATTTAAATTAAGAGTCCATGCGTGAGATGAAAATGCAGCCCGGCAGCCCCTCCCCCCCCCCCCCCTTATATCCGCCACTGGGCGCAGCCACAATTTTTGGTAGCCTTCGCAAGCAAATAACGCCACAGCCCAAAATTTTTTAGGATCATGCTCAAATTGTATCAAATTATGTAAATAATAAAGCACCCGAATTTTTTTTTATCAGTGGCATGAATTTTATAGTTTTTTTCAGAAATGTTGGGGGTCCTGGATCCCCCCAGGCCCCCCCGTAGAACCGCCCCTGTACACTGTACTTTGAATTTCAACATTTAAAGAAAACCGAGGCGCACTATGATTCATTCGCTACGTAAGAAACGACGTGACTTCGGAGCGCTCCGTCTTTTATTGCGTAAAATAATACAATATCTTGTGTCTGAAATCGATCGAAAATGGAGACAAACATTAGTTTGTCTCCAAAAACGGTTGCCACATTTTTGCACTGATCTGTGGTTCTTTAAATATTGAAATTTAAATCACTGTATAATAGTACGTTATACGACTGCCCTATCACAACTTTTTTTCCATACCTTGCAACCTGACTGTTCCTTCGGCCTTTCCCAGAGCGTTCGATGACGTGCATATGTAGCCGCCAATATCTTTTCTTTCTATATTATGTATCCTTAATTTCATCTGTAAGGAATATTCATTTTGGGGAATTTCTTCCATTACGTATTTCTCGCTTGATATGATTTTTTCTTCTATAACAAAACATTACTTACATAGTTATATTATATTTTATACCATTTTTGTTGTATGGTGATACAGTTTATATACAGAGTAAAGACCAGATTGAAATCAAGAAAGTTAAATTGTAGTGATTATGTTAAAGGAGGTTATAAATTATAAAAACAATCACTACATAATAGGCATCAAAATTTCCCAGAGACCCTAAAAATATTTCGTACATAAAAAAAACTTTGGTTTTAGAATTTAATTTTATATTTTAAGCTTCTCTAAGAAATATACAAGGTATTCCGAAAATTGAATGAAATATTGTTAGGGCATAAATTATATAAAAAAAAAACATGAAAAACATGTCTTATAAACATACCTCCAAAAATGCTTCTTTATGGAGCCAAAGCCCCTCAAGGTCGAGGATAATTTTTTTTTGTAATAGCATGGAAACCGTTTAATAATGGCATGAAAATTGGAACATGCCTTACAACCGAGTTGTAAATTACAGTGAATTTAAAGTAAAAATATTTTTCCCAGTGACGTCGCACAGAGTGGACCTTACGGTAAATATTATCCTATAGTTTTTGTTTCTAAAATTTTTTAATTTAAAATGAAATGTTTTGAAAGTCTGGATTCTTTTCTTAAAAAATTATACTTTTATTTGAAACCACAGTTTTCGAGTAAAATTAATTTTAAAAATAAATTTTCTTAAAGAAAGGATAAAATCAATATGGATGAGTTCAGAAAATTTTAGAAGTTACTCTTAACAATGTCTGAAAAATCTCAACCTAATATAATAAGTTTCTATATACAATGTTTTGAGTAACCTACATATAATAAGTTACAAAATATATTTTTCTTTTCTTTTTTTCGGAATAAACTGATCTCATTATGTATTATCCTTAAATACGTTATTTTTAAACATAATTTACTCGAAAATGGTGCTTCCTGTTAAAATAAAACAAGAGTATCTTTTTTTAAGAGCAAACTTTACATTCAAAAAATTGTATTTTTAAAAAACTTTCACCTCGACCCCCTATGACGGGCTCTAGCCCCTCTAAAGAAGCATTTCTGGGGGTAAAGTACATCCAAAAATATGAGAAAAATGGGTTGTTTGTAACCCATTTTTCTCATATTTTTGGATGTACTTTAAGCCCTAGGAATATTGCACGCTAATTTCGGGACACCCTGTATGAAAGAAAGTAGGGTTTCTTGTATATTGAAAGAGTTACGTGCGTGACGCTAGAACGCGAAATGACCCCTAAACCGTAAGGTCTCAAGATACTTACGTAATATACTTTCTTTATTTCTACAGACTCTTCCATAATCAGTAAAACAAAAATTAGGTGGTTCAAATTTTCCATTTCCTATGATAAAAATAAATGTTGAAAGGGGGTAAAATAAATTTCTGGAACTATGAATTAAATGTAATTTGAACTTATATGGTTATATTACATTTATATTTAAGATAACGTCAATAATAATTATAACATTACCTCAAATCTTATACGGGGTGTCCAGTAACTTATGGGCCGTAGAGTAACTGAAGATAAGAAAAAAATTATATGACATAATCGGCTTAGTTTGATGTCTAGTATCTCCAGTTACTCTACGGCCCATAAGTTACCGGACACCCTGTATAACGTGTTGGATTGATATTAACCACGACAAATAGTTCGTTTCGACAAAAACTAACAAGTAGGTCCCATCCATGTAAATTGCTGTTATAATAAAATAATAAGTATTAAAAAGAAATTAAATATATAACGTGATAAACACACAACATTCTTTTGAATCATCTTGTATAAGGAAAAACCGATAATTGATTTTTGATATGACATTTTAACAAATATTTCCTGTAATAAACGAATAAAATTTTGTGTCAATATTTGAGAAATAGCTTAGCTCAAGTGCAGCTGCACCTTCCTGAATATGAAAAGTGATTATGAAATATGATGTTTTTATAGGAGAAAACACATTTACAGCTGTTTTTCTCATAAACGTCAGAAATTAAGTAATATTTATTTACGTAAAATTATTTTCATTGATAATAAAAAATAATGTCTAATCTTTTTATACTTGGATAAAAAAAATATAATTAATATTTACCACGTACCATATGTAAGGCCAACAATCCTTAAAGATGCTTTTAATAAAGCAAAATTTCAACATATATATCCGCAGACTACGTTAAGGAGCAAGAATGTAACAACTGTTATTCAGGACTATTTTACGGCTTTTACGGTATATCTCATAAACAGTTGAATCTAAAGAAGAAAAAACTTACAGCCTGATTTACGAAAGGGTTTCGGTTTTATGAGGGTTTTAAAATGACAAGAAAGAACAACACTACTGAGTCTTGAAGAATTGCTAAAAAATAATGGGTATAGAATGAATATAGTATGTAAGCGCTAAAAGTGAGGAGGTCTAATTAAAACAAATAGTTTTTGGAATTATACCGGGTGATTCACGATGAGCTTGCATTTCAACTTTTTGAGGAAACTACTGAAAATATTTTTTTGAAAATCTGTAGGTTTAAGTTTATCGATATACTTAAATAATATAAACTAAAATGTTAACATGTTTTCGTCACATCCGGTTATACCGGAAGTAGCTTCAACTTATATTGATTAAATACAATATAGCAGTTTTATTAAATTTTAACACGTTTTAACTAAGTCTACTCATTTCTGAGATATCTGCATATTATGTAATTATTTCGTAAATGCATAGCGATGAAATTATTCGTATATATTTTTTACCTTAGCTTCTGGACTAAATTTTTTTGTTATTGTATAGTTAAAGAATCAACAAATCTCAAGAAATAATTAAACTTGGCGTATAATATACAGGGAGGTCACAATTAGGGGCTCAAACTTTAAACATTTAGAACTTTTTTGAAATAATTACAAAATATGCAGATATCTTAGAAATTAGTAGACTTAGGTAAAAAACGTGTTCCATAAAATGTAGGAATTAAAACTTAATGCAAAAGCCAAAAATATAATAAATATTGCTATACTTATTGTATTTAAAAAATGAAAGTTGTAGCTACTTCCGGTATAACCGGAAGTTACAGAAACATGTTTATATATTGGTTTAAGAGAATATATCGATAAACTTAAATCTACAGATTTTCAAAAAAATATTTTCAGTAGTTTCCTTAAAAGTTCTAATGCAAGCTCGTCGTGAGTCACCCGGTATAGCGCAAAAATAAAATTGGTTGAAACGTGAAAATCTCCATGCTGGTTGCGTTGGTCGCCTTAACATTTAAAATACATCTATACCGTATTAGATTTACTAAAAGTTCCTAAATTAAAAAAGTCCTAAACTGACAACTTTACCAACATTTTTCCTTTAATTTAAAAAAAAAAATAATCAAAAAAACAGTATTTTAGTAGGTACCTACGTAGGGATTTCTTTAATAAAAAATATAGTGAAGTTATTTATTCATAAATGGATTTAATTTTAAACTCTTTAGTGCATATATTATGGGTACTTATTTTAGAGTTTAGTTATAACATACAGGGTGGCCCATTTGTCTGACAAAGTAAAATACCGTTTCTACTATTAAAGATATCAAAAAAAAGTTTTTATAAAAGTTGTAAGGTTTAAAAAAATATATATTCTAAAATTATTTTTAAACATACAGGGTGGTCCAAAAAAGTAGGATAATAAAAAGATACATTTTTTTAAATGGAACACCCTATATATTTTATCACTTTTTGTTTCCTTACAAAATTATCCATATGACGCCATATTTAGTTTTTTAATTTTTTGCAACGTTGCCAAATAAAATGCAAAATTCTTAATATTTTGGAAAAAACATGATAGTAAAAAATTACCTATATTTCTCAATAAGAGTATCGAAAATCGAAAATTTCTTGTCAGCTCTTTAGTTTAGGGATAGAAAAACTGTCTTAAATCTTTAAGTACCTAAAATTTTCTACAGGGTGTTTTCTGTTGACATCCAAATATACAAAATTTTAAAATACAATAACTCTGTTTTTTCAAATAAGACACCCTATACTTATTAGGCTCGTCTGATAAATATTGTAAGTATCTTTTATTAATGTTAAGTCATACCTATACCTAAATTTACTAGTTTTGGCAATATTTCGATTTTTATTTAAATTTTGGTGATAAAAACTATAGTTTTTATTTTTCTAGTAACCCATGACCAGCAAAGTCAAAACAAATGTAATTAAATATAATGTCATATTTATAATTATTATATTTATATTTATAATGTTTGTGAACTTATTTTCAATATCAAGTTGCATAATAAAAAATAAATTTTGTTTAATTAAATAAATACGTAACTAACTATGGTTATCAATTTATTATAATATGACATTATATTCAATTACATTTGTTTTTACTTTGCTGGTCATGGCCTACTAGAAAAATTAAAACTATAGTTTTTTTCACCAAAATTTATATAAAAATAGAAATATTGCCAAAACTAGTAAATTTAGGTATACGTATGACTTAACATTAATAAAAGATACTTACAATATCTATCAGACGAGGCTAATAAATATAGGGTGTCTCATTTGAAAAAACAGAGTTATTGTATTTTAAAATTTTGTATATTTGGATGTCAACAGAAAACACCCTGTACAAAATTTTAGGTACTTAAACATTTAAGACAGTTTTTCTATCTCTAAACTTAAGAGCTGACAAGAAATTTTCGATGTTCGATACTCTTATTGAGAAATACAGGTAATTTTTTACTATCATGTTTTTTCCAAAATATTAAGAGTTTTGCATTTTATTTGGCAACGTTGCAAAAAATTAAAAAACTAAATATGGCGTCATATAGATAATTTTCAAAGGAAACAAAAAATCCTAAAATATATAGGGTGTTCCATTTAAAAAAATGTATCTTTTTATTGTCCTACTTTTTTGGACCATCCTGTATGTTTAAAAATAATTTTAGAACATATGTTTTTTTATACCTTACAACTTTTATAGAAACTTGTTCTCGATATTTTTAATAGTAGAGACGGTATATTACTTTGTCAGACAAATGGGCCACCCTGTATAAGTACTGTAAGTATAGCTAATAAAAAACACAGTTGAAAATTAGTAATAGTTGAATGAATCAAATAGTAAAATGTAACAACCAAAGAATAGTTCGCAATAGAATTTCTATGTGGTTGATTTTAAGTTGTATTTGTAATAAGTTTAAAATATTGAGTTAAAAATACAGTGAAAAGTATGTTCTTAAACGGGCAACGTAATTTGAAATGGGGGTATCGGACTGGTCTGGATAGCGTAATATATGAGTTCGTGTCGGTTAAGCTCGACTCCAGGGAAAAGTGCTTACCGGTGTCCCGCATCCAATGGTTCATAGCTTTTGGGGAAGCTTGAACCTCACACTGCATTACGACGTCTCGGGCAATCGGCGAGGCCAACAGTTGATTCGTAACGCTTATAAGAGGGTGGACTGAAATATTAAATAGATTATTAAAGCTATAAAAATTTATATGCCTTCACATTTAAACCGGTAAGCGATGGCAACATATGAAGGAAAAATTGATTATATGCAGTTTTATCAGTTGAAATAAAGCGTAATCGTGGCAACAAAAAATGTAATGTTTCAGGTAACGATCCTTACTTACTATAATTCTATTTTTTCTTTTTAATGCAAAACTTTTTTTGGATAAATATTTCCCGAACTTTGGGCGTGGCTCTGAAGATGTTTCGCCTGCAGCGCTTTTCTCAAGAAAAAAATTAATTTATAGCCATATTTCAAACTGTAATATTATGCAAATTTTGAAGATAGGCATTCTTGGATTATTTTTAATGACTTAAAAACTTGTTAGTTTTAAGCGTCTAATATTTCAAGATGGTAGTCGTCAATTAAATTATTTTTATCGATTCAGTTAAATTTCATTTTTTATAAAAAATAAATATTTTTTGTAAGGCTTACAATGGAATATATTATACATGGTGGATATAGAAGGCATTAAATTAAACAACATTTTTAAATACCTATTTTCAAGAAACTCAATAATAACATACTACAATTATTTATTACGCTATGTATCAAATACGGTCCTGCCTAACTTAAACATAATCTCGAAGCCGCACTTTAACGACACTTACCGTAAATTAGCACCATATCTGATAGTTTATTGTATTCAAATTATACCATTTTCACGTTTCACCGGTTTAAAATTAACTTGCTTCAGAAAAACACACCGCAGCGGATTGAAAAATAACTGACCACCGGCACCGACCCGTAACTTGCATGACTAATAAGACAAACAACATAAATTATAGCAGGCTACGTTTTGATAACCACTTAGATTTTTTGTTTCTGTATCTCGCCTATTTTTAAGTTTTTTGAAAAAAGGTATTGGAAAATGTTGTTTATTTTAATGCCTTCTATACACAGCTAAAAAGAAGTATCAACTTAGGAATCACTCTATATACGTTTTTAATTAAAGACAGTTTTGTTTAAAAGAAAAAATCAACATTGATAAATGTTTAAGGTTTAAGCCACACAATCACATTAAAAGAAGATTCTTAAATATTCTGAAAAAGGTTTTTTCCTGTTAAAGTTATCATATAGTTACACAGGAAAAATAGGCCAATTTAACTAATTAGGTAACATTTTATTATTTTTAATATAATTAGTTGGTTTCAGATAGAAAAATAATGTAAATCAGTTAGTAGTTTATAACTTGATCACACCTATTAAAAGTGAGGTCTAGTGATGCATTCGCCGTTTCGTTTTTTGACCAATATTTTATAACATTTGTATTTTATCCAAAAATCAGCAAAATACCCAAATTTAAAGCATAATTGCCCACAATTTAAAGTTAAACAAGTTTGAATCTATGAAGTAATAAAAGCAGAAAAAGAAAAATAGACAAATTTTCGTTTTGTGTATTTAATAATTCATTAGACAAAATTTATTTCGGTAAAAACTGTAGGAAATTGCTACTCAAGGACGGGTATTTAGTTACTTTTTCAATAAACCGAGAAGGATAAGAAATATTGATCAAAAAATGAAATGGTGAATGTATCACTAGACTTTACTCTTAAACGTTAATATTTATACATAGTCACTCGTTATGACCTTGTTACATACTTAAATTATTTGTTTAAAGATTTTGTAGGTTTTGTAAAAGTAATAATGATTGATAAAAGAAAATAAAATGAACAACTTTTGAAAAAGTGAAGTTTATTTCAATTTACTTAAATTTCAACAAACGTAATTTAATTAGCTGTTTTTTTTAAATACTCAGTTCGTACTTAACCAAACAAAAATCTATCTTAAAAATGTTACTTACGTTATTTTCCACTTCAACAAAGTATATTTTTCAGTGTATTTTACTGGTTGTATTTAACTTATAACATAACCAATTTTCCGTGCAACAACTTCCAAATTTTATTGACAATGATAAAGCTTTTATCGAAAATAAATAAAATCTGCTATATACGACTTAATTTTCCACAACATTTACTGTTGCAATAACTTGCTGTTTCCAAAATACTTTTAGAAAGATTTTCTGGCGATATTACTTGAACATAAACCAGCAAGAAAAATACATAAATTATTTTATTTCCTTGATAAAAATGTACCTTTAATATTTTTAATGGGAGCTTAAAAGAGTTTCTAGCTAAAATTTTCAGGAAGTTTACTTTTATCTTTGCAATTGTATGTTTGATTTAGCAAAGAAAACTTTATCGTCTAGAAAACTCAGGTAGCAGTTTTCTTGTAAAATGTTTACCCACCATAATCAAGCTTAGTTGCTTATTCCAAGTCATTCTACTATTAAGTTATTTATTTTACGCCTGCCTTTACAACTTATAAGAACCTAATTATACCAAAAATATTCTAAATCACACACAATTATTATGGTACTAAATTAAGAACAATGATTTTTTTTATAATAATGAATATTTGAAAATGTTTAATAAATGATAAAGTAAATATCTGGTTCTGTGGAACAATACTATAATATAAGGTTAAAGAAATTATCGTTTCTGCAAAATAAATTATCAATTATCATATATTTTACACAGAATGAGTGTCGTGGAAGTGAGGGCATGCCACAAAAAACTCAATTTCATTTCTCCCAAAGTTTCGTTTTTTAATTAAATAAAATGGAGTTGTTTGTTGCCTGCCTTCATTCCCAATACACTTATCCTATGTCATCATTAAGGGCACTACCCTTACAAAACTATAAATTTTACGCTAGAAATCACGCCTGGAGATTTGTATTATTTTATTGCATAAAAAAACAAAAATACTTATTTAAAAAGTAATCGACTACTTCTCCAAAGCTCATGACAAAGAAACTCGTTATTACTCTGTCTATTATTAAAATTTCTCTAATTTCCTTTTAACCGCTTCTAATTAGCACTTTATTAATATGGGGTGGAAATACCGGCCTTTAGGGAGAATTTTCTCAGCATTATCACCCCATTATAAGCGGATTGTCCCTAAACTTTACCTCATAGAAACGGATTTTTACTTTAAATCAAAATGTAACAAAACAAAAATATTTATTTGTGTAGAGGTATGAAAATGCATTAGTTAAACAATATTCATTAATAAAAAAACATTTCGTGAACCCTTCATGCTGCTTGATGAGTCTAGAGTTCTAGACTGTAAGGATGCTGCAGATAATTTTATTCTATAATAAAAAGTTATACGCCATCTAAAGAATTGGGAATCATGTTGACAAATATGATGATTAGCATAAGAAAATGTGAATCGTTTTTTAAAAAGTAATGATACAATTATTATTATATGATACCTACCAATATTGTAGTTATGAGTCCTTAAGAATGAAATAAATGATGATGCGTTTTATTAGTACTATCCTTGCAGATGTAATTTTTTAGTATTTTTAATCTGTAAAATGTTTTGTAAAACTTTAAAAACGCCAGCTTGTCAGTAGCTTTAGTTCATTAAGTTTCTAATAATTTTAATCTTAAATGTTGCCTCCCATATTTCAAAGATAAAATTGGACAGGAAATTAATTTTACTTAAGTACTGTGACTTTACCTTAAAATTACGTAAATTTGCTTACAAAATATATATATTTTAAATGGATGCTAGTTAAAGAAAATTGACTTTAAAGACTAAAATTATCACAATAATTGTTGGTAAAAAATAACCTTTAGTAAACGTTTTAAAACTGACTTGTAAACATTTATAGCGTATACCAAATTTCATTAATTTGGTGTCGACCAGTCGTGTCGGTCTTAACTTCTTGTAAATCAATATATTATCAATTTTCGGCGGTAAAACCAGAAATATTTTATAGTTTATGAATTTATGGGTATTTTACATGTTAAAGGCTAATTTTAAAGATAATTGGTTTGTAGATTGATTTTCTCAGAGACAGTGAAAGACAATATAATTATAGAGATGAAAGAATTTTTCCCAAAAAAGACAAACAAGGCAAGATTGCTAGATGTTTGCTTGTGTGGGTTTTGGCTTTATTCAAAATAGGAATTGGATTTTCTTTGTGTTCTGAATAGTAAATTGAAAATGTTATGTTTTTGGGAAAACACTGCCTTTACAGCGTTTCGTGTTAGAATAAATTAAAGCAGTGCCTTTTTTGGGCTTCTGTTTGGTTTACTATACAAACTGAATAAAATAACAAAAATATTTACTGACAAAACCCAGTTTTAACATACCTACTGCTACTGTTGCACTAGCACCGTACCACAATATAGCTAATTTTCAGAAATAGTTTTGAACAATTTTTTTCTTAAATTTTACAAACACGTATTGTAATAATGTGCAGGAAATAAATTATTACAGCATTTTTGATACGAAAAATAAAAATATTGATAAAGCTACTGTGTTGCGAAACATGTTAAGTCAATGACTATTTTAATAGTTTTAAATATAGATGAACTTTAACACAATATTACTATTTTTCATTATATTATATTAAATTTACAAAACAGTTTTATTAGTAACAAATGGTACTTACAATGGACAACAACCTCATAGCGTTTGCTCACCAAAGGCGGAACTCCGTTTTTTGCAATGCAAAGGTATATGCCCATATCTGTTCTTTGTACATTTGTTAATGTTAACATTTCTCCATCGAAACTTTTGACAGCTGAAACAGAAAGAGGCCATTTATATAAATGGAATAGATAAAAAAATGTTATATCTACGCTCCCCTCCACCATTTTCTTATTTTTATAACCGAATTACAAAAGACGAAGACATTTTTTAGGTGTTTGTTTTTGATTTATTGAAGAAATTTAAGAGTTTTGACAATATTCTGTGGCTTTCAATTTACTTGGGACACCATGGAATATTTTTATAATATACAGCTAGACATATTTTTGATTGCGAATGACTAACTTTATAGAGGACTTGGAATTCCTATATTTATCAAAACAGAGTATTCTGTACAAAGTTTCCACGAAAGGGCTTTTAAACAAAAGTTTGTACAGGGACATTATTTTAAGTGTCTCACCCGATTGGCGACTTTGCTATCGACCACAATAAAAAAACAATTATGTATTCCCTAATAGCTTTTAGTGAAGAAGCCAAATTTGATGTCAAAAAAAATCTATGTTCACAAATTTGACAGATATGACGCCATATTGGATTTTCTTAAATGGCAACCCTACCTGATAGTAAGCCAGCTGCATTCGCTTATTTGTTCCAACATTAAAAATGTATAGTTGTCAACATTTATTTTCAGCCGTTCCGGAGATACGAGGCTTCGAAGTTGGTGATTTTGTTATCATCGAATTTACAGAAGCTTTGAGATTAGAAACTCAATTTTTTCTGGAGATACGTATTTTTTTATGGCGGAGCCACCCATGCTATTGCCATATATGTCAGATGTCAAAAAATTACAAATACGACGCCATTTTGAATTTTTTTAAATTGCAACCCACATTTATAACTACGTCAGTAAATAGCATATCGCGGTCCGATTTCAAAAATATATAATTGTCGATATTTATTTCCAACCTTTACGGAAATACGACCGTATCAAAAACTGCATCGTACGATTATGTGTTTTAAGTGTCTCACCCCATTAAAAAATAGAAGCTTTGTGATTAAAAAATCAATTTTTTTTGCAGTTACGTAATTTTTTATTGCGGAGCCACCTATGCTATTGCCATATATGTCAGATGTCAAAAAATGACAGTTACGACGCCATTTTCAATTTTTTTAAATGGCAACCCACAATTATAACTATGTCAGTGTATTGCATTTCGCGGTCCGATTTCAAAAATATATAATTGTCGATATTTATTTCCAACCCTTACCGAAATACGACCGTATCAAAAACTGCATCGTACGATTATGTCTTTTAAGTTTTTGATACGGTCGTATTTCGGTAAGGATTGGAAATAAATATCGACAACTATATATTTTTGAAATCGAACCGCGAAGTGAAATTTACTGACGTAGCTATAAATGTGGGTTGCCATTTAAAAAAATTGAAAATGGCGTCGTAACTGTCATTTTCTGACATCTGACATATATGACAATAGCATGGGTGGCTCCGCCATAAAAAATTACGTATCTCCAGTAAAAATTGAATTTCTAATCTCAAAGCTTCTGTTAATTCGATGATAACAAAATCACCAACTTCGAAGCCTCGTATCTCCGGAACGGCTGAAAATAAATGTTGACAACTATACATTTTTAAGGTTGGAACAAATAAGCGAATGCAGCTGGCTTACTATAAAGTAGGGTTGCCATTTAAGAAAATCCAATATGCCGTCGAATCTGTCAAATTTGTAAACATAGATTTTTTTGACATTAAATTTGGCTTCTTCACTAAAAGCTATTAGGGAATACATAATTGTTTTTTTTTATTGTGGTCAATAGCAAAGTCGCCAATCGGGTGAGACACTTAAAATAATGTCCCTGTACATTTATATACAAATATTAACAAATTTTGCTTAAATAAGTGTAAGGTCTATTTAAAATGGTTTAAAATAATTTTGTTTCATCTGAAAAACTCTTGCTTACTAACCATTCATAACGGGTATTATTGGTTTAAGCTTTAATTTCTCGGAAAAGTTTTTCCTTCAGCTTGAAAATACTTTTTTAAAACAATGTTTGTTGGAAAATAATTATAATTGCTTTATACAATTTATTTTCATAGAATTACCGACGTTTCAAAACAAATAGTAAAACTAAAAGGCAGTTCTATCTAAAAGTTCAATATTTTTTAGGGAACGAGAAGTTATATCAATACCGGTAGGCACAAATTGGGATTAAAATTAATTACGTTTTTAGGTTTTGTAATCAAAAGATTATTTTAATTTAAATTAGATTTTCCACAGATTTACAAAGCAATATCGCTGAAAATAGTTCGTAAGAACTTTAAACGACGTATACAAGTCTCTTTGTTATAATACAAAATAATAAGCATTTAGTAACAGAAATCCTACAAGATTAAAACAGCTTAATTGATATAATCAGACTTAATATTTTCCTTTAAAATACAGCCACAATAATTTATTTCAACTTTAATTACTTAATCCCAGATAGAAATAAGCAATAATTCATTTGAGAGTTTGGATAGAAAATAAATTTCTTAGCTTATCTCGTTTTTCCTTAACCAATTGAGTCTTTGTTTCTCGTTTTATAAACGAGTCTAAATAAAAAATTATAAAGATCCGTTTTTGATAGTTTTTATGGAAATAGCATTTCTAAACGAGACAGACAAATCTAGCTTATTTAAATTTTAAAAGGTCTATTATGGCGTAGAATTGAAAAGATGATCCCAGGTGCATTTAGGTTTTGAAATATGTGTGAAACCCCAAAGTTTTAATCAAAAGCGTCAGACATCGGTAATCTATATAAACGTTCTTTTGCAGCGGTCCTTTAGTACAACATCACAAAAGTTTATTTAATAGTTATGTACCATTTTCCTATTAATTTTTAATATTTGTGGCTTGATATAGGTATAGGAAGTTGTGATTATGTTGCAAATAAAATTATCAATATCATAATCTATTATTTTATTGTTAGTTGGATTTACCCCTAACAATTTATTTTTACCTTATTCTTTAAATATCTGAGCCTCTATTTTTTGCTCTAATTTTCAAGTAGATTGATTTTAGCCCTGCAACTTAAATTAACACGTTATCTGCCTTATGTAAGAACATGATACACAAGAATAAATTTTCTCGTGCTTTACTAAGGGCATTTTGATAAATGAAGGTTCGGTGCTCCTACGTGGGAGCTTGATACATATAATTAATTAAATCAAACGCCTCTTCTAGATAGGAGGCACACCATTTTAATAAATCCTTGTATTTAACTATAATGGACGTCAGAGATGGACCTGTTATGTATTAGTTTAACACAGAGTGTTGGCTATATAGGCCTACATTTTATTTATAACTTGTTTAGGTCAGTTTTGGTATTCCTTACACTTATTTTATATTAAATGCCTTTGTTATGTCAAAATACTCTTAACGATGTTGCTATAGGTACTAAGCAAAATACCATCAAATGCTTATTTAAAAACTAGTTTTTTAGCGTCCTATAAATATATACATTTTTTACTTGGGAGCCGCAATAATATATTATAATTAATATATATGTTAATCAATGCGAGCAAATTTTATAAATCGTTTCCCGCTAATGTGAAGGGAGCCCCCATTTTAGCAGACTTTTTAAATTATTTATCAAATATAAGAGATCCTCTAATAGCTTAGAATTGAATACTCTAGCGTTTTATCTGTAGTTATATCTATTTTTTAGTTGGGTGGTTGTATGAGCAACGTCGTTAAATATCCCCATCTTCTAACCTGAGATGTAATTATTTTTATTACGTAATATAAAGGTATTTTTATTTATTTATTTATTTATAATTTAAGTTCTAATAAAGAAAAACACGATTCACTCATCGTCTATCTGATCCCAGGAAACTCATTATTTGTTCTTGCTTAGTGTTGAGTACAAGGTATACCTACTTGTTAGCTAACCGATATGTTTCCTTTTTAGGACTATATTACATTTCTTAATTATTATCGATAAACAAATCACATGGAACCATGCATAAGTACCCGTATCTAAAAACAATCACATGTAAATTATTTTTTAAGGATTTATTCTGACCGAAATACCCTTACTTTTTTAATAAAATAACAAGCCAGCTCAGCGTCAAATTTAAAATTTTCTCTTTGTTAAAAAACGAATTATAAAAATGAGTGGGTAAAAATTAAAGCCATTACGAGCAGGATTCTGAAGCTTAAAATATTTAATTTTTCAGTTAACTTCCAGTGTAAACAAGGCGAATATAATTCTTAGCCGAGACTCATTTTCGATTGGACCTCTATACGGTTTTGCGGCCACAATTCATTCAATTGGAAGAATAAAGACAAATGTTTAGTAGGGTTTCAAGTGCTGTTGGATATAAATGCCAGTCGCAATGCTTGTTCTATTTGATGAAACGTGCGCTGTCGGACTGCCAAGCAATCATTTCTAATAACCCTTAAGACCGTAAAACTTCTACAGCCATACATTAATTTGTTCCAAAAATCGCTTTTTGCAACATTGAATGTCCGCGCTTGTAGTATTAACTCTATAATTTCACAGGCACTTACCAGAATGCGCTAAACCATGAAGAAAATCATTTTGTGATTATAAAATCGAAAAGGAATTGGAAATGCTTTGTTTCGATTAAGGCTCTACCACGCGCAAATTTAGAGGATGAAAAACACCGTTTCGCTACTGCAGGATTCTGCAAAGGCTATTTGAGATATTTGTCGGGACAATTTAAAATTTAATAAAGGAATGTTTGTATTTCTAAGGTACAAAGCCCTTTTTTGAAAAAAATAAGAATATGT
This sequence comes from Polydrusus cervinus, assembly GCA_935413205.1. NCBI lineage: Eukaryota > Metazoa > Arthropoda > Insecta > Coleoptera > Curculionidae > Polydrusus > Polydrusus cervinus. Next base: position 21,648,247 of record OW284520.1, on the reverse strand, counting down.
ATAAGAAAATGCCCACTAAAGGTGCGTATTTTTAGGCACTTTTCCAAGGTTAATATCGTAGCTAAGAATTTTTTTTTCAAAAAAATAGCCATGTACCTTAGAACTTCCATGTCTTATCTTTAAGACTTCAAAAATTGAGACAAAACAATGTCGTAATAAGTCCGTTATCTTGCAGCGCGCAACTCATGTTTTAGGTAAATTTTGTTTTCATGTTATAGAAGTTGCCTATATACAGCTGAATTTATTCTCGGCTGACGTGAAACAATTTACATCCAGAGAGAATAATGATACACTGAAAAAAATTATAGGTGGTCGAACAAGAAGTAATTTCGGGGGTAATTTTGGGCTAAATTTTATGTTCTTCTTTTTGGATTGTCAATGCCAATAACAGAATATATAAGCGTCAATTTTAAAAAGACGTAACTAGTAGTTGTGCTATATACTCTGGGTTGCCATAAATGTTTCGGCTTAGACCGAGATGGTTTATAATGCGCCGGAAGGCAAAATGTTCAAGGCGCTTTCACTATTTTGTCAAAACGGGTGTTTGGGCTTTCAACATTTTTTATTCATGTTAGGTAAATATAAGAATTGAACGAAATGCAGTGGATTTGTTGATGTATTGCAATCAAAAATGGGCTATATTGAATTTTTTTTGTTTCGTTTTTTTATCGAAATGGGCCATTGTCTTGATAGTGAACAAAATATACTAAGGTAAATAGCTTATTGGTATTAGAGGCTCAAACTGGGTCACCGGAAACTTATGACAAATCCCAGGATGTATGGTAACCCTGGTATATTAACTCTTAGATCTAAAATTAAAGTTTAATTTGTCTTGGTAAAGGGTGATAGGTGCAATAAAATAAAGCCATTTATGAAGGTTCTTAGTGAGTAAGGAAACCAACTGTTGCATAATGAATCTATTTCTATTCGATTGTTTTTATATTTTATGCTTATTATACAGGCTCTATATATTGTTTATATAGTCTGTCTAAACCTGTTAAAATATGAATTCATCTTAAAGGTAAAATGTGTTTATTATTTTATCCATGGTTTAACGATTTAAAAGTAGTTGTCAGGCACGAATTTGGCGTTGGTCACATGATATTTATCTGTCCATGTTATTGGCTCGCAGCTACAATTTGGTGCAGCGAGACTACTGTATAGTGACAATGCTTCTAAGAAGCTAGGTAGGTATTAAATAAAAATTGGACAGTTGCCCCCGTCTCTTGACCAAGGGGGGCCGGGGGGGGGGGGGGGGGGTAGATATACTTTTTTACTAACTTTTGTTAGGGGGAGTTTATGAAACGACTGCGACATTTTTTTTTGTAGGAATCACTTTTGATAGAAGTTCTTGAAAACGCAAAGTTTTGTTTTTTTGTAGCCACTTTTGAACAGTGGAGAAAGTGTAGAAAAGGCTGCGAAGTATTTTATTTTATAGAAGTCACTTTTGAGAACTTACACGTTTTTTTGGCTACCCCCCTATCACTTTATGTTTATAAAAAACATTAATACCGTGATTTGTATCGGATTGGCGCGACGATACGGTACTACCTCCTGTTGTTTCTGTGTTACTAAAAAAAAGTCTAGGTACTTACTTTTTCCTCTTTTGAGGGTGCAGCGCAACTAATCGTCAAAAACATACCACTTTAAAAAAAAATAATTATAATGGCACGGAATGCGACGGACAAAATACTGCGCGAGTTAGTAACCACAGTCAATAAATCCTGGAACCAGCGGGACTTATCTTTTGTTTTTTAAATAAACACGGTGAAAAATTTGTAATATAAGAAAATTTTGATTGAAAAACTATTGACTTTACGAAGTATTTGATAACCAATGCTGAAAACCTTTAGTTTCAGGGTAGGCCTGTGCCTCCCAATTTTGAAAATTTGACAGTATATGCTAATGCTGATGGGGGCGATCGGGCTAAAATATTTTTATAATGGTGGCACTTCCCGTTATACCGGAAGTAAGTGTCAACTTGCTTATTTTAAATAGAATACTCTATATATTACTACATTTTTGCATTCTACGCAAGAATTTAGGCATATCTTGTATACCATGTCCTATACCTATGTCTAAGCGTTTTAGATATTTTTAATAGATTTTTTATAATATTTTAATAACTATTAATACAGGGTGTTTAAACAATACGATTAAAAATTAAATTGAAAAACTGCAAAAAGACTAGTTTTTCAAATGGAAATACACAAATTTTATAATTATTCCTTATTTAACATTAAAAATAAGGGTAAGTTTGTATATCCCAAAAAATTTTAGTTTTAGAAACATTGCCAATTTAATATTTTTATATGGCGATTTTGCTGCAGATTTTAAGTTTAGTTACTTTTAGTTGGCTATAACGGCGTTGAAAAACAATCAAATACGAGAAAAATTTATGAAGCTGTCACTTACCATTTAAACATCATTAATTATCATGTCTGTGCGCTTAAATTGTACAAACGAAGATTATTTAAATTTATTTATTATTTATGGAGAATGTGTTAAAGTTATATTAAGAACATGGGACACATTTGCCAATCGATATCTTCAAAACAGAAGCCATCACAATGTGCTTATTAATAATATTCAAATGGTAAAATTAGATTTTGCTGGTTTTCAACGCCGTCATAGACAACTAAGAGTCACTGAACTAAAAATCTGCAGCAAAATTGCCATATAAAAATATTAAATTAGCAATATTTCGAAAACTAAACATTTTTGGAATATACAAACTTACCCTTTTTAATGCTTAACTAAAAGTAATTATAAAATTTAGACTTTTTGCAGTTTTTTCAATCTTATTGTTTAAACACCCTGAATTAATAGTTATCAAAATATTATAAAAAATGTAATAAAGCAGGTCCTTTATAACAAGGAATTCCGCATAAATTAAATAAATATAAGGCTTCTTTATAGAAAAAATTGATAATTATTTTAAGGCTTGCAAATGTCATTCTTAACAGAAAAATTCAAATATGTCAAAAACGCTTAGATATTTATAGGTAGAGGTATACAGGGTGGGAACTTTAACTGGAATAAATTCCATTTTATTAATGCTGCTGAAGTTGCGCCTACAAAATTTAGTATGTGGGAATTTTGAAGCATGCGGAATTGGATTATGAAGTCGGCGCAGCTGCCAGATTTCTCAGCTTTGCGCTACACGTAGTAATTTTGTTATTTTAAATGGAATGCACTATTTATTTTTATTGCAGTGAATTGGTAGTGTCAAATTTAGTAAGATCTCAAAATTACAAAATTCTATCTTCACTAGTTTCTGAGCTATGGCAACACTGTAGTTCCCTTAAAAAGTACCGGGACGCTTGTCTACCTCCATAGTTACTAAGTTATTGACAAGCTTCAAGAAAAGTTCTTGTCTTTTCAAAATGGCCAATTTAATTTAAACTTTAAAAATAGAAATTCTCATGATACTTTTTAATGGAACTGCAGTGTTGCCAGAGCTCAGCAATTAGTGAAGATAGAATTTTGTAAATTTGGCATCTTATTAAATTGGACACGCCCAATGCACTGCAATAAAAATAAATTGGGCATTCCATTTAAAATATTAAAATTACTACGTGTAGCGCGAAGCTAAGAAATCTGGCAACTGCGCCGACATTATAATTCAATTCCGCATGCTTCAAAACCCCACATACCAAATTTTGTAGGCGTAACTTCAGCAGTTTTAATAATATCGAATTTATTCCAATTAAAGTCCCCACCCTGTACAAAATCTGCCTAGAATCTTACGTAGAATGCAAAAATGTAATATATAGGATGTTCTATTTAAAATAAACACGCTGATACTAGGGTTGCCAACCCTCCCGATTTAGTCGGGAGGCTCCCGCTTTTTACTAAACCTCCCGCCGCCCACGCACTTAAACAAAACTCCCGCTTTTCCGATAACACGACGGACGCCTAATAACTGTACAGCTGCCTTAGAGAGGGGCAACCTTTTTTTTTAGAAAGCACGTTTGATGAGAGGAGGAAGAAATATAAAAGGCACGCCACAGCGTAAGGTCAACGGGGTATCGACTTTTTGTTTAGAAATCATCAATCAATAATTATTTTAAGCACCTCAAAAAAAACTTGTCCTCCAGGCACTGTCCACCTCCCGCTTTTCAATTTTTAAAACATGACTACCCTAGCCGACACTAACTTTCGGTATAACCGGAAGTACCACCATTATGAAATTTTTTTAGTCCGGTCGTCCCCATCAGCATTACCACGATGGCAAATTTTGAAAATTTTCCTATGTATAGTTTTCCATATATAGTTCGAAGCGGATCCCGGTGGAACATGAACACCCTGTTTCTTCAAACTTTCTGCTCTACCTAACTTTATTTTTTGTAAATATTCTATAGCTTTAATAATAAAATAAGACAAAATTTAAAAGATATATCCGTATAACGATTAGATACATTATTTTAACTAATACAATAACAAGTAAAATACTTATTTTCCTCAAAACAAATTTCTCATCTTCGAAATAAAATCAACCGAAACTCATTAGCATAAGAAAGAACCTGCCGCCTCGTCTCGTGGTTTCAGTGTGTGTCGATGTTTACGGAATATTTTTCACCACGTCATAAGCTCGCTAGTATGCCCACTTCGGGTGAGACTCTCTTGCAAATAAATTTCTTGCTGCACAAAGTTCCGCCTTAATAAAAATATAAAACCACTTTAAAACCACACACAAAATTTTTTGTTTTTATAATATGATAAATATCCTGCAAAAACACCTTGGCCTGGGAGTAGCCTCGTCAATCACCATATTTAGTGATAGTCAGGCGGCGATTAAGGCAATCTGTTCCAGCAGCGTCACATCAAAGCTCGTAAAGCGATGCCGCAACAATCTATGCACACTTGACAACCAACATCGGGTTACTCTGTGCTGGGTTCCTGGACACTCCAAAATAGATGGCAACGAGGCTGCCGATGCGCTCGCGAGAGAGGACGCAGGCATGCCAGCTGATCTAGCAGACAATACAGTGAACTGGGATTTGTCAAAGAGGAGATTGATTACACGGCCAAGCAGCTTGCACAAAACGGATGGACAGAGTTGACAACCTGTAGTACATACAGGCAACTGTGGCTCACATTCGATAAAAAGAGAACCGCAGAGCTATTGAGACACAATCGGAAAGACGTGAGAAATATTACTGCGGTTGTTACCGGACATTGCCTCTTCGGTAGACATGCAGAACGTATGCAAATATCCACTAACGACTTCTGCAGAAGTTGCAGAGATGAGGAAGAGGAAGAAAGTATTCAACATTTTCTGTATGAATGCCCTGGCCTCGCAAGAAGAAGATTCACTGCTCTGGGTGAACCATTTTTCGATAACCTGGAGGAACTAAGCAACTTACAACTTGGACGACTGAGCAGGTTTCTGAACAGTACTGGCTGGTTTGAATAAGTTGTTAAAATCCTTCTGCGGTGTACACACTAACCATCAGAGATCTGATGAAGGTGGGTTCTACAGAAGACGTGTGGTATTACAACGGACCTAATAGGACTACCACTCTTACCTAACCTAACCTATAATATGATAATATTAAGTTCTGAATACCAATACATAAATTACCACTTCCTAAGTTGGGTTGTCGCAAAAACAATATTTTTGTGGTGAATTGTAATCCACTATTTCTATTAAAAAATCATCTGAAATTGGGATTGCCAACTAAAAACTCCTAAACTTCGCTTTATTACCAAACCCATTTCCCTCACTTTTATTATGGGTAAGTTTTATTTATAAATCAATATTTTTTATCTGCCCCCTTGAAACCAGCAAGCAAGTATATTTAGTTTTATTAAACAATCTAAAAAGGAGGTAGACAAAGGCTTACGGATTTTGGAAATGGTAATAATGTATACTTTAACCCGAGTTCTACATAAAATAATGTATGCTTGCGGATTGAAAGGACCTATATACACAGTAGCAGAATTTATAATGTAAAAAACTTATATTAAATAGTACATTATGAATATAGTTGCTTACTTAAACTATAGACAAAATTTCATATTTCTCTGTAAAGTAGTTTTTAAGCTGCTAAGTCTACAAACAGACAGTGCGAGTGAACTACACACAGACCAACAAAAATGGAAAATATATTTTTCAGATCTAGGAACAGATGCTGGCTATTTGGTTTCAACCAAAGCCATAAAACCCAATTACAACCCTAAAAATTCAGGATCAAATTAGATATCAATTTTTTTCTCGATTATAATACTTGTCTTTTGGTAAGATATTTAAAAATATTTTATTATTATATTATAATTTAAAAGTGTAAAATTAAGTCCCTAGATCACGAAAGGTTTAGATCGATATATTAGAAAGTAATTTTATATCAAAGAAATATTCTCCAGTACATTTATTTTCAAAAACATTTCCTATATTTTCGCTCTCTAAAATGGTAACTTTATTACAATCCAATTTTGGATTTACCATTTTACTTTGTAATTTATAGTACATAAGATATAAAGCAGTGTAAGAATTTATTAAACTTTAAATAAAGTGGAAAGATATTTTTTGAATTTATGATTTACCACTTATAGACTCCAATATGTTGATATTGTTTTGACTTCTGTAATATAAAACTACTACTTAATATCTTTTTAAATATTCAGGAAAATGTATGTGTACCGGGTGATTCAATAAGAAAGGTAGCCGGCTATATCTCGGAAACTACTGGGCATAGAAACTCGAGAAAAAAAATTATAACTAAAGTGGCCATGAGAAAATCCTCGAAATAATTTTTATGTTCCGCATTTTGCCGCAAGAGGGCGTAATTGGAAAGTAAATTTTAAAATTTACATATCTCCAAAAATTCCACATTAAGGTATATCTTTGGTAACACCATTAAAACGCTTTTTGTAATAATAACACATTTTTTGATTTTATGATGCCATAATCGAAAAGAAGATGAAATTTGCTAGAAAAAATATTTAAACCGCAGCTCGATATCTCCGTTCGTTTCAGCGTTATCGCCAATAGAATAATTTTTAAAACTTTAAATGAAGAAGCGGTTATATATTTTTTAGAAAAAAATTAGGACGCCACTGATATTTTTCCATGTAGATATTATTTCGGTTTAACCTGGTCAATTCTGCATAAAAATGGTCTCCTGCGTTTTTTTCCTCAGGCACACCGTTCTTAATTAAAATAATTAAATTAAATTAGCTCGACTATTTATTATTATTAACATTGATAATGAAAAATTTTGTTTTATAAAATTGTTGGAAATTACCACCTGCACTTAATAGGAAAGCTACCGCCCGTCTATTTTTTTTCCCCGAGTTTCTATGCCCAGTAGTTTCCGAGATATAGCCGGCTAACTTTCTTATTGAATCACCCGATATTTGTTGAGCCTCAAAAAATGCATAAAACTAAAATTTTAAATTGTTTTAAATCCTATCCTATCAAAAATGGTGCTGAATAAAGTGCTCGGTAAATGGTATCCCTAATCATATTATTACGGTTAGATATGAGCAGCTAATTAGCTAGATCTTGCTATCTCACAGTAGTCCAAATCTCGATAAAAGCGGAACAAACTCCTATTTTTTTTTAAGATTGTTGTACACCTTTCAAATTTAACAGGCGGAAACACAAATAGTCAGGTGATCTTTTTTGAAAATTTGAGGTCGTTAAGGCAACTTACCTATATCCCACACCTCCTTCAACATGAGCATATTTTGAAGTGCAGTACCCTGCGATACATGTTTGCTTCATTTATCGAGTTTGCTTGATGTGGTTACTCAATATTTTGTAAGCAATTTGGGCGAAATATATATTAAAATATTCGTTCAGGTATGTAGATTACATCCTACTAATTTACAGGAATTTTTTTTCTTTTATTGATTATAATATTATAATTATACAGTGTGTCCGTGGATGGGGTCCCCAGGGGGGAAAAAATCTTTACTATTCATTTTACGACCAAAAGTCATTCTTTATAAAAAGTTCTGCTTGTTGAAAAAATGAATTCACGATAAAAAATGTCAGATCAGATGTACATGGTGTTAATAAATTAGAAAAATATGAAAATGCTTCAGGAGAAAAGTACCATTATTTATTATTCTTTACAAAAATTTTATAAAACAAAATTGTTTATAAACTAACGTAAAGTCAAAATGCAAATTTTGAAATAAAAATTCGAATTTTTAAAAAAAATTTGAAAAATTGGCATTGACCCAATGAATTTTAAATTTCAACATAAAAGACATGTTACCATATTTTAAAAACTAAGCAAATTGGAGATTTGGTATTTGGGGGTTTTAATAATGTATATAATGTAGTAATGTACGCTGATTTGATTACAGTAAAAAGAAGTTATTCATTTCCTCGGATCCGCTAGTCTCATCTTTGAGAAAACTTCTAAAAAATAAACTTTTAGCTTTTAGTGCTAAGGTCATTAACGTATTAAAGGAACCAAAGGTCAAGTTAGTTGAATCACGATCTGCAGGCGTGATGAAAGAAGGCAGAGAAGGTGTAACCGGAATGGAGTGATAAAAGTGACTAAGCCCTTTATTTGTATCTTAACATTTACAAATAAAATGATGTTATCTAAATGTAAGTAAATGTTAACAGAAAAACGTAGTCTTGCTTTAAAAAATACCGCCTAGAGAATTTACTGATCCTCATTATTTCCATTTCACTTACCACGCCAGACTAGAGCGAAAAAACTAAAACTGATACTATTACTTTCCTTGATACTTTCTTTGACTCACCTTTTAATTTAAATTCGTTTGGGTTTTGAAGTGCGTTCTCGAGCACTTCTCATCCCATAAAAAAACTACCTCAAACAACAATTATTTCAGTACAAAAAATTAATTAGTTTCATTTTAAAGTAAATTTGTACTAGTATGCGTCTGTTTATATTAAATATCTGTAAATTTTGCTAACCGTAATATAAGATATTTTTATTTACTTATTTATTTTACATATTCCAGAGCATTTTAAAAGCAGGTTTCATTTTCACATAAAGAACTTTAATTTAATATATCCTTGTTGTGATATTTCTCTCACTGCGCTTCGGTAAACAATGATTTTCTTAAAATTAATACCGAACTTTACGGCTTCTCGATAGCGGGTAATAGTTATAAAGTAGAACTTGCAACGAACACTACCAAAAATATTGCCCTGGCTTAGGATTCTAAACTAAAGTAAAGGGTTATAGGAAAGCGCTTTAAAAACACCATTTGGCACTTACTTCGTTAGAGAAAAGTACAGGGTGTTATGGTATTATCGTAAAAGAAAATTCAATGTATAAAACTGGTTCATAGCTTAGCCATAAAATCAAAGCTTTTGATTAAATAAATGTTTTAAATTGATATAAAAATAATTTCTCTGGCTCTACCCTTTAATCCAAGTCTAATCCAATTTTAAATAAAAATATAACTGCATGTATTATTATAGATTGCGTAACAGGACATTAAAAATTAAATACAACCCACTATGTACCGGGTGGTCAACTAAGAATGGTGGCCGGCCATATCTCAGAAACCAGTAATGGTACAGCACCCGGGTACATTTTTTTATGATAAAAGTGGCCAAGTAAAAATGCTGGAAATTATTTTCGAGTTTGTAAAATACCCGCAAGGGCGCGTACCAGCCATGACCAAGGTTAAAATTAGGATTTTCATCGCGTTTTGACTAATTGACCGGTATAAAAAGTATTGGCATATTAATCCTTACATATTTCCTAATACTTTTTTTTCTACAGAATTTTTCCGATCTAGGAAAATAAAGTGGTGGGGGGAATACATTTTTTTCCAAAAATACGCCACAGTTACTCCGGTTTGGCATAACCGATTTGAACAAACTTAGTCTCCTTTTAGAGAGCTTTATTTGCCCTATAAACTGCGCTTTTGTTTTTTTATCCTTGGGTTTTTTCGTCGCCGCTAGATGGCGTTATATGAAATATAAGCAAATATTAAGCTTTTTTTGTAAAAGTTAAATGCAATGATACGTTTGTTTTATCGTGGTATATTGGAGAAATGAATCCTTAACATTTCGGTAAAAAAAACAAATTTGTAACTTTTTCACAACCGGAGTTATGAAGAAAAATAATTATATTATACGAATTTTTTCTTTTTATGGGCGTTTCAATTTTATCTATAGAATAATTTTACCAAATATTAATAATAAATAAATAAAAAGTTATAAAAATCGATGACTGTCATTAAATGACAAAATTTTTAAAACGCCTATATTTTTAATATAGTTTAAAATTTTTTTATTATTTATCAGATAACAAAATTTTAAAAGTAAATATGATTATATTCCATTTTGTATGCCCACAAAACATGCATTTACATTTGAAAAAATAAAAGTTGGGTTAATTTTCGTCCCTGTATGAGATAAATTTGATTGCAAAAAAACTATTAAATAAAAAAAAGTTCAGTGTGTTTTTAGTTTTTTTTCTAGGAATGATTGGATTTTTTATTACCGAACTTATTTCAGTTAAAAAGTCCACCCTGTATTTAAAAAGAATCAGAGAGATACATTATTAAATTATATATTTTTATTACGACTTTTCCAACTAGAAAATGGCATAGGCAAGATTCTTTTTTATACTCTGGTTTCAAATTTTGTTGAAAGCTATATATCAATATTGAAAAATAAACCTAATTGAAATGTGCTTCGATTTTACATATACACTGTGGCTCAAATTAAAGGAGTACACTTTTTAATTGTGAATATTTTTTTAGATTATGCACTGATTTAATTTATTTTTGGAGTGATGATGAACTGAAATCGTCTTAGTAAAATGTGCAATTTTTATTAAAATATTTTGAACAGGGCCGGATTGACAGTTTTTATTCAACAAACGTGCACTTATGCTCGTTGCAAACGAAAACTGATTTATTCATAATTCAGATAATACGTTATTTTGGTAGATTAACTATCGAAACTTCTTCAGTATAAGTCTCACTCTGAAAGATTCTTAAACTCAAGAAATAAAATTTATTTTGTTCAATATTAATAACAAATTTAATAATATTAACTATTACTGATATCAAGACTAAGTATCACTTAAAATCGAAAGTAGTATAAATATTTATAGGATAACATTATGAATATGACCACCATGATTTTCTATCACGGATTGCAGTCGCCTTCGCCATAGGTCAATAGCTGCATTGATTATGTCCTGGTTAAAATTATTCCAACAAAACTGTAACCTTTCCTTTAGCTCTTCGATGGTGTTAAACCTTTGACCATTGTGAACATTTGCCTCGAAAATTCCCCATATGGAATAGTCAACAGGGTTTACGTCTGGACTTTGGGTGGCCACATCTCCGGTTCGATATAATCGGGGCATTGCTCAAACAAAAACATTCTTGTACTCCGAAAGGTGTGGGAAGGAGCACCGTCTTGTTGGAATACGTAATCGTCGCAGATTGCTTCAATTTCAGAAAGCAAGTGATGTAAAATTTGTTGTTGACACGCGTCCGAGTTGAGTTTTACTCCGGCAACTACAACAATAAGACTTAACTTCCCCAATTTAGAAACTGCCACAGAAACTATTACGCCAGGTGAAAAGTGACTTCTCTCGATTAAAAGATTTTCCAATGGAATTTTCCTCTTTACTCGCATATTTGCATATACCCGATTATTTTGTGTATTCTTTAACGGCCTCAAGTAAAACATCTTCTCATCTGAAAACCATATCTTTGCGATATTTTCCCGAGAACGGAATCTTCCTAGTAATAGATTACATCTTTCTAATCGTTTCTCCTTCACATTGGCACTAAGTTTTTGACAATAAACTTTTTTAAAGACTTTAAGTTGGCAATCATGTTTAATAATTCTTTGAACTGTAGAACGGTGGATTCTTGTTCTTTTCGCTATTTTTCTGGTACCTACAGATTCTTCAGGTCGTACATTTTCTATAATATTTCTTACCATGGTAATATTTCCTTGAGTTCTTGAAGTTTTTTTCTTTCCCCTTCCAAATTTTATTTTTATGGATCCATTATTTTCTCTAAGATGTCTTAAAAACTTGACAACTGTTCCAACATATCAATTTTTTTCAGGAAACTCCTTTAAAATTTTCCTTGCGCCGTAATTATGTGTTTGTTGAAAATATTTGATAAGAATTCGATCCTCTTTACTTAAAACTGCCATTGTGTACGGATTAGCTGTCATGAAGCTTACAAAACGTCAAAAATAATATTGTTTATTATTTTAATAATAGTCATGGATACTTTGATTTTTAATAACGGTCATGGATGCTGCGATCATGGTTCAAATGACTTCAAATTTCCAAAATGATATCCGGAATGTTTTAGTACATCAATGAACAAAATAAATTGTATTTCTTGAATTTAAGAATCTTTCAGAGTGAGACTTATACTGAAGAAGTTTCGATAGTTAATCTACCAAAATAACGTATTATCTGAATTATGAATAAATCAGTTTTCGTTTGCAACGAGCATAAGTGCACGTTTGTTGAAAAAAAACTGTCAATCCGGCCCTGTTCAAAATATTTTAATAAAAATTGCACATTTTACTAAGACGATTTCAGTTCATCATCACTCCAAAAATAAATTAAATCAGTGCAAAATCTAGAAAAATATTCACAATTAAAAAGTGTACTCCTTTAATTTGAGCCACAGTGTACATTTTTTAGTGATTTAATACAGTTGATTTATTGATTAGAGGGTCAGTGCATCACAGCTATTTTTATAGTAACAAAAAACAGTGTACAGCACTACATTCCAGTTAACTGTACGGCAAAATTTCATATTAGTGCTCCACAACCTTTAAAAATAAAATTTTCAATTTTTATAGAAAAATTCCACGAATCCCTTTGGAGATAGCTCAGACCTATCAATCCTCTCAACATTATAATAAAAATTATATTTCTCTGTGGCATTCTTAAAAGTACTGACCAATCACAGTTTATTATATTTACTGAGACTACACTTTTTTTCAACGCACTAAATTATATAATTTATATGTATGTATATGGTACAATATGTTATTAATTTGTTCAATATAACAAAATCTATACGCATCTATATAATAGAATTATCAATAATGAAACTTGCTGAATGTGCATAGAAAATTAATTTCATGTAGGATTGTTATTGAGTTGGTTTTACCATCATTTCTTAAATGATTCTTTAGGCGAGACGGTAGAGCTTTAAACTTTGGATGCAAAGGTGGTGAGTTCGAGCCCGGCAGCCTGCAACCATGTTTTAGCATAAGGTTCGTAAGTTTGGTCGTAGAAAAAATATACTGTTCAACTCGAGTGGATTGTCTATATCGCACTCAAAAGTTTGAGCACTCCGCCTACGGCGTCGTGCTTAATTTACTTCCTCGTAAGATATAGACATCATATCAACTCTTGTTGTACAAACTACTATTATCATGCAACAAATATTACAAGCAATAAAGTATTTACCTAATCTTATTTTTATTAAATTTAACATTTTTATTGATCCAAATTATCTTTCTTTATCTTCAATTTTGAAAACTACAGCTTTCAGAATTTCAATTACCTTTCAGTTTAAAAAGTGCATAAATGAAACTAAGTTCCAATTTACTTTGACATTGTGTGGTACTAAAAGACTACTTTGCGGAAAAAAAAATCAAAATAGTTTAATGAGATTTTTATTTTATTATTATCAATAATGACAAAATAAACAATATACAAGTACAAGCATGCATCAAAATTTAAAAAAAGCTGTGCACATGCACTAAAACTACATTTCTAACTTATTATATGGGTAATGAATTCAAAACGTAAAAGGCGGTTAAATTAATATAATTCTACGCAAGGGCGTCGATAAGGGGGGGGGTAATGGGGGTAATTACCCCCCCCCCCCCCAAGATTTATGTGCTATATCACTTTTCCTCATATATAAAAATATACATTGTATCCTCATGTAAAAATATATATTATTTTCTAGTTCAAAGCTTTTTTAAAAAAGGTTACTTTAGAAAGAATACAAGAATTATGTTTATTTACATTAAATATTATAAGTTTTGTTACCTTATAATTCTTTTCCTCAATATGCCAAGGGGCAAAGGCATACAAACAGTAAAAATGTTTTGAAAATTTATCTTGTTAATTTGTTACCCCCCAAGAAAAAAATTATCGACGCCCTTGATTCTACGAATAGTACATACATACACAGAAATTTCCTAATTTTTTTAAAATACCAGAAGGAACACAAAACCCTATTTTTCCCATTTAATAAAGAAAAATGACAATAAGAAGCATTGTAAGAAAGGGTTCCTTTATTAAATAAGAACATATATTTCAATCGAAAATCCAATCATATTTTTTAAATGCATACATTTCAGAAAAAAATACTACTCAATCCTAAACTAAATGTTTTCTTTTCAAGTTTTTCATACGTGTCTTAGAAACTAACAATCACCTTTCTCTCTTCCCCCTTCATGTCGCAATATAATATTTTTTCCATCCTCTCGTTTCCAGCTAACAGTGGGCGATGGAGTTCCTGTAGCTTTACATTTTAACCGAATAGTACCACCTTCGATAGCCATGCCAGAACCTTCAGCTGATTCGTTATCTGGCAAAATATCTGGTGGAATGACGACTTCCAACAAACCCATCTGAAAATTACAAAGTTTATTTTATTAATATTATCATTTAATTAATATTTGTATTAATTTTTTTGAGAGGACAATTTATACTGGGTGTCCCTCTAAGATCGGCCAGCGGCTGTATCTCATAAAGTATTGGTCATATATTTTAGGGATTTTTTTTTAGTTAAGTTAACCGGTAAAAAGAAAATATTGGAAATTATTTTTAAAGAGGGCGTATACTGACGGGATAAAATCCAAAATTCAAGTTATTTTAAAAATTTAAAAATAGCCATATTATGGTACTATTTTGATATCGGGTATGGAAAGCTTATCTATTCTTTCGGCAGTTTGATCACAAGGATTTTTTATATCTTCAATAATAAAGATGGGAAAGCTGGTAAATAAGTAATAATTGAGTTTTTTGAAAATGTTTATTTTAATGCCTTCCCTACACAGCTAAAAAAGAAGTATCAACTTAGGAATCACTTTGTACCTATATCTTTTTATTAAATTACATAAAAGATAAGAGATATACAACCCTTATTATTGTAGATACAAAAAAAATTCCTTCGTGTCAAACTGCGGCAAGAATAGATAGGTTTTCCATTCCCGATATTAAAACAGTACCTTAAAGAGGCTATTTTAAAAATAGCCTAAATTTTGTATTTGGTCTCATCAGTTACGCTCTTTAGCGGCAATCGCACAACTTTAAAAATAATTTCCAGTATTTTCTTTTCACCGGTTTACCTAAAATACCATTTTTCCGAAAATTTATGACCAATTCTTTCCGAGTTACAGCTGCTGGCCGATCTTAGCGGGATACCCGGTATAGGTAAAGTAATATTGATCATTTAAAGTAAAGAAGAGATTTTACTGCAGTAAAAAAAAAACATAATGCTTTGAAATTCCTAATAGTATAATCTACTATTAAAGGAAAAACTAGATTTTTTAAAATCAATGCAGAAATTTCGAAAACTTTTTAAGATAAAGGTACAAAAGAAATGTTTACTAATGTAAAGGATTTTTGTACGAGGAATTAAGATTTGTGCTTGATTTACTTTATATGGCATATGGAAAAATATGTAGGTATATAGTAGTAAACAAACAGGTTGCAAAGCATAAACCAAAATATTTCTGTTTTATTTCGAATATTTTTAAAATCGACTAAAAGTCGCTTCCTGCTTACTTTATCGAAACCTTATTCAGATATAAAATAAATATTCGGTCATATAAAATCACAAAAGAATATGTATCGGTTTCAGACAAATTTATGAAAAAAGAAAAATATTTTGTGGCTGGAAACAATTTTGCTGTATTTGTTTAAACAGAGCAAAAAGTAAAAAAGTAAACATCAGGAAAAATGTTCTGGAATTCGTATTAAACTCAAAGCTTTTTATAATACGGTTAACGCGCTTACCACAAAAATTAAGCCCTTTTCGAAATTTAGGCAAAAATATTCAAAGGATTCACAATGGCAAAATATGTATAAAACTTCGTTGTTATGAATTTTATTAAATCATTATATGCTTGTTTACAGCTTAAATCCTCAAAACCCAATAATGATTTGCTGTATGGTTAAATATTATTCAGGAAATATTAAATTACTAAAACAAAATGTTCAGAACCTGTAACAAATGTATTATGGTGTCAAGCAAACCATATTAAATTTGTCTTTTCAAAATTAAATTGGGTTTAACTGAAACTAGATTGGAAAATTGTTATTAATTAACCGCCAATAATGTTTATTGTTTTAACTTTTTAACGGAATAGAGACAAACAGGGTGGCCCAATTGTCTGACAAAGTAATATACCGTCTCTACTATTAAATTTTTTTTTAAATGTTTTGAGGTATAAAAAATATATGTTCTAAAATTATTTTTAAATATACAGGATGGTCCAGAAAAGTAGGACAATAAAAAAAATCATTTTTTTAAATAAAACGTCCTATGTTTAGCATTTTTTGTTTTCTTACAAAATTATCCATATAACGCCATATTTAGTTTTTTTAATCTTTTGCAACGTTGCCAAATAAAATGCAAAATTCGTAAAATTTTGGAAAAAACATGATAGTAAAGAAATTACCTGTATTTCTCAATAAAATTATCGAAAATCGAAAATTTCTTGTAAGCTCTTAAGTTTAAAGATAGTAAAACTGTTTTAAATCTCTAGGTACCTTAATTTTGTACAGGGTGTTTTTTGTAGACATCCAAATATACAAAATTTTAAAATACAATAACTTTGTTTTTCAAATGAAACACCCTATTAGGCTCGTCTGATAGATATTATAAGTATCTTTTATTATTATTAAGTCATACCTATACCTAAATTTACTATTTTTGCCAATGTTTTGATTTTTATTTAAATTTTCGTGAAAAAAAATATAGTTTTTATTTTTGTAGTTATCCATGACCAGCAAAGTCAAAACCAATGTAATTGACTATAATGTCATATTAAAATAAATTGATAACTATGATAACTACGTATTTATTTAATTAAATCAAACTTATTTTTTATTTCGCAACTGGATATTGAAAATAAGTTCACAAACATTAAAATTGTGTAAAACAACACCATTAGACTGAACTCACGAAAGACGAGGTTTCGCGTCGTTTGTTCTCGGTTCAGTGATAGTCAATAAATCATTTAGCTCATTTTCTTCCGTTTAAACAGTTTTTCTTCTATTCTTTTTATAGTCATTGGCGCACTTCCTGTTCTCTCAAACCTTTCCATTAATTTTTTCAAATCTGGTTTATTGGGTTGAGGTCTGTCTGGATATTCTCCATGATAAAGTTTTGTTGTCAACAATGCATTCTTGTCACTTACACCAAGAATGTAAATTATATAGCACTATAGGTATGACTTAACAATAATAAAAGATACTTACAATATCTATCAGACAAGCATAATAAATATAGGGTGTTTCATCTGAAAAAACAGAGTTACTGTATTTTAAAATTTTGTATATTTGGAGGTCAACAAAAAACACCCTGTATTAAATTTGAGGTACTTTAAGATTTTAGACAGTTTTCCTATCCCTAAACTTAAGAGCTTACAAGAAATTTTTGATTTTCGATACTCTTATTGAGAAATACAGGTAATTTTTTACTATAATGTTTTTTCCAAAATTTTAAGAATTTTGCATTTGTTTGGCAATGTTGCAGAACATTAAAAAACTAAATATGGCGTTATATGGATAATCTTGTAAGGAAACAAAAAAAGCTAAATATATAGGTAAGGTGTTTCATTTAAAAAAAATGCATCTTTTTATTGTCCTACTTTTCTGGACCATCCAGTATATTTAAAAATAATTTTAGAACATATATTTTTTATGCCTCACAACTTTTATAAAAACTTTTTTTTTTGATATCTTTAATAGTAGAGACGGTATATTACCTTGTCAGACAAATGGGCCACCCTGTATTAATAATTGTTAGGTGGTTATAATGTATTTTGTTGGGCTAAATATTTCCAGAAACATGCAATTTTTTAAGGCTTTGAGCAATTTCTGTATGTTAATTAAATAAAATTTTGCTTACAAAACAAATTGCACCCAATAGTTTTGTTTAACAACTTAAGCTAAATAAAGAATTTTGTTAAACAGAACGTAAGAAGGTTATAAATATGTAACAAACTTTATTGAAGAAATTCATTAAAACATAAAAAAATAATAACATTATACTATGGCTGTCATTATATCATACCTGACTTCTCATAGGATCGGTATTAATTTGACACATGTAAGTTCCCGAATCATTTTTCTGTACGTTTGAGACATGGAGTTTCCAGGTGTTATGTCCATTATGGGTTACCGAAAGACGTGGATTTTGAGCTACCATATGGGTGTGGATCGCAAGAATAGCTTTAGTGTCAGATTTAATCCAAGCAACCTGAAACAAATAATAAACCTTATTTAGTTTCCGAACTCCTACCTATATTTATTCGTTTAAAAGTAAGAAGTAAACAAATATACAGGGTGTTATAGTTTAATATAGGGTCGCTTTTATGTATGAAAACGGTCAATTATATCTTAAAGTAAGATAGCCAGTGGAAAATGTTAATAAGAAAAGTTTTTAGGTTTTAAAATCTAATATGCTGCAAGAAAAAGTATATCAGTCAAAAGTGATGAAAGAACAAAATTAATTTGTTTTAAATGGAACATCCTGTATCTTGTCTGTTTGGAGGTTGGAGACAATGATGTTTCTTGAATGATAAAAGAGTTTTCGACTTGCATTATCTTTATTTGTTTTACATCACAACGTTTCAACCGGTAAGTATCTCCAGTCATCTTCACGTTGTATTCAAGTTGTCTAAAACACAATTTGCTATTAATCGGATAGTGTCACAAAAATAAAACTATAGGATAAAAATATAGCATAAGAATCTCTAAAACGTTTCTTGAACTGAATATTTAAGTGTCTTTATTTGTTTTACATCACAACGTTTCAACTGGTAAGTATCTTCAGTCGTCTTCAGGTAAATACTAAATAAGTAAAGTCACTACAGCTCTATTTATACTAGTTAGATGCACTGGAGCATAACTGAGATTGGTGCAGTCATGCGCTTAGTTCGTGTGCGGTATTTTAAGTTTACAACTACTTAACAAAGGTTTCCAGATATTTCTTATATCTAGTGAGAGCTTACTAAAACAATCTGGGTTCTGGTATATGGTAGCAGCTTCCTTGAACTTTCTCTTTTTCCAATGTGGCTCCTTATGCAGGATTTGAGCCTCTGTTAACTTGATGTGATGACCGTTTGGCCAGGCATGGTCAGCCGCACCTGATTATAACCATGCCTGAACACACGGTCATCACATCCAGTGAACAGAAGATCAAATCCTGCATAAAAAACTACATTGGAGGAAGAGGAAGTTCAAGAAAGCTGCTACCATTTACCAGAATCCAGATTGTTTTAGTAAGCCCTCATTAGATATAAGAAATATCTGGAAACCTTTGTTAAGTAGATATAAACTTAAAGTACCCCCTACTGAACTGCACCCATCTCAGTTATACTCCAGTGCATCTATCTAGATAAATAGAGCTCTAGTTACTTAATTTTCTTTTCTGAAACTATTTAGCTCCATAACAGCGTTTTTGTTGTCAATGTGGTGATTTTGACAACAGATGCCAAAAATACTTTTAAAGTGAGTAATTTTCGCGTAAAAATAGTACGATTTAGTGGCACCGAGCTCATTGAAATTTTAATGATGATAGGGTATGGTGATAAAACACGAAGTTTCATCGAAGTGGTGTATAGTTTTAATCCCGACCGGGACCCTATCTCTAACTAAACCGTTTTAAAAATATTGCAGCGTTTTCATGAAACTGGGGGCGTCAAAAATCGACCAAAAAGTGGAAGACTGGCAAGCGTTACTTACACAACTGATCTCAATTTACCAGCCACATTTTTGACAGGTGGTGCAGAAACATCTAAAGGAAACTTTTCCTGGTAAATGGTTTGAACAAAGGGATGCAATTAAATAACAAGCTAAGTCT
Organism: Polydrusus cervinus; assembly: GCA_935413205.1. NCBI lineage: Eukaryota > Metazoa > Arthropoda > Insecta > Coleoptera > Curculionidae > Polydrusus > Polydrusus cervinus. The sequence continues at coordinate 21,628,189 of OW284520.1, read as the reverse complement.
ATATGGCTCATCTTGACTTTTAGATGTTGGGTCATATACAAAATTTTGTGTACAAAATATTCCACACATTAACGAAGAGTTGCAAGAAAAAATAATGCATAAAATTTCCAGTATTATAGATTCGCTAGAAAATTTTGTTCAATGAATTCTTTACTTTCAGGAGGTGAACAGTGGACACTTTTAGCATCTTATAGAATAGGATTCCAAATTGTTGTTTACTCAAACTTATTTTCTTTCTTTTTTTAGAGTTTGGCGCATACTTGAAATTGAAAAATGGAATAACATACTTTGTTCTTTTATAACTTTTTTATGTAACGTTTTTCGCTAGCTATCTTACTCTAAGAAATAATAAACCTTTTCCATACATATATACCGTGTATAAATGGATGATTTCTCTAGTATCATGGATACATATTTTTCTGTAATTTGTTGTCATATTATAGGATTTGCACGTAGTATTTCCGTAACACCCTGTATAGAGGAACAAATAATGTCCTACTTTAATTTTGCTTTTGAACTAAATCCCAAAAACTCGTGCGAGTTTTGACTTCTGCTTGACCGCTTTATTTGTGCATATTCGGTTAAATTGAATAAATCGCAACAACAGTTTTGCATTCTATGCACTGTTTTAAATAAAGAGAGTAAACCTTTAGAATATTCGTGAGAATTGAAAATAGCTTTAAAGGCAGGAAAGTTTTAATTAAATCATTTATTAAAATTAAATGAAACATACTTAGTGGAATTGTTTCTGGCTCTCCAGAGACCAAAATATTGTACCGCACGTCTGGTTCACATGTGTTGTTAATCACTTGCCTTCTCTCAAGTAAATCTAGTACGATATATCTTACGCACTGGGATGGATATAAATTTAATAATATACAGGGCCGTGTGTAATGGTGTTGATAAATTAGGGGTGTCTTCTAAGTTACCTGAATGGCTGGAAATCTGTTTAAATTCAGAACCGTTTGAATTATCCCTTATTTCCACTTTCTGCCCTTACTAAGTTAAACTTTACTCGGAAAGATAAATAGGGAAAGTACATTGGATAAATCATAAAATATTTGAATTCCTGCTTCCGTGAAATGGTAAAAGAGTCTAATCGCAATTTTTGTAATTTTTGTATTTTTCATTAATATGATTTTAGCTCTATTGAGTGTAGGATTTTAATTTTAAACACAATAAATTTTATATTTAAGATTTTGTATTTTAGCTACATAGAATATAGCTTTATGGAACACTATTGTTCTCATTTAAATGTAAAGTATAATGATAGAAGAGATAAAATTTGGCATACATATGTGATGTCATGGCCATATATCATACCAGGTATTGGTAATTTATATAAAGCAAAATTTGTTAAAGCTGCTATCACTTTTTCTCACATTTTTTGAGGGAGTCTTGCTAGGAAACATTTTGAATAACAAGAAAAAAGGTGAGTTAAGATAAATCAAAACTGATAGTTTCATAATAATCAAGTTGAGAACAGCAAACGAAATGAACCTCATAAAATAATTTTGTAAATTTATTTAGAGGAAATTGGGTTCCAAAAAATGGTGGGAAATATTTTTGTAGGAGTAACTTTAAAATAAAATAACTTTTACTTGATATTAAGTCACTGTAAAAATACAATTTTTCCGACCCACTTTGAAATGTTCCATTTTTCACACTGCCAAAATATATAAGAAAAAGAAAAGTATAAATTGATTTTATCAGAGATGTCGTTCAGATCACCGATAGCACCTATAATATATAGCCCTGATTGCATTGTATGTCCGCCGGAGGTAACACAAAGATACCCAATCAGCCTGCACCAAACACTTATTGAGTTTTACTTCTTGCAAACGAACTTTCTTATAAATAAAATCAGGCGAAAAACCAATTGTGAGAATTCTTTAAAATCAATGTCTATTATCGTCGTCTTTTTGAGGAAATTCGTCAAAAAAATATTTATGGAGAAAAAATACGCTTTTTTAAACATAAAAGGGAACACAGTGTGGTTAGATATGTATTCCACAGATTCCAGATTCCACAGAAATTTTATTTAATGTAATTTTGGTAGGTACAATGGAAGTAACCATTAGAAATATATTGATTTTTTTTCAATTAATTTGTGTAAATAATATGTTTACCAGCCAGCTGTCGAACAAATACAAATTTTAACACCGTTTTCTTTATTTAATTCCAAGAGATTACTCTCTATAAGATGCCATAAGATAACCGGAATGACATAAGGATCCGCATACAATGAGAAACTTACACATTTTTTTTATTGCGTAGAAAAATATGCAAAGCAACCTATTACCAAATAAAAACTATTAAGTTCTAAGGAAAATGTCAAAACATTTTAATTTAATTTTTTTAAATATTTATCTTTAGTAGTAGGGGGTTGGTAAATGATTTGTAAGGGTATGTTTTACCCTTTAGAGGTAAAATTCCAACACGAAAAAAGGTATTATGTAAAATATTCAAATAAAATTGACATGTTTCGGTAATTTCCTTAGAACTTAGTAGTTTTTAAAATAAAAAATAATTTAATTTTAAAGTCTTGTAATGGCACGGCGCAACCAGTAAACTACCGTCAGGCCCAATCATAGCTTGTTGTCGCGTACGTGACAAAAATATTTGAATTTCAGGGCATTTTCAATTGTCTATATCTTAAAGGCAGGGTAAGTTAAAAAATGTATGAAATATATTATGTTTTGTAATTGTGTTCCTTAGGTCAGTAGCGAATCTAAAATTTAACTCGGAGGGAGGGGGGCTGAGGTCATAAAAAACTTGAATAATCATGATTTTATTCTACGATCATAATTAGATACTACCTATATTTTGGTGGGTCTGGGGAGGGGGTTGCAGCCATATTGCCCCCCAAGTTCCTTATTGTAGTGTATCGAGTTGTACTTAGTAACGGTGCCTTTTTTTAGCCAGAGCCTGCAATATTGAGTAATATGAAAGCAAACAAACTAGGCTTGTCGAACAAATCCCTTGGAATGAATCGAGGACATTCTTTTTGAGCTGAATGAATACTTTCACCATGCTAGGCTGCCATCGAATATTCTAAGTAAGTTAAGAAATACCTGTAGACCTTAAACTACCTTAAATATTTACCTTGTAAGTAGACAGGTGGTTGACAACACAAGTAAAGACGATATCCCTGCCTTGAGTGACTGTGTAATTTTCTAAGGGAGCCAGAAACTCTGGCGGGGGCTCTGGCATTTGACCTGTAACAAAGCAAAAAGATAACTGCAAAGGATGTAGCACACAGAGGTTGTGCATACTTCGAGATTTTAATTAAATTAACGTGTAGAATGTGCTGGCAAAATATTTTAAATATTTATGTTATTTCTGTTTGAGTTTGAGATATGAAAATTTATATTACTGTTTACGTTGCAACACATTATTAGGTTAAAAATTAAGATTTTTGTATAATCCCAGCGTATGCTAAAAACGATATTTTTTTTAAATAAACTGCTGGACAATTGCTTTCGAGCAAGAAAAATTTGGCCTAAATTTAACAGATAATATTTTCTGAACCAGATATGATATCGACCTACGGTTTTTAATGGTTTATAGATTCATCCCTTGGGAAACAATAGTCTATGTTGGATTTTCTTTAACTGTCAGAAAATTTTATATACAGGGTGTTAAAGAAGACGATGATTTTTGCTCCAATTTTAATGGCGTGTAACTTTCACAATAATATTTTAAAATTTTATCACCCTACGTCAATTGAATCACTGGTTCATAGCAAAGAAAGTAAGTTGTCAGATTTTTTAAATCTGCTATATTTTAAGAAATACCAATTTTTTTGGAAAACCTTGCTTTATTTCAACTTATTGGTAGCTAGATCTCACTGTGCGTTGTATCGTGCAAACTTTGCGAGTGTTTATTATACCGTATGAAAAGCTTAATTATGTTCAGTAACAATAGTTGTACCTAAATGTTATGATGTACAGTGGCGAACTTATAAACACCTTTATGTCGATGGTTAGAAAGTTAGAAATTAATAAATACATTTTTTCACTATTTCCTAAAATAAAGCAGATATCAAAAATTTGACAAATTACTTTCTTTGCTATGAACCAGTGATTCAACTGACGTAGAGTGATAAAATTTAAAAATATTATTGTGAAAGTTACACGCCATTAAAATTGGAGCAAAAATCATTGTCTTTTTTAACACCCTGTATATAAAATTTTCTGACAGTTAAAAAAAATCCAACATAGACAATTGTTTCCCAAGGAATGAATCTATTAACCATTCAAAACCGTAGGTCGATATCATATCTGGTTCAGAAAATATTAACTGTTAAATTTAGGCGACATTTTTCTTGCTCGAAAGCAATAATTGTCTAGCAGTTTATATAAAAAAAAATTTTTTTCTACAACATGTAACCTTCCATGGAAAATATATAGATACGTATATATTTTAAACATATAAGTTTTTTTTAATTTCATTTTTGAAAACCGGTATAAAATATCCATCGCACGAAAGGAAAATAAAGTAATAATCTTTGCCTGATACCAAATTGTATTTAAAGTGCAGAAAAATCTTGTATAGCAACAAAGCCATCTAGTTTTCGTCACAAAAATTTTCATTTTATTAATACGTCTCAAATTTTATTAAGTAGGTACATTCTTAATCTTAATAAAATAAAACAAACCGAATCTGTTGATTTTTACCACTCCATTTATAAACAGCTTAAATTTAAAATATTAAGCATTTAAAATTAAAATATGATCTATTCTTTATTTAAAGTCTGAAACGTCTAATATCGTAGGCAGTGGCGTAGGGGGGGGGGGGCTCAGTGGGCGTAAGTAGGACATTTTTTTCCAGAAAGAGGGACAGTCGGGACTCCATGCATTTTATGATATTAAATCTAATGAAAAAGACGAAAAAGCGCCGCAGGCGAAAATTTTTGGGGCCACGCCCAAAATTTGCTTAAAATTCACCAAACTACTATTAAATTTCGAAACTTTAATTATTACCTCTCCCTCTCTGTATGGTTGGATTAAATTTGTTTTTTTATAATACTTTTTTTTCCTTTTTTTTTGATAATCCTAACTGGCTCTTTTATGAAAAAAACATTTTTTATATTTGTGAAAAATGTGAACATTGGTGTCAATCAAAAATTTTAACATAAGACGTATGTATGAGTCTAACCAGCTTTTTTCGGGCTCGGTGTTTCATGATCATGAATAAATATAAAGTAAATATCACTCACTACACCAAAATTGATGATTTTTTCAGAAATCATGAATTTTAGGAGCGTAGATCTAAAAGCAGTTTTTGGTGCAAATGCTTAGGTTTTGAAATACTCCTTCTTAAGTGCCGTTTTGTATATTCATAATAAAGCATTCTCGTTTCTTCCCACACTATTTTTTTATTATAAATTATCCCCTAAATGTGCCACTGATCGTAGGTACTTTTCTTATAGTTTGTCTTAGTGCCCCAACGCCTATCGACCAAAGTGTGGGAAACTATACTTTTCGTTCCGTTCCATCAATTCGGCTTGTTGGTGTGGTACGATCAGTGTTGCCGATCTGTTACAATCGTAACAGATCTGTTACGCTGTAACCCCTTTAAGCAGCGTTAAGCGTTTTCTTGAGCTGTGATTTTTTTTTTTGGGCAGGAGGACAGAGGACCTTTTTTTTAAGTCATCAATTTTGTTGTGTAGCTTGGGTTGGTATTGACCTTTTTTTTTAGAAGTAACTTTGGATTGAAAGGAGGGTTGGGAATAGAAGTCGATTGGGAGAAGATATTCTATGATGCTGTTACTATTTTAGTAAATCTGTTACGGTGGTGATGCATCGTCTCTAGGGCGCCCCCAGATAAGTAAAGGTATAGGCTTTATATAGATATAGAGGTATTTGGAGATAATAATAGATAAAGTTGCAGTAATTATAATGAAACCTGAGTTTTAATACCGCTTCCATGACATTATTACTAGTTGGCAATTGTATCTATGATTCTACCTCTAAAATATCTACGATTCCGAGGATGTATATGAGTCACGATAACAATCTGCCCGCCTTCTGCCCGATATAACGTAAAGACTAAGTAGCAAAGTATTTGTGGGCGACACTATATTTTTATCGGTCCTGTTCTAATAACTATTTCTCAGTGTATAAATATATGATTTAAACTAAAAAATAAACTTTTTTAAGTGTAGTTTTGAAATAACAAAAAATATATTTCTTTTTAAAATTTTATTTACTGCGTTGACAGAGGAGCGGTATAATTTCGCTCTTCCTTGAGATATGTAATTTAAATTGTGTCACATTTTTATTCTTGTTTTATTCACTAAGGGTTTATTACGTTTGTACAACAATGTCTACAAAAGATAGAAGATAGTGCTGTATATTTCAGTTCCGCAATGTTATAGCGTACGACAATTCCCATTCTACCTAAATATCTAAACAGTTTGTTTTGTCCCGCGTTTTAGATAATGGAGGAATGTTTGGACGCGCTTTTGAATGTCCACAAGCCGCCACCTGAATTCAAGTAAATATTTAATAAGCAACATTCCAATGTAAATCAGTCTCATTTTCGAGAATGTGACGTTTCGGCTATTTAAATTCTTATGTTGGCCCAACTGCGATTTTGTATACAGAACACGTTCTTAGTCGTTTTCAGCAGATTATACTCGCGAATATCTTCAGTTCGCTTTAGTTATCTGGCCGGCAAGTCTGTGTAGTTAGGGAGGATGTACACTTCATTTTTATAAAAGGGCCATACCGTATTATTTTATTTCCTTTTATAAAAATAAGTGGAAACATTGTGAAGTTAGATTGCTTCTTTGAGATACATTTTAAAGAATTTTAAATATACAATTTTTGTTTAATTCAAGGAAAGGTTAAAATGTTAAAGGTAATAGTTTTGTAGACAAATAAAAGGAACAACAAAAATTACAGTTAGAGTGAGAACAGTTGTACCTAACTCTTAAGGGTCTTTTATCGGCAAGGGAACAAATTAGGGAAGAGGTGGCTTTTAGGGAAAATACCTTACCGAGGTAGTAACTTGCCTGGAAATAGTAAAGTCTATGGGAATGGTAAAAACAAATAATACCAAAATGTCCAAACTCCAATGTTATCTTTAAACTATTTCGAGGAGATTTAGCTGAACTATATCGCATTGGTTTAGTTGTTTATTGAAGGTGGAGAACTATCGAAAGTCTTATAAAACTTAAAACTTAGTTGTAAAAGAGCTTCTAGGGGGACAGGAACGTTAATTTTGGAGCATTAATAGGTATTTTGGCATTAGGAACGTATTTTTATAAGCAATCTTTGACCAAAAAAGGACTTTTTTCTTCTAAAAGTTACTTTTTATAGTTTTTATGGGACCAAAAAATATCGATAGTTTTTTACTTTTATTGTTTATATGCCTATTAAAAGTTGTTTTCAAAATTAAACCTGACACTCAAAATAGTTTTTCAAGTAGATATCCGATCGCGCTAAAGTTGGCCTTGATAAATTGCGGTTTTTTTGGCCCGAATTACAAAAAAAACAAAATAAATTATTTTAGTTAATGGAAAGATGGTTTCTAATGTGGATGTAGAAAAGTTATTTTTATGCAGAAAAAAAAATTAGAAAAAAGATATATAAGCCAATGAAAACCCTAAAAATCGTCACTAAACTTTTTGTATCGTAAAAAATATTAAATTTCTATTTAATAAAAATAACTTTCTAATATTCTCAAATATTTGTAGAGTCCAAATTTAGGTTTTTGAAACCCAATTTAACAAATAGGGCCAGGATTCGGGCTAAGAGAACTCAATATTTTTGGTCTAATTAAATATAGATATAATGTCGCATGGAGCTGGTAACCTTAGAGAAGAGAGAAGAGCTCCCAAAAAAAACAAAAAAATAAATAATAGTAATAATTTAACTAAAACATTTTCTATTACCAAAAAGCAAATATTATACTTGGCATTAGCTATTCGCGTTGTGAATGATAAAAAACTGAAAGCGACGCAAGTAAAGTCGACCAGTGGAATAACCTACCTAGTTTTTATTTATCTATTTATCTGGGCATTCGTGCTGTTCGAGCTCCTAAAAACACCCGCGCGGTACTCCGCTTCCACCATATCCGTCTAAAAACAAACCCGTGATTTAAATGGAGAGATCGCTGCATTTAGTCCAGCGCGGTATTGGGTATTCTAGGTTATTTGTATTGAATATTTATGCGACTTTCTAATAATTTAGTTCGTGCGTGTGATTCTGTTTTTGGGACACCAACAATTATTAAGTGTGTACTATGGAAGTGGTCCTTAATTTAATTAATGTGAAGAGATTTCTTTAATGTCATACGAGGAATATCGGCTCATCTCTCTCGCCCATATTCGCCAACATTTACATGGAATGGTTTGAATTCGAAGCAATAAAAAAAGCAAAGAAGAAATCAAAAATATATCTGGGGTAACTTTGCACCGACAATTAAATGTATCATGGGGAAAAAAGAAAACAACCAATAACCTTTTCTAGACGTCAACGTAGAGACAAATGACAAAACCTCCCCAACTTTAGTGTACAGAAAACCTACACATACAGGTTAATATCTCAATTATACATAAAATCACTCAAACAACATAAAACATTGCATAGTAAAAAACCTTGTGGATAGAGCAATTACCCTCTGTAACTCAAACAAAGTTAGCAAAAGAAAAACTAACCACATCAAGACTGACCTCAACAAGAATGGCTACCCCCATGAGATTGATTGACACAATATTGGAAAACCGCAAGAATCGACCAAACGCACATAAATCAGAGAAAAAGATACAAGGACATACTAGGACAAAGATATAACATTAACGCAGTATTAATCTCGAGAGATACTTTAAGAAGCCACTTGATGAAGACAAACCAACAAGCCAAAAAGACAAGAAAAATTGTGTCGACCTGATCCCCTGCCAGTGCACCATCTAACATTGGTAAGACACTAAGACCACTCGAAGTAAGAATTAAAGAACGTTAGAACACCCAAAAAGGAGAGGCTGAAAGATCAGGTGCAGCTGACCACGCCTGGACGCACGGCCATTATAGCATGTGGACAGAAGCCGAAATCCTGCAAAAAGAACCGCACTGGAGGAAGAGGAAGTTTAAGGAAGCTGCCACCATACACCAAAATCCAGGTTGCTTTAGTAAGGCTTCATTAGATATGAGAAACGTCTGGACACCGTTGTTAAGTAAATATAATCTTAGAATAAGACCATGTAAGAGTTAAAAGCATGAGTCATCGGGGATGAGAATGGCTCATTCAGTTATGCGTCACTGCACCTAACTAGTATAAATAGAGCTATATATAGTTACCATACTTATTTAGTATTTACCTGAAGATGATTGGAGATGCTTACCAGTTGAAACGTAGTGATTCAAAACAAATAAAGACAATGTAAGTCCAAAACTTTACTTCCGTTTATATTTATACATTGTTGTTATGTTCTGTTTTGCTCTTACGTTTAAATATTCAGTTCAAGAAAAGTTTTAGAGATTCTTATGCTATATTTCTATTATATAGTGTTATTTTTGTTACATTGTCCGATTTATCGCGAATTTTGTTTTAGACAACCTAAACGCTAGATTCCTAGTGGTAAGAATCTTAAGCAAGCTATAATTAATTTTAATTTTAACGAAGCTCATATACCTTATTACACTATAATACAACTACTGCTATAATAATTTGCTTAATATTCTACTTTATACTGATGACTAAAAAATCCAAGTATTATAATATAGAGATATTTAGGTTAAATAAAATAATAGTAAGCCAGCATAGTAAAACAGAATTTGTGTTGCGCTATAACTTGCTTTGAACCGCTTTAAAAGATAAACTCTTTAAAGCTCGTTTTACGAATAAAAAAGATCGTTTTATGTTAGAGCAGACGGATTATACACTTGTCTATTATGAAATTGTTCTTTTAGATAATTTTCTAGTTTTGTATTTTATGCATCGGACATTACTTTAAGTTCCTAGACTTCGTTGTTCTTTAAAGAATGTTAAACAAATAATTTTTCCAAATTTCTTTTATTTAAGTTTGTAAGTTTACTTGTTACAAGTGCTTTAGAGTAGCAAGAAAAGTAAGATAGTATTTTAAATGGAAACAAAAATAATGTTATTTTGATTAAAGAGAATTATTATTACTATTTTTTTTTACAATAAAAATATAAACGGTGCAAATCAAAGTTAATAGACCAACCACGGTGGACTGGGTAGAAGTCATTATTAACATCTCGTCTTGCGTCGTTTGTTCTCGTTTGAATTCGGATTTCGGTGATATAATAAGTAAAGTATGCAACTCAAATACAACAAGTAGTAAGTAATAAATTAATAAATTTTAACATTGAGGTCACTGTTTTCTATTGAGCATTAAAAAAAATAATAACCTAAACGGTGTGAAATTTTTTTTTGTATTAAAATTATAAGAATATACAGGGTGGCCCATTTGTCTGACAAAGTAATATACCGTCTCTGCTATTAGAGATATAAAAAAAAGCTTTCATAAAAGTTGTGAGGTATAAAAAAATATATGTTCTAAAATTTTTAAACATACAGAATGGCCCAGAAAAGTAGGACAATTTAAAATAAACATTTTTTTTTAAATGGAACACCTTATATATTTTAACGTATTTTGTTTCCTTACAAAATTATTCATATGACGCCATATTTAGTTTTTTAATTTTATGCAACGTTGCCAAACAAAAGGCAAAATTCTTAAAATTTTGTAAAAAACATGATAGTAAAAAACTACCTGTATTTCTCAATAAGAGTATCGAGAGTCGAAAATTTTTTGTAAGCTCTTAAGTTTAGGGATAGAAAAACTGTCTTAAATCTTTAAGTACCTATAATTTTGTAGAGAGTGTTTTCTGTTGACATCCAAATATACAAAATTTTAAAATACAATAACTCAGTTTTTTCAAATGAAACACCCTATATTTATTAGGCTCGTCTGCTAGATATTGTAAGTATCTTTTATTTTTGTTGCGCACTCTAAACTTTACAATAAAAATGAGAGCAGATTCTAATTTCTCACCCCGCCCCCCCTCCCCCCTAAGCCGAATATTGTGACATACGTCAATTATTAAAAAAATTCTGTATCTCCGAAATCATCCACTTTTGGACCAAGCTAAGTTGGGTTAGATCGTCATATTTACGCCTCAGGAACTTGCGGTAGTTTTTTCGCACCTTTTAGAGACACCCTGTATATATTTACGTCAAATAAAATTAGAAAATGTCTCTAAATAAAACAAATAAGTAAATATTCCAAGGTTACAACTACAACGAAATTAAATAAATTCCCATAAAATCTGCGTCGCCTCAAATTTAAATTTCACTTAGCGTATTATCCTTAAACTAAGTTTAATAGGGTTGTAGCCGATTGCGGCTTACAACGTGCCTCATACTATTTTCAACAAAGTTGTAAGTCTCAAACGATCTCTTGTCTCCCAAAGATCTATAAATGCCAGGTTTAAAATTATAATCTGGGCGATAAAACAAGTCGAGCCCAAAATCAGGCCCTAGCAGTTAGCTTTTAATTTGTCTAGAACTAAGCCACTTAATAAATAAATATGTTTATTCCGATAAGTGCAAGCTCGGTTGCCTTTTTAGAATACCCCAATTCTGTTTTGGTTTTTTTGGACTGATCGATTACGGATTCAGGGACTTTTAGTGTAATTCCAAGCAAATAGGATATTTTGGACCGAGGAAAACCTTTAAAAATTAATTTTAAATAACTTTGGTTTATTATTTATATCCAAATTTAAATGCATATTTTATTATACAGGGTGATTTATTAAGGTCGACGAGCGGCCATATCTCGGAAACTACTGGGCATAGAAATTCAGGAAAAAAATTATAACTAAAGTGGCCATGAGAAAATCCTGGAAATAATTTTTAAGTTCCGCATTTTATAAATCATACGGTATAATTATGATACCATAATCGAAAAGTAGATGAAATTTGCTAAAAAAAATATTAAAACCGCAGCTCGATATCTTCGTTAGTTTTAGCGTTATCGCCAATAGAATAATTTTTAAAACTTTAAAAGAAGAAGCGATTATATATTTTTTGGAAAAAAAGTGGGACGCCACCGATATTTTTCCATGTGGATATTATTTCGGAGTAGCTTGCATTTTTATGCAATTCTGCATAAAAATGGTCTCTTGCGTTTTTTTCCTCAGGCACACCGCTCTTAATTATAATAATTAAATTAAATTAGCTCTACTTTTTTTATTATTATTAACATTGATAATAATAAATAACTTAATAGGCATGCTTCCGCCCGTCTAATTTAATTTAATTACTTTAATTAAGAGCGGTGTGCCTGAGGAGAAAAACGCGAGACCATTTTTATGCAGAGTTGACCAGGCTAATCATACATAATATCCACATGGAAAAATATTGGTGGCGTCCCACTTTTTTTCTAAAAAATAAATAATCGCTTCTTCATTTAAAGTTTTAAAAATTATGCCGAAACTAACAAAGGTATCGGGCTGCGGTTTTAATATTTTTTCTAGCAAATTTCATCTACTTTTCGATTATGGTGTCATAATTATACCGTATTATTTTTTTTTCGAAGTAAAATCAAAAAATGTGGTATTATTACAAATTGCGCCCTCTAGTATTTTTTTTGAGAACTATTATGGACAACTAAATACGATTGTTGAAAATGCATACATTTCTCTTCCAAACAGTCTTTAGTTTGCTAAAATCCGATAAGTCGTTTATAATTAAGTTACAGCAATTTAAATGATGACGCTTTCAACAGCCCCCCCCCCCCTCTTATTAAAGTCGGTACGCCAAAATGATGCGTAATTGTCCAAGCTTTTTAATGGTGTCATCAAAGATATACCTTAATGTGGACATTTCGGAGATATGTAAAATTTACTTGTCAATTACGCCCTCTTGCTGCAAAATGCGGAACTTAAAAATTATTTCCAGAATTTTCTCGTAGCCACTTTAGTTATAATTTTTTTTCCTGATTTTCTATACCCAGTAGTTTTCGAGTTATGGCCGCTCGTCGACCTTAATGAATCACCCTGTACCTATATATAACTATAGACACCTATTCTAAAACGATACATATATTAAAAATATATATTTCTATATGTTTTCTATCTTCTGTAATTCTAAAAAATAAACAATTTAATCCATCTTATCGTTAAGTTGTTCTTTTCAAGTTAATATTGGTACAAATGCCTGAAGAGTTTCACAAATAAGGCAGCGGATTATTGCTTTAAATGCAAAACAAAGAACTATAAAATTGAATAAGACCCAGCTGTTACCATAGGCTTTAACTATCGAAAACCTGTTTGTAGTTTGCAAACTTTTAGCAATTTAAAATTTAAACTTCAGCGCTTAAGAAATCTACAATTCAATAACGATGTAAAAAATAAATTTTAAAATTTAGTTAAGCTCAATTTTTACTGACCCAGTGTCCCCTTACTTACTGGACAGACAAAAGAAACAAGTTTTAATTGCTTACAGTAACTATATAAAGGCATTAAAACGATTAATTTCAATATAGTACATCCACCTTTATTACCCAAATATTTAAAGTAATTAATTTAATTAATTATTTACGTTTTAGGTAAAAAGACTCTGGGTTTTTTTACTAACCGCCTTGTGAAAGTAAACATCTCGATACGGCAACAACAAGAAGCCGTATTAATTAACATGATAGCTTTTGTTACATTGGTAGAACTTTCATTTAAAAAAAAAACAGTAACAAAGTAAAACAAACTTTGTAAAAGGTGCGTTATTTTATTTTGTGAGTATTTATTTTGTGAGTTTTTATTTTCATTTTATAAACGGGCCCTACCTGGTCAAAATATAAAGTAAAAATTCATAAAAAAAACACTTGAAACATTAGCTAAAATTAAAATTAGGCTGTATAAACAAATATATATAAATTTGTGTTATTTGCCTATAAAAGAAATGTATGTCAAAAACCTTGAAATTATGCATAAATAACAAATAAATTAATGTAAGTAATAAACATTTAAATTGTTAGCAAGTAAATAACGGTGAATCATAGAAATGAAAGTTGTGTTAAAGCTTATGATTTTGCAAGTTCTAAAGAGACACTTATGAAAAGTTTATTAGCTACAAGTGAAGCTTTGTTCATAAGAGTTTAGCGTATTGCCAACACCCAACACAACTTTGCGTTGTGCTGGTACGACGTTCTTTATTCGGGTTTGTGAAAACTTGTGTCACTAATAATTAATTCTCAGCAATTTAAATCTATGGACGTTTGCTTCCTATAACTTGATTATTAAGGTTTGAAATTTTCTATAGTGTGGATAAATGTGTGTAGTATTCAATGACGTAACCAGAACATATTCTTGGGAGAGGGGGGGCTCATTTTTTTTGATATTCCTAGCTGGCTCTTTATTAAAAAAAAAACATTTGTTATAGTTGTGAAAAATATGAAAAAGGGACTGTCGGGACCCAGTAAAGAATGCGAAAAAGCGCCGCAGGTGAAAAATTTTCGGAGGCACGTTTAAAGTTCGTTTAAAATTCAAGTAGGGATAGATGGAGAGTTTCACGCCAATTTTTGCGGTCCCTTCTGCGCATGCCCAGGCAGTGCGCAGGCGCGTGTCATATGTCATACGTCATCTGTCATGTCACACTCTTGGGCGTGAGCTATTTGGACATTAGCTACTTGAGCGTTAGCTACTTTGGCCTTAGCTACTTGGGCGTTAGCTACTTGGGCAATAGTATTCATTATAGGCTCCGTGTTAAGGAGGACGTTATATTATGTTTAGGAAAAGATGGCGGCTGTCACCTGTCAATTAAGATATGTCAAGGTCACCTGTGACTTGTCAAATGTCAAAATTAAAAATTAATACGTGGGTCAGGTTAAGGGTGACGTAATAAGTCGTTTAAAGAAAACCCGAAAGCGATCGGTCAACTGGTTTGGAAGATATAGTTTTTTGCGATTAGTGTCCTTATGCCTATCAGTGGAGTGCTGAAATTCTGGTTGCAGGCAGAGGTATATAGGGTCTATCAAACAGTGAAGGAATTTTTCAAATATCTCAACTAATAACAGAGCTAGATGTATTAAACCATTAGGGCCTTAACACGATAAAGTCGTGCAAAGCACTGACACTATTTATTCCTTAACGGATCAGCAAAATGAACCGTAGAACCACTAAATGAACCACTTAATGAACCGAAGAACCACTTAATGATCCGTAGAACCACTAAATGAACCACTTAATGAACCGTAGAACCACTAAATGAACCACTTAATGATCCGTAGAACCACTAATTGAACCACTTAATGATCCGTAGAACCACTAAATGAACCACTTAATGAACCGAAGAACCACTAAATGAACCACTTAATGAACCGCGGAACCACTAAATGAACCGTGAATCAGGTTAATAAACAGCGGATCACTGCGAGTTCTTCCTATGGCAGCAGGGAAGAGGAGGGGGAGGAGGAAAATCAATGATAGACGATAATTTCAGTAAAAACCTTTATTTCCCACTAATATTACAATAACTAATATATAACCTAATTAATATCTAACCTAATTAATATCTAAACTACTTATTTAAGAACAGTGACGTCACAAAAGATTGATTGATTAAAGTATATTTAAACTTTTCGAACAGTTCCCACTAATGGTGAGTACTTTATAAGCTTATCATGAATAATAAGACAGTATGCGGTAGTATTTGCTGGAACATTTTCTTTCGTTTCAAACTCCAACCTGACATCAATAATCCCCGAATTTAATATTTCATTTTGTCGGGAACAATCAATCACAATTAGAGGAGCATTTGTTAAAAAGTCTTTTGGAGAGAACAGTGGTTCATTTTCTTTTTCGTAAAAACATTCTTGGAACTCTGAGTACATTTCATACAAAGAAGCAATTTGACCTTTAGAAACATCTAAATTTAAATTATCATACGGATACATTTCAGAATTTAAATAAAGTTTAACATTAAATACATTACAATGATCAAACAAACTACAGTTTTTAGCTATCTTATCCTTTCTGTCGGTTGAAAATCCTAAAATTACCCATCTGGGACGTTCTACTTGAATAGCATTCTTTATAGTCCAGGTATGCTGTTTAGCCGTTTGTAATGTAGGATATTCAGCTAGCTCCCAACTTCTAAAGCCGACATCTAATTCGGTGCCAGTTTCAATAATCTTTAGTAGATCCAATCGTTCCATATCAGATACCGAAATATGAGGCAGCTTCCAAACAATTTTATCTATTGTAACCCCCATATTCTCGGCTGCGTTAGAGTTGATAATTGCATTTTTATCAGTATGACTTCTTAATAAGACCAATTCATGCTTCACATTTATTAATATCTTCTGAAAATCCTCTGCAAATCCCAAAATCGTGCGTAGCGGTACACAAACATTAAATGAGCCGGTAGTTCTATCAACCACATCGCAAGTAAAATTATCATCAATGCTCCATCCGGCGTTCTTGTATTTCTTAAGTTCGTTTGCATTATACGAAACATATCCCTTCATTGAGGTGGCTATTCCAGGATTACGTACTGAATCCAGGATTCTACCCCCAAGCTCAAATCGGATTTCTTCAAACAAGTGACAAAAGAAATTGTTTACAAATTTTGCTGTAGTTGAAACAGTTGAATCGTCTTGTTTTAAGAGTCTTCCTTCCAGATATATATGACTAGCATAAGGCAGTGTGTATATATCAGTTTGCTGAACAGGAATTCTTATTTCATCATTGTTGTTAAACGAGTTGGAATAAGGCAGATGACTGTGTCTTTCAATTTTTACTATTGAATTGTCAAAGACAAGAGATTCAGATACGTTTAGTATACTCATTATGTATTCCCTTTAGGATATATCCTAATGATTTGAGATACTTGCTATTATCAGCTGACAATTTTTTAACTTCCTTAGAGGACTTTAAAAGCTGTTCGAAATTAATAAGTTTGTGACAATTATATTTCACAACCATTCTCTACAACGTATACTTAACTACTAAAAACATGTGCTTGTAACAAGTCTTATATAACTTTCTTTAAATGAAGCCTAATCGTAATGACTTCACCTCTAAGGTTTATTGCATCACCATCCTGATCAACAAGCTTTAATTCAATATTACTTATTAATCTGGTGTTAATTGGCATATAAATTACGTTTTGAGGAATTTCGATTATTTTAAATCCTGCGGGGACAGAGGGTGAAAATTCATGGATTGTATGAACTAGATTACTATTGTGATATGCTCCAGTAACAATATTACACTCTACTTTAATAACATTTACTTTAAGGATATTTACAGGTGTAGGAGATACATGTTTAGTACCAGCCTGCAGTTTCATATTGCGAAATCCTAACAAGTCTCCAATTGAACCCTTCTTGGAGAAATCTACGGTATGAGTACATTTAAGCTCACATTTTAGCGTGCTCGTATTTCCATTAAGGATTAGACCGCAATTAAAATCTGGGTCGATATTATTCTGCTGCTCAATTGCTTCTTGTAGGTAGTCATTTAGAGCTGATATTTCATACGATCCGACTGGAATTTCAAGTACAACATCACCCACATAAAATTTATTGTTATTTTCGTCTATATTGGGGATGGCGTTAAAAGTCTCCAAACTAATAAGTCCCATCACATAATCACTGTCATTATTTCTCAGATCCAATGGAGGGGAATAATAAGCTTTTAAGACAGAACTATTACCACTTAAGCAAAAGGTACTCATCTCGAAGGATTTTAGAGACAACTAATTCATTAACTTAGTTGTTATGATATTTATAAGGTGTAATGTAAAGCCCCAATCCACTCTTGTATTTCTTTAAATACAGACCACTGCCACTTTTTCCCAAAGCTATAGACTCCATAGTTTCGTTGTGCCTTTTGTCTTCCTCTAACTTTTGTTGAGCACTTTTTGCATCGTTAACAGCTTTCGCAATACCAGCAGCTCCACCACTTAATGCTCCCAATGCGCTAAGCCCGGCAAAAAGAGGAATCAAAGGTAGGAATCCTCCTGTTTTTGGGATCGGAATTACTCCTGTAGGAAGTACTTTTTCAACTCCTGCGAATGATTTTAAAGCCACTTGCGCTGCCGACAAAAGATCTTGGGGTTTTTCCTTAATAATAGCCTCTCGCGCTCTGTTTAGAGCGGATATAAAGGGAATCCCCTTGCCCCTTTTAGTAATCCGTTTTTTTACAACTTTATTCTTAAACTTCTGCATTGTAGACCAGTCAGTACAACAACCTTAGTAACACTAATGCTGTGGTATTATTGCGAATGTATATATGAACGTTAGTTAGGTATACTGTTCAGTTATCTAGTAGCAGTTGTGGAATCAACAGCTATTTTTACTGTTCATTGAATCATTTTGCTGTTATAATGCCATCAAGTCTTGCCGGTTTGGACCCTGATGTTCAAAAAAGAATAAAGGACGCTGCTAAAAGTATTAGAAAAAAATATCTGCAACTTAAAGCAGAACGAGAGGGAGAAAATGATAATCAGCAGATGGAAGATGAGGAGGAGCTTAAGAATGCACGTACGGTTCAAACTGATCCTAAAATCATTAAACTTATTGATAAGCATTCTCAAACCGTTAAAGATTTATATAAATCACTAAAAGAAAACCGTTACGAAAGTGCTCGTGCATTGGAAACTTCATATCGTCCTCTGGCTAAAATGTTAACCAAGACAATTGAAAAATCTACTTCAGGCAAGCTGTTCACGCCTTTCAAAACCCATGCTTCACTAAAAAGACCAAAGAGTGAAATCAAACACTCTTCAACATTGGTTAAGAAACCTCGATATCCTTTAAATTTTAATACTCCTAATAAGAAAAAAGATCGCCACGATGAACAAAGACAGGAAGAAGAAGAAGATCATGATGATAATATGGAGATAGAAACTATTGAGATACCAGATAATGAATCATTTAATCAAACAATTAACTTTGATAATGACGATGCAAACACTACCATGTTTGAGTATAATCCTCGCGAAAGCTTTTTTTACGACGATGACTTTAGACTTGATCCTAATACACAACCCATTCAAACCGAAGCAATTCCGGAAGAATCGTTTGAAGAATACATGGAACAGTATGATGAACTACCTCGAGAATATATGAGAGGGCTAATACGTGATACGGATAATCAGTATGATCGTACTTATCTGAAACATGATTATGAGACGGATCATTTGTATTTTGGTGATTCCGAACTTGAATTTAAAGGACCAGATATTGTTATCAAGGGACAAAATTTCAAAGGAACTCCTGGTCTTTATGAGCTTATGTTTAAAACTGTTCCTTTAAGGAATAAATTTACTGCTTTAGACGAGCGAGTCTTTGCAAAAATAATTTTACTAACAAATGCTCATAAAAGAAATTTCAATCCTGATTTGCCGATGGCAGGAAATAAGGGTGTGAAATATACGCATACAATAAAACCTCTCCTTGAAAAGGTTCGAGAAGACAGCGATGCTAGCCAAAAGGAAAGAGATAAGCAGCTGCGAATTGTTAGGCAACAGCAATATCAAGGACATGGGTTCAACCAACAGCTCTCAGGTGGTTCCAATAACAACACTTCTGACACTTTTAAAGAATATTCCAACAATAAAACTGATTATGTGTATTGGGACGATCCAAATGAACTAGTTGATCGACTTAGAAAAATATTAGCAAGCTCGGAAGTAGGTAATAATTCACACATTAACGAAATAATCAGTATAGAGGAAGAGTTGAGAGAGGCTGGAATAATAGAATAAATATATTGGATGTATGAAAATGTTATTAGTATCAAGATGACTATCGATAAATTCGGTCGTAATCTGGCCCATCCGTATCACTTGTCTAGGAAGCTAAAGAAGAGTCCAGAAGTGGTACGAGAAGTACAAACAAAGCAGTTGTATGGTTTTATGCATATGACTCTGTCTGGTAGCGTCGATTCATCGGGCAATTGTATGATTCATGGCCAGCCATTTTACAAATTTCCTCTCAAAAGTGGAACTATTGAATATGTAAATGTTCATCCTCAAGATGTACGCACTACAATCAACAAGCAACCATATACGATGTTACTGCTTAAGAAACTCAAATTTTCTGATAAAATATCATTTTCAACCAAATCAAATTCTACCGTGCTGTTTGTAGAATTTTTAATAAAGTATCCAATTGAATAATTAAAAATATTATTAGTTAGTATAATAATTCTTATTTACTTCCTCTTCCTCTCACCACTTAACTATTGTAGAGGGGAGGAATAGGGTTTAAAAGTGACTGATAGCGATTCATTAACGTTCACTTTTATTAGAAACGCCTAACAATCATGGCGTTAAAACTTACGACAGAAAATTGGCAGAACAGTTTATTACGAGCTGTTAGAAAAATTGAAAATGATTTTAATAAAGAAATTAATTTAAATACAAAGTCTGTTATGGCAAGTAGTTCATCTTGGGCTATATATTATAATGAAGAAATAATGTATTATACACAAGGTGCAAAGTTGTGTAAAGATTATTACGAAGGAAAAGATTTGCTCAAATTATTAGAAGGACTTTTAGATAATGAGTTTTTTAAGCAGATGATATCTTTAAAAAAATTTGTGCCTGAGGATCAAACGGATGCGTTGGAGCTAATTCGTTTAGCAGAATGTAGCATTGAGAATTTTGGTGAATACAGTAAAAATGGCATTGATAATTCGGACGAGGACAGTGATTAAATATGACCGATTATTCTTAAATAAGTAGTTTAGATATTAATTAGGTTAGATATTAATTAGGTTATATATTAGTTATTGTAATATTAGTGGGAAATAAAGGTTTTTACTGAAATTATCGTCTATCATTGATTTTCCTCCTCCCCCTCCTCTTCCCTGCTGCCATAGGAAGAACTCGCAGTGATCCGCTGTTTATTAACCTGATTCACGGTTCATTTAGTGGTTCCGCGGTTCATTAAGTGGTTCATTTAGTGGTTCTTCGGTTCATTAAGTGGTTCATTTAGTGGTTCTACGGATCATTAAGTGGTTCAATTAGTGGTTCTACGGATCATTAAGTGGTTCATTTAGTGGTTCTTCGGTTCATTAAGTGGTTCATTTAGTGGTTCTACGGATCATTAAGTGGTTCATTTAGTGGTTCTTCGGTTCATTAAGTGGTTCATTTAGTGGTTCTTCGGTTCATTAAGTGGTTCATTTAGTGGTTCTTCGGTTCATTAAGTGGTTCATTTAGTGGTTCATTTAGTGGTTCTTCGGTTCATTAAGTGGTTCATTTAGTGGTTCTGCGGATCATTTAGTGGTTCATTTAGTGGTTCATTTAGTGGTTCTACGGTTCATTTTGCTGATCCGTTAAGGAATAAATAGTGTCAGTGCTTTGCACGACTTTATCGTGTTAAGGCCCTAATGGTTTAATACATCTAGCTCTGTTATTAGTTGAGATATTTGAAAAATTGTTTTACTGCTCGATAGGTTCTATATTCCTCTGCCTGCAACCAGAATTTCAGCACTCCACTGATAGGCATAAGGACACTAATCGCAAAAAACTATATCTTCCAAACCAGTTGACCGATCGCTTTCGGGTTTTCTTTAAACGACTTATTACGTCACCCTTAACCTGACCCACGTATTAATTTTTAATTTTGACATTTGACAAGTCACAGGTGACCTTGACATATCTTAATTGACAGGTGACAGCCGCCATCTTTTCCTAAACATAATATAACGTCCTCCTTAACACGGAGCCTATAATGAATACTATTGCCCAAGTAGCTAACGCCCAAGTAGCTAAGGCCAAAGTAGCTAACGCTCAAGTAGCTAATGTCCAAATAGCTCACGCCCAAGAGTGTGACATGACAGATGACGTATGACATATGACACGCGCCTGCGCACTGCCTGGGCAAGCGCAGAAGGGACCGCAAAAATTGGCGTGAAACTCTCCATCTATCCCTACTAATTCACCTAACCACTATCAAATTTCGAAAATTAAATTAGTAGGTACCTCTCCTCCTTTGCATGGTTGGATTAAATTTGTTTTTGTAAATGTTTTTTTTCCTTTTTTTTTGATATTTACTTAAAAAACATTTTTTATATTTGTGAAAAATATAATTATTGATGTCTATCCAACATTTTAACATAAGACTCATGTATGACTCTAACCAGCGGTTTTTGGGCTCGGTTTTTCATGATTAAAAATAAAGTAAATATCGCTCACCACGCCAATATTGATGATTTTTTCAGAAATCATGTATCTTAGGAGCATTTTTTGGTGCAAATGCTTAGGTTTTAAAATATTCTTTTTAAGTGCCGTTTTGTATATTTATAATAAATCATTCTCGTTTATTCCCGCACTATTTTATAAATTATCACACGTCTTCCATAAAAAATATTTCAATTAAAATTTTTACTTTAATATTTCTCTTTAAATATAAATAAGTAACTAATTGTTTTCTGTTTTTGTTGTAAAAATATTTTATTGCATTGGGTTATATTTTTGTTGATTTAAAATAACCCTGAAAAAGGGAAAACGGAACAGACAAGTATATAATAAAAAAATATTATAACTATACTTAACATATTATTCTTTTTACTCGTTTTCCTTTAAAATTGCATCATAGATCAATAACTAAAACGACATGTGTCCGAAACCTTAATCTCTATATAAAACAGGACTTTTAGAAGGAAAAGTTTAAAACTAAACGTTTCTACAAGACCTTTGTAATCTAAACCAAGAATACGTTATTTAAAAATTAAATTAAGTGTCCAAGCGTAAGACGAAAAATTAGATTGCAATTCGACTTTTAGACCCTAGCTCCTAGGCTCAGGGGGGAGGGGGGGACTGCAGCCCGCCAGCCCCACCTCCCTAAATACGCCACTGGTAGTATTAATACGTAACAAAACTTGGGAGAATCATAAAACATGTCTAAATTTTTGTAATTACAAGAGCAGCGATTTGGCATTTTGTTAAAGCATATCGAACTTTTAACGGGGCATAACCAGCGCTTTCACAAACCCTTCAGTCAAATGATTCCGAGATTTATTGTACCAAAAATGACGCGTCGTGCCTTGAATGACGTGTAAAGGCGAGTGAAGGGTGTCGAATATGAGGGTGTGATGAGTGTTTGGAGAGACAGATAGGTTTGTGGTTTATTTTAATCACACACATAGAAAGGACACAATTGTTCACTTTAACTATTGTTTGTTTCATTTTGCAAAATATTATTGTATTTCTAATGTAGGTAATAGTTTAAAAGATGTACAAATTAATATAAATATATTTTAGGGTTCCTAGTTAGACTAAATTAATATAAACATGTTCTAAGGTGTTTCGACTATTTTAAAACTTTTGTATCTCAAACGTTTTCGTTGATTTTAGTTTAGAGATCTATCAATATTTACCTAAAAACTAAATAAGCAATAAATTAAATAATATCTATTTATTTGTAAAATCCATTTAAACAATCTTAGGTTTTACTAAATAAATCCCAACAGCTCATTAACAAATGATAATGGTTCTACCATTTTATAATGTTAAAATTTTATTGTAAAATTCTAAATAAGTATTAACCAATTCAAATAACATACAACATTTTAAACTGAAAACCCTTTATGCAAAGATATTTTGTTTATCAGTTTGACTACCAATCTGTCCTTGGTAAATTTTGATCAATGAATTTATAAAAGCAAAGAACGACATTTTGTAAAATTTGTCCATGATTCTTTTTCTGCATTTATTTATTTATTAAAAATTCAAGTTTTTTTTTAAATTTATATTGTAATTAATGATTTTGAATAAAACGGAAATGTAACGCAATATTGATCAAAAAACAAAATAGCCAATGAGTTAATAGCCCGAACTGGTGATATAAAGTAGTTATTATATTGTAATGTTTTGTAGCCGTTTGTTTTTCATTAAAATGAATAAACATTAACTACATTTTATGTTTCTTGTTAAACAAACAAATATATACTGTCGTCCACTTTCTAATTCTGCTGGCCATTTAATTACCATACGTAACGTTTTTACTGCCAACAAATACATGTTAACACAGACAGTGTCAACACATTTAACTACATTGACTAAGTTTCATCGATGCGATATGTATGTATGAAATTGATTGTACGTGTTCTCAACTATCACGGAATTAATTATAATTTGTAAGGAGATTAGTTACTAATAGTTTACCCAATATTCCTTATCAGTACATACATGAATTGTAATTATTATGGACGAGTTCTAATATGTCTAATTTAAATAAATTATTATAAAATACTTATATATTATATAGTTGAACTGCAGTAGAGTCTTGGACTTGCATTGTCTTTATTTGTTTAGAATCACTACGTTTCAACTGGTAAGCATCTCTAGTCGTCTTCAGGTGAATACTAATGAGTATTCACCTGAAGACGACTGGATTGAATATGTTTACCCGTTGAAACGTAGTGATATAGGTATAAATTCTCAAGTGACTTAGGTAACATAACACACGAGTGGCATACAATGTTTTATCCAACAAGTGGAAAACATCGTTTTTCTATGAGATAATAATAAATAATAAGTTTCGGGAACATACCCTATAAATGTCAGAATGACTTGACAGTGACTTTTTTACATTTTGGTCAAAGTTGGTTGATTGTTTGGTTGCCACGGGCATTTTTAAAATAGCAAATGTTTAAATAAATGTTGATACTTGTCAGTTTTCCCTGCAGAAAAAGGAAGCTTTTTTGAAGAAAAAAAACTATAGAAAATGGAAGTAGTCATTGCGGGACTTGAGCCAGACAGTGACGTCATAGACTATGGCGCCAGCCTCTGCGCATGCGTCTGTCAGCTGTCATACGTCATCTGTCAAACTTCATACTCTTGGGCGATAGCTATTTAGGCATTATCTACTTAGGCGTTAGCTACTTGGGCGTTAGCTACTTGGGCAATAGTATCATTGGCACTAGTTGTCATTGGGTAAACGTCATCCATCATATGTGATACGCCATCTATTACATGTCACTTGAACCTTACCTACTTGGGTATTCATATTTGGGGGACCCAAGTCTACAAGTCGGGACTCCGCTAAAAGCCCTACCTCTAAGAACCGGTACCCCAATAATTTCTAAGTGGGGCCCCTATTGAAATTAAATGATTAAAAAAAGTTTTACCTGTGTGGATTCGATCCCGGGTCACTGGATTACAATTCTAATGTCGTACCATTACGCCAGCTGAGCTCACTACAAAAACTCGGCGGCTGGTTGATGCTATTAAGTACAGCGTCTACGAGAGTCATGCATTATGACGCACCATGATAAGTAGTTTTTATAGGGAACGTAAGATTAATAATAATATATTTGTTAAAGTGTAGAGGAAACATAAATAGAAAATAAAATTAGCTGTAACTATAATTAAACCCTAAAGTTTGTCAATGCCTATATGTACAGTATGATTTATAGACACACAAAACCTCTATGAAGCATCTGTATCTATAACGAAATAATATTGTCATATAAGATAGAAAAGGATAGCACTAATTACATTAACAATCAATGGACTGTTAAAAAACGTGTCACGACATGTTTTTGACTCATAGGTTTAGGCCACATTAATGAGGTGGGTAGGTAATTTGTCATACAGTAATCCATCAGTTGGTTAGATCAGTACAATAAGTAGACGCTAACAAAAAAAATAAGGGTAGGTACAACCCCTGCACTAATACTTCTTGGTATCAAATTAAAGGTAAAAATGTCAATAATAGGAGTTTAATGGTTATATTTCTAACTGAAGTACCATTTAGAACTTAATAAATTGATAATATTTTATGTTTTAATCTAAAAATTACGATCAATGCAACGTTCCAACGGTACTTATATAGAAGGTCAACTGCTTATTATTAAATAACAAGGTGTATTATATAGAAAAGACTCGTTGTACCTGGTAAAATTATATGTCTACAATAGGGTTGATATGGAACCCCGTAGGTAAAAATAGACCACAGGGTAGTTTTTAATAAATTTCTTAAGTTTTTAATGTACATTCCTAAACGTCGCTAATAATATAAGATACCAATGTGTGTAAAAAAAAATAAGTAGGTAACCGAAGTAAGGATATAAAAACAATGATTCGAAAGCGGCGTAAACCAACCCCGTTAACACCCCCTATAATACATGTGATGTTTGGCATCACACTAATGTTAAAAATATGGATAATAACCCCCAATTTTATTGAAAAAATTAGAATGTAAGAAAAAACCAGTAAACCCAACTGGCCGCACGACCAAAGGCTCACGAAATTTTGTAAAAATTTTGGGAGAAGGTCGTGTGGCATTAAATGAGAGAAAAATAGGTAAAAATAACCTAAACATCGCGTATACACAACCCCAATTTTTGCTAATATCTATGTACGGTTTAAAGATACGTAATAAACAAATAAAAACTTCTCTAAATTGAGTTGCTAAAACATCTAAAAAATCACTAAAGTACCAAAAAAAAACGTCTCTTGAACCCATAAAAATGGGTAAAAATTATTACATTATTAATATCCAACGAATGATAAAAATACAGGTAAGTCGAAGATGTTATTTTTTTATTAACACAAAGTGTTTAAAACTTCTAAAAGCACGGTAGAATAGTGTAATAGACGACGAAGGATAAATCGATAAATAGCATTGCAAATTAAAAATGTTATATTGCGTAATATACCTAGAATGTTGCATGTACAACGGTAATTTAATACTACAGGGTGGTCTGGGTTAGACTTAAAAACAAAAAATACCTGAATATCGTTTGTGTGGAGGGGGCTAGATAGGTATAAATGTAGTCACTTGGTAATTATATCCACCAAAAATGTCTAATCACTTATCTCAGGTAAGGTTGGGTCTACCATAATAATATAGTATATGGCCGCGACTGAATCGGCACTAACTAGCATAGTAAACAGCACGTTATACTAGGAAGCATTATCAAAGAGTTGGACAACATTCATCATATTATCACTAGGATGTGTGGGTTCTTTATAGTCATTAGACAACACATTCTCAATATTACTATTATATACCTAACTAAGACAACAACCACCGTTGTAGAGTGGGATTACCAATGACTAGTTGGTACTCTCTTACTATAATGCAAGCCCTGGCGTAATCTGAGAATTCGTCAACCCTTGCCGCGAACGACTACCATCTATACTAGTGTTAATCTGATAAATGCACGTTGCAAGTATTACAAACATCCAACAAAATGAAAAACATTGAGGTTAGGTATGCCTAATTGATGGCCTAGATATTATATAAAAGGTAATAGCTGAAAAACTTACATGGAAAAGCAAATAGAAAAGCTAATCAAGTACTTGCAGCTAGATGTATAATTAATAATACAGTCCCTAGGTTCTGCATTATAGTATACATGTTTAAATGTCTTGAGAATATTGGTCCATCTAAAACATACATAAATTGTATCACTAGAACGAGTAGTTAAGCGCAAGAATTTAGGGGACTTCCGGTTGACCTTATTTACCTAAATCTTATGGTATGTAAAAAGTGTATTAATGAGTTAATAAATTAGCTAAATAAGGTCTTAACAGAGTGCCAGAACGTGAACTGAGTCCCCAGGCGCACTCCATTTCGATTTTTAGGCTAAAACGAAAGTTTCAAAAGCAAAACCTTATGAATAAAATCCAAAATATTGGTAGACTTTATTTTTTATTAATACAATATCTATATACATTATATGGTTTTCTGTGTCTTATAGCCATAAGGTTCAGAGCCACCATCGGGGAGAAATTTTCTTTTTGTGGAATTGGGTCTGTAAAGCTTGGTTTCTGCACATGTTGCCACCATATGATCCTTGGTTCGTCGAATGTTCTTTGAGACAATGGGTATTGGATCTGATTTGTGGAGGACCATATCTTTAATAGAATTAAAATTAATCAACTGCGACGCACTATAATTTAACGAAATGCCCTTGACTTTACAAACCACTTCCTCTTGATTGCTTTTTGTTGTATGAATTTTGTAAGCATAGTTCTTGGGTCCACCAGAAACAAAATCAGTAATGTAGCTTCCTGGTCCATATGCTTCAAGTTCGTCAGTCATATCACCGATGAACTCACCAGTAGGTATATCCACGCCGTCGTTTCTTGAAACGTAAATGACAGAGTCTGTGTCATAGTACAATACTCTGTCACCAAGTTGTTCAAGGTATGAATATAATTTAAGACGAGCCTGAGCCGTTACATAACCCGCAATAGCTACATTAACAGTAGGTAATGGATCATAGGCTTCTTCGGTGTGTTCGTAACTGACAATAAGGGTCATTTCATTAACGGGTAGTATGCCGTTAATGAGAATGCAGGGGTTGGTGAACATTGCAAATAATTCAGATGGTTCATTTACAATTTTGGTTTTTGGTTGATTCTCCCGTTGACCAAATTTTCCCCAAAAACTATTTAAAATAAGCTTTGCCAGGGATCTCAACCCAGGATTTTCAACAATCATAGCATACTCGAGCTTTACATCTTCCCTTTTAAAAAACTCTTCAATATATTTATTCTTTTCCTCTTCGGTTTTACATTTCTTAGGCCAACCCGTGGCCTCTTGTTTAATCTTTATGAACGTATTCATCATGGCTGTAAAGAGGCCAGTCTCCCCTGTTTCTTTATTAAATTTTTGAATTTTATATTTCCAAATTTCGTAAATATTCAAAATTTCGTACCCCTTCTCTATTGCTTTAATTACTTCATCCATGACCCAGGTACCTGTTAAAGCCCTTTCTTCGATAGTATGGTTACAAACAATAGCCTGATCCATAGCTTCCCCACATGAGTGACAAAGCATAAACATCAACTTATTATTGGTCTTTTGGGGTAGTACAGGGTGAAACAAGTTGGTAGGTGGAAGAATTTTACATTTAATTAAACCGTCTGTTTTATTTAAATTAAGTTTCTTGCATTCCGCACTGCCAACAATTATCTCAGGGTGACCGATTGGAAATTTACCATAAATACAAATATAGGGGTAGAGACTACACACATCAATATACTTAATCTTTTCCCCCTCTAGGGCTTCATAGTATTCCCAAATATTTCCTGTGCGACCACCATAAAAGGCATCTCTAGGGTTTAAAGGGGTTGAAGTCATTAGAGGATGTATTTTAGTGTAAGCACCGATCTCAGGGTTATCTTCCAACATTTTTCTAAATTCACACTCCCACATTTCTTTTACTACAAAATCAAGTTCTTTTAATTTCATAATTTTTGCCTGTGTTGCCTCGTAACGTAAATTTAAAGTTGCTGTAGGTTCCTCTAAAAGTGGGTCGTTTCTAGCAAATTTGTAGCATTTAACACACCCGTGGTAGTAGCACCCCTGAAACTCAAATATCTCGTTTGTGTCAGGGCAAAAACCATCTACCTTTAAACCATGCAACACAACCTCTTTGCCCTTTGCAGCATGTAAGATGTTTATTTGTCTCTGGTTTTCTTCCCAGAGTAGCCACTCAATTGCTATTTTGCTCTGATTATCAGTCCACCTGTAACCATTTTTCGGTATAATACCAATAGTGTTGGGCTCTAAAAAGTTTCGTCTAAAAACTTTATTACAGGCTGAGGCAATGGTAACTGCTTCTGTAAAGGGACAAACGTTGGTAGTACTCATCAATTGCTCTCTAAATTTCAAGCATGCTTGTGCAAGAATTTCTACATCTGACACACAATAATCAACGAGATCCACCTGCATATTGAATTGGTCATTTTTATGCTCTTCGTACCACTCCAAAAACCTGGTGCGTTCCTCATCTTTCATGGTGTCAGGGGAATAATACTCAATAGGCGGTAAAAGACCCACATAATTTTCGTTCGCCTTTGTGTTGAACAAGTGGGGAAAATACCCCTTTTTGAATTTATCACCCAAACCAAATGCTTTGGGCAATTTTGATAAAGCCATTGGAAAGTAATTCAGGGAATCTATAAATTTAATATTTCCAACCTTCATCATAAGGATTTTAGTCCCTCTCATTATTAGCTCTGGTGTTAAATCTGTTTCGTTCAATATATGGTTTAAAATAAATTGATGATCAAAAGCCTGTCCATTATGTGCAATTACAATCAATTCTTTAAAAGTTTTTCTTGAATCTAGCAAATATCGGGTAAATCTATCAATTACTTCTAAGCCTTTAAGTTTCTGCAATCTTACACAACATTTTGTACAAATGACAACGTCAGAGTTTATGCACTCATCACAACATTGTTTAAACACACAAAGATTGGGGCGGTGAACAAGTGACCCATCTTCCAATAGCTCTTCTTGTTGAGTTTCGAGGTCATAAAACACATACAGCACATCCTTAATTCTGGGTTCCCTGGTATCGCTCTGAATGAAACATAAATGATTTGCAGGCTTGTAGGAATTACAGGTTTTACAAAATATTTCCCCGCAAACATGTTTTCTACTCCCTTTTACAGTTTTAAAACAATGCTCGCAGCTCCTAACTTCAACACAAACAGTACTCTTTTCCCACGAACCCTCCTTTAGATGGTTTTCGAAACATATTTTTCCTCTAAAACTTCTATGACAGTTATCACAGAAAATCTTAATTTGATTATCAACACATTTTGGCGACTGAAAACAACCGGGGCACATTCCACCGCACCGGTGGTGGTGCTTATGATCGTATGGTATATTACATACCTCGCAATAATAATCACAGCAAAAAGCGGCTGTGAGGGAGGTAATAACGTTGAAATGCCCCTCATGATGTAACAAATTAAGTCTTTTGCCGCTCTCGTTAGCCCCTTCAAAAATTACGTCCCTCCCCTTTGATCCATAGCTGTAAACAATAATTTTATAATCGGCCAAATAATCTTGGAATTTCTGTAGCTCAGGAACACCGGCCCCTTCTGAGGGAATGATAATTTGAGAGCTTTCCAACAGTGCCCTTGTTCTTTCTGTCTGAATCTTGCCTGTATCTTTTCTGACTTTATTAAACTCATTGTCTTTATTGCCATTAGCAATGGCAACAACCAAAGCGCGAGGCAGGCATAGATTGTCATTATTCTTGATGGTGACTATGCCCCTTCTCATACCACACTCCTCGTCGAAACTATTATATTTGCTCCCCCTCCCTTGGCCTGTAGGTAGTCGCACGGTTGTAATTTTTAGGCAAAAGGACTCGGTGTTTAAACCAGACGAGTTGGATTGGTAAACGTTGCTGATCACGTTCCAGACATCGTCGTAATTTATTTTTGCAGCCGGTTTAAATCGAAGCCACCCCTCCCCACGATTAAAATCCTTTGAACAAAAACTTATACCCACTTGATCCAGAGGTTGAAGACCCTCTGTAGCCTTTTGAACCACCTGATTAATTCCCTCCCGTACCCATCCAACCGGTTCAACACCCTCTGGCACAGATTTTAGTCTAAATTCCAGAGTACGGCCCCTTAGGTTATATCTACGAACTTGCTTAATGGTATCTTTAATAACAATAAACTTTTCCATTTTTGTGGAGCTCTTACTGACACGTCTGCACACTTCAAGAGACTAGTAAAGACTGACAGAATCGCTCTGTGGCACCTCTATTTATAACCTCGGCTCGCCAAAATTTAGGAACTAAGGGTGCGTTCAGAAAATAGGAAAGGTATAGCCTGCAATAAATATTCAAGGGTAAGTATGCAGTAGATGTACACACAGTTTTGGATTTTTATTTTAGAATATATTACTTACCGAGAACAATAATATTTTGCTAGTCCAAAGTGATAGAAGTTCAACTATCATAAAAATCTGTAATAAAACACAACAGTCTTTAAAATTTTACCCCCTCCACTTTTACCCCCTCCACTTTTAACCCTCTCAAACTACTATATTATTATATTATTATCCCTAAACAATTAGTCTTTGTTGATCAGTTGAAGCGAGCACAATGCCTAAAGAGTGTTTTTGGGGACGTCCTTGTGACTGCAGCGAGTGTCGTCCTGAGTTGAAAGAAAAATGCGAGATATGCCTGGACAAGGACGGCTATAGAGTTGGGGGTATCCTACGAAAAGACCGCAAGGGAATATCAGATTATGATTTTAAAACGTATTGTCCAAGTTGTTATTATGTTAATATTGGACATCATGAGGAGTTATACTATGAATTACTCAAAGCAATAGTCGAGGGACAAGCACCACAGACAGAAAAGGATATTAGAGAACGGCTTCGAAGTTGTTTCCGCTCTGCCTCTAAAGGATTTGCAACGGTCACCCCACTTATTATGTTTACTGTTAGATTTGACTTGGGACAAGAAGAAAAAATAGTACAAATGCTTAAACAAAGAGAAAAAGGAGACTTAATGGACTGGTTCGAGAAAAATGTACTTGATGTCTTAGTATCCCAAATTCAAAGCCATCCTAAACCAATACGATTCCCGTATCTTCAATGCGATGAGTGTATACAAAACACAGCCGAAGAACTAATTATAGCAAATACTCTAAAAACTTAAGCTTGAATGAAGTAGTTAGTTTGTCGTTTTCAACTTATTTATAATAATGTATCTAGATATAGTAAATAAAAAAGTTACCATTTAAGAGGCATATATTTTTTTTGTTTTAACATAGACAGGTGTCGTAACGTATCTAGGCCCCTAACAATATTGCTTGTGCAATAATGAATATGAATAATATGGTCATCCAAGGTGTATTTTAATAAGTATTATATAACTTTAAATATTTTTGAAGTAAATAAGAACATTTTTGTTACTAAGAACCTATTGTTCAATATGGTCTGAACTAGTACCTTATTATCTTGTGATCAAAAATCACATAAAAACGCTATGTGTTAAAGATTTTAACAACTCTAAAGTTTAACGCCCCTAAATATCTATTGATATACAGTGTACAAGCGCGTAGGAAGTAAATAAATATGATTTCAATAATTTTCTATAAAATATTAGCCTTAAAAAACATATCTCACCCTTCTGCGCATGCCCAGGCACTGTTTTTAAACAGGGCTGTTTTTAAACAGGGCTGTTTTTAAACAGGGCTGTTTTAGCTGTTTTTAAACAGGGCTGTTTTTAAACAGGGCTGTTTTTAAACAGGGCTGCTTTTAAACAGGGCTGTTTTTAAACAGGGCTGCTTTTAAACAGGGCTGTTTAAAAACAGCCCTGTTTAAAAAACAGCTAAAACAGCCCTGTTTAAAAACAGTCCTGTTTAAAAACAGCCCTGTTTAAAAACAGCTAAAACAGCCCTGTTTAAAAACAGCCCTGTTTAAAAACAGCCCTGTTTAAAAACAGTGCCTGGGCATGCGCAGAAGGGTGAGATATGTTTTTTAAGGCTAATATTTTATAGAAAATTATTGAAATCATATTTATTTACTTCCTACGCGCTTGTACACTGTATATCAATAGATATTTAGGGGCGTTAAACTTTAGAGTTGTTAAAATCTTTAACACATAGCGTTTTTATGTGATTTTTGATCACAAGATAATAAGGTACTAGTTCAGACCATATTGAACAATAGGTTCTTAGTAACAAAAATGTTCTTATTTACTTCAAAAATATTTAAAGTTATATAATACTTATTAAAATACACCTTGGATGACCATATTATTCATATTCATTATTGCACAAGCAATATTGTTAGGGGCCTAGATACGTTACGACACCTGTCTATGTTAAAACAAAAAAAATATATGCCTCTTAAATGGTAACTTTTTTATTTACTATATCTAGATACATTATTATAAATAAGTTGAAAACGACAAACTAACTACTTCATTCAAGCTTAAGTTTTTAGAGTATTTGCTATAATTAGTTCTTCGGCTGTGTTTTGTATACACTCATCGCATTGAAGATACGGGAATCGTATTGGTTTAGGATGGCTTTGAATTTGGGATACTAAGACATCAAGTACATTTTTCTCGAACCAGTCCATTAAGTCTCCTTTTTCTCTTTGTTTAAGCATTTGTACTATTTTTTCTTCTTGTCCCAAGTCAAATCTAACAGTAAACATAATAAGTGGGGTGACCGTTGCAAATCCTTTAGAGGCAGAGCGGAAACAACTTCGAAGCCGTTCTCTAATATCCTTTTCTGTCTGTGGTGCTTGTCCCTCGACTATTGCTTTGAGTAATTCATAGTATAACTCCTCATGATGTCCAATATTAACATAATAACAACTTGGACAATACGTTTTAAAATCATAATCTGATATTCCCTTGCGGTCTTTTCGTAGGATACCCCCAACTCTATAGCCGTCCTTGTCCAGGCATATCTCGCATTTTTCTTTCAACTCAGGACGACACTCGCTGCAGTCACAAGGACGTCCCCAAAAACACTCTTTAGGCATTGTGCTCGCTTCAACTGATCAACAAAGACTAATTGTTTAGGGATAATAATATAATAATATAGTAGTTTGAGAGGGTTAAAAGTGGAGGGGGTAAAAGTGGAGGGGGTAAAATTTTAAAGACTGTTGTGTTTTATTACAGATTTTTATGATAGTTGAACTTCTATCACTTTGGACTAGCAAAATATTATTGTTCTCGGTAAGTAATATATTCTAAAATAAAAATCCAAAACTGTGTGTACATCTACTGCATACTTACCCTTGAATATTTATTGCAGGCTATACCTTTCCTATTTTCTGAACGCACCCTTAGTTCCTAAATTTTGGCGAGCCGAGGTTATAAATAGAGGTGCCACAGAGCGATTCTGTCAGTCTTTACTAGTCTCTTGAAGTGTGCAGACGTGTCAGTAAGAGCTCCACAAAAATGGAAAAGTTTATTGTTATTAAAGATACCATTAAGCAAGTTCGTAGATATAACCTAAGGGGCCGTACTCTGGAATTTAGACTAAAATCTGTGCCAGAGGGTGTTGAACCGGTTGGATGGGTACGGGAGGGAATTAATCAGGTGGTTCAAAAGGCTACAGAGGGTCTTCAACCTCTGGATCAAGTGGGTATAAGTTTTTGTTCAAAGGATTTTAATCGTGGGGAGGGGTGGCTTCGATTTAAACCGGCTGCAAAAATAAATTACGACGATGTCTGGAACGTGATCAGCAACGTTTACCAATCCAACTCGTCTGGTTTAAACACCGAGTCCTTTTGCCTAAAAATTACAACCGTGCGACTACCTACAGGCCAAGGGAGGGGGAGCAAATATAATAGTTTCGACGAGGAGTGTGGTATGAGAAGGGGCATAGTCACCATCAAGAATAATGACAATCTATGCCTGCCTCGCGCTTTGGTTGTTGCCATTGCTAATGGCAATAAAGACAATGAGTTTAATAAAGTCAGAAAAGATACAGGCAAGATTCAGACAGAAAGAACAAGGGCACTGTTGGAAAGCTCTCAAATTATCATTCCCTCAGAAGGGGCCGGTGTTCCTGAGCTACAGAAATTCCAAGATTATTTGGCCGATTATAAAATTATTGTTTACAGCTATGGATCAAAGGGGAGGGACGTAATTTTTGAAGGGGCTAACGAGAGCGGCAAAAGACTTAATTTGTTACATCATGAGGGGCATTTCAACGTTATTACCTCCCTCACAGCCGCTTTTTGCTGTGATTATTATTGCGAGGTATGTAATATACCATACGATCATAAGCACCACCACCGGTGCGGTGGAATGTGCCCCGGTTGTTTTCAGTCGCCAAAATGTGTTGATAATCAAATTAAGATTTTCTGTGATAACTGTCATAGAAGTTTTAGAGGAAAAATATGTTTCGAAAACCATCTAAAGGAGGGTTCGTGGGAAAAGAGTACTGTTTGTGTTGAAGTTAGGAGCTGCGAGCATTGTTTTAAAACTGTAAAAGGGAGTAGAAAACATGTTTGCGGGGAAATATTTTGTAAAACCTGTAATTCCTACAAGCCTGCAAATCATTTATGTTTCATTCAGAGCGATACCAGGGAACCCAGAATTAAGGATGTGCTGTATGTGTTTTATGACCTCGAAACTCAACAAGAAGAGCTATTGGAAGATGGGTCACTTGTTCACCGCCCCAATCTTTGTGTGTTTAAACAATGTTGTGATGAGTGCATAAACTCTGACGTTGTCATTTGTACAAAATGTTGTGTAAGATTGCAGAAACTTAAAGGCTTAGAAGTAATTGATAGATTTACCCGATATTTGCTAGATTCAAGAAAAACTTTTAAAGAATTGATTGTAATTGCACATAATGGACAGGCTTTTGATCATCAATTTATTTTAAACCATATATTGAACGAAACAGATTTAACACCAGAGCTAATAATGAGAGGGACTAAAATCCTTATGATGAAGGTTGGAAATATTAAATTTATAGATTCCCTGAATTACTTTCCAATGGCTTTATCAAAATTGCCCAAAGCATTTGGTTTGGGTGATAAATTCAAAAAGGGGTATTTTCCCCACTTGTTCAACACAAAGGCGAACGAAAATTATGTGGGTCTTTTACCGCCTATTGAGTATTATTCCCCTGACACCATGAAAGATGAGGAACGCACCAGGTTTTTGGAGTGGTACGAAGAGCATAAAAATGACCAATTCAATATGCAGGTGGATCTCGTTGATTATTGTGTGTCAGATGTAGAAATTCTTGCACAAGCATGCTTGAAATTTAGAGAGCAATTGATGAGTACTACCAACGTTTGTCCCTTTACAGAAGCAGTTACCATTGCCTCAGCCTGTAATAAAGTTTTTAGACGAAACTTTTTAGAGCCCAACACTATTGGTATTATACCGAAAAATGGTTACAGGTGGACTGATAATCAGAGCAAAATAGCAATTGAGTGGCTACTCTGGGAAGAAAACCAGAGACAAATAAACATCTTACATGCTGCAAAGGGCAAAGAGGTTGTGTTGCATGGTTTAAAGGTAGATGGTTTTTGCCCTGACACAAACGAGATATTTGAGTTTCAGGGGTGCTACTACCACGGGTGTGTTAAATGCTACAAATTTGCTAGAAACGACCCACTTTTAGAGGAACCTACAGCAACTTTAAATTTACGTTACGAGGCAACACAGGCAAAAATTATGAAATTAAAAGAACTTGATTTTGTAGTAAAAGAAATGTGGGAGTGTGAATTTAGAAAAATGTTGGAAGATAACCCTGAGATCGGTGCTTACACTAAAATACATCCTCTAATGACTTCAACCCCTTTAAACCCTAGAGATGCCTTTTATGGTGGTCGCACAGGAAATATTTGGGAATACTATGAAGCCCTAGAGGGGGAAAAGATTAAGTATATTGATGTGTGTAGTCTCTACCCCTATATTTGTATTTATGGTAAATTTCCAATCGGTCACCCTGAGATAATTGTTGGCAGTGCGGAATGCAAGAAACTTAATTTAAATAAAACAGACGGTTTAATTAAATGTAAAATTCTTCCACCTACCAACTTGTTTCACCCTGTACTACCCCAAAAGACCAATAATAAGTTGATGTTTATGCTTTGTCACTCATGTGGGGAAGCTATGGATCAGGCTATTGTTTGTAACCATACTATCGAAGAAAGGGCTTTAACAGGTACCTGGGTCATGGATGAAGTAATTAAAGCAATAGAGAAGGGGTACGAAATTTTGAATATTTACGAAATTTGGAAATATAAAATTCAAAAATTTAATAAAGAAACAGGGGAGACTGGCCTCTTTACAGCCATGATGAATACGTTCATAAAGATTAAACAAGAGGCCACGGGTTGGCCTAAGAAATGTAAAACCGAAGAGGAAAAGAATAAATATATTGAAGAGTTTTTTAAAAGGGAAGATGTAAAGCTCGAGTATGCTATGATTGTTGAAAATCCTGGGTTGAGATCCCTGGCAAAGCTTATTTTAAATAGTTTTTGGGGAAAATTTGGTCAACGGGAGAATCAACCAAAAACCAAAATTGTAAATGAACCATCTGAATTATTTGCAATGTTCACCAACCCCTGCATTCTCATTAACGGCATACTACCCGTTAATGAAATGACCCTTATTGTCAGTTACGAACACACCGAAGAAGCCTATGATCCATTACCTACTGTTAATGTAGCTATTGCGGGTTATGTAACGGCTCAGGCTCGTCTTAAATTATATTCATACCTTGAACAACTTGGTGACAGAGTATTGTACTATGACACAGACTCTGTCATTTACGTTTCAAGAAACGACGGCGTGGATATACCTACTGGTGAGTTCATCGGTGATATGACTGACGAACTTGAAGCATATGGACCAGGAAGCTACATTACTGATTTTGTTTCTGGTGGACCCAAGAACTATGCTTACAAAATTCATACAACAAAAAGCAATCAAGAGGAAGTGGTTTGTAAAGTCAAGGGCATTTCGTTAAATTATAGTGCGTCGCAGTTGATTAATTTTAATTCTATTAAAGATATGGTCCTCCACAAATCAGATCCAATACCCATTGTCTCAAAGAACATTCGACGAACCAAGGATCATATGGTGGCAACATGTGCAGAAACCAAGCTTTACAGACCCAATTCCACAAAAAGAAAATTTCTCCCCGATGGTGGCTCTGAACCTTATGGCTATAAGACACAGAAAACCATATAATGTATATAGATATTGTATTAATAAAAAATAAAGTCTACCAATATTTTGGATTTTATTCATAAGGTTTTGCTTTTGAAACTTTCGTTTTAGCCTAAAAATCGAAATGGAGTGCGCCTGGGGACTCAGTTCACGTTCTGGCACTCTGTTAAGACCTTATTTAGCTAATTTATTAACTCATTAATACACTTTTTACATACC
Source organism: Polydrusus cervinus (assembly GCA_935413205.1). Classification (NCBI taxonomy): domain Eukaryota; kingdom Metazoa; phylum Arthropoda; class Insecta; order Coleoptera; family Curculionidae; genus Polydrusus; species Polydrusus cervinus. The sequence continues at coordinate 21,589,547 of OW284520.1, read as the reverse complement.
ATAAGATTTAGGTAAATAAGGTCAACCGGAAGTCCCCTAAATTCTTGCGCTTAACTACTCGTTCTAGTGATACAATTTATGTATGTTTTAGATGGACCAATATTCTCAAGACATTTAAACATGTATACTATAATGCAGAACCTAGGGACTGTATTATTAATTATACATCTAGCTGCAAGTACTTGATTAGCTTTTCTATTTGCTTTTCCATGTAAGTTTTTCAGCTATTACCTTTTATATAATATCTAGGCCATCAATTAGGCATACCTAACCTCAATGTTTTTCATTTTGTTGGATGTTTGTAATACTTGCAACGTGCATTTATCAGATTAACACTAGTATAGATGGTAGTCGTTCGCGGCAAGGGTTGACGAATTCTCAGATTACGCCAGGGCTTGCATTATAGTAAGAGAGTACCAACTAGTCATTGGTAATCCCACTCTACAACGGTGGTTGTTGTCTTAGTTAGGTATATAATAGTAATATTGAGAATGTGTTGTCTAATGACTATAAAGAACCCACACATCCTAGTGATAATATGATGAATGTTGTCCAACTCTTTGATAATGCTTCCTAGTATAACGTGCTGTTTACTATGCTAGTTAGTGCCGATTCAGTCGCGGCCATATACTATATTATTATGGTAGACCCAACCTTACCTGAGATAAGTGATTAGACATTTTTGGTGGATATAATTACCAAGTGACTACATTTATACCTATCTAGCCCCCTCCACACAAACGATATTCAGGTATTTTTTGTTTTTAAGTCTAACCCAGACCACCCTGTAGTATTAAATTACCGTTGTACATGCAACATTCTAGGTATATTACGCAATATAACATTTTTAATTTGCAATGCTATTTATCGATTTATCCTTCGTCGTCTATTACACTATTCTACCGTGCTTTTAGAAGTTTTAAACACTTTGTGTTAATAAAAAAATAACATCTTCGACTTACCTGTATTTTTATCATTCGTTGGATATTAATAATGTAATAATTTTTACCCATTTTTATGGGTTCAAGAGACGTTTTTTTTTGGTACTTTAGTGATTTTTTAGATGTTTTAGCAACTCAATTTAGAGAAGTTTTTATTTGTTTATTACGTATCTTTAAACCGTACATAGATATTAGCAAAAATTGGGGTTGTGTATACGCGATGTTTAGGTTATTTTTACCTATTTTTCTCTCATTTAATGCCACACGACCTTCTCCCAAAATTTTTACAAAATTTCGTGAGCCTTTGGTCGTGCGGCCAGTTGGGTTTACTGGTTTTTTCTTACATTCTAATTTTTTCAATAAAATTGGGGGTTATTATCCATATTTTTAACATTAGTGTGATGCCAAACATCACATGTATTATAGGGGGTGTTAACGGGGTTGGTTTACGCCGCTTTCGAATCATTGTTTTTATATCCTTACTTCGGTTACCTACTTATTTTTTTTTACACACATTGGTATCTTATATTATTAGCGACGTTTAGGAATGTACATTAAAAACTTAAGAAATTTATTAAAAACTACCCTGTGGTCTATTTTTACCTACGGGGTTCCATATCAACCCTATTGTAGACATATAATTTTACCAGGTACAACGAGTCTTTTCTATATAATACACCTTGTTATTTAATAATAAGCAGTTGACCTTCTATATAAGTACCGTTGGAACGTTGCATTGATCGTAATTTTTAGATTAAAACATAAAATATTATCAATTTATTAAGTTCTAAATGGTACTTCAGTTAGAAATATAACCATTAAACTCCTATTATTGACATTTTTACCTTTAATTTGATACCAAGAAGTATTAGTGCAGGGGTTGTACCTACCCTTATTTTTTTTGTTAGCGTCTACTTATTGTACTGATCTAACCAACTGATGGATTACTGTATGACAAATTACCTACCCACCTCATTAATGTGGCCTAAACCTATGAGTCAAAAACATGTCGTGACACGTTTTTTAACAGTCCATTGATTGTTAATGTAATTAGTGCTATCCTTTTCTATCTTATATGACAATATTATTTCGTTATAGATACAGATGCTTCATAGAGGTTTTGTGTGTCTATAAATCATACTGTACATATAGGCATTGACAAACTTTAGGGTTTAATTATAGTTACAGCTAATTTTATTTTCTATTTATGTTTCCTCTACACTTTAACAAATATATTATTATTAATCTTACGTTCCCTATAAAAACTACTTATCATGGTGCGTCATAATGCATGACTCTCGTAGACGCTGTACTTAATAGCATCAACCAGCCGCCGAGTTTTTGTAGTGAGCTCAGCTGGCGTAATGGTACGACATTAGAATTGTAATCCAGTGACCCGGGATCGAATCCACACAGGTAAAACTTTTTTTAATCATTTAATTTCAATAGGGGCCCCACTTAGAAATTATTGGGGTACCGGTTCTTAGAGGTAGGGCTTTTAGCGGAGTCCCGACTTGTAGACTTGGGTCCCCCAAATATGAATACCCAAGTAGGTAAGGTTCAAGTGACATGTAATAGATGGCGTATCACATATGATGGATGACGTTTACCCAATGACAACTAGTGCCAATGATACTATTGCCCAAGTAGCTAACGCCCAAGTAGCTAACGCCTAAGTAGATAATGCCTAAATAGCTATCGCCCAAGAGTATGAAGTTTGACAGATGACGTATGACAGCTGACAGACGCATGCGCAGAGGCTGGCGCCATAGTCTATGACGTCACTGTCTGGCTCAAGTCCCGCAATGACTACTAATGGAGGAAACCGATGAAAATTACGTTCCTGAGGATATCCTTACGGAAACGGAAGAAGCAGCGATGCAGATTTTGCCACAAAAGTCCCGAGATGCTTACGACAAGAAATTTTGTTTGAGTTTTGGATGAATTTACGGAAGATAAAAGGTATCGATAAACTAATCTATTGACTTATTTTTTACATTTGCAAAAAAAATTAGCCCCATCGTCGCTATGGACCAAATACTCGATGCTTTGCTCGACTATTCACCTTTATAAAAAAAAGATATTTCAAAATATGGCCAACTAGCGAGCTTTTTGAAAAGCAAATCACAGGGATACAAACCAAAGAAATCCAAGACATTAGAACGATCTGAGAAGTTTTTGAACGAAGCTCCCGACGACGAGTACTTGTTGATGAAAGTGGCTTTGATAATGGGGATTAGCGGTGCTTGTATCTGCGATTAATTGGTCAATTTGAAAATAGAAAATATTCAAGACAAAGGGAAATATTTTTACGTAATTTTGCCAGACAGTAAAACCAAGAAATCGAGAAGTTTCACCATACTTGAAGAAGGATTTTCAGTCAACCCGATCAATTTGTGTAAAAATTCTGCTTATAATAGTAATAAATAAATGGAATACTACTTTAACCCTAGATTGCCAACATTGAAAATATATACGTCGATGCCAACAATACGTAAATTTTACGTAGATTACCAATATGAGCAAAAATTGACTCAAACCTTTTAATTTTTTAGGGAAAAGTAATTACTTATTTTGATTCAAAACTAACAAACATTTACTGAAACTAAAACAAACGAAATAACCAAAAAATACACATAAAAAGATTAGTTGAACTTAGCGAATTCATAACACATCTATACGAATTCACCGCATTTATAACACATCTATACATAAGGTTTACGCGCCAATAATCACTCTTTATTCGGTCACCTATAACCCAAAACTGCCACATCAGAAACACGTCGGCAGCCGAATGTTGTGGTGATGGTAGATGCACTGCTTGAACGGCAGAACGAGGATACCAAAAATAGGCCAATTATTTCAGATTTAAAAAAAAACTGTACGTAAATTTTACGTAGGGTGGCAATCTAGGGTTAAATATGAACGTAAGTTATAATCCCTAACTCACTATAGTGTGTTATTTGATAGTTTATTTGTCTAAAATGGCATTGATAATGGCAGTTATAACTGTCATGTGTTGGATAAAATATTTTTTTTTATGTAAAACAACGAACAAAGAATCTAGTGTAGTTTTAAAATATAAAAAAAATAGGGTATTCAAAAGATGTGTTTACCAATTGTTCTTGCATTTATAATCGTTACTATACTTTTTAATAACAGAAAACTGAAATTGCGTTAAAAAGTTACAGAGGGCCAACGTTTCTGGAGAAATGTAAACAACAGAGCGCTTGGAACTTTCCTTCACTTATAAGCATACTATTAAACTTTTCGTATTTAATATGATATGCACGAAAGACCCAAATTACTGCTACTCGTTTCCTTGTATCTTCTATTCCGAAACACGTCAAATGCATAAAGGCTTTAGAAGCCTAGCGTAGAGTACACATATTAAGGGTTATTTTAAAAACTATGTGCGTTTAGATACGAATAATGATCAGGACTGATAATTATTGGTCGCTGTCTGTAGTGTATTATATAGGGTGATTCCTAAGTTGATAATTCTTTTTTAGCTGCGTATAGAAGGAATTAAAATAAACAACATTTTCAAATCCCTTTTTCAAAAAACTCAAAAATAAAGTACTTACATTCATTTATTACACTACGAATCAAATACGGTTCTGCCTAACTTGCCTGTTGAATAACATTAAAAAAACTTCTGGGTGTTGGATGAGCCCACAAGGGAAAGCGTTCTGCATATAATCTCTAAGTACTTTGCCACACTCACAGCAAATTACCACCTTATCTATTAATTCATTCTTTACAAATTTTACCATTTTCACGTAACAATAATTTAAAATTAACAGAAAAACACACCGCACCGGATTGTTCAACACTACATGTATGACTAATACTAATTCTTATTATTGATAAGAAAAACTACAGAAACTATAGCGGGGAATGTTTTGATGACTGGAGATGCTTACCAGTTGAAACGTAGTGATTCTAAACAAATAAAGACAATGCAAGTCCAAAACTCTACTGCCATTCATAATTTTGTTTGTTACAACGTGGTATTAAGAAACCTGCAAAATTTCCAAAGCTAGACATGCAGTCAATCAATATATTGTCTCTGTTAAATGTAAATTTTCGGTACTATAATGTCGTTGTTTCCAGGTATACAATGACAGAATCGGCACCTTTACATAGCTTTTCTGTTACTCTACCTATATATGTACAGGGTGGTGCGTCCGAACAGGACACATGGAAAATACCATGTAAATTTCGAGGTGATAAAATATTCGCTCTCGTATTAATTTAACAGAAAACTATTATTAAAATTTTTTCAAGGGGTTATTGAAAGGAAAATATCGGCCAATTTTGAACTATTTTACACATATCGTTTAAGATGTTAAGAAAGTTCGGTCTGAAATCTAGCTTAAATATGGAGTACATTTCTTTTTAATTCAGGTTACAATGAAAATATCCCTAACACACTTATAATTAGGTTTACACTTGTCAATACTTAACAATATTATTAATTTTTTTAAATAGGTTTCGCGTTGAATATTTTTAATCGCCATGAGCTATTCAGTTGAGAAAAAGGTTACAATTATATAATGGTACTACGGTAGAAATAGATTTTCCTAATCGACCCATTCCAGGTAGATCAACAATAAGAAAAATAATTATAAAATATGAATCTAAAGATGCCATACCGATGCAAAACTGTAAATAATAAGGCCCATAATGATAGTGACCTAAATTTACTGCTTCATGTCGAAGAAAATAAATAGTACTACGACACAGTACTGCATTAGGTACGAGTGTTCCAGAAGCACAAATACAATTCATACAAGTGCGAGAAATACCAAGAATTGCTGGAAGGTAATAAAGATCGAAGATCAAACTTTTGATTTGAAATGATGAAACGCTTTTATAATGACAGACTTTAAAATAAAGATTTATTTTCCTGATGCTTCTTGCTTTACATTAAACCATGAATCAAATGTTCAAAACTTCAGGTATTGGAGTCAAGAAAACGACAATCGTTTTATCGCTACATACCCTTATTGGACGGGAATTCTTGGACACAACATAATTGGGCCTTTTTTCTGGAAAAAGCTTTAACATCTGTTTTCTGGATGTGTTGCAAAATCAAATAAAACCTGCATTAGAAGCTGTCGCTGGTGAAAATTAGGAGGTCCATCCAAGGAAATGTGATTGAAAGAAATCATGCAATAAGCCAGCCGGCCAGGTCTCCTGATCTTTCTCCAAACAACTTTTTCCCATGGGGGCACATAACAGATAAAATTTATAAAGATGTTCGGCACGAAAATTTAGAACAACTAAAAAACTCAATTTCAATAGGTTGTAATAGAATTTTGCTTTACCAACGGGCCAATGTAAGAAGGGAGTTTGAAACCGTTGAGGATATTGTTTGGAGGCTAACGGAGAATTATTGAAGCATCTTTTTGCACATTAATTAAAACAGTACCTACCACTGTAAATATTATTGATTTTGTTTAAATATTGTAACAAATTTATCATTAGTGTTTGGGTATTTATTGTGTAGTGTTGTATTTTTACGAATTTTACATATTTTTAATTGTTTATTTGCTGGAGTACCTGAAATCAGGTCCCTATTTCTTAGTTTATCATTTAAAAAATATATTTTGTTGTATAACTCTTAAATTACCGGTAAAATAATATTTAAATAGGACAAAGACATTCCTCTTGTTGTATTCTATAAAAAGTTTCAGTACACTTTGGGGCTAAAATAAATAAGGGAGCAAATATTTGACCACCTTCGAATTTACATGGAATAGCCCATGTGTCCTGTTCGGACTCACTACCCGATATAACTATAGGTAATATTGCATAAAAAATGTAAATTGAAGCTAATATTTCATACTTGAACCTGTTTTCTCGTAATTTTCTATTTGGATTTATTTATTTAAAATGTTTTACTTTAAATAGCTATAAAAGGTTTTAATCGATTTATATTCATATATTTACCATTTAAGTTAGTGATACAGATAGGCGTTTATCCAATAAGATTAAAACGTGTCTAGTTTTGGTAAACACCGGCATATTGGCAAACCATTATATGTGAAACTGCTCGTGCCATCAGTTAATATTATTATCTTTACATTATGGTCTTGGCTAAGCCTAATACACAAACCAAATTACAATATTTGGTAAATGTAATGTCTGTAATTGACAGTGTGAATTCATGCATTTATTATGTAAATCAAAAGGGATTTGCAGATATAATTTATAACTTTTTAAATCGGGTAATAAGTATGAGTATTATATTTAACAAAAAAAATAGCGATAATTAGTATAATTACAACTAACAAAAAACGTATTTGTTTTATAAAAAATGTTGTTGATAAATGAACAATAAAATAATTAAGAAAGCATGAAAAATAAATTTTCAAACCACCTGAAAATTCTTTATACAATAAGGTTGCATTTCGTCTAACACAGTTAGATCATGAAATACGAATTAGTTTGCAAAGTTCTACCAAGAAATAAAAGCTTTACATTGGTAGGATGTCACCACCTGCAGACCGGTTTTGAACTCTTTTGTTCTCGTCAGTACAGGGTAGTTGTTCATACCATTACCATACCAAATGAAAGTTTTTATACTAAAGCCTATAATATTGACCTTCTTCGGTCGTATATAAACGTTAGCGCCATCTCTTGGTAGTCCCATGCAATCTGAGTAACCCGTCAAAGGCTTTACAATAATTGTAAAAACACAGACTTTCTTACTAGTCAGGTGGTAGCAAACAAGTTTTCATGCTTTCTTAATTGTTTGCTACCACCTGACTAGTAAGAAAGTCTGTGTTTTTACAATAAAATAATTATTTGTTAGAGTTTTAACTTTTAAATATTATGTATTTCTTTAAGGATATTATTTATCATTTCTACAACCATCTATAAAACCTCAATAAAATTACTTAAAGTCTACAAATAAAAAGAAATTAAATATTTACGAATTCGAGAGCATATTAACTGCATATCATAGAACAAAAAAAAGCGCTCTTCCCTGAAATCCTCAATACATTCCACAGATTGTTCTCAACATATAATTTATCACCCACGTCAAAATGCTCGATACAGCGTTTTAAAAATTTATTAATTACCAAAAACAAAGAAAAGTTTTATTTAATCCTGGTGTAGGCGTGGTACTTTAATATATTTTAAATAAAATGGTTAATTAATCCATAATTTTTCGATGTGTTAAAAAAACACAAAAAGCTTAACAAAAATTGTTTTTTTATTGTTTGGAGCTGGAATGCGTTTGCATGACCCAAAAATTAGCACAAAATAATATTAAACGTAAAAAAACACAGTAAGTTGTTTCTATCTTGGCTAGGTGAATATTATTTCTAGTTTTCATAGTACCTATTACTCATTCATTTTAAATATACTTTATTCATTGATTTTGTTCTTTACATATCATTTTGTTTACTATATAATATTATTTACATAATATTCTTTAATACTAGTTCTGCTGGATTAGCTTGCTAACCAGGACACGTCGACGAGGCCACGCCCCGTCTGGGCCGATGTTTGCCCTTGGTAAACAGAAGATAATTTCTCATTTATGTAATCGGCAGGTTCCAGAGTAATATTTTACCGCCATGAGGAAGTTTGATGCGCTTTCGCTTTGAGAAAATTTATAAATTTGCTTTTGTTGTATTTATTAAAATTTTGCAATTTATTTCACTGAAAAAACGGTACGAAAAAACCAACTTTAGTTGCTCAGGTAACGATGTAGCGCATTTTGTCATATTGACTTTAAAAGTTTTCAGGAACTATCACTAAATTGGTACCTATTACTAAATTGGTTACCAGAGCCCTTATTCTCTAAAAAATAGGCGCGCAAATCGTTGCCGTAATATCAGACTATCCTATGTGCTTTGTTGCAAATAGGATATAAAAAAATATACTTTTAATTTCCCCTCAACTTGTCGGCAACATAACATAAATGGAAAAGACATGGGCTTACATTTTACTTATTATTTTGTATTTTATTTATTGTGTGTTGCTTTTTAGACAAAATAATTACCTGTTTAATTATTTTCCAAAATTAAATTTATCATGGTCAACAGCACAAAAGTTAATACACATACCTATATTTAAATGTACGCCCTGTAATTTATAAACTGCTCAATAATTTCAATAAAAGTTTTGTAATAAAGCCAATATACCTAATTAGCATTTCGCTAACTGACCACATCAGTTTTGTTATAAATGAGTTTAAATAATAAAATGAAATATTAAAACAAGATTCTAAACATTTGCATACTCTCTATAGTGAAAAGCTTTTAATTATTTTGGCTTATATTTGTTTGTTGTTTACTAGCACTCTGTTTTTAATTTAATTTGTGTGGTAAATTTATTTAAAACTTTGCTGTACATCTTTTAAAGGCTAATTACCTTTCATTTAACCTCGTTAATGTAATTTTTTGTCTTTTTTATTTATTAAGAGGTTATACCTATAATTAAAACTATTTTTGGGAACAAATCTGTACATAATCAATCCATTTTTGATCAAAAAGTTGAAAGAACATTCAGGTACATAGAGCTTTAATTTACCCAATAAAATATTTTCTCTTATTTAGCAAAACACTTGAATTATTAATTTACATAAATTAATAAAACTTATAATTTCTCGCATTTTTTAAATGTTGTCACGTGCGTCAGTTATCAGTTTTCTTAAGCATCCAAATTTATAATACTGAGCAATTTTATTTTAAAGAACATTTTTATTTTTGACAAAAAGGCTGCCCCAGTTTATAAACAGAGCGAAGACTATGAGTCTTTCTCTAGCATACGAGCTTTTACCTGAAACGTTTGAATTTGCAGATAAATTGACTTTTATGTCTTTTAAATCTTGTTTGATGACGCGGCGGTATGGAGAGTAAGGAATAAAGTCGAGAGTATTTTTTGTAAGATTACTTTCCATATTGAAACAGGTATTTTAGCTTCCAAGTCATAAGGAAACGTTTCAATGGCTACTTAAGCAAAGGGATTTTTAGAGATATTCTTCCTATTGTTATTGTATTTTTTAAGATAGTAAATATATATTTTTTTTAATATGCAATGTCTTTAATATTGTTTTATACTGGGTCTCCCAAAAGTCCCGCATAAAATTAATATCAATTAAAGGAAAAAGATCTAGGAAAAACGCTCGGACCCCTAAATTTTTATTTTTAATTGTGCATATTTTGACATAAAAAAAATGTATACAGGGTGTCTCATAGAACTGTCGTCACGTCTTTGACAATTTCTTTTAAGGGAATACCCTATATATTGCATTATTCTCTGATTCATCACAAAATTCTACGCTTATGTTGTAAATGTCATATGTCTAAATTCAATAGTTTTTGAGATATTGACGTTTAAATTATGGTATTTTTTTACTTTGACAGGCTGTAACATTGGAATGGTTCATCTTAGACAAAAATTGTTTTCACCTCCCTATCTTAGTTTTATTCTCTATCCAAAGGAACCAACCTCCGATTTGCCATGTTAAACCAAAAAACCGGTTTTAATGGTTTAACATGGTAAATCGGAGGTTGGTTTCTTTGAATAGAGAATAAAAAACCAAGATAGGGAGGTGAAAACCATTTTTCTCTAAGATGAACCGTTCCAATGTTACAGCCTGTCAAAGTAAAAAAATGCCATATTTTAAACGTCAATATCTCAAAAACTATTGAATTAAGACATATCACATTTACAACATAGGCGTAGAATTTTGTGGGAAATCAGAAAATAATACAATATATAGGGTGTTTCATTAAAAAAAATTGTCAAAGACGCGACGACAGTTCTATGAGACACCCTGTTGCATATTTTTTATGTCAAAAACTGCACAATTAAAAATAAAAATTTACGGGTCGGAGCGTTTTTCCTAGATCTTTTTCCTTTAATTGATATTAATTTTATGCGGGACTTTTGGGAGACCCAGTAGATTACTGATATTGATTTTGACCTACAGGATGTATTACAACATAGGGTACATTTTTTAACGAGTCACCTTTTGTAGACCAAGGATTATTTAGTAAAAGTCGAAGTGGAATAAATTACAATGCATAAATTAAAACTTACTAATTTGGTGAGTTTATAGAGTGTTAAATAAACCTCATTATATTGCATGGCATTAACTTATTTTTTTACCCTATTATGTTTAGGATTACTTAACAAAACAACACTGTATAAATTTAACAATTAAATTAATATAATATGCAACATGGCTCTATGAAAATACCACTGTTTTACAAATACAGTAAGCTGATATTTCAGTTTACCCTTTTACTGTAACTAAATAGTTAAACAAAGATATGGTATATTAAATGAAACCTAAATATGATCCCCTTAACAGCTGAGACTACCAAACGCTCTTATCAAGAGAGCACAACCATTCTGAATTTTGTCAATTGTAAAGAGAATCATTCTCAGTCCTTTGTTTGACTGGTACACAATGCCTGGTTTTGTTTAAAAGATCACTTGATAGTATTGGTTAAATCCCTGGCTTTAAATACTATTTTTAAACGCAGTAATTGTGCATTTTTTTTATATCGGCAATTTTTTTTGCTGATATAGATTCTTAAAATTAAAAATATTAATTTAAATATATAGTTGCTTTTAGATTTATTTAAAAATATAACCATCTTTGTAGCACACGAATTTTTAAATTATAAAATTTGGATTTATAAAGTAATAAAGGCTGATAAAAAAATTGACAGAATTGATAAAATTTTATTTTTATTCATTTATCAATCAAAATTTTTTAAACCTCAGACTGTAAGTAATTTCTAACCAAAGAAGGGTATTTCACCGCTTTTTGGATGAAACGAAATATTTTGATTCCAAATTAGCTGCTACATAAACATATATACAGACCATTTTCAAAGCATTTTAAAACCAAATTTGGCAAAAAATGCTTTTGTGTGCAAAAATTCAATGGATATGACATCTACAGTATTTATCAAAATGCGAATGTATAAAACATGTTAATTAAAAATTTCCCAAATAACATTTTTTGTGTAACTTTTTGCCTTTTCGCTTCGAATAATTTGGAACATATCGAATATTGAATGTTAAATTTTTTTAAAGATATTTGGTTATTAACAACTTTTATATAGAATCAATGGTGATTTAAATTAAAAAATAAATCTATATGCACGGGAACTAATATTCTTTAAAAGCTTTATTTCTACAAAATAATGGTTTATATTTCATTTAACAAACCACATTTTCAAATAAAAAAATTAATGAATATTTACAGGTTTTTGTCAGTTTTTGTTTAGAACAAATTTTTAAACTAGAACTACTACTAGATTTACTTTTAATCAACAAACTTTTGTCTCTATCGGTGTGATCTAGCAACATTTATCTAATGTTTTGTTTGATGAATTAAACATACTCTTTTACATTTTGAGATGCTTTAAATTTATAGGTGAAATGAGCATTCTTCTTATTATCTTATGTATCACTTTCCTAGTTACCTGAAATTGAAATGGTTCTTATACATACGCTGCATACCATCAGTCAATTAAAACAATATACAGGGTGATTCCTAAGTTGATACTTCTTTTTTAGCTGTGTATAGAAGGCATTAAAATAAACAACTTTTTCAAATACCTTTTTTCCAAAAACTCAAAAATAGGCGAGATAAAGAAGTAAAAAATCCAAGTGCGGGCCTGGCATCAAAACATACCCCGCTATAGTTTCTGTTGTTTTCTTTTCTTATCTCTTATTAGTATTAGTCATACGGGTAGTGTTGAACAATCCGGTGCAGTGTGTTTTTCTGAAGCCAGTTAATTTTAAATTATTGATACGTGAAAATGGTAAAATTTGAAAACAATGAATTAATAGATAAGGTGGTAATTTACTGTGAGTGTGGCAAGGTGCTTCGAGATTATACACAGAACGCTTTCCCTTGCAGATTCATCCAACACCCAGAAGTTTTCTTAATGTTATTCAACGGGCAAGTTAGGCAAACCCGTATTTGATTCGTAGTGTTGTGAATGAATGTAAGTACTTTATTTTTTTGAGTTTTTTGAAAAAAGGTATTTGAGAATGTTTATTTTAATGCCTTCTATACGCAGCTAAAAAAGAAGTATCAACTTAGGAATCACCCTGTATAGAGAACGATAAAGAATGTATTATTGTAATATGCAAATACAACGTAACTTGTAAAATTCGTTACAATTAAAATAACAGGTAATTCTACAGCGCCATATACCCCTAGACATTCACATCAGAAAGGAGGCCAGCTGTAGCGCCTCCAGGATGAAAATAAATGGGGAATGGAAACAACAACCCATAAGAATAGGGCACACAAGAGCCGCGGATCTAATCAACGACGAGCTCTTGGAGATGCAAACAGATCACATGAAAGAGGTCTACAACTTCACCAGACCCTTTAACATCAGGTGCGACTCTGACATGTGGTCAAAAGGGACACCACCGTCATTAGGTAGGGGCCTGGTTTGGTACACTGATGGATCAAAAAAGGCCGACGGAGTAGGCGCAGGTATATTTGGGGAAAGACCCAGAATGGAAATCAGCATTCCCCTGGGAAACTACGCCACAGTATACCAAGCAGAAATACGTGCTATACAAGCATGTGTACAGAAAAATATCGAAAAGGGCTACCACGACCAAGAGATATACATTCTGTCTGACAGCCAAGTTGCCCTCAAGGCCCTGAACTCCAGTCGACTCAAATCGAGGATGACACTGGAGTGTCTAAACGACCTGAAAAACCTGGCCGCAAGGAACAACAAGGTAGAACTCCTATGGGTTCCTGGCCACTCAGGGATCATCTCAAAAACTCAGGGGCCCTGAACCCGCCCTTGGCATATCAAAACAGGCAACCAGAACAGCATCAGACAGGTGGGCACAACAACAACACCTGTCTCGATGGAACAGGATACCTGGTCATACCCAAGCGAGGGCCACAATTGGAAAACCCTCCAAAAAGTTATCAACTGGAATGATGCCTTTAACGCGCACCCAGCTAAAACAAGTGGTCGGCCTACTAACAGGCCACTGCTTAAGAAAACACCTACACCGAGTAGGAATTTACAATGATCCCATTGAATGCAGGCTTTGCGGCGATGAGGACGAAACCGCCTCACATATCATATATAACTGCGAAGCACTGACCCGAGAAAGACTCAGAATCTTCGGAGACATTCAATGTGGGGATAACCTCCCACATGACAAACTTGGTAGGAATTTTCTGGACCTTATAAAAGGAACAAATCTTTTCTAGCAAGATAGGGGAGCACAATAAGCCACTAGGCTGCAGTGCAAGAAGCTTGGGCCGAACGCCCAACCCCCGCCTTAAACCAACCAACCAACAGCGCCATAATGAGTACCATCTTTGTGTTGCATACATTAATACCTCAGATGAAAAAGCACAGTAATTATATTTGACATAGGGGATATAATGCGGTCACAATATAATCATTTCTGATTGCTGCCTATATACCGGGTGTCCCGCTAAGGTCGGCCAGCGGCTGTATCTCGGAAAGTAATAGTCATAAATTTTCGGGAAACTTTTTTAATGCTAAACCGACAAAAAGAAGTTGTACGATTGCCGCTAGAGGACGTACCTGATGGGACAAAATTCAAATTTCAAGTTATTTTAAAATTAGCCTCATTAAGCCTCATTGATTTTTTGTATTTCCAATAACAAGGGATGGGGGAAGCTGGTAAATAAGTTATTACTAAATGTACTGCATATTTCACATCTTTTATGCAATTTAAATAAACTTGGGTTTGTTTGAAAGATAATGTTACGCCTAATAAGAAAGTAATATTGTTGATGGTCGCTAATTCGTATGTTGTCTTACAAAATGCGCTAAAGTTTCAGTTTTTCCTAATTTTCTTTAAAGAAATAATTGGAACGGTATACTTTTTGTATAATATATTTGAAAAGCATAAAAATACCTATATTTTGGCGAAAACTTCGTTTAGATACCTTTATTCGTTTTCGAGTTATTTTCAAATAACCGTATTTTTTCACAAAGAAATTAATATTAGCCATTTCCATTAACATTATCATTCGAACAAGCCCAAAATTATTAAAATTGCATAAAATATGTGAAAGATACAGTACATTTAGTAATAACTTATTTACCAGCTTTCTCCACCCTTATAATTGGAGATACAAAAAAATCCTTAGGATTAAACTTCTGTAAGAACAGATATGCGTTTCACTCCTAATATCAAAACCGTACCTTAATAAGGCTATTTTTAAAATAACTTGCATTTTATATTTTGTCCCATCAGGTACGCCCATCGTACAATTTTAGAAAGAATTTCCAGTATTTTCTCTTTGCCAGTTTAGCTATAAAAAAAATTTCCCGAAAATTTATGACCAATACGTTTCGACGCCGTACCCTAGCGGGACACCCAGTATATACACCTTCCTAGTCTGAATGGTAATAACCAAATAATAATCGCGTGGATCTTGCACGTGGTGCCCTTTCATTTCCTCGGCACCTCCACGCTTCAACATTTTTTATAATTCCCTTGAATGGTGAGAGATTTACCTTTCAAATGCGTTCGTTCTTTGGTTATACGAGGAGTTTTAACAATTCGACGTTTATAAATTAATAGTTTCATCGTTTGAGCCTGTGATCATAAAATAAATGATAAATTAATAGACTGGAAGGGAATGTCCATAAAAGAACGACTATTTTGGAACACTAAAATCTGTTGGAATAAAAATAAAATTTTTGAATTGAATGTAATCGTAGATATAAAACTAAGTTTCTTTATCTACCGATTAAAAATTGCTTTATAAAATTTTTGTGGTGTTTAGAACTGGGTCGGAACAAACTGGGCTCTTAAAAACACAAAGAATATTTAAAGAATGAAATGAAAAACAGAATATGCTTTTATAAACTTTAAACATTTTACCCGGAGGGAGTTAAGCTAGATCTAGAATAAAGAAAGGTCGAGTGCAATGTAAAGTTGCTTTTAGTGCAGAGTAGAGAATTTTAATTTGGTTAGTGGAGATGGGTTATATTTGGCGGAAACGCTATTTGATTAAATTTGAAAATTTCTAGCCCGTTTACGGTAATTGTTATTTTTTTTAAGCGGCTTGAAATTGAACCTAAATGCATCTGCTTTATATTTACGGAACTTAGGTAGGGTTACGCAGTCTGAACTAATGAATCATTTTTCAGTGAGCGATATAGAGATATTCATAGATAAAACTGTACCTCGTTTCGAACAGATGGACAGAGTTGATAACCTATAGTACATCTAGGCAACTGTGGCCCACATTCGATAAAAAGAGAATTGCAGAGCTATTGAGACACAGTCGGAAAGACGTGAGAAATATTACTGCGGTTGTTACCGGACATTGCCTCTTCGGTAGACATGCCGAACGTATGCATTCAACCCACTAACGACTTCTGCAGAAGTTGCAGAGATGAGGATGAGGAAGAAAGTATTTAACATTTTCTGTGTAAATGCCCTGGCCGCAAGAAGAAGGTTTACTGCTCTGGGTAAACCATTTTTCGATAGATTGGAGGAACTAAGCAACTTACAACTTGGACGACTGAGCAGGTTTCTGAATAGTAGTGGCTGGTTCGAATAAGTTGGTGAAATCTTTCTGCGGTGTATGCCGCACTAATCATCAGAGATCTGATGAAGGTGGGTTCTACGGAACACGTGTGGTATCACAACGGACCTAATAGAACCACGTGAGACTGTTTGGTTAGAACCAAAGGTCTGGCACTCTTACCTAACCGAACCTAACCTACCTCGTTTCACGGGTATTGACTACTTTATACATAATATATCACATTTATGAATGTTGTTCTTATTTTCAACATTCTCAAAAACTAGATACAGGGTGGCCCATTTGTCTGACAAAGTAATATACCGTCTCTACTATTAAAGATATCAAAAAAAAAGTTTTATAAAAGTTGTGAGGTATAAAAAAATATATGTTCTAAAATTATTTTTAAATATACAGGATGGTCCAAAAAAGTAGGAAAATAAAAAGATACATTTTTTTAAATGGAACACCCTATATATTCTAGCATTTTTTGTTTCCTTACAAAATTGTCCATATGACGGCATATTTAGTTTTTTAATTTTTTGCAACGTTGCCAAACAAAATGCAAAATTCTTAAAATTTTGGAAAAAACATGATAGTAAAAAATTACCTGTATTTCTCAATAAGAGTATGGAAAATCGAAAATTTCTTGTAAGCTCTTAAGTTTAGGGATAGAAAAACTGTCTTAAATCTTTAAGTACCGAAAATTTTGTACATGGTGTTTTCTGTTGACTTCCAAATATACAAAATTTGAAAATATAATAACTCTGTTTTTTCAAAGAAACACCCTATATTTATTAGGCTCGTCTGATAGATATTGTAAGTATCTTTTATTATTGTTAAGTCATATCTATACCTAAATTTACTAGTTTTGGCAATATTTCTATTTGTATTTAAATTTTGGTAAAAAAAACTATAGTTTTTATTTTTCTAGTAAGCCATGACCAGCAAAGTCAAAACAAATGTAATTGAATATAATGTCATATTTATAATTGTTATATTTATATTCATAATGTTTGTAAACTTATTTTCAATATTCAGTTGAGTATAATAAAAACAAAATTTTATTAAATTAAATAAATACGTAACTAACTATGGTTATCAATTTATTTTAATATGGGATAATATTTAATTACATTTGTTTTTAGTTTGCTGGTCATGGCTAACTAGAAAAATAAAAATTATAGTTTTTTTCACCAAAATTTAAATAAAAATCGAAATATTGCCAAAACTAGTAAATTTAGGTATAGGTATGACTTAACAATAATAAAAGATACTTACAATTTCTATCAGACGAGCCTAATAAATATAGGGTGTTTTATTTGAAAAAACAGAGTTATTGTATTTTAAAATTTTGTATATTTGGATGTCAACATAAAACACCCTGTACAAAATTTTCGGTACCTAAAGATTTAAGACAGTTTATCTATCCCTAAACTTAAGAGCTTACAAGAAATTTTCGATTTTCGATACTCTTATTGAGAAATACAGGTAATTTTTTACTATCATGTTTTTTCCAAAATTTTAAGAATTTTGCATTTTGTTTGGCAACGTTGCAGAAAATTAAAAAACTAAATATGGCGTCATATGGACAATTTTGTAAGGAAACAAAAAATGCTAGAATATATAGGGTGTTCCATTTAAAAAAATGTATCTTTTTATTGTCCTACTTTTTTGGACCATCCTGTATATTTAAAAATAATTTTAGAACATATATTTTTTTATACCTCACAACTTTTATAAAAAAAATTTTTTTAAATCTTAAGTCTGGACAGTCACATACCTTGAGACGGCTTCTATTTTACTGTTTTCACTGCTTTACAAACCGTGCTTGTGATACCCACTGCCTTCTTGGTTGTCAAGCTTCAGCAAGGGGATGTAGAGGGAGGAGTGCTGACTTTTGTCACACATTACTCCATCACAATTTAGTAGTGGTGAAACACCCAAGAACCGAGAAAATAAACCCGTGTATTGTCACTTTACCGGTTTTCTTCTGTCTATTTTTTGACAGGGCAGCGCGAACTTGATTTGAGTACGTGGGTTTTGACACTGATTTTTGCCGGTACTAGTGCTCGGCCAGAAGGGTGCATGGTTTAAGAAGCGAGAGAAGGGACGCATCCCTGCATCCAGGCAAAAGATTTTGTGTAAAATCAAATAAATTTAGATTTTTATTCATTGGCGGAGGGCAAATTCCTTATGAATAATTTGTTAGCTGATACTGATAGTTGCGAGGTCGCAGCATAACTGATGTACGCCAAATTTTCATATTCATTACTGTCAGTGCTGCATAGTGTTGCAACCTTTAAAAATAAAATTTGCCGTTATTAAAAAAACATCCCACAAATGCATACAATATCGAAAAAGTCCCATTTAACAGATCACAATCATAAGTGCTCCTAAAGACACTGGCACTGTTCTGGTTTTTTTTTAACAATTCTATATAATTTATATATATATATATATATACGCACAGTGATAGATATTGTAAATCATTTTTACCCTTTTTTTAAACAACAACATTACCGTTTCGGCAACCAGATGTATGCTTTTCAGGCGGCTGATTAATACCTATCGGTTCTTTTTCGTAAGAAAATAAAGTATGTATATATCTTAAGATGGAAAGTTCTTGTGTATAAACACCTAATTTGAAATTCAGAAAAAAGTATTTCCTTGAGCCGGATTCGAACCGACAACCTCCGTATATCCAGTACAGAGCGCTAACCAATTGCTATATGGTACATTATATTATTAATTTGTTCAATATAACAAAATACATACGCATCTCTAATAGTTTTATCAAAAATGCAACCTGCTGAATGTGCATAGAAAATTAATTTATTAATTTGATGTAGCAATATTATTGAGTTGATTTTACCATAAATTCTAACATGATCATTCAGCCGAAACGGCAAAACGGCGAGCTTTAGATCTAATGGTCTTAAGTTCCAGCCCGACAGCCTGCAAACTTTTTAAAATATTTTTAACATAAGGTTTGTGGGTTTAGTCGTAGAAAAAACATGGAAGTTTGAAAACTTCGCCTACGTTTCAAGACCAACGTTAATCGCTTTTTTCGCACTCGCACCGCTCCCAGAGCGCCTTAAAGGATTTTTCCTACAGTGCAGGTGTTTTATCATAAAAAAAAAAAAACGGCCTCGTGCTCAAATTACTTTCTCGTGAGTTATAAACATCTTTTATTTTTGACAATGTAAATTATTTATATTCTTCGCCAATTGAATTTGGCCAATGTTCCTTTATGGAAAGACAAAAACAAATTTAAAAGAAATATTAAAAAGAAAAGTACCTACCGACCAAACGAAACCAGTTAAACAAAAATAAAAAAAGATAATTGTTATTACTATTACTTTACCTACAAGCACAATTTTGCATAATTACATAAAAGACCTGACGCAAATTCCTAAAACGAGATAGAGTTTTAATGAGGATATTCCAGAGTCGCTATGTGGTACAAAAAGACAAATACTAAAAAAACGATGTAAGTTATATTAGCTGGAAACACCACTTTGCTTATATTATATATCTCTAGCTCCATATTGCGGTGGAAATGATATTTTTAAAAATCTCTTGTTGTTTTAGCGGTACCCTTTGTGTGTTTATAAAAATGTTTATATAAGGTTATAGTATTATGCAATAGTAAATTTCAACCTAAACGTCAGCGTATAAATTATTAACATAAGGCATTAAAATAAGCAACATTTTCAAATACCTTTTTTTCAAAACGCTCACAAATAAAGGTACTTACAGTCATTTATTACACTATGGATCAAATACGGTTCTGCCTAACTTGCCCGTTGAGAAATTTTCTGGGTGTAGGATGAGCCCGCAAAGAAAAGCGTTCTGCACTTTGATGACACTCACCCCAAATTAGCACCATATCTATTACTTCATTGTTTTCAAATTTACCATTTTAACTTGTCACCAATTTAAAATTAACTTGCTTCAGAAAAACACACCGCAGAGGAGTGCCAATAAATAACTCAAATTGCATTACTAATAAGAGATAAAAGAAACAACATAAAGTATAGCAGGCTACGTTTTGATGACCAGGCCCGCACTTAGATTTTTTAATTATGTATATCTCGCCTATTTTTAAGTTTTTTGAAAAAGTTGTTTATTTTAATGCCTTCGATGCACAGCTGAAAAAGAAGTATCAACTTAGGAATCACCACATACTAGAGTTAAGTTAACAATTCCGCCTGATTAATATAGACTCTGCCATACATATTATTATCAGAGCTTAGGAGCTTTTGTTACTATAAAAATATCATTTTGGTACTTTTTACAATAAGAGCTACCTTTAAAGAAGCTGATTGTCACAATATAACCATTCAAGTTAGTAATTTATTGTTTTTAACCTACTTCCTTTATTTTATAAAATGCAAAAATATACAATTCTAGCTGTAGTAGAATTAGCAACATCGTCAACACTGTGACTGATGTGATCCGCGCAAAATAAGCGTCAGTCCTCGGACCACAATAAGAGGGCTGCGTGCTCCTGTGAAATGACTACGCACGATTACTGATATTATAGTTGTTAGTAACACTAACTAAATAGGTTTGTTAAAGAAAATTTAAAATTTAGTTAATTTTATGCTGTTGTCATAAAATATTGTTATAGTACCATATTAATATAATATCAAATACATATTTGACTACGATAACAATTTTATTTTATAAATTTGATAAATTTAACAATAAAAATTGTTGATACAACTATTTTTTGCTTCACAATATTTTATTGTTAACGGATAACAATAATAAACATTTTTTCTACCCCCACATGGAAATTTGCTGTTTCCTACACTAAACTGATTGGGAACTTGGGCTATTCCGATTAAATGAACAGATATGATTTCATATCCATCATAGTTTGGATATGAACCTGACCAATCACAGTGGTCAATTACGAAAAAACCAAATTGACATGTTGTAAATTTTACGAGTCGTTTTCTGACCCTTCATAGAAGTGAGGTTAAGAATATAATTCAAAAATATGCAAATCTTGGAGATAAAATATGTTCTTTTTAAATTTAAATCGAAACATTTATCCCAGAGTATATGCATAGGTACACAATTTTTTCCTAAAGAGTGCATAAAATGGTGCGCAAATTGAATGTATAATATTAAAATGTATTTCTATGGAACTAGTATTATTTTCTGACCGAACTAAAGATTTGCGCACCGATGCACTTTCTTATTTCAAGTTTCTCCCGTTTTCCACACATTTCTAGACAATTAGGTACTACAAGAAGACTTAATGCATAAAATAAACTATTTACCTACAAAATGAACGTGTTTTTACTAATTTTGGTTGTTTTTTTTTATATGCAAATATTTGTCCACCGCGATATTTTCTGATATATTTTGAACGGGGATCCAACCCCAATCACCTTAAAACTTTTATTATACGCAACAGATATAGAAAAATAACTGGTAAATCTTCTTTAAATAGTGGAACATGAAGATGAATACTAAAAACAGATAAAACAGACGAAATTATAAGATTTCTAGAACAAAATAATAATTTAATTTTTTACTAATGGTTTTAAGGTTATGGTCAACGAAGGTATGTCTACTTACATCAGCATTGTCACTTATTATTCCACGTTAACAGTATAACTAGTTTTTAAATGGGCGAAATAAACCCGAACAAACCTATTTTTCTTCTGTGCATTTCAGCAAAACAATTTAATCAAACTAGCTATGGTTAAAAATAATTTGTTCATTTTTATTAATAAATATTCCGTTTTTGGTTAGCTATTTTGCAAAAGGATAAAAGTCGTAGAAAAATATACCGTACAACTCGAGTAGATTGTTCATATTAAGCTCGGAAGTTTAAGCACTCCGCCTACGGCGTCGTGCTCCATTTACTTCCTCATGCAATATGGACATCATATCCATTCTTGTTGTACAAGCTACTATTAGAGGTCATTAATGTTTTGAATATGTTAAAAATTATTATAATATTACAAAAATACCACGCTGGTTAAACTATGACGTAACTAATTTTAAAACAATAATATTTTATTCTTAATAATAATATATTTCAGAAGCGAAAACTAACTTCGACAAATATTTGCTATAGTTTTTGATTTCGGTAGAATTTGAAATTATGCAATTTTCTCATTTCTAGAAATAAATAATAATTTTAAACACACAACACTATCAATAGTTAATAGCCTACCATACTAGCATGAAACGCGCCATCGTTTCCTGGCTTGTCTAATATTGATAAGTTAATACAAAAGTTGGACCAAGGGGTTCACAAGAACTTCTAATATGGCGGATGATATCTTATTTTTTTTTCAAAAAAAAATTTGAATATTTAATTTAAGTATTTAGTTTAAGTGTTAATTATATAGGTTCAAATTATATCATCCGCAATGCAGAACATAAAATTAAAAATATTACGAGTATTTATGTTAATTTCTTATTTTTCATTAAAGTTACAAACGATGCCCCGATGTTATCTTAAAAATCTCCACTGACGCCGCGCTATTTAATTCTCGTAAAATTTGTTTTTATAATAGTTTGTATATAAAAAAAGACATTTTATTGCTATCGCCAAACACAAGTACAATATACGCGATGTGGTGCAAATGCACTATTTTTTTATGATGACTCATCGACTACTGTTTGCTATTAAAACTAAACTCATTTATTTTTATTATTTTTTTTCTAATGTAGAGTTGCAGTAGCTAGATTTTTTTTTCATATTAATATCTCTTTCCAAGAATAGGGCATACCAATTTA
Organism: Polydrusus cervinus; assembly: GCA_935413205.1. Lineage (NCBI taxonomy): Eukaryota > Metazoa > Arthropoda > Insecta > Coleoptera > Curculionidae > Polydrusus > Polydrusus cervinus. Next base: position 21,566,288 of record OW284520.1, on the reverse strand, counting down.
TATTATTACTATTGGTGTTTTTATTACTTCTTATTCAACGCAGATTTCATAAAATTTGTATACGTTTATTTAAAAGATCCCATGACTTTGTCGGGCAGTTATTGTCATTTGAGCCAGTAGCCGGGTCTAAATCCAGACCTAATTTACTGTTGGATTAAGACACTCATGGCAATTTACCAACCCCTTTCGAACAAGCGGTGTAACGGTTCTTAATAAACGAAAACTATGTCATTGTTTCGTATCATTAAACTTCAACATTGAGCGCAGAAGCTACAAAGCTTAGGTAATAGCTGTTTTTGAATTAACTGGAATTGCTAGACAAATATCTAACTGCGGAATTAAACAAATAAAGGGCAGTAAAATGTACAATCAAAACCGCTGTTTGGGCGAAACGAACACACTGAACTTCTTAGAGGTAGTAAAACACGGTTTTATTGTTCAATGCATATGTATAAAACTGACGAAAATTATTTGCTTTTCTGGTACGAAATTGATTTTTTTATACGCTTTAGGCAATTTAGAAGAACTCATTTTTAACTTGATAATAGAATTTACGTACATTTGGGAATCGGAAAACTTAATAAACATTATTCCCTGGTATCAGGGGCAAAGTTTATCAATGGATTAAAAATTATTTACATAATAGGACACAGACAACAAAAATTGGTAATATATTTTCAACAAAAAAAATAAATAACATAGGAGTACCCCAGGGGAGTATTTTGGGTCCTTTATTTTTTATTTTACATATTAATGACATGCCATTAGTATTAAAATTGGCTAAAATTCAAATGTTCGCAGATCTTATTTATATTAGTGGTCAAAATATTTTGGAAATTTTAAATTCAGAACTTGTTTTATTGTCGAATTGGTTAAAAGTAAACAAATTAAAATTAAATGTTTCCAAAACAAAATGTATGGTTATGGGTTTAAATTTGAATTTAACCAATTTAAATGTTTTAATTGATGGAGAGAGATTAGAAACAGTTAACTCATTAAATATTTAGGTATAGTAATTATCTCAAAATTAAAATTCAATATCCAATTTGAAAATTTAATTTCTAAAATTGCGGGAAAAATAAATTTCTTTAAAAGAATAAATTTCAATTTAAAATATTATTCGAAAAAAATTGTTTATAATACTTTAATTTTGCCATATTTTTTATATTTATCTATAATTTTGCTTAACGCTGATGAAGGTACAATAAACAGATTACAAATTTTACAAAATAAAGCAATATTATGTTAAAACACAAAAAAGCTTAAAATTATTCAAACAGGGTTTAAAAAAATATTTATTAACACAACAAGATAAATAAGAATGTTTTAAAAGGTCATTTAAAATTGTATTAAAAAAAATTAAATAATTATTTAAATGTATTAGTACCAATTTGTGCTAAATAAATCTTGTTACTTCTACTACAGGTAAAGAGTGACAGCTGTTTCGTTCTTGTTAGAATTCATCAGAATTATTTTGGCGTTCTTGTGTACAACGTGTCCTAAATTCGGTGCTCATCATTATCATCATCAACTATAAGAGATACAGCATCGATCAAACAGTGGCTATGTTGCGTAATTTTGTGCCCAGTAATATGATAAAAAAATTTGAGCTTTCTTTTTAACTTTTTGAAATATTCGAAAAAACTAAAATTTTGAATTTTAGTTTTTTTAATTATATATATTATAGAAAAACAGATACGACATTAATAAAACAACTTTTTTAGCTTAATACTGCTGTGGTTTTAGAATTACGGTTGAACGTTTCGTTTTTGTGGAACTGTTATCAACTTTAATTTTTTTAACGCGGACCTGCATTTTTATTTTATTTTTTGAAATCTTCTTAAGTTGTTTCAACAATGTTGTATTCATTTCAATGTAGCGGTTAAAATAAGTCAGATAAATGAAAAATTAAAAACTTAAAATCTAATTTTTCTGGAATATTTCAAAAAGTTAAAATTAAAGCTCTAATTTTTTTAACGATTTTACTGGGCACAAAATTCCGCAACTTTGTCACCATTCGACCGATGCTGTATATCTTATAGTTTCCGTGTTTTTAATAAATATTCCAAACTATCTGTGATGTGATATAAAACAAATTTAGTGTACAAATAAGTGCCTTAAAGCCAGTTTTAAAAAATATTAATCATAATAGCCTAACAGGAAGAAATCCGATAACTTTATATAAATAGTTAGTTAATGCCCTAAACACACAATAAAAAAAGACACTAATTAATTGACTTCTACATCTGTTTATCTGTCAGAGAGACGGTTTACTGCAGAACTAAAATTTGGCATGAATAAGTTCAATTTGAAATTTTAGGATATTTATTGAGGACAATTGATAAATATTTTTTTTGTTCTGTTTGATATAATATAGTCCCATGCACACTTTTCAATAGTCAAGTTATAATCTTAGAAATCGTGCGGTATCATCAACTCTTAACTTGTTTCTTTTAGATATATTTAACAAACATGTTACCAATTCTTAGCGAACTTGCTATATTCTATAATACTTTTGTATTTATGTAAAAGGATTGCAAAATATACTAATTCAGTTATATTCTTCTTATGGTCTGCTCACGCGCGAAAGCGTGACATAGTATCCAAATTCATTGCAGATTTTCAGCTTGTCGACTCTAGAGAATGGAGAAGTTGAGTGCTCCGCTATTCGCAAGGAATGATGATAGAGTTAAAGAAATAATAGGGATTTTCTCTTCAGCCGACTCTAAAATCAATATACCCGAAATATCCGTATTTTTCGTCTAAAATACCGCACCTGATAAGAAGATAAAGTTCTCGTAAAATTTAAATACTTCTTCTTTGCGGCTTCCTATTTCTTTGACTCTATAGGTGCTTTAATTTTATTTAAAAATCTTAAAATTATGTATGTGCACATAGAAAAGGTATTTTACAGCATAAGAAGAAACTAGAAATTTATAAAAATAGGTCATGTGCGAATTATATTGTAGGAAATAGTGAACTACCTAAGTTACATTTTGAATTTTTTTAGTTTACCATTTTGAAATTGAGGGGTCCAATGCATAAATCAGTCAAGTCACATTGGGCAAAATGTTGACGAAAGGCAAAAAACTTTTTTGGAAGAAATTATAAGCTCTTGATGATTTTTGTATATTTTTTATTTGCAGAAAATTATATTATTGTATTTGTCAAAAAATGCACCTTATTAAGCGAATAAATAAGGGAGATACAAGGAAAAAACCAATGGACTTGACTGATTTATGCAAAGTATTTTCATTTTTTTGGGGATGAAAATTTCAAATAAAACAAAATTTAATATTAAAAATATTTATTTAAATGAAGTACAGAAAAAATTCAAAAAAGCATAGTGCAACTAAAAAATTAATGCAAAGTTACAATATTTTTAACTCATTCGTCATCAATAAATTCTGATGCAGATGTTTCCTTATTTTCTGGCAGGAAGCTTCGATGATATTTTTCGTTGTCTTCATAAAACCATTGATCACATTGTGGCACATAATTTTTTGCCAGAGACATAACATGATCGAATTTATTCTTTTTAAGCTTTTGTCTTTCACTATACAACAAATTTGCAGCATTTGGTAAGGTCAGGGCTTGTAAATTTCTCTTATCTCTTATTTCAAAAGAAAGTAAACAGGTTTAAGGATACTGTTTCGCTACATTTAAAGACTATTCCCGTATCTAATTTTTCGTACTGCATGACACGATATCTCGAAATGGTGAATTTGTTCTACAAAACACTGAATTTTGGGGTTAGTTTTTTCATTATCCGGGATATAATCTTTATCGCTATCTGTATGCGAGCCCTCATAGGGATCAGGGTCACTATCACTCTTGATCGACATTACAAAAATTTATATTTCGATAATGCAAGTCGTTAAACACACAAAAAAAACAGCACAATATCGACAACAATACGTTATAAACCTTAATAACAGTACTGTGCAGAAACCAGCCAAGTCCTGTACTTGACCGGTTTATGCAAAGTATTAAAACTCAGGCAACCAGTTATACGCTTCAGTTTCGTCATTTTTAATCCTATATAGCTGTTTTATGCAGTGGAAGATTCAGAATTTAAAACTGTGCATAAATAAGCGCTTAACTCATTTTGCCAAAAAAAATGGACTTGACTGGTTTATGCATTGGACCCCTCAATTGCATTTGTTATACTATTTTTTTAAGGAGTAAACTATATGTTTTCATTTTTTTATGTTGTAAGCTTTTATTCGATACCCATTGTTTCAGCTTAAAATTAATATGTTACGTCAATAAACAAAAAATTCTAGAGCTCCTAGTATGTTATTATACAGAGTGTTCCATAAGTGCATGCTAATCCGAAAAGGCGATAAAACTTGGACGAGCTTAAGAAAAATTCTTTATGAGTACAGATCCGCAACTGCTTTATTTCTGAGGTACACGGTAATGGGTTCCTTGGGGCACAGGGCACACACTATATTTAAATCTACAAATCCGTAGAAAAAGTGTAGGGATGCACAAAAACGTTTCCTATACTGAATGTTGGCCTAACGTACTTGGTTTATTGTTAGTTCTATGTTTTTACGTCTGATGGCTATATTTTGCGTTGAGTTGAATCATACAGATGGCGATACTAGGTTTTCATTATATATTTATTCTAAAATTATCATGAAAGTATATTGTCGCTGTATTGGGAATTGCTTACAGGTTTCAGCTTTTTAATAAGTCCTAACAAGGACGAAACAGTCAGTCATTGTCTATCTGTGCCCCAGGGAACCCATTATAGTCTGACGCACGGTTCTAGAGCTACAATGCCTGATAAGGCAGGGAGATAACGACCTAACTCCAATCAAAAATTACGTCAGAAGCTGTGATGTGCATCCAGACAGTAATTGTATGGACTTTACCTTATTTTAAGGGGAATTGCCTTTTTAATGCGGCCGTTATCTCCCTGCCTTATCAGGCATTGTAGCTCTAGAACCGTGCGTCAGACTATACCTTTGGCGTCCCTGTGTACTTTAATGTAAAAGATAGATACGCTGCTTTGTCTGCCTGCCGCTAAACACTTTCGTTCTATAAAAATTATATATTTTTTTATATCAATGGCGTATCATTTTTCTGTTTAAAAGTATTTCAGGGAACGTTAACAGGGACACCACTGATAAATATTTAAAAACCTTTATCCTGGAAACATTTTTATGCCTACTTGGCATGTACCAAAGTTGAAAAAAAATACCAAGAAGGTTTTAGAGATATTGGGATTCTTTTTAAATTGTAACACTCTGTATCTTAAAAATAAAGCGGTTGCAGGCCTATGTTCATAAAAAGAATTTTTTTTAACATCGTTTAAGTATTATCGCCCTCTTGGAGTAGCATTCAATCATGAAACACCCTGTAGAATATTGCCTATATACTTATTTTCTATAAGTTTAATACCAATAAACTTTAACTTAAAATCAGTTTTGTTTGTTAGTATATCTTTAATAAATTGTAATATTGTTCAAATTTATTAAATGTGTATCAGCTCTTAGCAACACCCCTATGTGAATGATGAAAACAAATTTGAATGATGAAAACAATTAAAATTATATAATCAATATGTTTCACACAACAACAATTTATAATAAATTTCTCACTGCTGTTGCTAATTGGACATTAAAGAATAAATTTAAATTACTTTAATGCAAATTTAATGTTAAAGTCATTGCATCGCTTTTACATGGGTTACATTTTTATTACTATCAATATTTTTAGTGTGCTTTGTTGTGTGGGGTTGGACAGATTTTAAATTTGGTAAAATAAATTAGAAATGGGTATTGATTAGAGTGATCAAGTTATTTTAAAAATAGTTGTAGGTAAAAATAACTTTGGTAGCACCTATCATTGGATAGCTAAAGGGTCAAATGTTGTTTGTATTGTAATAGATTTTGAATTTATAGCATTCACTGAGAGAAAAAAACGGATTTATGTACCGGGTGTCCCACTATGAATGGCTCTCGGCCGTATCTCGGAAACTACTGGGCATAGAAACTCAGGAAAAAAAATTATAACTAAAGTGGTCATGAGAAAATTCTGGAAATAATTTTTAAGTTCCGCATTTTGCCGCAAGAGGGCGTAATTGAAAAGTAAATTTTAAAAGTTTACATATCTCCGAAAATTCAACATTAAGGTATATCTTTGATAACACCATTGAAAAGCTTGGACAATAATGCATCATTTTGGTACTATGCTCATTGGCGTATCGACTTTAATAAAAGGGGGGGCAGCGGTTGAATGAGTAATCAGTTAAATCGCTGTAACTTATAAACGACATATCCGATTTTAGCAAACTAAAGACTGTTTGGAAGAGAAATGTATGCACTATCACCAATCGTATTTAGTTGTCCATAATAGTTCTCAAAAAAAATGCTAGAGGGCGAAATTTGCAATAATAACACATTTTTTGATTTTACTCTGAAAAAATAAATCATACGGTATAAATATGATACCATAATCACCATTCTTAATTAAAATAAATTAGCTCTACTATTTATTATTATCATTATTAACATTGATAATGAAAAATTTAGTTTTATAAAAATTGCGGGAAATGACCACCCTTACTTCCGCCTGTCTAATTTAATTTAATTATTTAAATTAAGAACGGTGTGTCTGAGGAGAAAAACGCAGGAGACCATTTTTATGCAGAATTGACCAGGCTAATTAGAAATAATATCCACATGAAAAAATATCAGTGGCGTCCCACTTTTTTTCTAAAAAATATATAATCGCTTACTTAAAAATTATTCTATTGGCGATAACGCTAAAACGAACAGAGATATCGAGCTACGGTTTTAATATTTGTTCTAGCAAATTTATTCTACTTTTCGATTATAGTATCATAATTATACCGTATAATTTATTTTTTTGGAGTAAAATCAAAAAATGTGTTATTATTACAAATTGCGCCCTCTAGCATTTTTTTTTTAAAACTATTATGGACAACTAAATACGATCGTTGAAAGTGCATACATTTCTCTTTCAAACAGTCTTTAGTTTGCTAAAATCGGATAAGTCGTTTATAAGTTACAGCGATTTAACTGATTACACATTCAACCGCTTCCCCCCCTTTTATTAAAGTCGGTACGCCAATGAGCATAAGACCAAAATGATGCATAATTGTCCAAGCTTTTCAATGGTTTTATCAAAGATATACCTTAATGTGGAATTTTCAGAGATATGTAGTAAACTTTAAAAATTTACTTTTCAATTACGCCCTCTTGCGGCAAAATGCGGAACTTAAAAATTATATCCAGGATTTTCTCATGACCACTTTAGTTATAATTTTTTTTTCCTGAGTTTCTATGCCCAGTAGTTTTCGAGATACGGCCGAGAGCCATTCTTAGTGGGACACCCGGTATAATATAACTGTCTGATTAAAGTTAAATTCAAAGATCGGTTAAAAGAAATACACCCTTTTAAAAATAAATGTCGTTTAACCTTTTTAATCCAAAGTAAGTAGTAAGTCACATTTTGGAGAAATTCGGTGACAGTGGAGGGCCAAAAATTTGAATAAACCCTATTTTAATTTTTTAAATTCTTTTTTATATTTTATGAAACTATTCATCTTACCTCCTGTTAGTTTTTTTTTGTAATAGAACTATAATCATCTTGTTATTTAAGATGTTTTCTATACAGTAACGAAATGATTTTCTATTATAAAAGTGTACATAAAACTAAATCTTGATATTAAAAATAGGTTTTATATTCACAGTTAATATACATACCAAAAAAAGTTTACGATGTGTAATAAAACGAGTTTAATAACAGTCAAATTTTAGTTAATATACAATGTCCGCATCAAATGGCATATTTTTTTATTATTACGTATACAGACGTTACCTGTCAAATTTGACATTTTTAATAAAATAGGTTCAAAAATGCCCTTATTTATCAAAATATCGAAAGAGTTTATTCGAGAAAGTTGTTTATTTAGGAATTTTTAGCCTCTGTACGAAATTTTGACAGTCTAATACAATTTTTATTTTTTGTCAGTTTCTTGAAAATTTTGATCAACCCTCGTAGATTAACTTTTATACATCGATGTAAAACCATTTGCCTTTACTTCATTTGTTATCTTAATGTAATTTTGTGTAAAATTTTTGTTTCCAATTATTTATTTTGCTTACAGAAGCTAAAAATGCCTAAATAAACAACTTTCTCCAATAAACTTTTTCGATATTTTGATAAATAAGGGTATTTTTGAACCTATTTTATTAAAAATGTCAAATTTGACAGGTAACGCAAGTCGTGTAAAAACTAACTGCTTTTTCAATTTTTACCTATACCTAATAATAAAAAAATATGTCATTTGATGCGGACTTTCTTGCGGACACTGTATAGGTTATTGCACAAAGGGATTTTGAAAAAATTAGTAATAAATCAATTCATTATAGGGTCACCATGCTTTATAATAATTAAATATTCTCTGGCACGATAATGTTTTATTTAAAAAATGTTCCTTATGGCTCCATTACTTTTTAAAATTATTACCCCTACATTTCTTTATGCCCTACGTTAATTCACAATCTAAATCATAATGGAAAGAACTAACATTCTATTATAGACGTTTATATAAAATTAGTTCTTGTCACTAAAAGTACATTTTATGAGTCAAAGTAAGTTAAAACAACAAAGTACAAAATATGCTATAATACTCTAAAGTTTACAATGGATAATAAAAAGGGCTTAATCCAAAGTCAAACTAGAGCAGATTTAGGTCTTCTTCGTATAAAAAGGATCATTTATAAAGCATTACACAAGATGGTAAACGATACGGCCACCGTTTTAATAATCGCTGGGTAGTGAGTTGGTCTCCATAGCTGTGGTCTATGCTAAAGCCCTGGCTAATCTAGGATTAGTAATGTTGGCGTAACTACAATACTAATTTGTTGATTCTGCTACAACGACGTTGAGTTATTGCTGTAGCCCCCACATATGCCAGTAACGCATAGTTAACAATATTGAGCATTGAATCAGTCTAGTGCCGAGAAATACGGCTCATGTTTGTTGAGCTGTGTTTTACCGAATTTTGTTTTAAAGCGATGTTACCGATTAAATTTATGACCCCACAGAACTTTGTAAATGAGTCAGTCAGGCCCTGTTGAATTTACTATGATATGATTGATTTGAGGTTACTACTATTTGTTTTCTTGTATGAGAATGCAGTGCATGTCTGGATAAATGCATGTTCTAGTTTGTTTGATTTAGGACAGTATATTGGACATGTAAACCAGTGGCAGCTCTCAGTCTTAAAAAATGGTGAAGAGCTAGGTATAGTGCGGGTACTTAAACATTGACTAAAAGCCTGTGTAACAAAACGTCTCTCTTATTCTTATGTGTCCAACAACTGAATGGATTTTCCAACAAACTACAAACTATGTCATTAATTGGGTTCATTTTTAAAACACACAACTAAGTAGGTACCTGTTGGGGAACTTCCCCAACCCCCTTTAATTTTTACCCTGTATAGAAGTCGTGAAATGTTTAGGGAGGCACTGCGCGCGCACCAGTCACCAGATGTTTTTGGTTGACATGGTTTTTTTTGTTACCAGTTGACGTTTATGTTTTTGTTGACGTTGGTGAACAACGAAAAGTTTTCTCCGTTTTTTAAAAGTCTTTTTTGGTGACTTATACCAAAGTTTACTCTTGCCTAAACATGGCACAAATTTAGTATTCCAATTTTAACAAGTTTTCCCGATCGTTTAAGTCGATCTCCCCGTGTGCTGTGACCACACAACCAGTGCAACCGAAAAAATGTCACTGTAAAAAGGCCGTCATTGAGTCTCGACGGTGCTTTTAACCTTTTAATTCTATGCAAGGTTTACACTTACTTTCGAGATGTAAATAATATGAAGGTATGATAGATTAAGACTTTCTCAATCTCATAAAGGAGGAGTGAAGCTCAATTCCTGAGAAGTTTTTTTTGTGCAAGGGCACAAAATAGAAATCCGCTCCAATCAGGGAGACTGGACATAAAATTAGTTTTTATTGTTTTTTAATGTTTTCTTGTTGAAATTAATGTATGTATATTGTTGATAGGTATTTTTAATTTGTTAGTATTATAAAAAAGTTAATTATTATCCACCGTTTGTTTTGAACAAGAGTTCATACAAAACCCGGTGTTTTTGTTTTTTAATTAAATAAAAACCACCTTTTAAATTTCATCTATTCAAACTCATTGTTTTATTTATACCAGCCAAATGGCAAAGTAGTCAATTAATATCGCCAATTTAACTGATCGGTAATCAGGTCAGTTAACCCCTTCTTTGTTATTGGGTCTAACTTCAGAGTTTTTCCTTCAGTACCATTGCGCCCAAAAAAAACTGGAACAACAAAATTGTATTTCTATTCTAGCTCTTGGACTAAAACAATTAAAACACAAACACATATTACCGTTGCCGTGGAAATTAATACATTCGTGTTAATTTTATTATTGTGGGAATTTCACCTTGATAATTCAATAGGTGATTTCTAAATTGCGGTATTAGAAAATAAATAATATAACTTTTCCGACTTAGTTTTTAGATAGTTATCCACTAAAGTAAAACAACGTATTAAATAACTAAACAGTTTACTTAATTATGTAACATATTTTTGTCGAGAAGATATTAAAAATAACAAAAAAACCATTAAATATATTATTTGTTACATTTTAATACTTAGTCATAGAACCATTATTATTAATTAATTTTTAAAGTCGTCGAGGCATATACTGAGAACTAAATTTCTTATATAATCCTCAGACATCAGACCTCATGATTCTCTTATTTTTTCTAGTAGTTCCTGTTGATTTCTAGGTCTGAAGTCATGTTTATATATATATTTGGTCATTTCACCCCAAACATTTTCTATGGGGTTGAGATCGGGACTTTAAGATGGCCAAGGTAAAACATTTATTTCATTTTCTTCCATATATTGCTGGACTAGTCGAGATGTATGAATTGGGGAATTGTCATGCTGAAATATGAAATTTTCTCCGTATACTGCCGTAACTGTTGGTAACATGGTTTGTCTTGATATATTGCAGTACACAAGGGCAGTGAGCCTTTCTGGCACTATCTCGCAAACTCCTAGACCTCTGCTACTGATCCATGCCCAAATGTTTATAGAGAACCGACCACTCATATTTGTTTTATGGGTATACTGCTCATCATACCTCGCTCCTGTGGGTCTGTATACACGAATTTTTCCGTTGTTACAAGACTGAAATGTTTTTTCATCGGAAAAAATTACTGTTTCCCATATATTATTTTGATTGACATAGTTTTGTGCAAAATCTAGCCTTCTCTCTTTATTTACCTCTGTTAAGGCAATTTTATTGGCATCGCAACGACTTCTGATATCTGAACCCCGAATCCTTCGACGAGCAGTATTCGTTGAACAAGGAAAATTTGTTTCTTGAGCAGCTTTTATTGCTGTTTCAAAGGGGTTATCGCGCAGATAATTAATAACTTCCCTATCTTGAACTTCTGTTGACATTTTTGGGCGGCCGGAACCTTGCTTTCTTCCAATAGTTCCAGTCTTGGGTATTTTACTTTTACACAAAAGCAAAGTATTTTTACTTATATGTAATTCTTCAGCAATATCTCTTATAGGAACGTGGTCTCTCACTCGCGTATATATAATAGATTTTTGTTCCACACTTAACGAAGGCATGTTTAACACTTTATAATATTTATTTAGTATTACCACTTTGACAACAAATAAAAAATATGATAGGAATAAAAGTCGGTCTAAACCACAATATCTTTAATGAGAAAATATGTTTATGGGTAATTTACATGGATAAAAGAAGAGAACATGTTTCGACCTTAGAAAAGGTCATCATCAGCTCTAACTAGAAAAGTTTCGTAGACAAGCTAGTACATTAGTGCAAAAATGGTGGTGTAGGAATTAAAGCATAAAATTTAAACAGGGGTAGAGGTTTTTATAGCATAATATTATCAGACCTAGTCTGAAAAATATGGGGTGGACAGAATGAGTGGTAGAAAATATTGGAAACCCTTTGTTCACCCTTGGATGGGTAAGAATATACACTCTCTCACAAAAATATATACATTTTTTCTTTTTTAATTTTAGTAAAAAGTCGAAATCTTAAACCTTAAAGGTCGTGATTCAAGACTCATAGATATGTGGTAATTTTTATTCTATTTTAAAAAATTATTTTAATAAAATATTCAATCTGCTTTAAGAGATAAACAGGGTGTAGGAGAAGCCATCATCTTAGCGTATTTATAATTCTGTAATTAAAAGGAACATTTTTTGTTAATAAACCAAAGCAATTTTTATCTTTTTATATATTATTTATTATTTAAATTTTTAGAATTTTTAAATTTTTCAAAATTTTAATATATTCTTCAAGCATATATAATTATTATTTATGAGTTTATGAAATCTTTAAATCTTCCTAAAGTACTGAAATAGTACAAAATATAAAAAATGTAAAAAAATGTAAAAAATTCTTTTTGGAAAAAATGAAAATCTTACCCTTCTTTAACTCGGCAGATTACCAAACGAATAGTTTTATTCTTCTTTTTGTACCCTTAGGGTAGAATAGTGAAATATTTTTCATTGGAGACTTTAAAAATATGTTTGATTCTTAGAAAACAGAGGTTTATGGTGAAATGATTTGTTAATTTAAAAACGTGTCTGAGAATCGAAAATTAAAGGGTGGTGGGGGCCGGGGATCCTTCTATAATAAAAAATGTTGATACACCTATTGTCAAAATGACATTTAAATATCAAAGCTGAAAATTTGTAATAGGCTGGGAGATAGATATACAATTGCGTGTCCCAGTTTTTTTTGGGCGCAATGGTACGTACCCTACGGAATTAACTGAAAAATAAAAACAAAACTTTTTAATCACACAGTAAATCACGTAAAACGATATCTATAACCGTAAGTTTCGCGAAGCCTCAAGATAAATACCTTAAGGTTAGGCGAGCCAATGCTAAAACAATGGCGCACACCATTGATCTATTTTTAAATTGCCCTTCATCATAATGAAAACTGTTACATGGTGTTTGCGTGACTGACGTCACATAACCATTACAACGGTGAATATCAAAGCCCTGTTGGGCGCTGCTCTTCACTTGCTTTGAGCTAACGGACACGGTCGGCTGGGACGCGCCAAAATGCACGAGTGTTTATAATTATTGTCCATCGGAGTTAACCGTGGCCCTATTATGCATAGCTACATTCTGATTAAATTAATAATATTAATTTGAACATAATTATTTTTTAAGAGCTAAAATGGTTGCTGTATTGGTACCTACATTAATATTTTATATTGTCGAAAAACTTTCCTTCTGGTTTTATTTTTTTTTTTGTGAATACCCCCTTCCCACCTACTTCACCTGACGAGCCGCCACTGATGTAAACAATTTATATTTTCATAAGTTGGATTTAATAATGGATTTTAAATATAAGAGTTTTTAAATAAGTAATACCTTTTTTAGTTAATTATGCTCTAACCAAATAATATATTAATAAACTAGTGTTTAGCGGCGTTCAGATAAAATTCTTAAAATTGAGAAGGCATAATATGCCTTCGCTGGGAATCAAAGCCAGAACCTCTCGATTATATCCCGAACGCTCTAACCAATTGAGCTACGGAGACCATGAAATTCTCTTAGCCAACTTCGACTATCTCACTTATTCAATTTTATGTTAGTTGTATACCGTTTGGAATCTTCTGCGATTTCTAACTGTGGAGGGTGTGATAAAGGAAAGGGGACCCATTCAGGATCACTGATCATTATGTTAAATTTTATAAAGTAGTAGAGTTTAGTGCATCTATCTTTTGCATTAAAGTACGCAGGTAGACATCAACAGAAAATCATATTGACGATGTATTAGGAATTACTTACAGGTTTTGGCTTTCTGATGAGTCCTAACAAAGACGAAACAGCCTGTTATTGTCCACCTGTGCCCCAGGGAAATCATTACCTTTGGTATCACTGTGTACTTTAATGCATGCCGCTAAAAACTTTTTTTCCGTTAAATTTTATCTTCTATCCAAATACATCGTCAATACATATTGCGGCATCTGCAGGAATCTCTAAACAGTGACATCTTGCTGTAGTGTGTTCTTCTTCTAATCTTAAATATAAAGTTAGACCAAATGTTTTTTTATAGAGTTCTAAATATTTTATTATTTTGTTATACCTTTTTACAAGAATTTGTATGAAAGATTAATAACAACTTTATATATTATGCCGTATTGGCAATCTCGAATCTAGGGTGCCGATATAAACACGTCAGACAGAGATTATTAGTAGCGTTTAATACGTTAAACAGAGAACACGCTATCCCCTACCTCCCACCATCCATTGTTTAGAACACGCGGTCGAAGCAGCCACGGAAGCGATCGATACGTCGACTCGGCCACACCACACACATATCCCCCCTTTCAGAAATGTAGGAGAGTGGATAGGTGTCTCTTTTTAACTGAAGGTTTTGCCCATATGTGCCTTCTATCTTGGTTGCGTTAGAGATTTCGCACCCTAGATTCGAATTTGCCAATACGGTATAATGTATTTGTAGTAACCAATAACTATTACGTTGCATGACATGGCAATGTCATTTTGAAACGACTTGTTACAATTTTTTAACGTTCGTTTTTTTTAAATACTATATTATCTATATTCTTTTAAAGTGGGCATTGGTAACATTATTCCTTTATATTTACCTTTACAACAAAACATAAAAGATGGTAATGTTGGCATTTTATCAAATGGAACGGGATATTACTATCAGCGAATCATTGCTCTCTCTTTTTCTTGAACACTAAAATGAGTGTTGATACATAGAAATAAATAGAATTTTTTTTTTTATAATAAAACACCTGCACTGTAGGAAAAATCCTTTAAGACGCTCTGGGAGCGGTGCGAGTGCGAAAAAAGCGATTAACGTTGGTCTTGAAACGTTGAAGATTGTATTCATTGGGAAACACGACCTCAGGAAGATCATTTCACAAAGATGACGTTCTCCAGATGAAAGAATTCTTGAACAATGAAGTTCGAGGAGTACTAAGCTGAACAACATGGACGAGCGGCAGTGGTTCGCCGTGTATTTCTGTTTTGCATTGCTCTAGGTGGAATTAAGTAGGCAATGTCAGTCGAACACCTGCCATGGAAATATCTGTAAAAGAGAGCCAAATCACCAACCTGTCTTCGATGCTCCAGGCTATCGAGGGTCTTGGTCAGCTCGGGGTCGCCGATCAGACGAATGGCTCTCCTTTGAATGGAATCCAGTAGCCGAAGGGTGTGCTTGGGTGCAGAGCTCCAGACATGAGAGCAATATTCTAATGATGGTCGAATCTGGGCTTTGTAGACTGTCAAGAGTTGATGAGGTGTGTACAACCTTTTGGTGCGGAAAAGTACACCAAGTTTCTGTGCAGCTGTCTTGGCAATTGCGGCAACGTGATCATGCCAAGACATGTTACCTCCCAGATTGACCCCCAGCAAATTAATAGACGGTGCCAGGGGAATTGCGTGTCCTGCCATGACTATATCCGGTTCTGCAATGTTAACCTTTTTGGAGAAGACTGCTGCCTGGGTTTTCTTAGCATTAAATTCGATTTGGTTACTGTCACCCCAAGCCAAAATTTCTTCCAGGTCCTTGTTGAGGCGCAATACTTCATGCTGCCTGCGAAGATGTGCGTCGGCAGCGGATGTTTGGGGAGTCAAGGTAAAAGATGAGACAAGTGTGCTGTCATCAACAAAGCTATAAATTGGATTTTGGGTTTTCACTAGAAGGTCGTTAATATACAGTAAAAAGAGGGTAGGCGACAATATGGACCCTTGAGGAACACCGGCATTGATGGTGAAGGTGTCTGAGAGAAACCCGTCAATCGCCACTTGCAGAGAACGGTTCTTAAGGAATTAAAATTAAATGATACGTAAAAATAACATACCTAATTAATTTATTTGACTTTTTTTTTATTTTGTCGTTTATTTCAGACATATTAATTAAAAGTTTTAAAAATATTTCTCAACAATGCTTTGTTTGTAACATTTTAAAAGTTTATGAATACATACCAAAAGAGCAAATTCTACAAAACCGACGATGGAATAATTAATCAGTGTTAAATTTTAATTAATTGCAAAAAGTTTATTAAGTGAAACTTTTTGTAGATATATTCGTTCAAATTAAAAGTTTTGAAAATTCCATATATGATATTAGTATTAGTAAAATACTGTTCAATTATTTGGGATACTTAAAGTTTTTGTACCAAATATAACATTTAATAACTTTAAAATACAAAGTATGTTAAATATTTTTAATGTGATGCTTTCTAATGTTTTGTCTAAAAGACTAAAATATAGCGTTAATCGATTTTTTCATCTACAATGATGGGTTAAGGTTATTTGGACTGTATCCCAACACTCTGTATAATACACTTTAAAACAGTTAAGCTTACAAATAGATTTAGATTAAGTGCCCTAGAAACTACCCTGAAATGAAATTAGTGGCAAAAAGCAAAAGTTTGCCACGAGTCTAGTTTATAAACTGGTTAAAATATTTATAGGGTAACAACCACTGTCGTAGAGTTAAATCCTCTACACAAATTATATATAGGGGTGTCTTGATATAAACACGTCGATTATAAATGATTTATCTAACATTATTAAACTCTGTTACCGCATGGGAGAACAAACAATATAGAGGGTAGGGATTTGTGTGGTTTTATATGTTATTAAAATTATTTAATTAACGTCAAATATTTTTACCACAGCGGATTAGGATGGTAAATGTTCTTTAGACTGTTATGCTTGATTAAGGATGAGTTTCTAAATAAGGTTATTTGGAGCTTATCTTTAAGGAAGCAGGTTTACTTTACACAATAAGATTTTCTGTATACGATAATTTAGACTAATTATAATTGTCGCTGTTTCTAAACATTATAATTATAATCACTCTATTTTGGCTGTTAAATTTATTATAGTTTAACATGCAGTAACAAGTGTATGTAAATTTTACCACACTTCTAAATAAACTGCTGGACAATTGCTTTCGAGCAAGAAAAATGTCGCCTAAATTTAACAGTTAATATTTTCTGAACCAGATATGATATCGACCTAGGGTTTTGAATAATTGATAGATTCATCCCTTGGGAAACAATTGTGAATGTTGGATTTTGTTTAATTGTCAGAAAATTTTATATACAGGGTGTTAAAGAAGACGATGATTTTTGCTCCAATTTTAATGGCGTGTAACTTTCACAATAATATTTTTAAATTTTATCACTCTACGTCAATTGAATCACTGGTTTATAGCAAAGAAAGTTATTTGTCAAATTTTTGATATCTGCTATATTTTAAGAAATACCGATTTTTTTGGAAAACCTTGCTTTATTTTAACTTATTGGTAGCTAGATCTCACTGTGCGTTGTATCGTGCAAACTTTGCGAGTGATTATTATACCTTATGAAAAGCTTGATTATGTTCAATAACAGTAGTTGTAACTAAATGTTATGATGTACAGTGGCGTACTTATAAACACTTGAGTAGGTATAGTGAAGTTAGAAATTAATAAATACATTTTTTCCAAAAATTAAATTAAAAAAATTATCTTTGTTACAATTTTGTAAACACACTGTATATTATACCTGTAGTGCGATATGAAAAACTAAAAAAAAAAATTCACCTAATCTAGGGGAGAGTACTTTTCAGTATAAAACAATCGTGAAAAATTGTGGGATACTCATAAACCATAGACATATTAGGTGTTTATAAGTACGGCACTGTACATCATAACACTTAGGTACAACTATTGTTACTGAACATAATCAAGCTTTTCATAAGGTATAAAAATCATTCGCAAAATTTGCACGATACAACGCACAGTGAGATCAAGCTACCAATTAGTTGAAATAAAGCAAGGTTTTCCAAAAAATCGGTATTTCTTGAAATATAGCAGATATCAATAATTTGACAAATTACTTTCTTTGCTATGAACTAGTGATTCAATTGACGTAGAGTGATAAAATTTAAAAATATTATCGTGAAAGTTACACGCCATTAAAATTGGAGCAAAAATCATCGTCTTCTTTAACACCCTGTATATAAAATTTTCTGACAGTTAAAGAAAATCCAACATTCACAATTGTTTCCCAAGGAATGAATCTATCAACAATTCAAAACCGTAGGTCGATATCATATCTGGTTCAGAAAATATTATCTGTTAAATTTAGGCAAAATCTTTCTTGCTCGAAAGCAATTGTCCAGCAGTTTACATTAACAATAATTCATTAAAACTGTTACTGTGTAATATTTTTGCTCCATAAGTCACTAAGTGTACGATGGTAAATTTACCATATAATACATATTTTTACAATACTTTACAAAGCACCATGTAATTTTCTGTGAATAAAACTAAAATATGTTTGTTTTTAAATAACATTTCATGTAATAGAGCGTAGTGGCCCGTGATTTATGACGATGTTCTCTATTAAAAATTATAAGCTTATCTCAAAAATCTCACACTGACACAAAACATAAAGCATGGTACAAATATTTTTCATTTTTTTTTGTTTTCTTTACCACTTTAATGATCTATCTAAAAGTTGAGGAATGCCGCACAGAGAAACTTTCATAATGTATTATTTTTCAATTTAAGTACCTTTGATGTTAAAAAACATTCTTTTTCTTTTAATAAAATAGACCTTTTTTGGAGCTAAGAAACAGTTTTTATTAAATTTAAATTGTGATTAAATAGAGATTCCGAAAAGAATGCAGAGGAATTTTATAATGCAGCTACTTCGCCATCGATAGCTTAATTAGGACCAAAAGCTGGGAATAGCCGAAGCTATAAATTTTTTTAAGCACGTCGTAGTATAAATCCAGTAAAATCCTTTCGGGATATAGGATATTATTCCTGGAATTTACTATTAGCTCAGGAAAATATGTCATCAGCTGCCAATATTTTATTAATATAAAACATTCCACACTTAATTAAATTTCATTTACTTATTTCGACGACCCTTTGAAATAGCTGTGGTCAAGTAATTTGGAATTAATCCACAGCATTTAAACTGGGAGATGTCCTTTATTAAAGATAATTGTTTATTTTTGTTTTGCGTTTTTGGAAATTCAAAAATGTGTTTTTCTTTATTTAACCCAGTCCTAAATAATTTATTTATTTAATAATCAACATAACCTAAAAATACATTTATTTATTAATTACCTTAGCTTTAAAATATGATTAAGCTTAAACCAAGGTTTAGATTTTTTTTAGATAGGGAACATAATACTTGAGAGTTCTGATGTTTTTAAATATTTTAAACGAAAACAAAATATCTTATTTCTTTTTACAAGAAACCACTTGTTTGAAAGCGCCGTAAATTGAATGGTCTCCAAGACTATAAAAGTTTGACAGTTAATCAAAAAGTATTGAATGTTTGAAAACGGCTAAGCTCAGTTTCTTAAATACGCAGTATAATATATAGATGAAGTTTCCAAGTTGCTTTAATCATTCCCTAATAGTGGATTAAATATATTAATTTATTTCAAAATAATTTGACAAGGGACAGATAAACTTGAGATTATGTAAGTTTAATTTGCCTTGAGCCGGTTTAGATCTAGTCCTTGGACCTTTCTAGGCTTAGACGAAATTTAAACGAGGTTATTTTAGAAAAAGCCAGTTGTAGTTTATTTTATTAATTTAATCCCGATCGGGAATGACTGGTTGATAGAAAATAGAGTGATTTTTCAACAATTTGTTATTAAAATCCTATTTAAAAAACAATGTAGGTATAGATATTTTTTTAATTGTGCCCCATATTAGATACTACACAAAAAGAACCTAGTTGTATGAAAAGAGCAGAAAATCAACCTGAACCAAAAACATCCATGATTGTTTATTTTTTAAAACTTGACTATATGATTTTTCGACATCGTTAGTTAAATATTTTACGTTAATTTACATAAAGCTGCTTTTTTTTAACTTTGATTTACACATAATACAGATATTTACGGTGTGGAATGAAAATTATATTGTTGTCTTGGCAAAATAAATTATGACGAATAGGCTTTACCTTAAAATTTACATCTATTTCTTACTCTGCAAATACATAATGAGCAGCAGGACCTGCTTACTAAATAAGAAAATACAATAAAGTAAATTGTTGTTAAATAACAAACAATATATTGAGTCCATAGATTCGTCATCAGATTTAAAAAAATATTTATGAAGTAATTTTTAGATAAACATTTTCTTCCAGATATTTCCAAGTCATGTTAAAATTCAATCGTTTGCCGCTTGTTCTACTCTATTGATCATTAGGCAATAGCCAAACTATCTCTAAATTCTCGTAAGACGTTAATAGTAGTAGAGTTTGCGCGTTGTATTGTCTTTCTTTGTTTTAAATCACTACGTTACAACTGGTAAGCATCTCCAGTCGTCTTCAGGTGAATACTCATAGTACAGTACTACAGTATTCACCTAAAGACGACCGGAGATGCTTACCAGTTGAAACGTAGTGATTCAAAACAAATAAAGACAATAAAATAGTAAAATTTAGTGTCCGTAAAAATATATAGAAAGAAGCTTAAAGGCAAGCGGACAGAGTAGTGCGCCTAACTGTTGCAATAAAGTACACAGGGACGCCAAAGATAATGGGTTCCCTGAGGCACAGGTAGACAACGACAGGCTGTTTCGTCTTTATTGGTACTCATCAGAAAGCCATAACCTGTAAGCAATTCCCACTACAGCGAAAATATAGTTTCAAGATATTTTTACGAATAAAAATATGATGAAAACCTAGTATCGTCATTGCTGGAATTAACTCAAAGCAAAAGATAGCCATCTAACATGAAAACATAGAAATATAAATAAATCTAAATAAACCTAAATAATAAATCTAAATAAATAAATTGAGATACTAGGTTTTCATCATATTTTTATTCTTAAAAATATCTTGAAAACATTTTTGCTGTAGTGGGAATTGCTCACAGGTTATGGCATTCTGATGAGTCCCAATAAGGACGAAACAGCCTGTCATTGTCTACTTGTGCCACAGGGAACCCATTACCTTTGGCGTCCCTGTGTACTTTAATGCAAACGCACTACTCTATCCGCATGCCGCTAAGGTTCTTTCTATAAATAAAGACAATGCAAGTCCAAAACTCTACAGCCATTAAGGAATCGTCATAGTCTCCAACCTTTGAACAGACACGTAATAGATAGTATTCCATTGAATTTCCGTATCTCACTTCAAAGCAGACCATTTAATTTCGTCGCTCCTAGTTTCAACATGATGGCACCTCAGTACATTTTGGTTTACAAGTGCATCTTCTAAAAATTATATCCAGTAGTTTTCGAAATATCTGCAAAATTTTTTGGACACCCTATATATCAATAGATGTAAGGTCTACTAATTTAATTATTGTTGATTCTTGGACTTGAAAAACTGATATATTTAATTTTTCTCCAAAAAAATAGTAGAAAGGCTGTATATTTGAAAAGATCAGGGTTTTTGGTCAACGGGTAATAATTTCAATATGGCGCAGATCATTCGGCTCGTTTTTTTATTGAAATCCCTAAAGACAATATCGAGACGAAATCATTCAATATGTAAAGGAAACATTTATGAGCTTTACCTTCGGTAAAAATGGGCTGCAATAGAGTGCAAAAAAGAAAAAATGCTTGCGTCGCTGTCATATCTGGAAGCTGAAGGGAACGGTGCCTATTTAAAGCTGCCATGGTTGATTTCGATAAGCGAAGTGCGTCTTTTTAGCATTCTGAAACCTGCAAATAAAAAGACATTTGTTAGATTTAAATGCTGACAAATTATTTTATTTTTTAAAATATCTGCATCATTTTTAAAATTTTAAAATATATTTTCAGTTTTATATCACCTTATTACTGTTACAAACTAATCTTCAATGGGACAAAATTTCCATGTCTATGAAAGAGACTTTTTTTTTTCTATTCTAATACGATTTAACCGTTTTTCTTCCATATATTTTATTTTTTAATATTTTTTTCTGTCAAATATATAATAAAATTGACCTATATTTTAGCGTATTTCGAGACCATAAAAATATAATGCGATGACTGAAATATTGCTTATCTTATTTTTAGATTTATTTTTCATTTTTATTCACGCTTAGGCAGTAACGTGATGATAGCACACACAGAAAAATTAGAATTAATTCCAAAATGGTACATTAATTATATATTTTATATATTCATCCCTAAAATAGTGTTATTAGATTGATAAATAATGTTAAAACAAACTAGCTTTAGTTAATAAATTTGTCCACTTTTCTTAAACATTCTTTACGCGTTTGTAAAGTACATTATTACCTCTAGGAAAGGTTAGTAAAGGTTGGTTAGTAAAGGTTAGTAAAGGTTAGTAGAGGTTAGTAAAGGTTAGTAAAGGTTAGTAGGGGTTAGTAAAGGGAGGTAAAGCCTAACGTTAACGTTAGTAACTAAATAAAATATTATTGTCGGTGTTGGTTTTAGGAAAATCTGAAAATATGGGTTTATATGTATAACTACCCGTCATATCTTCTCGAAAATGGCATGCCCTCTGCCCTTATATAAATATATAAATATATTTATTCATTTTTTAGAAATAATTACCAGTCAGCGTTCAGAACCGTCATCGGCGCCTTTGTTCTTATCACTTGTATTGCATTGTAATATATTTGCACTGTCATGTATATTTTGTGTATTTAATCGTAAGGATTTATTGTTCTTTGACTTTTTCATTTAGCGTTTGTAAGTTTTGTAATTTTAAAATCAAATAATAAACATAATAATTACTGTTTTGCAATCCAGTCAATTCTAATAATTGTTCTAATAAATAGGTCATTTATGGCATGTTAAACTGTTAAAAATTGTTGTTAAAATATATTGATAAAAAGCCAAACTTTTAATTATATAATATATTATCTTATTGTGGCAATTTAAATTACTTACATTCCAATTTAATAATTTTGAATATATCACTATCTGTCGAAACAAAATTTCTGCATTTTTGTTTCGACAAGACAAGATTTTTCTTTGTGTGCTTTTAAAGTTTGATTTAAAGGTATCACTCGACATTGGAAAAGACAAAATGGTAAAATTGAACACATTTTGCAATGCATAAGCATTTTAAGTCTGATATAATAAATTCTAAGCTTGAAATGTGTTTGTAACATCAGACAAATAATGGAATGTGATTTTATATTTTTGATATTCCCGCTATGCGTTTGAGATTACCGTTTGGAATATGATTTCGAAATATTTCCTTCTTCGTTGTTTAATGTATTATATTTAAGCTTTAAACGTAATCTTATTTCACCGCAAATTTGTATTATTTTTGTATTTCAAGCTGTTGGCAAATAGATGTTTTTCTTTCGTACTTTTAAAAATATCAGATTAACTACGAAGTGCTAGGATTCAATGACATTTCAAATGTGAAATATAAATTTTATTCCTTATCCTACGAAATATTCGATCCCATCCGACTAGGCTACTAGCATGAAGATAATGGTATGATATTGACTTATTTTATACACTATTCCCTGCTCATAAAATCTCGTCTATATACTTCATGAGCTGGACTCCAACTGGATGGCGGCCCTCCGATATTGTAAGCGCCTACCCACTTGGTTAGGTAGTATTAAAAAAAGGAGATTTTTAAATAGGTCTATAATGAGTAACTTTAATTAAGAAATAATACCTTAGGCCCATATAAACTGGCAATTTTGAAGAAACCCTCAAAAACTTTGGTTCTGAAACTAAACAAGCATACACAAAAAATTACAGATGTCCTTCATTGCATCAAAAGAAGGGCTACCAGGAAATAATGTCTTCGTCAAATCTCAACATAATATTCATCCAAAAAGGAATTCAAAATTTAAATGATAATTATCTGCGTTCGTCATTATCTCCATTTGTTCATACTCATTACTAGCCCTTTTAGTTCATCAAACGGAGCTATATTAGTTCGTCAAATTAGCAATCCTTTTAACTAGACTCAAAGCAGCACCTCACATATTATGGGTTCCAATATTCCGTAGAGGGGATCCGTTTGCGAAGACAAGGAAATATTCTCTAAATTCTTTACCAATATATTTTAGAAGAGCAATAATCATCATGGTTGCTTCTCCCTTAAGAACAGTTCCACAAAATAATAGTTCTCAAGTATATAAGAGCCGAATCCTATCAGCAAAATCTACTCAACTAGATATCAGATTTGTGACTCAAGGCACCTCCTTACTTACTATGGGTTTTATTGTTCCATTTGGAAGTCAACAAGGAGATATTCTCCAGTCTCTCTTGTAGATCGATTAATAAATTTTATCTATATCCAGTGCAGTAAAGTTTGGTATTGCTGTCTCCTCGGGATTAAGATATATAACCAAAATGGCAGTTCTATATAATGTGTGAATAAAAAATTGTGCGTCTTATTTTTATGATCAGCTATTTCATATTCTTTATTAGATAGAGTATTTGGGACAATGTGTATTTTTTTACAAATTTTAAACTTATGGGGAATAAACATTTAATGAAAACATTTTAAATAATAAACAGGACGCAGTTGAATTTAAAAGTGTTAGATATTGGCCAACCAAAATAAAATATGAGGCATTTTAATAAATATGGCGGAAAACCAGTCGTTAGTTTTAAAGGCCATGATTTGTTTTGTATAATATTTTATTTTAAATTGTAATTTTGTTTGGCCCGCATTTTTGTTTAGAATTATTACTCAATATGCTGGTGAATATTCAAATATCTCCGGGTTTAAGTACTAAGGATCACCGATAAATTTTACTGTCAGTAAGAACGACGAACAAATTTTAGTGCTATAAAAACACAAGTAAATCTTTATAGTCTACGAGTGTAAACCTAAAATTATATTAATTCCTGTTTAGAAAACATATTAATTGGCTTAAATTTTTTGTAGTTAACTACTTACAAACAAGGTAGTTGAAATGTAATTTTGCAGTGAATAACCAATTAAAAAAAGACATTAATGTCTATTTTAAAGGCCAATAGCCATAATTTTCGTTTGATGAATGAAGTCGTTTCAGTTTACAGGTGGCGAAAATATGGGGTTTGTTCGTTATAGTATCATTAATCTAAGGTTTTAATGTGGATGTCGTTTATAACGCCATCAACATTATGTTGATATAACGACATATCGGTTAATATGACTAAATTTTATATAAATCTATAGTTTCTATGGATAAAACCATAATCTGTTTTTTTTTGTCGGGGAAAAAACTATTTTAGTAAAATTCAATTTTTGGTCCATTTTTATGCCTAATTATAATCCATTTCAGTCGCCCACTGATGCCCTCTTTCTAACATCAGTGGCGAATCCTACTCTCGGAGACGCGGTGCGTGTCGGCTTACCGTCGGCTTCCGTGGACCAAAGATCATGAAAACTGTAAATGTGGGTAGCTACGGAATCCTCGTAAAGGTATCCTAACAATATTCCGCAAAGAGTTGAAGAGTCTCCAAACTTACCAGCTCCATAAGAAAATACATCTATATATGCAGGGTGTCTCTAAAAGGTGCGGAAAAAAAGCTACCACAAGTTCCTGAGGCGTAAATATGACGATCTAACTTAACTTACCTTAGTCCAAAAGTGGATGATTTCGGAGATACAGGGTGTCAAAAGTTCAATTTGGTTTTCATTTTTTATTTATAACTTTTTTAATAATTGGTGTATTGTCACAATATTCGGCTTCGGGGGTTATGCGGGGTGAGAAATTAGAATCTACTCAATTTTTATTGTAAAATTTAGAGGGCTCCACCTGCGGCACCTTTCACACATTTAGAACGAAATAACTTTTTAGAGCCACCCTATATTTAACTTTTAAGTAGAAATTCGGATTCTCCAACGTCTTTACCTAAAAAAGATATACGTGGGAAGAGTTGATTTAAGCAGCTGTTTTTGATATATCTGGATTTAAACAATTCACTTCGTGTATGGCCAAGTCTAAATTCTTGTAATAATTGAACACATTTGAAGCGTAGGCGGTAAATTAAAATAACGTCACTAAAAACTAAAAAAAAGGACCCACCTAATTATTTTTTTTGAATTAGAGTAGATTCTAATTGAACTTTTGACACCCTGTATCTCCGAAATCATCCACTTTTGGACTAAGGTAAGTTGGGTTAGATCGTCATATTTACGCCTTAGGAACTTGGGGTAGCTTTTTTTCCGCACCTTTTAGAGACACCTTGTACATATATTATAAACAATAATTTCTCTTTAAGCGAATCCTGTCCATGTTTATGAATGGTTTTTAAAACTTTTTAAATTTGGACTGTGCAGATATTAGAGAATGTAAAAAAGATATTTTTTTTATAAAAAAAGTCTCAATATTTTTTAAAATTTACAGAACAACTAAAGAACTTTAGTAATTCTTTTAGGGTTTTCATTGGTTTATATCTTTTGCCTCATTTTTTTTTCTGTATAAAAATTACTTTCTCACACCCACACATTTTGTAAAATTTATTTCAAGAAAAGATCCAAGTTAACACGGGAAATTTTAGCGCGGTTGGATCCATTTAAGTCAAAATTTGATATTTTTGTAGAACTCGTGATAGCGGTATGAACATTTTTTATTACGCCACTGTTGCTGACAGAGCAAACAATTTAGGGTAGGTATCTTAGCTCATCCTGCATAGGGAGAAAAATATGTATATTTGTTACTAAGCAATATTATGGAAAACTAGTTTTTTAAAATGACCGCCTCGAAGTCTCGGGCCCTACTGCTGCCCCCCCCCCCCCCCCCCTCCTTAGAAACGGCACCGTCTACTGTATTTTCAAAGATTTTATTAATTTTAAAATCGTCCCTTTATATTAGAGAGAAAAAATTCCTTTTGAAGCTCTTAAGTAAGAAATTCTAATAAAATGTTATAAGGTCGATTTTAAACAATGCGAGTGACTATATAGGAAAGTTTATACGTTTAAGACCGTATATTAGAATTACTATGGCTATGGGCAGTTGTCTCCACCTTTTGTAAGTTATTTAATAAAATAACTTAATAAGGTACCATATAATAAAATATAGGGGAAGATAGGGGCAGATGAATCAGAGAAATCAGATGACGTGATTAAAACGTACTTAGCGCCTGTGACTACCGACAAAAAACTGGTGTGCTCTGATGAACTTCAATGCCGCCTAAACATTAAAGGTAAAAGAACTTTGTGTGTAAAATTGAACGATTTAAAAGTTTAGTATACTAGATCACTGGTACATAGATGGCTTTAAAATCAAACACGGAGTAAGACCGGAGGAAACTTATCTTTCCCTCTGGAAAAGTCCTCCACAGTTGTGTATCCCCCAGTCAAGCTTCCCTTAGATCATTAATATGCAACAAGATAACCTCAAGACTGGTGTGGGAATGTCAAGGGGAATTGGAGACCCTGGCAAAAGCAAACAAAGTAATACTGCAGTGGACACGAAGGTATTATTGGGAACTAAAAAGCTGATGAGGCTTAGAAAATACATTTATTGGTCCAGAACCGCCACTCGGGGTATCAAGGTGCACGGTACGAGATGCCATAAAGCGATGGATCAGGGGTAAACACAAAATCCTCTGGAACAACAGACAGGGATTATATTATAGTAAATGCTTCATTGGGAATCCAGAGCCGAAACTAATGAAACAGCTGCTTTAAATAAAAGGAAATCAGCTGAGAACTATTACAGGAAATCTGACAGGACACATGGCTGGCGTACGTCATTTTAAAATAGCCGCTTCTTTGACCAATCACGTCTTAATGAATATGTAAGCTGTCACGCTTACTCTGTCAAATTTACGCCCATAGGGTATTTGACTTAATATCCTATGCTCCCCTATATTCTTAATAATTTACGCAATATGAATACGAAAACGAATGTGTAGGGTTTATTTAAAACAAAACGCGTTTAGCATTGCAGCACCAGTAAATTTGAACAGCGTATCAGGAATTACGGTTATTTTATAGCTTTTCACTTCGTGGCAAATTTCATTTGCCTACTCATGCAGCTGTGCCGTGACACAATTAAGCACACCATTTTTAACAAGCCGCTAAAATACACGATTCTGCAACTGATAAATATAATGTATATCTAACAAAACTTCGTTTTGATTTAGGTACTCAACAAGTTGTGGTGACAAAATAGGGTGTATTCAAAAATTATGTTACAGATTTAACGGACTAAATATTTAACAATAATGGATGAGTTTTGGAGTTTCCTCAGTGGCGACTATTAAGAGGAAGTACCCATACTCTAAATCCAAAGTCACCATTGGGGGATGGGACTATTCGGCGCGGCCAATTCGGCGCAGCCAATTCGGCGCTAGCCAATTCGGCGCCAGCCATTTCGGCGCAATATATTTCTACATACCATAACAAGTAGTAACAGTGAGAAAAGAAACACACGAGATAAAATTACGAAATTACATATATTTCAGTATCAAAAAAGTATATTATATATACAAAATATACAGAGCAAACTTAATTTATATAAACCTAATTAGTTATGTTGCATCTCAAATTAAAAGCTACCCCCCTTAAAAAATCTAATATATTTCGATTACCAAAATCCCTGACCAATCGCGAAATCCTGTCGTCAGCAAGCTGGTATTTCCTAAGTTTTGCAGGGGGTTCATGACCTGCGATAATTTGTTGTAGGAATAAATCACGGCCTTTTTAAATTTTCTTGAGCGACTCAATGAAGCGCCATATCGTTGGATGGTCCATCATTAATTCATTTTGAAGTCTTCTGTTGGCAGCTTCTGCGTGATTGTTGGTTCGGTCAACTCCATCTAGAACTCTTTGATGGAGATTCCACATAGCCACTGGAAATATGGGAGTGCG
Organism: Polydrusus cervinus; assembly: GCA_935413205.1. Taxonomy (NCBI): domain Eukaryota; kingdom Metazoa; phylum Arthropoda; class Insecta; order Coleoptera; family Curculionidae; genus Polydrusus; species Polydrusus cervinus. Next base: position 21,537,447 of record OW284520.1, on the reverse strand, counting down.
CCTCGCATTTATAGTCTTCTTCCGGGCCTGTTCGGGTTTGTTCGGGTCTGTTAAGAAAAAATCCCCCAAAAAAATTTGAATATTTTATACACATCAACTACTTTGTACGAGTATGTGTAGCTTTATTAAGGTGATAATACCAAATCAGGTTTTGCGAACAGTTTTTAAATAGGTGCCGAATTGGACTGGCGCCGAATCGGCTGGGGCCGAATTGTTCTTGGCGCCGATTCGGCCGCGCCAAGTTAGCCGCGCCGAAATGTACTAGATCCCACCATTGTACAGTTGCATTGGGTATAGGTGATTCTTGACAGCCAAGTGTCAGAATTCCTGTAGTGATTCTCAGCTGGTTTCTAGTCGTCTGAAACCGCTATTTCTGGTTTGAATCCTTACGTAAGATTTGCTAGGGTATGTTATTCCAGTACATTCTATGTTCATTCCTGGTCAATCGCTTTATAGCATATGTTATGCTGTGCACGTTGGGACTCTACTAGACCAATGCATAAGTTTATCGGCTTTATCATTTCCTATAAAACCTGCAGTTTTACTTTTTTCTTCTTTTGCCAGGGCCAACAATTCCCCTTTGACATTCCCTTACCAACTGTTACTTAAATTAGACACATACCTACTTTTTAATATATCTCCATCAAGTATCGGTCAAATAGAAACTCCACTTTCTCTTTGAAAAGATGAAGATAAAAAGGACCTTTTAATTATGGACCGACCAACAATTGGGCTGGCTCTCAGTACTTAAAACGACCTTAAAAGTCCGGCGAGTCCTATAATATTCACTTTAAAAATTCTTGTGTGTTTTTTATTGACATATGGTTTTTTTTGTATATTCTTTATAAAGTAATAAAGTAAATATTAAAAATTAATTAATTGTTATTAGTATTGAATTAATATAACGTTAAGAAATCAAAAACAAACTTTTCTGTATGTGGCTTTAAGAAGAAAGAACGACAAAAGACACGTAAAGTAAAAATGTCTGGGTCTTTTACAAAGTTTTAAAGTATCACCCCATGCTTTATTATGAAATTTCTCGTGAAATGTTCTGAAAAATTTCCTGTTTCCGAAGTTATTTACGTGGTTCCGGCAGGAAAGTTTTGATTAACCCCAAAATAGTTTATTGAGTTTCGATATGGTAGATAAATTTGGCTTAGATAGCTGATATGCAATATTTTTAGTAATACACTGTTAACGTTTATGAAATAATTTTCGGTAAAATAACTATCTGTACGTGTACATTGTTTATTAACCATATTAACTTACAACGTACATGGCAAAAATAATTCATATAATATAATCAAACAGCGGCGATGCCTCAGCGGTGAGTCACTGGCATTCGACCGTGGCGTTCCGAGTTCGATCCTCGGAGTGGGCATACGCACAATAAAAAAAGTATGTCCGAATTTTAGTAGGTTAAAGAATGCAAGGAAGAGTGTATAAAATGTATCATCTCCCAACCCACCCCATTTACGCCGGTAACCAGGCCGGATGAGATCGGATATTTCGTAGGGTGGGGAAAAAGGTACACACTTCCCCAATCGGTAGGTCATGTAATGGCGCGAGAAACCGAGGGTTAGTCTTTTAGGGGGGAAGGGGGGAGGGGGGAGTATCGCATGACTGAGGATCGCGGTTCGGAACTCACGTTAAGCTGTAGGTCCCCTCGGTAATGGGCCTGGCACCGAACGAAGAGATCAAAAGCTTAATTCGAAAGAATGACAAGAAAAGACAATAAAATAATCATGATTTGTAATAAATGTGCAATAGCATAAAGTTGTGGCGTCGCTATGAGGCAGGGGCACCCCGTTTCAAATTAATTAGAAATATATTATAAAATAACTAATTTACCACATACCCGACACAATACATTTTGGTTATAGTAAAATTGATTAAAGATAAGAGGTTTTTAAAAATTTTTCTATACTACCGATTGCGCAGTAAATTACATGTATAGAAAGAGAATTTTTTTCTCTAAAATATTGATAGGTACTTTACGTTTAATGTAATTAAAATAAAACGGAGCACCACCTCGTATACTTTGATATAATTTTGGTATTTTGTACGGGTTATAGGTATATACCCAAAAATAGGTTCAAGGCAGAACCTATTTTTGGGTAAGTATATCCCAAAAATAGGTTCTGCTTTGAAATATTTAATGTCTCAGGACATCCAGAAACAAGCTCTCCCCAATACACACAAGTCAAAATTATTGACAGATATCATGCTATTTAATTAAAAATATTATATGTTATCCAAAATAATATTTTTAATTCAACACCCCGACACCAGTAAAATATTTTGACTTATGTGTATATGGCGTGCCTGTTTCTTTCTCACTGTCCTAAGACATTAAATGTTAGTATTTAGCATCTATTTTCGGGTACCTATCTCCTGTACAAAATATGAAAACTGTATCAAAATATACGAGGTGGTTTAAAAAACAACAGGAAAAAGGTTTATGGCTTAGTACTCTTTTGGGCCCAATATCTCCGTCAGTGGGCACTTTAGAAAAAAATATATATAAAACGCTATCTTTATATAATAATGTAATTTTTAATAATATTTTTTTTTCTTAGCAGGAGGCTAAAAACAAATCATTGTAACTTGAAGAAATAGTCCATACTTAAAGTGGAGTGGAAATTTAGAAGGTTAGAAATAGGAACACAAAGTCTATTGGATTAAGAGTACTATATACAGGGTGGGGATAAATTAAGGAAACAATTCAATATCTCAAAAATTGAAAAAGCAACCTTAAAACCCTCGGACACGTCGATTTAATTTTACTTTTGCGCAGACTGTAAAATTATTTTGAATTATACGGGACCACTCACAAAAGCTCTACAACTGTCAACTTTGGTTTTTTTAATGGAACACCCTAGTTTTTTTGGCTGTTTTCGATTTTACGCACAATTCTAGCCAAATTTCGTATAACATAACATATGACTAAAATTGACAGTTTTCGAGATATTTAAATTATAAGACATAATAGCCTTTGCCATATCGCTTTAATAATTTGATTATAAACACATACCTTTACGCAATAATTAGGAGGTATCAACACCTAGTTCTAATGAGTGTCACTGTCAATAGTTGCCAATAAAATATTGCTGTTCTTTTGGATCCAAATATTGACTATGCGTTTAACCGAGAAGGAAAGAATGGAAATTTTAATAATGCTTGGTACTGGTGATAAGACTAGAACACAACAGGAAGTTAGTGAAATGTTTAATAACAAATATCCCCATAGGGAACGCATAAGTAAATCAGCAGTGAGCAAAATTGAAAGAAAATGGAGGGATACTGGCAGTGTGAAGGATCTTACTGGAAAAGGTCGCCCTACGATTTCAGATGAAAAAAAGTTAGATCTTTTGTTAACCTATGAGGAAAATCCACATTCTTCGACGACCCAAGCGGCATGTGATAACGATGTACACAGAACAACGGTGGCAAAGATTTTGAAAAAAGAAAAGTTTTACCCTTATAAATTACAATTCGTTCAAGAGTTATTGGATGATGATCCACATCGCAGAAATGAATTCTGCGAAATAATGACGGACATGTGTAATAATAATCCATTTTTTGTTAAAAGGATCTGTTTCTCGGATGAAGCCACATTTTGTCTCAGCGGTGAAGTCAATAAACAAAATTTTAGATATTGGGCGAGAGAAAACCCTCACTGGTACAGGGAAAGTCATTCACAGTATCGTCGAAGTGTGAACGTTTGGGCTGGTATTGTTGATAATAAAGTTATAGGTCCATATTTTTTTAATGCATCACTAACAGGGCAGCTGTACCTCGAGTTTTTAGAAGATAGTCTAATCCCAGCATTGGCTACTTTATATCCTAATCCAAACGATCCTGACCTCCCAATTGATCATCTGTGGTATCAACAAGACGGCGCACCGCCCCATTATGCGGCTAACGTCAGAAGATATTTAGATAATACTTTTCAAGGGCGATGGATAGGGAGACGTGGCGCAATAGAGTGGCCACCAAGGTCGCCGGACTTAACTCCCTTAGATTTTTTTCTTTAGGGATATATTAAAGGCATCGTGTACAAAAATAAGCCCGATACCGTCGAAATTCTTAAAGAGCGAATTCGTAATGTGATAAGAAGTATTCAACCTAATGTGGTTACTAATGTGCAACAGGAATTTGTTGACCGACTATGGCACTGCAGAGCTGTAAATGGTGGCCATTTTCAACAGTTCCTAAAGTAGTAGTTCTGTTTAATATTTAGTTGTGTTTTGCGATGTTGCTTGAATTAATATATTTCTCAATTTTTTGATAAATTTGACATTTTAAATGTCTAATTTTAATTCATTTAAATATAAGGTAGAATATACAACTTTTCCTTCACTTAAGTCATTTTATTTTACATTTCTTTAATGTATCAAATTTGTGATTCATCTATAAATATCTCGAAAACTGTCAATTTTAGTCATATGTTATGTTATACGAAATTTGGCTAGAATTGTGCGTAAAATCCAAAACAGCCAAAAAAACTAGGGTGTTCCATTAAAAAAACCAAAGTTGAAAGTTGTAGAGCTTTTGTGAGTGGTCCTGTATAATACAAAATAATTTTACAGTCTGCGCAAAAGTAAAATTAAATCGACGTGTCCGAGGGTTTTAAGGTTGCTTTTTCAATTTTCGAGATATTGAATTGTTTCCTTAATTTATCCCCACCCTGTATATATGTAGTTGAAAAAATAAATCTTATTGGATTTTCATATACTCTTAATACAATAATTCTATAACCAATATCAGGTTTTTCATCTAGCTAAGACTACCATTTTTAATATTTTTAAATATTCATCTTCCTCACACTTACAACCACTTCTCCATAGTTTCTCAAATGACTAGACATCAATTTTCTTTTTCTTAAATGATTATTCCCATTCACTTCAGTTCATATATATATATATATAACAGTTTTTCACACACAGATGTCAAACTTTTTATTCTACATTCAAATTCTTATAGTGCCCTGAGCCTTAAACCCACATATTTTTCTTTTTCACAATGCAACGTGTGTATTTTCTCACCGTTCTACTCATTTTTCCATCGAACCTACAATTTTGTTGCTTAGTTAGGGTGATATCTATTGGTTTTTCTTCTTTTTATTTATTCTCCTGAAGATGAATGTTTCTGCATTCGAAACATGTAGAAAAGTTTCTTAAAATATTTCTTTAATATAACAGTGCAGGAAGACTTTGTGTTCTTATTTCTTACCTTCTAAATCATTGATGTAAGCTATAGTGCCCAGATGGATATCAGTGATATGAACAAATATATCGAAATAAGAATTTTTAACGATGTAGTTTATCACATTAAATATTAATGGAAAATATAATGCGAACAATAATTATATTTAAAAATATTTTATGCAAATAATTTTCTGTCATTGGGGATTGTTTTTGCAATTCATTTAAATATTGAAAATGTTAATTGTTAATGAATATATAAAATTACCTACTTGTTTTGGTCGCCATTAATTATTTTGCGAATTTACGGACTAAATTATTTAACATACCATAGCCCAAACGTGTTGTATCTTTTATATAGTGTTCGACACATTGGCGTACAAACAATTCATCAAAACAGTTATTAAATCGAAGAAAAAACTGTGGTGGTTCTCATGGGCGCTCGCAGAGAGGGGTCAGGGGGGGGTGGGGGGGTGGCCCTCTCTGATAATTCTTTCTTTTCTACACAATATTCTATTTAAATACACCCACATAGCACTGCAAACGGCGCAAACCGCAATTGAGGGGTCCAATGCATAAACCAGACAAGTCCATTTTTTTGGCAAAATGAGTTAAGCGTTTATTTATGCACAGTTTTAAATTCTGAATCTTCCACTGCATAAAACAGCTATATAGGATTAAAATGACGAAACTGAAGCGTATAACTGGTTGCCTGAGTTTTAATACTTTGCATAAACCGGCTGGTTTCTGCACAGTACTGTTGTTAAGGTTTATAACGTTTTGTTGTCGATATTGTGCTGCTATTTTTGTGTGTTTAACGACTTGCATTATCGAAATATAAATTTTTGTCGATGTCGATGTCGATTTTGTCGATGTCGATCAAGAGTGATAGTGACCCTGATCCCTATGAGGGCATGCATACAGATAGCGATAAAGATTATATCCCGGATAATGAAAAAACTAACCCCAAAATTCAGCGTTTTGTAGAACAAATTCACCATTTCGAGATATCGTGTCATGCAGTACGAAAAATTAGATACGGGAATAGTCTTTAAATGTAGCGAAACAGTATCCTTAAACCTGTTTGCTTGCTTTTGAAATAAGAGATAAGAGAAATTTACAAGCCCTGACCTTACCAAATGCTGCAAATTTGTTGTATAGTGAAAGACGAAAGCTTAAAAAGAATAAATTCGATCATGTTATGTCTCTGGCAAAAAATTATGTGCCACAATGTGATCAATGGTTTTATGAAGACAACGAAAAATATCATCGAAGCTTCCTGCCAGAAAATAAGGAAACTTCTGCATCAGAATTTAGTGATGATGAATGAGTTAAAAATATTGTAACTTTGCATTAATTTTTTAGTTGCACTATGCTTTTTTGAATTTTTTCTGTACTTCATTTAAATAAATATTTTTAATATTAAATTTTGTTATATTTGAAATTTTCATCCCCAAAAAAATTTAAATACTTTGCATAAATCAGTCAAGTCCATTCTTATTTATTCGCTTAATAAGGTGCATTTTTTGACAAATACAATAATATAATTTTCTGCAAATAAAAAATATACAAAAATCATCAAGAGCTTATAATTTCTTCCAAAAAAGTTTTTTGCCTTTCCTCAACATTTTGCCCAATGTGACTTGACTGATTTATGCATTGGGCCCCTCAATTATAAAACACATGTTATGTGAAATACAATAACTAAAACATATAAAAAGTTTTTGGTTTTGCTCCCACTGAAAAAAAAATCCTGCGGGCGCCCATGGTGATTTTTGACTCAATTATTGGTCCAAGAGTATTTGTTTTTGAGTTAAAAATAGATTTCTCGTGGTCCAACTACAAAGTGATCCAAATTATGGCTGCTCTATTGGTAATCTCTCTATTATTAAAGATAAAGAATTAAAAAATTAGCAAATTGGTATTCCTTTTACTCTAATTAGAAGGAGATATAAAATAAACATTGAACAACTTATTTTCGATTTGTAGGAACAATTTTTAAACCTACCTACTTATGTTTCATTTTGCATTAACTATATAGCCTGAAATTCAGTTGGGGTAGCAAATTTACATTTTTAAGTTAAATATCCTGTACTACCCAATCGGTTTGAGTTAGATAGTTAGAACAATAGTAGTTTGTACAACAAGAGTGGATATGATGTCTATATTTCACGAGAAAAACTGTAAACTTCCGAGTGCGATATGGACAAGATGCTGGCCCTTTGGTTTGAACCAGTGCTATAAAACACACACACACACACACCATCACACGTGATATGGACAATCCGCTAGAGTTGAACAGTTTATGTTTTCTACGACCAAACTTACGAATCTAATGTTAATTTTTTTTTAATTTACAGGCTACCAATGTTGTCAACTATTAGGAAATTTCCGGATTCGTAAGAACAAAGCACAGAGGAATGATAGGTCGGAACTATCTCCAAAAGGAAAAGGGGAAATTTTTACTACCCAAAACAACGTTTCCTCCAGTATCATTCCATATAAAATCTACAGAACTTTATTTGTTCAAAAAATGGGGAGGTGCTGGAGATCAATCAAAAAGAAGTAAGTTAACGGACCATATAGAACGTCTCCCAAAAAAAATTCTTTTTAAAACCACGTTACAAAATTATACTTCCTCTTTTTATCTGTTTACTTTTCTTTATACCAGTTAAAAATCGACACCCGTTTACTTAAAATATTTTATTTTGCGTTACACTTTTAAAAATACAAACGGCATAAGAATAAACTTTAATTTGTTGAGTAAATACTTTAACTTAAATTATTATTTTCTATGATTTAACAGGAAATAAAATTAAATGGATTCGCATATATTTCCCTTATTTTCATTTTAACATTCATGTAGGTTGTATTGTCAGGAAAATAGAAAATGTGTCAGGCAAATGGTATATATTGAATTTCTTTCGAATGTAAAGTGAAATAGTCCCTGTCTGTTAATCCAATAAATTTCTTCGACTTTTCGTGGTAAAAAGGCAGGCCCTGTCCCCGAAGAATAGGGGGATTTTGTAGCTTGACTGTTTCGTGATAAAAATTTTAATATGATAAAAGTAGAGTGATAACACTTAACCTTAAAACACCACTCTAGCTTTAGGTGTAGACAAAATATTAGGTCACATAATATATGAATCTTACATCAGCAAAACAACCAAAAGATGCATATTCGATAGAACCACTTTTCAATTTTAATATACAATTTTCTAGTAAGTTAAACCATAGTTTACATTGTACAAATAATTACTCGAAAGCCTGCTATGGATTGGAAACTAACTCATTTTCAGTTTTAATGATAAATAGGTATGTAATACAAAAAGTAAACTTGAAATATTGTGAGCAAATATTTTGTTTGGTGTTTTTTGTAAATTTAAGCATACTTTCTTATTGGGGCAAAAATATGTCGAAGTTGTGCGAACAAAACTGGTTCTACCTTGGTAATTTATTACTTACTTATTGTTTGATTGTATTTGTTCCAATTAGATAAAATCTAAATAACGATTGACTAGGGACGCTAGAGTCCTTCAGCCTTACCCAGTTTTATTTTATTTAATTTTAACAGTCGGGGGCAGTTCTACAGGGTGTCCCATAATTTATGAACCGTAGAGTAACTGGAGATACTAGACATCAAACTAAGCCGATTATGCCATATAGGTTTTTTTTGATAATTAAAATATTAATTTAATTATAATATTATTATGTTTTTTATGCTTTGGGATGTTTAAAGGGAAATATCTCGAAACCCGTTAAAGATATTAAGATCAATCAAGTACACATTTTTGACTCAAAAAATGCCCTTCTTTAAGAAACTATAATTGAAAAACACCTAATATCACAGGTAAGAAAAAAAATCATAGATTTATGAAGCCCAGTGTATGCAATTAGCACCCTCTAGTTTAAAACTTAAAAATTTCTACAAATTCTTATTTCTTGCTCATAAAAACATAATATTGCCAACTTTCAATTCGATTCATTAAACCATTTTAAAACTATGGCTTATTTACGAGAATAAACTTTTCCTTTCTGTGTATCTCTAGAACGAGTAACAATTCGAAAAAACTTATATGACTTAATCGGTTTAGTTTGATATCTAGTATCCTCGGCCGGACTCTACGGCCCATAAGTTATGGGACACCATGTATAAAAAAAATAACAGGTATCTCCAGAATAAATTTCAAAGGATTATATTTATATTATTCATTTGATTAACAAGACCTACAAAATTAAAAATTGTTGTAATAATACTACTCACCAATGAAAATAAATTACTATACAAATGAAAATTGTTTCGTCTCTCTAACACTACTCCTATAAACTAAATTCTATTGTGTTAGAAGACAAACATATGTTGTAGATCCTTGGATAAAGAATATAATGGGTATTTTATTTTTAAATCGTCAAGAAGATATTATATTGTAGTCTGCCAAACTAATTCTCTAGTTTTCTGACAGAGGACAGCAGTAATTTGTCATCGATCAGTCGATATCGGGACCTCATAATTTCTCTAGATTTTTAGTGAGACGTCATTAGCCCACACGTCACATCGTGAATTGTATTATAGAAAGTAAACACACCGGAATTCGCATGTCTTTGACTTCATCTTGGTACAGTACGAAAAAAATCTACTATATTTGGTACAAAAAAGTTTTAATACAGATTTAATCAGAAATCTTTGCAGATTTCATGTGGCTAAATGGTTTCAAACTTCAAACGGCCATAATAACATTCTAGTATTAGGGTTTTACGTGGTTTTACTAGGTTAGGTTAGGTAAGAGTGGCAGACCCTTGGTTCTGACCAAACGGTCTCACGTAGTCCTGATTAGGTCCGTTGTGATACCACACGTGTTCCGTAGAACCCACCTTCATCAGATCACTGATGGTTTATGCGACGTAACCGCGGAAGGATTTTAACAACTCATTCAAACCAGCCACTACTGTTCAGAAATCTGCTCAGCCGTCCAAGTTGTAAGTTGTTTAGTTCCTCCAGGCTATCGAAAGATGATTCACCCAGAGTAGTGAACCTCCTTCTTGCGAGGCCAGGGCATTTACACAAAAATAGTGAAAACTTTCTTCCTCTTCCTCATCTCTGCAGCTTCTGCAGAAGTCGTTAGTGGGTATTTGCATACGTTCGGCATGTCTACCGAAGAGGCAATGTCCGGTAACAACCGCAGTAATATTTCTCACGTCTTTTCGACTGTGTCTCAATAGCTCTGCGGTTCTCTTTTTATCGAATGTGGGCCACAGTTGCCTGGATGTACTACAGGTTGTCAACCCTGTCCATCTGTTCTGTGCAAGCTGCTTGGCCGTGTAGTCAATCTCCTCTTTGACCAATCCCAGTGATTTGTTCACTGTATTGTCTGCTAGATCAGCTGGCATGCCTGCGCCCTCTCTTGCGAGCGCATCGGCAGCCTCGTTGCCATCTATTTTGGAGTGTCCAGGAACCCAGCACAGAATAACCCGATGTTGGTTGCCAAGTGTGCATAGATTGTTGCGGCATCGCTTTACGAGCTTTGGTTTTACTAAAAATAAATTTCGTTATGTAAAGGCCGAGACACAATTAAAAAATAAGCGATAAGCATTAGCCAACAGAAATAAATTTTGATACATACAAGCAAATCAATCACGACACAATTAAGTTTTAAGCAACAGAAAATAAAATTTAAGAAATGGAAATGTTGAATTTTTTGTTGCAAGTTTCTTATCATTGGCCAATGAAACGCCGTATATATTAAGCCTATCCTCTTAAAATTAATTGACATTTGTCAGTTTAATTTTGAAATTAGAGAGGTAGTTTAAAAAAATTTTGTTAACAAGCTATTTATTTGTTTACGATAAAGCCGGTGAATTCACAAAAATTAACCTCTGTGATATTTGTGTGATTTGCAGTGAAGAGAGGAAAAATAATATTATATTTTTTCAAAAAATGTAGCATTAAGGTTTTCATGGGCAAATTTACACAAATATCGTTTTATGAAATATTCCGTGGAATATATAGCTGGAAAATATAGTGTAACTGCGCTGCGCACACCGCCGTATCATTGCGAACTAAATCCTATAGAACTTATATGGGAGCAAGTAAAAGGACTTGTAGCAAGACACAACACGACATTCAAAATGATAGACGTTAAGCTACTGTTTGATCAAGCCATTAAGGAAGTGACACCAGAGAACTGGCCAAAAGCAGTCCATCGTGTCATTAAAGAAGAGGCGAAAATGTGGGATCTTGACCACTTGATCGATCGGACCGTCGACCTGTAAATTATAACGTCAAGAGGAGATGACAGTTCCTCAGATGACGAAGAATATTATGATTTTTCATAATTTAATTTCTGTATATGTAATGTATTTTTCGTTTTTGTATTTTTTTCATAATGTTTAATAAAAAATAAGTGTACCTAATACTATCTACATAATGCAAGCCTGTGTCACACCATTTTCAGTGTTTGTGAATAGATAACAACAGGCATAACCCATAAATTGACCCAAACCCGGATGGTACTACCTGCACTTGATGAAAATAAAGAATTTTGCAATGAAATCAATGCCAAAGTATGAAAGTGGCTTAAACATTCGTTGGGTTACTCTGTAGTCCCTTTGCATACCTTACAAATGGAAGATGCTGGCACACCCGGCATCGCCCGGTGAGATACCATTGCATCAGTTTACGCGGCGTGAAGTTGCTCTTTGAGTTAACGTTTCGTCGCTGTGCTGATGTTTCCGGTTTCCAGGGTGGGGCCGTATGAAAGAAGCATGATAGAAGCTCCAGGATAAAAATATTCCGGAGGTAAACTCGCCCCCCGATCGAAATTAATGAATTATCCACCATTTCCGATAATTTACTGGGTTCCTCCAACAACTCGCAACGAGGAAATGGTGTGGCGCCTGCAGTTGCTAACATACCCAAAAGTAACAACTTCAAAATTGATTTCTGCAATATTAGAGGGCTTAATACTAACATCAATTCAGTCCACCAGCACTTACAATCTTCCAAGCCTCATGTGCTTGCACTGACCGAGACAAAAGTCAGAGCGTCAACGAACACCGTCAGCTATTTATATCCTGGATATGATTTTCACTTCCGTTTTAGACGCAACTTTGGGGTCTGTCTGTTCATTCGAGATGATCTTTGCTGCCAACGGGAGGAGATACTGGAACCAAAAGACTTTGATGTAATGTGGTTTAAAATATCTTCACAAAAAATCACTAAGTTTATATGCTGCCTTTACCGTCCTCCAAGTGACATGCATTACAGGGCCCTCTTCTCATCACTAGCCAACACAATCGACTTCTTGCAAACCAATCATCCGAATGCCGAAGTTGCAATCTTTGGCGACTTTAACGTCCACAATGTCAACTGGCTTAAATACTCAAACACCAACGATGAGCAAGGCCGCGAGGCCGAATCTTTTGCGATCAGTTCTGGTCTAACTCAACTCGTAGAAGAACCAACGCGGGTTCCAGACCGAGCTGGGGATTTTGCTAGTCTTTTAGATCTCTTTTTAACTTCAAATCCAGACCTATATACGGTCACCGTACAACCACCATTGGGCTCTTCCGATCACAAACTTATTTCAACCCTAAGCGAGCTGCCAATTACTTCTGAACAACCTCCTAAACCCCGTAAGATTTGGCACTATACATCAGCTAAGTGGGAAGACCTAAAGGACCATTTTCGCAACTTTCCCTGGCTAAGCGTATGCTTTTCTTCGGATGATCCATCTGTCTGTGCAAAGGAGGTCTCCGACGTCATTCTAACTAGCATGGAGGCCTTTATTCCTTTCTCCAAAAAGGGCCCTTCCAACGGCAAGCCCTGGTTTAGCAAGAATTGCGAGCGTGCTGTCAGATCTAAAAACCTGGCTTACCGACAGTGGCGTAAAAACCCTACTCCTGAAAATCGCGCCATCTTTGTTACCACCCGAAACCAATGTAAGCAAATGATAGACCAAAGCAAAGAAGCTTATAACGAGAGAATCAAAAACAAACTTCTTGCCAGTCCTAACGGATCAAGGTCCTTTTGGTCAGTCGCTAAGGCCGTTAGCCAAAACTTTACAAAGTCAACTATTTCACCTCTAACACGTTCCGACGGCACAATAGCAACCACAGCCGGGGATAAAGCAAACCTACTTGCTGAACTGTTTTCCTCGCATTCCACTGTAGACTTTCAGGGAAAACCACCACCCAACATTCCCTCAGTTCAATCGCAAATGTCTGAAATCGTGTTCCGTCAGCGTCTTGTTAAACGGATTCTTAAAGGACTCGACGTCAATAAAGCTTCTGGTCCAGACGAAATTCCTATCATTGTTCTCAAGACATGCGCCGATGAACTTACACCAGTATTTTGTAGACTTTTCAACTTATCCTACAAAAAAGGAATATTTCCATCCTGCTGGAAGTCGGCGCGTGTCCAGCCCATTCCAAAGAAAGCTAAAAAGACCCTGCCAAGCAACTACCAACCCGTTGCATTGCTTTCAGTAATTTCAAAAGTAATGGAGAAAGCTATTAACCAACAACTCCTAAAGTATCTGGAAGCGACCATCAATACGGTTTTCGTAAGTCCAGATCAACAGGTGACCTTCTGGCATATGTCACCCATCTTTGGAGCAACACCATCGAACATCATGGAGAATCCCGGGCTGTTGCACTGGACATCTCTAGGGCTTTTGATCGTGTTTGGCACGATGGGCTTTTAAGTAAACTGCGATCCTACGGTATGCCTAATGGATTTTGTTTATGGTTAACCAGCTTCCTTAAGAACCGTTCTCTGCAAGTGGCGATTGACGGGTTTCTCTCAGACACCTTCACCATCAATACCGGTGTTCCTCAAGGGTCCATATTGTCGCCTACCCTCTTTTTACTGTATATTAACGACCTTTTAGTGAAAACCCAAAATCCAATTTATAGCTTTGCTGATGACAGCACACTTGTCTCATCTTTTACCTTGACTCCCCAAACATCCGCTGCCGACGCACATCTTCGCAGGCAGCATGAAGTATTGCGCCTCAACAAGGACCTGGAAGAAATTTTGGCTTGGGGTGACAGTAACCAAGTCGAATGTAATGCTAAGAAAACCCAGGCAGCAGTCTTCTCCAAAAAGGTTAACATTGCAGAACCGGATATAGTCATGGCAGGACACGCAATTCCCCTGGCACCGTCTATTAATTTGCTGGGGGTCAATCTGGGAGGTAATATGTCTTGGCATGATCACGTTGCCGCAATTGCCAAAACAGCTGCACAGAAACTTGGTGTACTTTTCCGCACCAAAAGGTTGTACACACCTTATCAACTTTTGACACTCTACAAAGCCCAGATTCGACCATCATTAGAATATTGCTCTCATGTCTGGAGCTCTGCACCCAAGCACACCCTTCGGCTACTGGATTCCATTCAAAGGAGAGCCGTTCGTCTGATCGGCGACCCCGAGCTGACCAAGACCCTCGATAGCCTGGAGCATCGAAGACAGGTTGGTGATTTGGCTCTCTTTTACAGATATTTCCATGGCAGGTGTTCGACTGACATTGCCCACTTGATTCCACCTAGAGCAATGCAAAACAGAAATACACGGCAAACCACTGCCGCTCATCCATATGTTGTTCAGCTTAGTACTCCTCGAACTTCATTGTTCAAGAATTCTTTCATCTGGAGAACGTCATCTTTGTGGAATGATCTTCCTGAGGTCGTGTTTCCCAATGAATACAATCTTCAACGTTTCAAGACCCACGTTAATCGCTTTTTTCGCACTCGCACCGCTCCCAGAGCGCCTTAAAGGATTTTTCCTACAGTGCAGGTGTTTTATCATAAAAAAAAAAAAAAAAAAAACCTAATGAGCTTTTATTACTCTACAACTTTCTGAAATAGACTATAGACTACCTAATAAAGCAGTTTTTCTTCCAAGTATTTCCTATTTACTTTGTGTTCTTGTTAAATTATTCAAAATTGTCATTTGAAAAATAAAACTATCAAACTCTACTTTGAAGTTGTTATTCATTGCTGCTATTTCGTTGAATATGTTAATTGCTTTAAGTTGTACTTAATTTGTAATAGTAAAATTTAGCATGTAATAAGGCAAAATATAAAGAAATTATACCATTACTCTGGAAAATTTGAATAACTTTAAAAGAAATATATCAAATTTTTCGGGGAAAAAGTATAAAATTTAGTATCTCTTGCAACGCCCAATTTTAATTAAAAAAGCTTACTAAATGAAGTAGTTCTAAAAACAAAAGACATTGTAAGCAAATCAGCTCCTATGCTCGTAACGCTTCTTTTTATAAGCTTTTAGGTAACAAAAAAAAATTTACTTGCAGATCAAAATGCTATTTACCAGAAATACAAAAGGCATTATATTCTTAAATAAAAATATCGGTTGTCAAAATCAATTTTAAAAATTAATAAAATATAAAGCATCCAAAACTGACATAAAACCTATAAAAGTTATATTTTGCAGATGTTTTTGGCTAAAAGAAAGGGGAAAAATGTAATAAAACAAAATCAATCAATCAGTCAAGTAACAAACCCACTTTTCCGATTTGTGGATGACTGTAAGAAGGTTATAAATGATGTTTTGTCGAATATTTCTAGAACGTATTTAATATTTTGAAAATGCCTTATACACTGCGCCTAAAATTCCTGGTTTTAAATAAGCCATTAAAATATAACTAAAAATACAACTTAACTTTCTCATTTTATGCACAAATTCTGTCAATTCAGTTACACCTCGTACTTAAAGGCATTTATTAACTCTCCAGTTGTTTAAAAGCAACTTTTTTGGTTTTGAAAAAACTACAATATTTTGATGCACGCCCCTGAATAGGCCCACTTTTTGAAGCAAAAATACGCTGTTATTTAATACTTAGAGCTGGCCCAAATTAAAAAAAAATATCGCATTTTTTAACAAAAGCTTTTAATAAAGCTCAACGCACAATATTGTCAATATTTTGTTCACTAATTAAACACGGTGATTTATTTTTGTGTCGCGTAAAAATTTAAAAATCAGTAAATTAATCTCATTACAGAAATAGACAATAGAAAATTTTCGCAGGTAAATAACGGAACTTAGTAAAAGCAGACCTATTTAACACTATATACTTATAATTTTATATAAATCTTTTGAAAGTTAAGCGTGAAGATATTTCTTTTAAATTAAATGTTTGTGTTTAAAGAATCCGTTAATCGAGTGCAACAAGTTCAAAATATTCTGAAGCTTAAAACCCAAGACTGTTTCTTTGCTCAATAATGGCATTGTATTAAAATATAATGACTCCAAGCTATAAACTAATGAGCGATGCTTGCTGAAATGTATAAAGCTTTTTTAGGCGATATTTCGTCATGTATTTTAAATTTTATTTTTTAATAATATATAAGACATATTTAGTTTTACGACAAAATACTGTAACTAGAGATATATACAGGGTGTCCCCACCGGGAACCGTTACAATCTATATATGGAAAACTATACATAGGAAAATTTTGAAAATTTGACAGTATGCCAATGATGATGGGGGCGACCGGGCTAAAATGTTTTCATAATAGTGGCGCTTCCGGTTATACCGGAAGTAAGTATCAACTTGCTTATTTTAAATAGAATACCCTATCTATTATTAAATTTTTGCATTCTACGCAAGATTTTGGGCAGATTTTGCATACCATGTCCTATACCTATGTCTAAGCGTTTTTGACATATTTGAATTTTTATGTCAAAAAATGACGTTTGCAAGCCGTAAAATGATAATCAATTTTTTTCTATAAAGAAGCCTTATTTATTTAATTTACATGGGATTCCTTGTCATAAAGGACCTGCTTAAATAGATATTTTATAATATATTGGTAGCTATTAATACAGGGTGTTTAAACAATAACATTAAAAATGAAATTGAAAAAACTGCAAGTAGTCTAAATTTTCAAATGGAAACACCCAAATTTTATAATTATTTCTAATTAAGCATTAATGATAAGGGTGTTCTATTTAAAATAAGCAAGTTGATACTTACTTCCGGTATATCCGGAAGTGCCACCATAAAATTTTAGCCCGGTCACCCCTATTAGCAGTCAAATTTCCAAAATTTTCCTATGTATAGTTTTCCATCTATAGATCGAAGCGGTTCCCGCTGGACACCCTGTATAGTTAAAATACTATTTTAAAAGTTTAAAAATTCTCTTATTTTTGCTGGTAATTTTTTTCTTGTTAATACAAGGCATTAATAAACACATTGACTCTATAACCGCCTTAAGTTATTTTTATTCAAAGAATAGGTTAATATCACTATCACCTTCTATACATTTAAAACAGAAAACTAATAATTTGTTCCCTTATTTTGGAGCTTCTACAAAATGTAGCTTGACGATTTTTTGAATGTTAACATTTCTTCTTTAAAGTCATTGATCTGGAAGTTAAAATTTTGAGTTTCATAAGGCATATTTTATTTTTTTAAATGGCCCGTCAACGTCTTTCTACGATGGACTAACAAAACACATTTTATTATTTTCCAACAGGCCAATTAAAAGTTATATAGACAAAGCAATTCGTAAAATGCTTAAATTTTAAATTGTTTGTTTTGGTTCCTAATTACTAAAAACATTACATTTATAGCTTACGTGTGTAATTGCATAAATGATACCCTACCCGCCCTCCCCCCTCCTCTCTTCCCACTTTTTCTCCCTCATTGTGTATAATATTTCCGCATCTGAAGGAGTTCTTAGGAGTAAATACTTTTCACACAGGATCCAGCCATTAATGCAAAATCTGCGATAAAGAAATCGATGGAAGTATTTGTAAAAAGTCCCGCACATATATTTATAATAAACTATTTTATTCATTAACAGATAGATATTCTATTAATACCTATTCTACCCCATCGCATCTTGTGAAGTATATAAAATTGAAACCATATTAATTTAATATGCATAATGTGTTACTACAAACGGTATTTTGAAAATTGGCATACTAAATTATTCAGCTACTTAAATAATGATATTACAGAAGGGAATTACTATACTTAAAGCTCCCATAGAGAAGCTTTTAATTGTGCAACTAAATTCACAAGCTTCCGTTATATGGGTATTACTAAGGAAACACATTTATTCTATATGCATAGACGAGCTAAAATTTCCAAAATAATTTAGGTATGTATATTGTATGGCAAAGCGTGGCGACAAAAATAAACAGTGTGAAAATTTGGTTAAATAACTTATTCTAAGGTTTAAATATTTAATTGAAGTTATTTTAACTGGGCATAAACATTAAAATAAACAAAATTTTCAAGATACTAAAAATCATTATGTTTTAACAAAAAGCGTCCAATACTTTCATGCCTAACTTAAAAAAGAAGACGAATAATTAGCAGTCGTACTTTATCGACATTCCTCGTAAATAAGCTGAAAACTATTTTTTTTTATACAGGGTGTCCCATAACTTATGGGCCGTAGAGGAACTGGAGATACCAGACATCAAACTAAGCCGATTAAGTCATATAAGTTTTTTTTTTGATAATTAAAATATTAATTTAATTATGTACTATTTTTTTTTTATGTTTTGGGATGTTTAAATGGAAATATCTCGAAAACCGTTAAAGATATTAAGATCAATCAAGTATACCTTTTTGACTCAGAAAATGCTCTTCTTTAAGAAACTATAATTGAAAAACACTTAATATCACAGGTAAGAAAAAAAATCATAGATTTATGAAGCCCAGTGTATGCAACTAGCGCTCTCTAGTTTGAAACTTAAATATTTCTACAGATTCGTATTTCTTGCTCATAAAAACATAATATTGCCAACTTTCAATTCGATTCATTAAACTGTTTTAAAATTATGGCTTATTTTCGAGAATAAACTTCTACTTTCAAGACCCTGTATCTCTAGAACGAGTAACAATCTGAAAAAAACTTATATGAATTAATCGGCTTAGTTTGAGGTCTAGTATCTCCAGTTACTCTACGGCCCATAGTTATGGGACACCCCGTATGTATATGTTCCATTTTCACCGTTTAACAATTTAAAGTAATGAAATACTCCTAAAACATAAACACTACCCAACTAACTAAATGACATTTTACATTTTTCGTATCAAAATAACTGTTCCTGTAAAATTGTATGTTTAGTTATATAAATTTAGATGTATATTGTATAATTTAATATATGGCATAAGTAACATATACAGGGTCCTGCCCCTCACCTCCCGTCGTCTATTGCTTACTTATTAATTAAGTTAGGATTTTGATATTTTGCAGACTTTACCTGTATCCTAGGGCGCATTTCAGGAAAATATTTTTGTTTATATTTTATTTTTAGATAACATGTTATATATATTTATATTCTTACTTATTTAGATGATTCTTATAGTTGCCTTCATATCCCTAAAATTTTAATGAAATCGATTCAGTATTATAAACGAAAAGAAATAAAAACTAAGAAATATCAGTTTTGCACCACTGGTTTTGAAAAATTAATAAAAAATAAAATAATGCCTCGTTAATAAAATTTTACAAAGGAACTTAATAAATAAGGTTAAACAGTCTCGTTAAAAAAGTTTGATTAATACAAATTTTAGTGTCAAACTTTGCAAACTTTAAATCAATTTAATTTTCTTATTTCAAATTGGAACCCCTGTATATTATTATGACATTCGATGCAGAATTAAAAATCATACATTTGTTCTAATAACAACCCTATCGCATCAAGACCTATTTGCAGAATACTCATTTTATCAACTATTCCACCAGTCATTATAATAAATAAATATCAATTATTAAAAATTATTAAAGTGGCCAAAGCCCATTTTGACTGTAGTTATTATATAGTTTCAAATATTGTTAGATTATTATTAATTATTTAAGCTATATTATTATTTTTTGTGATGGAATACAACTAAGAACAGCGCGATTTTCATATTAGGAGCATGCGTTAAGAATTACTTTTTGTCACTTTAGTAAACGTTAACACCAATAAATTGTTTTTCAAAGCTACCTTTGATATTTATTCATAATAATGTCTGTTGGAATAGTTGACAAAATGAGTTTCCAGCAAATTATATAGGTAAGTTTGCCTAGATTGCCTTATTTTTGGTTAATTAATTTTTGGTGAAGCGTTGTACAGTAATTTCAAGGACACCTTGTATATATATCTATATACGTGTTTAATTATGTCGCACCTCTAAAAGCATTTCATGTAAAGTTAAAAATATTGATATGTCACATAGGTTTTAGATTCAATACTATAAATATCAATTTTACGTGAAACACCAGTGTAACTATCCGTGTAATTTGCTGTGAGAGCATCCAAAACCGAAATAAAATCATCTGTCAATCCTTTTAATTATATTTCATCCAAAAGTATATAAACGATGAACCCAAACGTCAGACCAGAAGCAGAGGGTTGTCAGTCGGCCCTCGTCGGTCAGCCTTTCTACTCTTCTAGTTGTCTCTCTTTCACTCATTTATTTTCGCTGTATCGTGTTCTATCTCAGTGCCATCTCCAGACAACAGTCAGCATTACCCCCACAAAAACACCCCAATATGGAGCTTTTAAATTAATGATACTAGCAATTGCTTCCTTGTCTGGCTTTCTCTCGAACTAATATTCAGGGCGACGCGATCATTTATATTTATTTTGAAATTTGCTTTAAACTGACCGCAAAACCATGATATTCCCACTGTCATGTCGACTTATCGTCCTGTTTTCCTCACCATGCTATTTATTCAAGCGCCCGATGAAATTTGCCCAGTTTTATTTGAACTAAAAAGTATGGGGCTTTATAAAACCAACAGTGGTCATTATGAATTTGACTTAATAAATGATCGTAGCTAATAGTTTATTTACTTGCCTAGCTTGCTCTAGGTTAATTGTGAAATGCCCGTTATTGTTTACTGTAAAATGTTAAAAATATCATTATTTTTTATTAAATAATAGCACGGTTTCCATTAAATTATTGAAAGGTATAAAACAATCTCCAATAACTCGTCTCAAGGTGAAGCCTCTTCCAGTTATCGAGTTTTTCTGAATATTATTTTGTAATCTGAATCCCCACACCAAATTTCATTCCTCTAAGACATCTAGAAGTGGAGGAAAATTTCTGGAAAAAGTTGGGTAAGTACCTCCAAAATCAGGCCTAATTTGCATGACGACTATGGGAAATCATGACCTTCTCAATGTAAAAGGATCTATTTTTTTTTTATTGTATCCTCTGTAGTTGCTAGATTACTATTCCGAACCGAATTTAATAGATAACAAACAACGCGAGACCTCGAGTTCTTTGTTATCGTAGTGCTTAAGTGGATTTGACCGTGCTAAAATTTGCCGTGTTCAATTGCAGTTATTCTTGGCCGGAATTACAAAAAAAATTATTGATTTTTTTTTTCCAATGGAAATTTTGGACTGTATTGTAAAAAATATGAAAGTAATTTTATTTGAATAAAAATAACTTACTGACTCTCTTCAATAACTATAGAGTCTCAATTTTAAAGGTTTTTAAATATCCATTAATATATATGGCCAGGATTTGGGCCAAGAGAACGCAATGTTTTTGATTTAATTTAATAAAATTAGATATAATAATTTTAAATGGAGCTGTTAACCTTGGCGAAGAATTTAGTAATATTGGTCGAATGCTTTTTTGCCCGTATTCTCCATCTACATTTAAACTAAACTGCTGGCTATTTGTTTTCGAGCAAGAAAAATTTCGCCTAACTTTAGAAGTTAATATTTTTTGAACCAGATATGATATCGACCTCCGGTTTTTAATGATTGATAGATTTATCCCTTAGGAAACAATTAACAAAGTTGGATTTTCTTAAACTGTCAGAAAATTTTATATACAGGGTGTTAAAAAAGACGATGATTTTTACTTCAATTTCAATAGCTTGTAACTTTCACAATAATATTTTTGAATTTTATTACTATACGTCAGTTGAATCACTGGTTCATAGCAAAGAAAGTAATCAGTCAAATCTTTGATATCTACTATATTTTAAGAAATACCGATTTTTTTGAAAAAAATTGCTTTTTTTCAACTTTTTGGAGCTTTACATCCCAGTGTGCGTTGTATCGTGCAAACTTTGCAAGTGATTATTATACCTTGTGAAAGCTTATTTATGTGCAGTAACAATAATTGTACCTAAATATTGGAATGCGCAGTGGCGTACCTATAATGATTTATATGTTCATGGCACACATTTCAAAATGACAACTGTTTTTGACAGTCATCTTTTACCTTGACTGGTGCCCGCAAATACGGGGCCATAAAAAGGAGAAATAGTTAAAAAGAAATCGGCGATAACCCGTAAACGGGCTCATCGAAAATATCTAAAGTTATTCTTTCGAATGTGGGTTTTAGTGCTCTTTAATAAACCTAAATAGAATTTTTTTCTCTAATAATTAGGGAAGCCAATAATTGACCCCATTTAAAATTACATGGGACTTTCTATGTCCCGCTCGACGATGCAACACCCTGTATAGTGTCGCAAATTCAATCATCCAAGTTGCTAAATATACCTCCAACATAAGCGATGTATTTTTCGTTCGTTCTTTTCGGACAAAAACAAACCTTAGAAATTTGGCACTCGGGTGCTGGTTTATGAAGGAAAAATAAGAAAAAGTTGTTAAAGTTTATAAATACACTAAATTAAAAAATTGTCGGTTAATCTAATTGAATGTAAAACCAATGCGAACAAACATTAATGCTTGCAATAAATGCTCAAGAAATGGGAAAGATAAGAATTAAAATGCCTGCAGGAATATTTAAAAGACGGTATTAAAAATGCTCTGGTTTCCGTATAATAAAGAAAGTGATAAGATTATGGCCTAAGGTAAAAAGCTACTTAACTGCTCTGATTCACCTCTTTCACGTTTTAAAATTCGAAATTTTCAGGGGCGCCGAATTTTTCATCTAAATTTTACATAAATTAAGTTTTTATTGTAAAATTTAAAAGGATATTTTTAAAATACATGCTTTCTGTAAACGGGATTGTTGCAGTTAATTTTTTCTGTAATTTTTGAAAGAAAGATTTAAAAATTTGGGGAGTTAATAGGTTAAAACTGTTAAACTTTAAATAAAAACCTGCCATTTTTAAAAGATGTTTAAATTCTAGAATTATTAAATTCTTGAACGGCAGTAGAGTTTTGGATTTGCATTGTCTTTATTTGTTTGGAATCACTACGTTTCAACTGGTAAGCATCTCCAGTCGTCCTCAGGTGAATACTGAGGTATTCACCTGAGGATGACTGGAGATGTATTTGTTTAGAATCACTACGATTCAACTGGTAAGCATCTCCAGTCGTGAGGACTGGAGATGTTTTTACCAGTTGAAACGTAGTGATTGTAAACAAATAAAGACAATGCAAGTCCAAAGCTCTACTGCCGTTCAAGAAACGTTATTGTCTCCAACCTTTAGACAGACATTATTAAATTCTTATTCTATTTCTTCAATGGCATATCATTTTTTTTTTTTCGTTGTAGCAGGAGTTGGCAGAAGAGCCAGTATACTTAGACCTAAGAGGCCTATTGTAGCTTCGATCGTCGGTTCAACCAAACAGAACCTACAGCTTAGCGTGGAATCCAAACCACGTGTATGCACTAGTTTACCCTTTTTTACTTTCCCAGAAGCCCGTGACGCCCCTTTCGGTCTAGATATTAGGATTAATTAGTAGCCCACTGCATTCTCTTATCAAATAAAGTTCTGAGCATACTTTTATTTTATTAGTCTCTCCTAGGATCGAACTCAAACCGCCACAGTCAAACTTCCGTAACTCAACCACGGAGCTACCAAACGTGTTAACTGAAAATGGTCATCCAAATCAATTTTTTTGTTTTCTTAAATATTCATGACTTGTTAAAACCGGGTAAGGAAATAGTAGACCATGGAAACGGTAAAATGGTTTTTTTCAATTTGCTATATATTATAAAATCAACGTGCTCCAGGCAAATATATTCGTTAATAATTTATTAACAACCAGCTTTTTAAAAAATAATTGGTATTATTACAACAAAATTTTAAATTTAATTTTCTTTTTAGAGGTGTATCACAAGTTGATAATAATTATTTATTAATTAATAGTAGAACTTAACAAGAAATATCATTAATGTAATTTCTTGACGGGTATAAGTTTGCCTTGAAAAACTAAACATTACTTTTGCTTTTATTAGATCAAATTATTGTCAGATGTTATTAATACTAGTTACGGAGGTAAACATGATTGGAAATTTTGAGAAACAAAGGAAATATGATCTAGGTCGCCATTTTCAAAATGAATGATAATAATTTGTGATACTTATATCATTAAAACAAGAATTTTCGATTGAATTAAGACATCTAATAAAAATGACGCGTTCTATATACAATTAAAAAGTTTGTTGAGGTTAGGTCTCCAAAGCGCAATTATCAATCAATTAGTAATCGAGAGGTTTTGGGTTCAAATCCCACCTATAAAATTTTTTCAATTTTAAAACTTTGTCGGTAGGCTGCTTAACAGTTTTCAGTACATTTAATACAGATAACTAAAAACTACTAAGATTTTTAAATTTTTACTTCAAGAATTACGGAATGAAACACCTTTTTCTGTCACCGGATATGTATCGGTTTATAATATACTATAAATAATTCAGAAAAATCTAAAAATGACAATCAAGTTTAAATTTTTCAATAAAGTTTATGCATCTAAGAAAAAAATTTAAAACTGCAAAATTTTCCAGAATATTTTTTTAAAGTTAAATTGAAATATTTTATGTTAAATTGAATTATTAAAATTATTTATTACAATTTTTTTAATAATATATCTACAGTTTGTTACTTCTTTTTTAAACTTAATTGTCATTTTCCAGATGTTCTAATAAATTTCCCAATTACCTATGCATATGGTAAGAAACACAGTTTCCCAGACAAATATATAACTGCATATATCTAATCTTCAAGAAAATATAGAGCCTAATAGTTATGAATCTATTCGATAAAAAACAGAGTTTAAAAATAAGTCTTTCAATATCGCATGTCCCAATTTATAAACATTTTCTGAAAGCGTAGGGCAAACTACCAATGCTTTTATAAATATATTTGTTTTTAATTGTCTCCTCAAATGTCAGGAATTACTAAATTCTGCAATTACTCGAGGGTATTTAAAAGAAAATTTTAATTGTTTTCACAAATTAATTACTTGTACTTTTAATTTTTCTGAGGAAAAACCCTTGTTTTTATTTTCAGGCGGTTTGCAGCGATATAAAATGTTATAATTGTTGTTCTTGAATTCTTTATTTTAATTGATACATGTAAATCTTTTTTTTACTAAAAATCTCAAAATATTTGACTTTGTGTTAAAGCAAAAAATATTGACATCCTTTTCTTAATATTTATGGACGATATACTATTTTTTTATATTTTACTAAAAATTGGGTAATGTCACATATAATACGTTAATAAAATGATAAATTTAAGCCTATTTATTTGAGAAGACTGATAATCTCTGTATAAAAGTACACAACTGTATTATGCTGATTTAAAGGAATATTGAATCCAGGAAGCTTTTAAAAAACATAATGGTTTAACACTGTCCCATTTCCACTACACTGTACCTCACCAATACCTATTTTTGTGCGGTGCAGTTAACAATACCGAAATTGCAATTTTCAAATCTTCCACGACGTCTTTATTGTTTACTGCCTTTAAGGCGTCACTTTTCATGTCAGAGAAGTATATGTCACGGGGAAATGGGGTAGATTCTTTTTTGGCAATACTTTTGGTATCATATCTAAAGGCTAAGCGGTATTGTTGGTCCTGCAGTAGTTTTTCATTAATTCAGGACTTGATATAGAGGTAACTATACTGGGTCTCCCAAAAGTCCCGCATAAAATTAATATCAATTAAAGGAAAAAGATCTAGGAGAACGCTTGGAGCCGTAAATTTTTATTTTTAATTGTGCATTTTTTGACATAAAAAAATATTATACAGGCTGTCTCATAGAACTGACATAGACAATAGACATTAACCTTACCAGCATATTGAGTGTGCATCTTAAGTAACCATCGCAGATTATCATGAGACCAGAATCAATAATTTTGTCTATTAGCTTGCCCGTTCAGGCAAAATGTAGCTTTATCAGAAAATAAAATATTACTTGAAAAGCCATTATTAGTATCAATCCTTGCCATATATTTCTTCGCAAAATTCAAGCCGTCTATCATAGTCATCTTCTAGTAGTTCCTGTACAAGAATTGGTTTATAAGGATGTAATTTTTCGCTCTTAAAAAATCGATATACTGTACTACAAGTAACTTTATTATTTAACGCTAAAGTAACAACTCAAGAGTATGGGTTTACAGTAAGCGATAACATTAAATCGATTTTTTTAATTCTCGGTTAGAACCAGTGGGCGACCGCGTCTAGGTAAATCTCTAACTGTACCATTCTCCTCAAATTTATGGACTACCCTACTTACAGTCGACTCAGTAATTTGGTTTTCTGGAAATTTTTCGTTAAACAAGGTACAAACCTCAGTTTGAGTCAAAGTCATTATTGACATAATTAAGGATAGTTGATGACAGTAAGATACCTGATTTATTTAACATGCATGTTCTAATATAAAATACAATGTGAACTAAAAGTATTACCTTAAATAACAAAAACTTTAAATGTCAATATCTTAGAAACAACTGAAAATCGGAATAGCAAGTCCTACATGAAAAATATTTAGAATTTTTCGTAGAATTTGAAAACCTAATAAACAATTTGGCATTTCATTAAAAAAATGTGTCTAAGACGTGACAACAGTTCTATGAGACACCCTGTATAATATTTTTTTATGTCAAAAAATGCACAATAATTAAAAATAAAAATTTACGGGTCCGAGCGTTTTTCCTAGATCTTTTCCCTTTAATTGATATTAATTTTATGCGGGACTTTTGGGAGACCCAGTACTTAAAGTTGCTAATAAATTTATAGATTATGAATGCCATTTGAAATAGGTATAACAAATTTTTCCAAATCTACTGAATATACCATGGGTTCAAAATTAAGTAGGCACTATCGCTAACTTTCTTATTATAAGAGATACGACGCCGGTTCAACGTGAAGTCGTCTGCAATTTGCAATGGAAATGTGTTTAAATGTAAATATCTCCATTATTATTAAGTTTAGCGATATGTGGTAAAAATAAGAAATGTCAGTGGCGGCTCGCGGTCTTTAAAAATGGTGAAGAGCTAGGTATAGTGCGGGTACTTAAACAAACATTGACTAAAAACCCGAGTAACAAAACGTCTCTCTTATCCTTATCTGTCCAACGACTGAATGGAGTTTCCAACAAATTACAAACTATGTCATTAATTGGGTTCATTTTTAAAACACACAACTAAGTAGGTACGTACACTACTGAATTAACTGAAAAATAAAAACAAAAATTTTTAATCACATAGTAAATCACGTAAAAACGATTTCTATAACAGTAAGTTTCGCGAAGCCTCAAAATAAATACCTTAAGGTTAGGCGAATCAATGCTAAAACAATGGTGCATACGACTAATCTGTTTTTAAATTGCCCTTCATCATAATGCAAATTGTTACATGTTGTTTGCGTGACTGACGTCACGTAACCATAGCAACGGTGAATATCAAAGCCAAGCTGGGCGTTGGGTCTTCACTTGCTTTGAGCTAACGGACATGGTCGGCTGGGGCGCGCCAAAATGCACGAGTGTTATATACGAGTGTATAATAATTATTGTCCATCCGAGTTAACCGTGGCCCTATTATGCATATATAGCTACATTCGGATTAAATTAATATTATTAAATTGAACATAATTATTTTTTAAATGCTAAAATGGTAGCTGTATTGGTACAATAAAATTTAATATTGTCGAAAAAATGTCCTCCTAGTTTTATTCTTTACTTCACCTGACGAGCCGCCACTGAGAAATGTGTTTAAATGTAAATATTTTCATTATTATTAAGTTTAGCGATATTTGGTAAAAATAAACTTTGCTTAGAATTTCACTCTCTATCAAACAGTTATAAGAACATTTGCACTTTGCGTTTAATTTTTTTTTTGTTAACATCACGAGATTCTGATGTGTTTTTTTGGTTGTTTTTTGACATCAGCACATGAAACTACAACTCTTCACTAATTTAACCGACGTTGTATCTCTTATAATAAGAAAGTAAGCAATAGTTCCGATTTCATTTTGAACACACGGTATACGTCAGTTAAAAAGTCTGACAATTTGTTACATAAAAACATAAGGTATAAGTAAGTATAGTCTTTTATGTCTTAAATAAAGTGTGTGCCAATTGGTGTATTTTAGTATACTTAACAATCACTTACCATTTACAATACAAAAGTAGGAGAAAACACTGGTAATACAACAATGATAAACACTATAATTTTAATATATCTTGAGCCGACGAGCAAGGCAAAACACTTTACACTTATTAAATATAACTAGACGTGGCAAATCACTACTTTAAACTATTCGTCCTTAAGATATCAAAAGCCGTGGACAGAGCCGATTAAGCCTCCTTGTGGCTCCATTAGTCTGATACTATGATTAATGGTTAACAAAGACCGCTTAAAGACGTCCTTTACAATGAACTGTCTATCAGGTTAGCGCCCCTACTCTCCTTAACTAGTTAATTTAGCATTTATATTTTGACCTATATTGAGAAACAAGAAACAATTGGGAATAGTCGACTCGTCTTGAAATGATTTAGTCCTCACTTAAGATATTAAACCTTAATTAACTTGGTCATGTGTAAGCGCAGTTCAAACGAGCAGAACTGTAACGGAAAGGTAGATATGCGGTTCCCATGTGGCACACAATATAAAAGGTATATAAATTTGTTTATCTACTTTTATTTAGTAATATGAATTTTACAGTTCTGTAAATCGTTTTGTAAGGGCATCTATTACAGCACTAGTGCTGTAATATATGCCTTTACAGCACTAGTGCTGTAATGAAAAAAAAACTGTTTTATTAAAATTTTGCTGTTAAATAAAACCACACTTTTTAGAAGAATGATTTATTATTAACAATTATAAAATTAATTACCAATTATTAATTAAAATATATCACTTAAGATTTATTATAAACATTAATAATACACTTTTTACAGTTAAAAATTTGTATACCAGAAGTGGATGTGATGGAGCCCTTTGCGTTCGAATTTCCAATCATTAATTCCGTGTCTGACCCCATGATCTTCTTTGCTATTTGTTTCTTATTTTCTAAAGAATTCTCAACGTAGCCTTCTGCCGTAGAAGAGGATTTCCAGCCCCCATGACGCTTTAAGATCTGCATATCTGCACCACCATTAACTAGAATGGTGGCTGAGGACCTCCTAAAACAATGTCCACTGTATCCTTCGGGATTATTCAATCCAAGTTTTGTTGCAATCTTTTTTGGTATACTTCCATAACTATTAATTCCGACAGGTTGGGAGGTGCATTTTCGTTTTCCATAAAATACAAAAAACCGCCTGTGAGTTGCATTAAGAGGACGAAGTTTAGCATACTTTCGAAAAATAATTAAACAGTTGACACCTGTCATGGAATTACCATTTTTATATACAAATCATTGTGTTCAATTTGATCCAACATTAACTTAGCTAGTTTTTCGCGCCGACAAGCCCCCAAAATTCCGATTATCATAAGTATCATAAGTACTAAGAAACTTACATACGTCTTCCTTTGTGAAAACTTTGGACTTTTTGGCCTTGTAACCCTCTGAACTTCTTTTCAAAAATGCGATTAGTTGAGAAAATCTGCTTATATCTTGATTTTTCTTGACTGAAATCATAGTTCTCAACATTGAGTAGTGAGTTCATAGTGTAGATGGTTTCTGGGAGCGTTGCTTTACGGAAAAATAACCCAAAAGGATTTTTTCAGACACCTCCTTTATTTTGTTAGCTTTGCACCAATCTTCAAACTTCTGATACCTACTCCAACTCATACCGCGCCTTGGATTTTGTCGAAACTAAAGTTAAGATCGCTTCGTTTGCCGCTGCTTCTATATTAGAGGGTAAACTTCCATAAGAATCGCTCATTTTGAAAAACGCTTTTTATATTGTTGAATTTGTTTGACAAAGTTTCGACAGTAACCATGCAAAACAGTAACTATGTGAAAGGTGACATAAAAAACTTGATAAGTAAACTTAATAGCAGGTGCAATTTAGTTTTAAAAATGCCTTTTGCCAAATATTTTTATTCATAGATAAAAGTAGATAAAATTTTGTACAATATTCTTGTTGTAAATTCATATTACTACACTCGATGTTTTATTAAACTCGGCTGACGCCTCGTTTGACAACTTTAATATCTCCTGTTATAATATGAATCTTTACAACACTTATATCGTAAATAACTATTAATTTTACGATAAAATAACATTAGGTATTGCTTTATAATGTCTACTAGGTTATGTTGGATTGAAAGTGAGAATTACATACAACCCTCCACCGCAACCGTATTTCTCCAAGTTGCTCTAGCTCTTTAGTGAAGCTGATTATAGTGGAGGAGAAGAAGTTTCTCCGGTAGCATAATCGTTTCGTTAAATAAGGTAAATATGATTCTTCCTGTTGCAAGACAGGTGTCAGTACCTACATGTTCTGCCATTTCCACATATTCCATGCAGTGTCGGTATTCTTTATTATGCACTAGACTAATTTTTTGTATATTGTAAAATAATTTGCAGTGATCACTACGTGGCCAATTATAGAACTTTGAGATGTGATTTGTTGATCACTTGTAATTCATTAGTTAACTGTTGGTTTATGGCTGCGTAAGGCCTAATAAATTCAGTCAGTGCCTTGTCCAGTTATCTTTTGCACCGGCTCAGGTCCTGTGAATTTCGATGCTTCTCTTAGAGAGTAGAGTGGCAGCCTTGGTACTGTCCAGTACCAGAAGGAATATAGTTGCCAGAGATGCCAGGCTGTGAGATAGCTCTATTTGTAGATGTCTATCATATATTTCGGCTCAAATGTGTTCTTTGGTCTTGGAGTCGTCAGTCAATAAAACAAATCTAAATAATTATGTAGGCTTCTGAGAACCTAAATATTAAATACTTCAAAAGAGATACTCATGCCGTATACTTTCCTTACCATTTTTATTACTATACCTACTTTTCCTGTTATCAGAAAGGGCCTACAGTTATAAAATTTAATAGAAATCAGGGGGGGATCGGGGTGGGGGAGGAGGAGAGGCAGTTTAGCCTCCCCCCGGAAGCCTCACAAAATGGGTGATTTGTTTACTTTGAGCCTTAATAATTAAAGGGCGTGTGAAGGATCAGTATTTTTTTAGAATTCACTTTTTAGGGTAGAAAGCTTTTTAGAACCAGGATAGGCGCTTTTTTTTAGAAGTAACTTTTTTTAGTCGCCCTCCTTACTGGCTATTTTGTTTTGTGACATGCCCAGCATGTACTTTTTGAATTTATTTTTTTACGGAAGATCTAGATTTATAGTCCTGAGGATGACCTAAAATAGGTAGAAATGTCGACTAATAAATAATTTGATCATCTAAGGTTTTATTATTGACCAGCATCCAACAACCTCTACAAAGATAAACTTCACTGTGGTCACAAAGCGAAACTATATAAACACTCTGACAGAAGTAGCTGGATAATATGTTTTTTTTTTAGAAAATATAAGAACACAATATTATATTAATAACTTTAGGCATATACATACTCTTATATTATGGCTTCAGTACATAATGAATAATAATATATGCATACAAAACTCACCCAAAAAATATTTCGAATGGAAATCAGCTTTACTTTATGCGTCCTCTCTCAGAAAGCCCTCAAACACTGGCCCAAAACATCAGTTATCTTTATTTTTATCTGCAAACAATATTTTTTCCGCCTTGCCAGACATAAAGATTGTTTGCCCATAGCTGAATTAACTTTCAGTATCCGAAATTCATTTGAATAACCTTCGACCCTTCGGCTCTTCATTATTTACATCTTTATGTTGATCAATAATTTTATCGGTTCTCAGTGAGTTTCTATTGTATATGTCTATAACCATTATAAGTTATGGCCATACGATACCATCAGCTTATTGTGTTCTTTTATGCTCATGCAATGAAATGCGTTTGTGAAGCTACAACGGCTTATTTATACGGTCATATCAATACACAAGGCTTAAAGGTTGGCAAAGTTTAATAGATACTGTAAAGAAATAATAGAACTTTACTTTTCAAGTATTTGAAAATATTCGTTTACTATAGTTTATTTCAGAAAGGTGTAGAGTAATAAAATGGAAAATTCCGTCCAGTTTGGCTCAATTTTGTGAATTAAATTACACTGGTCAACAAAATTTAAGATTTTTTTTGTCCCACGAGCTGAAGTGGGTGTACTTGGTAGTACTTTTTAAACATATTTCATATATGTTTTCAGAATTTTTCCATCACGCAGGGTTTTAAAGTGACAAAGCAATGAATTTTTGTGAATGTATATATTATAATATGGGTATAAGTTATGAAAAAATAAAGTACAAAGTGATATATTTACTTAGAAAATGTGGTCATATATGACTTTCGACTGTACTTTGCATCAGAAACATCTCTCTTCAGCGTCCAGCAATAGTCTGCCAACATAGCGGGGCTCCATTTGTCTTGGTATCTCTTCTCCATGTCCAGAATGTCCTGGTGAAATCGCTCGCCATGTTCGTCACTTACTGCTCCAAGGTTTTTCGGAAAAAAGTCCAAGTGTGAATGAAGAAAGTGTATTTTTAGACTCATGTTGCAACCCATGGCTTTATATGAGACCAATAAATTGTTAACATTCTCTACGTAATTTTCGGATTTACGATTTCCCAAGACGCCGTTGCAAATGTCCTTGAAAGAAAACCATGTCGTTAAGTTCTTCTTGACTTAGAAGATGCGGCGCACAAGAAGACGAATCTGGTGTAAATGTTGGATCCAGATCAATATTTTCGGCTGAAAAACTTTCGTTGTTTACTTCGTCATCGGCAGTTTCATCGTCGCTCGGTGTCATATTTTGTGGGGGGTCAGGCACAGGTAATTCCGGACTGTGCGGCACTGGTCTCAGTGCAGATGGAATATGAGGATATTTAACAGTATGTTTGGATTTAGAAGTTATACCACTGATATTTGTAAGACAAAAATAGCAATCGGTAATATGGTCTGATGGTTCCCTCCAAATCATGGGAATAGCAAAAGGCATATATGTCGTTTACCTTTTGCCCACGCTGTAAGAAGTCTGACACACGTAACACAGCAAATATGGGGAGCCCAACTTTTGTCTTGATCGCCGACTTTACACTTGAAATACTGTTCATAGCATTTATTAACGAGAGGCGTGAAAGACCGTTTTTGAGATTTAAATGTCAATTCACCGCAGATGTAGCAAAAAGAGTTCGGGTGGTTTACACAATTTCTTGGCATTTTTACAGGTGAGTTAAACTACAATAGCTTAAAATGCACCACAGCACATTCTTCAAAACGTTAAAAAAGTCTGCGTATATGTTCATTCACCGAGCTCTAGCCGATAACTAAAACAACAATAAATGTTATGTAGGACTCGGAACTGCTTGCAGGTCTCAACAAGCCAAGACATGTTCCGCGTGACACACAGAGCACACTTTGTTATTTCTAGTCACAACAAGTTATTGTTACAATACACAAATAATAAAATAGCAATGCCTGACACAAGTTTTTTGTTAGATGACTCTTATAGTACAGACCTATGCGTGCATTTTATAGGTAAATAATCACATATACTGGAACATAAAAACTAAGGGTGATGGAGAAATTCTGAAAACATGATTGATTTCAGCATGCAAAATTATATTGAAATCAGACATTTTTGCGCTTGGGACAAAAATCTTGTTAACCAGTGTATTTATGATAACTAACCAAAGAAAAAAAAGAAAATAATTTGTTAAATAAGGGACTATTAGCTATAGCAAATTTACACAAACATCGTTTTATGAAATATGCCGTGGAATTTATAGCTGAAAAACATAGTGTAGTTAACTGTGCTGCGCACGCCGCCATGTGGTTACGAACTAAATCCTGTAGAACTTATATGGGAGCAAGTGAAAGGATTTGTAGCAAGACACAATACGACATTTAAAATGAAAGACGTTAAGCTTATGTTTGATTAAGCCATTAAGGAAGTGACACCAGAGAACTGGCGAAAAGCAGTCATTAAAGAAAAGGAGAAAATGTGGGATCTTGACCACCTGATCGACCGGAGCGTCGACCAGTTAATAATTATAACATTAAGAGGAGATGACAGTCCTTCAGATTACGAAAAATATTATGATTTTTTATAATTTAATTTCTGAGTATTTTTTTTATAATGTTTAATAAAAAATAGGTGTACTTAATACTATGTACATGATACACGCCTTTGTCACACCATTTTCAATGTTTGTGAATGGATAACAATAGGCAAAACCCATAAATTGACGCAAACCCGGGTGGTACTACCTGCACTTGATGAAAGTAAAGAATTTTGCAATGAAATCAATGCCAAATAATGAAAATGGCTTAAATATTCGTTGGGTCACTTTGTAGTCCCTTCGTATACCTAATGAGCTTTTATTACTCTGCACCTTCCTGAAATAGACTATAGTTTGACTTTAACAGGATGTACCTACTGGTAGCAGGTGTTACTAAATGTTTCTTCTTTTAGTTGATGTATTAAAACTTTCAGTAAGTATTTATAGGCTGAAAATAAACATACATAATAAAACTGTTAAACATAGAACACTACTAATAATAGGGAACATTGAACCTGTTTTATATAAAAAATAAATTCTGTATTAGCAATTTTTTTTATCCTATTGTGCTTTTGAAAAACAGTTGTAAACAAGTATTTAAATAAAAAACTTTTGATTTTCCAAATCAACGTTTTATTTTAATTTTATTCAAAAACAGTTTTGATTTTATGAAAGCTCTTAAATTTAATCACGCTGGATCCCTGATTGGGGTTTTTTATAAGTCAAATCAAAATATTTTGAATAAAAATTATATTATGCTTTTTATGTACTGTATATAGGCAGAAGCTTCGAGACAGGCTTATTGTTAAAAATCACTCAAGTGTTGTTGTAAATTGGGCCTAATTTTAAAAAGAAAGAAAGGGCGTTAAAAATGTAATAAACGCTTAAAAGAGACAAAGAAATATGTAACTCATGAATATAATAGACAGAAAAATAAATTCTAAAAATAACTTTGGCGGGAAAGCCGTCAGGAAAAGAAATTGGATATACAAATCAATAAAATCTTTCAAGCTAAATGTGTAATATGGGGTAACAGTAGAGTAGTTAATTAACTTTAAAATGATTGCCTTAACTTTGGCTTTTACAATTAATATGCGGGGTAAGGACCTTCCTTAGATTTTAATTAAATTTAAGTCAGGGATTTTACCACTTTAAATTTTGATACAGAATGTATTTTTAGGGTTTTGATAGAAATATGTCACCAAATTTATCATCGAAAATTAAAATTGCAGTTTAAAAATAATTTAACTGAATAAGAATAAAAAATTTGTCCTTCACCTTCTTTAATATAAAACAACAATTACTGCCTACGCGTTTCGGCACTTAACAATCAAAACACAACACTGGTACAGGTCAAAAAAACAAACGACACCATATTTTAAAATTTATACAGGGTCCTGCGTCTCACTTCCCGTCTTCTGTAGCTCACATATTAATTAAGTTAGGATTATGACGTTTTGCAGGCTTTATCTGTATCCTAGGATACATTTCATGAAAATATTTTTGTTTATACAGGGTGTTCCAAAAAAGTGTGACGTCAAAAGGATATGTTTTTTAGATTACATGCCATATATTTTCTTACTTATTTGGATGCATCTTGTAGTTGCCTACATACCCCTAAAATTTTAATGAAATCGGTTCAGTAATATGGGCGAAAAAAAAAATAAAAACTAAAAAAAATCAGTTTTGCACCACTGGTTTTAAAAATTACAAAAATTAAAAATAATGTCTCGTTAATAAAATTATACAAAGATACTTAATAAATAAGGTCTCAAAGTTTCGTTAACCAAGTTTGATTAATACGAATTGTACAGGGTGTCCAAAGTTTAGTGTCAAACTTTGCAAACTTCAAAGCAATTTATTTTTCTTATTTCAAATTGGAACCCCTGTATATTATTATATCATTCGATGCAAAATTAAAATTCAAATATTTGTTCTAATTACAACCCTATCGCAATTTCTAACGCATTAAGACTTATTTGCAGAAAACTCATTTTATCAACTATTCCACCAGTCATTATTATATAATATATCAAAGGTGGCTTTGAAAAACAATTTATTGATATTAAAATTCTTTTATTATGCTTCTAATATGAGAATCATATCTACGAGCTCTTCTTGGTTGTATTCCATCACAAAGATAATATAGCTTAAATAATTAATACTAATCTAACAATATTTGAAACTATAAAATAACTAAAGTCAAAATGGGCTTTTGTCACTTCAATAAACTTTAATATCAATAAATTGTTTTTCAAAGCCACCTTTGATATTTATTATATAATAATGACTGGTGGAAAGGTGGATAAAACGAGTTTTCTGTAAAAAAAAGAAAAATAAATTGCTTTAAAGTTTGCAAAGTTTGACACTTAATTATGGACACCCTGTACAATTCGTAATTAAACTTGGTTAACGAGATATTAGGACCTTATTTATAAAGTACCTTTGTAGAATTTTAATAAAGAAGCATTATTTTTATTTTTTATTAATTTTTAAAACCAATGGTGCAAAACTGATTTTTTTAATTTTTTTTCGCCTATTATACTGAACCGATTTCATTAAAATTTTAGGGGTATGTAGGCAACTATAAGATGCATCCAAATAAGTAAGAAAATATATGGCATGTAATCTAAAAAAACATATCCTTATGACGTCACACTTTTTTGAACACCCTGCACAAACAAAAATATTTTCCTGAAATGCGCCCTAGGATACAGGTAAAGTCTGCAAAATATCAAAATCCTAACTTAATTAATAAGTGACCTAGAGAAGACGGGAGGTGAGGCGCAGGACCCTGTATACTAATAAACATCAACAAAGCAGGTACCTATGAGGCCGTACGAGGTAAATATGACTGTGATCAACAAAAATCGATATAAAGTTAAAACTGAAAACTAGGTATGTAACTTAATATTATTTAGACATTAAGAAAATAAGAAGGGATATCAAAACTATACTTGGTAGAGTCCATTAATGCTTTAAAAAAATACCGATCAATTTAGCATAACTTTTGAAGATAATTGAGCTAGGCTCATTGAGGTTCGTCGTAAAGGGATTGGTTTGGGAAATTGCCATTTCTAGGTTTTCCAAAATATTTCATTTAAAGCTTTTATTGTAAGTTTGAAGAACTGTGAAATTAGATCCCGATAAAAGGAGTGGTTTTCCGTTTTTAAATGTATTCCAAAACTAGATTTATTATCATGGGTTAGTCTTTGTGATCTAAGATGTTTTTTAATTCGTATTTCAAAGGTTCTCCCGGTTTGTCCAATATATACTGCAGGACAGGAATCATACTGCAGTTTATACACTCCACTTTTGTTTAAATTGTCAATTTTATCTTTAAGGTGTGAAAATAATGAAGAAATTGTATTGCTTGATTTAAAAGAAATAAAGAGATTTTTATTAAGATCCTTAAGGAATCTTGCACAAATTATTAAAATATGTCCCAAAAACGATAAAGTCATTGCATATTCTTTGTATAGATTTAGAAAACTTTTATTATTGACTTCTTTAGTTATTACAAAGGATCTAGCAGAATGGTTTTTGGAGTCCTTTATTGTGACAATTATAACGTCTCCTTTGTCGTCTATGTCTTCAATGGTAAGTTTAGTTAGCTCCTCACGGCGGCAGGCAGCAACAAGTCCAAAAATGGTTACCACTTTAGTTCAAAGGTAAATTTAATCAGGTGCTTCTTTCATAAATTTCGCAATCTCTTCTTGTGTAAACAATTTCACTTTTTTCGCTCAAAATACTACAGTTTGTCTCTTGATGTAAGGAATAACTTTATGGTATTTAAATTTTTAAATCTTTCTTAAGCTTAAGTACACTTTTTAGTATGGAATATCGACACCATAGGGTATTTGGCTTCCAAAGTTTAGACATTTCCAAGAAATATGCCTAAAGTACTTCTTCTCTTGGTGCTTTTACATTTTTCGCTTCGCACCAACTAACAAAATGTTCGTATTGTTTTTCACACCTGACTAATAACTTTTTTGGTAGCAATTCCAAATTTGCGACACTTGCAGCTTCTAAAATATCTTCTGGAAGCTCATCGTCCGAGAAATTTTCTATGGAAGACATTTGTATCAGAATCTGAACGAAATCAAAAATCAAAGCCACGCTCCGGGGAACTGTTGCAAAAGGTGTCACTTTGACAATTAAATTTTATTTAAGTGTCATGGTTACCATGTTAACATCTATGTACGGGGTTTTTGAAATAAACCGTTTTAAATAAGCTTTTTAAAAAATGTTTATATGAAACGGCAAAAGTTAGTGTTTCTGTAATACACCTCTTTTACTTTTACTAAAAATGAGTTTAAAAATTTATATTTTATTCATTAAAGTTGTATTTTATCATAAAATTACAAAAAAAAAAATTTCCGGTACACCGTGCGGGAAAACTTTTTCCACATCGTGCGGGAAAATGGGTCTTTCAGAACCAAAACGAGTGCGGGAAAACGGTAAATCGCGCACGTTTGTAGAAAAACATATTTTCAGGTTAAACAAACCTTGTATACCGGTTTTCAGAAAACCTCAGTCTGCTTTTTGTTATATGTCTTATTATTGACGTGCAACGGAAAGCCGTTTCTTAAAGCTATCTGACATATAATATTATTTTCCAAGGTAAAGTCTTCTGGGCTGAGTGGTATTGAGAAAAGTCTGTGAAAGTAGGAATTTAACGCTGAAAGTTTGTGAGAAATGTGGTGTTGGAATCCCATGGAATCATGTGGTGAGTTTGTGTTGGTTTTCTGAAAAGCAAGCAAGCCAGATATCATCGACAGAGTAGATATGATTTTGTTAAAAATAATTTCGTTTGCAGACTAGCAAGGAAGCTGAGTACATAGCTTATCTATATTAGTATGCCAAAAGAGTAATCATTGTAAACCATGCCGGTATTCCAATCTTCGAGACGGTATTTTAAAAATGGTTATCATTTTTAAACTTCCACTAGTTCTGTTCATCTTCCTTCCTACATGTACCGAGGTAAGTAGCAACATACATAGTCAATTACGTCTTTATAAATTATCTAACATAAATTTTTAATTATGTTTCGTTAGACTTTCTATAATCGTACAGAGTTCGAGAAAATACCAACATTTTGATTTTAAATAGGACGCCCTGTATATTTTTGAAAGACCTGTTAGGCTCATAAAAGACAAGTTAAACGATAGAAAGTTCGCTGGATTTATCTATAAAAATAATAGATTTAGGTAAAAAAATAAAATGACATAAGAGTTATGGACTTGCATCGTCTTTATTTGTTTTAAATCACAAAATTTTTACTAGTAATTATCTCTAGTCGTATTCAGGTGAATACTAAATGAGTATAGTAATTACAGTTCCATTTATACTAAGTGCAGTGAAGCATAACTGGGATGGGTTCTCGCTGAACCAATCGTTTAATGCGTACGTGGTATTATAATAAGATTACAATTACTTAACAATGTTTTCCATATATTTCATACATTCAATGAGGGTTTACTAAAACAATTTAAGGTTTTGTGTATGTTGGCAGCTTCCTTAAACTTCCTCCAGTGTCGTTTTTATTCAAAATTTCAAATTTGTTAAGGTCGGTATTGATATCGTCAGCTTCTTTTTTGAGGGGTTTATTTAAGTTAGAGAGGTAATTGATCTATCCACAAGGGTTCCTACTATGCTATGTTTTGTGTTATTTATTTTCATATGTTACTGTTACAGAAAAATCCATCACACCCCAGTGGCGGCTCGCGGTCTTAAAAAATGGTGAAGAGCTAAGTATAGTGCGAGTACTTAAACATATATTGACTATAAACCCGTGTAACAAAACGTTTCTCTAGTCCTCATCTGTCCAACTACTGAATGGAGTTTCCAACAAATTAAAAACTATGTCATTAATAGGGTTCATTTTTAAAACACACAATTAAGTAGGTACGTATACTACTGAATGAACTGAAAAATAAAAATAAAACTTTTTAATCACATAGCAAATCACGTAAAAACGATATCTATAACCGTAATTTTCGCGAAGCCGCAAAATAAATACCTTAAGGTTTTAAATTGCCCTTCATCATAATTCGAATTGTTATATGTTGTTTGCGTGACTGACGTCACGTAACCATAGCAACGGTGAATATCAATGCCATGCTGGGCTTTGGATCTTCACTTGCTTTGAGCTAACGGACATGATCGGCTGGGGCGCGTCAAAATGCACGGGTGTTTATAATTATTGTCCATCGGAGTTAACCGTGGCCCTATTATGCATAGCTACATTCGGATTAAATTAGGAATATTAATTTGAACATAATTATTTTGTAAGGGCTAATATGGTAGCTGTATTGGTACATTAATATTTAATATTGTCGAAAAAAATGTCCTCCTGGTTTTATTCTTTTTTTGGTGAAGAGCCCCATTATGAAAGAGATATCCTGCACTAGCCCCTTCACCTACTTCACTTGACGAGCCGCCACTGTGACACCCTATATTAGAAAATTTCTTTAAACATTTTTTCTTGACACTGATAACATATGATCCTAGATTTTTTTTCGAAACATTATATTTAGTAATTTTGAATGTCTTTACAGGTGATGTCCTCTTAACATTTTTCACTTATTTCTATAAGTTTGTTAGAGGTGCTGGTATGCTCAAGAGTGTCTAACAACGATACAGATGGCGCTCTGTGCCACATCTTACCGGTGTGTCCCATTAAGTGCTGCATAAGCAGCTTTGAGTTCTCCTTTCTTTCGTCGGATCCTAGCTCTACTGATGAGCCATGATATTGCGAAACGCGTCTAGGAATTGATGTGACGAAACGAGAGACAATTCTTCTTCTGTAATTTTGAAATATTTAAATTCAAGATTATTTTGATTTCCTGTATACATCTCATACATTTTTTTACCAACTTAATGCACATTAAAAAAAATAATTAGTTGTTTCACTAGACCGCAAATAATTCGAAAATAAAAGGATTGTTAGGGAA
Organism: Polydrusus cervinus; assembly: GCA_935413205.1. Taxonomy (NCBI): domain Eukaryota; kingdom Metazoa; phylum Arthropoda; class Insecta; order Coleoptera; family Curculionidae; genus Polydrusus; species Polydrusus cervinus. The sequence goes on along the minus strand of OW284520.1, from coordinate 21,496,057 downwards.
CCTGGGAAAACTTAAATCGCAGCAAAAACTTCAACCGGCATTGTGATTTAAAGTTTGAACCTTTACTATCTCGGTTTTATTAAAAGACTCCCTAGTTTTTATCACTACGCCAAGAGAGAAAATAGAACTGATTTGCTCGTAGTTGTGTTATTGGAAAAAGGAGCAAAAAAGCCTTACGTTTCTCATAAAATTTTTGGGGTTGGTCATTTCTTTAAGAAAGGAATCGTATGGCTTTTTATTAATTTATTACAAAAGAGAAAGTCACTTTCAGAAAGTATATTTTGAGGTTAAACCAAGGAAAGCGGGGAGACAAAATAAGAAATATGTTTTTGCTGTTATTAACAGGCTGTTTCTTTCTTTGTACACAAGTGCAATAGTATATTACGTACCGAGGTGGAAAGTGTTTCATTACTGTCGAGAGATTAGATAGTTTACCGAGACGCGAAGCGTCGAGGTAAACTATATCTCAGAGACAGTAATGAAACTTTTCACCGAGGTTTGTATACTATTTTATTTACAACCACATCCAACATCCACTTCTTATTATTTTGAGTTCAAATAATTATTAAAAGGTAAATGTCATTTTGACTTTTCCATTGCAAAAGTAGACAGACATTTAGAATTTCAAATAACCGCAGGTGATAAAATAACGTAGGTAATAATACACATCAAGATGGCAAATATCATTTTTGGAATATGGTTTCCATGTCACTAAACAATATATTATTTTTTTAAAACGTTAGTGTCAAAGTTTTTACAAAACACCAAAAAAATGCTCTCAGATGAGGAATTTGATTTGGCTGCTACTCCCCCAGAAATTCGAGAAGCAGCAAAAATAGTAGAAGAAGATCTTCTGCCAACTAAAAGCCGCCCGAGATATGACAAGGCATATAACTGTTTTAAAGAATGGTGTATTGGAAACAAAGTTCAAAATCCTGGTTCTGAATCGGCGCTACTAGCTTATTTTAGTGAAAATGCCAAGACAAAGAAAATATCAACGCTTTGGTCAATATATTCAATGTTGAGGACCACTCTATCAATTAGGGAAAAAGTAGACATATCTAAACACGCAAAGCTATTAGCATTTTTAAAAAAGCAAAACAAAGGATACAAGCCGAAAAAATCGACCACACTGTCTATGGATAATATTGAAACATTTTTGGAACAAGCACCTATGGAATTTCTTGTTCAAAAGGTATTTTAGGCTAAAAGGTTGACTATTTCTATATTAACTTATTATTTTATACATTTGTAGGTCGCATTGGTTATTGGTGTCTCAGGCGCCTGCCGATCAGATGAATTATACAAAATGAAAACAACAGACGTTCACTTTTTAGAAGAAAAGGTCGCGATTGAAATACAAAATAGCAAAACGTACCAGCCACGATCATTTATGATAACTGATAATAAATGGATTGCACCACTTAAGGAGTACATAACTTTACGGAAAAATATACAGGATGGAAAGCTTTTTATGCAAATAAGATATGGAAAAATTAGTAAACAATGTATTGGGCACAACACTTTAAGTCAGTTTCCAAAAAAAATTGCAGCTTTTCTGAAGCTGAATACTGAAGGTTTTACTGGTCACTGTTTCAGAAGAACAGCGGCTACTTTGCTCGCAAATAACGGTGGCGATCTTATGCAAATAAAGCGGTTAGGAGGCTGGAAATCTAGCACAGTAGCTGAGGGATACATAGACAGTTCGGTTTCTACTCAGGTTAATACGGCAAAATTGATTTCAAAGCCAAGTTCAAGTTTTACTAACACTACTTTAACTTCAAATAATCATGAAATAAACCTTTCAAAAGAAGAATTTCAGCAAGGTTTAAACATATCTGTGACTGCCTACAATAATGCCAATGTAATATTTAATGTAAATAAGTAAAACATAAACCATGTTAATTTTTTGTTTTTTATAAATGTCATTTAGGTATAATTCATTTAAAGAAATAAAAAATAAAATTATTGTTGTTGAATTTGTGTAATGAGTTGTGTGTTGGTGTGTTTGTATATTATTTTGAGATATCGATTTTTATTAAAATTTAAAAAAAAAAAAATTTACTATTTTGAGATATCGATTTTTAATAAAATTACAAAAAATAACAATTTTACTTTCCACCCGGGTGGAAAGTGAGCACTTTCCACCCGGGTGGAAAGTAAAAGTCAAGAAACGTCAACTTTCCACCTTTCAAAGATAGGTGAAATGTCATTATTACATACATGGTTGTAAATAAAGATAATTTACTTGTATCATTACTTAACGATATTCCAAATTGAACGGCAGTAGAGTTTTGGACTTGCATTGTCTTTATTTGTTTAGAATCACTACGTTTCAACTGGAAAAAAAATCAAATTGATACACATACAATAACATGATTTTAAATGAAGTACTATATATTATATATTATAATATTGAATGATTTGATCACAACGTTTCAACTGTTAAGTATCTCCAGTCGTCTTCAGGCGAATACTAAATAAGTATAGTAATTACAGTTCCATTTATATACTAATTGTAGTGAAGCATAACTGGGATGGGTTCTCGCTGAACCAATCGTTTAATGCGTGCGTGGTATTATAATAAGATTACATTTACTTAACAACGTAATAAGTAAAGTAACTACAGCTCTTATTTATACTAGCTAGATGCACTGGAGCATAATTGAGATGAGTGCAGTCATGTGTTTAGTTCATGTGCGGTATTTTAAGTTTACATCTACTTTCTTATATCTAATGAGGGTTTCTTTATATATAAGAAATATCTGGAAACCTTTGTTAAGTAGATGTAAACTTAAAATACCGCCCACGAACTAAACGCATGACTGCACCCATCTTAGTGTCTGTTTAAAGGTTGGAGATAATGACGTTTCTTGAACGGCAGTAGAGTCTTGGACTTGCATTGTCTTTATTTGTTTAAAATCACTACGTTTCAACTGGTAAGCGTCTCCAGTCGTCTTCAGGTGAATACTAAATAAGTAAAGTAACTACAGCTCTATTTATACTAGCTAGATGCAGATCTCAGTTACGCTCCAGTGCATCTAGCTAGTATATAGAGCTGTAGTTACTTTGCTTATTTACTATTCACCTGAAGACGACTGGAGATACTTACCAGTTGAAACGCTGTGATGTAAAACAAATAAATACAATGCAAGTACAAAACTCCTCTATCATTCAAGAAACATCTTTGTCTCCAACCTTAAGACACTATAATAATATGTAATGTGTAGAGTTGCCATTTTTAATTATTACTGGTTTATAGCCTTAAAAATTACATTGCAATTAAAGAAAAATCTTTGTTTTTAATTTTTCTAATCACAGCATGGAAAACATTAAGAAGATAAAAATCATTGTACTGGGCAGTTAAGGGTAAACTCTATATAAAAACTATTCAGCCGTTAAACCACATGAACTATGTTGATCCCTCCCAACTAAAAACAAAGAGGGGTAATTACCCTTTAACAAGTTTTGCTTCGTACAAGTTCTCAAGCCCCGGGTATTATGTTGAAAGTTTTATTACCCGCTATTTATTGTTTATTGTTGATAGCAGTTATACTATACAGGATGATCAAAAAGACTTAAAATTATCAATTAACTGAAAAATATCAATGCTCCATTCGGCGTTCAACCTTGCTAGAGGTCGGATCGAACGCGCTGAGTTAGTAGAGTTTATCTTAATAAATTAATTAATTAATTAGAAGAAAATGAGTGACAGTGAAAAAGAAGACGGAGGTGACATGGAATGGCTTTTAACTGAGTATAGGAAAAGAAAAAGAAAGAAAAACGATCCAAATACGCTAAGTAGAGAAGACATCTCAGAAATAGTCGGACATTCGACCCAACACGGCAAAAACGACCAAGATAAGGTAGGAGATTCCAACTCCCAAAAAAAACACATTAAATATACAAACAAAAACCATTCACCCAAAATGCAAGAAATAATCCATAAAGAATACAAACATCTTTTTTATATTAGCACCGCTGATAACATAAACAGAATTGATATATCGAATGCCTGGGAGCAGGAATTCCCCAACAATAGAGATACAATTTTAAAAACAAAAAAAGGATTTCTAATAAAATCTGACACAGAAAAATACAACTTACTGGGAAAACTAGCCAAACTAACGGGAAGTAAAACTATTACTGCATACAAAGAAACAACACCGTACACAACAACGACACGCAAAGACCCAGAAACAACATATTCGGTAGTAATAGCCAGTGTTGAAAAATACATCCAAGATGAAGAAATAAGCCAACACTTGGAAAAAATCCAAATCGTACAGAGATACTGCAAAAGAATAATATCACGAACAACCGGACAAGCAACTTCATTAATCCGCATAATTACATCGTGTCAGAAATCCTTTGAAAACTTAATTAACAACGGATTATTCTACAAAAATAGACACTATGCTATTTACCCAAGTGCTCCCCCAACACCCGCCCCAATTCCATGCAAAAAATGCAGTCAATTTACACACAAAACGGAAGACTGCAATAATCAAATAATCTGCGAAAAATGTAAAGGAAACCATCAGACCCATAAATGTTCTACATCACTACCAGCTAAATGCTTAGCTTGTGGTAAGGAGGATCACCGGGCTTGGTCATTTAAATGTCCAAACAGACCAACTAAACCAATCGAGGGAATCCCGAATGCGAAAATTCGAACGCTCAACAAGAAAAGTAAGGAAATACCACCTGAAAAGACACAAAATAATAGAATCCACTCACAGATCACAATCCATGACCTCATTGTAAACACTTATGTAAACAAACTAAACAAACCCAAAAACATCAATCGGGAAGAACTGATTCAAAAATTGAGGTCAAGATTTATAGATAACTATAATATAGATACTACAGCAGTATTTTCGGGAAACAGAATCTATATACTTATGTTCGACTTACAACAACCGAACAGCATTTCACCAACAGAACCATTAAACAGCGAGAACAACAGTCAACACCATGTCAGTTAACCTTCTGTATGGAAACATCAATGGATATACGAGCAAAAAAACTCAACTATATAACTTTATAACAAACAACAATATTGACTTATTGCTACTAGTAGAAACAAAAAACAAAATCGACTCCAAAACTAACTATCAAGACTGGAAAAACATACAAAAACTCGGCAACCAAATAACTAACTACCCAAGAGGCGGCAGCATGATACAAACAAACCCCAAAATCGAAGTTAAAAAGGAAAATCCTCCAGTCATCAACAATCTACTGAATGAGTGTTTGCATTTCAGTCTACCATACCAAGAAGACAGAATTCATATATTTTTAATTTATATACATCCGACAGCAAAAATTGAAGAAAGTATATTTATCAAGGCTTCAATATACAAGTATGCAATAATTATTGGAGATTGGAACTTTAACAAACGAAAAGAAAAACAACTAAAAGAGTTCCTAAAAAACGCAGATTTTGAAAAGGCTATCACTCCTCCCACATTCCTCATGCCCAATAATATTGACTCGACCCCGGATGCATTAATATATACAAAGTCTCTCAAAAAATGCATAAAAAACACTAAATTAATATCAGATGTTGGTTCCGATCATCAATTCATACAAGTAGAACTAGATATAAAGCAAAAACCCACGGAAAAAATACAGACAAGATGGAACTATGCTAAATCAAATATGGAAAAAATAAACGAGAAACTAGAAGAATACATACAAGAACAAGAACATACAATAAACGAAGAATATATTTCTCAATTTAATAAAAAATTACAAACACTTATAGAACAACACACACCAAAATCGATACAAGCCCCATTTGCATACCCGCTCCCACCCTATATTGTGTCCTTAATTAAACAAAAAAGACGCATGTACAGAGACTATTATGCATCACCAGACCCAGACGTTAAAGAAAAAATCAACAAGTTCAACAAAAACATACAGAAACTAATTTTTGAATATAAGAAACATACGTGGCTGAGTACATGTAAGGAAATTAATGATGATCATGGCAGAAACTTTTACGGAAAAATCAAAAAATTATCTAGATACAAATCAACAAACACAATTCCTGATTTGGAAGAAAATGACATTATATATAGTTTAGACCATGAGAAAGCCATACTATTCCAGAAGCACTACAAAGAACACTTTAGAGAATCAAACCTCCCATATTTCAATGCACAACATAAAGAGAATATTCACCACTGGAATCAAAACTACTTTGAAAATCCTGCAGAGTCACCAAACCTTGTCCTCAATCCAGAAGAATATTATGTAATTTTACACGGTCAAAAAAACAGTGCACCAGGCTCCGACAATATTCCATGGTATGTCGTAAAACAACTATCCACTAACATTCACGCACATATCATCAAAATATTTGAATATTGCATAAACAACCTGATCTTCCCTAGCGTCTGGAAAGAGGGAACAATAATTAACATTCCCAAACCTCACAGCGACCACAAACTACCAGAGAACTACAGGCCAATTACATTACTTCCGGTATTGGGAAAGCTTTATGAAAAGATTATTAGAAATAGACTACTGGAATGCATACAAAACAAGATTCCAAAATGCCAGTTTGGATTTAGAGAGGGCTGCTCCACAATCCATCCACTAACAATCCTATGCTCAAACGTACAAACAGCCAAACACCAAAACCTTAAAACAGCTGCTCTTCTCTTAGACATCAAAAAAGCATTTGACAGTGTCTGGCACGAGGGACTTATGTACAAACTACACCAGCTGGAGGTGCCCAAATACTTAATCTGCATAATAAAGAAATTCCTAAATACGCGCACATTAAGGGTTAAAATTAATGGCACAGTGTCCGAAGAATTTACCCCCGAACAAGGAGTGCCACAGGGTTCCCCACTCTCACCTACCCTATACAATATATACTGCTACGATATGGGCACGGACATGGACAACGATAAAAACTGTTACTTACTACAATTTGCAGACGATACAGGTATTATAGCTCACAAGAACTCCACTTGGAAAGCCACAGAAGAACTACAGGAGGCAGTATCAACAATGGAAGAATGGTTTAGAAAATGGAGAATAACACCAAACCCAAAAAAAACTCAACTCCTTCTCTTCAACCATAATATTACAGACCACTCGCCGCAGATACTACTAGGCAATCAACAAATTAAGCCAGATAAGACTGCAAAATACCTAGGAGTACAACTAGACGCTAAACTTAATTTTAACAAACACACCTCTGCCATTAAAAACAAAGTCAAAACTCGAGCTAAGTACTTTAGATCTCTGACTTTTAAGAATGAAGGTATTAACACCAAAACGGCAGCAAAAATATACAAGTCAATTTGCAGGCCACTTCTAGAGTATGGACACGTACTGCTGAGTAATGCCAGACCACCAGCCTTAAAACACCTCAAAGTAGCAGAAACATCAGCTTTGAGAACCATGACAAAAATACGACACCCAGAAAACCCTCTTCACAACCCCAGCAACCGACAACTTTACCAAAAAACCAATATACAACCCATTGATCTAAGACTAACTGAATTAACTAGCAAATTCAAAGCCAAACCCGACAATCTGAATCTCATCGAAGAACTGTGCCTAACAAGAGATAATCAAGAATCTAGATATAGATACCCAGAACAAACCATATTGGAGATTTTAAGGGACCATGCAGCTAGATAGCAAAACTATTAATCAAATTAATCTGACTTGTTTTAGTTTTTTTTTTGTTGCTCTTATTTATAAATTACATTTAATCATTTTATATTTGCAAATACTATATACTGTTAATATTAAGAATTAATTAATGTACTGTGGCTGAAGGACTTCGGTCGATGGCCATTTGGGAAACCAATAAAAAACATAATAATAATAATAATATCAATGCTCAGCGCGTTTTAGTTAAAAAATTCATTTATTTAATCCGTAATATGTTTCTTTCTGTATTCACGTGACATATTATAAGGGTATATTTTAAATTATTAATTGTATCATATCAGTGGCGTAGCGTAGGGGGGGGGGGGCTCAGTGGGCGTAAGTAGGATAATTTTTTTCTGGAGAGAGGGACAGTCGGGACTACATGTATTTCATGATATTGCACCCAGTGAAGAAGGCAGAAAAGCGCCGCAGACGAAAAATTTTCGGGGTCACCCCCAAAGTTCGATTAAAATTCATCTAACTAAGTACTATCAAATTTCGAAAATTAAATTTAATTTAATTTTTTAATTTTTTTTGTTTTTTTAATTAAATTTGTTTTGTAAATGTTTTTTTACTTTTTTTTGATATTGCTAGCTGGCTCTTTATTTAAAATTTTTTTTTATCTTTGTGAAAAATATGAATATTGGTGTTCCGTTTTACGTGCCGTTTTGTATATTCATAATAAAGCTTTCTTGTTTCTTCCCGCACTATTTTTTTTAATTATAAATTTTCACACTTCTTCCATAAAAAATGTTTTAATTAAAATTTTCACTTTAATTTTTCTCTTTAAAAATAAATACCCAATTGTTTTTTGTTCTTGTTGTAAAAATATTTTATTCCATTGGGTTATATTTTTGTTGATTTAAAATAGCTCTAAAAAAGGGAAAATGGAACAGACAAGTAGGTACCTATAATAGAAAAATACTATAAAATAATATTCTTTTTACTCGTTTTCCTTTAAAATTGCATCATCAACCAATAACTAAAACGATATGCGTCCGAACCGTTAATCTCTAATATAAAACAGGAATTTTAGTAGGAAAAGTTTAAAAACTAAACATTTCATACAAGACCTTTGTAATCTAAGCCAAGAATATATTGTTTAAATTAGGAGTCCAAGCGTGAGACGAAAAATTAGGTTGCAATTACACTTTTAGACCCGAGGTCCGAGGCTCAAGGGGAGGGGGGGGGGGGCTGCAACCCCGCAGCCCCTCCCCCCCTTAATACGCCACTGTACTATATGTTGTTTTGCTTTACCTCCATTGACAGGAGTGCCGGAAAGACTAGCCTAAAGGAGTGCATTTCTAGTAAACCAGGGTAATGCAAAGCAAATCAAGGTATTCCTTTACATGAAAGTTATGACTACAAAATATGCGCTGTGATAAATGCAGTACACATTACTAAAATTCAGTTTTTATAGCTCTGTATTTTATAGGGTAAAGTCGCCAAAATCGTACCGTTGCTTAAATCGTACCACAAGTTTTCATATTAGACAATAAATTATACGACATCTATCGGACGTTGTTGTAGTGTCTAACTAGTGCCAGTTGCATAGTATAATCGTTTTGCACCGGTTGTGTTTCGCTAAGCGGAAAAAGCAAGTTAAAAAAATTCGGCTATTTACATGTTAACTTTGTTGATTTTTTGCAAGGCTATATCTCATTGGTAAGTAGTATTTATAAAGATATTTTTTTTAGTAACATAGCCTGGGAAGTTCTTGTAATTTTGCAAAAATTGAATTTAATTTTAGATCTATATTGGGGTTAGAATTGTATTATTTATTATTTGGATTGACAGTTTCCTAAATCGTACCACACACGCACATAAATAGTGTTCCAACGTGACACGTCTTAATAAGGACTACATGTGCGACTTTTGTTTGTAGGTACATTTAAAATTATTTTCAAAGGTGTGATAGATTTTTTTAATGTTTTTTTTTAGTAAAATACTTAATATAAACAATAATTTTGTGTAATTTGTTGTCTTTACAACAAACTGTACTCATTTTTATTTAATATACCCCAAAAGAACACTGTGGTACGATTTAGGAACCCTAGTACGATTTAGGAAACCAGTTTCATAAATCGTACCGTTTGTTATTCCTTACAAAAACAGCTGTTTTTTATAAATAAAATAATATTTTAAAAATTGCAGTTAGGTGTCCAATAGACCGATCTATTGTTTTAAACTAAAAAATATACATTTTATTTATAAGAAAAAAAATTAAAACCTAAAAGTGGTACGATATAGGCAACCTTACCCTAAATATTAATTTTGATATCAGCAGATTTTACACAGAATAATATAGTAGCTGTCACCCTGTATAAAAAATACAAGTAGCGTCAAACACATTGTTCTAAGTAGTCCAGGAGATAACCTAGCCCACAAACTAAAAATGGACTTAACTGATTGAATTTTGATAAAAACATGGTCGTTTGCAATTTAAGTATTTTTTAAGAAACTTAATTAATATTGCTAAATATTTTTGTTGTGTGTACTACAAAAGAACTTATTTAAGGTGGTAACTTATTCCAAAATATGACAATATAAGGATTTACTTCCACATTTTTAGCTTGAAAATATCCCTTAGTAAAAGAGTAATATGTATTCAATATGACGTTCCCTCAGTAGTAAAACTAGCTCAGTTCAAGTGGTTGAAAAGAAAGTCGTATTCTTTGTTAAGCATCTTTTTTAGTAGTTCAAGCGCGGGTTAAGCTCTACTCCCTTTAGAAATCGGGAAGCTCTGAGCATATAAAAGAACCATTGAATCTTTATTACCCTTGCACTACATTAGTCCCCCAGCATTCAAAAACAAAGCGAGTAGTTAAGACAGGATTGGACTAGCCTGGGTATTAGTTTTAAGCTTGGAAACAACAGTTTTAATCCTACATAGTTAAAAAATCCTGTACTGAGCGAACAAAGATAATACAAAATATTTCTTAATGAAACCGATTTAACTATATTCAAAAATCTGAAAAACATTTTTTTTTCTAATAGATTTAAGAAGGATAAAAATATATTTAAGTTAAACTAATCTGTTACATAAAATTATTGATTTACTTATCCATTAGCAACTTCCCTATAATAAGAGCATTAACCAAATTATTATTAGGTTCTGGTTCGGTATTACTCTTGGAATACCATGTAGGGTAAAGTTGCCAAAATCGTACCGTTGCCTAAATCGTACTACTACAAGTTTTCAAATTAGACGATAAGTCATACGACATCTATCGGACGTTGTTGCAGTGTCTAACTAGTGCCAGTTGCATAGTATAATCTTTTTGCACCGGTTGTGTTTCGCTAAGTTAAAAGAATTCGGCTATTTTCATGATAATTTTGTTGATATTTTGCAAGGCTCTATCTCATTGGTCAGTAGTACTTATACAGATTTTTTTTAGTAGCATAGCCTAGGAAGATCTTGTAATTTTGCAAAAATTGAATTTAATTTTAGATCTAAATTTGGGGTTAGAATTGTATTTATTATTTTGTTTGACAGTTTTCCTAAATCGGACCACGTTAGTGATTCCCTAATCGTACACCGTGACACGTCTTAATAAGGACATTAAAAATTATTTTCAAAGGTATGGTAGATTTTTTAATGTTTTTTTTTGTAAAATACTTAATATAGACGATAATTTTGTGTAATTTGTTTTCTTTACAACAAACTGTAATAATTTTTTTAAATATACACCAAAAGAACACTGTGGTACGATTTAGGAACCCACTAGTACGATTTAGGTAATCAGTTTCTTAAATCGTACCATTTGCTATTTCTTGCAAAAACAGCTGTTTTTTTTATAAATAAAATAATATTTTAAAAATTGCAGTTAGATGTCCAATAGACCAATCTATTGTTTTAAACCAAAAAATATATATTTCATTTATCAGTTTATAAGAAAAAAAATTAAAATCAAAAAGTGGCACGATTTAGGCAACCTTACCCTAACAATGCTAACCTTGTTAATTGGTTGTTGTAAAACTAGACTAACATGTCGGTTAATGAACTTTTTTTCTAATAATTCCTTAATAATATTTAGCAACCTATTACTGTGATAATTGTGAGCAGATCAACTTCAGAGTGTGAAGATAATTTAAGGCACTAAAAATGCTAAACCTTATTTTATTGTATTATTATATTAACTGGCTAACCAAGCTAAAACGCCAATTGATAATGACGCAATAGGCGTCTTATATGTACATAATGAGCTAAACCAAAAAATGCCACGCAAAGTATCCTTAGTGTTGATTTTTTTTTCAGAGGGCCCGTCCATGCGCCGGATGCACTTAGGCCAGGTTTGGCCCATTGTGCTCACCCTGTTTGGTTGTTAGACTCACTCCGTGATCCCAGTTCCGTGCACTAGTTTGTGTAGGTCAACTGGGGAGAGGGTATGAATGTGCTCTGGTTCCAGTTTTGGTTGCCCAAGTATTTGTTGCCTCTTCCGATCTAGTGACTCGCAATGGCAAACTATGTGCTGTACAGTTTCTCTGTTTTGTCCGCATAATCTACAGTCAAGGTCTCCATTGTACAGTTGCATTCTGTGCAGATGGTTCTTGACAGCCATGTGTCCTGTCAAAATTTCTGTAATGGTTCTCAGCTGGTTCCTATTCATTTGAAGCAGATGTTTCGTAAGTCTTGGGTCTGGATCCCCAATAAAGCTTTTGCTATGGACTAATCCATTTCTGTTATTCCAGTGGATTTTGTGTTCACTCCTAATCCATAGCTTTATAGCATCTCGTACCGTGTACCTTGGCACTCCGAGTGCCGGTTCTGGACCAATAAATGAATGTATGTTCGGAGCCTTTCCTCGCAAGTTTGTCGGCTTTTTCGTTTCCTGTAATACCTTCGTTGCCCGGCACCCACTGCAGTACTACTTTGTTTACTTTTGCCAGGGCTTCCAGTTCCTCCTGACATTCCCATAGGTACCAGTCTTGTGGTTAACTTGTTGCGTATTAGCGATCTAAGGGCTGCCTGACTGTTATAATATATATGGATCCGCTTATTGAGGTAAGAGTAAGTGTCTTAGTACGCACATTGCAATATGGCGCAAATTTCTGCTTGGAACACTGTGGGAGACCTTCCCAGAGAAAAAAACGAATTTTTCTCTTGTCCTACTCCGTGGATCCCCTCTTTGGTTTTGGAGCCGTCTGTGTACCAAATTATTACCTCAGGAGTAGTTTTTGGGGTTTTGTTTTTCCCTTACGTTTGGTTCATCCATTACGACCTCATATGGTATGTCATAGCGAAACCTTGGATTTATGTGGTCTGATCTCATTTCTAACTCAGGTCCATGGCATATTAATAATTTATAGCAACAAGTGAACCAAGCAAGATTTCTTAATAGCAGCTTGCTTTGTAATTAAAGCTTAGCATAGGTTAAACTATGCTAGGAAGCCTACTTTTAATTGATTAATTATACATATATCTCTTTAGAACGCATATAGGATAAATCCATTTATAAATCTTCCAAATATTATCTGAGTTTAACATTGCAGTAGGTATAACTTTACGTAACAATAATGTGTAGACCAGACCGCCTCTGGTGTGTACATAGTTATTCTTGCTCTAAAAGGGCAAGCACGGCGCGTCGCAGCTAAACTTTTATTGGCCTATTAATAAATTATAGCAACAAGCGAACCAAGCCAGAATTCCTATTGTTCATGCATTAACTCAAGTAGCATCTTGGCTTGACATAATAATGAGATTCAGTCTGATATGGCAATGGGATTTGGCTAAATAGAGGTGATCAATCACAGGCACGCCGTGTCACTGCATCGACTACGGGTGTGCGGATTCTGGCCCGCTTCGAATCAGCCACAGCACCTGAGCCTTTATATCGTCGGATACACATGAAGAAAAAACTTTAAAATCTGAATCTGTGCTATTAAAGGAATAAGAAACAAGACTTTAAATTATAGGGTAAATATGTTATATTGTATAAGAGGATTATGTCTACTAAGAATTCTATTTTGATATGGGAAAGGTACGCAGGATGTTTATAATTAGAAACATTTCAAGAAATAGTAGTTTGTACAACAAGAGTGGATATGATGTCCATATCGCACGAGGAAGTAAATTGAGCACGACGCGACTTATTTAAGAGAGATTAACCAGTTATTTTCCTATATGCTCAAGTGCTCAAACTTCCGAGCGCAATATGGACAATCCACTCGAGTTGTACAGTCTATTTTTTCTACGACTTAACTTCCGAACTTCATGCTAAGAATTAAAAAAAAAAAATTTAAACTAGGCATCATAACTTGTCTTTTAAGTTGGCCATGAACTTCTGAGAACGGTAATAAGAAACAATTGAACAAAAATTCATTTTGATGGCAAACCCATGGACCAAATTACACTGTAACATATTTATCGATTTGGGTAAGTTCTTATATTTATACAAACTCACTTTTCAATATATCTATCTGTCTCACATTCGACTTTTTGCAGAATAACAGACAAAAAGAGATATATGTATTAATAAAAACGAACAATTTATTTTCTCAACCAGATAATTTGATCAATAATTGTTTTGCTGCAATGCACAGAAGAAAAATAGGTTTTTCGGGTTTATTTCTGCTTGCATAAAGAATTATAACTCCGAAAGTACAACAAAATACCTGTGGAATTCGTTTCAACAGTTAAAAATGGATTTTGTGCACTAATATAAATTTTTAACGTTCGCTATGGTCAAATTTTTCAAAATAATCGCCAATTTACAAACTAGCAACACTCCTAACGTGGAAAGAGAAGTGGCAATAGTGTAAGTAGAAATAACATAACCTTAAAAATGTTTTTTTTTAGAAATCTTATAATTTCGTCTGTTTTATCGGGTTATCTTTACGTTCCACCATTTAAGGAAGAATTACCAGTTAATTTTCTATGTTTGTTGCGTATAATAAAAGTTTTAAGATCAATTGGGGTTCGATCCCCGTTCAAAATATATCGGAAAATATCCCCGTGCACAATTATTTATATAATATATATTATTATATGGAAAAAAACTATCAAGATTAGAATATTAGTACATTTTATGCACAGCTTTTAGTAGGTGTCTAGAAATGAGTGGAAATAAAGATATTTTTGAAATAAGAAAGTGTGTCTGTGTGCAAATCTTTAGTTCGGCAGAAAATAACAATAATTTGGTATTTTTTTTCTAGAAATATATTTTGGTATTAATTTTGTTAATATACCTTCAATTTTTGCACGATATCGTGGACTCTTTAGAAAAATATTGTGTATGAACACATAGACTCTGGAATAAATGTTTTGATTTAAATTTAAAAAGAACAAATTTCATCTGACAGATTTGCATATTTTTGAAGCATATTGTTAACCGAACTTCTCTCAACTGTCAGAAAACGAATTTACAACATGTAACTTTGACTTCTCTGTAGTTGACTACTGTGATTGGTCAGTTTCATAACCTAACTAGGATGGATATAAAATTTTGCCGCACAGTTAACTGGAATAGCCTACTTTATCCGCCACTAAAGTGTTGAGGAAACAGCAAATTTCCATGTGGGAAATAAATTTAAGAACGGTAGTAAACCTATGGACAAAAAATATTAATATAAATACAATTTGTATTTTTTCAATTTCATAATACCCTGTATATACAGGGTGTCCTTGAAATGACTGTACAACGCTTTACAACAAATTCATTAACAAAAAATAAGGCAATCTAGGTATACTTACCTATATGCAATGTTGCTTTGTTTCGTCGCTACAGAGCACTAAAGTTTTCAAATGAATATCGTTTTTCCGGAATAATTTCTAAACGCCTTTATCGATTTCCGCTAATTTTGGGATTAAGAATGGCCACTATTAATAGCGTGTTTTGACGTATGCAAATGTAAAAATGACGTGTGATTGGTAAATAAAAGTTTGTATTTTTATTACCTCCCATATAAATAACTTTAATTATGCCTCTGACACTAGCTGACTTCATGTTGAAACTTTTTTGGCTCTTGTAAAATTTTAACCAGACATGCAGTTTCTCTACAAAAAAAATGATTTACGGTACCTTGTTGTAATTCATCATTGCTGTTTATTCAGAACGAGAAAACATAAATTTGTTTAATATTCTTAAATAACTACCAACTAATTTGATTTGTATAACAATTGTTCGAAAAATTCACGGTGTTCCTGAATACATAAATTAATTATTTTCAAAAAATTAAACTATACTTTGGACATGGCATGTTTTTAAAATAATCTGCAGCATTGATAGTTTTTTGCAATTACTCTCTTCGTAGCGATGGGGAGGCATACTTGATTTAAGATCGCTCACAGAAAATAGTCCAGCTGAAGCGTTAGATCTGGGGTTTATGCACGAAGGGGCGCCCACCCCATTTTAGTATCAACGTACGAAGATTTTTAAATGAAAGATATTCTAATAGATGGATCGGAAGAGGTAACGATGCACCCGTAAATTGTCCACCTAAATCCCCAGATCTAGGTTAGGTTAGAGTGGCAGACCTTTGGTTTAGACCAAACAGTCTCACGTAGTCCTATTTCCCCAGATCTAACGCCTCTGGACTATTTTCTGTGTGCGCTCTTAAATCAAATATACTTCCTCCATCCCAATGGAAGAGAGTTATTGCAAAGAATTATTAATGCTGTAGATTATTTTAAAAACAAGCCCGACACGATGCCCATATTCAGGAATAGGGTGAATATTTCGTACAATTGTTATAAAAATTAAACTAGTTGGTAGTTTAGAATTAAATTTTTATACATGATTTCTCGTTCGGAATAAACAGCAATGACGAATTACAAGGCATCGTAAATAATTTTTTTATAGAGAAATTTCATGCCTGGCTAAAATTTTATAAAAGACAAAAAAGTTTCAACATGAAGTTAGCTAGTATCAGCAACTACGGGCACAGCAGTATACTAAAGATCCACCCGGGGAATAATCTACGAGACCCGACTGATTACTCTGTCCCAATAACATGCTTCGATAGAAGGCATTCTATACTCATTCCGAGTAGGGAAGAGTGGGAAGGCAATCAGAATATAACGAAAACAGATCACGCAATCTTCACAGACGGTTCAAAAATGGACGTTGGTGTGGGAGCCGGGGTCTTTTCCGAAAGTTTACAAATACAGAAATCGTATAGACTCCCCAACTATTGTAGTATTTTTCAAGCAGAAGTACTGGCAGTAGAGAAGGCGGTCAATATCCTGCAAGAACACCTTGGCTTGGGAGTAGCCTCGTCAATCACCATCTTCAGTGATAGTCAGGCGGCGATTAAGGCAATCTGTTCCAGCAGCGTTAAATCAAAGCTCGTAAAGCGATGCCGCAACAGTCTATGCACACTTGGAAACCAACATCGGGTTATTCTGTGCTGGGTTCCTGGACACTCCAAAATAAATGGCAACGAGGCTGCCGATGCGCTCGCAAGAGAGGGCGCAGGCATGCCAGCTGATCTAGCAGACAATACAGTGAACAAACCACTGGGATTGGTCAAAGAGGAGATTGACTACACGGCCAAGCAGCTTGCACAGAACAGATGGACAGGGTTGACAACCTGTAGTACATCCAGGCAACTGTGGCCCACATTCGATAAAAAGAGAACCGCAGAGCTATTGAGACACAGTCGAAAAGACGTGAGAAATATTACTGCGGTTGTTACCGGACATTGCCTCTTCGGTAGACATGCCGAACGTATGCAAATACCCACTAACGACTTCTGCAGAAGTTGCAGAAATAAGGAAGAGGAAGAAAGTATTCAACATTTTCTGTGTGAATGCCCTGGCCTCGCAAGAAGGAGGTGTACTCTGGGTGAATCATCTTTCGATAGCCTGGAGGAACTAAGCAACTTACAACTTGGACGGCTGAGCAGATTTCTGAATAGTAGGCTGGTTTGAATGAGTTGTTAAAATCCTTCAGCGGTTACGTCGCACAAACCATCAGAGATCTGATGAAGGTGGGTTCTACGGAACACCTGTGGTATCACAACGGACCTAATCAGGACTATGTGAGACTGTTTGGTCAGAACCAAGGGTCTGCCACTCTTACCTAACCTAGCTAGTATCAGAAAAATAATTTAAGTCACTTATATGGGGGGCACCAAAAAGATAGACTTTTATTTACCAATCACACGCCATTTTTAAATTTGCTGGTATTAAAAAAGATTGCGTATTCGTCAAAGCACGCTATAATGGTCACTCTTAGTCCCAAAATTAGTGGAAATCGATAAAGGCGTATGGAAATTATTCCAAAAAACGACAATAAATTTAAAAACTTTAGCGCCCAAACGAAGCAACATTTTATATAGGTAAGTTGGCCTATATAGATCGCCTTATTTTTGGTTATAGAATTTGTATTGAAGCGTTGTACAGTCATTTCAAGGACCGCCTGTATAAGAAACGCTAAAAAAATATATATTTTATTTTAATATACCTAAGTTTTTTATGAGTAATTTCCTATAACATAATAACACAGATATAACCGAAGGTTTTGGAAAGCATTGTATCTTTAACAGAAATGCCACAATTTTTATTCGTAATACGGTCATTACGATGTTTTGGGATTTAATTTTAAATTATCTTTACAGAATATTCTTAAAACCGAAAAGCAAAATAATTTTTTGTAATTAATTTTCCTTGAGGTTTTTATACCGATAAGGAAACCATGTTAAACCTAAAGGAAGTAATTAAGAACAAGGGACTGGCTTTCTTAAGGGAAATATTACTGCTGAAGAGTTTTCTTTCAAATATAGAAAAATAATAAATATAATTTAATATTTTTACTGTAGTAATAATATACATTTTTTGTTAAATTTTATTGATTGATCAGGTTTCTTTCCTTAAAATCGGGATTTAATTGTTAAACCATAGAATTTATAAACAACACAAGAAGGTATGAACATCTGCCCAGTGGTGGCTCTCGGTCTTTAATGGTGCAGAGCTAGGTTTAGTGCGAGTACTTAAACACACATTGACTAAAAACCCGTGTAACCAAACGTCTCTCTTATCCTCATCTGTCCAACGACTGAATGGAGTTTCAACAAATTAGAAACTATGTCATTAATTGGGTTCATTTTTAAAACACAACTAAGTAGGGACGTATACTACTGAATTAACTAAAATATAAAAACAAAACTTTTTAATCACACAGTAAATTACGTAAAAACGATATCTATAACCGTAAGTTTTGCGAAGCCTGAAAATAAATACCTTAAGGTTAGGCGAACCAATACTAAAACAATGGTGCATACGACTGACCTATTTTTAAATTGACCTTCATCTTAATACAAATTCTTACATGCTGCTTGCGTGACTGACATCACGTAACCATAGCGACGGTGAATATCAAAGCCATGTTGGGCGTTTGATCTTCCCTTGCTTTGAGCTAACGGACACGATCGGCTGGGGCGCGTCAAAATGCACGGGTGTTTATAATTATTGTCCATCGGAGTTAACCGTGGCCCTATTATGCATAGCTACATTCGGAATAAATTAATATTATTAATTCGGACATAATTATTTTTTAAGGGCCAAAATGGTAGCTGTATTGGTACATTAATATTTAATATTGTCGAAAAACTGTCCTACTGGTTTTATTTATTTTTTGGTGAAGAGCTCCTTCACCTGACGAACCGCCACTGCATCTGTCATGTACTGACGAGACCAGAAGCGTTAGAAATAGGTCCGAGTGTAAGAGGTGACATCGCACCAATACAATCCTTATAGTATAAAGAACTTTTAGGTGGTTAAAAATTTTTTTATTGAATTTAAAAAAATATATATTTTACTTCTAATTTTATTAAAATACGAAACACATCATGTTAAACAAAAATATTAAATTTTATAAGATCACTTTTGAAAATTAGAACAACTAATAAAATATAACTTGTGTCATGGTTCTAACAGCATTCCTGATGATGGCCTATTTGGCCGAAGCGCGTAGGCACTAATTTTATTTATTAAAATAAATGTAAGAAGGAAGATAGAGCTTTCTTTACAACTCCCTAAATTAAATTATCTCTCATCATTACAAGGTTTCTTAAAAAAACTCTTGGTCATTACTAGAGCTATTACCAAATAAGTTCTATTTGTTATTCTAACGCAATGAAATTAATTTATTTAGAAATTACTTTTAACTTCAACAAATGATATGACATCTTTTTAAATTATAGTGAAATACTACAAACGTTTCTTAAAAATCTAAACAAAACAATTTCCAGTATAAACAAGCCTCTCTGGTTCTACCAATAAAATAGTCATTAAACGAGAGTTAGAGTATCCTAAATACACCACAAATAGATTTTACCCTAAAAAATCCCAGGGCTTGCTTTTCTTTATCGTTACTCTTTTTTTATTTTATTTTGTCTCCTAACAGGACTTCATTGTGAAAGGATGAGTGTGTACGAATGGATTTGTAAAGAAATTAAACTCTCTTTATCTTCTTTAATTAATTTCCTTTTTTAATCACATTAATTTTATTACAAGGAGTTTTGCGCACAATTTTATTTTCTTGTCTTTAATTTAATTATTGTAGTAAACGAAGATAAGTTTTAAAACCTGTTTAAACAACGAATTATTGAATGTATATAGTTTTTGTCGCTTGTGTAAATAAATCCCAGTTTTAAAGGGAATTGGGGATATTCATTTCTTAAAAAATAAAAGATTTGCTTTTATTTATGGTAAACTCGATTACAATTAAACAAAGTTAAGTTATATGTACCTAATTAATCTAAAATGATTTTCCTTCTCGGGCACACTGTATGATATTCAGTAAATTAAAAGCAATCCTTAACATAAATTAAAATTAAGTTATACAATTTTGGAAACATTACAAGTACATTATAGATCATCTTCTGAAGATCATCATTGCACTCAAAACGCATTAAGATTTAAAAAAAAAATAATATATAGTCGCCATTATAAAATTATTGTTGTTTAAAATTCCGGAACCTTCTACATATAATACATTAATACAGTATACATTGTTTCTTGTTCTAAAGTATCAGTCAAGTATTTTACATTTTAGGTTTTCAGATGAAGCCAATAAATTAATTTTAAAACTAAAAATATCTTAGAAGGGAGGAAAGGTCAGAAGTAAAAATATCTTAGTTCATTGTTTACTGCAACTGGTAAGTATAAATGAATATTATCAGTTAGTTGATATAATTATCAAAAAATTTTTGACCGTTTTTACAAAAAAAACTGTTTTTGAATATTATTTTAGACCGACCACAGAACTTTTTGTGAAAATAATAAATTTTAAAACGTTGAAACAACCCTTTTTATTTAAATAGGAACAAAATAATTACAGCATTGCCAATATGTATGGGTTACATTGTATTTCTGACATTTCTCTTGTAATGGCGTAGTCAAAATGTTATTGTTGTTTTATATGTACTACACAAGATTCTATACTTCTCTACCAAATTCCTCGGAGATATACAAGGCATTATCTTAATGGTATGTTTTTGAACTAAAAACCATTTCAGAGCTTATGCGGTAAGTCATTTTAATTTAAATAAATTATTACACAATGCGCAGCAAGAAGGCATATTTGTTTTTTAATATATTTTTTAACTATAAATACAAAAACGTACAAGCCGAGTTTGTGAAAATATTTTATTCAAACTCAAAATTAGAGAAAAAGGTTTTGTTTAAAAAATATTTTTGAGAAACAACGACCTAACTGAAAGTAAAAGACAAAAAGGGGTTGTAAGCTTGCTGATTTCCATAGTATATATGTCAGATTTGGTTTTATATTAATAGCTATATTAAGTATATATTATAAAATTATATTAATAACATTATTCTCGGTAATTAATAGTTTGCACTGAGACGATGTTCCACTCAGGAAGCGTTTATTAAATATCAATATCATAAAAAAAATTAGGCATATGCAACAACACCAACAACTAAATTTATATTGTAGAATTTAAAAAAGCCCAAAATTTTTTTTAAATAAAACTTTATCATAAATAGCAATTTATAATGGATTATAAGAATTTTCTGTTTTTTCGAAGCTCAAAAAATATATTTAACTTTGTCACTATTGGACAAAAATGTAGAAGCAATAATTCAAAATACCAATGGTACATTATAAAGGTTCTGATGAAAAACTTCATAACAAGTATGTCAAATATTTAAAAATTGTAGAATAATGTTAAAAAACGAAATACAAAAATAATATTTCTTCTTCCTAGAGAGTGTATAAAGTGTAGTTTTTAAAACAAAGATCAACAGACAAATATACTTGAAATTAAAAAATCTAGAGCAAGCACAACTTCAGCATTTAGTATTCATTAAAGTTCCCTAACGGTCGAGTAGACGAGTCCAAGCCGGTAAAAAATTATGTGTTTAGTTGGCATTTGGCTGAAATTCGTGTGATTAAAAGATGGTATTTGTTGAATGATAGCTATTTATCTGCGTCAGGCCGAAGGTTTAGAACTGGTTGCTTGTGCGCCAGCTTTCCCTCGCCTGTCCGTTGTTATTTGGACGTCATTCATTCAATCCAATTGAATAAAAATATTTAGTCTGACAGAGGCTTCCGACTCTTGACTCGTCCACTGTATAATTTGCCTTTGTACAAGGGCGAAAAATTGAGGATCGTTTGTGAAAAATAATTTGTCTGTTCTTAATAAGAATAATTTTAAAACTTATTTTTAACTGAACAGTATTCTTTCAAAAAGAGACCAAACTGTTTTTTAAATATTTCAGTTTTGCTAAATGCGAAGAATTAAAATCTAGAATTCTGTAAGTAATAATTAGCAAAGTGCAGACAAATTTTTAAAATCGAAAGAACTGTATGCATATTATCGGTGATATAATGCAATTAATCTACAAATAAAAAATGTACCACGCAAGAAGAAAATTATTATAATATGCAATTAAAAAAATGCTATGTAAATGTACCAGTCCTGCTATGTTAGATATCGAAGACATACACTAATTTACACAATATAACCTTTATTCAGAGAATCTTATATGATTCCGTGTAAAGTGATATAAACTGCTTAGCGGAAAGTGCGATAATTTACACACCTTTATAATAGGTGGTGTGTAGTTCGAAAACAATACCACAGATTTAAACGTGGTTTATAGCAGTTTGTACAAGAGTGGAAATGATGTCCATATCGCACGAGGAACTAACTTCAAGCAAACTTCGGAGCTAGTTCGATTAAATTGTTCTGCTGAAATGCACAGAAGAAAAAAGGGGTTGTTCGGTTTTTTTTTTCTGCCTGCATAAGAATAACTACGAAAGTACAACAAAACAGCTGTAGAATTAGTGGTAAAAAGTTTAAAACGGCTTTCGTACATTAATATGAACTTTTAACGTTCGCTATGGTAAAATTTTTCAAAATAATCGCCAATTTACAAAACCAGCAACACTGTTAACATGGAAAGAAAAGTGGCAATACTGTAGAAATCTGCTTTATCTGGTTTGATGTACTCATCTTCATGTTCCACCATTGAAGGAAGATTTACCAGAAAAAATTGTGTATGCATAGATTCTGGGATAAATGTTTTGATTTAAATTGAAAAAGACAAGTTTTATATGACAAATTTGCATATTTTTGAGGTATATGCTTAACCTCACTACTTTCAAGTTTCAGAAAACCACTTGTAAAATTTACAACGTTTAAATTTGGTTTCTGTATATTTGGTCAGGACTAGGATGGATATGAAATCATATTCGTTCAGTTAACCGGAATAGTCCACTTTTCCAATCACTTTTATGTAAAGCAAACAGCAAATTTTCATGTGTGAGTAGAAAATAGAGTTTGAAAGATTGTTCCTTGCAGATTAGTAATGTAGTGTGCCTACGAGCATTTTAAATTTAGCTACAATGTATTTATATACAATTTTCCTTTTAAGTGGGGGTTTTGACATAATTTTCTACTAGGACTTATACATAAATAAAAAAAATTATCAAGAATGTCTCAAAAGATCGGAAACGTAAAGATCTTTTATAGCTAAAATATTTTTCTTTGCATTTTTCCAATTTAAATAAGGGAATTATACTAATTTTATCATCTCTTGATAATTTGGGACACCCGCACCCGAGATATATCTAAGAACCATTTATTCTTTTTATGTTTAAGACATAGACTATACAATGGATAGAAAATGCACTGCGAGAACAAGTATTGA
Organism: Polydrusus cervinus; assembly: GCA_935413205.1. Classification (NCBI taxonomy): domain Eukaryota; kingdom Metazoa; phylum Arthropoda; class Insecta; order Coleoptera; family Curculionidae; genus Polydrusus; species Polydrusus cervinus. The sequence continues at coordinate 21,472,254 of OW284520.1, read as the reverse complement.
CGGGCTGATTTCATAAGTCTTGTCCAAAATAGGATAATTCTTGCCCTAAGGCATAACACAAAAAGATACCAAAACGTTATTTGATATTAACTATTTATTAACTATTAACTTACACAACACACATTAGTAACTAAATATTATTTACTTGAAATTTGGAATTTTTGGAACATCAAAGTGCTTTGATTACGTCATCGTCATAGGCATACCACACTATTAATCTGCAAGAAACAAACTTTTAAACAATGAAAATTTAAACTACACACCTCTAATAAAGGTGTTAAAAACAACTTATATAATTACAAACTGAGCTGCTTATAATTATGCCATATGGGTATATATTTTTATTAAATAAAGGAGTAGAGTATAAGTAAATAGAAAGAAAGTTTTAAGCGGCAGTTCCTTGGGGCACAGGTAGATAATGACAGGCTGTTTCGTCCTTGTTAAGACTCATCAGAAACCCAGAACCTGTAAGCAATTCTTAGTACATGCTTTCAAGATATTTTTAAGAATAAATATATGATGAAAACTTAGTATCGCCATCTGTAGGCATTAACACAATGCAAAAGATAGCCATTAGCACTACTTTGTCCGCCTGCTGTTAAAAACTTTCTTTCTATTTACTTATACGGACAGTAAACTATACTACTTAATTTTTTTTAAACACGACATAGTATTACGGACTGGTGCGGCACCCAGTGGGCTACTGCAGCTTGATCTATTTTTAAATCTACAAAATGGAAAAAGTGTATGGATGTGCAAAAATATTTCCTATACTAATGTGTGGGCCACCGTACTTGGTTTATTTAGTTCTTGTTTTCACGTCTGATCTACTATCTTTTACATTGAGTTGATTCCTACAGAAGGCGATACTAGATTTTCATCATATATTTATTCTTAAAAATATCCTGAAAACATATTTTCGCAATGCTGGGAATTGCTTACGTCTTATCTGATGAAATGAGATGAAACAGCCTGTCAATATCTACTTGTGCCCTAGGGAAACCATTACCTGTGGACTTTAATGCAATAGACAGATGAACTACTTTGTCCGCCGCTAAAAACTTTCATTCTATATTTTTATTTTTCATTTCTTTGATCTGTCTCTTACATCAACATAAGAGATCAATCTAAGAAATAGCTTATCATATATTTAACAAAAATTGAGCCTTGCACAATCTTTATGTAAGAATAATTGCACCAACCATTTTTATTTTAATGCTTTTATATTTTTGGCTAGACCTTTATGCAAGTATTCAATGAGTATGCTCTCTGTCGCCAAAGTTGTAGAATAATATACGACTTCGCTACCTCAAAAAGGTATTGTATTCAAAGTAAATTTTCGACAGAGACTATTCTGGAAACTGACCAAATGTTATCGTCAAAGTTTATTTTGTTTTTAGTACTAAACTTCAATTTAAAAGCCAGAGTTTTGCCTATAAATACTTTGGTGGAAGATAAAGTTTATGTATGTAAATATAGAGGACGATATTGGAATGGTATATTAGTGCAGAGCGACATATTTGCAATATAAAATGGATCCGTGACAGTGCATTTAGGGTTTTTGAAATTTATTAATTTTTGATGTTGAACGTTTAATTTAATAATATTTTTAGTTCATACTTTTAAAACTAATTATATTTTTATTACTTTTTAAAAATATTAAGAGTGTTTTTAATCTTTCCCCATTTATTTTATACAAAAACATAATAATCTGTGTTTATGTCAAGCTCAAAGATAACCCCCTGATGAGACAAAATACTTTTAATATAAATGTCCACACACAAATTACTTTTAAAACCCATTTCTAATCTTAAAATACCAAACGTGCATTAAATAGTAATTTTTAAATAATACATCGATGTTGTTATTTTTATAAAAATAATTTGTTAATATTTGTATTTTACAACAGACATGCAACAAACGTATTTGGAAAAATGTTTTATGTAAATAATTTAAGGGGCAATATTAATCACTACAACCTGCGAAGCAAACATGTCACTTAAAATATTATATTATAATTAAGAAATTTAATTAAGTCAAGCTGATGCAATAGTTTCTGTAAAAAATACCAATTTTAATTTTCTTCATAAATCATCGTCATGGAAATTTTGAAGACATTTATTAGAATTTTTTTTAAAAAACTTAAAACCATCGTAATACGCCCAATTGTGTGTCCTGTTTGAAAGATTGGGACAAGATGTTTCATTTTTAAAGAATTATATTTCAGTGTACCATTTCATAAGACTATATAGATAATAGTTTTATTTTCGTAATACCTTTTAAAATAGTGAACATTTACCTAAAGATGTAATGCATGTCATACCTATAAATATTATGCTGAATATAGATAACAAAGTGTAAATCATATAAATATAAATTATGTATATTATAATTAACCGTTTACCCTACAGTCTCTGAAAAAAATATGTGTTAAAAGTAAATGGAAAAGAAAATTATTTTTAGGTTTCAAGGTTAGTTGCCAAATGGCGCAACGGTAATGACTAATTAAAAAAACAGTGTTTTCTGGAATACTTAAGTATTTTTTGAAGTCTAATCATTTTAAACAAAATTTGATTTTAAGTAACTTTAAGTTTAAACTATTTCTAAAAATGTTGCATTTATAAAGGCCATTCAGCACTGATAAAGCTTAATTATAATAATATACAGCTTTTAATGCAGAGACTGTCAGTGAAAAATATTTCAAGAACGTCAATGGAATGTAACGCGGTAATATGGAATAGATATGCGCGTATTCTTTATCGTTCCGACGAGCGTCCAGTGGCCGACGCTCGCTCATACATCGGTTGGTGTTCACCACATGAATATGCATACACTGGCCACACACATGCTGGTGATGTATCACCTACAAGCCCCCGTCACTTCCTGCCTACTATAATCAATTACTTGCGTAGATGAACATGTAACTTTGGCAACATTTATGAAACTCTGCCATCAACAGATACACAAACTAGAGGCAACGGTTAACGACATATGTGTTTTGTACGATTAAAATAAAAACATTTATTGGAATATTTAATCAAAAATTAACAGTTTTATAATAATATAAGTTATTTCAAATTGTTTATGATTAAAACAACTAAAAATATAACTCACTTAGCCGATGAGCATAATATTATGATATATATTTTTTGGTTTGTTGACCTTACTATCACTAGGGTATTAATGAAATCATTGAACAAATAAAAACGGATCTTTAATAACTACAAAATATATATATAAAAAGTAATTGCTTACTTTTTATAAAGTAATGAAACAATATTTACAGATATTTTACCTAGCATTTATGGCTTTGCCTTGAAATATAACAGACATCACAGTGTCTTTCCAAATAGAAAATTTTAATTAATTTTCTATTAGTAGGTTATAAGTTCCAGTTGATTTACTACTAAAGACAATGAATCAAAAAAAATAAAAATATCGGGATTTAACCTTGTCTCTAAACTAATTAAAGGTTCTAGTATGAGTATGCGATCTCCTAAATATCAAATTTTTTTTGGAAAAGTGGTTTTTAGAGTATTGCAAGACTGTTGGTTTGGTGTAATTTATTGCTTATTAGAAAATACGTTTCGGTTTAGTCATTAATCTTTTGATTAGCCATCCAATGTTTTAGAGTTTAGTTCTGTACTTTTTAACTTTAGCCCGACCAACTGTTTCTCATTATTCACATTGTTTTTATAACGAACTTTTTATTTGTACCAAATTAAGTATGGCCGTGTATATACAAAATATTTATGTCCTTATAAATAACAAAACCTATGGTTTAATCGGCGATAATTTAGACGCCATATTCATGATTGGCAAAACTAAAATTTAACACTCTCACTAACCGTTTTAAATAAGTTTGTTGTGTCCTATCACAGCCTCTCACAGTCTACAAATACAGAAGTCGTATAGACTTCTCAAGTATTGTAGTATTTTTCAAGAAGAAATACTGGAGGCCGTCAATATCCTTCAAAACACCTTGGTCTAGAAGTAGCATCGTCAATTTCTGTCTTCAGTGATATTCCGCCGGCGATTAATGCAATCGTTTCCAGCAGTGTCAAATCAAAGCTCCTAAAGCAATGCCGCAATAGTCTATGCACACTCGTCAACTAACATCGGGTTCCTGGATACTCCAATATGGATGGCAATGAGGCTGCCGATGCGCTCGCAGTAGAGCGAGGCAAGCCAGCTCATCTAGCAGACAATAAAGTAAATATAACACTGGGATTAGTCAAAGAGAAGATTGATCGCACGACCATGCAACTTGCACAAAACTGATCAGCACATCCAGCCAACTGTAGCTCATATTTCATAAAAAGAGAACGACAGAGCTATTGAAACACAGTCGGAAAGACATAAGATATTATTACAGTTACTGTTGTTACCGGACATTGGCTCTTCGGTAGACATGCTAAACGTAGGCAAATACCAACTAACGACTTCTGCAGAAGCTGCAGAGATAATGAAGAGAAAAAAGTATTCAACATTTTATGTGTGAATCCCTGGCCTCGCAAGAAGATTCACTGCCCTGGGTGAACCGTTTTTCAATAGCCTGGAGAACATAAGCAATTTACAACTTGGTCGACTAACCTGGTTTCTAAATAGTAGTGGCTAGTTTCAATGAGTTGTTAACATTCTTCTGCGATGTATGCCGCACTAATCATCAGATATCTGATGAAGGTGGGTTCTACGGAACACGTATGGTAACACAACGGACCTAATGAGACTACGTGAGACTGTTTGATCAGTATCAAAGGTCTGCCACTCTAACCTAATCTATCACAGCCTGCCCCTGACAGATTATTGAAAAAATCTTTGTTCGCTATTTATAATATTAATTAAGTATTGTTTGGAAATAATGTGATGTAAGTTTTCAAAAGAGATCAGAACAGTGTAAGCATACTTACGGTCCTACTTAGGAAGTGTAAGCATTTCAATAAGAGCTGCAAGCTGCAGGTGCATTAGTTTGCACTCGCACTGTCTCTTGGGTCAACATATTTTTGCTGCAACAAATTCTCTGAAACTTGGACTTGCATTGTCATTATTTGTTTTTTTAAATCACAACGTTTCAACTTGTAAGTATCTCCAGTCGTCTTCAGGTACATACTAAATAAGTATAGTAACTATAGATTATTTATACTAGCTAGGTGCACTGAAGCATTTTTGTTTGTTAATTAGCTAATCGTTGGACCTTTTAACCTATTTTTATTAATATAAAATGAGGATTGAACCAATTTCAACAAATATAAATTGTTAGTATTTGAAAGTAAAAATAAAAGAAGGGACGTCCTAGGATAACAAAAGACGAATGTTTAAGAATATACAAATTTAAACTACTCCTAAATCTCCCTGATTTATAGGCTGATATGGGTATACATTGTTTCATGCCAATAAAGTTGGGATTGAAGCCAAAACAAACTTGTTGCAAGCTGATTTTTGTATAATATAACGCCTCGAATCCTTTATTACTTATTACAACCTGATATAAATTCTGTGTGAACATTTTTGTAAATCTAAAACTATTTTTTTAGTCGCTCATTGTTACTTACTTATAATATAACGCGGGCTTTATTACTTTTTTGTACTCAGACAAACAACAGAAGCAAATTTATTTAAGAAAATTAAAATTCAAATGAGTTAATAAATTACTTTCAATATTAATTCGTAATTAGTGCGGAATAATGGAAGGAATAAATATTTTCCGTATAGAAAATGCTACCTCTAACCACAAATATCTACTGGCGAGAATGCTGAATACATTTTAATTTAAAACTGGTACAAGTTTATTCCCCTTTATTGGTACACAGCATTTTTGTATAAATATTCATAAGAAATGTGCTGCAAAGTTTGACAACAGCTTTAATTAGAAACCCAGTTATTTTTGTTACGTCGTCTTTTCATTCTTTCTGAAAAAAAAAACGATAAAAAAGAATTTAAAAACTGAAATAAAATTAATATCTGACACCTCTTAAAGTTTTAATTTGTATAGCTAATTTAAGCTTTAGCACAATCTCAATAGTTTTAGAAAAATCGACATAAATTATTGTAATTTTTGTACAAACATAAAATTCTTTGCGATTTTAATATTTCTTGCGATTTTAACACAACGAATTGTTATTGAAATGTCCAGTTTTTATTTTATTTTTTTTAATCAAGGACCGGGATTGAATCCAAAATCTATTGAAAAAACAGACATCGTGGATTTAACCACAGTACATCTTTCATTGGGGGACAACAGCTACTTCTGATGAGAAGTACCACTGGTATTCTGACAAGATACATCGGTGTTAACAAGCATCTGCATTGAATGCAACTGTTACAACGGAAACGTATGATATAGAGTATAGACTATGCGGAGAACACAGAAAAAGGGTACTACATGTAATTTACCATTGCAAGTCACTAGATCGTAAAAGACAATAAATGCTAGTGGAACCAGGGGCGTCGCCAGAAAATATGCTCGGGGGGTGTGGGGGGGGGGCCTCAGTGATCGTAAGTAGGACATTTTTTTTCTGGAGAAAAGAAACAGTCGGGACAACATGTATTTTATTACATTGTACCTAGTAAAGAAAGTGGAAAAGGGGCGCAGGCGAAAAATTTTCGGGGCCACGCCCAAAGTTCGTTTTAAATTCACCTAACTACTATCAAATTTCGAGAATTAAATTATTATCTCTCCCTCTTTGCATGGTTGGATTAAATTTGTTTTTGTAAATGTTTTTTTTTATATTCCTAGCTGGCTCTTTATTCAAAAAAAAAACATATTTTATATTTGTGAAAAATTTGAAAATTGATGTCAATTAAAAATTTTAACATAAGGTATGACTCTAACCAGCGGTTTTCGGGCTCGGTTTTTCATGATTAAAGTAAACTAAATATCTCTCACCACGCCAAAATTGATGATTTTTTCAGAAATCATGTATTTTAGAAGCTCAGATCTAAGAGCAGTTTTGGGTGCAAATGCTTGTTTTGAAATACTCCTTCTTAAGTGCCGTTTTGTATATTCATAATAAAGCATTCTCGTTTCTTCCCGCAATATTTTTTTTTATTATAAATTATCACACTTCTTTCATAAAAAAATGTGTCAATTAAAATGTTTACTTTAATTTTTTTCTTTAAAAATAAATACCTAGGTAATTGTTTTTGTTGTAAAAATATTTTATTGCATTGGGTTATATTTTTGTTGATTTAAAATAGCTCTAAAAAAAGGAAAACGGAACAGACAAGTATATATAATAAAAAAATACTATAACATATTATTATTTTTACTCGTTTTCCTATGAAATTGCATCATAAATCAATAACTAAAACGATAGGCGTCCGAAACCTTAATCTCTATATAAAACTGGACTTTTAGAAGGAAAAGTTTAAAAATTAAACGTTTCCGACAAGACCTTTGTAATCTAAGCCAAGAATACATTATTTAAAAATATAAATTAAAAGTCCAAGCGTGAGACGAAAAATTAGGTTGCAATTAGACCATCGCTCCTAGGCTCGGGGGGGGGGGTGGCTGCAGCCCGGCAGCCCCCCCCCCCCCTTAATTACACCACTGAGGATAACCATAATTAGAACCCACCTGCCAATTACAGAGTAGGCGTAAAAATAAACTGGGGTGATCAGTGTGATCATCATGGGCTCCCGAACAAATCTGGGGTAAGTTCATTAAGCATGTACTTCGGTACCCTCGGGGAAAAAATACATTTAATTTTCGTACATTTTGGTTGTGTATTAATAAAACTTAGTAGGTACAAAAAAATACATTTTAGTAATAGTTTTAATTGTTTTAAGTGACACAAAGAAAGTTACACCTATTGATAAACAGATAGATTGCGGAATGCTTCCTAAATAAGAGATGGTAAAACTAATTGCAAATACGAGCCGAAAAGAATTTTACAGAGTTTATAAAGTCGTGAAAAATTCTAAACCAATTTATATCCTTTACTCTAGTTTCAACGCGAGAATCGAGGAACTGTTTTTAGATAGTGCACTCAAGCAGTAAGTTAGCAATTTTTTCCTTATCGACGAACACAAAGTGTTGCAACGTATATCTTAACCACAAATGGGTAAAAATTGTGTATATAGGAGTTTAAATTGTCGTTTACTGAGTTAAAATAAATGCCAGTTATAAATGAATTAGATTGACTCTGGGATCCGTTCGCTAGACAAATAACTACGTAAACATTGTTAAGCGTAATTGGCCATTCACGATACGTAGTTGTAGCAATCAAACAGCGTAAAAGTATTTTGAAATTGCAGTTTTTTACCGAATTTCTCTAAACTAAGATATAAGATTTACTCAAGTTTAAATGTATTAAATGAGGCATTTAGGATCTAATATAAATAGGCGATTTAGGGTAAGGTTGCCTATATCGTACCAGTTTTTGTTTTTAATTTTTTTTCTTATTAACTGATAAATGAAATATATATTTTTTGGTTTAAAACAATAGATCGGTCTATTGGACACCTAACTGCAATTTTTAAAATATTATTTTTTATTTAGTTTATAAAAAACAGCTGTTTTTGTAAGGAATAGCAAATGGTACGATTTAAGAAACTGGTTTCCTAAATCGTACTAGTGGGTTCCTAAATCGCACCACAGTGTTCTTTTGGGGAATATTAAATAAAAATGAGAACAGTTTCTTGTAAAGACAACAAATAACACAAAATTATTGTTTATATTAAGTATTTTACAAAAAAAAAATTAAAAAAATCTATAACACCTTTGAAAATAATTTTAAATGTACCTTCAAACAAAAGTCGCACATGTAGTCCTTATCAAGACGTGTGACGTTGGAACACAATTCATGTGTGTGTGTGGTACGATTTAGGAGACTGTCAATCAAAATAATAAATAATACAATTCTAACCCCAATATAGATCTAAAATTAAATTCAAATTTTGCAAAATTACAAGAACTTCCCAGGCTATGCTACTAAAAAAAATATCTGTATAAATACTACTTACCATTGAGATATAGCCTTGCAAAAAATCAACAAAATTAACATGAAAATAGCCGAATTCTTTTAACTTGCTTTTCCCGCTTAGTTAAACACACCGGAGCAAAACGATTATACTATGCAACTGTCACTAGTTAGACACTACAACAACGTCCGATAGATGTCGTATAATTTATCGTCTAATATGAAAACTTGTAGTGGTACGATTTAGGCAACAGTACGATTTTAGCGACTTTACCCTATATGAAATATTTACACCCGAAGAATAACATAAATAAAGTTGTATTACATAACTATCAACTCAGGGGTCCTGAACCCGCCGCCCTTGGCATCTCAAAACAGGCAACCAAAGCAACATCAGATAGGTTAGCGCAACAACAACACCTATCCCGATGGAACAGGATACCTGGCCAAACCCAAGCGAGGGCCACAATTGGGAAACCCTCCAAAAAACTATCAACTGGAATGTTGTTTCTAACGCGCACCCAGCTAAAACAAGTGGTTGGCCTACTAACAGGCCACTGCCACTTAAGAAAACACCTACGTCAAATAGTAATTTACAATGGTACCATTGAATGCAGACTTTGCGGCGAAGAGGACGAAACCGCCTCACATATCATATATAACTGCGAAGCACTGAGATAAAGAAGATTTAAAATCCCGCATGACAAACTTGGTAGGAATTTACTGGGCCTTGTAAAAGAAAGCCACTAGGCTGCAGTGCAAAAAGCTTGGGTCGAATGCCCGACCCCCGCCTTAAACCAACCAACCAACCAACTTTTCAATCTTTAGCTATTTACTGATACTACAAAATTTATAATTATTTCGCGTTTACTTAGGGCCTTTTTCCAATAGGCCCAGTAGGGCCTGGCCTAGGGCCCTGCTTTCAGAGAGGTGAGCGCTGGGTCATAATTCAAATAGTTTAAGATAAAATACTTCATCTTCAAAACTGAGATGCTGCTAACCTTTTTTATTGTAAAAAAATATTTTATAAGATCTAACCCGATCGACAGATTTATTTATTTCCGTGCGCAAGACAAAAAACAATCGTAAAAAAATCCTGACATGTTGCGGCACACGTTTGTCGCTCTATAATACAAAAAAATTATTTTAAATTATATATTTTAAGAAATATTAACATTATTCTTTTGCGAGAACTATAAGGAAACCGTCACCGACACCCGTGCTGATGGTATTCGTTTAATCACACGCCACGATGTAAGCGCGGATCCAGGGGAGAGGGGTCATTACTAACTCCGCAAAAATTTTCTTTATTTTTTAAATCTTTTTTTAATTAAATTAGTAACTTTTTGTCAAAGTCACTACAAGCAAGATTTTTGAAAAGTTATTGTTAGGTCAAAAAATGTTTTTGGGCATGACATCCAAGACATTTTTGACTGCAGCGCTTTTCCTTTATTTTACCTGAATAATGAATAAAGAAAAGATTATTGCGCCTGTCTCGACGGTGGTGGGAGCTTTTTTACATTTTCTGGAAAAATATGATATTATTATTAAAATATTTTAGGGCGAAATTTAATTTCGATTTAAATTCAATCAAAAATAAAAATTCGTCTTTAATTTTATGTTTATAGACTTATTTTTAGACTATATTTCAGACCTAATAAATACGAATTATTATTGTTTTTGTAAAAGAGCATAAAAGGAGTTGGGGGCGGTGCCCCCTGGACCAGGGGATTTTAGTAGTCAATTTTAATAGAGAGCTGGTTGCCCTCCCTGCCTGAAATTGGCTCTATGGTCACCCATGCTTAGATGCTCCGGATTGCGTAACGAGCCTAGGCCCACTAAAACCAAAAATAGGCCCTGCAATAGCACCAAAAATTTTAGTATTTCTCCACAATTGAAATAAATACAATAGTTTCGTTAGTTTCTTTTGAGTAATCAGTATAAATACATAGTTCTAGTGGAAAAAACTTCAATCTTTGCTAAGTACCCACCTTAAATTCTTCACTTAATTTTATTACACGAAGTCAATCTATAATGCATTATATCGCAGAATTGACAAAGGTAACTTTGATAAGTGACTAATAAATTCATCATACAGGCAATGTTCCAACATTAGCTATGTAAAGGTACGTCGAAGACAAAGAATGCCTTAAGGTCTCTTCTAATACACGAGAGATGGGTATAATTAAAACAAGTTAAGAGCGGTTTCGTGAACGTTCTCCAAAAAGGCTTTTTATGAAAACGACCTGAGGTTATTAGTTGTATAGGTATTGTATTAAAGTCAACTTTATTATAAGAGTCTAATGTACTTCAGTGTCTTCTTTGAAACAAAAGCCATGCTCCAAAATATGATTAAAATGCGGGGTTAAAATTGAGGCCAAGTTATGCATTTTATTGTGTAATATTCTAATGAAAGCAGGAAAAATATTAACATTTTTAGTAATCAAATTTCAAATATTTGGAGTTACTAAATGGTATTTACTTATTTTTATGGGTGATTTCTCGACCAATAATTAAGTTGAAATGTTTATATGACCGTTCATCCTAAAACGCTTGGTTTTTGATATACAGTTTACACAGGGAACCAAACTTTTTTTTCCTTTTTTATTAAAAATCTTAAAAAATGTTTAAGATATTACAATAAATTTTGGTATTGACTATAATGACACAAAAATACATATTACGGAATTTCTTAAACCAATAGCGTAGTTATCGCAAAAATGGTTTTCAAATAAACTGCTGGACAATTGCTTTCGAGCAAGAAAAATTCCGCCTAAATTTAACAGTTAATATTTTCTGAACCAGATATGATATCGACCTACGGGTTTGAGTGGTTGATAGATTCATCCCTTGGGAAACAACTGTTAATGTTGAATTTTCTTTAACTGTCAGAAAATTTTATATACAGGGTGTTAAAGATAACGATGATTTTTGCTCCAATTTTAATGGCGTGTAACTTTCATAATAATATTATTAAATTTTATCACTCTACGTCAATTGAATCACTGGTTCATAGCAAAGAAAGTAATTTGTTAAATTTTTGATATCTGCTTTATTTTAAGAAATACCGATTGTTTTTGGAAAACTCTGCTTTATTTCAACTTATTGGTAGCTAGATCTCACTGTGCGTTGTATCGTGCAAACTTTATGAGTGATTATTATACCTTATGAAAAGCTTAATTATGTTCAGTAACAATAGTTGTACCTAAATGTTATGATGTACAGTGGCGTACTTATAAATACCTATATGTCTATGGTAGTATAGTGTTAGAAAGTTAAAAATTAATAAATACATTTTTTCCAAAAATTAAATTAAAAAAATTATCTTTGTTAAAATTTTGTAAACACACTGTATAATATACCTGTAATGCGATATGAAGAACTAAAAAATAAGAAAAATTTACCTAATCTAGGGGCGAGTACTTTCCAATATAAAACAAAAAATTGTGAGATACTCATAAACCATAGATATATAATAGGTGTTTATAAGTACGCCACTGTACATCATAATTGAAACTTTTAAACAAAGCGCCCTCTGCAACATTACTTTCTTTTAAAGCATAACATTATCTTTAAAAAAAGCCTAAATTTATTAAAATTTCATAAATAATGTGAAAGATACAGTACGTTTAATAATAATTTATTTACCAGCGTCCCCCATCCTTAATATTATAGATACAAAAAAATCTTTACGATCAAACAGCCGCTAGAATGGATAGGCTTTCCATTCCCGATATCAGGCACGTAGCCAGGATTTCTTCTCGGGGGGGGGCCCACGAAAATTTTTGGGTGCCACGCCCTTTTTTGAATTATAGTGGTTTTGGTTTTCAACTGTATCAACAAAAATCTTATTTTTTTCGTATTGGGTTTATGGTATCTTAAAATGTTAAACAAATATGTATTTTTAATATTACATAGGTACTATAAATATTAAATACTATAGGTATCTACTATGACAATAATAATTATTATAATAACAATCTTCTGTTGGTTTTTGCTGCCATGATATGAATTACTCGGTTGGTATTAACAGTAATGTCCCAGTTAATAGAAACCATGGCGAGGGCACTCAGTCTTTCATCTCCCATTAGATTACGAGGCAAAGTTTTCACTCTTTTCATTGTCGAAAAAGATATTTCGACACTGGCAGTTGTTACTGGTAACGTTGCCAAAACTGACAGTAAATGGTTTATTGTAGGATAATAAATAGTATTACATTTTTCTAACACTTTAAGGACTTCGGTATTAGGATCAATGTTGGCAACTTCTCTCCACCAAATTTCGTACTCAGCCTTAACTGCAGAAATTGACATATTAACATCCAAATATTGATATAGATTTTCCAATTTTTGTAGTTCATCAATTGAAGCAAAGCCTGGAAGGAGTATTTGAAAACTTGGGAGTATATCTTCGTTTGAAGTAAATCGGTCAGATAAATTTTGAATTAGATTTTCCACACAAGGGATAAATACCGTTACTCTGTAGTACTCTTCCACAGTTGCGGTTTGCGGATTTGCACGAGATGTTTATCTTGACGCAATTCTTGGAACTTGAAGTTCGGTTTGGAACGTTTCTCGTGCAAGATCTGAAACGGAGTTAAATATTCCTCTAAAAACTGTTGCAGCATTCTCTCTGTGATCTTTTAAAACTTCTAAAATCTTTTTACTATGTTTTATTGCCGATGACAAATCAAGAGATTTTTCTTGAAGATTTAAAGACAATGGTAGAGTAAGACTAAACAGTTTCTCACAAACAAGTAAACTGATGAGAAACCCTAGTTATAAGAAAAAATAAGAACTTTCTCTAATGCCAATTTATTGGCAACGAGTTATTAAGTAAAAAAAACAATATAAGTATAACTTTTGTAACAAATAATATAAAAATCGTGGGAATTACTCAGCACATCGTGGGATTAAAGACAAAATCGTGAGACAGGACAACCCTGCGTGTAAAATAACATGGTTTTCCGTATTACTGGGGGTAGGGAAGGGAGGCCGGATCCGGAGAAGTGCGCCTGGCTGTATTTAAGCTATTTGCAGAGTTGCCAAACTGTCACGGGGAAAATTTAATAGTATAGGAATTGTTTAATGTGTTGCCTATGCCTATATTGTCGAAATCAGAACTGTAATAACTAATAAATCTAATAATACTAATAATATATTATAATCTATATTTCGCATAAAATTAATTTTATCTTGAGTTTCGGGGGGGGCCCGGGCCCCCTGGGCCCCCCCCCCTATCTACGTGCCTGCCCGATATCAAAATTGTTCCTTAATGTGGCTATTTTTAAAATAACTTGAATTGTGTATTTTATCCCGTTACGCCCTTTAGCGGAAATCAAACAACTTTAAAAATAATGTCCAGTATTTTCTTTTAACCGGTTTACTTATAATTTTTTTTTACCGAAATACAGCCACTGGCCTACCTTAGCGGGACACCCGGTATATTTTAAAACCAGAGATATTAAATTTAGACTTGTTTTATTTAAATATTATTGACAATATAGTAGTATAGGTATAGTATCCATAATAATATAATAAAGAAAGAAAAATTAGAGGCTAGATTTTGGTTGATTTCTTAAAGAATAAATAAGAGGTAAGACACGGCATCGCAAACTATTAGGAATTAACCACCGTGTCCTGGTGTTTTGTTCTACTAGTTCACGGTTCTCGTGGACTTGTCTTCTGTGTTGGAGATGATCCTTACCACGTTTTCATTACTTATTTATACAGCTCGGATTTATAGGCAAGAAAAATTGAAGAAAAATGCGCCTAGATAGGCCAAGATTTTTATTGAAAAAGGCAGAAATCCTAACATATAGGCAACATAATAGACAATATAGGCAAATGCCCTATTGCCTTATAACTATTTCATTGACTGGTATAGCATTGGAGAAGAAGAGGTTTGTTAAACTATCTTCTACCTATAAATCTACTTATAGTTAAATTGTTTGTTTTTTCTAATTCTTTAACGCCAACTAAATAAGGTTTACTTGGAAAGTTTTCGTTCAAAATTCCAACCATCAAATTAGCTATACAGGGTGTCCGGTAACTTATGGGCCGTCGAGTAACTGGAGATACTAGACATCAAACTAAGCCGATTATGTCATATAAGTTTTTTCGGATTGGCACTCGTTCTAGAGATACAGGGTGTTAAAAGTAAAAGTTTATTCTCGAAAATAAGCCATAATTTTAAAACGGTTTAATGAATCGAATTGAAAGTTGCCAATATTATGTTTTTATGAGCAAGAAATAAGAATTTGTAGAAATTTTTAAGGTTCTAACTAGAGGGCGCTAGTTGCATACACTGGGCTTTATAAATCTATGATTTTTTTTTCTTACCTGTGATATTAGGTGTTTTTCAATTATAGTTTCTTAAAGAATGGCATTTTATGAGTCAAAAATTTATACTTGATTGATCTTAATATCTTTAACGGTTTTCAAGATATTTCCCTTTAAACATCTTAAAGTATAAAAAAACATAGTAAATAATTAAATTAACAAAAAAAAACAAAAGTGACAATCCAAAAAAACTTATATGACATAACCGGCTTAGTTTGATGTCTAGTAACTCCAGTTACTCTACGGCCCATAAGTTACCGGACACCCCGTATATCTGCCGCATACATTTGTCGTTTCATCCACGATAATATACAAGAAAGTGCCCTCTAACTCCCGTTTAATTTTTGAAATACATTCCATATAGCATTTGTACATAGTTTGTTTTCTCAACGTACTCTCCTCCGGTAAAAATTTATTAAATTGTTTTTCAAAAAATAACTTAAAACTAGGATGATTAAAAAATAAAAATGTGTCCCCCTTTTCTTTTTTTAACTGCTAAAACTAGCCCGCAGAGATGTTTGGACTAATTAAGAGGAATTTAATTTTTCCAAATTCCGTTTGTGAAGTGGAGTTCCACAATGCTAGTTAATAAAGTACTTTTTAGTACTTGAAATCTGAGAATTTTAAAAATACCCATAATTAGAATTGTGATACCACTCTGGAATTTAGTTATGCGGTGAGTGTTATGCATTTAACTTAGAAGTCATCTTTCAAAACAAACTCACAAAACATCTAAAACTTTTTAAAATGAGTGTTCTTTACTTTTCGGCATACGCAACAAAACTAAACTCTGATACAGTAACCGTCTGTACAACCGAAAGGTATTGTTTATTAATTTATTATAAAAGGTGGTCAAAGATTTAGAGATTTCCCAATAGTTAAGCCTCTTAATCCTCAAACAAACCATTAATATTTTATTACTAGCCCAAAATTTTATTTTATAAAGGTTTTATAGTATCATTGAAGATTAAGTCATTTTTATATGATATCTTTATTAATAATTATTAGCATCATAAACGTACTAAAACCTACATAACACCTTAGTTACCCATAATACATTAGTTACCATAATTTAATACGTTAGTTACGAAAGCATAATACGTTAGATACCAAATAATATTAGAACTATTTTTCATGAACATGTAAAACAATATTTTGACAGTTTTCAAATTTGATGGATACACCTTTGTCTTTAACGTCCACGATCTTAGGTATGCCCTCTGAAGACTGATTAATGACCGAGCAAGCACTCCTTTCGATTTCGTGCGGTTCCCCAGTGCTTAATCCACTGCCGGAAACATCGCCGATTTGAATTTTGCGAGCAATGGAAGCTTTCTTGGTTACACTTTCTTCTAAATACCCTCTAGCAACCTTCGCCGATTCCCATCCACCAAGTTCTTGTAGGTCTAATATATCTCCTCCAGCATTAATAAGAAAATTTGCCGAAGATCTTCTAACGCAGTGACCAGTATACAAATTAGGATTTTCAAGTAAGAGATACTTAGCTATTTTTTGAAGTATTTTAGAGAAGAAGTGAATGCCGCAGGGCTGTACCGTACATTTCCCTTTCCAATATGATACAAACAATCTTTGGTGAGTGACATGGTCTGGCCTTAACATTGCGTACTTTTTAAATAAAAGCACAGGATTGACATCGCCGTCAAATATCACAGCGAAAATAAGTTTCTTGTGGGTTTTTGAGTCGGGAATAGTAACAATCAGCTTGTCCTCTAAAATGTCAACATCTTCGCTAATTCATTAGTTCGACAGGCTCCTCCAATTCCAATTAAAAAAGCCACTTTCATCATTAAAAATTTCCCGTCTGAGGCAGAACACACAAATTCGTTGACTTGTTCTCTTGTAAATACTTTTGATTTTTTTGCTCTATATCCAACATTTTTCTTCTTGATTAAACGTATTAAGGCTCCGTATTTGTCGATTTCCACTCTTTCCTTCAGTTCTAAAGTCGCTCGTAACATGGAATATTTCGGCCATAAGGATAAAGCAGAGTATTCCTCAGAGAGTTTTTTGCAAAATACGCCGTTTCTTCTGCACCTTGAACATGTACTTTGTTTCGCCACTCACAAAACTGCCGATATTCTTTTTCATAATGGATTTTAGATTTGTCCGGAAGCAAGTTCAACCTTATAATGTTGGCTGCAGCTAATAAATCGTCAGGAATATCAGAATCTTGCATGATTTTAATGACGACTTTTTGAAATGCCAAAATGAAATGACATAAAACCTTGTTTTTATTCTCGCATCGCCGTTGTCAATGATACGATAAAGCTTTGAATACAACTCGATTATTAGCGATTTAACACCTTCTCGGACATTGCGGGTGACTCGGCTGTTGCCTCGTCACCTAGTAATGTCCTCGACTATTATAAATCGCATAATAATCTCGTTATATTAATAGCTATAATATTAGTAATATGAATAATATCAAGAGTAGGTAGCATAAAATTTCATAAAAGGCACAAAAAGACGGAGTTTACCAAAAAAGACAAAATATACAAAAAGCACCTGGACTAGGCAAAAAAAGGCAATTTGCCTATAATCCGAGCTTTACTTATTTATTCTTAAATAAATCTTAAAAGCGCCATTTTGCTGTATGTAGAAGGTGGCCTTTCAAAAGGCCGAACAATTAAATACAATTAAATATAATAAAAAATAATATCTATACCGAAAACCATGGAGACAGACATAAATAATTACGAAAATAGACTTAAAGATCAACAATTTTGTAAACCATTTTTGTACAAGTAATAAAAATGATTTAGGTACCATATTATCGACGTGTACCTTTTTCTATGTAACTACGTCGACTTATAAACCTAAATGGAAAAAAGAAACGGTCAGTTACTATTTATATTGTAGGTGTCTAAATCAGACTTGGGGAATTGTAGCAAATCGAATATATAAAATGGATGGTTTTATTTCCAAACAAGGTAAGTTCGACTGTACTTAAGTGTCATTTGGTTTTGATACAGATTTATTAGATTTATTTTGGATTCTATACACTTTTGTTAAAATTTCGAGAAGGACGGTTACCTAAGAATTCTAAATTTTTTTTACAAAATGAAGGGTTGTACATCATCAATAGTATTATAATTTATTAATTCTGATACTGATACATTTTTTAATAACAAATCCTTTAGTTTAATTTTAAAGGAGCGAAATTGAAGCTGCTTTATCCTATTTAAGAACTTATTAAAAAAAAATGTTAGCCAGACGGAACCTAGCGTTTTTTATGTGGGATCCGAACCACGCATTGATCCATCAACCCCCTAAGGGAGGGCTGTCCATTTCAAAGTGTTTCCCCTAAATGCCGATTTATTGGTTTGGAAGGAGCCGCTTCGGGAGTCGACCAGTGTCATCTTGCATTCTTACCTCTAATATCTTGGTGGTTCAGGAATTGGTTTATAAAAGAATTAGTATAGCTGATATGGAACTAAATTTGAAGAGACTTGCTTACGACATTACATTGCAAATTCCTTAAGCATCACCTCTGACGCAGCGATCAATACTTTCGAATGTACATGAATCTACGATATAAAAGATTCCAGCCGGATGGGATACTAACAGCTTAAATTCGTCTTGCTTGCTACCATAGAACTCCACCCTTAAAACTGGCCTACCAGAATCTTAGTTTTCGTTACAAGAAGAGTTAGTTAAAATAGCCTTAAGAGGAAATTTAGTAACACAAACTACATTTTATTGCTAGGCCTATTCCGGTATTGGTTACTAGTCATTTTTGTCATTAGCAAATTAATTGCTTTTAAGGTTAAAGAGTATGCTTGTTGTTTGGAAAATGCACAAAAAATAATATAAGGTCATATTTTATCAAGACTGTGTTAGATATCAAAATAAAAATCGGATTGCACCACCAAGAAATCAAGACTTTACTATTGGTACGATGCAACCAGCTGCAGACCTGTTTCGAACTCTTTCGTTCTCGTACGTACAGGGTATGTCTTCACCTTCGAAACGATGGTCTTGATACTAAAAATGTTAATGTTATCAACTTTCTTGGGTTGTATATAACTTGTAGCGCCATCTCTGGATAGTCCTGGTGTTGTCTTGAACGGCAGTACAGTTTGGACTTGCATTGTCTTTATTTGTTTTGAATCACTGCGTTTTACCTGATATACACAGAAGCAGTATAAATAGAGAGAGCTGTAGTTATCATACTTATTTAGTATTTACCTGAAGACGACTGGAGATGCTTACCAGTTAAAATGTAGGGATTCATTCAAGCAAATAAAGACAATGCAAGTCCAAAACTCTACTGCTGTTTAAAAAACGTCATTGTCTCCAACCTTTAAACATACACTTGTCCTCTAAAATGTCAACATCTTCGCTAATTCATTAGTTCGACAGGCTCCTCCAATTCCAATTAAAAAAGCCACTTTCATCATTAAAAATTTCCCGTCTGAGGCAGAACACACAAATTCGTTGACTTGTTCTCTTGTAAATACTTTTGATTTTTTTGCTCTATATCCAACATTTTTCTTCTTGATTAAACGTATTAAGGCTCCGTATTTGTCGATTTCCACTCTTTCCTTCAGTTCTAAAGTCGCTCGTAACATGGAATATTTCGGCCATAAGGATAAAGCAGAGTATTCCTCAGAGAGTTTTTTGCAAAATACGCCGTTTCTTCTGCACCTTGAACATGTACTTTGTTTCGCCACTCACAAAACTGCCGATATTCTTTTTCATAATGGATTTTAGATTTGTCCGGAAGCAAGTTCAACCTTATAATGTTGGCTGCAGCTAATAAATCGTCAGGAATATCAGAATCTTGCATGATTTTAATGACGACTTTTTGAAATGCCAAAATGAAATGACATAAAACCTTGTTTTTATTCTCGCATCGCCGTTGTCAATGATACGATAAAGCTTTGAATACAACTCGATTATTAGCGATTTAACACCTTCTCGGACATTGCGGGTGACTCGGCTGTTGCCTCGTCACCTAGTAATGTCCTCGACTATTATAAATCGCATAATAATCTCGTTATATTAATAGCTATAATATTAGTAATATGAATAATATCAAGAGTAGGTAGCATAAAATTTCATAAAAGGCACAAAAAGACGGAGTTTACCAAAAAAGACAAAATATACAAAAAGCACCTGGACTAGGCAAAAAAAGGCAATTTGCCTATAATCCGAGCTTTACTTATTTATTCTTAAATAAATCTTAAAAGCGCCATTTTGCTGTATGTAGAAGGTGGCCTTTCAAAAGGCCGAACAATTAAATACAATTAAATATAATAAAAAATAATATCTATACCGAAAACCATGGAGACAGACATAAATAATTACGAAAATAGACTTAAAGATCAACAATTTTGTAAACCATTTTTGTACAAGTAATAAAAATGATTTAGGTACCATATTATCGACGTGTACCTTTTTCTATGTAACTACGTCGACTTATAAACCTAAATGGAAAAAAGAAACGGTCAGTTACTATTTATATTGTAGGTGTCTAAATCAGACTTGGGGAATTGTAGCAAATCGAATATATAAAATGGATGGTTTTATTTCCAAACAAGGTAAGTTCGACTGTACTTAAGTGTCATTTGGTTTTGATACAGATTTATTAGATTTATTTTGGATTCTATACACTTTTGTTAAAATTTCGAGAAGGACGGTTACCTAAGAATTCTAAATTTTTTTTACAAAATGAAGGGTTGTACATCATCAATAGTATTATAATTTATTAATTCTGATACTGATACATTTTTTAATAACAAATCCTTTAGTTTAATTTTAAAGGAGCGAAATTGAAGCTGCTTTATCCTATTTAAGAACTTATTAAAAAAAAATGTTAGCCAGACGGAACCTAGCGTTTTTTATGTGGGATCCGAACCACGCATTGATCCATCAACCCCCTAAGGGAGGGCTGTCCATTTCAAAGTGTTTCCCCTAAATGCCGATTTATTGGTTTGGAAGGAGCCGCTTCGGGAGTCGACCAGTGTCATCTTGCATTCTTACCTCTAATATCTTGGTGGTTCAGGAATTGGTTTATAAAAGAATTAGTATAGCTGATATGGAACTAAATTTGAAGAGACTTGCTTACGACATTACATTGCAAATTCCTTAAGCATCACCTCTGACGCAGCGATCAATACTTTCGAATGTACATGAATCTACGATATAAAAGATTCCAGCCGGATGGGATACTAACAGCTTAAATTCGTCTTGCTTGCTACCATAGAACTCCACCCTTAAAACTGGCCTACCAGAATCTTAGTTTTCGTTACAAGAAGAGTTAGTTAAAATAGCCTTAAGAGGAAATTTAGTAACACAAACTACATTTTATTGCTAGGCCTATTCCGGTATTGGTTACTAGTCATTTTTGTCATTAGCAAATTAATTGCTTTTAAGGTTAAAGAGTATGCTTGTTGTTTGGAAAATGCACAAAAAATAATATAAGGTCATATTTTATCAAGACTGTGTTAGATATCAAAATAAAAATCGGATTGCACCACCAAGAAATCAAGACTTTACTATTGGTACGATGCAACCAGCTGCAGACCTGTTTCGAACTCTTTCGTTCTCGTACGTACAGGGTATGTCTTCACCTTCGAAACGATGGTCTTGATACTAAAAATGTTAATGTTATCAACTTTCTTGGGTTGTATATAACTTGTAGCGCCATCTCTGGATAGTCCTGGTGTTGTCTTGAACGGCAGTACAGTTTTGGACTTGCATTGTCTTTATTTGTTTTGAATCACTGCGTTTTACCTGATATACACAGAAGCAGTATAAATAGAGAGAGCTGTAGTTATCATACTTATTTAGTATTTACCTGAAGACGACTGGAGATGCTTACCAGTTAAAATGTAGGGATTCATTCAAGCAAATAAAGACAATGCAAGTCCAAAACTCTACTGCTGTTTAAAAAACGTCATTGTCTCCAACCTTTAAACATACACTTGTCTCGATGTGTTTGGTTAAGATAAATATTTGAAGGTGTTGTGGAGACTACGCAACTTTTTTTTGCATATTATGTCGAAACTATATGATTTGTGCCTACATGAATATCGGCCAATCGGGATCTCCCACACTTAACGTCATTGCTTCGGGTCTAAATATAAAAAAAATAGAAAAATGTAATATGTGTGTGTAATTTCAGAAAAAATACTTTAAACTCGCAATCACAAGTTAAATATTAATTATGATTATAATATTCGCGATCATCAAATAATTCTAAAATATTATTTGGGAAAATATTAAACGAACTTCTAATATAAGTCACGCAATCATTGTTAGATCAAAATATTAAGCAGATATGAAAAATATACAGTGGGGTCGGTAATAAATGCGCTATAATTATTTAAAATGTGACTCGCTAATAAGAACCATAAATAATGTTCAGTGTAAAACGTATTTTGTATAGATTTTAAATATTTATTAATATACAGAGATAAAAGGTGCGGAAAAAAGCTATCACAAATTCCTGAGGCGTATGGGAGCGACGGGTAATGGCGCTCAGCGGACAATCGCGCTAACTCATTTTAAACCAAACCAATGCTGCAATCGGAGTTGTGTATAGCGCGCGATCTGTATTAAAGTAGTGCAAGCATATTGTGAACGCGCCACGTTGCTTGCTGTCAAGATCTTCGTGTTTTGTATAGTGCTCTTATAATTTGACCTGCTATTTCAATAAAGGTTTGTAAAATTATTTTTCATTATTTTTTAATAAACTAATTAGCAATAGTGCATGTCAGGGTATCTGCTTGAAATGTGGAAAGCCATTTCTCATAAGATTAACTCTTTGAGGTTATGTCAATATTTTAAAAATTTTTGACCATTTGGGTAATTGCGCTCAAACTAAGCGGTGTTTCCCGACGTGAGCGGCATTGCCCGCCATTTCAACAAGTCGGGGCAATTACAAGCCTGAAAAGGGGAAAACCACAACTGTGTGTTGTGCAATGAGTGCAGCGGGTACGTTTGTGCCTCCGATGTTTATTTTCGCTCGACTGAGAATGGCTTCTGGCTTGGAACGAAACGGACCACCCGGTTCAATATATCAATGCTCCAAAAATGGTTGGATTAACGAGGAGTTGTTTAGGGTCTGGCTGAGACGCCAGTCACTGCTCTTTAAACATTTATAACTTTTGCCTAAATAAGGGCGTAATTATATTAAGTATACCTCCTCATTCTTCACATCAAATCCAGCCACTGGACCTAACTTTTTTTGGACCACTCAAAAGAGCAATCAGGTGAAAAATGCATGATATGCAATGAATTTGGGAAAAATGAGCTTTAGTTCAGATGTTCTTTATGTGGGCAATGGGCCCATGCAAGCTGCACAGGAGCAGATCGGCCACACCTTAATTTTTGAAGAAATAATTAAAATATTTTGTTGAAAGAAAATACCAAAATGGCCTCATTTATGTTTGTTGTTAACTTTCCGACTTATCTGTATGTATTTTCAATAATAAAGTTTATTTTTCTATTTAATTAATCTATTCTTATAGTTTATTGTTATTGAGCGTCATTACCCTACCGATTCGGGCAATGGCGTTCATTGGATACCCGCAAATAAATATAATTTCTGACTTAAATTTTATTTTAAATATCAATTCATAAATAAATATAGTTACTATACATGCATATCAAGTGTTTCACGAAAACTGAACGAAAAAAGTAGTTCTAGTTTTCTAAGAATGTGAGTTTTTCCTTAGGTGAGCGCCATTACCCTTCGCTCCCCTAAATATGACGATCTAACCCAACTGACCTTAGTCCAAAAATGGATGATTTCGGAGATACAGGGTGTCATTTTTTATAAATAATTTTTTTAATAATTGGTTTATTGTCACAATATTCGACTTGAGGAGGTTTTGCGGGATGAGAAATTAGAATCTGCTCTCATTTTTATTGTAAAGTTTAGAGGGCGTCACCTGCGGTACCTTGCACACATTTAAAACAAAATAACTTTTTTGAGCCACCATTTAACTTTTAAATTAAAATTCGGATTCTCCAACGTCTTTTACCTAAAAAGGGTATACGTGGTAAGACTTGATTGGGGCAGCTGTTTTTGAGATATCTGGATTTAAAAAATTCACTTCGTATATGGCCAGGTCTAAATTATTGTAATAATTGAACACATTTAAAGCGTAGGCAGTAAATTAAAATAACGTCACTAAAAACTGACTTGTGTACACGAAGTGAATTTTTTAAATCCAGATATCTCAAAAACAGCTGCTCAAATCTACTCTTACCACGTATACCTTGTTTAGATAAAAGACGTTGAAGAATCCTAATTTTGATTTAAAAGTTAAATATAGGGTGGCTCAAAAAAATTATATTGTTTTAAATGTGTGCAAGGTACTTACAATAAAAATAAGAGCAAATTCTAGTTTCTCCTCACCCCCCCCCCCCCCCCCCAAGCCGAATATTGTGACAATACACCAATTCTTTAAAAAAATATTATTAAAAAATGAAAACCAAATTGAACTTTTACCACTCTGTATCTCCGAAATCATCCACTTTTGGACTAAAGTAAGTTGGGTTAGATCGTCATATTTACGCCTCAGGAACTTGTGGTAGCTTTTTTTCCGCACCTTTTAGAGACACCCTGTATAAAAGTTTTCATTAAATAATAATTATCAGATCAGGTTTAATAAATAATGATTAAGATCATTTTTCTGCTGTACGAAAAAGAATTGTATTTAACATTTTTATTTCTGCATTTCCTATAACACATATTTCTCAAAAACTAGCACAACATAAATCTAGACACTGTCCAATATACAGAAAAGTTCGACTCGAGAGCTAATAGAATCTAGATTCCCCTTGCACACGCTCTAGAATGTCTCTTGCCAGATTTCTTAGATCTATAAGGTTGTTCGTGCTAAGTATAATGAAGCATTGTTTGGCTTAATAAAAACTTCTTGTTTGAAAAAAAAACTGCATTGAAAATTATTTTCAGTAATTTCAAATAGCTTGTTTTCATTAAATATTTTCTGAAAAATCTAATAATACAGAAAATGTTGGTTGCCTGTGCGGCGTATTAAATTAAATATAACAATATCAGAATCTAAACAAAAACATAGTGAAGTTAATCATAAAATATTTAGTTTATTCTTGAAATATACAGCAATTTATACTAGTATCAATGGATTATCTATTTAGGAATTATTTTGTTCGAAAGATAGAACTAAAGTACAAATCTATTAGGTACATAATAAAAAGATTTTGACCTTTGTATTCATTCCTTTAAAATTGATGCTTACTTAATTCAAATATTACCAAGGATATTTAGTAATTTTACAAAGAGAAAGATATAAAATACTCTTGAAGCAATAATATCTGGAAGTTTAAAAAACAGCTGTTATAGTCTATTTTAGAAAGGTGTAGAGTAATATAAGCTCATTAGGTATTCAAAGGGACTACAGAGTGATCCATCGAATATTTAAGCCACTTTCATAATTTGACATTGATTTCATTGCAAAGTTCTTTATTTTTATTAAGTGCATGTAGTACCACCCGGGTTTGGGTCAATTTATGGTGTGCCAAAGGCGTGCATTAGGTACAGTACATAGTATTAGGTACACTTATTTTTTATTAAACATAAAAAATACATTAAACAGAAATTAAATTATAAAAAATCATAATATTCTTCATCATCTGAGGAACTGTCATCTCTTCGTGACGTTATAATTAACGAGTCGATGGTCCAATCGATCAGGTGGTCAAGATCCCACATTTTTTTCTCTTTTTTAAAGACAGGATGAACTGCTGTTCGTCAGTTGAATGTCGTGTAGTGTCTTGCTACAAATCCTTTCACTTGCTCCCATATAAGTTCTATAGGATTTAGTTCGCAATGATATGCTGGTGTGGCAGCACAGTTACACTATGTTTTTCAGCTATATCTTCCACAGCATATTTCATAAAACGATGTTTGTGTAAATATGCTGTAGCTAATAGTTTATTCTTTATCAAATTATCTTGTTTTTTTTTTGGTTAGTTATCATAAATTATTTAATACATAAAATTTACCTGCGCCTATGGCCGACACCAAAATTAAGCCGAACTGGACGGAATTTCCCATTTTATTACTCTACGTCTTTCTGAAATAGACTATAGTCAGAAATGTGTTTTAAATTTTAAATAAAACGTCCTGTATACTTTTGAAAAATTAAATAGTTCCTCGAAAGACAAATTTAAAATATATACCAGATTTTGACTTAATATTAAAAATTGTTTTGCCTAAACTGTCGAAAAATTGTGTTAAAAGTATTCTCTTCAATACCCAATGCCGCGAATGTCGGAAATCCTTTAATGATTGCAATGGGAATTTTGTATAATTCGTATTTACAGACCCTGTTGGTTAAAACAATTGTTTTTGTTTGCCGTTGCATTTTTTAGCGTTAATATTTAGAGCTTACCGAATAAAAAAATACTATTTGTGGTTAAAAATTTTTGAATAATATGCTGGTTTCTATTTGAAATCGTATCACCCTTAATATTTCAGTTTAGGAGGACTGACATCTACAAAATACGTAAACTCTATTTTAAAGCAGGAGGTTTTTGTTTATTTTCTCCCAAATATTAAAAACTGGTGTTTGGTCTATTTAAGTGTCAAATAAAAACCAGATATTTAAATTTCGTATATTTTTATATACCGGGTCGTGATTGGAAACAAAGGAACTCCCATGCAAGTTTTAGACTCTCCAAATATTTGCCACCATGTTGATTTTTAAGCGGGGTTGAAGGGAGACTTTTTTAGGGTCTCTGTGTGGTGAGTGCACATGCGGATTTTGCACAATTTTGGACAACCCGATCTTAACTTATTTGAATAGAATTACAGATGGATTATCATTGGAATTCAACAGGTCATACTGCGGACACTAGCATTGAATGGGCTTGTCAACCTATGATTTGTCATTGTCAAATGTAATTTGCAAACGGTAGGCTTTTTAAAAAAATCTTTGACAGACACATTTTACCTTGGATTCAACTAATATTTTTAAATAAAACGAACCATAATTTTTAAACGTATCTTTAAGTAAAAAACAAATTATTTTACTTACAATAAATCCTATTAAATAGTATTAAAATCATCAATAATTGCTAAAAGGGGAAGAAAATAAGAGAGTATTTAAAAATTAAAAAATGTATTCTAAGAAAACTGTACAATTGGTTGGAATATTGTTAATTCTTAACTAAATGTTTAAATAGACAAGCATTTGCTACTAAACAATATCGTAAACGATCGTAAAATTCTCTATGAACATTAGCGAGTTGGTACTGGGTAATTCTTTCAAATTGCATTAAAATAGAATTTTTTAACTGCTCTAAATTTTCAAACCTAACACTTTTATAAAGAACATTATTTAAATGTCCCTAAAGGAAGAAGTCGTTTGATGAAAGGTCAGGAGACCTAGCTGGCCAATTAATTGTTGAGTTTGGACCGACAACGTGTCCATCAAAGGCATTATTTAAATATTTGCGTACCACAAGCGAATTGTGGGCCGCGCAACCATACATTTGGAACCAAATTTCCTGATCTTCATCAACGACTTCCTCCAGTACGAGTCCAATTTAATTTTGCAAAAGATCTAAAGATGTTGTAGGCTCCAGTAGCGATAATCATATAGAAACAAGTATGGTGCAACCAAGAAATGTTAAGACTCACCGCTGTATAGAAGCATCCAAACCTACAATACTTTGCCAAAGACTGTAACCAATGAGAGGCTACCAAAATTATACCATAGTTTAAAGACTTTTTTAAGCCCGAAAACTAAGCAAATACAATCACTTTGTACAAAAAAAAAGATAAATAGTTAGTTTAACAAATTAGAATATTGTGTAACCAAAAACCTCAACTAAATTTTTGTTTAAATAATGAAATATCTGTAGGTTTCGGTGCCAGTACTATTTGTTACTGTCTTGAGGTCATTTATAAATAAATGAATTTAAACAAATAATTTTGTTTATTCGGCTCATTATTTAAAGTAAACGTGCATTCATCTGAGAAGCAAATATTTTGTAAAAAATATCTATTGTTGTGAGCTCGCTCCATCATGCCAAAACAAAAAAGTAATCTTCGCTCTTAATCCCCTTCTGGCAATTCGTGATGGTTTTGATACTTATATGAATGATATTTATGCTTTTTTAAAGTTCGCAGTACTGTGGTGTGATGTTTTTCTACCCCTTGCCCGAGAGTTCTAGTGCGGATTTTTTTGTTTTCTTCTAGGTGAAGAAAAAGTATTAAGATCTTTATCATTAATTTCTTCAGCTCTCTAATGATTCTGTGCTGTGCATTTGCAGTTGTTTATTACAGTGCCTTTCGCCTTAAACTAAGTAATAACTTTTTGTATTGTCGACTAGGTATGACTGGGTCTATCAGGGAAATAACCGGAAAACATATCAGCATCACTTGTTGAATTCGAATGATAATCCAACCGCCATTTTATTTAAATAAGTTAAGACCGGGTTGCCCAAAATTGTTCAAACTCCGCATGTGCACTCACCACACAGAGACCCAAGTCTTCCTATAACCCCGCTCTAAAGTCAACACAGGAGCAAATATTTGGAAAGTCTACAACATGAATTGGATTTCCTATGTTTTCAACCACGATGCACCACCATTGGTGTAACTATTAAAGGTAAATTTTAAACGTAACTCTCGATATTTTCTTCTGAACACTATGTTTCAACGTTGACAAGG
The DNA here is from genome assembly GCA_935413205.1 of Polydrusus cervinus. Lineage (NCBI taxonomy): Eukaryota > Metazoa > Arthropoda > Insecta > Coleoptera > Curculionidae > Polydrusus > Polydrusus cervinus. Next base: position 21,443,296 of record OW284520.1, on the reverse strand, counting down.
CGGACACTATGACCTTCATTAAAGGTTGACTAACAACCAATATTAGATGTTTCCGTTCATTTTTTGAGTAGTATCTTTTTTTCCATTTCAAGTATTCAAGTAAAGAATAACATCTAGATTCATTCATAAAGAGACTCTATCTCGAAGAAAGTTAGTCTATTAACCCTATAAGATTAGCCAGTTAAAAAGTTTATCAGACGGAATTTATATCCTCCACCGAAAAACTGATTTGGCTCAAATTAAAGCTAAGAAATCCAAAAAAGAAGTTTTCCAAGTTTTTATTTCTGCTAATGCCGATTACTTTTCCATGGATTAAATATTTTTGTCAGATAATTTATTTTAAACGATATTAAGTAACGATAGCAATTGATCTTATATTGTAATTTATTGGGGTAGTAGATAATATTTCTCCCTAGCAATAGTAAAAACTAAAAAATGAAAAATATTTTAGAGCAATGTAAAATATTACCACATCTTTCTTTATTATGTGTAATTCTTTAACATTTATATTAAACGCTCTATACAATAATAACGCTATTACTTCAACTATTCAGAGAATTTAATATAAAAAATCGTAAAAAGACAATTACGTTCAAAATATTCCAATTTATAGAAAACACTATGCAATAAATAATATTTTGTAATTTAGTTTTGCGTTAGAGCACACAGCGATATTTTTAATTTTACGTTTGTAAAAAATGCTATTTTACATTAAAAAGAAATACATTACGTATCTCTATAGGGACCTGCAATAGTGCGTCAGGCTTCTAGAGCTCCTACGCGAATTAAGTAAGGAATTTTATTTATATGCAGACTTATCATAGGGAAGAATTTTAATAATAATTATTTAACTGGCAAGTTTGACTGTGACATAAATGACTTTATCAGGCATTATATACTTACATTCAAAGGTGCGTGATTAGTAAATTAAAAATTAAGGTAACCGGGCCAGTATGATTGTGAGAAATTTATTTTTGCCAATGTTACGTTTGTCACAGTCAAATTTGTCGGCTAAATAATTATTATTTAAATTCTTTGTGCAACCCGAAATTAAACTACAAAAAAAAATAAGTAAACCTAACACGAACCGAAATATGCGATAAAACATTTAAAAAATACTTACAACTTCTTTCCTGAAATACACCCTATAATACAGTATAAATCTGCTATAAATAAAATTCCTAACATAACTCGTATATGAGCTGTAGAAGCCCGACGCACTATTACACGACCCCGTACGTATATTATATTATTTCACCACTCGTTATTAAACAATGAGAACCTATACATTTTATAATATATTTACTTAACATGTTATAAATAATCTAAAACTGGTTTTGAATTACTGTTTTCACTACTTCATATAATAAAATACCTATAATATATCTTAATAAAAACATGCATAATTAAAAACAGCATTCATATAGGCACAAAAAAATTTTAAGAGCATAATGGTATTGTATTCAAGTTTGCATCAAAACTTTTAGAGCTTAATGGTATGTATGTTAGTATGTTGAAAATATTATGCTGAAATTAAAATGAAACAGCACACTCGAAAAATATGAATATAGAGAATTTTTTACCAAAAACTAAATTATATTGTAAAAAAATTAATTAAATTATGAATAACTTTATATAAATTTAATTAAATTAGTATAAATACTAAATTTTCTCAATTCTGTAATAATTATTGTACAATATTGGGTATAAGTAAATTTATATTATTTAATATGCATTTTCAAATCAAAGACACTAACTATTATTCCACATTCTTAGTTAGAATGTTGTATTAAGACTAAAAAAATGATGAAAATATCTGATGTTGCTAATTGCTTTATGATTTAGCATAAAATACGCATTTATGATAACTAATTATTATTATATAAAATATATCTTTTATAAATAGCTATTTCAAATGACGATTGCACTGTTGCACATACGGGCATTTTTCCTAGAATAATACATCATTTATTCGCCTTTTAGACAAGCTTTAAAACTTACGCTTTATTCGTTGGACTGTAAATTTAATTACAATTGTGTAATTGTTGTAAAACATAAAACCTTGTGGTGTAGGAGCAGTTATAATATGTGCTGTGCATTTGAAAAAATTTTAAAGCCTCTATAAATCACCTGTGTTTAGTCACTGTGATTATAGAATGTACATATGGAATTTCCGGTTCGGTGAATCAAGAATGCTAAAACGCCTAATTGTGCTTTACTTTATGGCTCTTAAGGGAAATTATATTTATAATACCTACCAGCTTTTATAAAATCCGACTGTCCCCGAAATTTATTTATTTTCTCTTTATTATAATCCGAAATTTTATTCCGAATTGTATTTTTAATTTAGTTCTTTACATGAAAACGACAGTACATAATGACTGTCATAATTTTTAACTGTATGCTGCAAGCTAAACCACGTAGAAGCTTGTACATATTAAATTATATTTAATTCTAGGCATTTTCAGCCATAACAAGTAGTAGATAAAATACGGTGTAATTTACTTAAATATAAACAAGAATTTAAACGTATTTTGTTTACCCTTAAATTAGAATTTACGCATCTATGTAATAAATTACTAGCAATGTACTGGCGGCTTTGGGCGTGATAACAATTCCTTAGAGTGTCTGTTTAAAGGTTGAAGACAATGACGTTTCTTGAACGGCAGTAAAGTTTTGACTTGCATTGTCTTTATTTGTTTTGAATCACTACGTTTCAACTGGTAAGCATTTCCAGTCGTCTTCGGGTGAATACTGTAGTATCAGTATTCACCTGAAGACTAGAGATGCTTACCAGTTAAAACGTGTATGTAGTTTTAGAAAAGAAATGCATAGATTTTTGGTATTCTATTTTTAATATTAATAAATAGCGTAAATAGACTTAAGTAAAAAATTAGTTAATTTTTTGATGCGGATTTTAATACAGAATTAACTTTGTATACGGTTCTGTTGAATTGTTTGGGAATATCATTGTACAAATTATATGTAAGGTGCAATTTCATGTAAGGTTCTATTAAATTAATCACTTACCGCAGAACGTACACAATGTTCATGGTAAATACACCCTCTCTACGTAACTAAAGAAAAAATTCTTGGAAACTTGCAAACAATGTCTTTTAAAGCCACTTTCCAACAATTTCAACCTTTACCCTTTATATTGCCAAAGCGGTGTTTGGATACCAACCAAATATTTTATTAATATCTGGATTTATTAGAGGGATTTTATTTAATATAATAAAATTGTTTTTGATGAAAGTTGGTTTATCTTGAAAATTTAACTTGAAGAAAAGCAAATTAATAATTTGGGGGTTTCCACTGCTTAAGGGTTATTTTTAAGACAATGTTAATCTTAAATTATCTTTGCAATCTCTTGTCAATATTGTTCAGGGTATTTACCATGTACCAGAACCGCATATAACGATATATCCAATATTGCGATTCAGAAACACATAATTTAATGTTTGATTAATTAAATTTGACTCGTTTGTTCCTAAATACAAAATATTTTTATTTTGTTACAGTGTTAATTCTTGCAATGCCTATAAAATAAAACTAATATATAGAAAAAAAATACTAATAAGATTAAATTTATACACATTTGTCACCAACACGACACATATTGTAGTGTTTATTTGTAGTTCGATTGGCAGTCGCATGTTTTGTCTATTAATTAAACATTGGGTTTTATTTGATTTATCGCTCTTTGAATTTTTAAAATCACCTCTCCTAATGCTTGTCTTAAAAATATGATCGGAGTATCATATCCCAAAAAATTATTAATCGGCCTATCGTATATAAAGAAATTGTGTTAAAAAATGTTCTAACTTCCGCAAATAAAATAAAAACACAGTGAAATTGTTTATATGACAGAAAACCGCAGAATTGTTAAATATACTTAGTATAAAATTTTATTATACCAAAATATAATTTTTCAAAAAACTTTTAAGTATAGTTTTTTCTACAAATAAAATGTACTTCTTAAGCGTATCATATTTGTATACAAAACTAATAATATCACACTATGGATAATTAGGAAAATTTTAGAAGAAATAGGGAAAAAAATGTAAATTAACTGTTATTATAATATAGAAAACTATTTTTTTTTATTTTATAAAATATTATTATAAGTAAATAGTTTTTTGTAATATTTGTACGTTATGTAAAAATAAATTACGATGCAAAACAAAAACAAAAATATCTTTAAAATAAAATGTGACTGAAAAATTTAGTAAAGAACACTTTTTCTATCAAAATACATTCGCTTACCCCCAAGTATCACAAAGTTAGGAACATTTCCATATTTAAATTTCCCATCTTATTCAGACATGCATACTCTATACGCGCGCCAAATTTCAACTTTCGAATGTCTTTTTTTTTTTGATTGATGTATTTTATACTTTTACGATATTTTCCTTGGCGTGTGCTCAAAAATATTTATCCTTACACGCTTTTATTTTTTCGGGTAAATGTAGTTTATGCAGTTTTCCTTTCTATTTCTAAGTTTTCTTTAAAAGTTTCCACACATGAAAACTTTTCCGTAGTTTTTAAACCTGCATAAAACCACTTTGAGGGTGTTTGTAAAAGAACAAGAAACTTACCGGCCACTTTTAAAGAAGAGTTTTCAGCATCCACAAAACCAAAAAGTTAACCAACAAAAGTCCCTTCCCGATACGAAAGGGCTTCTACCGGGAGCTGTACAGAACTCGGCTCTTCGCGAACTTGCTGGAAAATGTGGCCGTAACAGCTTAACCCGCTGCACAGTCGCGTGCGAATGTTGGCAAGCGTGCGCTTTCTATGACCCCTTTCGACCCTTCAGATCCTGTTGCTTCTTTCACTTAACTGTTCATCTGAATGCCTTCCCCCAATCAAAAGTATCTCTAATAGATCTAATAAATTATTATCATCAGGAAACTTTCAACCACTGCTACCAATTGATTATAAACATTGTCCTTCAAAATTAAATTTATTGTGTTGGCAGCATAATATACTACCGACTAATTCCGTCATCATCATTTCTGTACATGGGCACTGTTTTACAGAATTGGATAGGTAAATTCGTCCTTATAATTTCAGGTCATTATAAAAAATCGTAATGATATCTCAATAACGAAAAGATAAATTTGGAATTTAAACCCTTTCACATCTCCTGTTTTTAAGATCCACTACGCCCACTGTAGATCTGTTTCATCTAAGAAATTTTTTTAGGGCCGATATATGAGTGGTCAAGTCCAAATATTAAATACGTATAAATAGTGGGTTGAACTAATTACACAGAACGCATATTGTTTGTGGTTAAGTGGGAAGCTTGCGATATAAAGTCAAATATTGGGAGAAGTAAACCGAGACAAAGCTGGCTTACATTTTGCCCCTGGCACTTAAGTAAACTAAATAGAAACTCTGTGTGCTCTATGAGCTAAAGGACTAGATTTAGTCATGGCAATATAAAATTAATCGTAACCTTAGTAAGTCAAAGGGGTTCGTTTTGTTTCTTATGGCTACATCCGCAGTCTTGTATTACCATCGCGTATAAAATTAGCAGTATCATTTTATAGGGATGATGTTGATAAAGTCGTAAAATATATCTGATACTTCAATTCAAACTAAGTTACCAATAACCCTTTACTTATATTTGAAAGTGATAGTTTGTTTAATATTTCTCTCGCACTCTGTCACAGGTATAGTTAAAAAAATTGAAGGTTAGTTCTCAGTATTTTGTTTAGGTTATATTTTGTAATTTTTTGGAATATTTAACTGTCTTCCAAAGTCTAGAGTGCTTTGAGGTTTGTTAAGTGTGAATTGGAGCTTTTGGACAAAATTTCAATTCCATATTGTTCGGGATCTGAAAATTGTAAAGGGTAAAGCTTCACAGCAGTTAGGCCACAGTTTACCCACTGTGTTTCTGATATATAAAGGGTTGTTCTTAGCTAATAATCTACAGTTTTAAAGTAGTTAACGACATCGCCCAATGGTATCTCCTTTATGTCGTCCAGGGTTGGCCAGTTCTCGTCAAGCATGGATTTTTCTAAAGTTAATAAGGGAGTAGAACAATCACAACGGATATTTAAATTACATATTATTGTCCGGGATTTGAAAAGTGTAAATGGTAAGGCTTCACAGCATTTAGCCCACAGTTTACCTACTGTGTATCTTATATATAAAGGTTTGCTCTTAGTTAATAACCTACAGGTTTAAAGTAGTTAACGATATTGCCCAATGGCATCTCCTTTAGGTCAGCCAGTGTTGGCCAGTTCTCGCCAAGCATGGATTTTTCTAAAGTTAATAAGGGAGCAGTACAATCACAACGGATATGTTCGAAATGGTTCGAAGCTGATATAGTTTTGTTGCTTATTTTGTATCAATTTCTTAAGACACTTGATAATTGTTTTATTAAACAATAGATCTTCTATTTCAAAGCATGCGTTTTTATTAAAAAATTGGAAACACATATACGTTTATGATTTGTTTCACCTAAAACATGACATGGGTGTCTTGTTTATATCATTGTTAATTCTGTATGTATATTTTGTTCCATCATCGCATCCTCTTCTCTATACAATACTGGAACATTTACGTTTAACTACAATTATCTGGTGGCTAATTGGGGCCAGGAAATTAACTGTTAATTAGGGGCTTGTACCACATTCTCAAAATAAAAATACACAAACTGGCTGATAGAGTTTCAGATAAACTGAATTGTTTAAATTAGGTTCGAGAGTAATACTTAATGCTAATTCAAGATAAGAGACACATGACAATAAATAATATACCGGGTGTCCTATTATGGATGGCCTCCGGCCTTATCTCAAATAATACTGGGCATAAAAACTCAAAAAAAAAATCGTAATTAAAGTGGATAAGAGCAAATCCTGGAAATAATTTTTAAGTTCCGCATTTTGCGGCAAGAGGGCACAATTGAAAATTAAATATTTAAATTCTAGATTTCTAAGAAAATTCCCACATTCAGGTATACCTTTGGTAACATCATTAGAAAGCTAAGATAATTCTGCATCATTTTGGTTCATGGCTCATTGGCGTACCGACCTTGATAAGAGTATTGAGAAGTACTATTGAAAGTGAAATCATTTAATTTGCTGTAAGCTCTAAACGACTTATCCGATTTTAGTAAACTTAAGCTTGTTTGGAAGAAAAAGATAGTAATTTTAATTGCCGTATCAGTTGGAACACGATAGTTCCTAATAAAATAGCTAGAGAGCGTAATTTGTGATAGTAACAGTTTTTTTGATTTTATCCCGAAAACTTAAATCATTCGGTATAACTATCATAATCGAAAAGTAGATTAAATTTGCAAAGAAAAATGTGTAGACCGCAGTTGAATATCTTTGAAAAAGTATTAAAAAATTTGGTTGTATGTCTTTAAGGGTCCACCAATTAAGGGGGGTAAACCACCCCATCGCGGGGCTACTTGAAAATAAGCAACAACTATTTTTTTGTAAAAATCATTAATCACATATTTTTGTAAACTACTGTAAAAACTTCATTAGTGTTTAGTTAGGTTCTGTATTTTTTGCATTGTATAAAAGTTCTGCGGTACAAACAAATAGCCTGGTCTTATTCAGTTATTGTTTAAAATATCCTAAATAGTTTATAGTTGTAGATGGCCAAAGACAATACATACCAGGTCAGTGGAAAGGAATGCTGGGCTAGATACACTGACTAATGACAGTGATTTACCACATGAATGAGATTTGAACAGTGGCGTATCAACGAGGAGTACAATTTTAAGTCAGTCTCAAAATATCTGTAACAGATAGAAAAAATATAGTGCCGCTGGGAGTAATTTTAAATAAAAAAAAACTTGAAGTAATTGCATTTATTTCATGTTTTATTATTTCTCATCTCAAATCAAATGTCTTTTTTTTAAATTAAAAAAAAAACTAGTGTATAACTGCCTATAAATTTAAGGCCAGAAAAAGATGTGTAAGGTTGCCTGTAATCTAGCATACACAGTTCCCAGCTTCTAAACTTGTTGGAAAATATAGCTTTTACCTTAAATAGTTTTTAGGGTTGTAAGTTCCCGGGATGACATTTGAAAGATTTATTACTTAAACGAATCGATTGTCTTGAGGGAATGTTAAGCAATTTAGATTAAGGCAAATTGAACTGGGTTTTTGTTCGTAGAGTAATTGTATAACTTAATTTAAATTTAGCCTCTATTTGTAGTTAATTGTAGAAGTTACGGTTTCTGGCTCAGAACTGCTTCATTTTTTTGTCTTTAAATGATTTGAAACGTCTCCGTAATCGTTAATATTTAGCGTTCTTTTATTATTATAATATTTTTACATTACCAAATAGACTGGTTTTTCATTTGTCTAATGGAAAAAACATCAATTGATTTATTCTTATCATGTGCCTATACATACTCGAAATTACATTTAATATCCGCTATCTTGAATTCGCCATCTTAAATAATAGTCTTACTCATTTATGTGCAATCTGTGATATCCGAAAACCATCAAATTAGTTTATATTCCGACGTGTCATAATGACATTATTATGGATTCCATTTTCAGTGTCAAAATGACATACTTTATAGGACAGTACTATAATAATTTCATTATAGGACTGGGTACTATAATGAAAAATAGACGCAAGAATAAAAAAATGTATTTAAAACAAAATGGAACAAAATTTAACAATTAAAATTAATAGTAACATTATTACAATTCGTTAAATTGATGTTGGACATAGGAGTTGAAATTGTTGCATTGTTGTGATTTTTAATTTCTATGGTTTCTGTTCCTTCTGAGGGAACGACAGTCGATAATGATTTCTTCCCGAGAATGGCTGATGAAATTCTTTTCTTGTTTTCGCAAGAGTTCTCTATATATCCTTCAGCAACTTTGTCACTTTTCCAGCCACCATGGCGTTTAGTAGTGTGAAGATCGACTCCTGAATCAGCCAGCAGTAAAGCTGAAGACCTCCGGAAACAAACAGTGACCTGTGTATTCGGCAGAATGGGGTAACTTTAAAAAAGCTGCGATCGGTTTGCACATATTTCCGAAAGTATGTATACCCACTGGTTGCTTTGTACATTTGTTGTTTCTAAATGATAGAAAAAAACGAGAAACTTCGGCATCAGGGGGTCTCATTGCTACATAGGTCCGAACAAGCTGCACCATATTTATTCCTGCGACATCGCCAGGTGTTACGTAAAATTCTCGGGGAACGTTGGTTTTGTACTAGGTATGAAAATTCGAAAAACAACCCCCTCATCGTGTATATCTTCTATCCTTAAGTTTTTTAACTCAAATCTTCGACATGCTCCACTTATACCTATTATTATTGACACTTTTAATAGCAAGTATGTTTCGTTGCCTCTTGTAAAAACTTTGCAATATTTTCTTTAGTCAAAGTCCTGGATTTTTTGGGTGTGTAAGAATCAAATTTTCATTTTAAAAAAGCTATCAATTGATTGAACTTACTTATGTCGACGTTTTTCTTAAGTAATAGAGAAATAACTCCATAAACTCGAAGACTTTTTCTTCATTGATTCTTCCTTGAAATATGCCAAAAGTACCTTTTCGTGTACGATATTGACAACCTTTTTCTGGGAACACCAAGTTTTGTAATTGGCATAAGTTTTTTCATATATGCCTTTAGACTTTTCGGGCAACAAACCAACAACTGCTTTATTGGCCAATTTTTCGATTTCTGATTGCAAATTATCCATATTATATTATATTTATAAACGTTAAAATTAAAAATTCAATTCTGACAATGACAATACAAACAAATATTTCTATAGTTACCTGGTTTTATTAAAATCAAGCTATTAGTTTACTGACGAAAACTTAAAATTCATTAAAAAAAACACAAAAATCGTCGGAATATAAAATATTGTATGAAATTCGGATCGGCTAGTACCATAATGATCGTTATTATGATCCTTATAACATAAATATCTATTACGGTATTGTTAAAGCCATACAAGACCTTTTTAGCCATTTTATGTTCGCCATCTTTGATGTTAAGTAAAGAATCTCTACGTAATGGTCGTAACTTTTTTTTTATGTCTATAATCATTATTTATTCTTACAAGATACATTTTACTTTTTTACTTAAAAACCTTAACCAAAGTTGGCTTTGAAAAAACAATTTAAAGTTTTTAAAAACCCAGCGGCCATACTTAGCCATGTGTCAAATTAAGGTTAATTGTTTTCTGACTTGCAATTCGGCAGTATTTTTGTTTGAACCGTGCAGATTTTGGTTATTAAATGAGCTTAGAATATACTATGAACAGATTAACCATCAAAGAACTTGAAGAGTGGGTGGAATTTAAGAACAGTCTTCTAAGCGACAAGTAAGTTTAATTATTTTTAAGTAAAAAGTAAATCATATAGTGGATCATTGTTATAGATTAGCTTACGATGTACAAAAAAAACGGTTGTTTTAAGGTATTATTTCAAAATAATCTTAACTAGGGTGTATCCTAAAATATTAACTGTATTATTTTATATTTTAAACTGCGTGTAGCTGCGCAGATATCCTATTTCAATAAATTGTAAGGTTGTGATTTCATATTTTCAGGCGTCTTATCTTGGCTCTACCACAAGAAGAAATGGAAACTATAGGAAAAGAACAAACAGCGATTCTTCGCGAAATATGGAAAAGAAGATTCCAGTCTGTGGTTGATGAACTTCAGCAGTACTTTGCTGGATTCCGAAGCAACATCGATGAAAACCATTAACTGCATGTGTTATTACATTTTTAAGGATTTTTTTTCAAAATTTATGTACCGAGATGATTCCTACATCAGCATTAACTTAAAAATAAATTATTGTAAACTTGCTTGTAATTCAAATTAAAAAATTTCACCAAAATACATAACTAAATTTCATGTTTCTTTTAAAAAGGGTTCCATTCATTAGGGTGAATCTACACAATGCCAGTAGGGTAGACCGGGGTCAGTTGTAACACGGGGCAGTTGTAATACTGTCAATAGTTTGAAAACCGTTAGAGATATTTAAACGCTATTGGCAGGGAAAGAGTGAATCGCCGTTTGCATCTCAACATTCAGTATGCCGCTCGATTAGTGTGCGGCTGTTGTGTGTAATCACGAGTGTCCTCTTTTATAAAACAAAAGTAAGTATTTTATGTTTAAAGATTATATTATATTTTCTTTGTACGATTAGAAACTGATTTACAATTAATATTTTTGCAATCTCTTACTTTTTCCACATAGTATTTTTTGAGAAAAATATAGTCTTTGATACAAAATACTGCAGGGGACGATTGTAACAAAGTTATTGGGGTCAGTTGTAACGTTACAACTAACCCCAAAATGTAAAAATTCACCCCCATATTTAATTTTTATATTCGTTTTTGGGAGCTATGATATTTTATTTTTAAATACAGATGCCTAGAAATCAACAGACAACTACAGAAAGAGCTACGAAAGACTTTTCGTTGAATAGTCTAGGCTACGAAGAAGTAAGAAATGGGAAAAAAGTTAGAGCTGCTGCACGGGAATATGGTTTGTGCCAAATTGCATACGTACAAAAAAGAAGAGGGAAGCTGTTGGGGATGAACTGAGCGCAACAATTATCGTCTGACTAGGAAGTTTATTTTTGTCTTATATGTCTGTGTATAATCCTATGGTTCTAGCAAACCAGGGGAGAAATGGATTTAGTGCCGAGGATGTCACCTCTAGCCTCATGAAGAGTGTACCAAACAAGACGTAATATATATGTGCCAAAATTGCGAATCTGACTAATATTTTATTAACATTAAGTAATTTTATTACTATTATTAACATGTTTAATCCTTTGAGTATTTTTTTTTTGTTCCTAGTGAAGTTTAAACGAAGCCACAAAATATTCTCCTGTTATTTTTATTTTTTTTTAGTTAAACCTGTTAACTATTAGTGTTTTATTGAATATCTTAATTATTTTTTATATTTAATAACATATTTTAGAGTCACAAAGACTAGACAAACTCTCTTGGTATAATATTTTGTTACTTTTATTAATGAAGTATTTAAAATAATATGGATTAAATTTTTTTCATGTACGTTACAACTAAGCCCGTCCAATGTTACAACTAACCTTGGAGTTGGGACAGTTGTAACATTTGACACCTATTTTTGAATAATCTGTTAAAAATACATTTTCTTTACTTTGGTTAAAAATATGTATAAATTTTGTTGCAAAAATAATACACTCTACGATATATATTTAGGTTTAATTTCAGCTCTAGCAGAGGAGTCGGTATAACTGATTTAGGTGAAAATGTTACAACTGTCCCTGGTCTACCCTACCGTGTAAAACTCATTAAAATCCTGTACTGAAAGCAAGTGCTTTCAAAGAATATCTTATAATTTTAGTGCTATAATAGCTATATTATATGTTTACAACAAGCAAGTTATAAAATCTAGTACTGGATTGCTTCTGGTAGACATGTATTTGAGTATTAAAAGTTATTCAATATTCGTTTAAAAGCACTTGTTTTTAGTACTGGATTTTAGGGAATTGTACAAGTAACCGGCACCGTGTAGATTCGCCTTAAGGATTCTCCTCCTCCGAAAAAACTAGCATAGTAAGTAGTAAAGTAAGTATTAGGGTACTATAATAAAAGTACAGTTACCTACTGACATGGTGTTCAGATAAATACATAGTATTTCATATACAGGGTGAGGATTTTAAATGGAACGCTACTTATAGCGGCTCTGGAAATAATATTTCTCTCAAATCCAAAAATACGTCCTCATAGGTATTTTATGCGCCTCGCTCTTGTCATTAAAAAAAATTGGAACACCAAGAAGGGGCCGCAGCCCTAACCAACTTTTTTTTAAAGTAGACGATACCACTTTTTTGGAAAGGTTATTGAGAAGGACTTTGTCCATAGTTTTTTACATCTGTCAGAAATTTAATTTTTAACGAATAATTACATTAAAAATAACTGTAATACTGTAATGCCACTTTTTTAGCGTAAAAATTGTTGAAAATGTGCCTTATTTAGGACAGGCCCATCCGTACGCTAATTACTTTGTATCCTTGGTAATAAAGTCAGTTTTGATACATTTGACAAGTTTTTTAAAATTCGAATCGATTTAATTTAAAAATTTTAATTTGTATTTAACTGAAACGCTAAACATTGAAATAATGATGATGGTTGGGTTTGGACAATGAAAACAAAGTCAAGAAAAAGTTGTGTTGTTTCATGAAAGTCATCCCGATTAGCCACCTCGGTTGCGAGGTACAGTCAGCAAAATTTAAAAGCAATTTCGAGAATTGGGTCATATAAGACATGTTCTTCGAAGAAAACCCCCAAAAGTATCAGATGAAAATAAATTGAATATCCTATTGACCTATTAAGAAAACCCAATTACACCAGCAACGCCATTATCTCGTAACCACAATATCGATCATAAAACGGTGTTAAAGAACACAAACTCTGCTTGGATAAAACCATTTAAAATGCAGCCACTACAAGAGTTATTTGAGGATGACTTAGATAGAAGGGTAGAATATTGCAAAGTTATGACAAATTGATTTAGCTTGGATACTTTTTCTGATAAAGCAACATTCACTTTAAATAGTTAGTTACGTAAGTTTAGGTTTATTCGACAAATGGATTGTTGAATCCATTCTCAACGCCAAGGCAACGTGAATGTTTTAGTCTGGAATAATAGGCGACAGAATAATTGGTCCATTCTTTTTTGAAATCAATTTAAATGGAGAACTGTATTTAAATTTTCTTTAGACATTTTTATGACCAGAACTCCAAAGAATATTCCCTAATTATAGATCGAAGGATTGTTTCTAACAAGATGGAGAATGTTGTTTATTTTAATGCCTTCTATACACAGCTAAAACAAAATTATCAACTTAGGAATCACCCTGTATAATAGGCAAATAAGCGCTACTTTCCGATAAACGACCACATAAAACATATACAACAACTGAAAGGATTATTTAAAAACCTAAAATAAATATCTTATTTTGAAACATCACACAATATAACCTAAAATATTTTTTTTTAATTTACCGATAATGCAAGAAGACTATAATAAATTATTTTTATAGTAAAAAGTTAGACTCCCAAAAAACATAAATTAATTTAAATCACCTAATTTACATATTTATCCAATTTCTTATTTTAGTGTTATATCTCGTTATCTAAAAACTGCAGCAGAACTACGAGCAAAAACTAGAGCATGTGAAAAAATTGCCAGGAACGTTTTTAAAATTTGCAGACTATACAAAAAGTAAAACACACTAAAATTTATTTTCTCCGCTTTTAAAATCTGCACCTGGCACTCTACTAGAAAAGGTACAAACATATTAGATTTAACGAATTGGAATTATTGAAAAGTTCATTTAGTAATATTTTTAGCTTTCCTGGTTATTTGAGGATATAAAAATTAACATAGTACCTACAGTAGAGTGGAGTGAAACGAATATCGACTTTTCTACTCCAAATTTAGTTTTTTTGGTTTTTATCCTAAATGTTAGTAGAGTATTTAGCAAGTACAGTGAAACCTCTCATAACGGACACCTCTGATAAGCGGACATCTTTATTAAGTGGACATTTTTTCATAGTCCAGAACTAGGTATATGAAATTCCATACAAATCAACCTCTCCTGGGCGCACTCTCCTTTGGGCGGACGCGGACAGGCTCTTCTCATACAAAGAGTGCGAAAACTCTTCTTAAAACGGACAATAAAAACTTAAAAGTATTTGGGAGACGAATAAATACGGTGCAAAAACTCTCTGAATACAGACCGGCAACCAATTGCGTATGCGTAGCAGCGCAAAAGGACTTCGCCGAATGAAAGTAGTGTGATTCCCCGAAAGCAGTATGCCGTTTATTTGTGATTTGTAAGGTTAAAATCGTAAACAATGACAGAAAAACGTCGCGTTTTGAGTCTGAACGAGAAAATTGATGCTGTGAAAGTTTTTAATAGGGAAAAACTAGGTGTAAGAGATCCTAACTAAAACTAGTGTATTTTAATAAATGTTTATTTATACATACATATATGTAGTAATAATTTTGCATTTACATATTACCTAATAACAAATTTCCCTTGGGCGGACAACTCTATTAGGCGGCGACATTTAGACACTCCCGTAGATGTCCGCCTAAGAGAGGTTTCACTGTATCTCGAAAAAGGTAGAGGAGAACAGACCCTTGTACGTAATTGCTTTTTTATAATTTTTTTTTTTAACTGTGAGTTACATAGGGCACCTCAAAACTTAAATCAACACTTTACTCTAACCTGGAGGTCTCACAGATTATTTTTTGGATGGGTATATGCTTGCGGAGAAACAAGTAACTGGTAATAATCGTTAATTTTTCCAATAAAAATGGAAGAACATTTATCAACTCAACTACATAGTAATTTATGCTAGTATGCTGGAATAAATAGCATATTTTCACTTCTTTAAGGACTTATTTTCAAAGAACGACGCTAAATAGTCTTAAGTGTTGATATATTATGGGGATCTGTTTTGAATTATTTTGTAACCTTCACGCCTGACTAAATATTATTATTATTTATTAACAATTGTTATTGTCCAAACTAATTTTCCTACGTCAAAAATTCTGTTTTTTTATGAATAAAGTATGTACAGTTATTCAAAAATTAACATAGAAATATTTACTGCTACTACAGTGTAAACTACCTACCTTTTAACAGAAGACACTAGGCAATAAGACGAAATTTGTTCATTATGGACTAGAGAAATAGATAGCAAAGTACCAACAAAGACATTTCTTAAATAATAATCATCTCTGTATCAGTGATGAATGTGTAACTACTATCAATGAATTAGATATATTATTGTTTCTAATTGAAATATATTGTCCTTGACTGAGTATTTATAATGGCCACCTGCATGAAACGCTTTGCATTTTTGATTAAAAGACAGAAAGTGGTATCTAAAAATATTTTACCATGAAGATCAATTTAACCATTGTAAATGCTTAACTGCTATTTGGAAGAGCGAGATAAACTACGCTTAACCAAGCCGATTGGAAAATTACGCTTGCAGAATGTTTATGCAGCGTATCGGAAAGACGCGACGCCGACCAAGTTCGAAGATAGAAGATTTGAAAATGTTATTCAAATATTCGAATTGCAAAATGATTTATCCATACGTGTTTGCGTTAAGCTTTGTTATTGATAAAAAAATTATTATTTTATATTAAATAAATTATACTTTCTTTTATATACAAGTAGGGAAATTTATAATACAACCTATAAGATATAATATTAATATTTGTTATGATTTCTAGTAGTATACAGGGTGTCCCATAACTTATGAGCCGTAGAGTAACTGGAGATACTAGACATCAAACTAAGCCGATTATGTCATATAAGTTTTTTTTTGATAATTAAAATATTAATTTAATTATGTAAGTAAACTGCGATCCTACGGTATGCCTAATGGATTTTGTTTATGGTTAACCAGCTTCCTTAAGAACCGTTCTCTGCAAGTGGCGATTGACGGGTTTCTCTCAGACACCTTCACCATCAATGCCGGTGTTTCTCAAGGGTCCATATTGTCGCCTACCCTCTTTTTACTGTATATTAACGACCTTTTAGTGAAAACCCAAAATCCAATTTATAGCTTTGCTGATGACAGCACACTTGTCTCATCTTTTACCTTGACTCCCCAAACATCCGCTGCCGACGCACATCTTCGCAGGCAGCATGAAGTATTGCGCCTCAACAAGGACCTGGAAGAAATTTTGGCTTGGGGTGACAGTAACAAGTCGAATTTAATGCTAAGAAAACCCAGGCAGCAGTCTTCTCCAAAAAGGTTAACATTACAGAACCGGATATAGTCATGGCAGGACACGCAATTCCCCTGGCACCGTCTATTAATTTGCTGGGGGTCAATCTGGGAGGTAATATGTCTTGGCATGATCACGTTGCCGCAATTGCCAAGGCAGCTGCACAGAAACTTGGTGTACTTTTCCGCACCAAAAGGTTGTACACACCTCATCAACTTTTGACACTCTACAAAGCCCAGATTCGACCATCATTAGAATATTGCTCTCATGTCTGGAGCTCTGCACCCAAGCAAACCCTTCGGCTACTGGATTTCATTCAAAGGAGAGCCGTTCGTCTGATCGGCGACCCCGAGCTGACCAAGACCCTCGATAGCCTGGAGCATCGAAGACAGGTTGGTGATTTGGCTCTCTTTTACAGATATTTCCATGGCAGGTGTTCGACTGACATTGCCCACTTGATTCTACCTAGAGCAATGCAAAACAGAAATACACGGCAAACCACTGCCGCTCATCCATATGTTGTTCAGCTTAGTACTCCTCGAACTTCATTGTTCAAGAATTCTTTCATCTGGAGAACGTCATCTTTGTGGAATGATCTTCCTGAGGTCGTGTTTCCCAATGAATACAATCTTCAACGTTTCAAGACCAACGTTAATCGCTTTTTTCGCACTCGCACCGCTCCCAGAGCGCCTTAAAGGATTTTTCCTACAGTGCAGGTGTTTTATCATAAAAAAAAAAAAAGTACTATGTTTTTTTATGCTTTGGGATGTTTAAAGGAAAATATCTCGAAAACCGTTAAAGATATTAAGATCAATCAAGTACACTTTTTTGACTGAGAAAATGCCCTTTTTTAAGAAACTAGAATTGAAAAACACCTTATATCACAGGTAAGAAAAAAATCATTGATTTATAAAGCCCAGTGTATGCAACTAGCGCCCTCTATTTTGAAACTTAAAAATGTCTACAAATTCTTATTTCTTGCTTATAAAAACATAATATTGCCAACTTTAAATTCGATTCATTAAACCGTTTTAAAATTATGGCTTATTTTCGAGAATAAACTTTTACTTTCAACACCCTGTATCTCTAGAACGAGTAACAATCCGAAAAACTTACATATATGATTTAATTGGCTTAGTTTGATGTTTAGTATCTCCAGTTACTCTACGGCTCATAAGTTATGGAACACCCTGTATAGGACCATAATCTAGTTTACTATAGTGACGGGTGTTAGAAATATATAATATTCTTATATTCATTATTAATTAATTTTTTAAATGGTATTATATCGTTTTTTAACGTTTGTTATCTATAATTCTGTAGTTCTATTATAATTTATTATAAGATATACTATTTGGATTTTATACAGGGTAAGTCAATAGAGTGTCCGTAATAAAGCGAGATGCAAACTAAAGCGGTCGCGCCGCGTCGGCGATTCGGTAGCGGTCACATATACAGTAATTGACCGCGATCGCGTTAAGCTGTGCATAAGTACACAGGAAAGCCAAGACAATGAGTTCCCTGGGCCCAGGAAAACAATGACAACCGTTTCATTCTTATTAGGAATAAATAAGTAGTGAAAACAAATTAACACCACCTAGCAGAAACTTAAATTCAGAAGACAAACCCGTCGGTTAAAAGAAAACATATTCATTCAATATTTATTTCAATAAGCTTATGATATATTAGTCATAATTTAATATTATTGAATATTATTGTACACTATATCATTTTCTATTAGGTTAGGTTAGGTTAGGTAAGAGTGGCAGACCTTTGGTTCTGACCAAACGTAGTCCTATTAGGTCCGTTGTGATACCACACGTGTTCCGTAGAACCCACCTTCATCAGTTATCTGATGTTAGTGCGGCGTACACCGCAGAAGAATTTTAACAACTCATTCAAACCAGCCACAACTGTTCAGAAACCTGCTCAGTCGTCCAAGTTGTAAGTTGCTTAGTTCCTCCAGGCTATCAAAAAATGGTTCACCAAGAGCAGTGAACCTTCTTCTTGCGAGGTCAGGGCATTCTCACAGAAAATGTTGAATACTTTCTTCCTCTTCCTCATCTCTGCAACTTCTGCAGAAGTCGTAAGTGGGTATTTGCATACATTCGGCATGTCTACCAAAGAGGCAATGTCCGGTAACAACCGCAGTAATATTTCTCACGTCTTTTCGACTGTGTCTCAATAGCTCTGCGGTTCTCTTTTAATCGAATGTGGGCCACAGTTGCCTGGATGTACTACAGGTTGTCAACTCTGTCCATCTGTTCTGTGCAAGCTGCTTGGCCATGTAATCAGTTTCCTCTTTGAATAATCCCAGTGGTTTGGTTACCGTATTGTCTGCTAGATCAGCTGGCATGTCTGCGCCCTCTCTCGCGAGCGCATCGGCAGCCTCGTTGCCATATATTTTGGAGTGTCACAGAGTAACCCGCTGTTGGTTTCCAAGTGTGCATAGATTGTTGCGGCATCGCTTTACGAGCTTTGATATGACGCTGTTGGAACAGATTGACTTAATCGCCGCCTGACTATCACTGAAGATGGTGATTGACGAGGCTACTTCCAGGCCAAGGTGTTCTTGCAGGATATTGACCGCCTTCTCTATTGCCAGTACTTCTGCTTGAAAAAGACTACAATAGTTGAGAGTCTGTACGACTTCTGTATTTGTAGACTTTCGGAAAAGACACTGGCTCCCACACCAACGTCCATTTTTGAACCGTCTGTTATTTTCTATTAAGATGTATTTATTATAATTTTATGTTCTTAGTTTGTTGTAGGGCTGGTATCCTTTGGAAGTGTCCAACATCGACACTAGATGCCGCTGCATGCTGCATCCCTTTAAAGAGTTATGCGTTTCGCTATTTAAATAGCTGCATCACTGTTCCTTTCTTTAGTTAGACACTGATGAGTCGTAATATGGCGAAACGCTTTTAAAGATGGGTTTATTTCTTCTGAGCAAATTTTTAAGCTGTTTTTCCCGTGCCTCTAGAATATATTTTCTTGCTCCTATTTAATTAAAAATACAAATTTAAGAAATATTACTTTGAAGGGTTAATTATTCTAAATATTAATTTGCTATAACTTGTTAAGATACCTTTTAATTAAAAATTTAATCTAGGCTTCAGCAAAGTTCATCATTCTTTAAATGAACAATTTATTACTTAAAGTACACTATACTAGGTCAAAATGTAAAGCAAAACCTTCAAAGTCGCGTGATGGATGTTTGAGCAAACAAAACTGGACCTATCCTTCTAGCATTAAGCAGCAAAAGTAAATATGCATATGTTGGCCTTGTGAAACATTACATTTAGCTTAGTTTAGTAACCTGGATTACGACCTCATGCTGAAATATGTTGGCAGATAAGCTATATTCTATGAGTTTATGGGTTCTATGTAAAATATCGCCGAGTGGACAGGATATCTACGGGGTTGACAAAATATAGTAAGGTACACCGGGGTAAGCGGAACCGTGAATTTTAATACCTCCTGTTTAAACGTAATTTAAAAAAAAAGTATCTCATAATCTTGTTCATAGTTGGCAGGCTTACCAGTTAGACATTATTTTCACAACATACCAACATAGAAACCGATAAAAAAAAATGTCCCTTTTCTCTAGGATTTTTTTAATTTTCGCTGGTCTTGGGCCCCAGGTTTGTGGGGCAAGTGTAAACCAAGGCACGTTTTCTTATTTGGACGTAAGAACGTTGACCGGGGTAACTGTAAATAGTTAATTTTTTCGCATGCTACAAGAATATTTATTTTTATTAAGAAAAAATTAATAATTTAACCAACATTATAAGTGTGAAAAACAATGCTAAAAGATGTTTTTCACCGTTTATTTACTATGGACGTGGGTAAATGCATTATCCTCATTGACGATGCCTCTATCTTCCACAACAGGACAATAAAATGTGGATGTGTTACCAATTGTTAGGCAAAATTTTACCTCCAGACATGGTTTTTTCTCTGTGAGCTGGCCCGCGTACATTTTCAACCTGCTTCTTCTGGTCGAATTTAATGACGACCCAATCGCCAACGTTTATTTTTGTTAAGTCGAGCTGCATTTGGTTCAGGAAACTGATTTCTTTATTTATCTATTCGACACTAGAATTGCTTGAGAGGTTTTGCACATCTTCAAGAAGGTCATCATCAGTGGATAGTCTTCCTCAAATAAGGTTTTCTTTAGTGTAGCCCTTTTTTTCTCTATTTTTTTGCTTTCAATTCTCCCTAATTCTTCTAACTCGTCATCTTCACTGCTACTACCTTTACATATTTTTTTCCTATTTTTTGCTATTTTGATTTTCTTTATCTTTTGCTTCTCAATTTTTTCAATCTGACCTGGACCTAACATAGGTTACACTTTCCCCATTCTGTGATTTTTTAGGGGCAAGTGTAACCTAGCTCGTTTCTTCAACGTAAACAAATTTTTGTGACCCATAAGCTTATGATACAAAAAAAAAATGTTTATGATGTACTTACCTTAAAAAGTTTAATTAATACTATAACTTTCGTGTGTGTTACAACCACCGACCAAAAACACCTGTTAACTCGTTATGCGAGGTAAATCGACAACCTTGACAACAGTGTTATTGTCGAAGCGCAAATGAATCGCTAAGGGCTTTCTATGCAACAGGGTATGTAAAGGATGTAGATGGGCTGGTATGCAATAGGTGAAGCCACTTTACAGAACATTGTTTTATCAGGAATAAGCCTGGGTTCCACTTGCCCCGAATTTCCACTTACCCCGGTGTACCTTACATATTTTTATGGAAACGTTAAACCATACACACTTCTGGAGCATTTAATGAAAATCAGTAGTAGACTCTAACTAACCAACATAAAAATATCAAAAATATACCATTGGTACGATTAAAAAATACACTAAATATTCCTTGAACATTATAAAACGTCGGCCTTCCATTGAATAGCGCAATGCTGAACACAATATAATTCAGAATATGCCTTCGCGTTAAGCCACAGGTTTATTGAGTTGCTCTATCCTGATAACTTCCTTTTGCAATATCCGATCGTTTTGGCAATTTCCTGTGGCTAGTGCTGTTTTGAATTACCTTTTAGTTTAGGCAATTTATTTAATGGTGCTTTTTTTTCTAATCATGTTTTGTTCGATTTGCCTGTTTCTAAATTTAAATGATTTGTTTGTTGAGAAATAGTAGTTAAATTGTCTACAATTTTTTATCACTGGGATGGTAATTTCGAAGCAATATTTGACTGACCTGGACAAGCCATATTAATTAGGCATGTATAAAAGCCAGCAAGGCCATAAACATAATTAGATCACTAACCAGGGTATGGTGAGGAGCCGACCCAAGAATTCTATTGAATATCTATAAAGGATTAGTACGGCCCCGCTTAGAATATAGAATACAAACCTATCTTATTTAAAACATTAAAAAAAATTGGAACAAAATAAACACAATGCAATTCCAAGCACTAAGAGTGGCCCTAGGACTCTTGAGATCAACTCCAACAAACGTGTTCCTCTCCGAAGCAGGAAGATGCACGGATCTTCTTAAGGACATTAAAACTTCACTTAGGAACAATTTGCAAGACATATTTAAGAGAACAGGCAGCAAAAAAGGAGCACTATATGCCAAGATTTAAGGGGAGCCTTTAAAAAAAACCTGGTTTCACAGCAGTACATACATAAAGAGGAAATATATCACCCTACTATGCAGAATAAGATCCGCTCACTGTCTGACAGACGAGCATATAATTAAAATTAAAGGGTAGCTCCCATTGTAACTGTGGGGAAATGGAAGATCTAAATCACATGCTACTGGGATGTAACGCTAACAACCTCTTTAAGAAAATATACTCACATTTAATCAACTACACACTGGGCACTGGCCCACCATAGAAACATGAGTGACCACCCTAGTGCCCACCCAATATTGATGGATTTGGTTTTGTAATGGAATTTTCGGGGGGAAGGAAGATTTGGCTATGAAATTAATGAGAAAAGAGTGGTATTGTATGTTATTTTGAAGAAAACGATGACTTTTTTTGTACACGTCACTTTGGACAAGAGGGAAGTTTTGTTGGCCCCTACTGATGGCGTTATAGACCGTGGGGGAGGCGGCGACCTTATTTTTTAGGAATCATTTTTGATTTAAAGGAAAAAGAAAGACCACAAAGTCTCGGTCTCAGCAAATATAATTGTGTGGTTACGCGTGTTTCACCCTTTCGGGCATCATCAGACCTAGAATTTAAAACGGCGAAAAAACAGTCAGTACATATTAAAATTTGAAAATGTAAAAATTAAATTTAATTATGTACTGACTGTTTTTTCGCCGTTTTAAATTCTAGGTCTGATGAAGCCCGAAAGAGTGAAACACGTGTAACCACACAATTATATTTGCTGAAGCCCAGTTTTTTTCCTGCTTGTTAGGGTGACTGTTTCTAGACAGCCAGATAAATTTAAACTGGTTGGTAAACACGAAGTCCGTATTTTATCCATTTTTCAACCTTTCGGTAGGCAACCAACAGTTACCGTTAACAGCTAACTTCACGCGGTATACAGCTAAATCAAAACTTGTCTCTTTTCAATATTTTTGTGAGGTTATTTTGTTATTTGTTGGGTTTCAATCAAACGACGACGGTTTGTTTTCGGTTTTTGTGAATTTCAATATCATCATCACTGCCGAAATCGAAAACGTTAACGTTTATTTCTATCATGGTTTAAATTAAAACTTTACTATTGTTTGACAAGACGAAGAAAAAATTCAAAAATGCAAATGAATTCGCAAGAAAAAAGACAGGTTAGGTATAGGTAGTAATAATCGTTTCCGGTCGGTTTGTGTTCGTTTCGGTTCGTCTCCTTGTTAGCGAATTAACAGCTGGACACACTTCTTGGCAATTGATCCCTTTGTTAAACAGCTTTTATCCCGTTGGAAAGACAAACAATTGGTTAAAAAACCGAACTTTTCTTCTAACAATCGGTTTACCTTAACAGTCACCCTAACAAGCAGGAAAAAAACTGGGCCTTAGACCGAGACTTTGTGGTCTGTGGTCTTTCTTTTTCCTTTAAATCTATATCCGGTATCTTTGAGAATTATGGACGATTTTTTCGATAATCATTTTTGATTTGGGTAGTGTCCACTTAAAAATTATCGGGCCCACCCATCCCAAAAATCATGGCGCCGCCACTGCCACGATACAATGCCATATATAAGGTAGTATTCCTTTTCAATTGGAAAGATAACTTTTAATATTGACTCCCTAAATCCAAGATTTATAATGTTAGCAAAAGTTCCTAGTGACCATGTTAAATGCCTTTGCCAAATCGACAAAGATAGAAATGCTGGTACATTTCAGTCTAAAGCCGCATACATTTTTTTAGTAACATGTACATCCTCTAACTGTCACTCTGATATAATTTTATATTTAGTAATAAGTTTTACAAACATTATTTTCAGTATTTTTTCAAAAAATGAAAATAAGAGAAATTGATCGCTAGTTGCTAAGATCATCTTTTTTGCCTGTTCTAAAGACAGGCTTAATAATAGCTACCTTAAAAGCTTCCGGAAATATTTCTCTTATAATATATTTGTTTATTATGTAAGCAAGTGGTTTGCCAATGTAAAAAAAGTATTCTTTTAGAATTATCGTTTTGATACCATCTATACCGCGCGCTTTATTTGACTTTAACACCTGTATTATTTTTCTGTTTTCCGTTTCGTCAGTTTCTTGAATAAAAATAGGTTTATAATTTGTATTTCAAAATTTCCTATTGTAATAGAAACCTTTGATGCCAAGGTATCTCGTAAAAATATTTGTTAAATTCTTCTGAAATTTTTATAAAGTAATATAATCATAGCATGTTATTAAATGGAAACTCTTTCACTAACAATATATTAAGAAATCAAATGATTTCATACACCTGTTTTGGACGAACCAACATTCATCATCAGGAAAATTCTTTTTATTTAACTTACCATTAAACTTCAATCATGTGCAATTGAAAATAAATTGTTTGATTAAAATCCACAGTAATAAACAGTCCTACTAGTATTATGATTTTTGTTCTCATTCAGTTTTAGCCGAACTATTGACTTGACGTTGTAGTATTCAACCTCTACCCTTTTTATCCAAGGCAAACAAGTACAAAGGGTGTTTGCTTTGAGAAGTTACTCTCTCTCTCAGTCTTTTTCAGCATGCTAGAAGGTTTTTTAAATCGTTGCCAGCTGAATTTTTAAAGCTGCTTTTTGTACTCCAATTTTTCCTATTACTGCTTTTGTATAAGCCTATCGATTTGCATATAAAGAAGGGAGGAAAGTGTTTGTATGTTCTATGATGATGTATGATGCATACATTATGTATGTTTGTTACCTCAAAACCCGAGAGCCGCTAAACGGATTTTAAAAATTTTTTCGCCACAACAGAGCTAATGCCTTTAGGTGGAATATAGGCCAATTACCTTATGTACAGGGACATTATTTTAAGTGTCTCACCCGATTGGCGACTTTGCTATCGACCACAATAAAAAAACAATTATGTATTCAAAGACGAAGATTTTCCTTTTCATTTCGCCAGATTCATCTCTAGACGCGTTTCGTCATATCATGACTCATCAGTAGAGCTAGGATCCGACGAAAAGAAAAGGGACCTCGAAGCTACTTAAGGCAGCACTTGGTGGGACACACCAGTAAGATGTGGCACGGAGCGCCATCTGTGTCGTTGTTAGACACTTTTGAGCATACCAGCACCTTTAACAAACTTATAGAAATAAGTAAATGTTAAGAGGAAATTGTAAAGACATTCGTCACAATTACAGGAGTCCCGCTAGGCAGCGCTAACTCAAATCGGTTTATTAACCGAAAACAATGAGTAAAGACGAAGATTTTCCTTTAGCTTTAGTGAAGAAGCCAAATTTGATGTCAAAAAAAATCTATGTTTACATATTTGACAGATACGACGCCATATTGGATTTTCTTAAATGGCAACCCTACCTGATAGTAAGCCAGCTGCATTCGCTTATTTGTTCCAACATTAAAAATGTATAGGTGTCAACATTTATTTTCAGCCGTTCCGGAGATACGAGGCTTCGAAGTTGGTGATTTTGTTATCATCGAATTAACAGAAGCTTTGAGATTAGAAACTCAATTTTTTCTGGAGATACGAAATTCTTATGGCGGAGCCACCCATGCTATTGTAATATATGTCAGATGTCAAAAAATTACAAATACGACGCTATTTTGAATATTTTTAAATGGCGACCCACATTTATAACTACGTCCATATTCAAAAATATATAATCGGACCGCGAGATGTAATTTACTGACGTAGTTATAAATGTGTGTCGCCATTTAAAAAAATTCAAAATAGCGTCGTATTTGTAATTTTTTGACATCTGACATATGTGCCAATAGCATGTGTAGCTCCGCCATAAAAAATTACGTATCTCCAGAAAAAATTAAGTTTCTAATCACAAAGCTTCTATTTTTTAATGGGGTAAGATACTTAAAAGACATAATCGAACGATGCAGTTTTTGATGCGGTGGTATTTCCGTAAGTGTTGGAAATAAATATCGACAACTATATATTTTTGAAATCGGACCGCGATATGCTATTTACTGACGTAGTTATAAATGTGGGTCGCCTTTTAAAAAAATTTAAAATGGCGTCGTATCTGTCATTTTTTGACATCTAACATAATATGGCAATAGCATGGGTGGTTCCGCCATAAAAAATTACGTATCTCTAGAAAAAATTGAGCTCCTAATCTCAAAGCTTCTGTTAATTCGATAACAAAATCACCAACTTCGAAGCCCCGTATCTCCGGAACGGCTGAAAATAAATGTTGACAACTATACATTTTTAATGTTGAAACAAATAAGCGAATAGAGCTGGCTTACTATCAGGTAGAGTTGCCATTTAAGAAAATGTTATGAAATTAGCGTCCTATTTCAAACTCCAGGTAGGCAGGTATTTGTGGGTTTAGGACAATAAAACACAATTCCTCTAAATTAAAAAATTGCCGACGTTTCGACCTTTATTAGGTCTTTCTCAAGGCTACAACAAAACATCAATATTAGGGAATACAATGATAAAAGACCTTTTCTTTTCACTCTGTATGTATGTATATAGGAAAAATTAAATTTATGAAATTATTTTAAAATAAATCTTACACACAACTCTTTTTTTTTTTTTAATTACATAATTTTTTTTTATATAACTTTTTGTAAATTTTTTCCCTATCTAAAATCAGAACAATGCTTATAAAATACATTGAGTGTTCTATAAACTAAGAAAAGGGTTTTTAAAAAATATATATTTATATAAATCAATATATTATGAAAAAATAAGTTATTTAATTATTTGTGGGAATAAAGAAAGCCAAACAAGACACACACGAGAAGCCCAATGATAATGTAACATGTACAAATGTGTAGTTAATCATAGAATATTTACCTATTTCACAAAGTCGAGGAACATAAGTCGAAAACAATTGTTAAAATCATCTCCAGACGGGAACACACATTACAAACTGACATGGAACAAATATTCTGTAAAAATAACGAACCACACCACAACGAGTACTGTTAATATCTGAATAAAGGAATGTGCATTACGCTCTAGCAAACTCGTATATCTTTTTTTTTAACCTTATTTTTTTACCGTCGTCTTTTTTTTTCCCTTTGAGAGAAAACATTATACA
This sequence comes from Polydrusus cervinus, assembly GCA_935413205.1. Lineage (NCBI taxonomy): Eukaryota > Metazoa > Arthropoda > Insecta > Coleoptera > Curculionidae > Polydrusus > Polydrusus cervinus. Next base: position 21,415,865 of record OW284520.1, on the reverse strand, counting down.
CATTCGATTTCAATCAATCATGATTATCCACTATACTAAGACAAAGAATTTTTATATAAATTCAGTAAATAATTATATTGTATATTAAGAATGTAATTAAAAAAAAGAGTTGTGTGTAAGATTTATTTTAAAATAATTTCATAAATTTAATTTTTCCTATATACATACATACAGAGTGAAAAGAAAAGGTCTTTTATCATTGTATTCCCTAATATTGATGTTTTGTTGTAGCCTTGAGAAAGACCTAATAAAGGTCGAAACGTCGGCAATTTTTTAATTTAGAGGAATTGTGTTTTATTGTCCTAAACCCACAAATACCTGCCTACCTGGATTTAAGAAAATCCAATATGGCGTCGTATCTGTCAAATTTGTAAACATAGATTTTTTTGACAGCCAATTTGGCTTCTTTATTAAAAGCTATTGGGGAATAGATAATTGTTTTTTTATTGTGGTCGATAGCAAAGTCTCCAATCGGGTGAGACACTTAAAATAATGTCCCTGTACGTGTATAAATCAATACCGTAAAATACTAGAAATATAAGGGTTTAAAAAATTAATTTACTTAGGTTTGTGAGTAAATAGGCTGTATAAGCCTAGAATTTTTACTGTTCTTTCTAGTAACTTGTGACGTTCTTAAATTTAGGAACCCTTATGTTGTGTAAGGATTTAATGTGGAATGTATTGTTTTAATTAAACCAATTATTTTCTCCGTTTAAACATTGGAAAAACGAATAAACCCAAAATCACACTGGCCCTTGGCGTATTAACATTAACGATAAAAAAGCCATAATTTCCTTTTAACTGCAGAGAATAATAAATCTCTTACTTTTATTTTACTTTTTGCCCTAAAAGGCCTGTTGAGTCCCGCAGCGGGGTTTACTTCCGTACCTACACACCAAAAAATCTATATGTCACGTCAGTCAGAAAATACAATGATTCTTGGATATAACTTTAATTAGGCATTTGTTGCCCCAAATCAGTTTAAAATTTAAAACCTCCTCTTGAGCATCTCTTTTAAAGGATAGGAATTTTAAGTGCTTTAGGACGATCTTCAAAAGTTGCTAGGAGTATAACTAAGTCGTTGGTTATACCCTTCTTAGTAAGTCAAATACTTTTCAAATCAGGTCCCCCCCCCCCCCCCCCAGAAAAAAAAGGCTGACTTTGTAAGCTCGCTACTCGCCTTGCAAATATAGCATCAATTTTTACATAACAATGTCATTTATTATATAGCTAATCTAAAATTTTGACGTATTGCTTTTGCTTTAACATATTTTGCTGCAAGGCTGGCAACCAAACATACAATAATAAAATTATAATAAATGTATTTTGGTTGTCAGCCTCAAAGTTATTTGGTAATTTTACTCGTTGAACTTTGGGCATGTTTATTCAACGATTTACGAAATAATCTTGCCAAATATCACTCGACCATCATTTTTTTATTTGTTAAATTTTCCATTTTTCACTCAAACTTTTTTGGCAATACTCGTTGAACTTTGGGTTTGTTTATTCAAAAATTAAATCCCCCGAGCTTCACTCTCGGGATCTAATCAGAATAAACATGTCCAAATTCAACTCGAAAAATTTTCAAAAAAAGTTTTCGTGCCAGCTGAAATATCTAACCGATAAAAAAACGAGGTCTTGTGATATTACTGTTGATTATTGACCAAATTTGTTAAAATTTGGGCGTGGTCCAAAAAATTTCGCATGCGGGGCTCTACGCCAGCCCGCATCTGCACGAACCCTCGCTGTAAGTCACAATAACAGGCCCACCCTAGGCCACCCCCAGGTCAGAGGTCTAGTTACGCCACTAAAAATTAAGGAAGTTACTGCCACAGGCATTCCTATTACAGTTTTAATTTTCAATCTCTTAAGCCTTTAATCAATTTATTTTGTTCTTCAATTTGCAATAATGGGGTTATTGAGGAATAAGTATCTCTCGGGTTGTTTTTATCAACATTAAAGGCACTAAGACATTTATAAGGTGTTGGTTAGAGGGTGCGTAAGTATAATAGACAAATAAATGCTGTATTTTATAATGGGCTAAAACTGATCCAGGTGAAACCTGAATCAGTCCAGTTTTTAACATGAACGTATAGATTTTTCCTTGTGTAGTTCTCGCCCCAACTTAAACTGTTAGCCGCTAGGAAACAGTGCCAAGTCTACATTTACAGACTTCATCAATCACTTGCTGTAGCTTCAAAGTTGTCTATTAAGTACGGGAAGCTCATTACTTGGGAAACAACGCGTTGGCCTCTAACCAATATAAATTTGTTGATATCTTTTATCCTAAAAAAGGGCCAATGAAAATTAACTGTTTGGTCCAGAAGTTTTACATTTAAGATTTAATTAAATTGTACGCTGTACTGGGAAATAGTTTTTGGTACAGGGCTGATGAGAAATATATTAACATTAATTTGTGTTTATTTTGAATGGACATCGCTTTATATATAGGATATATTACGCTTGGCTTACCCGAACAGGAAATTTTTAATGATGAGGAGTCCTTTATTTTAAAAAAAGAATCATCAAGCTACGTTATGTAAATATTTTAAAATGAAGAGGGCAAAATTTTAGCTTCACGTTTTCAATATACAGGGTGGCCCATTTGTCTGGCAAAGTAATATACCGTCTCTACTATTAAAGATATCAAAAAAAAGTTTCTATAAAAGTGTATATTTTAATTGTCCTACTCTTCTGGACCATCCTGTATGTTTTAAAATAATTTTAGAACATATAGTTTTGTAAAAAATTTAATAGTTTCGACCTTAACTTGATGAAAATCCATAGTAAAATTATGAAAGAAAACAACACTGTTTTTTGATTTTCACTTATATTTGTCAACATGACACGTGTTTCACCGTCACAGCGGCTTCTTCAGATGTGAGGTATTCAAACAAAATTTCTTAAGCTCTAAAGGTTTCATTATAGACACTAACAATATTTGGAAAATACCATAATTAACAATCAGGTAAATTATTTTAAATTTACTAACATTATACATAAGATTAGGTGATTTTAAATATGTTTAACAAGAGGGAGGTACAATTATCTATTTGGTCATTTAATAAATAAGGGGAATTTTTCATTTTGTTAATCTCTAAAGCCTCCAATAAATCAAGTCGTATTCCTTTTTGTTCTACGTGTAAAACATCGAAATTATTATTAAAAATATGATTTTCAGATTTTAAATGGTCTGCATATGTAGAATGTTTATTATTTTTAAGGAATGAATCTTGATGATCTTTAATTCTAGTTTGGAACGAACGTCCGGTTTGACCAATATAAGATTTAGGACAAGAGCCACAATTTAATTTATAGACACCGCTATTTTTATATTTACTATTTTGATCTTTGTTGTTTTAAATAATTTTTCCAAGACTATTATTTGTTTTATATGCTATTTTAATGTCATATTTGCCTAAAAAGTTCTTTATGTTTTCAGCGGGTTTGCCTATAAATGTCAGCGTTTTAAAATTAAATTTTTCTCTTATTGTAGGGAATATTTCTCTAATTGCTTTCCTGTACATCATTTTTGAATAAATATTGTCTATTAATTTATATATATAACCATTATACAGGGTGTGTCAGTAAGGTGTCTGTCTTAGATAGCACCTAAACTATCAAAGATAGGGAAAAAAGTATAATACAAAAGTTAAATGGTTTTTTAGGATACATAATCTAAAAATATTTTATAATCTACAGGGTAGTCCTAAAAAGTGGTACTGAATAATAAAAAAGAAAATTAAATGGGACACCCAGTATAATTTTCTAGAATATGATTCAATGAAATAAGGACTTTGCAACCCTATTAAAATTTTTGAAACAAAATGCAACGTTGCCAGGTAATTAATTTTTTTCCGAAATTTTAAGGGTATCGTTAAAAAATCATAGCGATCTGTGGATTAACCCTAGGCAAATATAATTTACGTTGCAAGTACTTTAAGTTACGATATATTGATCTATAATAATGTTTTTTAAATCTCTTATACAGAGCGTTCATTACAAGTTGGACAACTCGATAGTTTTAAAAATGCTTTATTTCAATTTTTTTAAATGGTACCCCCCTAATTTTTTTAGGCAAAAGAATTTATCTTTCGAAAATCTTAATTTTGGTAAAACATGTCATATATCTAAATATCATAGTTTTGGAAATATTTTAGGATTTGTCTTAAATCAGGGTAAAAAAGGAAAGTTCTAATTAAACTATTTAGTCAAGATTGCTATCGAAATAGAAAAATATGAGTTATGATAAAGTTAGTTCAGGAAACTAAAATTTAAACAGTAATAAAGCACAAAATGTTGGGGAAATAATTTTGCAATGACAGCTGTGACAAAGAAAATTATTTATTTTTTGTTCCAAAGCAATCTTGACTAAATAGTTTAATTAGAACTTTCCTTTTTTACCCTGATTTAAAACAAATCATAAAATATTTCAAAAACTATGATATTTAGATATATGACATGTTTAACAAAAAAGTAAGGTTTTCGAAAGATAAATTATTTTGCCTAAAAAATTAAGGGGATCCCATTTAAAAAAATTGAAACAAAGCATTCTTAAAACTATCGAGTTGTTCAACTTGTAATAAACGCTCTGTATAAGAGATTTAAAAAACATTATTATAGAACAATATAACGTACCTTAAAGTACTTTCAACGTAAATTATATTCGCCTAGGGTTAATCCACAGGTTGCTATGATTTTTTAACGATACCCTTAAAATTACTAAAAGTTCGGAAAAAAATTAATTACTTGGCAACGTTGCATTTTATTTAAAAAATGTTAATAGGGTTGCAAAGTCCTTATTCCATTAAATCATATTCTAGAAAATTATACTGGGTGTCTCATTTAATTTTCTTTTTTATTATTCAGTACCACTTTTTAGGACAACCCTGTAGATTATAAAATATTTTTAGATTATGTATCCTAAAAAACCATTTAACTTTTGTATTACACTTTTTTCCCTATCTTTGATAGTTTAGGTGATATTTAAGACAGACACCTTACTGACACACCCTGTATAACCATAAATTAATAGACAATATTTATTCAAAAATGATGTACAGGAAAGCAATTAGAGAAATATTCCCTACAATAAGAGAAAAATTTAATTTTAAAACGCTGACATTTATAGGCAAACCCGCTGAAAACATAAAGAACTTTTTAGGCAAATATGACATTAAAATAGCATATAAAACAAATAATAGTCTTGGAAAAATTATTAAAAACAACAAAGATCAAAATAGTAAATATAAAAATAGCGGTGTCTATAAATTAAATTGTGGCTCTTGTCCTAAATCTTATATTGGTCAAACCGGACGTTCGTTCCAAACTAGAATTAAAGATCATCAAGATTCATTCCTTAAAAATAATAAACATTCTACATATGCAGACCATTTAAAATCTGAAAATCATATTTTTAATAATAATTTCGATGTTTTACACGTAGAACAAAAAGGAATACGACTTGATTTATTGGAGGCTTTAGAGATTAACAAAATGAAAAATTCCCCTAATTTATTAAATGACCAAATAGATAATTGTACCTCCCCTTTGTTAAACATATTTAAAATCACCTAATCTTATGTATAATGTTAGTAAATTTAAAATAATTTACCTTATTGTTAATTATGGTATTTTCCAAATATTGTTAGTGTCTATAATGAAACCTTTAGAGCTTAAGAAATTTTGTTTGAATACCTCACATCTGAAGAAGCCGCTGTGACGGTGAAACACGTGTCATGTTGACAAATATAAGTGAAAATCAAAAAACAGTGTTGTTTTCTTTCATAATTTTAAATATAGTTTTGTATACCTTACAACTTTTATAAAAACTTTTTTTTGATATCTTTAATAGTAGAGACGGTATATTACTTTGTCAGACAAATGGGCCACCCTGTATAGAATATAGATATTTTTTACCTTAAGTGCTATTTGCTTTCTCTCTCCCTGCCTTACAATTACGCCATAAAACTCTGAAACCCCCGTGTATAGAGCATAGAGCAATAAAGCTCAAATCGGCATATAAATTCAAAAAGGCTTTTATTTGTCGGGATTTGGGCTACTCTATTATATCTAATGTACAGACCCTATGACTCCTTTGTTATTAATTGTAGTTGCTGTCAAACCTATTGCCTGGCACAGCTCTAACTCATTCGATCAATAATGCAAAGTAATATTATGTCTTAATAGTGTAGGCTCAATAAATTTACCAACAATTTTATTGATCTTTGTTCGCCAATTTGTAGTTAAGATCTTTAAGGCTAAGGTTTTCGAAGCTGTTTAAATTAAAATCTGTTGTTCGTAAATTCGTAAATTAAGAAGTTAAACGTAATTTTTTTACCCTCTTTCACAACATATTTTGAATTTTAGCAATATTAAATTTTTATTGGTGATATTGCAGCCTATTTGTTGTGACTCAGAATTTATTACATATAATAACCTTAAGCGTGCGAAGTTTAAAATAAAACATCCAAGATACCCTAATAAAAAAATGTAATGGAGTTTTGTTTTGTCACAGATATTATGTAAGAAACTGCCACTACTTGAGGACAGTAATAACTTTTTTTAGTATTTTCTTAAAAGCCGTTTCTCATAAATGACAACAATTTTATTGAAAATCAGTTGCGTGTTTTATTTACTCCTAATAAACCCTCACTACCAAATATATTGATTTTAATTTTTTTTTTAAGAAAGAATATGTTTTTTCTGCTTCAGATGTTACCAAATAAAGAAGCTCCTGCCATTGTCCATAGAAGTTCACATAACATTACATAAAATCATTCTTTATTGGTAAAATACACCCTATCTCAATCCATTTCCGATTTAGCAGGGGGGGGGGGGGGGAGGTTTATGCAAGCACCGTGATTGCGTCGGTTCATATTGGAAAAAGGGGTTTGTGTGTTTTGGCACAGATAAGGAAAATTACATTTTTTAATTAATAAAAATATACAGGGTGTCCGGTAACTTATGGGCCGTAGAGTAACTGGAGATACTAGACATCAAACTAAGCCGATTATGTCATGTTTTCGGATTGTCACTTTTTTTTTTGGTAATTTAATTATGTACTATGTTTTTTTATGCTTTGGGATGTTTAAAGGGAAATATCTCGAAACCCGTTAAAGATATTAAGATTAATCAAGTACACCTTTTTGACTCAGAAAATGCCCTTCTTTAAGAAACTATAATTGAAAGACACCTAATATCACAGGTGGGAAAAAAAATCATAGATTTATGAAGCCCAGTGTATGCAACTAGCGCCCTCTAGTTTGAAAATTAAAAATTTCTACAAATTCTTATTTCTTGCTCATAAAAACATAATATTGCCAACTTTCAATTCGATTCATTAAACTGTTTTAAAATTATGGCCTATTTTCGAGAATAAACTTTTACTTTCAACACCCTGTATCTCTAGAACGAATAACAATCCGAAAAAACTTATATGACTAAATCGGCATAGTTTGATGTCTAGTATCTCCAGTTATTCTACGGCCCATAAGTTACCGGACACCCCGTATAAAATGGAACAAAAATCCCTTATAGGATATTGTCAGTGACTTTTATATACAGGGTTCTACAAATTCGTATGCGTAAAAGGGGATCTCAAAAACGTAACACAAATTCGATGTTTTGTTCTTTAGTAGCCAACCTTAAGTCAATTTTCTCTAAGTACGGACCTGGAATTTTAAATACAGTTTAAGGGACTTCTAAGCATTAGACATCTAACACAATTTAAAGGTTTTTAAAATTTTATTGTTTTATCATCTAATAATACACAGGCCTGAACATTTAGAGCCAAACTAAAAAAAAATTGTGATTTTACGCATTAGTCTACTTTTACTTGTTACCTGACATTTGGTATTTGGTAAGAAAAAGACCCAAAGTCTTAGTCTTAAATATTTTTCTGTCTGTTTATTTTTGTTACATGTTTTGCCTAAAACTGGCAAATTATAAACCAAAACAGAAAATTTCTGTTTTTTTTTTTGGATGTCTGAGAAGTGTATCGGATTATTTAAAATTTTCTTACAACAAATTATTAGGCCCAAAATATGCAACCTTGCCACAATTTAACTACATACCCTGTATAATAAATTTTATCTTAAACCTACACTAGAAATAGATAGTCAAAATTTATTATATATTTTCAATACTTAAAAAAAATAATTTTTCTCATCTGTGGCAAAACGCCAAAAAAATATTTTTCCAATTTTTTCAAATGTTGTTAATAATAAATTTTGTATTTTTTAAGTTATAGATTTAAGGGACATTACAGTACTACTAAAAATTATAATAAATGTATGTTATACAATTTAACAGTGTAGACTATATCGAAACCAGAATTACATTTTCTTTAACAAATAACTTAATTTAAAGTGCGGTAAGAGTAAATTCTTGATCAATGAAACTTGCAGGCAAAATGTAGGGGAGAAAATAACCCCCATGCCCTTCTTTGAATCTATATATACTCTCGTTAGAAACAGGCCAACTTAAAATTAAATGCTTATAGGAAAATTTAGGTTTCATACAGAAAGTAAAATGAAATTGCAATGTGATCATTTAGAATATGAACATGCTTGCTTGCTATATTTGTATTTCTATTATAAAAGCACATTGTTTGTTGTTACAATACTTTTTTAATAAAAAATGTCGAAAACTGAAATTTGGCATGATATACCGAAATTGTGTGTTGCATAATTTCATAGGCATTATTTTGGTAAAACTATAGGAACCAAACAAAATTAAAATAAATTACAATATTCTATTTTGTATTTACACAGTGGCATATTTAGGGATGGGGGGGCTACCGAATTGCAGCTCCCCCCCCCCCCCCCCCCCCCCCCAAGCATAGGAGCTCGGGTCTAAAAGTCTAATTGCAACCAAATTTTTCGTCTCACGCTTGGACTCTTAATTTAAATCTTTAAATATTGTATTCTTAGCTTAGATTACGAAGGTCTTGTAGGAAACGTTTAGTTTTTAGCTTTTCCTTCTAAAAGTCCTGTTTTATATAGAGAATAAGGTTTTGGACGCGTATCGTTTTAGTTATTTCTTTATGCAATTTTATAGGAAAACGAGTAAAAAGAATAATATTTTAGTATTATTTCTATTATATACTTGTCTGTTCCGTTTTCCCTTTTTTAGAACCATTTTAAATCAATAAAAAAATAACCCAATGCAATAAAATATTTTTACACCAAAAACAAAAAACAATTAGGGGTTTATTTTTTAAAGAGAAAAATTAAAGTAAAAATTTTAATTGAAAGATTTTTATTGGAAGAAGTGTGATAATTTATAATATAAAAAATAGTGCGGGAAGAAACAAGAATGCTTTATTATGAATATACAAAATGGCACTTGAAAAGGAGTATTTCAAAACCTAAGCATTTGCACCAAAAACTGCTTTTAGATCTACGATCCTAAAAAACATGATTTCTAAAAAAATCATTATTTTGGCGTGGTGAGCTATATTTACTTTATTTTTAATCATGAAAACCCGAGCCCGAAAAACGCTGGTTAGAGTCATACATACGTCTTACATGTTAAAATTTTGGATTGACACCATTTTTCATATTTTTGACAAATTAAAAAAAAAATTTTTAAGGAATATCAAGAAAAAAGGAAAAAACAACATTTAAAAAAACTAATTTAACCCAACCATGCAGAGGGGGAGAGGTAATAATTTAATTTTCGAAGTTTGATAGTAGTTAGGTGAAGTTAGGTAAATTTTAAACGAACTTTGGGCGTGGCCCCAAAAATGTTTCGCCTGCGGCGCTTTTCCGCCTTCTTTACTAGGTGCAATATAATAAAATATATGTAGTCCCGACTGCCCTTCTCTCCAGGGAAAAAGAAGTCCTACTTACGCCCACTGAGCCCCCCCCCCCCGAGCATATTTTCTGGATACGCCACTGTATTTACAGTTTATTATTTTTTTTAGAAGGATATTTTATGTATCTGTTAATATCGTAATAATTTGTCGGTAGCTGTATTATAGGCACAGAGACAGTCATAATTTATATTTAAAGTTTAGTTTTTTTTTTAAATATATATTTCGAATATCTGTAAATATCTTAATAATTTCTCGGTCGCTGTATTATATCAACAGAGATAGTCATAGAAGAACAGAGAGGTGTTGGTTTAATGCACCGAAGAGGACTCAGAAACTGGAAATCCTACTCTAGTCGTATTTGTCCGCTACGCCGACTTTTCAATCAAGTCCTTTTGATGCCCATTTATCCAGGGGTGTAACCATGATTTTCCTCTTTTAAAGCTTTTTTTGTTTCATTTTTATATAAAAGAACAATGATTTATTTAAAGTTAAATCTGGAATATGAGGATGAGAGAGGGATAGAGATAGCTGTGATATACATTTAAAAGTGATTATGTATTTTAATTTACGGGTTAAAAGGAAAACATAAAAACATGGTTGTGCTGAAACTATGATAAAGTGGCTCCAGCTTCAATTAACTAATTTTTAAGTTACTTTTCGTACTGTTAGCTTTTATTTGATGTAGTAGAACCAATTACCTTAAAATAAGAAATATGTTTTTTTGACTAAATTTTAATTTTGGTTGTATTTATAAAGAAACAAAAAAAGGTTTTTCTTTCTATTTTTTGGTATTTTTCCAAAGAAAATATTCATATCTTTGTCAGGAGGAGACTCGCAACTTGTCATAATCGAACAAAAACGGTGACTAAAAGATTTAGAACTGACCAGCCTTTTTCAAATAATAATTATTTTATTCAAAAATAAATCAAAAATTCATAATATGTAAACAAGAGCACTGACAAGACAAGGGTGACAACTGACAAGCTGCAGTTGTTTTCCAATAGATAACGATGACCAGATAAGCAGATGTACGATGAAGCGCATGCTCAATAGCAAATTTTTATTAGGCCTTTATCATTTATCATGCCTGTTTTGAGAATAAAAATTAATATAATACCAAACAAATAAAATTGAAAATTAAAAAAGCCTGATAAGCTTAAGTGGATCCAACAATATTTCTAATTTTTCTTCAAAGTTGCCAGCTACATTCGAAATTATATTTATATATATTAAAAACTCTTAAAGCGAATCCTGTACATGTTTATTAACGGATTTTTAAAAACTTTTAAAATTTAGACTCTACAGATATGGGAGAATGTGAGAAAGTTATTTTGCGTGCAGAAAAAAATCGAGGGAGAAGATACGAGCCTTTATACCGGGTGTCCCTCCAAGGTCAGTTAGCGACTGTATCTCGGAAAATAAATTTTCGAAAACATTTTTTATGGGTAAACCGGAAAATAGAAAATACTGGAATAGTATTCTACGTTACAAGGCCGGTAGGTGACTTATTACAGTACGAGTCTGGAATATAAAGGAGTGCTGTAATAACACCTAACGGACGTGTATCGTATGATATTTTATTTCATCCTGACTTTATAATCCTTTTTAAAAAGAATAAACAAATAGGCCATATTACCTTTTAAGTTAAAACTTCTCAAAGATCGAAAGTAACCAGTCATTGTTTCTAAAATCATACCATTGTTGCTAGGGGCAACCCATTACAGTATCTGATACTGTAATGTTCCATTTACCGGCCGCAAATAAGTACAGGGTATAAGTCAATTTAATGGATAGGATGAAATAAATTATTTTTGTTGTACGATTGCCGCTAGAGGGCGTAACTGATAGGACAAAATACAAAATTTAAGGTATTTTAGGAATAGCCTCATTAAGGTACTGTTTTGATATCGGGAATGGAAAGCATATCCATTCTTGCCGCAGTTTGTTTCTAAGGTTTTTTTAATAAAATAATAAGGAGGGACGCTGTCAAATAAGTTAATACTAAAAGTACTATATCTTTCACATCTTTTATGCAATTTTAATAAATTCGGGCTCATTTGAACGAGATTTTTATGCCCAATAATTTTATATTTTGTTTTACTAAGGGTGATATGTATTAAAGTTTCAGTTTTCTTAAATTTCTTTAAAAAAATTAATGAAACAATATATTTTTTGTATAATACCTATATTTGAAAAGGATAAAAATAGATTTATCTTGTCAGAAACCGCGTTTTTACATCTTTATTCGTTTTCGAGTTATTTCTAAATAACCTTATTTTTTCCCTTAGAAATTAATGTTAGACATTTCATGCTTAGGTATCTTAACTAAGAAGGCCTTGAAATTGACTTAGTAGACAATAGTAGGCGATCCTGAAAAGAAAATTTTAAGCGTCGCCTTAAATAAGACATGATAATCGTAAATAGTAGTTTGTACAACAAGAGTGGATATGATGTCCATATCGCACGAGGAAGTAAATTGAGCACGACGCCGTAGGCGAAGTGCTCAAACTTACGAGGGCAATATGGACAATCCACTCGAATTGAACAGTATATTTTTTCTACGACCAAACTTACAAACCTTATGCTAAAAAATTTAAAAAAAAAGTTTTCAGGTTGCCGGGATCAAACTTACGACCATTGGGTCCATAGTAAAACGCTCTACATCTCGACTATCAAAACGTTAAACTAATTATGGGAAGACCAACTGATAAATAATGCTACATGAAATTAATTTTCTATGCACATTCAGCAGGTTGCATTATAATATTGAACAAATTAATAACAAATTGTACCATATGCATTTAAATTATATAATTTAGTGTCTTAAAAAAGAAGGCGGAGCCTCAGTAAAAATAATATACTGTGATTGGTCAGCACTTTTAAGAACAACAATGGCTTCTCTGTAATTGACTACTGTGATTGGTCAGTTTCATTACCTATCTAGGATTGTTATAAAATTTTGCCGCACAGTTAACTGGAATAGCCTACTTTACTCGCCACTTAAGTGTAAAGGAAACAGCAAATTTCCATGTGGCAGTAGAAAAAATACTACAGCATGGCTAATCATTTAAACCTACTGCTAGCAATGAAACTTAGTAGGCCGCTAGTTTCTTAATTAAACAAATGAAACAAGGACATTTATCATATAAACCACTATTTTATAAGATACCGTTTGCAATAATATTTCGGGTTAAAAAGGCTTAATTATTGCATTCAGATTCATGGATGGACGGCATTTTAAAATGTTGATTAATAAATAAGTAAGCCATGAAAATCGAAACAATAAAATTAACAATTAGCTATCATTAGTTTTCGTTTAAGTAATCCTTAATCAAGATACCTATATAGGCACAAAAATTATTTAAAGTGGCTAACATCAATTTATTGGTGACTAAATATATTATTTCCATTGGCGAAAAAATGAATAATTCTTTTAGTTTTTGTAATTTACTTCAAGTTAATTTAACATGGGACATTTTAGCGCATTCGTATCCACCTAATTTTAGTATAGCGCTGGTCTACGCCAATGATCACTGCTGAAACGCTTCGATCTTTACGCTAGACGTAAAACCCCGCAGTCCTCTAGCGCTACTATGCCGTATAATAAAATGATTACATCACTTCATTGAACAATAGGAACGACTTTCAACCACTGTTTGTGTCCTGTATTCCCTCTTCTACTAATTGTCTATAATGATAATGAACCATTGGTAATGTTAATTTCTTAACTAACTTGTCGGACCATTTTATAGACGCCCTTTATCTTTTATTTATTTAATTAATTACTCATTTTCTCTTTCTTTAAATGGTGTTTTTGTTTAGCGACGCCCCAGAGCAGATTAAGTTCGGTCTGATAGTCTTGGATAGATAAGTTTTCTTGTTACAAAAGCGAATAAAGAAGTACTTGCTGAACACGCACAAAAAATATATAATTTAAGATTTTTTTAAGAACAAAGAAAAACTACAAGTTTATTTAATAATGTTAATGAATTTTTATGCAAATTTAAAAGGTGTTTATAATATTAGTATAAATTACTTATCCTACGATCGTGGGGAAAAGTTACTTTTCGTCACGATAAATCTATTTTTATCCTTTATATTATACAAAAATAAACGTTTCATTAATTTTTTTAAAGAAATTTAGGAAAACTGAAACTTTTATACATATCACCCTCCTTATTATTTTATTAAAAAAACCTTAAACAAACTGCGGCAAGAATGGATATGCTTTCCATTCCCGATATCAAAACAGTACCTTAATGAGGCTATTCCTAAAATACCTTAAATTTTGTATTTTGTCCCATCAGTTACGCCCTCTAGCGGCAATCGTACAACAAAAATAATTTATTTCATCCTGTTCAGTAAATTTACTTATACCCTGTACTTATTTGCGGCCGGTAAATGGAACATTACAGTATCAGATACTGTAATGAAACTGACCAATCACAGTAGTCAATTACAGAGAAGCCATTGTTGTTCTTAAAAGTACTGACCAATTACAGTATATTATTTTTACTGAGGCTCTTCAAGACACTAAATTATATAATTTAAATGCATATGGTACAATTTGTTATTAATTTGTTCAATATTATAAAATCTAGACGTATTTATAATAGATTTATCAATAATGCAACCTGCTGAATGTGCATAGAAAATTAATTTCATTAAGCATCATTTATCAGTTGGTTTTCCCAAAATTAGTTTAACGTTTTGATAGTCGAGAGGTAGAGCGTTTTACTATGGACCCAATGGTCGTGAGTTTGAGCCCGGTAACCTGAAAACTTTTTTTTTAATTTTTTAGCATAAGGTTTGTAAGTTTGGTCGTAGAAAAAATATACTGTTCAATTCGAGTGGATTGTCCATATTGCCCTCGTAAGTTTGAGCACTCCGCCTACGGCGTCGTGCTCAATTTACTTCCTCGTGCGATATGGACATCATATCCATATTTAGAAATAACTCGAAAACGAATAAAGATGTAAAAACGCGGTTTCTGACAAGATAAATCTATTTTTATCCTTTTCAAATATATTATACAAAAAATATATTGTTTCATTAATTTTTTTAAAGAAATTTAAGAAAAGTGAAACTTTTATACATATCACCCTTAGTAAAACAAAATATAAAATTATTGGGCATAAAAATCTCGTTCAAATGAGCCCGAATTTATTAAAATTGCATAAAAGATGTGAAAAATATAGTACTTTTAGTATTAACTTATTTGACAGCGTCCCTCCTTATTATTTTATTAAAAAAACCTTAAACAAACTGCGGCAAGAATGGATATGCGTTCCATTCCTGATATCAAAACAGTACCTTAATGAGGCTATTCCTAAAATACCTTAAAAATTTTGTATTTTGTCCCATCAGTTACGCCCTCTAGCGGCAATCGTACAACAAAAATAATTTATTTCATCCTGTTCAGTAAATTTACTTATACCCTGTACTTATTTGCGGCCGGTAAATGGAACATTACAGTATCAGATACTGTAATGAAACTGACCAATCACAGTAGTCAATTACAGAGAAGCCATTGTTGTACTGACCAATCACAGTATATTATTTTTACTGAGGCTCCGCCTTCTTTTTCAAGACACTAAATTATATAATTTAAATGCATATGGTACAATTTGTTATTAATTTGTTCAATATTATAAAATCTAGACGTATTTATAATAGATTTATCAATAATGCAACCTGCTGAATGTGCATAGAAAATTAATTTCATGTAGCATCATTTATCAGTTGGTTTTCCCATAATTAGTTTAACGTTTCGATAGTCGAGAGGTAGAGCGTTTTACTATGGACCCAATGGTCGTGAGTTTGAGCCCGGTAACCTGAAAACTTTTTTTTTAATTTTTTAGCATAAGGTTTGTAAGTTTGGTCGTAGAAAAAATATACTGTTCAATTCGAGTGGATTGTCCATATTGCCCTCGTAAGTTTGAGCACTCCGCCTACGGCGTCGTGCTCATTTTACGTCCTCGTGCGATATGGACATCATATCCATATTTAGAAACAACTCGAAAACGAATAAAGATGTAAAAACGCGGTTTCTGACAAGATAAATCTATTTTTATCCTTTTCAAATATATTATACAAAAAATATATTGTTTCATTAATTTTTTTAAAGAAATTTAGGAAAACTGAAACTTTTATACATATCACCCTTAGTTAAATAAAATATAAAATTATTGGGCATAAAAATCTCGTTCAAATGAGCCCGAATTTATTAAAATTGCATAAAAGATGTGAAAGATATAGTACTTTTAGTATTAACTTATTTGACAGCGTCCCTCCTTATTATTTTATTAAAAAAACCTTAAACAAACTGCGGCAAGAATGGATATGCTTTCCACTCCCGATATCAAAACAGTACCTAAATGAGGCTATTCCTAAAATACCTTAAATTTTGTATTTTCTCCCATCAGTTACGCCCTCTAGCGGCAATCGTACAACAAAAATAATTTATTTTATCCTGTTCAGTAAATTTACCTATACCCTGTACTTATTTGCGGCCGGTAAATGGAACATTACAGTATCAGATACTGTAATGGCAGTAATGGGTTGCCCCTAGCAACAATGGTATGATTTTAGAAACAATGACTGGTTACTTTCGATCTTTGACAAGTTGTCACTTAAAGGTAATTTTATATACTTGATTATAGTTTTCTATATTTTTTTATTTTTTGTATAAAATTTTTATACTTGATTATAGTTTTCTATATTTTTTTATTTTTTGTATACAATAGTTTCTTTTCTCTTTTGATTGTTTAGACAAATATTTTTTTTATAGTTCTGATGATGGTTTCCTAATAAAACCGAAACGTTAACCCCTTATAAAGAAAAATTTTTATTCAAGAGTGACCGAAAACCCAAGAAAAACAAACATTTTATTTTCATTATTTTAGATACCTATTTACCTGTGAAAGGATTATAACTATTTAAGGGCGGTTTTATTTTATTATTCCGGAACAGTTTAACCTTAATCTGCATTCCTAGTAGGTAATTCTAATTTAATTTCTTTGTTCAATCTCATATAAATATTTTTTATGCAAATTTGATTCATGTAACTTGTCTGACCCATGGATTAAATAGAGTTGCAGAAACTATTAGAGCTTCCTTCCCTTTGGTCAATGACTTAATAGCCAATGTGAAAAAAAAATTCATAAAAGCTTGTTTTGCAGAGCATTTTCAAAAACTAAAAGAGATTGTTTCTCAAATTGAAGATGATTCTCAGTGTATTAAAAAATGCAAACAAATATTTCAAAATTCTAAAGTGGAACAACAATTAATTTATATAAAATGTAACTATAGTTTTGTAGCTGAAAGTATTTTAAAACTAAAAAAAAAACATCTAGTAGTCTATTAGAGTCAATGGATATTGTAGAAAAATGCAATAGTAATTGTAAGCAAGTACGAGGTGAGGTAAGTTTATTTAAGAATGAATTTTTATGCAAATTTAAATGGTGTTTATAATATTAGTATAAATTACTTTTCCTACAATCGTGGGGAAAAGTTACTTTTCGTCACAATTTATCGTGCGGAAAGTACCACTTTTCCGCACGATTTTACTTTCCCGCACAATTTTTACTTTACAACACTATTTTTGAAATTGTGACAGAATTTATATAAAATGTTCTAATTTGACACCCCTGGTATATATTACAATAATGAGGTGCAGGTTGTGATTAAAATGTCAAATATATATCACCTCCTTCTGGAGCAGGTGGAAATATTGTTTTATGCATCAGCAACTGTCAAACAATCGAACATTGACAATCAACAACTATAGCCTTTTTCCAGTTTCATCATTTTTGCAAGTTTTTGTGGTAAAATGAAAATGGGTAGCGAAGAATAGTTCGAAGGAGAAGGTTTTTTAGAAGACATCATAGAGGCTATTAATGCAGCAAATAGTACTCTGATTCCAAAAAAATTTAAAGAACGTTACAGAAATGAGTTCAGTTTGTTCGAATCCTGGTGCAATAAAAAAAAATGATCCACAATATCGGAAGAGGTATTATTGCTAGCATATTTTCATATATAATTATTATCAAGTACATATGCTCCATCAACGCTATGGTCGAAATATTCCATGTTAAAATTAACTATAAAACTTGAAAAGGAATTTTTTTTAAATAAATAAAAATGTGTATGTCTCCGCGGGCGAAGCCACGGGTTAAAGCTACTGCGTAATATAAAATTTTAGTGAACAAATAACCGTTTTATAGAGTAGCTCTGTTTATACAAGATTGACTTTCTCAGAGAGGTCTTAAAACTCGATAGAGTTTAATTTCAAGCCATAACTTTTGCGACAGATGCGAATTAAAACATTTTGAAAAGAAAATTAATCAGCTATAATAGCACAATAAAACCGAAGGCAAAATCATTTTGTTAGGAATTTATAGATTAAAGAATTAACAGTATTTACAGCTAGTCAATTTAGTTACCTACCATTATTATAAAATGTGTTAATTCGACTTTACTGCTTTTCAATCATCATAACGGTGTTATTTCTCTATATATCACGTAAACCACTTACTGGTGGTTTTAAAAGTTATTGAAGGATGCACCCTCTTACTGTATATATTTGGACATTTAAAAAAGTGCTTACTCTTTAAAAAAATGTAGAAGGTATTTTTTTTTAATAGTAATCAGGGACTTCAAGAAAAGTAGCTTGGCTTTAAAAATATTATAAAGCTCAAGGTTAAACCATAATACTAAAAAGTTAAGAAACCTGTCAACCTAGTAGTTACACAATGTATTTACTATGTATCCATCGTCAAACTAGTTCGCTTGAACCGATCGCACAAAAATGTTTCTTAGATTATTACGGTCAGGATCAAAAATCAAATATTATTTCATGTTTTCCTATTTTTTTTTTTAAATCAGAAAATCTATTAATAATTTTTTAATACGTCACAAATTGCATCGTTATAAAATAATAAAATTAGAACAACCGACAGTTGGACTCTTTTGACCACGACTTGTTTTTGCTTTAGAAAAAAAAAGAACAATAAAAATTGTTAAAATTTATTTATCCGAAAGTTTATTATATCTATCATTGATCATCACAATATTCCTAATTTTTGAAAATGATTGCCCAGTTCTGTCGTTACGTATCACGATTCATGTGATCAGTGGCGTAGCCAGGGGGGGGGGGGGCTCGGTGGGCGTAAGTAGGACTTTTTTTTCTGGAGAAGAAAAGGGCCACAGGCGAAAAATTTTCGGGGTCACGTCCAAAGTTCGTTTAAAATTCACCTAACTACTATCAAATTTTGAAAATTAAAATATTACCTCTCCCCCTCTGCATGGTTGGATTAATTTTGTTGCTTTTTTTTGATACATATTCCTAGCTGGCTCTTTATTAAAAAAAAAAAACATTTTTATATTTGTGAAAAATTTAAATATTGGTGTCAATCCAAAATTTTAACATAAGACATAATCTTATGTATAACTCTAACCAGCGTTTTTCGGGCTCGATTTTTCATGATACCTAATTGTTTTTGTTGTAAAAATATTTTATTGCATTAGGTTATATTTTGTTGATTTAAAATATCCCTAAGAAAGAATAAACGGAACAGACCAGCATATAATAGAAAAATACTATAAAATATTATTCTTTTTAATCGTTTTCATATAAAAATGCAGCTTGGCAGCCCCCCCCCCCTAAATACGCCAATGCATGTGATAATTATACAATAAGTCCAAAATTACTGGTAGTGATTTATCGTATTCATGTAGAGTGCAGCGAGTTAGTGGAAATACATCCAGTCAGTATATTTTCGAAATTCTAATAGAGCAGAATATTTATTGATTGAAATTTTTTTCCTCTGACTTCGTACAACTTGCTGATCTCGCTATAAGCGCGAAGAGTCACTGATAGTTATTTGGGATCTGGAGTTTAGTGAATAAAACAGGATCGAATCGATTGGTTTAAACTTTTGCGATATAGACGAATCATAAAAATCATTTCTATTAGTTCTGGATGGCTTAAGAGAAATATCCTTTTCCTGGCAGCAAGCTGGGCCGTCAAGTATACTGTCAGATGAGTCTTCGTACCGACCGCGATTTCTCAATGTCATTTTAGTTCTACCTTACCCAAATTGGAAGGCAAGTCCACTACCATTTACGGTAAGTTTAAATGATGCTGCGTGACTGGAATATTCGCCCTTTTCGCTATTTCTGTCTCAAAGACAATTTGTTTACTTATTCTATGGGTACAGGGGTGAAATTGGAATATCCTGAAACATTGTGACTAAAGCTAAACATTAAAATAACATTTTAGACAAAATAATAAAAAGTGTTTGAATAGTGTAAATTAGTTAACTAAAATGTATTTACTTTTAAATTGACGTTAGTAGATAAAAACTACTGAATATAGTTCTTTGAAGATTGATACATCTATATAATAATAATAATAATAATAATAATAATAATAATAATAATAATAATAATAATAATAATAATAATAATAATAATAATAATAATAATAATAATAATAATAGCTTTATTGCCCAACAAGAAACCCATTTACAGAGCAATATTAAAAATTGAATATAAATAATATTGTACTCGATTCAATACAACTATATAAGTTTGTAAACATAAATCACCAATAATGGAAATACAATAAATTCAAAATTATCGCCATATTATGCACACATTCGTATACTATATTACAATAACACCAATTAATAACACATACTATTAGGTATATATAACAATTTCGTTAATGACCAGCCTCGACAATCCTCCTCAGATCGCGCAAGCTACATGTAAATATATCGCAACCTTCGCACGTGCTTTCAAAATTGTAACACATAAAATTTATAGGAGATTTAATCATTACATTTGTTCTTGCTTTTTCACACAAAAATGTTAAATGATGTCTAGTATTCACTCGAGGTACAAACAAATTTATTTGAGATAGCAGATCAGGACAATCGATTCCACCGCGCAGCAACTTAAATAAAAATACTAGAGATGTAACTGCTCTCCTTTTTTCTAGGGTTATAAAATTATATCTATTTAATAAAATATCGTAAGCAGTTCCTTGCTCAGGATACACTCCTTCTGATTTAAATGTTAAATATTTTAAAAATCTTTTTTGAACCTTGTCGATGTTATTTACGTGACATGCATAAAGAGGATTCCAAATCAGTGAAGCATATTCAAGCTTTGATCTGACAAAAGAAAAATATAATGTTTTAAAAACTCTTGGGTCATAAAAGGTTCTGCAGTTGCGCACGATGAAGCCCAGCATCCTGCCTGCCTCCAAAACTATGTTATTTATATGTTCAACAAAAGTCAACATAGGATCGAAGGTGACGCCTAAGTCCTTTATCGACCTGGGGCGCTCTAAAATCTCACCTGAGATGGAATAGGGATACAATAGTGGCTGTTTTTTGCGACTAAAGGTCAAAATTTTACATTTAGCTGCATTAAGGTTGAGTTTGTTTCTGTCGTACCAACCCTGAACCAAATTCAGTTGTTCTTGTAAGAAAATACAGTCACTAAGAGATTCAAATAGCAAAAATAATTTTAAATCATCCGCAAAAGTTAGCTTTTTACAGTTTATAATCTTATGTAAATTATTGATGAAAAGTAGAAACAGTAATGGTCCTAAGTTGGAACCTTGCGGTACACCAGAGGATGCGATATATTTATTAGATGTAAAGCCATTGTAAAAAACAAACTGTTCTCTATTTGTTAAATATGATCTAAAAAACTCCAGGGCTGATTCGTCAAAACCATACCCCCTTAGCTTGTGTAACAATAATACATGATCTATCCTATCAAATGCCTTTGAGAAATCTGTATAGACTACGTCCACCTGTCCCTGATTGTTTAACACACGAGACACTAGCTGAGTGAGGCATGATAAATTAGTAACCGTTGATCTATCACTCATAAATCCATGCTGCTCAACTGCCATGTTTTTACAAACGGACATATAAATTCGCCTATACAGTATTGTTTCTAGAATTTTGGAAAAGTTACAAAGTAAGGAGATCGGGCGGTAGTTGTTAATTTGGTTTCGCTCACCACTCTTGTATATGGGACACACTCTTGCCTGTTTCCATATTTTTGGCACAGTTGACATTGATGTACATAGGTTAAAAATGATTAATAGTGGTGTCACCAGAGCCCCTATACAATCCTTCACAACAAAAGAAGGAACATTATCCGGCCCTGATGTCATTTTGTTTTTAAGTTTTTTTGAGGCATCTTTAATGTCCTGTTCCGTTATTGGTTGAAGGATTGGTAAGTATTCATCAATAACATTATTTACTGGTTGATCGCACCTATCAGATACACCCTGTATGTATACACCATGAAAGAACTCGCCAAAAGAGTTCACGATATCCTGAGGTTCATCGAGACGCTGATCCCCGAGGTACATCTCGCCCGGGATTCTTGATGTACTGTTTTTTGAGTTTATGAAGCGCCAAAATCTTTGAGAATCGTTCACAATTGAGGATTGCATATTATCAATGTAAGTATTGTGAGCATATATATATATATATATATGGTCCATATAGAAAAATTTCTCAATAGCAGGAACGCGGTCCTAAAAAATGGTGAAGAGCTAGGTATAATGCGGGTACTTAAACAAACATTGACTAATAACGTGTGTAACAAAACGTCTCTCTTATCCTCATCTGTCCAATGACTGAATGGAGTTTCCAACATATTACAAACTATGTAATTATTTGGGTTCATTTTAAAAACACACAACTAAGTAGGTACGTACACTACTGAATTAACTGAAAATTAAAAACAAAACTTTTTAATCAAACAATAAATCACGTAAAAACGATATATATCGTAAGTTTCAGGAAGCCTAAAAATACATACCTTAAGTTTAGGCGAACCAATGCTAAAACAATGGTGCATACGACTCATCTATTTTTAAATTGACCTTCACGATAATGCAAATTGTTACATGCTGTTTGCGTGACTGACGTCACGTAACCATAGCAACGGTGAACATAAAAGCCATGTTAGGCGTTTAGTCTTGACTTGCTTTGAGCTAACGGACACGGTCTGATGGGGCGCGCCAAAATGCACGGGTATTTATAATAATTATTGTCCATCGGAGTTAACCGTGGCCCTATACATTCGAATTAAATTAATATTATTAATTCGAACATAACAATTTTTTAAGGGCTATAATGGTGGCTGTATTGGTACATTAATATTTAATACTGTCGAAAAACTTTCCTTCTGGTTTTATTTTTTTGGTCCTTTGACCTACTTCAGGTACTTCACCTAACGAGCCGCCACTGGTATGCAGACAATATTGTCGCGTATCAAAATGATAGGCGACGGGAACGTGTAGCTTAGATGATTTGAAATTACGTTTTAATTTATTTAATTTGTTTTGCCCTATTTAGTTACTAAAACACCAAAGATTTTTAATAGTTTTATTTAAGCGAAGCAAAGCAAAGCAATTGACGATTACATAATAATGAATAAAATAGAAGTCTTTAGAAATAAAAATAAAGTTCTTAAATTAGTAAATTTAGAGAGTTTTCTCTAAAGAAGAGTTGTTTCCTTAAAACTCACATACGAGGTTATTTGTTCTAAGTTCAAGAAAAACAACTTTCGCTTTAGAGTCAACTCAGGCCAAAATAGAAATAAACAATTTAACAATTTAAATAAACATTATCAAGATCACTTACTCACTGGCTGGAAACTGTTTTGATCTGAGATTATGTTTCTACATTTTTACTTGAATGACCAAATGGGCAGAGGTTACCCTTGCACTTGAAAATGTTAAACAACTTCACTGAGTAAGTGTCTGTTTAAGTTTTTATAATGTTTTGTAACCCTTACCAGATGGGAGAAGGGGTTCCTTTTTGTTATGTCAGCAATTTATTAAAAGAGGGGATTTCCCTGGATGGACTATTCAAAATGGAACCCTTTATCCCAACCAATTCAAACAATTATGTTTATCAACTTTCGTCTACAAACTCCTCCTACAAAACTAGGAATGTCCTTGTCCTTGTTCCACACACTATCTTTTCACTACACCTATTCTTATCAGCAGACTCAACACCTATTAAGCGTCTTAGCACCACAGCGAAGTATGAACCGATTAAATTATCCTTAAGGTTACCAATCCATATCCGACAATATAACTAATTGGTTTATTTGTCCGACTTTCTCTGTCATTTTTAATTGAAAATATTGGTAGCTGCTGGTGCGCAAACACAAGTCGGTTCCCGATGTCTTAACGACCGAAAAATAATTGACCTTATTAGTGCAAGTAGGAGTCGTAATTAGGTTATAACTATCTTGGGTGCCGACGTCAGATCGCATAGGCCAACGTCGGGCCGTCCTAATATTGCTGCATGGGAAATAGTCAGTTCCCTAAAAGACGAATTTATACAATTTTAAAATAATATATTTTTTGTTATTATCCCTGTACAATTAGAGAATCGGTTTGGGCCTATGTGTCGATTTAAACTCTATGGATATATCAATTTAATAAAAAAAAAATCGGTAATTTTTGTAATGTTTTTCATGACACCACGTTTAGGTATTTTTTCTGATTGTGCGTCTTTCTTTTTAAAATATTTTTTTTAAATAAAAAAAAATTGTACAAAATGTTTACCAAAATCAGAAACTCTGGCGAAATCGACTGGATAGTTTTCAATTTATTTCGAGAACAGACAGACGGACGGAAGGACAAAGTCGCCTTGCCTCCTAGATAACTTCAGTCTTTTTTAACGGCCCAGAAAAATTATAATGAAAATATTTCGGGAGGGTAAAATTCCTTCTTTAGAAACAAAAATTTACGGAGCTTTTATGTACTGGCATTTGCTCGTATAAATATGGTGGCGAGAATGCTAAACCTGTGTAAAAGAGTATCTAGGCCTGAGAAGAGCGCCTCTAGCGTCGAATACTATTATGACATTCCGTATAGTGTGCGGCATTCGAAAACTATGCCTTAAGTTCAGATGAAAAGCATTCCACAGGGACCATATGATAGATAAATAAGCAGACGGTTCAGGGCGAAACACTGTGGCATCAGCTTATCTACTTTGGCCGCCTCTGTTAACAGAGACTGGTAAAAGTTGATTTTCCTGCCTGTGGGAACATATTATTAATAGTAAAATTAATTATAATAATGGTATTTTTACTTAAGGTAACATGTAAGAATATTTTTCTACTCCCACAAGGAAATTTGCTGTTTTCTTTACACTTAAGTGACGGAAAAAGTAGGCTATTCCAGTTAACTGTGCGGCAAAAGTTCATATCCATCCTAGTTAGGATATGAAACTGACCAATCACAGAGTAGCCAAATTTACATGTTTTCTGACAGTTGAGAGAAGTTAGATTAACAATATGCTTCAAAAATATGCAAATCGGTCAGATGAAATTTGTTCTCTTTTAATTTAAATCAAAACATTTATCCCAGAGTCTATGTATACACTATATTTTCCTAAAGAGTACACGAGATGGTACAAAAATTGAGGGTATAATAACAAAATTAATACCAAAATATATTTCTACCAAATTATGTTATTTTCTGACCGAACTAAATATTTGCACACAGAGGCACTTTCTTATTTCAAAAATATCTTTATTTTCACTCATTTCTAGACAATTACTACAAGCTTTGCATAAAATGTACTATATACCTACCAAATGAACGTTTTCTTACTAACCTTGGTTATTTTTTTCCATATAAATAATATATTATTATAAATATTTGTGCACGGGGATATTTTCTGATATATTTTGAACGAGAATCCAACCCCAATTGATATTAAAACTTTTATAATACGCAACAAACATAGAAAATTAACTGGTAATTCTTCTTTAAATGGTACATAAATATAACCCGATAAAACAGACGAAATTATAAGATTTCTAGAAAAACAATCCGTTTTTTACTAAAATTTGTCAGGTTATGTTATTTCTACTTACAGTATTGCCACCTTTCTTTTCACGTTAACAGTATTGCTAGTTTGTAAATTGACGCTTATATTGAAAAATTTGACCATAGCGAACGTTAAAAATTCATATTAACGCACAAAATCCATTTTTAATTGTTTCAAATGAATTCTACAGCTATTTTGTTGTATTTGCGGAGTTATAATTCTTACGCAAGCAGAAATAAACCCGACAAACCTATTTTTCTTCTGTGCATTTCAGTAAAACAATTATTAATCAAAATACCTGGTTGAGAAAATAAATTGTTCGTTTTTATTAATACATATATCGCTTTTTTTCTGTTATTCAGCAAAAAGCCGAATGTGAGAAAGATAGATATATTCAAAAATGAGTTTGTTTAAATATAAGAACTTACCCAAATCGATAAATATGTTACAGTGTAATTTGGTCAATGGGTTTGCCATCAAAATGAATTTTTGTTTAATTGTTTTTTATTACCGTTCTCACAAGATCATGGTCAACTTAAAAGACAAGTTATGATGCCTAATTTAAATAATAAGAATTTTTTTAAATTCTTAGCATGAAGTTCGAAAGTTAAGTCGTAGAAAAAATATACTGTACAACTCAAGTGGATTGTCCATATTGCGCTCGGAAGTTTGAGCACTCCGCCTATGGCGTCGTGCTCAATTTACTTCCTCGTGCGATATGGATATCATATCCACTCTTGCTGTACAATATACTATTCTTTGTGGGACCACTGTGATTGGTCAGTTTCCTATCCTAACTAGGATAGATATAAAATCATATACGTTCAGTTAACCGGAATAGTCTCTTTTTCAAATCACTTTAGTATAAAGGAAACAGCACATTTCCAAGTCGGAATAGAAAAAAGTAATAAAGCAATAATCCACTATCATTAATCACAGGAATTACTTTTTTTGGACAGGAAAAAAGCATTTTATTTCTAATTCCTGTTTATATGCCGATTAAACAGGACGTAGTAAAAAAAATGGCTTTCTGGAGTATTATTTAAATGTGTATTATCTACATTTACTTGATGTCTAAAGTTAGATCACACAGAAAAAACATTGTCTATTTAAATTGAATTAATGTCTTTTCATTGAAACATTTACTTTGATGTCGTTACAAATAATTTGTATTGAATAAAGTACGCTAGCTAAGCGTTGAACACAGGGGTATGAAACTTGGATAGGAAAAGACGCATCAAGTGTCACTTGTCTTCCACTACTTTTGCTGTCATCTTTCGACCAATCACGTTGCTCCATTTTTTAAAACCAACCGTTGATTTTTTTCCTTGTGTTCGGCTTTGAAGGTATTTTTCATGACATGGCTCTTTGTTTAGAAATTATTTATGTTTTTATCGCAAATATCTCAAGATCGTGATTTTTAAATGCAAAAGAAAGTCTTATTGCATGTCTGGGTAAGATGTTATATTAATATATTTAAGAAAAAAATCTGCAAACAGAGTTCAAACTATTTTATAGCGGCAAAGGTCGATGACCCTAAATTTTTAAACAATTTTTTACTTTTCTGCCAGAAATAATTTAAGTATCTTGGTATGTATTTGTTGATTAAGCGATTTAAAAAACGTCTCTATTTTCACAAAATAATATTTTTTAATAAAAACTTCAAGTCAGTTTCTTATCGAGGTTGTTTAAAAATAAAGGCTCGATGTTATTGAACATATTCCGGGTAGGTAGTACATTACCTAATTTTTGCTTTGCAACATGATATAAGATATAACTACTGATATTATCAAGTTGACTGTCTATTTAAGGGTTTACAAGAATTTAAGTGAATAAAATAACCAAGTTAATAAGTTCTGGTCACTTTAACTTTAAATATACAAAAGTTTTAGTAAAAGCAAAATAAACAATAAAATCTTAAAGTTACTTAAATTGTTCTTTCTTTGCCCCTTTTTTGTCTTTGTATTTGATATGTGTGATAACTAGTCGTAAGAGAAATAATTTGCCAATATAAGATTTTTGTCGCTGTTCTCTTGTTTCATGATAAATCCTTCAGAATGTTGATGAACATGATGTTAACCAACTGCCACTGGATTTAGACCTGAACTTGATGATACCCTTCATCGATACTGACCTTCACTGTAATAAGACCTCAACCTGATTTATTGATCTCTACTGGTACTGGATCTCGACATATGATTATGACCCTAAACTTATTTGTGTACATAGATGTGTGATCTCAGTTATTTATTTTCTTAATAAATTTATTTATGCGGCCGGTGTTTGTAGAGGGTGGTATGTCTATGTAGTAGTTTGAGAACACTTTTAAGGAGGATTAATCCTTGGCCTCTGCTTTTGTATGGGTTAAGGAATCCTTCAAGACTTTATTTTATATAAATTAAATGATTTTGTGCAATAAAAAAGTTGTATTATTGATTGTTTTACTAAAGATAAACCAAATATATTTGTCATCAAGGTAAATTAATATTTTGAGATTTAAAATTTGTGTTAAATAATTTTTATTAAAAATACGTTGTTGTTTACAAATCGTGCAATGCAAATTGTATTTATTAGTAACAAAAACGTAATTATAATTAATAAAAATATTTACTACAAATTTTAAATTTCAAAATATTAATTTTGACCTTCAAAAAAATTAACATATGGTGGCTTCCCCTACCCCCCTTTCGCCAGGATTAGTTCAAACTTTGGCGTTAGCATCGTTTTTTAAAAGTCACAGCGGCATCTATCATTTAACACGTTAATAACTTTTCTCTTTGTTCGAATTCTGTGGTTGAACATGAGCGACGTTTAACAGTGTCGGATCTAGACACGAACTTCCGGGGGGAGTGAATGTTATGACAAAGCTCAGATTTTTAGGGTTTGAAAAGTGGACTGTAATTTTTATTAGCGTGGCATTAACATAAACGATAAAAAATGGCGATGGTAAGTAAAGGCATAAAAATATTATAGAAAATATGAAAATAAAATGCGAGGCACTAAAACGGTTTACCTTGGTGTAATCTCCGTAGAGCTGGCTTCTTCACGGGTAAAAAAATATCACTTCACGAAATGCGTGAGCGGCGTAAAAATGTTTAAAAAGGCGAGAAAATTAGAGTCGTACGCGTATATTGGTACTTATTGTACTGCTGGTTCCTCGGCGATCTTAGAACCGCCTAAGTGCCAAAAAAGTGGTTTCTATCGATTTTGGGCGTATATGAAATTAACTACATTTTATGCCTTATACAGGGCGACCATATTAATGAAACTTGAACAGTAAAAAAGCGCCAAAATTTTCGGGACCACGCCCAAATTTTATAAAAAATTCACCGAACTACTATAAAACTTCTTAAATTGGTTGTTTGAATATTTTTTTAAATTCTTTCTTGATATTCTGCCAGTGTCACGTTCAAAAATATTTCTTATTAATTTTTTCATTATAATCTTTCTATTTATTTTTAGTAATTTATTTTTACGAGCTTATTTTCTTTGCTATAGCGGCGATATTGGGTTCTTGTTTTATCATGGGGGGAGTAGGTTTAAACCCCCCTTATCGACGGCTCTGCATTTATGATGTTTACTGAATAACGACTGTAATGAATCAGTAAGTTATTTTAAGTGATTTCTTCGTACAATATTTTTTCTATCGTGCTAAAGGATTTTATTCTTAATTTTCTTTTAATGACGATTACAGAAGAGATCGTAGCAAAAAAAAAGAAATCACTTCTAGGGTAACCACAATTGAAACGTATTCTCTTAGATAAGGGGGACAACATCAATGTTTTCCAGGCAATATACCTCGACTGAAATTGTTGTTTCAAGGGCTATACGCTAGCAAGTCCGTATAGTTTCATTAAATCTCTTAGGTGGAACTAAACTGGAGTTACTAAAACTTTGCCATCAAGATAATTTTCCGAAACTTATTTAAGTGTTATATGCTATGTAGTTAAACTTACATATAAACTCATTATTAATTATAGAGAACGTTCGTATTATCTAAGTCCTTTTACCCTATTAATATAGTGCAGTTTAGTATTTAAACAGGATATTTTGCAAACATCAGTAAACATATTAATATTTAACTTTAACTAAATAACAGTTTGGCATCGTCAGAACTACAACACATGGTGTACAATGGTGTAGCCAGAAAATATGCTCGGGGGGGGGGGGGGGGGGGCTTAGTGGGCGTAAGTACTACATTTTTTTTTTGAAGAAAGGAACAGTCGGGACTACATGTATTTCATGATATTGTACCTTGTGAAGAAGGTGTGAAAGCGCTTTAGGCCAAAAATATTCGGGGCCACGTCCAAAGTTCGTTTAAAATTCACCTAACTACTATCAAATTTGTACTATGTATGACTCTAACCAGCATTTTTCGGGCTCGGTTTTTTATGATTAAAAATAAAGTAAATATCGCTCACCACGCCAAAATTGATGATTTTTTCAGAAATCATGTATTTTAGGAGCGTAGATCTAAGAGCAGTTCTTGGTGCAAAAGCTTAGGTTTTGAAATACGATTTCTTAAGTGCCGCATTATTTTTTTTATTATAAATTGTCACATTTCTTCCATACAAATTTTTCAATTTAAATTTTTACTTTAATTTTTCTCTTTAAAAATAAATACCTAATTGTTTAATTGTTTTTTGTTTTTGTTGTAAAATTATTTTATTGCATTGGGCTATATTTTTGTTGAATGAAATAGCTCTAAAAATGGGAAAACTGAACAGACAAGTATATAATAGAAAAATACTACAAAATATTATTCTTTTTACTCGTTTTCTTATAAAATTGCATCCTAAATAAATAACTAAACAATATGCGGCCGAAACCTTAATGTCTATATAAAACTGGACTTTTAGAAGGAAAAGTTTAAAAACTAAACGTTTTCTACAAGACCTTTGTAATCTAAGCCAAGAAATTTAAAGTCCAAGCAGGAGACGAAAAATTAGGTTGCAATTAGACTTTTAGATCCGAGCTCCTAGGTTGGAGGGGGGGGGGGGGGGGATGATGATGTATCTATATTTTTAAGTTCTTAAAGCCAAAAGGAGCGTGTTATCTATAATTTAACAAATAAAGATAATGGAGAATGGAGATAAAACTTTTATAAGGGAGACAGCTACCATGATACCCATAAAAATATATACGATGTACCACTATTAATATTTGAACTTTGAAATATAGAGACCGGCAAAACTTTATTTCCAAAGGGGACATTTTTCCATCTAATTTTTAATTAATTTATATTAATCGTCTAGCAGGGGTGGAAACAACCCCTAAAATCTTAAAAGAGAAGGATAGTTGAGTAATACGTCATTTAAAAGGTTGTTTAATTATATTTTCAAAGGTAGATACAGGGCCGTAGCTAGAGGGGGGGTGGCCAGGGCGAAGCCCTGGTAAAAAAGATTTTGAAATAGAAAAATCAAAAAGTCTGCAAGTTATTTGATAAGTTTAATAAAATAAAATTATTTAAATAATTTCGTCATACGGATAGAGTCCTGTCCTGCCCCTGTCTGTTCCGTTTTCCCTTTTTTAGAGCTATTTTAAATCAACAAAAATATAACCCAATGCAATAAATTATTTTTACAACAAAAACAAAAAATAATTAGGTATTTATTTAAAAAAAAAAATTATAGTAAACATTTTAATTAAAACATTTTTTATTGAAGAAGTGTGATGATTTATAATAAAAAAAATAGTGCGGGAAGAAACGTAAATGCTTTATTATGAATATACAAAACGGCACGTAAGAAGGAGTATTTCAAAACCTAAGAATTTGCACCAAAAACTGCTTCTAGATTTACACTCCAAAAATACATGATTTCTGAAAACTCATCAATTTTGGCGTGGAGAGCGATATTTACTTATTTTTAATTATTATGAAAAATCGAGCCCAAAAATCGCGTGTTAGAGTCATACATACGTCTTATGTTAAAATTTTGGATTGACACTAATATTCATATTGTTTACAAATATAAAAAATGTTTTTTTTTATAAAGAGCCAGCTAGGAAAATCAAAAAAAAAGTAAAAAAAACATTCACAAAAACAAATTTTAATAATTTTGATAAAATTTGTTAGTAGTTAGGTGAATTTTAAACGAACTTTGGGCGTGGCCCCGAAAATGTTTCGCCTGCGGCACTTTTCCGTCTTCTTTTCTAGGTACAATATCATGAAATACATATAGTCCCGACTGTCTCTTTCTCCAGAAAAAAAAATATCCTACTTACGCCCATTCAGCCCCCTCCCCCCCGAGCATATTTTCTGGCTACGCCACTGCTTATAATAAATATAATACATGCATATGAATGAAGCATGTCGCATGTCGGTCGTTCTAAAATGTAAAAATTCTACAGCGGCCCTTAAAAATCAAATATCATTATATTTCAACGTGAGAATATGGGCCCTGGTAAAGAATCGAATAGCCCTACCAAAAATTTGGTTCTGGCTACGGCCCTGGGTAGATACCTCATATTGTCGCTGGAAAGACAAAGGAGCGTAACTCAAAAAAAAAAAAAATTTGAGTTATGACCACTATAAAAGACCTGCCGGTCATATATTTGAACCAGTAAATGAACGTATCTCTCCTTCTTATAGTTATCTTGATATGGAAAAAACTAAGCTCGGGATAAACAATTTTTCAATTTTCGAGTATTCACTAATTTAGGGTTGTAACCTTAATTCCACATACCAAATTTAATCTACTTTAACATCGAAAAGTGGGAGAACATATCCGGACAAATATTGCCTTTTATATACCTATTATAGATTTCTAGAGAGTAAACTTCAAAGAATGTATTTTTCTTAGTGTAAAATAAAACGTTTCGGAAAATCCATCAATCAAATCTATAATACAGCAAATCAATTGCCCTGTAAGAAACAGGCGGGGAGAATTGGCTGTCAAAATTTGCTGAACCGTGTCATTTTGGGATACTTGCAGGATCCAGGATTTGACTTAAATCTGCTTAAAGATTTTAGGACGGTGAGTTAAGCCCTTAGGCCGATTTAGGGGCCCTTAGTTTATTTGAATTTTGTTTATTTTGATTTAAATATCTTTATACCTTTTTGGCGGTAAATGGAGTTTCGACAATAAATATATTATAGAGGACTGTATTAAATAAAATAAAAATAAAGCTCTGGCTTTATTAGATTGTTATCCGTAGGGCCAGTGGCGCATTTAGGGGGGGGGGCTGCCGAGCTGCAGCCCCCCCCCCCCCACCAGCTTATGAGCTCAAGTCTAATTGCAACCTAATTTTTCGTCTTACGCTTGGACTCTTAATTTAAATCTTTAAACAATGTATTCTTGGTTTTGATGACAAAGGCCTTGTGGGAAACGTTGAGTTTTTAAACGTTTCCGTCTAAAAGTACTGTTTTATATAGAGATTAAGGTTTCGGACGCATGTCGTTTTAGGTATTGGTCTATGATGCATTTTTATATGAAAACGAGAAAAAGAATAATATTTTATAGTATTTTTCTATTATATACTTATCTGTTCCGTTTTCCATTTTTTAGAGCTATTTTAAATCAACAAAAATATAACCCAATGCAATAAAATATTTTTACAACAAAAACAATTATTTATTCTTAAAGAGAAAAATTAAAGTAAAAATTTTAATTCAAACATTTTTTTATGGAAGAATGTGATAATTTATAATAAAAACAAAAATGTGGGGATAGAAACAAGAATGCTTTATTATGAATATAAAAAACGGCACTTAAGAAGCAGTATTTTAAAAACCTAAGCATTTGCACCAAAAACTGCTCTTAGATCTACTCTCCTAAAATACATGATTTCTGAAAAAATCAATTTTTTCGTGGTGAGAGATATTTACTTTATTTTTAATCATGAAAAACCGAGCCCGAACAACGCTGGTTAGAGTCATCATACGTCTTATGTTAAAATTTTGGATTGACACCAATATTCATATATTTCACAAATATAAAAAAAGGAGCCAGATAGGCAGATCAAAAAAAAAGTGAAAAAAACAGTTAATCCCACCATTTAGAGGGGGAGAGGTAATAATATAATTTTCGAAATTTGTTTGAACTTTGGGCGTGGCAAATTTTTCGGAATTTCTGCCTACTTCACTAGGTACAATATCTGTCTGTCTGTAAAATGTCCTACTTACATACACTGAGCCAGCCCCCCCCCCCAGCATATTTTCGGGCAACGCCACTGCGGGGGGGGGGGGGGGGGGGTTGCAAAAGATGAATTAAATATAAATTTGTAATTAACTTCTTTAAAAATTTATTTAATGAATCGTTGTAGAGTTTGTTGAATGCTGGTTAATGATAAATCTTAGACGCTCAAATTATTTATATAGTCGACGTTTTGATCTATATTAGGTTATCCTCAGGACTATAAATCTTCCGTGTAAATAAAATTCAAAAAGTACATGCTGTGCATGGGATAATATGTGCCTATAACTGCCTATTTTGTTTTAGCAGTTTTTAGTAAAGGCAAACATACCCCAACCAATAACTGTTAAAACAAAATAGGCAGTAATAGGCACATACCATCCCATGCCCAGCATGTACTTTTTGAATTTTTTTTAACACGGAGGATCTAGAACAATATCAACATTCTTAGGTTGTAGATAAGATGGAGCTCTAGGACAAATTTTTTTTTTTTCTAATCCTATTTTGAACCAAAATCTACCAAACTCTTGACCATACCTTTTAGGACACCGTGAAAACAAAATCCTGAAAATTGCGTTTCTGGTGGACAAAAATTCCTGTATTAGCGAAAAAGTTTAATAGCTTTTGAGCAGTTTTTGCCAAATACAATTAACATACCTAACCGTTTATCTTTCGCACCCTAACTCTCTTTTTAAACAAACTTCCATATTTCGTACTGGGTATTTGTGGTTTTATGTATATTTTGAAGTTATCTCGCATAACACAAACCACCCCCATTATGTTTACGTATAATGCAATTTTCAGTAAGCAACGTTAAAACAATTTTTAATTCACCCTCGCGTACGGACTGAAGAGACCGCACATTTTTAATATACCCTTAAAAAACGCCCTTATAAAAGTAAATTGTTTATAAGACATATGATTGATAGAATCTATCAAACTTTTTTGGAGCCAATCAATCTCTATTAAAAAATTATTAATGTCAAGTTTACTGCGAATTAAAGCCAGGAAAAATTGGGTTTGTTCGTCGTTATGTAGGATGGCTTTTTACATTTTTTTTAAGCTTGGAAACGAGTTACTTTTATTACAAAATGTATTTTTTTTTGGTAATACCCTTCATCGATCTCCCTACACGTTCAGTAGAAATTTTAAAGAATGAAGACTAAGAAGAGTTTAAAAAAAAATGTCATTGACCTCGCTAATTTTTTTTTATCGAGTCATGGCGTTACATATTTACCGAGTATACAACTAAAAGGGGGGCTGGTTGTATCTTGGGAACCATTAATCGTACAACTTTTGGGATTTTTTTAATTAGAAATCTGACCAAGAGAAATCGCTGAAAATAATTTTTAAGTATCTCAGATGGTCGCTAGAGGACGTTATACTATTTTTCATTTAGAAAATCCTAGGTTTCTCCTTAATATGCCCAGTTAGGCACTATTGAAAATAACATGTAATCTTAAAAAATCTATGTTATGAGTTTCTTTGTTCAAGTAGTTATTATTTCCGCCCCTCAAATAAAAAAGTGGAAGAAGAAAGACACACATTCTTTGGAAAAAATTAGGTAACTTCAGTAAGGGACCAAGAACATTGCCAAACTAGGTGCTGTTCAAAATGTTTTAAAACTTACTGGTCTGTTTCATAATTTTGGTTTCCAGTCGCCAGGTATAACTTTACTCCATCCCAGTGGCGGCTCGTCAGATGAAGTAGGTGAAGGGGCTCTTCACCAAAAAAAAAAAAATAAAACCAGGAGGAAAGTTTTTTGGACAATATTAAATATTAAGGTGCTATCATTTTAGCCCTTAAAAAAATTTATGTTCGAATTAAAAATATTAATTTAATCCGAATGTAGCTATGCATAATAGGGCCACGGTTAACTCCGATGGACACTAATTATAAACATTCGTGCATTTTGGAACGCCCCAGCCGGGCGTGTCCATTAGCTCAAAGCAAGTGAAGACCCAACGCCCAACATGGCTTTGCTATTTACCGCGTTGTTATGGTTACATGACGTCAGTCACGCAAACAGCATTATGATGAAGGGCAATTTAAAAATAGATCAGTCGTATCATAGTTTTAGCATTGGTTCGCCTAACCTTAAGGTATTTATTTTGAGGCTTCGCGAAATTGAGGGTTATAGATATCGTTTTTACGTTATTTACTGTGTGATTAAAAAGTATTGTTTTTATTTTTCAGTTGATTCAGTAGTGTACGTACCTACCTACTTAATTGTGTGTTTCAAAAAATGACATAGTTTGTAATTTGTTGGAAACCCCATTCAGTCGTTGGATAGATGAGGATAAGAGAGACGTTTTGTTACACGGGTTTTTAGTCAATGTTTGTTTAAGTACCCGCACTATACCTAGCTCTTCGCCATTTTTTAAGACCGTGAGCTGCCACTGCTCCATCCTATTCGGTATATAGTATTTCTAAAAACATAACGGGTTTCTTAACCCACCCCCCTTCTCGAAGAGAAACATATAGAACCAATAAAAATAATCATAATTCAATTTTTAATTTAAATAATTTTTGTCACAGAACTTTTGATATATTATCATTTTTATTATAAAAATCGATTTGGAATTTGCGGTATTTAAATTTATTGATGTCGGTTATTTATTATCCAAACAGTCCTATCAGCCTCTAAGAATATTGACACACGTCACTCTTCTGTCAATGGGGTTTGTTGTTTGGCTCCTTAGATAAAAAGCTTAGATGAATGAACATCATTTTTCAGTTTCTATTAAAAAAAATGTTTTTAAGAATTAGATTGAATTATCTCAGATTATCGATTACTTTAGAAACAAAAACGTTAACTATAATAGATACAATTTTTTTTAAATGTGTTTTGGTTAGAAAGTCTTCACATTTTTATAGGTCTAAGGTTTGGGCTTAAGAAAATATATTTTTAAAAACATATTTTAAAATAATTTTTATTAAAAAAAAATAGTTTTTTTTATTAGTACCTTATAGTCTACACACTGGAAATCGTTTTATAATCTTATGTTCTTGTTACAGAATTTTGAGATTGTTCCTCTCTTTGGAGATATCCAGATAGCTTCATTTAACTATATTAAGCGAAGAAAACATTTTGATGCCAGTAAGTGGCCACTTTCCAGCAGCCAGACTCCATCACCCCAGGCAGATATAATGGTACATTTACCTTAGATTTGTGAAGATCATGTCAAATATATTTCTGAGCTGGCAAGATACTCGAATGAAGTCACTATAATATATAAAGAATGTGGGAGGGACACTGAAAATAAAGAAACTGCTGATTTAGCATTAAGAGGGTAGCAGCTTTTATCAGATTGGACAAGTGTAGTTACAGAGCTGTGCTCTTGAAAGTTACTGCGCCCAATAGATCACCACCAGAATAAGGAATGTCCTAAGAAATATTAAAAAGGTACAAGATATAACTACAGCGATTAAGAAAAATTATGCACTCATCGAAGCTATAGCTATGAATAAATGACTGCAGGTCTTAATGGCACGAATGAAAACGGTTTTTACTGATGCCATAAGGAGAAATATCTACGTAGGACAAGTGCCCTCTAGTACCTTAACACTTAAACGTGTCTTTATTTTATAAATTCAATATTATATTATACATAACAATGTTCAACATTTAATAAAACGACATCTTTATTTTTTACATCACCCTTTATCCGAAATTTGCTCTAAAACCTAAAAGTGTTCTATGTCATAGAATAGAGACTTGAAATAATCAATATAGCTTCCATATGCTCCAAAAGAACTGCCATCTATGAGGTAGAGCTGAAACCAACAATAAATCTTTTCCTGCTGAGAGTTTTATGATTCCGTATGCCGCAATGCCAATCGATCTTTTTAATAAAGAAAACATTTACGTTTAGTTGTATTATTGAGCTTTAAATATCAACAAGTATTGAGATATAGATTAGGATTGGTGATACTAGATTTTCGAAAAGATGGTGCTATATTTCAGTAAAAATGGGAACTGCATAGGTGATACGATTTTGTTAAACTAGTAAATGATACGTATATTATATAATTAAAGGATAAAGATGCAAGTAGGTGTAATTCGATTTTTAATACGACGTTTCGTTTTTTCAATACCATTATCAACATTGCTTTTTTAAAATAGTCGGGATATTTTATTTTATTATTTTAAAATTCCCCTTCTTCTTTATAATTCAATGACGTATCACACCTAGTATTAATAGCACATTTTGGACTTAAGAACACATCAGTAATCTGTCTCCACTTGCAAACAAGTACTTTAAATTATTTATGTATATTTGTTAAACTTAAAAAAGTTTGTCATTTACTTTTAAAAATAGTTTTTGTAAAGAAAATACGAAAATACTACGAAATTTCTTATGTGATTCTGTGACATTCCCCCTTTATATACATTAGGATTTGTACCACTCTCAATTTTATTACGTTTTACAAAAATTGTAAGGGAAATTTAAGTAACACATTTTTGTCTTTCAATGTCCAATACACACACACATCCCAATTTATTTTATAAAAAGATTTTGCCTAAAACTAACATATTATAATATAAAGTTATAGGGTTTTATACTTTAAAATTGCTTTCCTGAACATTTACATTTTTTGACATTCCCCCTTCTTTGCCTGCACCCTTCAGATACAAGATGAATTAGAACTGATTCTTATTTATGATGGATTTTTAAGCCCGAACTTATTGTTAATACTAGGTGTGATACTCCGTTAAATTAGAAAGGAGAGGAAGATTTAAAAAAAATTAAAATAAAATTCTCTTACTATTTACAAAAGAAAAGTTAATGATAATTTTGAAAGGATGAAAAGTCGAAAAAAATGTATTTACACCAACTTGTAGAGAAAAAAGTGGTAGTGAAAATGTAAACTTATTAAATTCATTCAAGAATGAAAATTAACTTTATTAGGTGCCCACAGGGGAAGTGTAGTGCCCCTAGGTTCCTGCGGATTTTAGAAGTAACTTTTGATATAGGATAATTGTTTAATACCCCATACCACGGCAACGTCTTTTGGCTGGTTATTCTCCCCCTCCCCGCCTAAAATTATCTATGGACGCCCATGATTAGGAGCCCCGGATTGGGTTATGGACCTAGACTCCCCCATAACCACATACAGGGTGTCCGGTAACTTATGGGCCGTAGAGTAACTGGAGATACTAGACATCAAACTAAACCGATTAAGTCATATAAGTTTTTTCAGATTGTTACTCGTTTTAGAGATACAGAGTGTTGAAAGTAAAAGTTTATTCTCGAAAATAAGCCATAATTTTAAAACGGTTTAATTAATCGAATTGAAAGTTGGCAATGTTATGTTTTTATGAGCAAGAAATAAGAATTTGTAGAAATTTTTAAGTTTCAAACTAGAGGGCGCTAGTTGCATACACTGGGCTTCATAAATGTATGATTTTTTTCTTACCTGTGATATTAGGTGTTTTTCAATTATAGTTTCTTAAAGAAGGGCATTTTCTGAGTCAAAACGAGTACTTGATTGATCTTAATATCTTTAACGGTTTTCGAGATATTTCCCTTTAAACATCCCAAAGCATAAAAAAACATAGTACATTAATTAAATTATTATTTTAATTATTAAAAAAAAAACCTTATACTGGATACTAGACATCAAACTAAGCCGATTGAGTCATGTAAGTTTTTTCGGATTGTTACTTGTTCTAGAGATACAGGGTGTATATAATTTATGTAAAATTAATTTAATTATGTACTATGTTTTTTTATGCTTTGGGATGTTTAAAGGGAAATATCTCGAAAACTGTTAAAGATATTAAGATCAATAAAGTACACTTTTTGACTCAGAAAATGCTCTTCTTTAATAAATCATAATTGAAAAACACGTAATATCACAGGTAAGAAAAAAATCATAGATTTATGCAGCCCAGTGTATGCAACTAGCGCCTTCTAGTTTGAAACTTAAAAATTTCTACAAATTCTTATTTCTTGCTCATAAAAACATAACATTGCCAACTTTCAATTCGATTCATTAAACCGTTTTAAAATTATGGCTTATTTTCGAGAATAAACTTTTACATTCTACACCCTGTATCTCTAGAACGAGTAACAATCCGAAAAAACTTATATGACTTAATCGGCTTAGTTTGATGTCTAGTACTTCCAGTTACTCTACGGCCCATAAGTTACCGGACACCCTGTATGTGGTTATGGGGGAGTCTAGGTCCATAACCCAATCCGGGGCTCCTAATCATGGGCGTCCATAGATAATTTTAGGCGGGGAGGGGGAGAATAACCAGCCAAAAGACGTTGCCGTGGTATGGGGTATTAAACAATTATCCTATATCAAAAGTGACTTCTAAAATCCGCAGGAACCTAGGGGCACTACACTTCCCCTGTGGGCACCCAATAAAGTTAATTTTCATTCTTGAATGAATTTAATAAGTTTACATTTTCACTACCACTTTTTTCTCTACAAGTTGATGTAAATACATTTTTTCCGACGTTTCATTCTTTCAAAATTATCATTAACTTTTCTTTTGTAAATAGTCGGAAAATTTTATTTTAATATTTTTAAAATCTTCCTCTCCTTTCTAATTTAACGGCGTATCACATCTAGTATTAACAATAAGTTCGGGCTTAAAAATCCATCAGTTCTAATTCATATTATGACTTAATCGGCTTAGTTTGATGTCTAGTATCTCCAGTTACTCTACGGCCCATAAGTTACCGGACACCCTGTATATCACCTTTTCATTTTTAAAAAAATCGTTTCTAAACTTTATTTTTGTCAAATAAATCGGAAAACTAATACTAAATCTTTATACTGCTTGACGTTAAAGTTTCCAGTTGTACAGTTCGTCATTTTGTCAAGAAATATTTTAAAGAATCATCTATTTATTCTATAGCTCGTCTCAGGATTATTGTTATCTTTCGAGTATTATTTTCTTTAAGGTTGCAACCCTAACCCCGATGCCAAATTTCAATCCTGTAAGACACCCAGAAGTAGGACAAACATTGGATTTAAAATGTGCTACTAAATAATTATTAGTATTATTACTAGCATTCAATTTTTTATTGCTAGAATATATTTTTTAAACAAATTATATAGTTATATTGTATAATAATCGACAAAATATTAAGACCAGCTGTCACTGTTCATTATTTATTTATAGTAATAATTAAACAAATAAATAATAGTTGCACCACCTTGTTGTGGTTTAAGTTAATCTCAGCAAAAATATAACCTACCAAACAAGCAAATTACTGTCATAGGTACGATTCAAAATGCCAAGTTTTTATTAAATTTTAAAACCATTTTAAATTCTAAA
Organism: Polydrusus cervinus; assembly: GCA_935413205.1. Taxonomy (NCBI): domain Eukaryota; kingdom Metazoa; phylum Arthropoda; class Insecta; order Coleoptera; family Curculionidae; genus Polydrusus; species Polydrusus cervinus. Next base: position 21,374,720 of record OW284520.1, on the reverse strand, counting down.
ATATTTCTCTTTTGTTTAAATTATTGCACCTGTTTGTTAGTAATCACCTAATCAAGTAACTTTGTGAAGATTCATTTTTTGTGTATCAATTGTTTTCCGGCCTATTTAAAAATGCAACGTTCTTTTACTCGTTCAGTACCATTTCTACTTCTAATTGTGCACTTGGTTGCTAAGTGTTTGTTTTAGTTTTGTTTAGACAGCATGAATTTTTGGGTAAGATTTTTTTTGAATATTCTTTTTTTTTCAATTTGATCAATCTTAGATGTACTAGGTACTAACATTTCTCATTTTGAATCATCCCATTATCTTATTTGTACGATGTATGATTTTAAATAAATAGTAAAGTCGTCCTATGCACCTACGAACTTTGCAAGATCTAAGGTTGTCACTGCCAGACGAACATTAGGTAATTTCTAAAGAAAGAATATAAAACTAACCTGAGAACTTATCTTATGTATTCGATGCTACGAAGACTGAGAGTCTTTTTTGGCAGAGGTGGAGGTAACTACACGATATTAAAATTTTGGTTGTTGATTAATTATTAGGTACTTGTTTTGGTCAATAGGAAAATCTTTGAAAGTAGCGTTTTAGTGCAGCTCTTACGAGAAATGAAATTTTCGGATAATTCAAACAATTAAATGTTAAGAATATATCTAAGATTAAAGGAAAAAGTTTAAAACAAAATTATCCGTCCCAATTTTTTCACCGGATATTTTGAAATTATGACAAAAACATAAAAAATCTTTTTAGAAATTTGAAACTTGCTGTTATTAATTCGTTGATATTACTTAGACTGGTGCCTCGTGGTTAGAAAAAAAAATCCCATGCACGTGTTAGACTATTCAAATATTGGTTTTTCTGTTGCTTTATAGCGGGGTTGTAGGAATACATTTTTATGGTCTCTGTGTGGTGAGTGCATACGCGGAGTTTGAATAATTTTGGACAACCTGATCTTAACTTATTTGAATAGGATTGCGGTTGGTTATTCATTGAAATTCAACAGGTAATGCTGCGGAAACCAGCATTGATTGATGAGATCTTTAACAGATGCATTTTAAACTGGATTTAATTAATATTTTCAAATAAAACGAATATTATTTTAAAAGTGGATCTTTTAATGGAAAACGATATATTTTACTTACAATAAAATCTATTAAATGATATTAAAAACATCAAGAGTTGCTAGGAGGGAGGGGGAAGAAAATAAACCTAATAATTTTATTTTAGGAAAACTGTACAATCGTTTGGAATATTGTTAAACCACCACTGCATTTAATGTAAACGTGCATTCGTCTGAGAAGCAAATATTTTGTAAAAAATATCTGTTGTTGTAAAGTCGCTCCATCATTTCAAAACAAAAAAGGTGATCTTGGCTCTTCATCCCCTTCTAGCAAATCTTAATGGTTTTGATACTTATATGAATGATATTTATGCTTTTTCAAAGTTCGCAGTACTATACTGTGATGTTTTTCTACACCTTGCCCGTTTGTTTTCGAAGTGAAGTAAAATATTAAGATCTCTATCACTGTTTTCTTCAGCTCTCTCATGATTCTATGCTATGCATTTGCAGTTGTTTGTTAGAGTACCTTTTGCCTCAAACTTAGTAATAACTTTTTGTATATAAATGGAAAACATATTAAATACAATACTTTACATACAAAGCTTTTTACGGCATAATACCATTTTATCATAGTGGCTTTTTCTTCTATTTTATTCTTCTCATAATCATTATACAGGGTGCGCCCAAAAAGTAAGGTGTCAAAAAGGTACATTTTTTTAAATGGGACACCCTATATATTGTATTATTTTCTGATTCCTCACAAAATTCTACGCTTATTTTGTAAATGTCATATGTCTAAATTCAATAGTTTTTGAGATATTGACGGTTAAAATATGGCATTTTCAGACTTTAACAGGCTGTAGCATTGGAACGGTTCATCTTAGAGAAAAATGATTTTCACCTCCCTATCTTAGTTTTTTATTCTCTATCCAAAGAAACCAACCTCCGGTTTACCATGTTAAACCAGAACACCGGTTTTAACGGTTTAACATGTTAAACCGGAAATAGTAACGTTTAGATAGAGAATAAAAAATTAAGATAGGGAGGTGAAAACCATTTTTCTCTAAGATGAACCGTTCCAATGTTACAGCCTGTCAAAGTCTGAAAATGCCATATTTTAAACTTCAATATCTCAAAAACTATTGACTCTAGACATTTCACATTTACGAAATAAGCGTAAAACTTTGTGAGGAATCAGAAAATAATACAATATATAGGGTGTTCCATTTAAAAAAATGTACCTTTTTGACACCCTACTTTTTGGGCGCACCCTGTATAATTCAAAATATTTTTAAAATGTGCCTGATATCCAACCATACCTTAACACAAAAGCTTATTGTCGACAAATTTTATCTTCAAGCCATAAAATTGCTCCGCGCAATCGTTGACTCACCCGGTACAATTAAAATAAAAAAAAACATTACTACTTAGTAAAAATTTAATACTTTCAAATTTCATTTGACAATGACATATTACAGGTTGACAAGTCCAATTAATGCTGGTGGCCGCACCTGTAGAATTCCAATAAAAAATCAACCGCAATATCCTATTCAAATAAGTTAATATCGGGTTGTCCAAAATTGTTCAAACTCCGCATGTGCAGCACTCGCTGCACAGAAACCCTAAAAAAGTCTTCCTACAATCCCGCTCTAAAGTCAAAAGCGGAGCAAATAATTGGACAGTCTAAAACTTGCATGGGATTTCCTGTTTCCAACGACGATACGGTATATAAAATATGGGATATTTACAAAACATAAAATAAAAGATGACCTTAACATTTTAACTTAAATGGTAATAATTTATCTAGACCCGATATAAACTTAATTATCACCTAGCATGATAAAAAATGGGAATCTTGGTTTCTGGAACAATGCCTTTATTTTAAGCGATACTTACATAATATATCTTAGGCAACCGATAATGCCCATTGTTATTCTTATCATAAAATAATCAATATTCTTATTATTCAGTGAGATTAAAATTATACATTTGTGATTCAAAAAGGTAGTTTACTGATTATTTAATGACTTAATAACCCAATGGATTTTACTTATTGACTAACCAGTGTACCTGTTCTTTGCACAGATTAACTAGTTTTATCTGGATAAAGAAGGGAACAGAAAATATTTTTGTTCGAAGATTCAAACTTTTTTAATTTGCTGAATTTTCTAAATTTATACCTCTGAACAGTCTGCCAAAAGTATGTCAAATAGCTTATAACTTCCTTAATATTTATTGAAAGAAAGTCCAATATTTTACCTATACAAGACTACTTCTTTAAATTTATGTTGTACTGAGGTAATACCGATAAAGAGTATATATTTTTCTCTTTTTATTACAGTTTCTAGTATTATCCTGCGTATTTGTAATATCATTTTTATTTACCATATTTGTAAAATCAGATGATGATATACCTCCTGCCTGTTCACTTGACGATATTAGAAGAAAGTTAAAAAGCCACTGTGGAGAAATGAAATTGCCCCCGAGGGATGCTACAGTGAGAAGTGAGTAAACATTTTTTAAGTATTAATGATAAATAATTATTTTAAGGAAAATATTCAAATTCCTAACATCTTTAAAGATGGGTCTAGTTATTTACATGTAGGAGAATTTCAAGAAATCGCAATTTTTCAAAAATATTTCTGTTTATTACAATTTATTATTTAATATCCTGGAAAAATCTAGTATATTTAAATCAAATTATACGTTTTTAGGAAGAAGGCATTATGCTAAAAATCATTTATCAGTACCTGAACCAAAACCTACATATTTCGTTCGAATTAAGAAAAGCAAAGTGCATATCGTATGTTGTACACCAAAACATATGAAAAAACTAGGGCCTGATTGTATAGACTTTTATACTTGTTAAGAATTTAATATATTTTTATAAATAACCTATAATCATCGCTATTAATGTCTCTTTATGGGAAAAAAACAATTTTTATATTTTTCTAAAAAAAATGTTTATATACAAAAATACAGTAAAAAAGTATTGAAAAATTAAATAGCTTACTTTATTTTACCAACTACTAATACTTTTCTATAATATAGTTACTTAATTCTATCTTAGTCTTATTAACATACAAAAGTGATTATTTACTTCCATTAGACAAAAATTTGGCGTAAAGCTACTTCACCTCAACGATTTTTTGTGCATTACAAGTTATGAATAACTTTACTTCAATTTAAGAACTATTTAAAATACCCAGAATAAGTGGCAAAAGATATACCCACAAAAATGGCACTGAGAGTAAAGAGCTGTTAATCATGTCGTAGTCGCAATTAGTAAATTCCGGTTCTGACTCTTCTTCTGTGGTAACTGTAGTACCAGCGGTCGTTCGAAGTGTTTTTTGGGATGACAAAGTCGCTTCTGTAGATAAACTAGGGCTGACAAACTTTTCTGTAGTATGTGTAGGAACATTGGATGTATTGGATGTTTGTTGGGATATTTCCGTGGTTGATGTCGTGTTAAATATTTTTTTTGTGGAATCTGTAGATCGAGTGTCGGTTTGAAGCATTTCTTCTGTTGTTTTTAAAGTTGATATAACACTAAGAACTTTTCCAGTTGTAATAGTAGTATTGGTATTGCTTATTTCAGATATTTTTGAAGGCGAGTTAGCTGATTCTGTGATTTGTCCCATATCATAAATTTTCTGAGTAGAAATTGAAGACGCACTAGCTGATTGAGACTTTTCTTGGGATAAGTGCGCCCCTTCAGTGCCTAACCTAACAGTAGATATATTTTTTATACTATCTATGGTAGTATACGAGGTGGCTTCTGGTAATTTATGAAATTCTCTGTTTATCGTAGTAAATTCTTCATTTTGCAAAGGTTGATTAGGTGGTTCTACAGAGTACAATATTACATAATCCTTAAAATCCTGCATTTCTGAGGTTATAATTTCTTCAATGACATCGGTATTTTGTGTCAGGCTATCACACTCTTTTTCATTAGAAGTAATAAGTTGTCCTGGGCTCACTGATGACAATGATTCAGATAATAGACTTGATTGTTCAAAAAAATAATTGGCTCGTTTTTCTAAATCTGTTGTAGTTTCTATGGCAGAAAAAGTATCTAGTGTTTCAATGGATGAATCGCTTTGTAAAAAGTTTTCATTTAAAGCTGACCATGCAGTTTTTGGTGAATTTGTTTCTTTTGTAATTATTTTAGGAGTTTGCTCATTAAAATCTGTTGTTACAATTTCGTCGTATTTATTAACAGGTGAGACTTTAACATCTGACTCTAAAGTTACTCTAAGGAATTCATTCATTTCCGTATCTGGTTGATTAGTGCTGGCTTCAAAACTTTTTTCACTTAGTATAGAGTTTTCTTCGGGATCTAACATGCCCGAAATTTTATTATAGTTAGTAAAATCTATGTCGTTATTATATGCAAAATTTAATATATTAATGTTCTCTGTTATTGACCAATCTAGTTCCTCACTGATTGTGGCACCTGAATTATCTGATTCAGTATTATATTTAGCTGGGTTGCTATCATTTTCATCATTTTTTCTTTCAATTAAAATCGAGGATACTGATTTATTATTATTAATATTCTTTTCAGTTGAATATACATCTTGACTATAATCTATTTCTTTTATACCAGTATTTTCTTCTTCTGCAAAAAATTTAGTATTTGTATATAGGAGATCATCTAGCTCATCGGTTCCTAATGTCTGTTTGTATTTGAGAAAGTAAGTAGTTGTTTCATCTGGATCATTAATTTTGTAGGATTCATCTAGCTGATCAGTGTTAAGTGCAATATTTTGTTCCCATACATACCCATATGCATTTACTATAGTTGAAACTGTAGGAATATCTTTTATTAAAGAAGGTTCCGAGATTTCAAAAGTTGATAAGTTTACATCAGATTCAGTATTTTCAGATGTAACCTGAGAAAACTCTCTCTCATTTGCTGTAGCACTTGATTCTGACATTATTGATGATTGTAGTTCATAAATACCATTATCCTCTTGAGCTGAATATACATTTATTGCTGTATCCTCTCCTGTTGATGAAAATTCTGACGTTTCTGTATTTTTCTCGTAAATAAAATCTGTTTTTTCTTCTGACTGGGTTTCACTAAATTGATTAGTATTTTCTGTACTACTGTCTCCTGTCTCCATCGAAAACCTGGGGTCAAAATTATTTTTATCCTGTAAAGTAAAATGCATATTCTCTGGGACAAAAACCTTTGGTGAGTCAATATCGAGCATTCCTGTGGTAATGCCACTTATGGGAGATTCAGTATTTTCAGATGTAACCTGAGAGAATTCTCTCTTATTTGCTGTAGCACTTGATTCTGACATTATTGATGATTGTAGTTTATAAATACCATTATCCTCTTGAGCTGAATATATATTTATTGCTGCACCCTCTTCTGTTGATGAAAACTCTGACGTTTCTGTATTTTTCTCGTATATAAAATCTGTATTTTCTACTGACTGGGTTTCAGTAAATTGATTAGTATTTTCTGTACTACTGTCTCCTGTCTCAATCGAAAACTTGGGGTCAAAATTATTTTTGTCTTGAATAGAAAACTTTGGTAACGCAATATCCAACATTTCTGTAGCAATGTCACTTGATTCAGTATTTTCATATATAACCTGAGAAAACTCTCTCTCATTTGCTGTAGCACTTGATTCTGACATTATTGATGATTGTAGTTCATAAATACCATTATCTTTTTGAGTTGAATATACATTTATTGCTGCACTCTCTTTTGTTGATGAAAACTCTGACGTGTCTGTATTTTTCTCGTATATAAAATCTGTATTTTCTTCTGACTGGGTTTCAGTAAATTGATTAGTATTTTCTGTACTACTGTCTCCTGTCTCAATCGAAAACCTGGGGTCAAATTTATTTTTATCCTGTAAAGTAAAATGCATATTTTTTGGGACAGAAACCTTTAGTAAGTCAATATCGAGAATTCCTGTGGTAATGCCACTTATGGGAGATTCAGTATTTTCAGATGTAACCTGAGAAAACTCTCTCTCATTTGCTGTAGCACTTGATTCTGACATTATTGATAATTGTAGTTCATAAAAACCATTATCCTCTTGAGCTGAATATACATTTATTGCTGCATCCTCTTCTGTTGATGAAAACTCTGACGTTTCTGTATGTTTCTCGTATATAAAATCTGTATTTTCTTCTGACTGGGTTTCAGTAAATTGATTAGTATTTTCTGTACTACTGTCTCCTGTCTCAATCGAAAACCTGGGGTCAAAATTGTTTTTATCCTGTAAAGTAAAATGCATATTTTCTGGGACAGAAACCTTTGGTAAGTCAACATCGAGAATTCCTGTGGTAATGTCACTTATGGGAGATTCAGTATTTTCAGATGTAACTTGAGCAAACTCTCTCTCATTTGCTGTAGCACTTGATTCTGACATTATTGATAATTGTAGTTCATAAAAACCATTATCCTTTTGAGCTGAATATACATTTATTGCTGCATCCTCTTCTGTTGATGAAAACTCTGACGTTTCTATATTTTTCTCGTATATAAAATCTGTATTTTCTTCTGACTGGGTTTCAGTAAATTGATTAGTATTTTCTGTATTACTGTCTCCTGTCTCAATCGAGAACCTGGGGTCAAAATTATTTTTATCTCGTAAAGTAAAATGCATATTTTCTGGGACAAAAACCTTTGGTGAGTCAATATCGAGCATTCCTGTGGTAATATCACTTATGTAAGATTCGGTATTTTCAGATGTAACCTGAGAAAACTCTCTCTCATTTGCTGTAGCACTTGATTCTGACATTATTGATGATTGTAGTTCATAAATACCATTATCCTCTTGAGCTGAATATATATTTATTGCTGCATCCTCTTCTGTTGATGAAAACTCTAACGTTTCTGTATTTTTCTCGTATATAAAATCTGTATTTTCTTCTGACTGGGTTTTAGTAAATTGATTAGTATTTTCTGTACAATTGTCTCCTGTCTCAATCGAAAACTTGGGGTCAAAATTATTTTTGTCTTGAATAGTAAAATGCATATTTTCTGGAACAGAAACCTTTGGTAACGCAATATCCAACATTTCTGTTGCAATGTCACTTATGTCAGAATCAGTATTTTCATATAAAACCTGAGAAAACTCTCTCTCATTTGCTGTAGCACTTGATTCTGACATTATTGATGATTGTAGTTCAAAAATAACATTATCTTTTTGAGTTGAATATACATTTATTGCTGCACTCTCTTCTGTTGATGAAATGACTGACGTGTCTGTATTTTTCTCGTATATAAAATCTGTATTTTCTTTTGACTGGATTTCAGTAAATTGATTAGTATTTTCTGTACTACTGTCTCCTGTCTCAATCGAAAACCTGGGGTCAAAATTATTTTTATCCTGTAAAGTAAAATGCATATTTTCTGAGCCAGGAACCTTTGGTATGTCAACATCGAGAATTCCTGTGGTAATGTCACTTATGGGAGATTTAGTATTTTCAGATGTAACCTGAGAAAACTCTCTCTCATTTGCTGTAGCACTTGATTCTGACATTATTGATGATTGTAGTTCATAAAAACCATTATCCTCTTGAGCTGAATATACATTTATTGCTGCATCCTCTTCTGTTGATGAAATGACTGACGTTTCTGTATTTTTTTCGTATATAAAATCTGTATTTTCTTCTGACTGGGTTTCAGTAAATTGATTAGTATTTTCTGTACTACTGTCTCCTGTCTGAATCGAAAACTTGGGGTCAAAATTATTTTTGTCTTGAATAGTAAAATGCATATTTTCTGGAACAGAAACCTTTGGTAACGCAATATCCAACATTTCTGTAGCAATGTCACTTATGTCAGATTCAGTATTTTCATATATAACCTGAGAAAACTCTCTCTCATTTGCTGTAGCACTTGATTCTGACATTATTGATGATTGTAGTTTATAAATAACATTATCTTTTTGAGTTGAATATACATTTATTGCTGCACTCTCTTCTGTTGATGAAAACTCGGACGTGTCTGTATTTTTCTCGTATATAAAATCTGTATTTTCTTCTGACTGGGTTTCAGTAAATTGATTAGTATTTTCTGCACTACTGTCTCCTGTCTCAATCGAAAACCTGGGGTCAAAATTGTTTTTATCCTGTAAAGTAAAATGCATATTTTCTGGGACAGAAACCTTTGGTATGTCAACATCGAGAATTCCTGTGGTAATGTCACTTATGGGAGATTCAGTATTTTCAGATGTAACTTGAGCAAACTCTCTCTCATTTGCTGTAGCACTTGATTCTGACATTATTGATAATTGTAGTTCATAAAAACCATTATCCTCTTGAGCTGAATATACATTTATTGCTGCATCCTCTTCTGTTGATGAAAACTCTGACGTTTCTATATTTTTCTCGTATATAAAATCTGTATTTTCTTCTGACTGGGTTTCAGTAAATTGATTAGTATTTTCTGTACTACTGTCTCCTGTCTCAATCGAAAACTTGGGGTCAAAATTATTTTTGTCTTGAATAGTAAAATGCATATTTTCTGGAACAGAAACCTTTAGTAACGCAATATCCAACATTTCTGTTGCAATGTCACTTATGTCAGAATCAGTATTTTCATATATAACCTGAGAAAACTCTCTCTCATTTGCTGTAGCACTTGATTCTAACATTATTGATGATTGTAGTTCAAAAATAACATTATCTTTTTGAGTTGAATATACATTTATTGCTGCACTCTCTTCTGTTGATGAAATGACTGACGTGTCTGTATTTTTCTCGTATATAAAATCTGTATTTTCTTTTGACTGGATTTCAGTAAATTGATTAGTATTTTCTGTACTACTGTCTCCTGTATCAATCGAAAACCTGGGGTCAAAATTATTTTTATCCTGTAAAGTAAAATGCATATTTTCTGAGCCAGGAACCTTTGGTATGTCAACATCGAGAATTCCTGTGGTAATGTCACTTATGGGAGATTCAGTATTTTCAGATGTAACCTGAGAAAACTCTCTCTCATTTGCTGTAGCACTTGATTCTGACATTATTGATGATTGTAGTTCATAAAAATCATTATCCTCTTGAGCTGAATATACATTTATTACTGCATCCTCTTCTGTTGATGAAATGACTGACGTTTCTGTATTTTTTTCGTATATAAAATCTGTATTTTCTTCTGACTGGGTTTCAGTAAATTGATTAGTATTTTCTGTACTACTGTCTCCTGTCTGAATCGAAAACTTGGGGTCAAAATTATTTTTGTCTTGAATAGTAAAATGCATATTTTCTGGAACAGAAACCTTTGGTAACGCAATATCCAACATTTCTGTAGCAATGTCACTTATGTCAGATTCAGTATTTTCATATATAACCTGAGAAGACTCTCTCTCATTTGCTGTAGCACTTGATTCTGACATTATTGATGATTGTAGTTCATAAATAACATTATCTTTTTGAGTTGAATATACATTTATTGCTGCACTCTCTTCTGTTGATGAAAACTCGGACGTGTCTGTATTTTTCTCGTATATAAAATCTGTATTTTCTTCTGACTGGGTTTCAGTAAATTGATTAGTATTTTCTGCACTACTGTCTCCTGTCTCAATCGAAAACCTGGGGTCAAAATTGTTTTTATCCTGTAAAGTAAAATGCATATTTTCTGGGACAGAAACCTTTGGTAAGTCAACATCGAGAATTCCTGTGGTAATGTCACTTATGGGAGATTCAGTATTTTCAGATGTAACTTGAGCAAACTCTCTCTCATTTGCTGTAGCACTTGATTCTGACATTATTGATAATTGTAGTTCATAAAAACCATTATCCTCTTGAGCTGAATATACATTTATTGCTGCATCCTCTTCTGTTGATGAAAACTCTGACGTTTCTGTATTTTTCTCGTATATAAAATCTGTATTTTCTTCTGACTGGGTTTCAGTAAATTGATTAGTATTATCTGTATTACTGTCTCCTGTCTCAATCGAGAACCTGGGGTCAAAATTATTTTTATCACGTAAAGTAAAATGCATATTTTCTGGGACAAAAACCTTTGGTGAGTCAACATCGAGAATTCCTGTGGTAATGTCACTTATGGGAGATTCAGTATTTTCAGATGTAACCTGAGAAAACTCTCTCTCATTTGCTGTAGCACTTGATTCTGACATTATTGATGATTGTAGTTCATAAAAACCATTATCCTCTTGAGCTGAATATACATTTATTGCTGCATCCTCTTCTGTTGATGAAATGACTGACGTTTCTGTATTTTTTTCGTATATAAAATCTGTATTTTCTTCTGACTGGGTTTCAGTAAATTGATTAGTATTTTCTGTACTACTGTCTCCTGTCTGAATCGAAAACTTGGGGTCAAAATTATTTTTGTCTTGAATAGTAAAATGCATATTTTCTGGAACAGAAACCTTTGGTAACGCAATATCCAACATTTCTGTAGCAATGTCACTTATGTCAGATTTAGTATTTTCATATATAACCTGAGAAAACTCTCTCTCATTTGCTGTAGCACTTGATTCTGACATTATTGATGATTGTAGTTCATAAATAACATTATCTTTTTGAGTTGAATATACATTTATTGCTGCACTCTCTTCTGTTGATGAAAACTCTGACGTTTCTGTATTTTTCTCGTATATAAAATCTGTATTTTCTGCTGACTGGGTTTCAGTAAATTGATTAGTATTTTCTGTACTACTGTCTCCTGTCTCAATCGAAAACTTGGGGTCAAAATTATTTTTGTCTTGAATAGTAAAATGCATATTTTCTGGAACAGAAACCTTTAGTAACGCAATATCCAACATTTCTGTTGCAATGTCACTTATGTCAGAATCAGTATTTTCATATATAACCTGAGAAAACTCTCTCTCATTTGCTGTAGCACTTGATTCTAACATTATTGATGATTGTAGTTCAAAAATAACATTATCTTTTTGAGTTGAATATACATTTATTGCTGCACTCTCTTCTGTTGATGAAATGACTGACGTGTCTGTATTTTTCTCGTATATAAAATCTGTATTTTCTTTTGACTGGATTTCAGTAAATTCATTAGTATTTTCTGTACTACTGTCTCCTGTCTCAATCGAAAACCTGGGGTCAAAATTATTTTTATCCTGTAAAGTAAAATGGATATTTTCTGAGCCAGGAACCTTTGGTATGTCAACATCGAGAATTCCTGTGGTAATGTCACTTATGGGAGATTCAGTATTTTCAGATGTAACCTGAGAAAACTCTCTCTCATTTGCTGTAGCACTTGATTCTGACATTATTGATGATTGTAGTTCATAAAAATCATTATCCTCTTGAGCTGAATATACATTTATTACTGCATCCTCTTCTGTTGATGAAATGACTGACGTTTCTGTATTTTTTTCGTATATAAAATCTGTATTTTCTTCTGACTGGGTTTCAGTAAATTGATTAGTATTTTCTGTACTACTGTCTCCTGTCTGAATCGAAAACTTGGGGTCAAAATTATTTTTGTCTTGAATAGTAAAATGCATATTTTCTGGAACAGAAACCTTTGGTAACGCAATATCCAACATTTCTGTAGCAATGTCACTTATGTCAGATTCAGTATTTTCATATATAACCTGAGAAGACTCTCTCTCATTTGCTGTAGCACTTGATTCTGACATTATTGATGATTGTAGTTCATAAATAACATTATCTTTTTGAGTTGAATATACATTTATTGCTGCACTCTCTTCTGTTGATGAAAACTCGGACGTGTCTGTATTTTTCTCGTATATAAAATCTGTATTTTCTTCTGACTGGGTTTCAGTAAATTGATTAGTATTTTCTGCACTACTGTCTCCTGTCTCAATCGAAAACCTGGGGTCAAAATTGTTTTTATCCTGTAAAGTAAAATGCATATTTTCTGGGACAGAAACCTTTGGTAAGTCAACATCGAGAATTCCTGTGGTAATGTCACTTATGGGAGATTCAGTATTTTCAGATGTAACTTGAGCAAACTCTCTCTCATTTGCTGTAGCACTTGATTCTGACATTATTGATAATTGTAGTTCATAAAAACCATTATCCTCTTGAGCTGAATATACATTTATTGCTGCATCCTCTTCTGTTGATGAAAACTCTGACGTTTCTGTATTTTTCTCGTATATAAAATCTGTATTTTCTTCTGACTGGGTTTCAGTAAATTGATTAGTATTATCTGTATTACTGTCTCCTGTCTCAATCGAGAACCTGGGGTCAAAATTATTTTTATCACGTAAAGTAAAATGCATATTTTCTGGGACAAAAACCTTTGGTGAGTCAACATCGAGAATTCCTGTGGTAATGTCACTTATGGGAGATTCAGTATTTTCAGATGTAACCTGAGAAAACTCTCTCTCATTTGCTGTAGCACTTGATTCTGACATTATTGATGATTGTAGTTCATAAAAACCATTATCCTCTTGAGCTGAATATACATTTATTGCTGCATCCTCTTCTGTTGATGAAATGACTGACGTTTCTGTATTTTTTTCGTATATAAAATCTGTATTTTCTTCTGACTGGGTTTCAGTAAATTGATTAGTATTTTCTGTACTACTGTCTCCTGTCTGAATCGAAAACTTGGGGTCAAAATTATTTTTGTCTTGAATAGTAAAATGCATATTTTCTGGAACAGAAACCTTTGGTAACGCAATATCCAACATTTCTGTAGCAATGTCACTTATGTCAGATTCAGTATTTTCATATATAACCTGAGAAAACTCTCTCTCATTTGCTGTAGCACTTGATTCTGACATTATTGATGATTGTAGTTCATAAATAACATTATCTTTTTGAGTTGAATATACATTTATTGCTGCACTCTCTTCTGTTGATGAAAACTCGGACGTGTCTGTATTTTTCTCGTATATAAAATCTGTATTTTCTTCTGACTGGGTTTCAGTAAATTGATTAGTATTTTCTGCACTACTGTCTCCTGTCTCAATCGAAAACCTGGGGACAAAATTGTTTTTATCCTGTAAAGTAAAATGCATATTTTCTGGGACAGAAACCTTTGGTAAGTCAACATCGAGAATTCCTGTGGTAATGTCACTTATGGGAGATTCAGTATTTTCAGATGTAACTTGAGCAAACTCTCTCTCATTTGCTGTAGCACTTGATTCTGACATTATTGATAATTGTAGTTCATAAAAACCATTATCCTCTTGAGCTGAATATACATTTATTGCTGCATCCTCTTCTGTTGATGAAAACTCTGACGTTTCTATATTTTTCTCGTATATAAAATCTGTATTTTCTTCTGACTGGGTTTCAGTAAATTGATTAGTATTTTCTGTACTACTGTCTCCTGTCTCAATCGAAAACTTGGGGTCAAAATTATTTTTGTCTTGAATAGTAAAATGCATATTTTCTGGAACAGAAACCTTTGGTAACGCAATATCCAACATTTCTGTAGCAATGTCACTTATGTCAGATTCAGTATTTTCATATATAACCTGAGAAAACTCTCTCTCATTTGCTGTAGCACTTGATTCTGACATTATTGATGATTGTAGTTTATAAATAACATTATCTTTTTGAGTTGAATATACATTTATTGCTGCACTCTCTTCTGTTGATAAAAACTCGGACGTGTCTGTATTTTTCTCGTATATAAAATCTGTATTTTCTTCTGACTGGGTTTCAGTAAATTGATTAGTATTTTCTGCACTACTGTCTCCTGTCTCAATCGAAAACCTGGGGTCAAAATTGTTTTTATCCTGTAAAGTAAAATGCATATTTTCTGGGACAGAAACCTTTGGTAAGTCAACATCGAGAATTCCTGTGGTAATGTCACTTATGGGAGATTCAGTATTTTCAGATGTAACTTGAGCAAACTCTCTCTCATTTGCTGTAGCACTTGATTCTGACATTATTGATAATTGTAGTTCATAAAAACCATTATCCTCTTGAGCTGAATATACATTTATTGCTGCATCCTCTTCTGTTGATGAAAACTCTGACGTTTCTATATTTTTCTCGTATATAAAATCTGTATTTTCTTCTGACTGGGTTTCAGTAAATTGATTAGTATTTTCTGTACTACTGTCTCCTGTCTCAATCGAAAACTTGGGGACAAAATTGTTTTTATCCTGTAAAGTAAAATGCATATTTTCTGGGACAGAAACCTTTGGTAAGTCAACATCGAGAATTCCTGTGGTAATGTCACTTATGGGAGATTCAGTATTTTCAGATGTAACTTGAGCAAACTCTCTCTCATTTGCTGTAGCACTTGATTCTGACATTATTGATAATTGTAGTTTATAAAAACCATTATCCTCTTGAGCTGAATATACATTTATTGCTGCATCCTCTTCTGTTGATGAAAACTCTGACGTTTCTATATTTTTCTCGTATATAAAATCTGTATTTTCTTCTGACTGGGTTTCAGTAAATTGATTAGTATTTTCTGTACTACTGTCTCCTGTCTCAATCGAAAACTTGGGGTCAAAATTATTTTTGTCTTGAATAGTAAAATGCATATTTTCTGGAACAGAAACCTTTAGTAACGCAATATCCAACATTTCTGTTGCAATGTCACTTATGTCAGAATCAGTATTTTCATATATAACCTGAGAAAACTCTCTCTCATTTGCTGTAGCACTTGATTCTAACATTATTGATGATTGTAGTTCAAAAATAACATTATCTTTTTGAGTTGAATATACATTTATTGCTGCACTCTCTTCTGTTGATGAAATGACTGACGTGTCTGTATTTTTCTCGTATATAAAATCTGTATTTTCTTTTGACTGGATTTCAGTAAATTGATTAGTATTTTCTGCACTACTGTCTCCTGTCTCAATCGAAAACCTGGGGTCAAAATTATTTTTATCCTGTAAAGTAAAATGGATATTTTCTGAGCCAGGAACCTTTGGTATGTCAACATCGAGAATTCCTGTGGTAATGTCACTTATAGGAGATTCAGTATTTTCAGATGTAACCTGAGAAAACTCTCTCTCATTTGCTGTAGCACTTGATTCTGACATTATTGATGATTGTAGTTCATAAAAACCATTATCCTCTTGAGCTGAATATACATTTATTGCTGCATCCTCTTCTGTTGATGAAATGACTGACGTTTCTGTATTTTTTTCGTATATAAAATCTGTATTTTCTTCTGACTGGGTTTCAGTAAATTGATTAGTATTTTCTGTACTACTGTCTCCTGTCTGAATCGAAAACTTGGGGTCAGAATTATTTTTGTCTTGAATAGTAAAATGCATATTTTCTGGAACAGAAACCTTTGGTAACGCAATATCCAACATTTCTGTAGCAATGTCACTTATGTCAGATTTAGTATTTTCATATATAACCTGAGAAGACTCTCTCTCATTTGCTGTAGCACTTGATTCTGACATTATTGATGATTGTAGTTCATAAATAACATTATCTTTTTGAGTTGAATATACATTTATTGCTGCACTCTCTTCTGTTGATGAAAACTCGGACGTGTCTGTATTTTTCTCGTATATAAAATCTGTATTTTCTTCTGACTGGGTTTCAGTAAATTGATTAGTATTTTCTGCACTACTGTCTCCTGTCTCAATCGAAAACCTGGGGTCAAAATTGTTTTTATCCTGTAAAGTAAAATGCATATTTTCTGGGACAGAAACCTTTGGTAAGTCAACATCGAGAATTCCTGTGGTAATGTCACTTATGGGAGATTCAGTATTTTCAGATGTAACTTGAGCAAACTCTCTCTCATTTGCTGTAGCACTTGATTCTGACATTATTAATAATTGTAGTTCATAAAAACCATTATCCTCTTGAGCTGAATATACATTTATTGCTGCATCCTCTTCTGTTGATGAAAACTCTGACGTTTCTGTATTTTTCTCGTATATAAAATCTGTATTTTCTTCTGACTGGGTTTCAGTAAATTGATTAGTATTATCTGTATTACTGTCTCCTGTCTCAATCGAGAACCTGGGGTCAAAATTATTTTTATCACGTAAAGTAAAATGCATATTTTCTGGGACAAAAACCTTTGGTGAGTCAACATCGAGAATTCCTGTGGTAATGTCACTTATGGGAGATTCAGTATTTTCAGATGTAACCTGAGAAAACTCTCTCTCATTTGCTGTAGCACTTGATTCTGACATTATTGATGATTGTAGTTCATAAAAACCATTATCCTCTTGAGCTGAATATACATTTATTGCTGCATCCTCTTCTGTTGATGAAATGACTGACGTTTCTGTATTTTTTTCGTATATAAAATCTGTATTTTCTTCTGACTGGGTTTCAGTAAATTGATTAGTATTTTCTGTACTACTGTCTCCTGTCTGAATCGAAAACTTGGGGTCAAAATTATTTTTGTCTTGAATAGAAAACTTTGGTAACGCAATATCCAACATTTCTGTAGCAATGTCACTTGATTCAGTATTTTCATATATAACCTGAGAAAACTCTCTCTCATTTGCTGTAGCACTTGATTCTGACATTATTGATGATTGTAGTTCATAAATAACATTATCTTTTTGAGTTGAATATACATTTATTGCTGCACTCTCTTCTGTTGATGAAAACTCTGACGTTTCTGTATTTTTCTCGTATATAAAATCTGTATTTTCTGCTGACTGGGTTTCAGTAAATTGATTAGTATTTTCTGTATTACTGTCTCCTGTCTCAATCGAAAACCTGGGGTCAAAATTATTTTTATCCTGTAAAGCAGAATGCATATTTTCTGGGACAAAAACCTTTGGTGAGTCAATATCGAGCATTTCTGTGGTAATGTCACTTATGTAAGATTCGGTATTTTCAGATGTAACCTGAGAAAACTCTCTCTCATTTGCTGTAGCACTTGATTCTGACATTATTGATGATTGTAGTTCATAAATAACATTATCTTTTTGAGTTGAAAATACATTTATTGCTGCACTCTCTTCTGTTGATGAAAACTCTGACGTGTCTGTATTTTTCTCGTATATAAAATCTGTATTTTCTTCTGATTGGGTTTCAGTAAATTGATTAGTATTTTCTATACTACTGTCTCCTGTCTCAATCGAAAGTCTGGGGTCAAAATTATTTTTGTCTTGTAAAGTAAAATGCATATTTTCTGGGACAAAAACCTTTAGTAAGTCAATATCGAGCATTCCTGTAGTAATGTCACTTATGTCAGATTCAGTATTTTCAGATGTAACCTGAGAGAACTCTCTCTCATTTGCTGTAGCACTTGATTCTGACATTATTGATGATTGTAAGTCATAAAAACCATTATCCCCTTGAGCTGAATATACATTTATTGCTGCATCCTCTTCTGTTGATGAAAACTCTGACGTTTCTGTATTTTTCTCGTATATAAAATCTGTATTTTCTTCTGACTGGGTTTCGGTAAATTGATTAGTATTTTCTGCACTACTGTCTCCTGTCTCAATCGAAAACCTGGGGTCAAAATTATTTTTATCCTGTAAAGTAAAATGCATGTTTTCTGGGGCAAAACCCTTTGGTAAGCCAATATTCAACATTTCTGTACCAATGTCACTTATGTATGATTCGGTATTTTCAGATGTAACCTGAGAAAAGTCTCTCTCATTTGCTGTAGCACTTGATTCTGACATTATTAATGATTGTAGTTTATAAATACCATTATCTTTTTGAGTTGAATACACATTTATTGCTGCACTTTCTTCTGTTGATGAAAACTCTGACGTTTCTGTATTTTTCTCGTATATAAAATCTGTATTGTCTTCTGACTGGGTCTCAGTAAATTGATTAATATTTTCTGTATTGCTGTCTCCTGTCTCAATCGAAAACCTGGGATCAAAATTATGTTTGTCTTGTATAGTAAAAGGCATATTTTCTGCGACAGAAACCTTTGGTAAGTCAATATCCAACATTTCTGTAGCAATGTCACTTATGTCAGATTTAGTATTTTCATATGTAACCTGAGAAAACTCTCTCTTATTTGCTGTAGCACTTGATTCTGACATTATTGATGATGGTAGTTCATAAATAATATTATCTTTTTGAGTTGAATATACATTAATTGCTGCACTATCTTCCGTTGATAAAAACTCTGACGTTTCTCTATTTTCGTCGTATATAAAAATTTTATTGTTTTCTGACTGGGTTTTAGTATATTGATTAGAATTTGCTGTATTACTTCCTCTTGTTTCAATCGAAAACCTGAAGTTAACATCATTTTTCTCTTTTAAAGTGGAATGCATATTTTCTGTAACAGAACCCTTTACTAAGTTAATGTTCAACAAGCCTGTAGTAACGTCACTTAAAAAAGACTCACTATTTTCTGAAGTAATCTGAGTAGACTTTTTCTCATTTACTTTAGCACTTGCTTTTGATATTATTGATGATTCTATTTTATAGATACCAGTTGCTTTTTCAGGTGAATCTATATTTGTTATTGCAGTCTCTTCTGTTGATGAAAACTCTTGAGTTTCTGTAGATTTATCGTCTGTGACAACATTTTTCTGCATTTTTAATGATTCTGAGTCGTAAATATTATTTGTTTCAGTGGACTGCATATCTCTTTCATACTCAGCCTGACTAGTAAATTTTTTGGTTACTGCAGCTTCTGATATTATTGGAGACTCCGACTTATAAATATCTATATTATTTTCGGTGGGCTGCATTTTAATTGTTGTTAAAAGATTATCCGTTTTCTGCGTAATTGGTTGGTAATTTGTTGTATCACTAACAGTATTGCTTTCTATTAAAATATATTTTTTAGATTCTGATTCGATAGCTTGTTGGGTATTTATTTCTGATATGGTAAAGGATGCTACTTTATCAGCATTAACTTCACTCTCTGACGCAGTGACAGATATTGTTGTAGTTAGTTCGTTTAGCAAAACGTCATCGTTTTCCGGTATGGATGTCTTAGAAGCATTTGAACCTGTTCTGTCTGAATTCGAAACGTTTTCAATTTTTTCATTTATCTGCTCTGGTTGACCCGTACCAGTTAAATTTGTCACCGTCATGCATGTTGTTAAAGAAGTAGATGATATATCTGTATTTAAAATTTTAACATATTCCGAAGTTGATGCGATATTTTCTTCGACATTTTCTTCCAATATCATAGGTATCAGTGTTTCAGTTTCCCGTGGCTTAGTCAATCCATTTGTAAAATCTGTAATTCTTGGTATTAAAGTGCTCTCAGAAGTTTCAATATTTTCTGCCGATATAACTTTATAGTGAGTATTATTTTCAACTAAAATTTTTGAGTCAAAATCGGATGCGTTATTTATTTCTGAATCTGTTTTGACGGCTTCTAAGGGTTCAATGTTGATATTTAGTGTGCTTTTAAACATTTTATGGCTTTCTGTAGTAATTTTTTCATCATTTGCTAAAGGACTTTCCTTGGTCATTATGAGAGAATCTGGTTTACTGTCATCTTGTTTAAGTGTATTTGTATTTACTTTTAACTGATCTATAATTAAAAATGAATCCATGACCTCTGAAATGTCCTCTTCAATAATATCAAAATTATTTTTTGTTGGGTGATTGAGTGGATCAGTACTTTCTTTAGTAGTGGCTATCGGTTTGGAAGAAGGCCATTTATTAAAAGTAGAACTTCCTTCTTCCTTGTTATATATGTTTGGGCTGCCTGAATTAGTTGTTTCTATGAAAGCATCTATTGAAGTTGAATCGATTTTAAATGTTCCTTGTGTTGTTGCTCCAAGAAATTTTTCGGAGCTGGTTGCAACTTCCTCTTGAGACGGTGATGTTTTTCCAGGTAAAAATATGTTATATGCTGGCTCCTGAGAATTAGAGTTTATTATTATGGAAGAGCCTTCCTTTATTTTTGAGGACGTATCTGCTAAATCTAAAATTAAACCGTCATAAAAGTGCTGACTAGTTTTAGAAGGTAACACAAGATGTTTTTTTGTACTTGCTACAACAAATGATTTTATTACTGGGATTTTTGTGTTAGCTGTGTTACTCGGTATAAAATTATTTTTATTTAGGTTTGTGGTTGTTAATACATCTTTATTCCGTTCAGAAATATCGGTTGAAGGCATTTCATCTTCAGGAAAATTAGTACAATCTTTCCTAATTCTTCTAGGATGTGTTGAACTTGATGTAAAACTTGACATAGAAAACGGATCTGCTATAGGTTTACTATTACCTAAAAAATATGTTTTAACCTCATCTCCTATGCCAAATATTTGACTTTCTATTTGTGTAATGGTAGGGGCGCTGGTTTTCTTGCTAGAGTCATAATTATGATAAACGCTAGTTGTTTTTGAAGTTAGCAGTAATGTCGCATCTTTTAATACACTAGTTGTCATTTTTTGTTGACTTGTTATCAGGGAAGTTGCAGCTGGATTTATACTAGTTAATACTGTCTGTTTAGTGGTTAATTTGCCATTTTGTAGCATTTGAGAATCTTGGCTTGTATTAAACTTAATATGGACAGGAGGGGCTGTTGTAGATGGCAGAGAAGTAATATTTGATACTATAATAGATATTAATGCTTGTGTAGTATATTGTTGTGCATAGGAATTTGTCTCAGTGTCAAATTTATTATCTGTTTTATTTCTTTCTACTGTTACTGAAGGAGTCATGTTTGCAATGATACCAGGGGTTATTTTTGGTGTAGCAGTTATTCCATTATTTTGTAAAGTAGATAATTGATGGTCAGATTTTAAATCAGCAGTAGGGTAACCTGTTATAATACTCTTGATATTTTCTTGTGTAGTTTTTAATAAATCAGTTGGCTTTGCAGATAAACTTTGGTCAAATTTATAAGTTTTGGTAGCAGCACTAGCGTTTCTCGTCACATCCTCAATTATGTTAGTGCTTTTTTTCTGTTCTGAAGTTAAAATATTATTTTGTATGTAGGAATTCTTCGCAGTTGTAAAATTATCGCCAGCAGCAGTTGTATCGGTAGTTATTAAAGAAGTCTTATCTTTAATAATTTCCACATTTACTTTTTGTTTAAAAGTAGATACTATATTCTTTTGTGTAGATGTATTATAATTAGATTTCAAATTCCTATTTTCAGTTGTAGTTGTATTTGTGGTCAGCATAAGAGGAAAATCATCTAATACACTTGTTTCTTTTTGTGTAATAGCTAATTCATGATTATGTTGTGTTGATGAATTCTTGTTGATTTGATGATTATTTTCAGGTTTGGTCGTTTTTATGGTTAAGAAGTTTTCATTTGTTGTAGCACTAGTAGTTATTCTTTGTGTAGCGATTAATATTTGTTGTTGTGAAGATACATTTTTATCAAATTTATTTCTGTCACCACTAGTTCTATTGGTAGTTGGGAAAGGTATGACATTAGTTTCCAGGGCTGTCCTTTTAGTCGTGGAAGGTAAGGATTCTATGCTAGTAGCAGCTTTTAGTATATCGGTGGTATTTGGTGTTTGTATTAGAGTTGGTATATTATATTGTTGTTGTGTTGTTGGCCACACATTTTCTTTTGCTTTACTATTAGTAGTAATGTTTGGTGTAATAGTTGAAGTAGTAGAAGAACTTTTATCAAATTTATTAGTGCTATAACTAGTTATTGGTGTAGTTGGCAAATAAGTTACATTGGTTCTTGCACTGGAAGTTACTTTTTGCTTGGATGTTAATGGATTTCTCAGTGTTGTAGGTACATGGCTATTATTTGATAAGATTGTTGTATTAGTTGTTGAAGATGATTCATTCGTCATTACACTAGTAGAGACTTTTCTTCCGGTTGAAGAGCGGTTTCGAATTGTATTTGAAGTTTTAAAATTGTTACCAGAAGGTGTTGTCTTTAAAGGCTGTTTAGAGGTCTTGAAACTGGTGGACTGTTTAAGAGTTGGAATATTATTTTGTTTTGCAGATGAAGCATTTTTATGACTAGAGTTTGTGTCAGAATTATTTGCTTTTGCTGCTGTATATAAAAAATTATCTTCCATGATTACAGTGGACGTTGGGTTTTGTGTTAAGGTTGATCGAATGTGTTGCTTTGTGGTCAACGTTTTATAATTATTGACAATAGTAGCTACTATTGTAATTGGTACGGTTTGTTTTGTTTCTTTTATTTCCGTGGTATTTTTTTTATTTTGCGGTGTTAAAAAATTACCAGTCGTAGTACTATTATATGTTGGAGTTGAAACTATTTTATAATTATTAGTTAATTTTGTTGCACTTTTTGTTGTATATAGTGTACTGCCTTTGATTGGTAATTTATTTTCTTTTTGGTTGGAGTTTCCTGTTAACCATGAAACCTGAAACATTTTGAAGGCATATTATTGGCTAAAAGAGTGTTAATAATTATTATACTTACAATATTTACGACTGAAAACAAATAACCTTCATTACTTTGCTGTTCCTCTTTTTCTTTCTCTTCTTCCTTTAATTTATTTTTGTTTTGGTCTTTTCCATTTTTTGCCTTATTTGAATTTTCGTTTAATTTATATTCTTTTTCATTCTTTTCCGCTACTGCTTTTTTCTTCTCTTTATCGTTTTTCTGTTTAATTTCAATTTCTTTCTTCCTTTTTTCCCTCTCTTCTTTTTCCCTTTTCTCGCTTCGTTTAAATCGGCTTTCGATTTCCTTTATTTTTTCTTCTGCATTATTATAATTTTTATATTCACCGGCTTCTATTATTCCCTTTTCACCCCCTGCTTCTATACAATCAATATTTTTGTTATCGTTTTCTTGAATTACTTGTCGTTTGTTTTCCGAAAATCGACAGCGTTTTATTTGTAATATTTTCTTAAATTTTTCACAAATACAGTTACCCGGTATAACTGGAAGACATTGGTTTATACTGTATACGATTTTTCCTAAAAAAAAGGTAAAAAAAGGTAAACTCATACTTAATATTGAGTAAAAAACAAATATATTTTGTTTTAAGTGGCAAAAAACAAAGTCTCAAAATGAAGGTAGTTATCAGATAAAGGACACGACAAAATTACTTTGAACGGCAGTAGAGTTTTGGACTTGCAACATTTCAACTGGTAAGTAACTCTGTTCGTCTTCAGCTGAATAAAGACTGAAGACGACTGGAGATACTTGTCAATTAAATTAATTTAAAACAAAGAAAGACAATGCAAGCCCAAAACTCTACTGCCGTTCAAGAAACATCATTGTCTCCAACCTTCCAACAAAAATTATCTTATTCGTGGTAAAATTGAATAAAACATTCTACTTCTCTTACCAGTATAATACTGTAGTTCTAGGCACGCGTATTGGTAAATTCTATTACTTTTCTTTGGTATAAAGTTTGCTGGGAAAGGTAGTTCAGGATAGTTCATTTGGCATTTTATATTTGGTATTCTGGATTTAAAGCATTCAAGGCCTTGACAGGTGGGACAGTCAAGGCCAATACCTAAAAAAATTAAGTTTTTTAATTTCTTTACTCTGGATAAAAAAATTCTAATAATTGAAAAGTTGGCACGCAAGGTTTCGATCAATAGACAATGCTTCAATATCGTTATGGCCTGTTTTACCTCGCCACACAAGGTTGGGATATTACCTAGCTAATAATAACAAATAATTTAAACATCTCAAATAGTAAGATTTGTTCAATTTTTAAGTATTTCATAGAGAAACTGCGGCGACGGCGGTGGCTCAGTGGTGAGTCACTGCCATTAAACCGTGGCGTTCCGAGTTTGATCCTCGGAATGGGCATACGCACAATAAAAAAAGTATATCCGAATTTTAGTAGGTTTAAGAATGTAGGGAATAGTGTAAAATGTATAATATTCCAATGTACCCCATTCACGCCGGTAACCAGGCCGGATGAGATCGAATATCTTGTGGGGTGTGGATGAAGGTACACACTCCCCAATCGGTAGGTCATGAAGTGGCGCAAGAAACCGTGGGGCCCTTAAAGGGGAGTGTCGCACGACTGAGGCTTGTGGTTTATTTTTTTATTTTTATTTTTTTTTTTACGGTTCGCCGACTACGTAGGCCATCTTGAACCGGTCATCGACCACAAATGTGATCTACCGACTGGGGAGTGTGAAACGGCACCTTCATCCTACGAGATATCCGATCTCATCCGGCCTGTCCGGCGTGAATAGGATGGCTAGGTGTCGATTCATTTTACACTCTTCCCTGAGGCAAGAGCACGCCGTGTTCCCAAGCGGTCACCCGCCCAAGTACTAACCGCGCTCGACACCGCTTAACTTCGGTGATCTACGGGAACCGGTGCTTAATATGTCGACAGGCCCTTGCCGGCTTGTGGTTTGGAATGCACGTTAGGCTGTAGGTCCCCTCGGGAATGGCCCTGGCAGCGAACGAAGAGATAAAAAGCCTAATTCGAAAGAATGGCAGATTGTAAATATTTTTCTCTTAGCAGAAAATCTTCACAATTTTGGTATGTGTCATTAGATACATATTATAATCTTTTAAATTTGATAATAAAATGTACATATAGTAAGAATTATGTGTATAAACAAATAAGTTATTATTTATTTAATTATATTATAGTGCGCTATTTATAGAGCAATAAATGCATAGTAAAATAATAGTATTAATTATCTTATCTGTAGATCTAAAACATCGACAATGAAATTTCTTACTACAAATAATAAAATTTGTCATATCTACATATTTAATTAAGCATATTAAACATAATTTTGTATTAATAACTTACTTACAGCAGGTAATCTTACAAATGGCATGATACGAAATTAAAAAACTAATCATATATTATATTGAACTGAAGATTTTTATACATGAAGACAAAGAAAAAATAATCCAAAAACTACTTCACAACTAAGTTAATTATTTTGCGGTCAAAACGATCCTCATTTGGAGGTATACATATTTATATTTCCTGACAATGGTCGTTTTATCTGAAACGCGTTAAGGAAATAGGATAAATTTTTTTTGTTTTCATAATTGTTATGATATTTAAAAGATTCGGCAAAAATAAGCTTAGTAGTAGGGTATTTTAATGATCTAATTTACGCTGTTGATTTTTTCGCTATGTATTCTATTTATTTTGTTGAATAAGACTTTACAAAATGTTATGATTTTGTGCAAATTTCGCTTTGTTTAATTCAGGGAGCCCAGGCATATCTTAAGTCAACCTTTGTATGTAAATATATAATACTTAGGGAAAATTAAAAACAATTATAAAAAAAAACAGACGATGTAATGGTATCAACAACTTTTTATGAAATAAGGAGAAAACATTTTTAAAAATTCACTAATTTTTATCAAAATTAATTTAGTAGTTACTTTATACAGGGTGGCGCATCGAAAACGAAACAGAGACATTTAATGGCAGCTCAGTTATTTTTTGGAAAAACGCTTAGACCCGTCGATTTTGTTTTCGAGAGGGACACAAAATTGGCAAAAAATCACGTTAAGACGTGTGCCCTCTGGGTACCCCTAAAATCCTAAATGGGAAGAGGGCTCGAGTGATACCTTATTTTAAAGGTCTTTCAATTCCCTTTATAATAAAGTAAAATTTATGTACTTCAGTTTAGTAGTAAAGAGAATTGAAAGACTTTTAAAATAAGGTATCACTCGACCCCCTTTCCATTTAAGATTTTAGAGATGGTGCCACCCCCGCTCAGGGGGCTGCACGTGTTAACATGATTTTTTGCCAATTTTGTGTCCCCCTCGAAAACAAAATCGACGAGTCTGAGCGTTTTTCCAAAATAGAACTGAGCTACCAGTAAATGTCTTTGTCTCGTTTTCGATGCGCCACCCTGTATATACCGTCAGGAGGATGTAGCACACGGCTTCTTCTAGTGTCGATATTGAGCACTTTTAACATTTCAAACGGTTTACGCTCTTAACTATTTAAATAGTATACCAATTTTCCTTTCTTTCGTCCTATACTAGTTTTACTGATGAGTCATCATATAGCGAAATGCGCCTAAAGATGGATCAGACGAAATAATAGAAAACTCTTTTTATAACTTTAGTGTTGGGTTGCATAAAGATATTTAACCACAATTTACTAACCAGCAAGTTTGACTGTGGCATAAATAATATTTACAGGCTCAGACAGGCATTACAATCAAAAGTGCCTGAATAGTAAATTAAAAATTAAGGTAATTGGACCAGTATATGATTGTGAGAAAATTATTTTTGACAATGTAATGTATGTCACAGTCAAACTTGCTGGTTAGTTAATTGTGGTTAAAAATCTCTATACAACTCGACATGAGTATGTTATAAATTTTTATTTTATATATATTTTTTTCTTTTTTGCCTTATTTTTTATTTATTTAGATTAATGTTTTCCTGCCGATCGGTATTTTATTACTAATAATATCTAATATTGTATATTTTGCAAAAAAAAAATATCGGAAGCAAACGTTTTTAAAATAGTATGCTGCTTTTATTAATTTTAAAAAATGTTATCAATTTATAAAATTTTGCTTGCAGCAACAGGGTGTTATTAAAACAGTCCTAATAAAATGTTACAGAATTCAAGTTATTTTATTAGATGACTTGATAGTATTGAAAAAAAGGTTTAACTAAAGTAAAAATATACATATAGTCTTTAGGTTATTGATTATTTTAAAATTAATTTATCTATAATAAAATCATATTTATAGAAACAGCCACCCCCAAACCCGTTTAAATAAATTTATGCTGTGGAAATTGGTAGAAACAAATATCCAATTGGATAATAGTTAAACGTTAAATATATTTACTACTCCTACATTTATCCACTCAAATCACATATTCATCACTAACTTACATTTCATCACTGAAACCAAAAACAAAAATAAGTAGAGCAAGTCTTTCATCCTTCAAAATTACATATTTAATGATCATAATCATTCGAAAAAATGGTAAATACAAGAAAAGCCTTTATTAATGCGTAAGATAACTTTTATTAATTTGCTCATTATACAGCCTTTTAATCTTTTTATTTGTTTGCAAAATTATACATAATATGTCACTGTTACGCCATGGATTTTTAAATCTTAAATATATTAAGTATTCTTTGTTTATTTTTCAAGATGACATATATTAATCATTATAGCTTGGTAGGGGGTAAGTAGGGTACTACTGTCTATTATTTAACTTGAACTAATTAATGATAGAAGAATTTTGGACTTGCAATGTCTTTATTTGTTTCTATCACAACGTTTCAACAGGTAAGTACCTCCAGTCGGCTTCAGGTAATTACTAAATAAGTACAGTAACTATAGCTCTATTTCTACTAGCTAGATGCACTGGAGAATAACTGAGATTGGTGCAGTTATGCGCTCAGTTCGTAAGCGATATTTTAAGTTAACATAGGTTTCCAGATATTTCTTATATCTAATAAGGGCTTACTAAATCAATCTGGGTTCGGGTGTATGGCCGCAGCTTCCTTGCACTTCCTCCAGTGTGATTCTTTATGCAGAATTTAAGCTTCTGTCCACTTGATAAGATGGCCGTGTGTTCTTCAGGCATGGTCAGCTGTACCTGATTTTTCGGCCTCTTCTTTTAGCGTATTGTTTCTATGTTCCTTGATCCTTGTGGCCTTAGTGTCTCGACAATGTAAGATCAGCCACATTAGCAGGAGATCTAGAAGGAAAATGGCAACACCATCCAAACTTCACTGTACAGGAAACCTACGCATACAGGTCAATATATCAATTACACTTTAAATTACTCAACCCAAACCAAGCCCTCAAATAAAACACTAACTACATCAAGACCGACCTCAACAAAAATGGATACCAGTGACGCCAAAACATTAAGTTTCCTGGGGTGCAGGTAGACAATGACGACCGTTTCGTCTTTAAAATCCACAATTTCTTAAGTCGTAATTTAATATTATAATAAATTACTGTATAGAGTGTTATCTTTCTATTAAATAGTACTTATTTAATACAATTTTTTGTTACCAGGTAATATAATGTGATTTTATATTTTATGATAATTTTTATACAGAATACTAAAAAGTTATAATCAGTTATAATAAAGCCAGTTTGCTCCGTGTACTACTTTATAGGTAGATTTTATAAAATATATAGAATTCTAGGCATGAAAAAAATATAACTTTTTTCAATAAAGAAGAATATACATATTTACCTCGGGTAGGAAGTTTGGAAAAATTTTAGTTTTAAAAAAAAAATTATCAAGAAAAGATAAAGCCCATAAAGACCTTCATTAAATGAAATAAAAAATATCTGTCCCAAAGAATGCATAGATATCATTGTGCTATACACTTTATACCGATATAACAATGATTCACCAATCATTGCTTCTTTTTATCAACAGGTTATTCGAACCACTCATGAAGTTGTTTTCGCAGATTTTAGTTCTTTTTTAGTCAGTGTTCTAGTAAGATCTCTTAGAGTTTTCACAAATAACCCCATCAGTTGGCCAGTTGAGAAATCCCTTCACCATGGATCGCCCACATATTCTTTATGATAATAGGCTATATTATACAATGAAAACATGGGAAATGTATTCTCTGCTTAAAAATCAGGATTTATTGATCAAATTCACGTAAGTTAAGTTTTATTATTTTCACTTTATTTTCCGTTCAGATAAACATTCCTAGGAAAATTATACGCGGTTTTGAATGCTAGATGCCTTTGTTTGATGAAAATTCATTATGCTTACTTATGTGGTTCCAAACGCGCTAAAATTTCCCATTAAATCGCGTTTTTTTTTTAACCGAATTACAAAAAAACTAATCAAGATTTTGAATTTTTGTTTTCAACAATGAAAGGGTGTATCTATGTGAGTATGAGAAAATTATTTTTATGCGAAAAATATCGAGAAAGAAGATATAATATAATGGAAATCCTATAAAAAATTATTTAAGTTAATTTTATTGTAAAAATTATTAGGAACCATTTTCTTTAATGAAAATAACTTTCTAACATTTTCCGGTATCTGTAGAGTCCAAATTTTAAAAGTTTTTAAAAATCCGTTAATATACATGAATATGATTCGGTTCAAAAGAAGGCAATGTTTTTAATATATACAGTGTGTAGGATGGAGTTTGAAAGAGAAAAAACTTTTTTTTTAGTAAGTATAGAAGAAAAAATCATTCTTCATAAAACGTCTGCTTGTGCTGAAACTACAATTTTGAATCAGATTTGCGATTACTACACAAGGTTCGTCAGAAACAAAATTTTTAGTTTTCTGTTTTTTTTTCAATTTTAATTTTCAATTCCTTGATTGACTAAATCAATTTTGCTTGTTCTGAAACTACAGTTTCGAATATCAGATTTGCGATAACTATACAGGGTGGTATATAAAAAAGATTTTTAATTTTTTATAGTTTATGCTTAAATAATTTAAAGAAATAGGATATGTATTAATAAAAATACTTCAAAAGTAGACAAAGAAAAATAGTTTTCTACAAAGTCGTTATTCGGCCAGATATAAAATCATATTCTAAGTACAACCATAGCTGTTTGTTTTCAGGTAAATTTATTTTAAAAGAAATCCAAAAAAAATTCTAAAGAACGCTGTATAGTAAATCTGATATTCGACATTGTAGTTTCAGCACAAGCAGACGTTTTTATAAAGAATGACTTTTTCTTCCATACCTACAAATAAAAAAGTTGTTCCTCTTCCAAACTCTATCCGTGAACACTGGACACACTGTATATGTAGATATAATTTCGTATGGAGCTGGTAACTTTGGAGAAGAATTTATTAATATTGGCCGAATCCACTTAATAAAAGACAAAGCATTTATCAAATTTCCACCATCCAAACATCCGACGAAATGTATAGTTTAAAAAAGTGGAAATTGGAGAAATCCTTTCTCTCTCATTAAAATTGTCGAAGAAGAAAAAGTAAGAAAAATGCAGTCTCTAATATCACCATTGAAACTCTGCGATTAACCAAAAGACCTACCTATAACATTTTTAAATTATTGTCAATGTTCTCTTTTTAGAAATATTTTTGGTATACTTGAACAAACCTTATAAACAATGTAAAATCTAGGTAACCAGATTTCTTGGGATATCATAATATATCTTAAAAAATTTATGCTTAGCAATTCAAAAACTTTTAAATATTAGGTTTATCTTTAAAGGAAATAATGAATTCATAATAAAAAATTACTCTAATAATATCCTGGCTTATCTTTTGTACTAGTATAATATTAGTTCGCTAAAGAATTCTTAATCAAATAAAAGTGATTACTTTTATCAGCACAAATAGGAAATTAATTCTTCTTTCGCCTATTAGCCATTTTTTTAATATTTGGCAATAAATATTTAGCTGTGATTGCTAAATAGTTACTGTTTTTTTTTTATTGTAATTTGTACTTACAAGAATAACACGGACTCAAATTCAGTAATATGCAAGATAAAAACAAATAACCAAATTAGAATTCTAGGATCACTAATTTAATTATCATGTCTAAATAAATTTAAACATTTTTAGTCAAAAAAGGTTAAACAAAAATTATAGTTATAAGAGGCATATTATTATTCACAAATAGGGTTTAAATTTAAACCCATCCTGAATTGACAGTTGAGGGTTTTAAAAGTGAATAATAAGTCTGCTAAGTTGTGTATCACTTTTCCTTAAATTTATAAACGAAATATTTTATTAATAACTATTTGCTATAATAAAATTAAAAATATTCTTGTAACTAGAAATGATAATAGTGAATAAGTTATTCTTTTTCAGAAAACTTCTTGATTTAAGTGAAACACAAATGGAAGACATCTATTACAAAC
The DNA here is from genome assembly GCA_935413205.1 of Polydrusus cervinus. Classification (NCBI taxonomy): domain Eukaryota; kingdom Metazoa; phylum Arthropoda; class Insecta; order Coleoptera; family Curculionidae; genus Polydrusus; species Polydrusus cervinus. The sequence goes on along the minus strand of OW284520.1, from coordinate 21,343,129 downwards.
GAGACTGCATATACTTTGAACTACATCGTAGGTCCTTCCAGAATTGCTTAATCCAACTTTACTCAGTTTCTAAGGTCAGGCCTTGGCTTCTTGACATGGACAATAAGAGAAGATGTGAATGCTGCAATCTTGAATACTACGAGTTTCACGCCGACTTGCGCAGAATGGAAAGGGATGTTCAAGAATGCTCAAACAATATAGCCAATTTACTGGCTAATAACTCGCTTGAAAATCCATCTTCTTCTACCAATTCTGAACCAGCAATTCCATCTGGACCAGACCATTCATCACATTCTATAGCCAATAATACCGCTTCAGCAGCTCAATCTCCAGCGGACGGACCATCAAGATTATTAAATCCATTGTCGCCCAATAGTATTAGAAATGGTGGCATGAGCAGCCGATCTAACAGAGAGGTCGAATTTCTTTTAGAAAGAGGAGTAGGTGAAATCGGACCCGTGTATACTCCAAGGTCTATATTGAAAAGGGAAAGAGGCAATTTCACCATGTTTGAGTATAAGTCTCAGAGTGTCTTGAAAGACAGAATTATACAAACACTCCCATTTACAAGGAATAGAAGACGCTATGTTACGTTTGATTTGCACAACTCTGGAAACAACCCAATTCAGTACCATTATGAAGATCATAACGAAGGTGTATCTTCATCTGCTGCAGAAAATTTTGTAAGAGCAGCACCTCAGTCTTCAAGAGCAGCCAACAATTCTACAACAGTATCAAATAACTCTGCAAGAGTAACAGAGAACTCTGAAAAAGTAAGAGCTAACTTTTCAAGTGAAACTAGGACCTCTGCTAGACAAACAACTAACTCTACACGAAATAATAATGTTGTAAGATTCACGTCTCGACCTTGGTCTCTTTGTAAAAAATTTTTTAAATGAAATTTTATAAAATTAAGGTATTTCAATATACCTACATTTCTCTTGAATATCATCAAAATGTACAATGACTTAAAAAAATAAATACTGTCTAGAAATGCTAGCTTCATGGCGAATACCATAATTAACATTGTTCAGAACAACTCAGTAATTTTCGTATTTTTACTTATTTTTTTGTCGGGGATAACTAGTTTTCTCCCTCAAATTATTTCAAAAAGTAGTCTTAAGTGCCTATAGGGCAGGCAATGACATAAATAAAAAATATCTTTTTAACCCACGTGCAATCTACCTTCTTTCTAAACTATCATTCCCATATTTTTCCTTGACTTTGTCATACATTCTTGTTGCTAAATTTTTCATCTAATGTTTTCATTTTGTTTATGGCGGTTGGTTTTTCTTATTGTAACGGCTTAAGAAGGGACTTTTTCTCTAAATAAATTATTACATAAGTTTCAAGTGGTGTAGAGAGACTTTTGGTCACGAAATGTATGTAGGTGTGCATCATTCTGAAATTTGAAAAGGGAAAGAAAAAATGTTAATAAAAAAGTACTTTCATGTTTAATCGTCAATCAAATCGACGGTATTCTAGTAGTTGTAGTTTATCTATCTGTAAAGCTATTATTTTTATCGAAATTTACTGTATCAAACCCGCGAAAAACAATGTGTTCTACTAAGACCGAAATTAATAATTTTTTTTAGTACTGAAATTATGAAAGAAACTGTCATAAAGGAAAGTTGTATTTTAGGTCACCTTAAGACATATACGCTTTTCTGCAGGGGTTTGTTTGCGTTGCATCTATTTATTTGTAAAATTAATCAAATTTGAATACATTTATCACTGTTCAGTGTATCAATGACAGTCATTAATAAATGACCAGTGTCACTTTACAATAATTTGTAAATGACAATAAAGTCTTATAAAGGCAACTCGATAACTTATTACTTAAGGTCTGAAAGGGCATATCTTTGGTCTTGATTAACATCGGCATTTAATTTATACCCCTTTATTAATTAAAATGTCAACGTCATATTTCACATACCCAAGTTTTGACCCTTAAGGGATATTAGGGCTCTCCTAGATGATAAAGGGTTAGCCGCTGGTCATTCACCATCAGGTTTATAAGCGGTTTATAGATATTAAATGTTGTTAAAACCCCATTTATTTACCGAGGACAATCTTAAATAATAATAAATATAGTGTTTGTTTAAAGGTTGGAGACAATGATATTTCTTGAATGCTAGAAGAGCTATGGACTTGTATTGTCTTTATTTGCTTTCAAATCGCAACGTTTCAACTGGTAAGTACGTCTTCAGGTAAAAACTAGTACAGTAACTCTGTACCGGGTGTCCCACTAAGAATGGCTCTCGGCCGTATCTCGGAAACTACTGGGCATAGAAACTCAGGAAAAAAAAAATTATAACTAAAGTAGTCATGAGAAAATCCTGGAAATAATTTTTAAGTTCCGCATTTTACCGCAAGAGGGCGTAACTAAAAAGTAAATTTTAAAAGTTTACATATCTCCGAAAATTCCACATTAAGGTATATCTTTGATAACACCATTGAAAAGCTTGGACAATTATACATCAGTTTGGTCTTATGCTCATTGGCGTACCGACTTTATTAAAAGGGGGGAAGCGGTTGAATGTGTAATCAGTTAAATCGCTGTAACTTATAAACGACTTATCTGATTTTATCAAACTAAAGACTGTTTGGAAGAGAAATGTATGCACTTTCACCAGTCGTATTTAGTTGTCCATAATAGTTCTCAAAAAAAAATGCTAGAGCGCTCAATTTGTAATAATAACACATTTTTTGATTTTACTCCGAAAAAATAAATCATACGGTATAATTATGATACCATAATCGAAAAGTAGATTAAATTTGCTAGAACAAATATTAAAACCGCAGGTCGATATCTCCGTTCGTTTCAGCGTTATCGCCAATAGAATAATTTTTAAAAGTAAGCGATTATATATTTTTTAGAAAAAAAGTGGGACGCCACTGATATTTTTTTCATGTGAATATTATTTCTGATTAGCCTGGTCAATTCTACATAAAAATGGTCTCTTGCGTTTTTCTCCTCAGGCACACCATTTTTAATTAAAATAAATTAGCTCTACTATTTATTATTATCATTATTAACATTGATAATGAAAAATTTAGTTTTATAAAAGTTGTTGGAAATGACCACCTTCACTTTCGCCTGTCTAATTTAATTTAATTATTTTAATTAAGAACGGTGTGCCTGAGGAGAAAAATGCAGAATTGACCAGGCTAATCAGAAATAATATCCACATGAAAAAATATCAGTGGCGTCCCACTTTTTTTCTAAAAAATATATAATCTCTTACTTTTAAAAATTATTCTATTGGCGATAACGCTGAAACGAACGGAGATATCGAGCTGCGAATTTAATATTTGTTCTAGCAAATTTAATCTACTTTTCGATTATGGTTTCATAATAATACCGTATGATTTATTTTTTCGGAGTAAAATCAAAAAATGTGTTATTATTACAAATTGCGCGCTCTAGCATTTTTTTTGAGAACTATTATGGACAACTAAATACGATTGGTGAAAGTGCATACATTTCTCTTCCAACTGATTACACATTCCGCTTCCCCTCCTTTTATTAAAGTCGGTACGCCAATGAGCATAAGACCAAAATGATGCATAATTGTCCAAGCTTTTCAATGGTGTTATCAAAGATATACCTTAATGTGGAATTTTCGGAGATATGTAAACTTTTAAAATTTACCTTTCAATTAAGCCCTCTTGCGGCAAAATGCGGAACTTAAAAATTATTTCCAGGATTTTCTCATGACCACTTTAGCTATCATTTTTTTTTTTCCTGAGTTTCTATGCCCAGTAGTTTCCGAGATACGGCCGAGAGCCATTCTTAGTGGGACACCCGGTATAATAGCTGGACTGGAATGTGTGCAGTCATTTGTTTGATTCGTGCGCGATGTTTATCCAAGATTACAATTACTTAAGAAAGGTTTCCAGAAATTTCGGCGCTAGCCCACCCTGAAACCAAGGGTGATGCGATAATTTTATATAAAATTACGTAAGATAAAACTTTCTTCAACAGAAAATATTCGTTTAAATTCATTATTTTTATATTCGATTATTTAAAAACAGAATCTTCATATCTACGCATGCCTTAGTATTGGACGCGTATTGTTTTTTAAAGCTTAATTTATAATGAAAAAATCATACCTACTTTATTTATCAAACATTGTGCAACTGGATCTCGTAGATAATTTTATTAAATTAAAGGAACATTGCAAATTTCTTCGATGCTCGTTAGTCGCTAATTCTCCTTATAGTAAATATGGGGTTTTAAATATTTTAAGGGTTTTTATTTAATGATGGAGACAAAGATCTTACCCTAGGGGTAATATGATCCTAGACGCTTCATACGTGAGGGGACCTCAGGCATTAAGGAAGTTTTGCACATCTAATGTTAGAGACTTATTGCAATTTACCTGTAAAATATAACCAGTAAAAAAAGTACTTAAGAGTAATTGGCAAGAGAAAGTTATGTACAAAACTTTATCAGCTGAAGGTGCCCAATAGCCTTATCGCAAGTCTTCTTCATATATATTTTTATAATTGTTCAACATTTTTTTTTTCACGACATAACTGGCTATACACCAAAGTGGTAAGACCCGCAATTACATATGCAGCCTTGGTATGGTGGCCAAAGGTACAGTAAAGAACCACAATATCAAAGCTAGGAAGCCTGGCCTGCTTGAGTATCACGGGGACCATGAAATCAACCCCTACATCTGCAATGGAGATCATCCTAGACCTTCCTCCACTTCACTTGGTCACAAAAGGAGAGACAAGAATGGGACTCTATAGACTGCAGAGTTTGACGCTGCTCTTAGGTAGGCAGAGAACTAGACACGAACTTTTAAGCGAGACTATAGGTGGACCTGAGTTAGAAATGTGATCAGACCACATAAATCCAAGGGATCGCTATAGCATACCCTATGAGGTCGTAATTGATGAACGAAACGTATGGAAAAACACCAGAAACTACTCCTGGGGCAATCATCTGGTACACAGACGGCTCCAAAACCAATGAGGGTACCGGAGCGGGAATACACGGAGTAAGATCGGAAGAAAATGCGTTTCTCTCTGGGAAAGTCTCCAACAGTGTTCCAAGCGAAAATCTACGCCATATTGCAATGTGCGTACGAAAACAATAGGAAGGCTTACCTCAATAGGCGGATCCATATATAATCTGACAGGGACAGTCAAGCAGCCCTTAGATCGCTAATATGCAACAAGGTAACCTCAAGACTGGTATAGGAATGTGAAGAGGAACTGGAGGCCCTGGCAAAAGTAAACAAAGTAATACTGCAGTGGGTACCAGGACACAAAGGTATTACATGAAATGAAAAAGCCGATAAACTGTAGAGGAAAGGCTTAGAAAATGCATTCATTGGTCAAGAACCTGCACTCGGAGTACCAAGGTGCCCAGAACGAGATGCCATAAAGCGATGGATCGGGGATCAATACACATTCCACTGGAGCAACAGACAGGGATTACCCCACAGCAAAAGCTTCATTGGGGATCCAGACCCAAGACTTACGAAACAGTTGCTTTAAATGAATAGGAACTAGCTGAGAACCATTATAGGAATTCTGACAGGACACATGGTTGTCACGAACCATCTGCACAGAATGCAACTATACAATGGAGTCCTTCACTGTAGATTATGCGGACAAGACAGGGAAACTATACAGCACACAGTTTGCCATTGCGCGTTACTGGATCGGAAGAGGCAACAAATTCTCGGGTAACGAAAACTGGAACCAGAGGACATCCTTACCCTATCCCCAGTTGACCTACACAAACTAGTGCAAGGAACTGGGGTCACGGAGTAGGTGTAACAACCAAACAGGGTGAGCACAATGGGCCAAACCTGGCCTAAGTGCATCCGGCGCATGGACGGGCACTCGGGAAAAAATCTTCTGACAAGTCAATAAACTATCTGTATTCAAATTTTAGTAGTAAAGTAATGTATATCGTTTTATTATCGCCCAGTTTATAAATATATCGTTAGCGAAGGTTTAACAGCAAGGCGAAAACACGCTATTAGGAAAGTGCTGTAAGAATAGGGTCGACATTTAGCCAGAATTGTGGCAGCAAAGACCGGAAGCACAGACACACTATTCCTATGACTTTCGATTTAGTATATGACCAGAAAAATGGAAGTTCACGTGGGAGTTTCTCATTTCTTTAAAAATCGCACCAAAATGGAATGCCACAATTACAATAAAAACCTTTTCCTCGGCAGAATCCCTTTTCATTGTTGTCTTGTTAGAATCATGTGAACGAGAGTGTGAAAATGTGAACGCAGAAGAGTCGCAAGAACCGCTAACGGATAAGGGCGTGCGAGGGCATAATAACCCACCCTGGTTTTATTTAACTTTCCGAATAATGCTCATCTTTTATATATTACTTTTATTAAAAAGTAGAGGGTATTCATGTCACTTGCATTCCTAATAAAATTCTCGACCCGGAGTTGGTATTTGACATTCTCGCTTCATATTAAATTTTTACCCGTACTTCCTGTACATTAAATTTGTTTAAAAATATACAATATTTGACAGTTTGACATACATTGAACTTTAGTAATTATTTAAAGGTTTTTATTGGCTTATATCTTTTTTGAATTGTTTCTTCTACATGATACCACTTTTAGATTGGTAGAAAAAAGACAACAATTTGTTTAATTTTTTTTGTAATTTGGGTCTAGAGAAACGCTAGAGAAACGCAATTTAATACGGCAAATGTTACCGCGGTCGGAGACACTTAGCATGGAAAATCTTCCTAAAATTTTTTAAATTCAAATATTTATCTACGTATAAATTGCTTTTTCTATTTATCGGTAGTTCCTTATCAACTTTAATAAAAGAAATTATTAACGTAAGAAAGAATAAAGCAATAATCATTTTAACTACGATTTATTATAACTTTAACAATAAAACTTGATCAAAATTATCTTTTAAAGAATGCGACTAAATATACGTTGAAACGCAGATAATTGGTAATATCTATAATTGTTTTTAGATAGATACTTATGGATTAAAGACGAAGATTTTCCTTTTCATTTCGCCAGATCCATCTCTAGACGCGTTTCATCATATCATGACTCATCAGTAGAGCTAGGATCCGACGAAAAGAAAAGGGATCTCGAAGCTACTTAAGGCAGCACTTGGTGGGACACACCAGTAAGATGTGGCACGCAGCGCCATCTGTGTCGTTGTTAGGCGTTTATGAATTAGTTTAATGTCACAATCGAAGATATATTAAAATTTAAGGTATTTGTATGTACCGGGTATTCAACTAAAAGGGGACACAGGCTGTATCTTGTATCGTGTATTTTTTTCAGTTTTTAGTGACGTTATTTTAATTTACCGCCTATGCTTCAAATGTATTCTATTATTACAATAATTTAGACCTAGCCATACACGAAGTGAATTTTTTAAATCCAGATATCGCAGAAATAGCTGCTCAAATCAACTCTTACTACCTATACTTTTTTTAGGTAACAGACGTTGGAGAATTCGAATTTTTATTTAAAAGTGGCTCAAAAAAGTTATTTCATTTTAAATGTGTGCAAGGTACCGCAGGTGGCACCCTGTAACCTTTACATGTAAAATAAGAGCAGATTCTAATTCCCCTCCCCCCCCCCCCCCCGGAATATTGTGACAATACACGAATTATTAAAAAATATATTTAAAAAAAATGAAAACCCAATTGAGCTCTTGACACTCTGTATCTCCGAAATCATCCACTTTTGGACTGAGGTAAGTTGGATTAGATCGTCATATTTACGGCTCAGGAACTTGTAACCTTTTAGAGACACCCTGTTTAAGCATTAAAATAAAATATTCTTATAGCGTCTTTGAAAATATATAGGTCATAAATATAACGAACCACTTATTTGTAGGTTAAAAATTGATTGAATTTCTGGAGCGGCTATCATTTTTTTCAACATAATCGTCATATATCAATTTTGAAAAAGAAATATCCTAGATATAAATCGCCTCACATAACACATATACCGTCCTCGAATAAATCTAGACACCTTATATAATTTTTTACGCTTTGACATGGGTGCCATCCACAAACCTGGAAACTAAAAGCATGAAAATTTTACAAATATAGGCATCAATCAAGAAAAAATCCCCAGTGTATAGCATAACCATTCCGAAATTGAAATACTGAAATACGCGATGTGCATTCAGTTGGTTTACGCAGGACCAAAAACATAGGCGTAGTTACTTTGTCATTTAAAAAATTTACTCATAATATAGATCTGTATAATTTATCTCCTGCGTTTTATGTTTATTACTCTATGACATACAATATTTAACCAAACTTGATAAAGTTATTTCTACTGCCACATGAAAATTTGCTGTTTCCTTTAGACTAAAGTGATTGGAAACATGGGCTATTCCGGTTAACTGAACGGATATGATTTCATATCCATCCTAGTTAGGATATGAAACTGACCAATCACAGTGGTCCATTACAAAGAAACCAATGATAGAAGAGTTTTGGATGTGCATTGTCTTAGTTTTACATCACAATTTCAATCCAGAAATCGGTTGGTGCTGGTCTGGTATAAATTCTTTATCTAAAACTAAGAACCCTTTTGTAGCTATACCTATACCAGCTACAAGCCTTTATAATATTATCTAAATAAATCAAATATTTCGATTAATATTTGAATGTTCCGCCTATGACTTGCGGTAAAAATGAAACAAGATACATTACCGAAGCGTTGCTGACTGATGTCTTTATTCTGTCAACAAGTGAGAGTTAAAACTTAGTATTTTAGTAAAACCTTATAGCATTTATAAATTTGAAAAATTTATGAATACTTTGTAAAAGTAGTAATCTGTAAAGTAATCTCAAAAATGATAAAAAAAAATTTGTATTTATTAAGTTAAGATGTCTCTAAAGCTTTGCGTTTTTTCTTATACATATTGATGCCATAGTCTATTTCAGAAAGGTGTAGAGTAATAAAGTGGGAAATTCCGTCCAGTTCGGCTCAATTTCGGTGTCGGCCATAGGCGCAGGTAAATTTTGTGTATTAAATTATTTATGATAACTAACCAAAGAAAAAAAAATATAATTTGGTAAGGAAGGAACTATAAGCTATAGCTAATTTACACAAACATCGTTTTATGAAATATGCCGTGGAAGATATAATGTAACTATGCTGCGCACACCGTCATATTTTTGCGAACTAAATCCTATAGAACTTATATGGGCGCAAGTGAAAGGATTTATAGCAAGACACAACGCGACATTCAAAATGAAAGACGTTAAGCTGCTGTTTGATCAAGCCATTATGGAAGTGACACCAGAGGAGAGAACTGGCGAAAAGCAGTCCATGATATCATTAAAGAAGAGGAGAAAATGTGGGATCTTGACCACCTGATCGATTGAAACGTCGACCCGTTAATTATAACGTCAAGAGGAGATGACAGTTCCTCAGATGGCGAAGAATATTATGATTTTTCATAATTTAATTTCCGTATGATGTATTTTCTGTATTTTGTAATTTTTTTTATAACGTTTACTAAAAAATAAGTGTACCTAATACTATGTACATAATACACGCCTTTGTCACACTAATTTAAGTGTTTGTGAATGGATAACAATAGACAAAACCCAAAAATTGACCTAAACCCGGATGGCACTACCTGCACTTGATGAAAATAAAGAATTTTGCAATGAAATCAATGCCAAATTATAAAAGTGGCTTAAATATTCGTTGGGTGACTCTGTAGTTCCTTAGCATACCTAATAAGCTTTTATTACTCTACACCTTTCTGAAAAAGACTGTAGATCTAGCAACTAGGTGGAGAAACAATAAAAATGTGATTTCCTATAGATATTTATATTAGTTTTTCACCGTTTCAATTTGCTATATAAAACTTTTTTAAAAACAATTTATTTTTGGTAAAAAAAATCGACCGAAAATATGATTGTAGCTTAGAATAACCCATAAATATCTAAAAAAAAGTGCGGAAATAATGACCACTCCACTTACATATTCCATTTTTGCAAAGGCCCCTTTTACTTCATGATTCACGTGTGACAAAAAACGAACGAAACCATCAGCATATTTATAGTGAATCATGTGTCACAAACACAACTTGGCATTTGATTTGACGTATTACGAGGGTAACAGACAAGAATTCTCGACCCCAAAAAAAGAATCAAGCCGATGATGCGATGATTCATTCCAGTGAATTTGGGTCTTTGCAATTAGGAATGACGCCCTGCCGTGGGAGATATCTTATATCAACGTAATATTATCAATTTAAAAAAAATGGCTAAGTGTTAATAAGAAAGAAATTTACATGATAATATTATACGTAATATTATCAATTTTAAAAAAATGGTTAAGTGTTAATAAGAAAGAAATTTATATGATAAATTATCATGGGCTCTTTTTTTATTATCATATTTGATAGTTTTGGCATTTAAATTGTTAAGTCGGTGATATAATAGAAGTTTATCATCAATAAAACTATTGCTGGGTGAGACCTTGAATTTTTTGCAGCTCATTGAAAATATGCTCAATTTCCACAAATTTTAAAAACGAAAAACTGGCGCGATAACTTTATGACGTCGATCCGATAAAAATTTAGAGTGAGCATCGTTACCGATCTTTCACTTATCATGTTGGTGTTTTTGTTTACATCCAAATTATTGTGGAATCTTAATGTATTGTTGTTTAAAATAACTGTTTTTTTTATTTATTTGCTCATAGAGCTGAAAGATCGAAGAAGAAGAAGTTTCATTAGCTTGGTTTTCTGTCAATAATTTCGGTGTTGCCACATGTCAAACCTTTTTTTAAATAATATATTTTGTTCATAGAACTCTAAAAACTTATTTTAAGACAAAATATAGATAACATTTTGAAAAAAATATGATGATTTTTTTAATTTTAAGTCCGTTTTGGACAATTATTTCTATTGGATTTCAGACTTTGTCATTGTATTATAATATAAATATTTTAGAGAACGTTGGCAACATTGTCAAGTGGCTGTTTTCATGACGTATATTCTATAAAGTCCGTGTTTTTGTTTCAATAGTTTTTTTAAATTTATTTTCTCAGTGATAGCTTAAGAAAATTTTATTTTAAGTTCCTTTATTAAGCAAAATCAAAATTTAGTGAAAGAGACCATTGTCTTGCAGATTTTGGTATACAAACATTTCTGAACAGATGTAAGTATACAGAGAAAAAGTATTTTTAAATTTAAGAGCATGCAAACAATAAGTCTTAATTCTTTTTCAAGGTTATCAGCTCTATGATAAAATATATTTTTACAAAATGACCGGCAGAATTCTGGCTCCATATGAAAAACTTTTTCAATATTTATTTCACAGAAAATGTTATTCGTGATAAATGCTTCTGCCTCGCCTTGAACTAAAAAAGCGCTCTTTAAACTTGAATAAAACTACAGTGCATTTAATTTTTTAAAAGTTGCTCAAAAGTAAAGTATTCCTATTTTTCATACTAGATACAATTTGTATTAATTGAAGTTATTTAGAATTAAAAGCTATGTCCGAATACGAAGTTACGGCCTTATATTTAAAAAACGAAAAAAATACTTAGTTTTTTGTCTAACCCTGTAGGGGAGTCTGTGTTACCTAGGAACGGTTATTTTATTTTTTGTATTAACCGCCGACTAAAGGTAGATTTTTTGATTCTTTTTTATCTAAATGCAACAAACATTTGTCCCTTAATAGTATCCCTAAATAAAATTAACCAAAAATAATGTTGGCTCTAATTGCTGAGTATTAGAAAATTGAAGGCAAAGTGTTCCAAGGTACGATATGCGCGTGTACCTTAAAACTTACTCCTTGTTATCAAAATAAAAGAATAATAAGGATTTTAAAGTATAAATCACCCAATATAACGTTTATGAAATTGCAAGAGACAGACACAAAATATTAAAATTGGAAATTTAGTTACATATTATACCTGGGAACATACAGGGTATATGTATGTTTCTAGGTACAAGAGGGTGCCATTAGAAATCAAAATTTAGCGCTAGCTGATAGGTTATAGGGTAAGCGATACAGTTATTGGCCCTTTAAGAATTATTTGCGGTTTGGTGTTAATTTAAAAAAAATCTGATTGATGTATTTAAATTTTTATTCCTAAAAATACTAAAACAAAAGGATTTCTTAACAACAATTAAGCGTTTTCGGGTATAAGTATACAATTTATAGAAAAAACTGTAATAAATGGCAAAAATACCCAAAATGATAGTTATTGGCCGTTTCCTTACACTTATTGGCCCTAACTTATATAGTTATTGGCCCGCTATTAAGGACAATAGTTCCTAGCTAAAAAACAGCAAAATAAAGCAAAATACAACTTTAACGACGTTTCAAACAAGGTAAACATGTAAAAATATTGGAATTTGATTTATGCAAGCTGTGTTTTTTAATACAAATTAAGTGATAAGACCTGGTACATGTTTGACATTCTTACACCTAACATCAAAAAAGTAATATTTTGTGTACAAGAAAAACAAATTCCCTTATTTAAATTATTCTGAACAAAAATACAATCTTCTTGAATTTTTTGATCTACACTATCTACATCTTTATAAATTTCTTGAAAATTTATCTGTATATCTTTTTTTTTATTTTGGTCTTCCGAGCGTTCTTCGAATTCGAGTTTTCTTGTTACACGCTGAAGTCTTCCGTTTTCTATCGATGACTTCAGTATGTAATGTGATGATATATTAATTTTGATGTCGTCAGGTCTTGTTTCTTTTAAATCTTCTTGTTTAGTTGTTTCATTTTCTTTATTACTTTGATGTATTTGTACTTCAGTAGTATCCAATGTTACAGAAGGTTCTTCTAGGTATTCCAAAAGGTATTTCACAAGTCCTTGTTCTTGTAACGTTATGTCATCATTAGAACACGAAAAAACATCACCGAAATCTTCATCAAGGTCCAAATTTCGTTTGTGGAATGTAATGTTTTCTTCTGTTGGCTGCATAATTTCTTTTGGTATTTTCGTTAATGATGTTTTACTATTATTATCAAGCTTAATCTTGTTTGCTCCTTTCTTCTCTTTTGGCTTCCGTTTTGTTTTTTTTTCAAGAAGAGCCTCTTCTCGTTCAATTTTCTTCCGTTGTCTTTCCTTTTTTCTGTTTTCTTTTTCCTCGAGCTCATTTTGCTTTTTCTGCTCCTTTCCATCTTGAAATTGTTTCCATGATGATGACGATAATATAAAAGAAGGTCTTTCGGAATTTTTTATTTTTCTTACTTTGTTTTTATTTTCTTTAATTTGTTCATAATAATATTAAATCTCTTATAGACAGTTATTGGCCGTCCTAGACTGACAGTTATTGGCCGCGGCCAACAACTAACAGAAACTATCAAATCAAAAGTTACAGTTATTGGCCAGAAGGCCAATAACTATGTGACGGGAAAAAATCATATAGACAGTTATTGGCCCTGTAAAAATTAAGGTTAAACACGTTTTTGGAGGTGCTAATAGCAAGAAATTTACATAAATATACACTATTTAAACATTTATAATGATTACATCAATTACCATTTATGATTTGGTATGTAAACTATAAGTTAAGGTGGTGCACTACTTACCTGTTTTGAAATAAATTGCTTTAAATTGGCACTTCCTAAAACACGCTGTTTCATTCGCAAACATTAGAAAACCACTAAATGATAGATTATGGCGGGAATTTGCACCTTGGTAAAGCACAGTTTACACTATACACCAATGCAATCGTCGCTTAACACATGTTTACGCGATACTTATTAAAATTATTTTAAAATACAAGGGCCAATCACTGTCGGGGGGCCAACAACTGTATGGTTTACCCTATAGAAAACTAAATATCATGCTGGTATTTTACTGACCATACATCGGGGAATCTCGTGAAACTTACTGTCTATTTACTAACTGGCAGTAAACGCTAATATTTAACCATAAACTAGAGGTAAAATATTTACTTTTATGGTGTAAAACCTGTTTCTTCATTGAAAAATCACAAAAGACGTTTTAAAAATTTGGAACTGTAATAGGATGGTTGGCTTAGCTGAACGCTAAGCTGAGCCTTGCTGGTTAGCCGCTAGATGACGGTACCGATAAAAAATCGACATATTTTCTAGGTACACTATGCTCTAGGTACAACAGTCTCCCCTACCTATAGTTTTTTAAAATTAAATTAATTTTTGTAATTGGGAATTTTGTAAGTAATTCAAGAAGTTTGTGAACATACTGTGTAAAAATTAGAAATAACTAGAAATTTAAAATTTCACCAATATTTAACAGTAAACCTTATAAAAAACTTTTAAAAATCATTTGATCTTTTCAATCCAGTCTCTATACAAGGTAAGACAAATATAAGTATATTTCTAATTTTCTGAATGGAAGGCCTTGACTTCGTATTCGGATATAACTTTTAATTTTGTGAAATTAGTCCATCTCTCAGTGAAGTGATATTATAAGTAAAGAAATTATAACACACAGTCTGCTCCACTAGTTTATTAAAAGGATTTCTTTTCAGAAAAACCTCAATATTAAGCCGTGCATGTTTCGAAGGTAAAAACCTTCATCATCAGCGGAATACTACTAATATATAACATGAAGAGAGACTCTCGACATTACATGGTTTAAAACTGAGGAATAGAAAAAGAAAAGGCGTGTAACTTTATTTACATAATGTAATCAAAAGAAATTGGAATGGATGCTGTCCATATCTCAAGTACCGTTTGTCCCAACATGTTGATATAAAATCGATCAAGAGAAATTGTTGGAAATTATTTTTTGGAAACGTGGTGGCGATCGCGCCTAATTTTATTTAATCCATAAGATTTTTTGAAAAAAAAGTTTTTTATTCTACAAAATGCTAAATAAACTTAGCAAAATCTACATTTTCCAATTTTTTTATTCTTAACTAATAAATCGACGACATGTGGTATTCATCTGACGAACCTTGTCAGAACTGCCACTTTAAACAATAACCCTAAAAAAATTTTTACATAATTTATAATTTCATCTTCCTCACACTTCAGTTTTCTGTTATGACCAACCTTCAATTTCTCGATTAATCATTAACTTTTCTTTTCCACATTTTTCCAACCATTCTTCTCAGACAGAGATGTTATATTTTTTATTCTGCATATTATAAACTTTTACAGTGCCATGAGCCTGAACCCCATATATTTTTATTGTTACAATACCACGTGTGTATTAGTTTTCTCACAGTTCTATTTACTGAACTTACTATTTTGATGCTCCGTTAAGGTGATATCTATTAGTTTCTTCTTTTTTCATTCATTCTCCTAAAGATGAATGCTTCTGCATTCGAAACATGTAGAGATAAAAAGTTTCTCTGAACATACGAGATTCTTTAATTTAATATAATAGTGGAGGAAGACTTTGTGTTCTTATTTCTTTCCTTCTGAATTATTTTTTAGTTCCTAAATTTGCGGCTAGATGACATTCAACATAAAATATGTTGAAGATTATTGGATTTTTATCGATAATATGCCAAATAAAGTTATGTCAAAACTTAAGTGTCTTATTCTTTGGAAAATACGGCATAACTTTGCTTTAAGATATTTTGATCTAACTTGCAAAATAAACTGAGGGGTGAAGGGGGAACCTCTTTTGAAAGAAATACTCATAACTTTGTTTCCCTTAACCAAATTCAACAAACTTGGTCTCATTTGAAAGAGTAACATTTAAAATGTAGTATGACTCTTTTTGTTATATCCGTCGCCGCTAGGGGGCGCTATTTGCGCAATCATCAGATTTTTCAATTTTTTTCTTAAATTTCAAATAAAGCCATATAGAAAATAATCATTTAAATAAAAAATAGAATAAAAACGAAGAAAACTGTTTGTCGATATTTTAATTTAAGCCCGAGATACAAGAAAAATTGCACCGAACCGATATTTTCATTATTACAGTGGTCACTATCAAATTTTTATTGGACTTACGTCATTTATTGTGAGAAGATTTTAAAATTAATTCAATTTGAGCAGGTTTTTAATGAGCTAAAGAAAATTAATAATATGAATGATGAACAGCATTATTGATAAAAACAAATATAAATTTATATTTACAAGTCCTAAATTACCTTCATTTATTAAAAATATAAAACTTTTTAATACAAAGAAATTTAAAAAAAAAATAATAAATTCTACAACGACATCGTTCAATATTCCTGCAACAAAAGCTAACCTAAAATTGAATTGGCAATATTCAATGAGAGTTCAAAAGAGATGCCTTCATCATTGTTACAAAGAATTCTTAAATTGCATTAAGCGAAAGTAAAGTGATAAAGAGAAGCCGCTACGGGGATGCAGTTCGAAATCTGATTGTCGTGCCAGATGAGGGTGACCGGACTTAAAAATATATTTTAGGGGGATTTGTAAAATGAAGGCTAATTAAGTTGACAGGCTCCCAAGTGAATAGCCTCTGTTTTATGAATGTTATCATTTTTTACCGTTATATTCAAGTTTTATGATTTTATCACCGCATATAAAATAAACCCATTTTTTGAACTCCGATGCTCTTTTTTTCACCACGATAGCTCAGTAGTTGGATAACTGGCTTTTAACTGTAGCTGTATGAAATCGATTCAGATACAGGGCATACGTTTAATAAAAAAAAAGTATATTCGGAACTTAATTGGATAACAAAATGCAGTTTGCTACTACCGTACAGCCATTCTTTTGGTTTAACATTTTAAATCGGAAGTTGGTCTCTATCGATAGAGAATAAAAAACTAAGATAGGGAGAAGAAAACTATTTTTCTCTAAGATGCGCCGTTCCAATGCTACAGCTTGTCAAGGTCTGAAAATGGCATTTTAAAATGTCAATATCTCAAAAACAATTGAATTTGACATTGACACTTTATACAACATACCGGGTGTTGCATCGTCGGGCGGGACATAGGAAATCCCATGTAATTTTAAATGGGGTCAATTATTGGCTTCCCTAATTATTTTAGAGAAAAATTCTATTTAGGTTTATTAAAGAGCACTAAAACCCAGATTTAAAAGAATAACTTTAGATATTTTTGATGAGCCCGTTTACGGGTTATCGCCGATTTCTTTTTAACTATTTCTCCTTTTTATAGCCCCGTATTTTCGGGCACCAGTCAAGGTAAAAGATGACTGTCAAATAAAGTTGTAACATGTTTATTTTAATGCCTTCTATACGCATTTATTCAAAAGGTATGATCTTAGTTTAAAATAAATTTATATAGTATTTGTCATAAGGGGGGGTCATAAGTCCAACCCTGACTTATGACCCATGTAATTTTGAAATTCGGTCTCTTATAATAAGTAGATACGTTATATTAATCTTATTCATTATTTAAGAACGCATTTTATATTTTTTAATTTAATTAATTTAATTCATTTAATTCAAACACAGTTTTGTTAAACTAATCAATAAAAAATACACATGATTAAAAGGTGTTATATTCTGGCAATAAAATGCATGATTTACAATTTTACTGCGACTTTAAACAGTTTTGCGGGTTATTTGCCAAGTGGTTGCGTGGACTCTTAAAAATTTCTTATCTGTATCGTAAATTATTCTTTAATCGCTTAATTTTGTATAAAAATGAATTTAAACTTTGCATTACAATTTTAATTTTCTTTTTATTATGGCCTCAAGAAATCTTTAACCTCATATAGGTACCTACCACCAACGTATAATTTGCGATATATTATATGATTCCAGGGGCGCAGCCGATGTTTCCACGGTATTTTTATAATAAAGTATAGAACATTTCTACTAATCATGTTGATGATAAAGTGTGATATTTATTAAACTTAGCAGACAAAACCCTTATTTATAAACCGCGGCGGTGGCTCAGAGGTGAGTTACTGGCATTCGACCGTGGTGACCCGGGATCGATTCCCGGAGTGGGCATACGTACAATAAAAAACGTATGTCCGAAATTTAGTGGATTTAAGAATGCAGGGAAGAGTGTAAAAGGTATAATCTCCCAACCCACCCCATTCACGCCGGTAACCAGGCCGGATGAGATCGGACATCCCGTGGGGTGCGAAAGAAGATACACACTTCCCAATCAGTAGGTCATGCAATGGCAAGAAATCAAAGGTTAATAGCCCTTGGGGGTTGTCGCATGACCGAGGATCGTGGTTCGGAACCCACGTTAAGCTGTAGGTCCCCTTGGCAATGGCCCTGGCAGCGAACGAAAAGGACAAAAGCCTAATTCGAAAGAATGGCAAGAAATGTTGAATTGCGGTTTTAAAAATTACTACAGTTCATTGATTGGAATATTTTTTTTTAATAAAAATAACTCTTACAACCTCCACTATCTGTAGGGTCCCAATTTAAAACGCTTTTAAAAATCCGTCCATAAACATGAACAGTATTCGGTTCAAGAGAACGCAATGATTTTAATATACATATATAGATATAATATTGCATGATGCTGGTAACTTTGGCGAAGACGTTAGAAATGTTGTTCGGATCCATTAAATACACCTGAATTTTTTTCGAAATTAAGAATTTTGTAAAAAATATTTTTATTTTCGAATTATTCTGGTCTTTGTCGGATTTATCCCCCCCCCCCCCCTCCCCTTTTAAATCTATTAAAATTTTTCTTAGAAATCCTACAAACCAGTTTTACTGCATAACACACTAATAATAAATACTACGTACAAAACAAGGTCAATTTAAAAAAAATCCTTCTATCTGCATTTTAAACCTTTGTAAATAATAATATTATTTGAATCCTGCTATTTGTTTGTTTATTTTAATTAAATCGTAGTAAGGGTAAGGCGAATAACTATTGCCGGTTGCAGTTCGTAATAAAACATTAGTTCACAGACACACACAACTATTAGATCGCTTGGAACTTTCTGTATTTTTAATTATTAGACACTGATGGATGGTTTTTTTAATAATACACAGTGGCGTAGTTAGGAGGAGGGGGCTGTAGTGAAACCTCTTAATTGAAACATTTTTTATTAAAGAAGTGTGATAATTTATAATAAAAAAAATAGTGAGGGAAGAAACGAGAATGCTTTATTATGAATATACAAAACGGCACTTAGGAAGGAGTATTTTAACACCTAAGCATTTGCACCAAAAACTGCTCTTAGATCTACGCTCCTAAAATACATGGTTTCTGAAAAAATCATCAATTTTGGCACGGTGAGCGATATTAACTTTATTTTTAATCATGAAAAACACCGCGGCTGTGGCTCAGAGGTAGAGCTAGTGGCATTCGATTCCCGGAGTGGGCATACGTATAATAAAAAAAGTATGTCCGAAATTTAGTGGATTTAGGAATGCAGGGAAGAGTGTAAAAGGTATCATCTCCCAACCCACCACATTCACGCCGGTAACCAGGCCGGATGAGATCGGACATCTCGTGGGGTGCGGAAGAAGGTACACACTCCCCAATCGGTAGGTCATGCAATGGCAATAAACCAAGGGTTGATAGCCCTTGGGGGGTGACGCATGACTGAGAATCGTGGTTTGGAACCCACGTTAAACTGTAGGTCCCCTCGGGAATGGCCCTGGCAGCGAACGAAGAGGAAAAAAGCTTAATTCGAAAGAAGGGCAGAACGGCAATCATGAAAAACCGAGCCCGAAAAACGCTGGATAGAGTCATACATATGTCTTATGTTAAAATTTTCGATTGACACTAGTCAGTATTCATATTTTTCACAAATATAAAAAATGTTTTTTTTTTAAATAAAGGGCCAGCTAGGAATTTAAAAAAAAAGTTTACAAAAACAAATTTAATCCAACCATGAAGAGGGGGAAGAGGGGGAGAGGTAATAATTTAATTTTCGAAATTTGATAGTAGTTAGGTGAATTTTAAACGAACTTTGAACGTGGCCTCGAAAATTTTTCGCTTGAGACGCTCTTCCGCCTTCTTCGCTAGATACAATATCATGAAATACATGCAGGTGGTCCCGACTGTCCCTTTCTCCAGAAAAAAATTTCCTACTTACATCCACTGAGCCCCCCCCCCCCCCCCCCCGAGCATATTTTCTGGCTACGCCACTACACACACTACACAGTCATGGCAGTAAAAACAATACTTCTTCATATTTTTCTGCTCCTGCTTTTCCCAAAACCTAAGCTGTTATCTTAAAAAGTATCATATTACTCTCCTTTTTTAAGCCTAAATAATTAATAAAACACCTTTGCCGGTATTTTTTTCTCATAATATTATCTCCTTCGAATGCTTTTATGTTGCCAATTTTTCTTTGGTTTTACTACAAACAAAATAAATGTTCATGTTCCCTATAAAATACCCGATCAAAATATGTAAAGAAATATTAAAGCCCCTTAATTTGTTAAAGATTTCCAATAAAATTTGAATATATTATGCCTTTGATTTTTAAAGGCGAAGGGAAATAAATTCTTGAAAAGAAAACAGGGATTAAAGAAAAAACAAGGAATTGGTAAATTTGCTTCTTTAAAAAGCAATTATACATTAAAAATATGATTCTTTTGATTTGTGTTCTTATTTTTGATGGTCTTTTGGTGATTTTTATTTTGCTTTGAAAAGTGGGTAAACATTAATAGCATTATAGTATTATCGTATTTCTGCATTGATTCGATAATAGATATTTATGTTATAAGGATCATAATAACTATCATTATGGTACTGGCCGTGAGTATTATTGGACGAGACGTCAGCAGAGTCTAATAGCACGGCGTGGTGGCGAGATCTAGCGATTCGCTACTTACCTTATCACCTACCAATAACGAAAATAAACTTAAAACATATATATATATATATATATAATATATAATATATTACTAAATATTAATACTAAAATATTAATTTAAAAAACAAAAATTAATTGTACGTAAAAAACTTAAATATTACAGAAGAAGAAAGTGTTAGCGATATATTGACTTAAATTTAAAAAGAAGAATATAATTTAAAGAAATGATATATTCTTATATAAAAAAGCAATGCCTGACCTATAATTATTAAAAGTTATAATAGTTTAACAAAAATTCGTTATAAAATATTTACCTAGATTTTATATAGTCTTTGATTTGCTTCCTGAACGCTGAGACAGTCGAGCTCGTTTTTATATTCAAGGGCAATGAATTAAAGCATTTGGTAGCATTATAAGAAAAAGAGCGCTGAAATAAAGCAATTCTGTGCCTTGGAACAGTATACAGAAAATTATAGCGAATAGTTAAATGATGAATATCCAATCCCCGTGTAAGTTTCTGTAAGAGGTACTCTGGCTGCTAAAACATGCCGACTTTAAAGACTAAAGTACATTATATGTAAAAAAATCTAGAATCCAATCTTAACCAACCTGACTCCAAATAAGTAGGGGAAATGTGGTCATATTTTCTAACTCCATAAGAAAATCGGAGACATCCATTTTGTAACTTTTGCAAACTACCCTTATCCTTAGCTGTTAGAGCAGGCCAAAACAATACATCACAATAAACAAGTGATAAAATAAGAGATTCGCATAGTTTCAATTTAATATTTTGACTTAAAATATCTTTATATAAGTGAAAAGTCTTTAACTTACCATAGCTTTTTTGTAATATATAAGATACGTGTTTCTCAAATCTAAGTCTTTTATCAAAATAAACACCCACATTTTTAGCGAAATCAACAGCAGTAATTCTCACATTATTAATTTTAATATTAATGTTATCATTATTACCCCTTTGTCCAAAGACTAGTAGCTGTGTTTTAGCTTCATTAAGTATAAGACCGTGGGCTATGGAAATATTACAGATTGTGTCAAGAACATTATTTATCCTTTCCTGCGCTACCACTGCTTTACTGTTTTTAAAGAAATAATAAAGTTGAGTATCGTCAGCGTATTGGTGCGAGTTAAGGTATTTTTAATATGTACCAAAATCAGCAGTATAAACAGAAAAGAACAAAGGCCCAAGAATACTACCTTGAGAAACACCACGCTTAACCTCCAAAAACGATGAAGTGACGCCACCCAGTGAAACTCTTTGACATCTACCACTTAAGTAGTTTCTAATTAATTCAACCGACTCAGGACCTATGGCAAAATAACTAAGTTTATTATAAAGGCCTAGTCAAGAAGAAGCAAGCAACCATTCATTCCTTCATCTGACGCTCTTAGAAAATCATCAGTCACCTTTATTAAAGCTGTGGTAGTACTGTGTTGTGGACGAAATCCGGACTGTGTAGGGTAAGGTCGCAGAAATCGTACCACTTAGCACATTTTGCTCATTTCCTTTAAATCTGTTGGTATGTAGTGACTTATATTATCGTGCTGTTTAATTGAAAGGGTTATATAAGAGAAAAATAATATACCAATTAAATACATAGCCAAAAGTAAATGTTACAGCTCGTTTATTGCAACCCTACAAACGGTACGATTTAAAAACCTGGGTTTCTAAATCGTACCGGGGGTTTTTTAAATCGTACCACTTTACTATGCACGATCATGTTTTTTGATTTTTACTTAATTTAATAAATCAGTTGCCTAAATTTAGGTACAGATAAGAAATAAAATGTTAGTTTTATGGCAAAAATTATAATTCAAAGTACAGTAAAAATGTTAGAAGAAATATATCATCAATATAAGTCATTTATTCACAAACATCACAAATATAATGTGTACTGGAACTCCCTCCTGTGCATTTTTCATGTGCCCATTTTTTACAAAGAGAGCACTGTATCATCTCTTCCACTACAGATTCGCAGCACAAAAAACAATACCACTCATTATCGTTAACTTCTATAATCACATTTTTCCCTGACGTTTTTAATTTCTTGAATATTGGTGATTTAGTTTTTCCATCGCCTTTGTCAACAAAAACATTTTTTTTTTACCGACGCTTTCTTTTCATTTCGCCTATTTTTATTAGCTTTAGTTTTATTTTCTTTGTTTTTTTTTTTTTTTTTTTTTTTTCCTCGAGTTCATTTTTGTATGGGCTAGATGTTATAACAGTAGCTTTCTGAGCTCCTTTGCTAAGGCGTTTATTATGTTTTTTTGTTGGTTTAGGAAGAGGGCTTAATTGATTTAATGTGACAGCCTGCTCATTATTTTTAAGAATATTTTCTTGAATTGCATCATTGGGAATAACTTGTATGTTATCAGAGCTTTCTGCAATGGTAACTACAGTTTCACTTATGGTATCCTCAAAGTTTTCAATATCGTCTACGATCATTTCTCTTTGTAAATTTTCACTGGCTACAAAGTCTGAATCCTTAAACACATGTCTATCAATTGGCCATACTCCACTAGCACGAAATCCACTCATTGCATTGTGTGTGGTTGCAGCCTGGACATATGCCTCAGTTAAGAGCTGGGTAATTTCAAATTGAGTAACCTTCTCACCAGGATTAGAACGAAGCCACTTTGTCATAATGAGACTGTAACTGGACTCCATTGATTTAAAAATTCCCACGTCTAGGGGTTGTAACCTATGAGTTGTGTGTCCTGGAAGCTGGAGTATTAGGACATTTTTTTCCCTTGCCAGATTAATTGCAGCGAGATTTTTTGAATGGGTGGTATGCCCATCTAAGAGAAGAAGCACCTTTTGGTTTTCTGATGGTTTCACAAATTCAATAAAATGTTTTAGCCATTTCAAAAACAGCTCTGAATTTATATATCCACTTTCACTAACGTCGGTGAGGCTATTTGGAAAAGCGCCATTTTTTAATGCTGGGTGCATACGGACTCTTTTAAAAATGGTCATTGGAGGAACAAAGGTTCCAGTCGCGTTACAACAGCACACCATTGTTGTGTTTACGCCTCTTTCTCCACTTGCTATGAATCCAACTTGATGTTTTCCACGCTGAGCTATAACTTTTGGTGATTTTTTTTGGACTGTGGAGAAGCCAGATTCATCAACGTTATAAATATGTTGAGCGTCTATTTTATGTTCATCAATAACCTTTTCCAATAAATCAAAAAATTCGTACACATTTTCCCTATTAAAACCCTTACAACGAGCAATAGATGTATTTTCAGGTTGTCTCAAAGATAATTTGGAATTTCTAGACATAAAACGATAGTACCAATTTTTTCCAGCCAAATTGTTTTTATTTCCAGAGAAGGGATTTTTAATTAGATGTGAATTAGCCTCCATTAAATCATACGCAAGTTTCCTTACATCTGTTATCGTTAGCCCGAAAAGAGACTCCTCAAATACCAAAATATGTTTAGCTAGGTCATTTTCAAACTGGGGAGGAATAGCAGGTAGTCGACCATTAACTCTTCGTTTCTCCTTCATTCTCTTGATTTTTTTTTTGTTTTCCTCTGCTTGTTCATTTTCCGTTTCATATCTTTTGACTTTCCCATCTAGGTGTCTTTTAAAAGTGGGTTTAGGGATATTATATTTTAAGCAACATTTATTAAATGTAATGATTCCACTTTTATATTCCGTTATTGCTTTTTCCATGTCATTAACAGACCATTTTCCATATTGCCTTTTTGCCATTTTAAACTGAAATAACAAATAAAAAATAAAATAATAAAAATATTATAGTAATCCTCCAAATCGCACCAGTACGATTTACAAAACTCAACAGTGGTACGATTTAAAGAACTTTGTCATAATATGAATAAATTAAGATTTTAACCAATAAACCAAACCAATTTTATTGTTTGTTTTTATTATATTATTCTAAATACTATATTTAATCTAATTAGCACTACAAAAAGTCCAAAAATTGAACTCACCACCATTAACCTCCTTAGAAAAAGTTACAGAAATTTACATCGAAATATAACACTTTTTTTCCAGACGCGTAACGAACACTCAACGTGATGTTATGGTTGTCAATTGATGACTGGCTATTAGAAGACGTATTCACTTTTTAAAAACGTTAACAGATGGCAGCATAGTCATTTGCAACCTATAAATAATAGAAAAGTACGATTTGCGGACCGGTACGATTTAGGCGACCTTACCCTAATAGGTATTATTTTTTGGTGTTTAAACAAGAGTTAATAATAAATGTGATGTGTTTCAATAAATGAGGCATTAAAAAGGATATCATTTTTATATAAAGCCCATCCACGCCTTTAGCATTTATTAAATTCATCCGGAGTTAGGAGGATTAACTCATTGACTCAACATCTAAAATATCCTTTAGTTAAAACCAAAATGCCAGATTCTATTAGTTTTATTAACAAGATAGGTAAGAAAATACTTTTATGGTCTCAAAAGTGCTCATGGGGAATTTTATGATCCCGTTTATATTCCAGGAGCCACTTAAGGACATTTTGTATAAAATATTTTAGAATATAAAATTCTCTCTGCGGGCGAAAAGTTAAACTGTGAAAGATTGCTTTATTATGCTTAGTAATGTATCAACTTGAAAATGTATAGATAAAACGAGCAAAATGCAGCCATTGCATGGGAAATTTATGTCAAGTGTGTTGCCAAAAGCTCGGGAAATATTTTTTATAGACTACTCGGAATAATTTTTTTTTTGTAGGATTGAGGTAGTTAAAATACCGAAAAGATATATGCTTAATTTAGGGTTTTAACAATCTGATAACACATCAACATACATGAACGGCTGTATGGTTTTAGACTTGCATTGTCTTTATTTGTTTTAAATTACAACGTTTCAACTGGTAAGTATTTCCAGTCGTCTTCAGCTGAATACTTATTAAGCATAGTAACTACAGCTCTATTTATACTAGGTAGGTGCAGTGACGCATTATTTAATACAGCTCTAGTCTTGAGTTAAACGTATGAGTCATCGCGGATGGGCATGACTCATCCAGTTATGCGTCATTAAACCTAGCTAGTAAATAGAACACGTCAAAGTTATACCCATGACTCCACCCACTAGTTATGCGTCACTGCCCCTACCTAGTATAAATAGAGCTGTAGTTACATAGTTATTTAGTATTCAATTATTCAATCCATTAATAATCAATTCAATTGACAAATATTTCTAGTCGTCTTCAGTCTTCATTCAGCTGAAGACGACTGGAGATACTTACCAATTGAAACGTTGTGATTCAAAACAAATAAAGACAATGCAAGTCCAAAACTCTACTGCCGTTCAAGAAACGTCATTGTCTCCAACCTTTAAACAGACACATCTACATACACTTACAGGTTAAACAGTTATTAATTAAAATTACATATTTAACCAACATGTCATTCATTAGCTTACCAAAATATGAAATAAAAATAAACACTGAAGGTCATAATGTGAGCAGCATGTAACATTTAACAAGCTATGGCTTGTCCTGTCTAGCTTATTTACAGAAACCATTTGAGTTTACACCAGTCGCAGTTTTCTTTGATGTCTCCGCAACAAGCTTTAGTCACATTGCCCACAGGTTATTTTCGGTTGTTAGGTGTCAATTCAACCGTAAATGTCCGAACTTGATTAATATATACAGGATGTGTACAAAGAAAAGACGATATGAGGTAATTTTGAAAAGGTAATTGGACGACCTTGTAAAAGCATCACTCAACCCCCTTCCTATACAGGGTGTATCTAGAAGGTGCGGAAAAAAAGTTACCACAAGTTCCTGAGGCGTAAATATGACGATCTAACCCAACTTATCTTAGTCCAAAAGTGGATGATTTCGGAGATACAGAGTGTCATAACTTCAATTTGGTTTTCATTTTTTATAAATTATTTTTTTAATAATTGGTATATTGTCACAATATTCGGCTTGAGGAGGTTTTGTGGGGTGAGAAATTAGAATCTGCTCTAATTTTTATTGTAAAGTTTAGAGGGCGCCACCTGCGGTACCTTGCACACATTTAAAACGAAATCACTTTTTTGAGCCACCCTATATTTAACTTTTAACTAAAAATTCGGATTCTTTAATGACTTTTACCTAAAAAAGGTATACGGGGTAAGAGTTGATTTGAGCAGCTGTTTACGAGATATCTGGATTTAAAAAATTCACTTCGTGTATGGCCAGGTCTAAATTATTGTAATAATTGAACACATTTGAAGCGTATGCGGTAAATTAAAATAACGACACTAAAAATTAACAACACATTTATGTACCTAATTTTTTTTTACACGAAGTGAATTTTTTAAATTCAGATATCTCAAAAACAGCTGCTCAAATCAACTCTTACCACGTATACCTTTTTTAGATAAAATACGTTGGAGAATCCTAATTTTTAATTAAAAGTTAAATATAGGGTGGCTCAAAAAAAGTTATTTCATTTTAAATGTGTGCAAGGTACCGCAGGTTGCGCCCTCTAAACTTTACAATAAAAATGAGAGCAGATTTTAATTTCTCACACCGCAAAACCCCCTCAAGCCAAATATTGTGACAATACACCAATTATTAAAAAAATTATTTATAAAAAATTAAAACCAAATTGAGTTTTTGACACTCTGTATCTCCGAAATCATCCCCTTTTGGACTTAGATAAGTTGCGTTAGATCGTCATATTTACGCCTTAGGAACTGGTGGTAGCTTTTTTCCGCACCTTTTAAAGACACCCTGTATAATATTTTAGGGGTTGTTTCTAACCCCGCTAGAGGGTTGATATAATTTAATTAAAAATCATTTTGTTTTTAAGATTACTGTATTTTGTAGAATGACTCAAATATTTAGGGTGGTATATTTTTAAAATTACTCCCTGTATACTGTGAGTTAAGAATAAAACTGTTCATGAAAACGTTTAAGGTTTGGTACAAATAATAATCTTATGCACAACAATTCTCACAGTAGCAAGTTTAAAAAGTTTTGATTTAGTAATTGTTATTTTTTAACATAACTAAAAGACATTAAAAACTTTATACAGGGTGTCCCATAACTTATGGGCCGTATAGTAACTGGAGATACTAGAAATCAAACTAAGCCGATTAAGTGATATAAGTTTTTTCGGATTGTTACTCGTTCTAGAGATACAGGGTGTTGAAAGTAAAAGTTTATTTTCGAAAATAAGCCATAATTTTAAAACGGTTTAATGTATCGAATTGAAAGTTAGCAATATTATGTTTTTATGAGCAAGAAATAAGACTTTGTAGAAATTTGTAAGTTTCAAACTAGAGGGCGCTAGGTACATACACTGGGCTTCATAAATCTATGATTTTTTCTTACCTATGCCATTAGATGTTTTTCAATTATAGTTTCTTTAAGAAGGGTATTTTCTGAGTCAAAAATGTGTACTTGATTGATCTTAATATCTTTAACGGTTTTCGAGATATTTCTCCTTAAACATCCCAAAGCATAAAAAAACATAGTACATAATTAAATTAATATTTTAATTATCAAAAAAAAAACTTATATGACATAATCGGCTTGGTCTGATGTCTAGTATCTCCAGTTATTCTACGGCCCATTAGTTATGGGACACCTTGTATATATTATTTTTTTGCTAAGGTCAATTTTGTGCCCCATTCGGCTGTTCTTTAGATAAAAAAAAATGTTCAAAAAGATAAAATTTTAGAGGCAATTATTAGGCTTTTATGATAAGCTAAATATCAACGAAACACCATAATTGAAACAAAGGAAATTGCTTTATTTGATTACAGCAATCATTTGAAACTGCTGTTGCTCATTAACTTAATTCGTTAACTAATTATATTAAATTGTAATGTAAATTGGCTGCATTTTCCCTATTTGTTGTAATGAACAATTTGCAAAAAACAATACCAATAGTTTTGATTTTGAAATCGGAAAATACAAATATTAACTTAAAAAGATATTTTATCCAATGTGCAGTAGCGTAACCAGACCTAATTAAAGGGAAAGGGGGAGAGGGGCACTTAAAAATAATTAAATCTAATTAAATATCTTACTTCGTAATATGTGTTTTAAAAACTACGTGCATGTTAATTTTTCTTTACCTTCTTCAATTAAGGAGTACACGTGCCAACTGGGCCACCTAGTTAGGCCACTGATAATATCCATTGATAATAGTAGCGGCTCGTTAGATGAAGTAGGTGAAGCTTCACCAAAAAAAAAATAAAACCAGGAACCCATAATTGAATCGTATTATGCAATACAATGTTAACCTACAGAACGCTAAGCCCGATTCCCATGGGGAGCAAATATGACGGCGTAAGTCAGACGTGATTCTGTCATACAGCTGACATTCGACCATTGCCAGACGTGATTGGTCGGAAGTCAATTGACAGAATCACGTTTGACTTACGCTGTCCTATTTACGCCGTTTGCACCCAAAAGGAATTCGGGCTTAGTGTTCTGTAGGTTAACATTGTATTGCATAACACCATCCAGTTATGGGTAAAACAGGTTAAATTTAAATATATTTTTATTAAAACCATCCAGTGTCCAGTTACCTTTAAATTTTGTAATTTTTAGGGTGTTAGTGATAGTAATGTAGTTTTTGTTACAACCGTCCAAATATCGGTCTTTGGGGCCCAATTACCTACAGTTTTAATGTTAAAACATTTTAAACTGTAATTTAATTAAAAATATACATTTTCCCTTATTTTTGTCTGCTTACATTAAATTATAAATTTAAACTTATTAAAATTGTAGATAATTGTTACCCACAGACAAGCATTTTATGGGTCTCATGACGCAGTGGCGTCTCTCAGATTTGAGGAAATCAAAAGAACAAAATGATTGATCTCATTCAAACGCTTCCAGGTCTAAATTTCTATTTTTAAATTACATCGTAAAACACATTTGAGAGATACGGTTACGCCACTTCGACAAATGAAAAAGCACTGAACATAAATGTAATTCTGGCGTAACTAAAATTTTTATTTTTTTGTGATACGCTACTACGTCAGGAGATCGACGATTTGGTAATTTATAAATAAAATCGAATTGTACGAAGCATGACAAAAAAAACGAAATGTCTAATGCATCCTTAGCCGTAACTAAAATCAAGTAGTTTAATTATAACAAAATAATTTTGTTAAACATTTATTTTGAAAGTTAGTATACATATGTAATTACAAGGGTTAAATTCAGACATTTTTTTATGGGAAGTTAAATTAAAAATAACATGCATAAAATAAATAAAGAAAAATTTAAACTATTAGCAATGTAAACGCTAAATAAAATCTATCATATATGATTAGTGATATAAAACACCTACCAATCCAAACACAACTAAACTTCAAAGTTTGCAAGAAAGGACTATTCTTTCTGTTATAAAATTGAGAAACATTTCGACATATTACCAACCATACAAAGCCAGTCAAAAGTAACCGTATGTTATGTATTTTGTGTTTTATTTACTTTTAAAACCTTAAAACTCTTATCATTCCTGTATATACCAACTTATTCATTAATTTAATAGCAATTATTCCAGTTAAAATAAAAGGCTGAAGGACCTATGATCGATGGCCCTTTGGGTAACGTAATTATTGTAATATATTTGGCCAATAAAAATCTTTAAATAAAAATAAAATATTTATTAAATTTAATAAATAATAGAAACAGATAAAATGTTGCCCGCCATTATTTAAATATTCGCATTACGTTTACTTCCAACCTGGTAAATGTTTTATATTTACAAATGTTTACACCTCATTACCATCCTGTATAATCAATTTTATTAAGAATTTGCATTTAACATTGTTAAGCCTTATCTCTAACATAGCATACCATACATTTTTTCTGTTAATTTAATTAGAAATAATATTAAGAATCAAGGCTAGGGACGCAGTAGTCATTTAATTTTTTGAGAAATATTTCTTAGTGAATTGCGATTTGGAAGGGTGTTTAAACGGAATTTTTTTTTAAATTTATCATATAAAACTTTGTAAATTTGAAACTGTAAGTAATTTGCCGCTCAAATCGGTATTTAATTTTTGGATATAACCTCATATTTATCAAAAAACTAAACGACGAAAGCGCCAATTCTTAAGGCAAGAAAGACGTATGTTATAATAAAATATAAATTAATATGTCTAAAATTACTTTGCTTTTATTAAATAAGTACCTACAAAATATATTTATGTAAAAAGTATTAATCATAATATTATCCATGGACATCGAAATGATACTTTTTAAGGGGGATAAATGGTCTTGATATATCCCCTTCCGGAACATATAAATCGATTAATAAAGTTACTACTAGGTAAGTTTAAGTAAGTTAACAAAAAACCCTTGAACTGTGCGTGACAGGTCAAAATTTCTAATACTGAATTGTTTGTATTATTTATTTTTGGAAGTTGGTGAAAAATTTGAAAAAGTTTTAAAAATTCTGTGTTAAAAAATGCGTCTAAATAACAATGTATATTTAAATTCGCCATTAACCTAGTAGTATATTCATTATTTTAACTAAAAAACTATATATACCTACAGGGTGTTACTTAATAAATAAAATCGCCTTTATATTGCGTAAGAAATATAAATGTATTGAAAGTTGAAAGGGTGGCGATATTCACTGACGTTGCTCATATAACCACCAAACTGATGAGTGAGTATTGGGTAATTTCTTGACGAATTTTAAGTTAAAAGTTTATCCTCATAAAAACCTTAAGTTAAAAGTTTAAAACTATTTATTTTTTCGGTTTTATCAAAAATCTCGAAAACCGTTAGAAATATTACAATAAATTTTGCTATAGACCATAATGCCTAAAAAAATATCTTGCTCAAATTTTTTAATTTAAACCAGTAGCGTAGATATATCAAAAGTGGTTTACAAATACACATTTGATTATAATTTTTTTAGTTTTATTAAGGTCTACCCTGTTGTAATTAATATTTTAAATTTCTTTCAAACTGTAAGTTTAAAGTCATATGGGAAAGAGATTTTTTTAGTTTAGAATTCGATAATAATTATAGATAAAATAATTGAGCCAGAAACTGTTCAAATAATCACCCATTAAAAGAAGTACTTACGATTAAGTTACACCCTGGTATTTTTCAAAAAAACTACGTAGCTCTAAAAAAGAATGAAATGTTTAAAACTACAACATTTTTTTATTAAGTTAAAAGTGATATTCTTAATGTAAATAAATATATACTAAACCCCAAACACAATA
The DNA here is from genome assembly GCA_935413205.1 of Polydrusus cervinus. Lineage (NCBI taxonomy): Eukaryota > Metazoa > Arthropoda > Insecta > Coleoptera > Curculionidae > Polydrusus > Polydrusus cervinus. The sequence goes on along the minus strand of OW284520.1, from coordinate 21,311,245 downwards.
TGAGGAGAAAATGGACGATCTTCTTCGTTAAGCCGCTAACTCATGAAGAATGATTCCAATGCTACCAACAGAGAAAATGGCAATCATACCCACATAAAACAAATTGCGGCAAAGTTTATTTTGTGCAGCATTTCGTATCAACGAAGTCATATTATTTGGCATTTGAACGGATGAAGTTTGCTCTACAGATATGTCGATAGGGTCGGCTATTGATTCTTGTAAATCAAAGTAATTTTGCAATTGAATAGAAGAAAACGGAATCTCTGAAGTGTCCCTGGTTGCAAAGCTTGTCTCGGCTTGCGTGTCCTGTAGCTCAACTTTGTCATGCTTTAAAGGGCTGTCACAAAGTTTGACGTGCTCACAAATTTGTTGTTTCTTGTTTGGGTTTCTCAAATGTGGCATTAAAACCTTGGATTCTTCAACAAACATCTGTCTAAATTCTTCCTTATCTCTTTGACTAAATTCAAATCCATTTGACGAGTCCATTAATGGTGATGGTGATGGTGACATAATATTTTGGATATACGGAAAGTCGTATCTGGTTAATTCTCGCGTTTTGCTCTCGCAATTAGAAAATTTATTAAATAACGCATTGCAATCAATAAGAAGTTGGTTTTCATCGAGAATGTTTTGTCTGTTATCTGCAAAGTAAGAAGGTGGGCGCAAAATATCACTGACACCACAGTACTCAGATTTATAATATTCTGCAAGTTCTTCCGGTGTTTCTTCTTTGATTTGTTCCCATCTAGCACATGCCAACATTTCCAACTTAAAATCTGCATAGAAAATCAATACCACAGGAATACGGGCTCTTTTTTTCTCCACTGGCACTTCAAAAAAAATCGCTGTATGTTTTCTTTTAATCGACCTTCTTGTACAAACTACAGTTTCTTCAGCTTTCTGAATATTTTTTTCAAAGCGGCATTTTAAAGCTTGAGTTTTGGTCATATTGTAAGTTTGCAAGTCGCTTACCAATTCTGGATCTGAAATTTCTCTATGCTTTTCACAATCACAATTCAGTCGCTTTTTGTCGAAATTTCCGAAACGGCTAACACAAGTTGTTCCACTAGGAAATGATGAAGCAGTAAAAATATGTTCATGATAACCCAGCAACCGTGCTGATAAATGGTCTAGGTTTACACTTTGATTTGACATTTTTGAGTAAGCCATCGTGTTCAATTAAATAAAAATTTAAGAATGCTGTTATTAGACTTATACCAGTGACCACAGGCAGCAGTCAACGAGCAACTGAAATAACAGTTCACCTGTTAACTAGCCAAGGTACAAAAATTAAATAGATAATAAAGGATCATAAAAATTATCAATTGCATAGATTTTTATGAACGCGTTTAAATTAATAGACTAATGGACTTTTTAAAATTATGTTTTTTGGTTTAAGAAAATTAATAAGTTAACACAATTGTTTGTGAAACATTATCAGTAATATATTTATGAAAAGAATGATTATTTAATACAACGATATCGAAATTCGATTTTTTTTTGTAACTAATTTTGTTCCGAAATAGAAAACTTACATATAATAGAGGGAAAGAATTAAAACTTTAAGTCTTCCTTCACTGATATATTCAGAAAAATTAGTTGGAATCTCTACATGTTTCGAGTGTAGACACACTCATCATCAGGAAAATAACTTAAACTTTAAGAAAGGAAATAAACTGATGAGCATTTGATTCATTGATATTTATATTGTATTCTGAAATTTAAGGAACATTTTTATGTACTTGTATTTTAAAAATGAAAATAACATAGTGCCAAAATGATTAAAGAAAGGGATGAAATCAAGACAAGCACGCGCGGCGCAATGTAGAGAGTATTAGTGAGTGAGAGTCTTAGAATTAAGAGTTTGGCATCTCAACCGATTGGTAAAACTTCAAAAGGTTTTTAAAGACCACTCGTTTGCGATGCCGATGAATTAAGATATTATTGAAGTTGGTGATTTAAACAATTTCATATTTTTTTAAGTTTTATTAAATTGATATTTGCCGTACGTACGTAAAGAATTTTGTATGTCATTTTAAAAATATTAATAATTATGTCTCACTAAAATCAACCGTTAAATTAAGAGAATTATTTTATAGCCAGAACTTAAAATACAGATGTAGTAGGGGAACTCAGGGTAAGCATGCATCAAATTTTATTATTTCTTTAGGAATATTTTAATTTTTAATATCGAAGGGATATTTCATATTTCTAAGTATTTATTTCCGCAATTTCCTAATATCAGGTACGTATTTCTAGTTATTTCTTAGTATTTTCCTTAATATATAGTAGAAGGAGTCAGGGTATGTGTGCATCAAAATCGGACGAGTTTGAGTGTCAGAGAACAAATAAGTAAAATTTTTACTTTAAATACATTACATATCTAAATATACAGTGTGTCCATGGATTGACTATCGAAGAGGAAAAACTTTTTTATTTGTGGGTTTATGAAAAAAAGTTATTTTTCATAAAAACTTCTGCTTGTTCTCAAACGATTAAATAGTATATTATTTTTCCAAATTTATATACCAAGTGTTCAGAATTTAGAAAAATATAAAAAAAGGTAAGAACAAAGTACCCTTATGTGTAAAGATAGGATAAAAAATAATTAGTAAAAGTGGTTGTGATTGAAAACCTACGTCTCATTACTAAGTTTTAACTTATTAGCTAAATGTACAGAGACCGGCAAAAAGTTCCAACTTATCAAATATGATTTGCTTTAAATTAACGCATTTTGCAAATTAGTTAGTCCGCGATGTGTTTTCAACGGCGTCTCTTCAGGAAAATGTCCGTCCATTGTCATCGAAAAGTATACAATAAAGCTTATACAAATAAATACCTTCTAAAGACTAATTTGCAAATTGCGTTAATTTAAAGCAAATCATATTTAATGAGTTGGAACTTTTTGCCGGTCTCTGTACATTTAGCTAATAAGTTAAAACTTGGTAATGAGACGTTGGTTTTCAACCACAACAACTTTTCCTAATTACTTTTTATCCTATCTTTACACATAAGGGTACTTTGTTCTTAGCTTTTTTTATATTTTTCTAAATTCTGAACACCCGGTATATAAATTTGAAAAAATAATATTCTTTTTGGTCGTTTGAGAACAAGCAGAAGTTTTTATGAAAAATAACTTTTTTTTATAACCCCACAAATAAAAATGGGTTTTCTCTTTAATAGTCAATCTGTGGACACACTGTATATAAAAAGAGCGGGTCTACATATACGCTTACAGGGAACAAGTTGCCTAGTATACAGTGTCTGCCCAGATAGAGTTAACATGGCAAACTATTTCAATTTTGCCGTGAAAATGTTTCATTCATAAAAAGTTTTGCTTGGCCTAAAAATAATAATACCTATAAGAAAGTTAAGTTATATTGTATAGTGTTCGTAAAAAGTTTTATGATATCTTACATTGCTGAACTGATTGATTGACCTAAAAAACATAATTAGGCTTATGCAAAATCAGATGTCACAAATTTTATGGAAAATTCTGTAAAACCCTTTAGAAGTCAATTAATTAAATGCATAGAATATGATGGTTCTACCAGAAGCCTAATAATATTTTTAATAGTGCTTATTGTCTTTATAATATAAATTTTTGATCCCTGGAATTATTTTCTTAGCCATCAATTTTTATTTACATTTTTTAGTAATAAGATTTTTTTAAGATAATTTTCTTTCCAGACATGTTGGTATTTTAAGTTTTTGTCACACCCTGTATAATATTATTTAAATTTCTTAACGGCAATATCATTTTTAGGTAAGCTAAACGTTTTTCAAAAAATAACATTTTTTGAAAAAAATTATATTAAAAAACTTTCCCATATTATGTTAACTAAATCTGGGTATAAATTCGTCAGTCATAAGTTCGAGAGTCGTACTCATTATGGAAACAAGTTCTATAGAGATCTAGAACTAATCCACGTAGGTACCTCTATAACCTTACAGGAAATAGGTGGCCTAGTATCAAACTTTGACAGTTTTAAGTTTGGAAGTCATAGTCAAAATAGAAACAAGTCATACTATAGAAACCTATGGCTACCCTTCCAAGGAAAACGTGGCCTGGTATATAGGTTTGATAGCCAAGTTTCATAGTCGTAGTCAAAATGGAAACAAGTCCTATAGAGCCTTAATGTTAGTCCACGTGTATCCTTGCAGTAAATACTTTGCCTGGTATATAACTTAGACAGCCATAAGTTTGAGAGTCATAGTCAAAATGGAAACAAGTCCTATAGAGACTTAGTGTTAGTCCACGTGTACCCTTGCAGTGAATACTTTGCCTGGTATATAACTTAAACAGCCATAAGTTTGAGAGTCATAGTTAAAATGGAAACAAGTCCTATAGAGCCTTAGAAGTCTGGTATATAACTTCGACAGCTATAAGTTCGAGAGAAATAGTCACCTATAGAGACCTATGTTCGAGTTTATATTATTGTATCTTTTATTTATACGTACTCTATATATTCTAAGCATACGTATTGTGTACAGTACTATAACTTCTACATTTTTTATTTATCTTAGTTCCCCTTTTCTCGTGGGAACACATTTTAAAATGCCTCAATTACCCCTACTCACCCTACACCACATTTTATAATGGCATTCAGCGTTTATGGATAAAAGATTTCATCACTTAATGAAGTAAAATTTTTAAAACATACTTTTGATATAAAAGGGTATAAAGGGCCGTGTGCATTCAACGAAAAATAAGATTCTAAAGGGACTCTTAAATATTTGAATGCTATATTTTATTTCTATTAATTTATAGATTCATAAATAAGAACAAAATATTTTTTTTTTAAATACATTGAAAGGTTGCATAAAGAAAATTACACACAAAAATAATGACATATTTTAATGAAACTATTTATAAAGCACTTGTCAGGTATGTTTAATAGCATTAAATACGGCCCTACGCGTGTCAAAAAGAAAACGATAAGCTTAACATAAAACATTATCAACTTTATTGTAATTTTAATCGAATTATTTTTATAGTCTTTTATCATAGACAATTTTTGAGAAAGAATTTTATCAAATTTAATTGGCTTAAGCAAGTTAATTCAAAAATAGCGGACGGACAAGAAAACATAAGATTACCGATATCTATTTTTTAATGAGTCATTTAAATATTGGATAAGCGAAATCAATTGGAATAAAAATACATTTCTTTCTTTTTTCAGAAACGTAGTTAAAACTATAAATTATATTGCTTCCCCTTAAGTAGAAATGATAAATAAATGTTAAGACCGATAAACAATTTAAGGTTATACATAGTATAACCTTAAGTTGTTTAAATTAAATCCTGTCATATTTCAGAATGTGAATTTTGTTTAATTTATTTTTCTTGGTTGGAAGCTGCAAAGCTAAAGGCCATCGCAACCTTTAAGCAACAACAATAGGATAAAATTAATAAATATTTTTTTAAATCTCCCGCTTTTTGTCCTAAAATTTAACAACGCTACGGGGAATATAGCCATACATTTTTACAATCTTGTTATAATGTAAATTACGCAAAAAGGAACTGTTCCCAAAACTATCTACAACAAGTTTACATAGAAAAATGTATTATCAGCAAAACCAAATTTATTTGTTTCAAACATTACTCTTACTCAAAAAGTTGAGATGTGGCAACGCCTGCTGTTAACGCTTCTTAAACCCCACATCAGATGGCGACATGTATTAAATTATTAGCCTTATAATCCAATAAAAAAAATTTTTTTAAATTACTATGGATCAAATATCTCTAACTGGGACGAAAAAGATATGTTCTGCCAAAGACATATTGTCATTCCCTTTATCGGCGGCCGCCGATTTAGATTTGTTTCGGCTTATCAAGGCTTTTTACACTTTTATTCAACGCTTGCGCGTTATTGAGTAACATTATGACTCCGTAGGTACTTCACCTCGGTCCGTAAGTCACTGAAGTAGGCAGATCCGGATTAAACACCGTTTCTGTTGAAACCAATGTTTTTTTATTAAGGTATAATCATTAATATTGTTCTGACTTTATAAAAAAAATAGCGAGAGTCGTGTATGCGAAATTAAGGTAATTTAGGAAATTTATATAATTGATTATAATACAACACATAAATTTAACAATGTAGCTAGAGAGGATGAATGTGATTTAACCTCTCCCCCCCCCTTACTTTTTACCTGCAGGGCATTGCTTACGATGCTTTATTTCCGTTACATTGACAGGATATCAAAAACAAACGCATCATCCTTGTCCAAGAAATTGTAAAAGGAAACTTCGCTGCTGGTGTTGACATTTTGTTAACCCCCTCCCCTATTATGCCATGAGTGGGAGCCGATAACATATATTAAAACATTAATTTATTAACTAACAATTAACTTTGACGGTGACACACGTGACATTGGCAGAAATAATTACGGTTTTCTTGCTTCTAGAAGAATTCGCGATTGGCAATTTAAATACCTTAATTCTATTATTCTATATATGCTATTAAGATCATTATTTCTGGTAATATGCTAAGTCCAAACCTGTACAAAATAGATTTGTCAAACCATTGTCTTTACTATCAATGTCTTTATTAATTGCATTTGAATCATTAATCATTCGGTCATTTCGATTGAAATTTTGACCTGCCAACAACTGTCGGTGACAGTTGTTCTTTTTTTGTGTGTTAGTTACAAAAACTTGCCAAAATTCCACCTCAAATGGAAAGGCACTCCGTAGCAATGCAAGATATAGTTCCTCCTGGTAAGTTTTAATTAATAATTTTTTTTATCATATAGATAATATAGAAATATGGCGTATGTGTCACCAAGAAATTACTTTTTAACTAAAGTTTTTGGGAACTTGACGGACCTTGAGAATCTGTGAACCTTTTATGCAGTGGCGTAGCCAGAAATTTAGTTTGGGAGAGGCAAAAGGATCTGAAATCGATTAACTAGCGCCGCAGGCTAAAATTTTTCTAGTGCTCCGCCCAAAAAAACCCTTTTTTGGACTATAAAAAAAAAATCAAATTAGAAAAAATATATAATATTTTTATAGAAACTTGTAAATAATTTAAAACATATAGAAAAACTTTATGAAATAGGCATAAGTGAGCAAATTTTAAAACCGCGGCAGTGGCAGTGGCAGTGGGTTCGATCCCCGGAGTGGGCATACGCACAATAAAAAATATATGTCTGATATTTAGTAGGTTTAAGAATGCAGGGAAGAGTGTAAAATGCAAAATATTTTTGATGAGCCCGTTTACGGGTTATCGCCGATTTCTTTTTAACTATTTCTCCTTTTTATGGCCCCGTATTTGCGGGCACCAGTCAAGGTAAAAGATGACTGTCAAATAAAGTTGTCATTTTGAAATGTGTGCTTTATTGTTATAAAAACTCGTACATCGAAAATATTAAAGGTGTATTTATGAGTACAAATTAATCTGAATAAAACTAAAATAAAGTATTCAATTACAAGGTTAATTATGACATTTTACATGTTTCAATATTTTACTAAATAATAGGTAGGTACTATTAAATTGTTAGAACTTTAGGATTTAAGAAGATTACAAATATTCCTCCATTGACTGCTAGACAATAACCGAGGCGATCATAAAATTATCTTCTTACATTCGCTAGTTGGTAAACTGAAATTCTATTGCATTCGGCAGAAATAGTATTTTTTAACTCGTCTAGATTTGGGTATTTTTTATCTTTGTATATCCTGTTTTTTAAATGGCCCCAGAGAAAGAAATCATTTGGCGATAAATCAGGAGACCTGGCTGGCCAATTTACTGTATGATTTAAGCCAATAACATTTCCATTAAAAGCACGGTTTAAATATTCCCGGACAGCCAGGGTACTATGTGCCGGGCAGCCATCCATTTGGTACCAAACTTCCTGATTTTCCCTGGCGGCATCATGTAAAGCAGGTAAAATATGATCTTCAAGTATTATAACAATAAAGCACACATTTCAAAATGACAACTTTATTTGACAGTCATCTTTTACCTTGACTGGTACCCGCAAATACGGGGCCATAAAAAGGAGAAATAGTTAAAAAGAAATCGGCGATAACCCGTAAACGGGCTCATCAAAAATATCTAAAGTTATTTTTTTGGATGTGGGTTTTAGTGCTCTTTAATAACCCAAATAGAATTTTTCTCTAAAATAATTAGGGAAGCCAATAATTGACCCCATTTAAAATTACATGGGATTTCCTATGTCCCGCTCGACGATTCAACACCCGGTATACACACTCCCCAATCGGTAGGTAAAAAACCGAGGGTTGATAACCCTTAGGGGGTGTCGCATGACTGAGGATCGTGGTTCGGAGCTTACGTTAAGCGTAATTCAAAAGATCGGCAAGAAATGAAGTAAAAATAAGCTTTATTTTTTATTTATTGAAAAACAAAAAAATATATTAACTATAATCGATAATTATTAAAAGCCATAATCATGTAAAGTTTATGCATGCAAACACTAATAAAACTTTTTAAATTAATAAATAAAATCCAAAGAGGCTGTCACGCGTCGCGGGTGTATTTAAAAGTTTTAAGATTTTTTGCGTGGATGGCAGTTTGTCTTGCAAGCATTTTGTATACGTAAGATGATGTGTTATTTAATTTGGCGCATTATTGATAGAGTTGCCGCAATCTCGTTTCCAAATTATACTTTTAATCTTTGTATTTTGGATTTCGGCCCCCCCCCCACCCCTTCCCTGGCTACGCCACTGTATCCACAGTAAAAACAACTTGCTCGGACAAAATTATAGAAATAATAACGTTGTATTTAGGATCCTAAACCTATTTCTTACAATCATTTTATGTTTTATCATTATTAAAGTCTAAACAACGGTGTGATTCAAACTCGCTTACTAAATGTTGGTTTTGATGACATTTTTGTTTTAAAATCAAAATTTTAAATTGGGCAATCATCAATATCTGTTAGAGATCACCTAAAAAAAGTTTGATTTCTAAATTTTACTATTGCTCAGACTCACGCCCAGATGCAATCCATGGAGTGATGTCAGAATTTTTTGGACTAATAATTAGAACTAAAAATAACATTATTTTACAGATCGCAATGAATTAAGAGAATATGGTCCACTACAAGAAATTAGGCTCATTCGTCGGCCACCTCCACCACCAAAAGACGAGTGCTGCACCTATCGTGGGATAAGCTGCCCTCAGCTTCTGACATTGTTCATGTGCAGTATTATAATATTTTTCTTCATTATTGTGGCGCCTGTTTACAAGCTTTATTACAAAATGCAAAATTCCAATTCCCAAATTGTGGGAGTCAATCAAACTGGGATGTCTAACAACACGTCAATCGCCATGACTCCTATCGCTTAGGAAGTTTTTTTATTGCTCGTGTTTGAAAGGGCCTAACTTAAGACGTAAAGGTACCAAGACTAAAACTAAAAATGTAGTATCTATACATCGATGAAAATAAAAGTTTGGGTATTATGAAATTTAAAAATTGTTTTTTTTTAAATAAACTGCTGGACAATTGCTTTCGAGCAAGAGAAATTTCGCCTAAATTTAACAGTTAATATTTTCTGAACGAGATATGATATCGATCTACGGTTTTAAATGGTTGATAGATTCATCCCTTGAGAAACAATTGTCAATATTGGATTTTCTTTAACTGTCAGACAATTTTATATACAGAGTGTTAAAGAAGACGATGATTTTTGCTCCAATTTTAATGACGTGCAACTTTCAGAATAATATTTTTAAATTTTATCACTCTACGTCAATTGAATCACTGGTTCATAGCAAAGAAAGTAATTTGTCAAATTTTTGAAATCTGCGATATTTTAAGAAATATCGATTTTTTTGAAAAACCTTGCTTTATTTCAACTTATTGGTAGCTAGATCTTACTGTGCGTTGTATCATGCAAACTGTGCGGGTGATTCTTCTACCTTATGAAGAGCTTGATTATGTTCAGTAACAATAGTTATACCTAAATGTTATGATGTATAGTGGCGTACTTATAAACGCCTATATGTCTATGGTTTATGAGTATAGTGTTAAAAAGTTAGAAATTAATAAATAAATTTTTTCTTAAAAATTAAATTAAAAAAATTATCCTTATTAAACTTTTGTAAACACACTGTATAATATACCTGTAGTGCGATATGAAAAACTAAAAAATAAGAAAAAATTGACCTAATCTAGGGGCGAGTACTTTCCAATATAAACCAATCGTGAAAAATTGTGAGTTACTCATAAACTATAGACATATAGGTGTTTATAGGTACGCCACTGTACATCATAATATTTAGGTACAACTATTGTTACTGAACATAATCAAGCTTTTCATAAGGTACAATAATCACTTGCAAAGTTTGCACGTTACAGCGCACAATGAGATCTAGCTACCAATAAGTTAAAATAAAGCAAGGTTTTCCAAAAAAATATTATATATTTCTTAAAATATAGCAGATATCAAAAATTTGACCAATTGCTTTCTTTGCTATGAACCAGTGATTCAATTGACGTAGAGTGATAAAATTTAAAAATATTATTGTGAAAGTTACACGATTAAAATTGGAGCAAAAATCATCGTCTTCTTTAACACCCTGTGTATAAAATTTTCTGACAGTTAAAGAAGACGTTTAACCTATGATTGATTACGAACATTACCAGCACCACCTAAGGTGGTAATGACATTACCCGATTTTTATAGCTAGCCAAATAAAGTTAAAAGTAAAAAGACATTGAAGGGGGGAGGAACATTTCTTTCTCTTTTAAAAGAAATACTTATAACATCGATTTGCTGTAACCAAATTTACCAAAATGGTCTCGTTTGAAAGAGCTTATCCTATATTAACATTTAAAATTTTGTATGATTCTTTAGTTGCTGCCGTTAGAGGGCGATATTTGTAGAATCGCTAAATTTTTAAATTTTTTTCAAAAAATTTAAGTGGAATCATTTATTTAGTTAAAAAAAATAGATTGACAACGATGAAAACTGGTAAAATCGCTTGTCAATAATAAAAGCCGGAGTTACAAGAAAACACATTTTGCAGCAAACCGATTTTTTCACAAAATACGTTCTGACTTGCCAACTTTATAGATTTTAAAAATATATTTTTTTATATAGGTTCCTGTCGATTTGAAAACTGTCAATGCAAATATCTCGAAAACTACAAAAGTTAGAACAACGCAACGAATTAGAACCATCACATTTTATTTAAGGGGTCAGTCACCGCCTAGGCACCCCACACCACCATTTTAAAATTTCAAATGGCACCCCCTTTGGTATACTCAAATGAAAGGTCTCACTGAGTAGTATTTGGCTAAACAAAAAAAAATCGATAAAAAAATTTCTAAGTTCAATAAAATAAAATATTGCAATTTATAAAAATATTATTTTATTTAATTAAATGCTCAAAATTCATTCAATTTTGTTGTAAACAATAGTACAACCCAGGAATGTATTTAAAAATGTCAGGACGGAATTTGTAAATAGGTTGTACTATTATTTACAACAAAATGGAATGCATTTTGAGCATTTAAGTAATCCAATAAAATAATATTTTTATAAATTACGAAGTTTTGCTTTATTTAAAATTTATTTATCGATTTTCTATGTACAGCTAAATACTACTCAGTGAGACTTTTTATTTGAGGTATAACAAAATGGGTGGTGGTATTTGAAATTTTAAAGTGGGGGTAACTTTCATTTCATCAGATCCATCCCTAGACGCGTTTCGCCATATCATGGTTCATCAGTAGAGCTAGGATCCGGCCAGAGAAAGGAATAACTCAAAAGTGCTTATACAGTATTTGGTGGGACACACCAGCTAGATGTTGCACGGAGCGACATCTGTGTCGTTGTTAGACACTCTTGAGCATACCAGCATCTCTAAAAAACTACTAGAAATAAGCAAATATTAAGAGAAAATCGTTTGTAAAGACATTCGTCACAATTACAGGAGTGCCCGCTAGGCAGCGCTGACCGAAAACGAATATTAAATCAAATAAATATTTTCCTTTCATTTCGTTAGATCCATCCCTAGACGCGTTAACGCCATACAGTATGATGGTTCTAGTTCCTCTTCCTACCCAAATAACATTTATACCAAATCGCGTTATTCTAATTTTTGTAGTTTTGGAGATATTTGCATTGAAAGTTTTCAAATTGATACCCTGTATAGCTACCTAGGAAGTCATATTCCTCCCCACAAGTTTACCAACTTTTGGTGTAATTAAGAGCCTTCCATACCAGCGTGAAACGCGGCATCGCTTCCTGGCTTGTCTAATTGAAAATTTAATAGAAACATTTTACTAACGGGTTCACAAGAACTTCTAGTTTGGCGTATATTCTTTTTTTTTAGTTTTTTTCTTAAGTTTCAATTATGTCGGTTCAACTTATATAGGGGAGAGTCGGGTATTGGTGCGCACCTAAGCCAAAATTGTAATATTTCCGAAATGACAAAAGATTAGACTTCTAGGTTCGCTATCAAGATTCTTTAACGATTTGGCTTTGATATTCTGTAATTAATTTTAAATAAAAGGCACATTGTGACTTTAAAATTCGAAATTTCAAAAAGTTACACGGCGCACAATTACCCGACGTATGCGGCTAATGGTGCGCATGGATATGATAATCGTGCGCATTGAAAAGGCAAACGTATAAAATAATTTATTGAAGCTAAGATTATACTTATTTATTCTTATTGCCTGAATCATGATTTCTGGATTCCATTGCGCCTTTGTTATTTTACGTTGGTATTTCGGCATCTGCAAAAATGCAAAATATTATAATCTAAGATATTTAAGACTGTAAGTAATTATGGGTTCTTTTGAGGTTATGCCAAAACTTTGACGTGCTGACTTTTTGGACCACGGATTGGGATTTAGCTACCCCAAAAACATATAGTAAACGTGGCCTGACCCCTTTTTTGTGTGGCTGTGTTATTTAAATGCATTCGAAACATCTACTAGTACACGACATACATAAACAACGATGCGACCATTTTGGATAAGTAAAGTAAAGAGATCCACCTGACTCATATGTCATAGTACACAGGCTTAGCAAGGGATGGCGCCTGAATACCGATTTCGAATTATATACGCCGGTTGTGGAAATAAAGACATGCGCACGATTAGCCGCCGCGCACGATTAGCCGACTCTCCCCTAATCCGTTACGCAGAACATAAAAATAGAAATAGGGCCTATGGCAGGAATTTATTTTTTTCCATTAAATTTACAAACGATGCCCCGATATTATTTTTAAAATCTTCTCGTGAAATTCATTTATATAATATTTTGTGTAAAAAAATTAATGTTATTGCCATCGCCAGGTACAGTATGCACGATGTAATTGAAATGCAGTATTTGCTCGTAATGACTTATCATATCAACTACTCTTGCTCTTAATTATAACACAGTTGTTTTTAAGATATTTTTATAAAAAGTTGTATTGACAGAATTTATTTTAATTAGCCCAATAATTTTTGCTTTCGACAGGCTTACAGGCTATAATTAAAATAGATTATTAAGAAATGTTTATGAAATGTTACCAAATTCTTTATCAAGCAGAGCTGGCTAATTACTCAATTTTACGCTTAGTTCCATGGCCATTATTATAATGTTAATTTCTTTTTATAAAAAAAATGCTGATATACAAAACCCAATTTAATTATAATTTTATGTAATTTTTCTGTATATATTAAATTTATATCCATTGTGCTGTTATTGTAAATATTTTCGAAAACTTGTTATAAGATTTTTTCAAAAAATATGTTACGGTCAACATTGGTTAATTCGGAAAATTAAATTGGAAAACCGAGAAATTTAATGATAATAAGGTTTAAGGTAATTCCAATTTGTCAAAAAACATACTAGCAAAATATAATATTTCACTACTTTTACAAAGAAAATTTTGTTACTCAATATTAGTTGTACAATAAAATATAATAAATAGCTATATATTGAAATAAATAAAAGTAATACAGCCAGATTTTCAACCAACCTAGGTTATGTTAAAGTGGCAGACCTTTGGTTCTAACTAAGCTAAACAGTCTCACGTATATTCACGATCACTGATGGTTAGTGCGGCGCACACCGCAGAAGGATTTTAACAACTCATTCAAACCAGCCACTACTATATTCAGAAACCGTTGATCAAGTTGTAAGTTACTTAGTTCCTCCAGGCTATTGAAAAATGGTTCACCCAGGGCAGTAAACCTTCTTCTTTCGAGGCCAAGGCATTCACACCGAAAATGTTGAATACTTCTTTCTCTTCCTCATCTCTGCAACTTCTGCAGAAGTCGTTAGTGGGTATTTGCATACTTTCGGCATGCCTACCGCAGAGGCATATTAGAGAATATTTCTCACGTCTTTCCGACAGTGTCTCAATACCTCTGCGGATCTCTTTTTATCAAGTGTAGGCCACTGTTGCCTGGATGTACTACAGGTTATTAACTATGTCCATCTGTTTTGTGTAAGTTGCTTTTCAACCAACCTAAGGTCACTCAGCTGGTTAAGCAGAAAATGTTTTTTTTTAATATTTGATTTGGTGTTTTACGAGTCACAGAATATAAACCTTGCCTTAGCCAAAAAGGAAAAAAATCATCGCACCCAAATAACAGTTTCTCAGAATTCTTGACAAGTTAACGAATAAAAATTTAATTATTAATTACTATAGTACTTGTGGTACTGCATCACTAATCGGGTTTTTCGACCTTAGAACGTGTCGGGGGCGGTCCCATTGAGGAGGAGGAGGAGGAGGAGGGGGAAGGGGGGGACGTAACAGTAAAATAAAAAATTATCATCGTATTAGGTTAACTGAAGATGTTAATATTTTTTGTGCTTTTGGGTACGGCTTAAAGAGGCAGTGCTGCAGAGCATTAACAATAAAAATTTACCAACATGAAAACTGCGCTTTAATATATTGTGTTGGCCTCAAATATTTTTCTGTCTGTTTATTTTTGTTACATGTTTCGCTTAAATCAACAGATCTTATAAATAGTAAAAAATGTTTAATATTATTTTAAAAACAAAGATAAGCACATCACATTAACATAACTAGCCTAACATTCCAGTAACCTATTTTTGATTAGGGGGCTGTTTAAAATTTGCATGCAGTCTGGCCTTTTCAGCGAGATGTACTAAAAATTATCAGCACCACTAATTGTCCAATATGTGCTTCACCACCGAAAAGTACACACACAAAACAAAATAGACCATTTTTTGTCTTACAGTCACAGATCCATCCGTATTTTTCATATATATTTGTATTAACTTTTCTGGTATAACTTTTTCCCCGGCTTGTGGAAGGTACTACAATATTTAAGTTAGGCATATGGGACGTCCGTCTAGTTTAATTTCACGTTTTTCGTCAATGTTCAATATTGAAAACTCCTTAAATATTTTGAAATTAAATCCATTTTTAATTACTTACAAGTTTTAAAACCACGGGCCACGGCGTAGGGGCAGATCTAGGATTTCGCTGAAAGTGGGGGGGGGGGGGGGACTAAAAAAAATTATTTCTAAAGAAATACTGACCCTTCATAAGCCCTTCAATTTCCAAGGCTCAAAGTAATTAAACAAAACACCCATTTTGTAAGGCTTAGGGAAGTGGCACTGCCTTCGACCCCCCCCCCCCCTCCTTCCCCCCTTAATCCTCCACTGGGCCGCGGCTAGACTACACTAAAAATTTGGCGCTCTGTATGTATACGTTAACACGCTCTTAAAACTATTGAACTATTGACGATAATCTCGGGCTAGAAATAATTCTTATTTGCTATTGGTCGGTTCAAGGTCGAGGTGCATGTGTTGCGCTGAACAGCATACATACCTTTCAGCAGCCGCGACTGATTGCGGATAGGGCAAATCACATGGATGAAAATAATACTAAATAAAATAAAAAAATTAAAAATTTTGGTTTTGCAAATATTAAGGCAAAAAAAATATAAATGTATGTATAAATAGTTTTATATTATCAGAACAGGTGCTGCAGCTGTCTTACACTAGCCGCCACTGGTGTTCAATAAAGCTCGATGTAAATTTTCACCAGAATGATTCGGGAAGCTAATATTCGACATCTTTTAAAATTGTTAGGAACATCCTAATGATGCAACACCGTGTATAAGGAAGCTCAATCTCCAGAGGTATATTCTTAGAGCCAAACATAACAAGAATGTTGGTTTTGCTTTTACTAAAACATACCTACATGAATGTAGAAATATCAGTATCGGTCTCATTTGTGTCAACCTATAGCAATAGAGATTGTGTAACTGCGCGACAGCAGAAGTCATCGAAAATTATGAAAACAATAAGGTCTTATGTGTGATAGTGTGGAAAATTTTAATGAATGCACTTGACTCTTTGCTTATATTGTTTCGTATGCTAGTCGTTAATTTGTCGTTTTATCATCTAAAGCCAAAAATATAGAATATAAATTTTAAATACTTACTTACTCAAAACATTCACCGATTCTTTAACTTATTCAAAACCTCTAAGTGTTTTCTTCTAAAAATTAAAGTTTAATGGAAGGCGACACGTATAAAGGCCTTAACGGTAGTTTCGTTTAGCTCTAGACCATATAACACTTTAAAACCTAAAAGCGGGTTTTAAATTTTAAAAGGTTAATTAGATATTTTCAAGTGAGTGCTCTTCCCTTACGTGGTGATATAAATTCTTAAACCACGAAAGTATTTTTCTGCAGTTTTTCGTACTAGCCAGTTACAGCATTTCCTGCAAGAATATCTTTGCTAGGAGGCGGCGGCGGTTATTTTATTATCAGGATAAATGGGAGAGCACTTTCTACTTTCTTAATGGGAACAACTCAAATATTAAATTCCTAGGATGTCTGGAAAGGTGTTTTCAAGATTATAATATATCACTGATGGAGATTACCTTTATTTTAAGGATTTTCTGTATACAGAGTGTCCCACCGGGAACCGCTTCGATCTATATATGGAAAACTATATATAGGAACATTTTGAAAATTTGACAGACACGAAAGTGTTTTTTCACTCACCATTTGAACATTATAAATAATCTTGCCTGGGCGCTTAAATTATACAAACGAAGATTATTTAATTATTTATGGAGAATGTAATAAAGTTATATCAAGAACATGTGACACATTTGCCATTCGATATCCGCAAAAACAGAAGCCATCACAATGTGCTTATTAATAATGTTTAAATGGTAAGCAAGTGACAGCTTTATAGATTTTTTTAGCATTTAATTGTTTAGCCAACTAAGAGTAACTGAACTTAAAATCTGCAGCAAAATCGCCATATAAAATTATGAAATTGGCCATATTTCGAAAACTAAAAATTTTTGGGATATACAACCTTATACGAACCTACCCTTATTTTTAATGCCTAATAAGAATTAATTATAAAATTTGGGTGTTTCTATTTAAAAATCTCATTTTAAATCTTATTGTATGATTAGTTATTAAAATATTATAAAAAAACCTATTAAAGTAGGTTCTTTATTACAAGGAATCCCACTTACATTAAATAAATATGGCTTCTTTATAAACAAAATTGATAATTATTTTAAGGCTTGCAAACGTCATTTTTGAAATAAAAATTCCAATATGTCAAAAACGCTTAGACATAGGTATAGGACATGGTATACAAAATCTGCCTAGAATCTTGCGTAGAATGCAAGAATGTAATAATATATAGGGTGTTCTATTTAAAATAAGCAAGTTGACACTTACTTCCGGTATAACCGGAAGGGCTACCCTTATGAAAATATTTTAGACCGGTCACCCCCACCAGCATTAGCATACTATAAACTTTCCCATGCATAGTTTTCCATATATAGATCGAAGCGGTTCCCGGTGGGACACCCTGTATAGTTGTATGGAAGGAAGTCTATTATTTTAGCTCAGACGTCTGCCGTGGAGATGTGCCGGGTGTTCAACTAAAAAGGGACAAAGGCTGTATCTTGGCTACCGTACAGTTTCTGAAATAATTTCCTTATAAGAAATGTGGCGAAGAGCAATCGCTGGAAATTATTTTTAAGTTCCTTAGATGGCTGCTCGAGGGCGTCTTAGAAGTAACAAAAATCTGTAATATTATTGTTTTATGAGTAACAAATACTTAACACTCCATGACAGTTATAACATTTCGGTATTATAAATATCTGTGATTAAATTTTTTTATTATCAAAAATTTTTGATATCTTCAGCTAAGAATGAGATATTAACTTGCGGTTTTTACTGACTTTCTCCAATTTTAGTTCTGCTTCTGATGTGAAATCTTATATACGGGGTGGCCTGCTCTCAACGCAGGACTCCATAGCATCAAAACTGCTTACCTTTTTGATAATTTTCAAAAACAAAGTTATCGGGAGGCATTAGGTCCACTACATATTATATTTTTTTATAATTCCCTATTGAATTCCACGCATAATTTGTATAAAATGTAATAAATGTCTAAATTAAATTGTTTTTGAGATATTGACGTTTAAAATATGGCATTTTTGGACTTTGACAGGCTGTGGCATTGGAACGAAGTATCTTCGAGAAAAATGGCTTGTACCGGGTGAGTCAACGATTGCGCGGAGCAATTTTATGGCTTGAAGATAAAATTTGTCGACAATAAGCTTTTGTGTTAAGGTATGGTTGGATATCAGGTATATTTTAAAAATATTTTGAATTATACAGGGTGCGCCCAAAAAGTAGGGTGTCAAAAAGGTACATTTTTTTAAAAGGAACACCCTATATATTGTATTATTTTCTGATTTTTACGCTTATTTCGTAAATGTGAAATGTCTAGAGTCAATAGTTTTTGAGATATTGAAGTTTAAAATATGGCATTTTCAGACTTTGACAGGCTGTAACATTGAAACGGTTCATCTTAGAGAAAAATGGTTTTCACCTCCCGATCTTAATTTTTTATTCTCTATCTAAACGTTACTATTTCCGGTTTAACATGTTAAACCGTTAAAACCGGTTTTTTGGTTTAACATGGTAAACCGGAGGTTGGTTTCCTTGGATAGAGAATAAAAAACTAAGATACAGAGGTGAAAATCATTTTTCTCTAAGATGAACCGTTCCAATGCTACAGCCTGTCAAAGTCTGAAAATGCCATATTTTAACCGTCAATATCTCAAAAACTATTGAATTTAGACATATGACATTTACAAAATAAGCGTAGAATTTTGTGAGGAATCAGAAAATAATACAATATATAGGGTGTCCCATTTAAAAAATTGTACCTTTTTGACACCTTACTTTTTGGGCGCACCCTGTATAATTCAAAATATTTTTAAAATGTGCCTGATATCCAACCATACCTTAAGATAAAAGTTTATTGTCGACAAATTTTTTTTTGTTTTTTTTTTTTTATGATAAAAAACCTGCACTGTAGGAAAAATCCTTTAAGGCGCTCTGGGAGCGGTGCGAGTACGAAAAAAGCGATTAACGTTGGTCTTGAAACGTTGAAGATTGTATTCATTGGGAAACACGACCTCAGGAAGATCATTCCACAAAGATGACGTTCTCCAGATGAAAGAATTCTTGAACAATGAAGTTCGAGGAGTACTAAGCTGAACAACATATGGATGAGCGGCAGTGGTTCGCCGTGTATTTCTGTTTTGCATTGCTCTATAGGTGGAATCAAGTGGGCAATGTCAGTCGAACACCTGCCATGGAAATATCTGTAAAAGAGAGCCAAATCACCAACCTGTCTTCGATGCTCCAGGCTATCGAGGGTCTTGGTCAGCTCGGGGTCGCCGATCAGACGAACGGCTCTCCTTTGAATGGAATCCAGTAGCCGAAGGGTGTGCTTGGGTGCAGAGCTCCAGACATGCGAGAAATATTCTAATGATGGTCGAATCTGGGCTTTGTAGAGTGTCAAAAGTTGATGAGGTGTGTACAACCTTTTGGTGCGGAAAAGTACACCAAGTTTCTGTGCAGTTGCCTTGGCAATGCGGCAACGTGATCATGCCGAGACATATTACCTCCCAGATTGACCCCCAGCAAATTAATAGACGGTGCCAGGGGAATTGCGTGTCCTGCCATGACTATACCCGGTTCTGCAATGTTAACCTTTTTGGAGATGACTATACCCGGTTCTGCAATGTTAACCTTTTTGGAGAAGACTGCTGCCTGGGTTTTCTTAGCGTTAAATTCGACTTGGTTACTGTCACCCAAGCCAAAATTAACCGTAAAACTGGATTTCTGGATGTTAAACCAAAAGTTGGTATTTTTGGATAGAAAATACAGAACATAGGAAGATAGAAACCATTTTTCTCTAAGGTGAGTCGTTCCAACGCTACAGCCTGTCAAAGTCTGAAAATACCATATTTTAAATGTCATGTCAACAACAATTGAAGTTACAGACATATGACATTTTATAAAAAAATATGCGTGGAGTTTAATAGAAATTAGAAAAAAATATAATATATAGGGTGTTCAATTTAAAAAAAAAAGCATTTTTGATATGTCCTGACTGTTTAATTGTACTGTATAATTTAAAACAATTTCAAATTGTAGACGTAATGCTTCGTTATAATTCTGTTTTTAAAAATTATTAAAAAGTTGAGTATAGTTTAGATGCTATGGAATCCTGAATTGAGGCGGGGCCACCCTGTATGGTTTGATTTAAATTTTTTAAGAAACACCGTAAATTTTAATAATGTTTTAAACGGTGCCTTCTAGCGACCACCTTAGAAATAAAAAATATATACATGGGTGGAATTGTTAACTGGAATAAATTCAGTATTTGGAAGCCTCTTTATTTGCGTAGAAAATACGGAAGCCTTTATTTTTAGTTTGGTACACTTTTTTCGTTCCATCATAAAATGTACCCTTCGTTTGGGGTACAAACCGCCCCCAACTTTTTTTTTTCAAATGTAAAAGTATGTATTGCGATAGCTCGTTGGAAAGGGCAAAAAAAAAGAATACGATCCACTATTTACTTTTGCATTACGGTAATCTAAACGCAATTTGTTTCATTATAATTTTTTTTTTTTTTTATGATGAAACACCTGCACTGTAGGAAAAATCCTTTAAGGCGCTCTGGGAGCGGTGCGAGTGCGAAAAAAGCGATTAACGTTGGTCTTGAAACGTTGAAGATTGTATTCATTGGGAAACACGACCTCATGAAGATCATTCCACAAAGATGACGTTCTCCAGATGAAAGAATTCTTGAACAATGAAGTTCGAGGAGTACTAAGCTGAACAACATATGGATGAGCGGCAGTGGTTCGCCGTGTATTTCTGTTTTGCATTGCTCTAGGTGGAATCAAGTGGGCAATGTCAGTCGAACATCTGCCATGGAAATATCTATAAAAGAGAGCCAAATCACCAACCTGTCTTCGATGCTCCAGGCTATCGAGGGTCTTGGTCAGCTCGGGGTCGCCGATCAGACGAACGGCTCTCCTTTGAATGGAATCCAGTAGCCGAAGGGTGTGCTTGGGTGCAGAGCTCCAGACATGAGAGCAATATTCTAATGATGGTCGAATCTGGGCTTTGTAGAGTGTCAAAAGTTGATGACGTGTGTACAACCTTTTGGTGCGGAAAAGTACACCCAGTTTCTGTGCAGCTGCCTTGGCAATTGCGGCAACGTGATCATGCCAAGACATATTACCTCCCAGATTGACCCCCAGCAAATTAATAGACGGTGCCAGGGGAATTGCGTGTCCTGTCATGACTATATCCGGTTCTGCAATGTTAACCTTTTTGGGGAAGACTGCTGCCTGGGGTTTCTTAGCATTAAATTCGACTTGGTTACTGTCACCCCAAGCAAAAATTTCTTCCAGGTCATTGTTGAGGCGCAATACTTCATGCTGCCTGCGAAGATGTGCGTCGGCAGCGGATGTTTTGGGAGTCAAGGTAAAAGATGAGACAAGTGTGCTGTCATCAGCAAAGCTATAAATTGGATTTTGGGTTTTCACTAGAAGGTCGTTAATATACAGTAAAAAGAGGGTTGGATATGTTGCCCATTTTTTTCTTGACAAAACCCCAAAAGTCATTCTTGACATTATGTAACATTTCCGGGGTTATTAGGCGAATTTCGTGTATAAGTCGTTGCCTGAGTTCCTTTTTTTTAACCAGCTTGCGCTGCCAAAACCAAAATTGTATTATGAATTGTTGCTAAAATGGCCAGTTCTTATTTTTTTCTGGCTTTCTACATTACCAAAATGCAAAAGTAAATAGTGGGTCGTATTTCTTTTTTTGTGCCCTTTCCAACGAGCTATCGCCATACATACCTTTATCTTAAAGAAATAGTCCATACTTGAAGTGGAGTGCAAATTTAGAAAGTAAGAAATAAGAACATAAAGTCTATTATATTAAAGCAAGTAAATATTTTACAAAACTTCTCTACATGTTTCGAATGCAGAAGCATTCATCTTCAGCAGAACAAATATAATAAGAAAAAGAAAAACTAGTAGATATTACCCTAACTGAGCGACAAGGTTGAAGGTTCAATGAAAAAATGAGTACAACGGTGAGAAAATAGGTGCACACGTTGCATTGTAAAGTTTTTTTTAGTTAGGGTGATATCTACTAGTTTTCCTTCTTTTTATTATATTTGTTCTCCTGAAGATGAATGCTTCTGCATTCGAAACATGTAGAGAACTTTTGTAAAATATTTACTTGCTTTAATATAACAGTGAAGGAAGACTTTATGTTCTTATTTCTTACATACCTTTATATTTGAGAAAAAAAGTTGGGGCGGTTTCTGTCCACAAAAGAGGGGTAAATTTCATGACGGGACGAAAAAAGTGTACCAAACTAAAAATAATGGCACCCCGTATTTCGGTATTTTCTCCGCAAATAAAGAGGCTTTCTTATAATGAATTTATTCCAGTTAAAAATTCCACACTGTATAGTATAATGCAAACGAACAAATAATTATCTTTTTTAACGAGCCCGAGTTTGTAAGTCATGTAATTTTTGTGCTTACATTTTCAATAAGGCTTCACTACGCATATTAAGCGGAAACCTTTATTTTCTTAGTGGAGCATTAGTATTACGCACTCTAACGGCCATCCGAGAAACTTAAAGATAATTTTTAGTAATCTTGCTTGGCAACTTTTTTTATAAAATTTTTGAGCCGAAAGTTATACGAATAATGATTCCCAAGAGGTGCGGCGTCCCCTTTTATTTAATTGTAAAAAATTAATAAAAAAGATTGACCCACAATTACTAATTAATCAAGTAAAAATTAATCATTGAATCAAAACGCGTGTATGAATCTCTATCCAGATTCTAGCTTTTGTAGAAACTGATTAACAATATGTATGTTAATTTACCTCAAATAAATCGATCTAAATTCAAATTGGCCCATTACAGACTTTGCCTGATAATGCCATTAAGTTTGCAAATCGATTTGTTAGATGTAAATGTCCCTAATTTGTCTACTGGCCATGTGATATTTAAAGCTGTCTCTGGAATTCTGGTCTAAATTAGATACATTTTCCCATAATACTTCGTAATTCTCATTAATTTATTGGTTTTATAATCAAATCATGAGTAATAAAAGCATGACACTATCATAAAGAATAAAGTGCAAAAAAATAACAATAAATGTGCTTGAAAACCTCACAGCACCGCAGTTATGTTATGTTACTTCCGTTTTCTTTCTAAAGTGTTCCATTGGTCTCTCACCTCCTCAGTTTTTGTAAGAATTTACTCAGTCAACAATCATTCATTCCACTTCCAGAACCTCATTTTTATGTCGTAGCGTATATATCACATGGGCAATAGTCAAAACATGCTCGTTAATAACTTTCCAATTTTTCATTAATGCTCACATCAATAACACATTTTAATTTATCTGATTAATTTTCATCAGAAGCGACGGGATTAAACGATTTTACATTTAATTTACCTTTAATCTCATACGTTTGTCTCTAAGTAACATTTCAGGAGTTATTTAGGTTAGCGATTTTCTACCTAATATCTGCAGGTTGCTACGTTGCGAATCAGATAGTAATTACGTTACCTTGAGTTATTTAATAACTTTTGCCTTTCCTACGCTTCTACGTGTTATAGAGTATTACAGTCTACAGCTCTATTACACTTTAAATGGACCCGGCATATTTTATAATGTTTTTTTAATGTAAGAAAGTTTTCAGTATAAAAGTGATTCTATTTAAATATAATTTAACCATTACATTAAGTAAAAATGGGCAACAATACTCAATATAAAGCTGTTCTATAGTTAAATAAATATTAAAGGAATTAGTATACAATCTCAATCTATTTGGTTATTCCAGTATAATGTGGTAAACGTCACGGTCTTGCAAAAAAATTCGCTAATTCGGTTCATACAGTTCTTCGGGGTTTAACAGCTCATCGCCAATTTTCTTTTCGAAATTCAGTTACCTGGTAAGCATTTTTGTTTAGAAATGTTTGACATCCATCAGATATGAGTTTATTTGGAAAACTACACAGGCAATAAAGATCAATAAAATAAACTGCTGGATTATTCGAATTGAATACAGGAAGACCACTTTTCACACTATCTGGTAATATGTACCAGTCCTTACTATCGTTAAAATGGCTAAGTTGCGTTGCCAAACTCAGATCTCCTGACGACACTTGTGCTAATCTACTCCAGAACCTTTGTATTATTGCTTGCCTAAATACCGATTTCGTTTCTTTTTTTATCATACAAGTCATGTCGTGAAGAAATTCATATGGAGCTAAAAAAAAATCAGTACATTTAAATATCTTTTTTATCAGGATCAAGGTTGCCTAATTTTAACCTATTTAATACCGATATACGACCCATATTTCTAAATTCTTCTCCAAAGTTACCAGCTCCATGTGAACTTATATCTAAACTGCTGGACAATTGCTTTCGAGCAAGAAAAATTTCGCCTAAATTTAACAGTTAATATTTTGTGAACCAGATATGATATCGACCTACGGTTTTAAATGATTAATAGATTCATCTCTTAGGAAACAATTGTCAATGTTGGATTTTCTTTAACTGTCAGAAAATTTTATATACAGGGAGTTAAAGAAGACGATGATTTTTGCTCCAATTTTAATGGCGTGAAACTTTCACAATAATATTTTTAAATTTTATCACTCTACGTCAATTGAATCACTGGTTCGTAGCAAAGAAAGTAATTTGTCAAATTTTTGATATCTGCTATATTTTAAGAAATACCGATTTTTTTGGAAAACCTTGCTTTATTTTAACTTATTGGTAGCTAGATCTCACTGTGCGTTGTGTCGTGCAAACTTTGCGAGTGATTATTATACCCTAGGAAAAGCTTGATTATGTTCAGTAACAATAGTTGTACCTAAATGTTATGATGTACCGTGGCGTACTTATGCACTGACGGATAACTGGGATGGGCGTAGTCATGGGTTTAATTCGTGGGCAGTGTTATTCTAAGATTGTATTGACTCAACAAAAGTTTCCCTATATTTCTTATATCCAATGACTAAAAAAACTGGGTTCTGGTAAATGATGGCAGCTTCATTGTGTCCACATGTGGACATAAATCGAAATATTGCTTAAAGAACCACACTGAAGGAAAATAAAGTTTAAGGAAGCTGCCACCATATACCAAAACCCAGGTTATTTTAGTAAGCCCTCATTGGATATACGAAATATCTGGAAACCTGTATTAAGGAAATTTAGTTCAAGAATAAAGAACCACACTAAAGGGAAAGGAAGCTGCCATCATATACCAAAACCCAGGTTATTTTAGTAAGCCCTCATTGGATATAAGAAATATCTGGAAACCTGTAGGGGATAGGGGGATAAGATTACGAATCGGGTAAGATGACGAATTGGAAAATTCCGATTATTGTAATAAGATAGCGCTACTTGGTTGATTGCCGAGTGTAGCAGGTGTGCTTCGTAAGTTGCCTATGTATTAACATCAAAATCTGACTTACTTTGTTGACGATATTTCGCCATTGGTGTTTAATGGTTATGTCATTATAATATTAGTGCAAGACGAAATAAGCTTTATAGCATTTGTGTTGAATCTTATTTTCAATCGGTAAGTATTTTCTTCAATGTTATGGTATTGCTCATCTCCAGCCCATTAAGTTTTCGTGAAATAATATTCCTTTGTTGGTTAATACAAAACTCGATTCAAAATTTCCTGGTCGACTAAGATGACAAATTTGCTAAGTGGACAAGATGACGAATTCGTCATCTTACCCGATTGAAGGATGTGGCAGCATTATTTAATGTGGCTTACGATAAGGTAGCCATAATAAAAAATGCCGTACAATCTTTCAGAGCAACTGGATTAGTCCACTTAATTCTCAAACATTTAATGATTCTAACTTCGAACCCTCAGTGACCACAGACAAGCCATACGAGCCTTCCAAGAATGTCGACGAAAACTAAGACTATGATGTACCGGGACTACCAGATGTCACTAATGCTCTTTCAGCAAATATGTTCACTGCGGTAGGAGGAACATCTCAAAATACTTCCTCTAATCTAATGTCTTAGATTTTTCACTACCAGGGCCGTCTAATGCAGAATCATTGAAGTATCTACCTCACTTTCCTATTGCTGCTTATAAAGAAAAGAGACAGAGGAAGAAGCTACCCACTCTGCATATAACAAAGAAAAAGAGAATGAAAGAAAAACTATGGAGGAGAAAAAAGAAATTAATCGAAGAAGAATAGAAGAGAATAAAAAAAAAGTTGAAATGAAGAAAAAGCAGATCAAAAAAGGCAAACATGTCAAAGAAGTAAGGTTTGACGATCATGATAATGGGGAATCCTCTGACTTCTCCATATCAGTAAATTACATGGAACAAGATGACGATAATCGGGAGGAACAAGAAGAAATTTGTTTAATTTGTAACGATTCTGGAAAAAATTAATTTTGGTACGCCTGTTATCTGTCGTAAATGGGTTCATGCAGCATGCTCAGGACTGACATCCGCAGAAGCGAAGCGCAAAGCATTTGCCTTGTATAACTAAAATTTTAGAAAAATTTGTCGAGACGGGGGCATCGCAAATTGAATTAAGCGGTACCCCCTTAATTAGTTTGGGTTATTTGAATTTTTTGAAGTAGACGGCTTGTCATTAAAAACGTTAGTTTCATTATTTTCGTGTGGACCTTCACAAAGTGCTAAAAATTGATTTTTATTTTGATATTTTGATTGATTATTTTGATATTTTGATGAATTATTTTGTCTTTGCATTGATTGACATACACGAGACAAGTGTCCGGTTTTGCCACATCTATAGCAAATTGGACGTGCATCGTGAGTACGTGTTTTAAAAAGATTTTGACTATTTCTTTTATAAAAATTATTTCTATTTTGTGGAGAGAACCTGCGGTTCAAATTACCCCTTACAAAGTTATTAGAATCTCGATATCGAAACGAATTTGATCTGTCACCCTGTGATGTCCCCTTAAATTTTGGTATGTTGGCTTTAAAGTTATTATGCTTAGACACATTATTTAAAGACGTTTGAGGTTTTTCTGAAATTGTTAAAACTTGAGAAAACTGAGTTGATAAATTTGTCACTTTTTGAATTTCACTTAATTTATTAACGATAGCAGATAATTTCTGTAATGAATTTACATCATCATCACAAAGTAAGACAAAATTAGCAATAAAGTTAGAATGTAAACCACTTTCAAAATATTCTAAAATGTTTTCAAAAGGCATGTTTTGGTCGTATTCTGAACACAAATTTCGGATTCTATAATAATAGTTTTTAACATCTTCGTTCAAACGCTGTTTTGCAGACAATAATCTAATTTTTAAATCGCGTTTTGGCATAGTAGAACCGAACTCTTTGCAAAAATCATTTTTTATATCTTCCCACTTTTTATTTTGATTTGCTGCCGCTGCTTTGTAACTTGCGTACCACTGATTCGCAGCATTTAAAAGAAAATTTCCGAAATAAAGAATTTTATGCTTATCACCCCAACTATTTATCGTGGCGCCACGATCAAAATTTTTTTAAAAATCGCGAGCTTCTTTTTCCGACGGATCAAATAATTCTGGGGATATAAATCTAGGTGTCGCCGGATCCGCGGCCTCATTTTGTACACTTGCAATAGTGGTGTTCATATTTATTATAATAATATCTGAGTCAGTTGATAGTTGAGAATCGTCCAAAGTACTTAAATTCGCTACAATAGTTTCAGAGGAAGTATCACTATCTCTAGGAAACTGTTGTGAACCAGATGCCAGAGGAGTTGTTTCAAGTGAAAGTCTTTGTAATCTGTTTATTAAATCTGGCTCTGATCCAACCTCAGTACTTCGATTTTTTGGATCAAATAAATTTGTTAAGGAAAACGACTCGACACCACTTGAACTAGAACTTGAACTAGAATTTGAATTACTTTTAATAGTTTATTTAAAACCCTCTTCGCGTTGTTTTGCTTGCCCTCTAGTTTGTATATTTGAAAGTATTATTGGTTTCTTATTTTTCTTGTCTCTGTCTGAAGAGTTCATCAAATATAGAAAATCTTAATTTCTTTAAATTTAAAATCACAATTAGAAAATAATTAATTTGGAAAAATGTACCTCAGTGAAAATAATAGAGCACCAAAAGAAATTACGGAATCGTCTATAGAAGAGCATTAAAAAATACACTCGTATAGAAAACGGCACGCCTCCACCAAATGTCGCGTCTTAAAATGACAGGCGACTGGGTTGTGTAGCTTAGACGGTTTTAATCTGTTTTAATTATTTTATTAATAAGTATTTATTATTTGTGCCCTTATGGTGCGCTATCGAATCACTGAAACACTAAGGATTTTTAAGACATTTATTTAATGAATAGCAAAGCGATGACAGACAATAATCATAATGTGAATAAAATACAATGTTACGTAAAAGATTATAAAATGGTAAATTTAGATAGTTCTCTAACAAGAAGAGAACCTGTCTCTTTTTGACTTACTTTAGAAAGGTGTTATTCTAGTAAGTTTAAAGAAACAATTTGTTCTTAATAGACAACTTTGACCAAAATAAGAAGAATACAAGTTAATACAGTTTAACAATTAAATGTAAGGAACACTTACGCAATCGCAGCAAAGTAAACTGGTTCTGGGGCAGTACTCTTCATGGCTCGAAAACTGTTTTAAACTTTTGAGTAGTTATTTGGGCAGAGGTTACCCTTACACTTGAATACTTTTTACAACTCTCCGAGTAAGTGTTCCTCCGAGTTTTTTATAAGTTTTGCTATGTCAGCACTTTATTAAAGAGGGGATTTTCCCCTGGATGGACTATTCAAAATGGAACCCTTTATCCCAACCAATACAAACAATTATGTTTATCAAATTTCATCTACAAACTCCTCCTACCAAACTAGGACTGTCCTTATCTTTGTTCTACACACTATTTTTCCACTACACCTATTCTTATCAGCAGACTCAACACCTATTAAGTGTCTTAGCACCACAGCGAAGTATGAACTGGTTTATTCATCCTTAAGGGTGCTAATCCATATCCGACAATATATTTGCGACTTTTGTGACAATAATTAATATATCTTTCTAATTACCTACTGTTTTTCTTTTATTCAATAATCCTCGGCATCTTACCCGCATACTTTCGTCATCTTACCCATACATGAGGGCAAGATGACGAATTTGTCATAAAATTTTGATCTTACGAAAAAAAAAGTATAGTGAAGATAGCATGATAAGAAGCAATCTGCTTTGAACTAAAATTATCCTGAATGCTCTAAAATACGAAACAAAGTTTTAGGGCGAAATATGATGAAGAAAATAAAAATATATGCTTACTCTCGTCATCTTGCCCTTCCTCTATTAAGGAAATTTAATTTAAGAATAACACTGTGCACGGATTAAACTGCACCCATCCCAATTATGCTTCAGTTCACCTACATAGGTAGTCTACATAGAGATGTAGTTACCATACTTATTTAGAAATAACCTGAAGACAACTGATGATACTTATCAGTTGAAACGTTGTGATTTAAAAACAAATAAAAGTCCAAAACTAGTCTATCATTCATAGGTAAAATTGTTATTATCAAAGATTTGAGACACATCCTGTATCATCCATAATTATGATAAACTGAATAAATTGATACAGATGTAAATAGACATCAATAACAAATAATTTTCAAAATTACTGGTTGTTAAGTTATTTAGAAAATACCCGGTCTTTCTTTATTGGTTATGTAAAGTATAAAAGCAAATAACAAAATTTCTAGATTAATTGACACATTCGTGGGTGAAAAGCAAATTGCGGGGATTGTATTGATTTTTATGAAAACATTTGTAAACACACAGCGTCACTGATTAGGCATTCTGACTACCAAATGTCAATATTTAAACCAAAGCACGGTGGTAATTTGATAAAAGACTTGTATCCCATGTTTACAATAGATTGGTTATTGTGGATAATGTTGATGGTTTTCTGTCTAAAACGGATGTATCCATATGGATACATGATTGAGTAGAACTGTCTATTTAGATATAAAAAAATACCAGTAGGTAACTGTTTTAATTTTTTAACGATTGTTGAAAATCTGTCATCCGTAATTCCCCAATTCGAATTGCTTGGATGGCAAATCAAGTTCAATAAGGATGTTCAGTTAGGGATGAATGAATTTTTCATTTCCACCCTTTCGACGGATTGTAAATTAAGTTTGATAGGTTTACAGGGTGCGTTATATAGTTTTATATTCACGACTAATTTTTTTTTATTTAGAACACCCCTGAATTTTTTTTAGAAAAAAGATATTATCCCTAAATTGCCAACCTAGTTAAAATTTACGTACAGTTTTTTAAAATCTGAAATAAATTGATTACGAAACACTTATTAACATTTTAATGCTGGTATGCACCATTACTAGAATTAAACAATGACAATTTGATATGTAAGTTAAAGAATGTCAGTGAATGTTAATCAAATTGGAATTTAATTCTGCTGATTTTTCATGCAAAATGCTCCTCGTTGAAGATAAACTCATAGAAATGTTGATTATGTTGGGTAGTGTAGATAAAAGTGGAGTAGCTATTAAGTGGAGAACTTCCTGAACTGTTAAAGATAGTGTTAAAAGTGATCGTCCTGGTATACCCGAGGAGAAAAATAAGCATATTATTATTACTACAGGAAGATGCTCATAGCTCAAGCATACAACTTGAGCACCGTATCTAAATTTTTAAAAAAGGAAGTTACATTCCTACTACAAACTAGTAATTATACAAGAGTTAATTGACGATGAACCTTGTGAGGCGAGAGCAGTTTTATGAAATAATGATTGAGCCAATAAATAATACCTCACTAATTGTCCAACGAATTTGTTTTGCGAACCGCTCTAGCATTATAGCTACGCCAATGATAAAAATATTATACACTGTGGCTCAAATTAAAGGAGTACACTTTTTAATTGTGAATATTTTTCTAGATTTTGCACTGATTTAATTTATTTTTGGAGTGATGATGAACTGAAATCATCTTAGTAAAATGTGCAATTTTTATCAAAATATTTTGTACAGGGCCGGATTGACAGGTTTTTTTCAACAAACGTGCACTTATGCTCGTTGCAAACGAAAACTGATTTATTCATAATTCAGAAAATACGTTTTTTTGGTAGATTAACTATCGAAACTTCTTCAGTATAAGTCTCACTCTGAAAGATTCTTAAATTCAGGAAATACAATTTATTTTGTTCATTGATGTATTAAAACATTCCGGATATCAATTTGGAAATTTGAAGTCGTTTGAACCATGATAGCAGCATCCATGACCGTTATTAAAAATCAAAGTTTTCATGACTATTATTAAAATAATAAACAATGTTATTTTTGACGTTTTGTGCGCTTCACGACAGCTAATCCGTACACAATGGCAGTTTTAAGTGAAGAGGATCGAATTCTTATCAAATATTTTCGACAAACACATAATTACGGCGCAAGAAAAATTGTAAAGGAGTTTCCTGAAAAAAATTGGTATGTTGGAACAGTTGGCAAGTTGTTAAGACATCTTACAGAAAATAATGGATCGATGAAAATAAAATTTGGAAGGGGAAGGAAAAAAACTTCAAGAACTCAAGGAAATATTACCATGGTAAGAAATATTATAGGAGAAACGATTAGAAAGATGTAATCTATTACTACGAAGATTCCGTTCTCGGCAAAATATCGCAAAGATATGGTTTTCAGATGAGAAGATGTTTACTTGAGGCCGCCAAAGAATACTTACACAAAATAATCGGGTATACGCAAATGTGCGAGTAATGAGGGAAATCCCATTGGAAAATCTTTTAATCGAGAGAAGTCACTTTTCACCTGGCGTAATGGTCGCGGTGGCAGTTTCCAAATTGGGGACGTCAAGTCTCATTGTTGTAGATGCCGGAGTAAAACTCAACTCGGACGCGTATCAACAACAACTTTTACATCACTTGCTTCCTGAAATTAAAGCAATTTGCGACGATTACGTATTCCAACAAGACGGTGCTCCTTCCCATATTTTCGGAGTACAAGAATGTTTTTGTTTGAGCAATGCTCTGATTATATTGAACCGGAGATGTGGCCACCCAATAGTCCAGACTTTAACCCTGTTGACTATTCCATATGGGGAATTTTCGAGGCAAATGTTCACAATAGTCAAAGGTTTAACACCATCGAAGAGCTAATGGAAAAGTTACAGTTCTGTTGGAATAATTTTAACCAGGACATAATGAATACAGCTATTGACCTATGGCGAAGGCGACTGCTTTCGATTTTAGGTGATAGTTAGTCTTGATATCAGTAATTATTAATATTATTAAATTTATTATTAATATTGAACAAAATAAATTGTATTTCTTGAATTTAAGAATCTTTCAGAGTGAGACTTATACTGAAGAAGTTTCGATAGTTAATCTACCAAAAAAACGTATTTTCTGAATTATGAATAAATCAGTTTTCGTTTGCAACGAGCATAAGTGCACGTTTGTTGAAAAAAACCTGTCAATTCGGCCCTGTTCAAAATATTTTGATAAAAATTGCACATTTTACTAAGACGATTTCAGTTCATCATCACTCCAAAAATAAATTAAATCAGTGCAAAATCTAGAAAAATATTCAAAATTAAAAAGTGTACTCCTTTAATTTGAGCCACAGTGTAAAAATTCTATCAAACATGTCAAAACCCCGACATTTTACTCTTGGGATTAAGATATTTTATCTAACAAAAGATGTTTTCATAAGTTGTTATAAAAGACGCTTCAGAGGTGAAAAATGCGTGGCGATTATCGAACCCAAAAATAAAATTGTTTTGGCAAGCCATTTCCTCATGTCGACCATTGCAGACTAATCTGGGAGCTTGCATAAATATAGTCTGATTGACGGTCAGAGCTTTTGGGTTTTTATGGTATATAAGCAATCAAAATAATATAGTCCATATAATAATTTACTAGGAAAAATAGAAATATTTTTTTTCTTATGCAAAACATATAATAATCTAATCTGTCCTCCGTATGTTGGTGCTTCTACAGAACGTAGATAGATGATTCGTTTTTTAACTCAGTTTCTAATTAAGTCATCACTGAATTTCTATCTAAATAAGTTATAAAGAAAATTGAATACATTTTCACCTAATATTATTAAATATATTATTCTTGACTTTTTGGGGAATAATTTATTTTTTAAGTATCGCAACTAAATCAGAGTGTAACGCAAGGGGTCCAGTGGGACTATGGGCGCCCATAGAGAAAATTTTAAAGGGAAGCGGCAACCAGAAAAAATCTTTAGCCCATTGGGTTCGTCCTGTTTGATTTTCACAGCCACTTGGTAATCCCAGTTCCTTGCACTAGTTTGTGTAGGTCAACTGGGGAGAGGGTCAGGATGTCCTCTGATTCCAGTTTTGGTTGCCCGAGTATTTATTGCCTCTTCCGATCTAGTGACTCGCAATGGCAAACTATGTACTGTACTGTTTCTCTAACTTGTCCGCACAATCTGCAGTTAAGGTCTCCATTGTACAGTTGCATTCTGTGCTGATGATTCTTGACAGCCATGTGTCCTGTCAGAATTCCTGTTATAGTTCTCAGCTGCTTCCTCTCCATTTGAAGCAGCTGTTTCGTTAAATTCGGGTCTGGATCCCCAATGAAACATTTGCTATGGTATAATCCCTGTATGTTGTTCCAGTAGATTTTGTGTTCATTCCTGATCCATCGCTTTATGGCATCTCGTACTTTGCAACTTGGTACTCCGAGTCCCGGTTCTGGATCAATGAATGTCTTTTCTGAGCCATTCTTTGCAAGTTCCTCGGCTTTTTCGTTCTCTGTAATACCTTCGTGTCCTGGTTCCCCTTTGTAGAGTTACTTTGTTTACTGTTGCTGGGGACTCTAATTTCCCTTGACATTTCCATACCAGTCTTGAGGTTACCTTGCAGCATATTAGTGATCTAAGAGCTGTAACTGTCATGATAGTCCATTGGTGGGACCTGTCATGTGTTACTACTTTGGTATATCGTTCATAGGTATTATAAAGCCATGCATTTATCTTTTTAATACCTAATAGTATTATACTTGTTGGATCTTTACTTAAAGGAATAAATAAATATACCAACACCCAGAGTAATAATGAATTTATTGAAATAAAGAAGTAAATTAATGTTAAAACGAGTAAATCAGTTGCTACGTCGAAGGTTACAGTTTTACTAAAAACTATCTAAATTTTAGTACCTACATTGGCCCTTGCAAAAGACCCAAAAAAACACATGGCGACATTTCATTGCCGACAGACAAAGCCAATCCATTAGGCGTGTCAGATGAGCCCTAACCAGAAATATATGCCAGATTATTGAAACAAATATATATTCAAAATATTTCTTCAACACTCCCACTTATTTTGAATGCCCTAAAAAATGCATAAATTTTTTCTCAACTGACAGAACTGTGCTTTCGCTAATGGTTTGGTAAAAATATCTGCTAACTGATCCTTGC
The DNA here is from genome assembly GCA_935413205.1 of Polydrusus cervinus. NCBI lineage: Eukaryota > Metazoa > Arthropoda > Insecta > Coleoptera > Curculionidae > Polydrusus > Polydrusus cervinus. The sequence continues at coordinate 21,276,428 of OW284520.1, read as the reverse complement.
TACTAACATATTCTAATGCTATTTGATTTTTATGTACAATGTCCCTAATAAAATGAAATCTAACATCAATATGTTTGGATCGCTTATGGTGCTCTGAATTTGAGGCTAATTTAATAGCAGCTTGATTATCAACAAAAATTGTAACACAATTACAATCAATATCAAGCTCAATTAAAAACTGACGCAACCATATGGCCTCTTTTGCACCTTGAGATAATGCTATATACTCGGACTCAGCGGTTGATAATGAAACCACTCTTTGACGCTGACTTGACCAGGAAATTGGCGCCCCGTTAAACACAAAAACAAAACCGCTCCTGGATTTTCGAGTATCTAAACAGCCGGCATAATCGGCATCAGTAAAACCCAACAAACTACACAAACTCCCACTGTCCCCAAAAGTGATTCCAAAATCCACCGTGCCTTTTAAATAACGCAAAATTTTCTGCACAAATTTCCAGTGTTCTTGATCGAAACATTCCAAAAATTGACTGGCATAATTCACCGCAAATTCTATATCTGGTCTACTTATTCGCGCTGCAAAAAGTAGAGAGCCTATTGCTTCACGATATGGTATCTTACTTTTATCCCAATTTTTAGAATTTATCGACTTTTCCTTTGTAAGATAAACACCGGGCTCAGCAGGTATGCTAGAAAATTTTGCGTCTTGCATGTTAAATTTATCTAAAAGCTTATTTACATATATAGGTTGACAAATTTTTAAGGAGCGCAGCTCCCGATTACGTATTATTTGAAAACCCAAAAATTCACATGCTATATCTACAGTTATCTTAAAATTACTTTGCAGGTATTCTAGCACTTCAACTATCGCGCTACGATTCTCGCACATTAGCAGCCCGTCATCGACATACAATGCTAAATATACCGGAACATCTCTGACGGTCCCAACAAACACGCACTGATCACTTTCACAACTGGCGAAGCTGAAAGTCTTTAGAAATCCTACAAATTTCTCATTCCAGCACCGGGGGGACTGCTTTAATCCGTAAAGACTACGATGTAACTTGCATACAGAATTTTCATCCTGGCAATAACCGGGGGGCTGCTCCAGATATATCTTCTCCTGAAGATGACCATAAAGAAAAGCTGTCTTTACATCAAACTTCATAAGTTCATAATCACGTTCCGCCGCAAGCGCTAACAATAATCTTACGGATTCATATCTCACAACCGGTGCGTAGGTTTCAAAATAATCGATACCTTCTCGTTGAGAAAATCCTTTTGCAACCAATCTGGCTTTATACTTTGACCGCTCTCCAGATGAATCAGATTTTATAGCAAAAATCCACCTGCACCCAATAACACGCTTACCCGCGGGTAAGGCAGATAAAGTCCATGTATGATTTTCTTTAAGTGCCTCCATTTCCTCATCCATGGCTTTTTTCCATTTCTCCGCATTTTCACTAGCCATCGCTTCATGATAACTCAATGGTATTACTTCTGTATAATATGCTACAGGTACGCCATATCGATCAGGTACTTTAATCGATTCCCTGTTACGCAAACTTCTCGGTTCTGCCTCTCTCTCTTCCCCGCTTGACACTTTTAACTGGGGTTGAACCACGGGTGGCACATCTGGCTGTATAATGGGATTATTTACACTTTCGACAGAAATAGGAAGCGGCTCCTCGTTGTTGGAAAAATTACAATTAAAGTTAATTAAATGGTTATCAGCACTTTGTGAAATGACACCAAAGTCCTCTTTAACATCTACATCGCTGTTGATATAAATTTTCCCTGTTTTATTGTCCCACAATCGATAATTAGTTGATTCGCATTCATAACCAACAAAGACAACCTTCCGGCTTTTTGGGTCAAATTTATGACGTTTTTCTCTCGGTACCTGCAGGTACGCTAGTGACCCAAAAACTTTTAAATGCTTGACCTGAGGTTCGCGGCCGAACCATTTCTCATAGGGGGTCCTTTTTTCTGATGATTGTAAAATAACCCTATTTAACACATAACAGGCGGTATTTATGGCCTCTGGCCACAATTTATGATCCACATTTTTGGCTAATAACATGGATCTTGCTGATTCTGTTATTGTTCGAATTTCACGCTCTGATCTTCCATTTTGTTCGTGAACATAAGGGGATGAAAATTCATGTACTATGCCTTTTTCTTGAAGGTAGCTACTAAACTCTTTAGATGTATACTCTGTTCCATTATCTGACCGCAATACCTTTATATTCGTGTTAAGCTGATTTGACACAAATGCTTCAAATTCTCGAAATTTTCCGAAGACCTCCGATTTATGTCGCAAAAAGTATATTTTTCGAAAAGACGTGCACTCATCCTTAAACAACACGAAATATCTTGTTCCGCGTGGTGACTCAATGTTTACAGGTCCACAAACATCAGTGTGAATCTTTTCACCTGGTCCATAAGTACACGGATGACTTAAGCTTGCATGTGGCTTTCGCGATTGCTTACCCGCGACACACGCTTCACAGAAAAAGTCAATTTTTTCACAAGGCGCATCCATTTCTAATAGATTAAGCTGCTTACATGTATTTTGAACTGCGCGAACATTTACATGAGCCATTCTTTCATGCCAGCGCTTTACCGCTGTTGTAGTTACTTGAGCTGCATTGCATTGGAGAGGTATTTTCACTTTAAAACACATACGAAATAGGTTCTTATATCGGACACCTACTGACGATAGTTTTCCAGCGTGATCGCGAATTTCACATTTCTCTTTGTAAACATGAAATGAAAAATTCATGCTGCTGATAGTACCGATTGAAAACAAATGTCTTTTTAAGTCTGGAACGAAAAGAACGTTTCTTAGCTCGCGCTCTATAACTCGCCTGTTTACAGTCTCTTCAACAATTATCGTACCCTTACCTATAGCTGTCAATTCCTTATTGTCGGCCACCTGAACATAATAAGGTTGGGGCAGGTTTTCATAATGTGTGAAATATTCCCTTTTGTAGGTCATATGCATGCTGGCACCGGAATCTGCTATCCACACATCACTGTCATCCAAGAACACAGGCACATTTGCAACGACATCACCAACGTATGCTGACGCACTTGCAATGTCTCTATTTACGCGCTTTTTCTTAGGACACTCACGAACCCAATGTCCTTTTTCCTTGCAATACGCGCACTTGGTACGATTTTTCAAATCTTGAATATTTTGTTTCTTGCTCGGCTTAAGAAATTTCTTTGAGGTTCCTCCCAAAGATGTCTGCTGTACTTGAAGAGCAAGAACTGACATATTCTCATCAGTTTCAGTGAGTCGCTTATCCTCTTTAAGTAACCTAGTAATTAAATTATTTTTCTTCCGTTCCGCTTCAGGCGTGCAATCCCATGCTATGCGAAATATAGAAAATCTGCTGGGTAGGCTACTTAACAGCTTGGAGATTATTGCTGTTTCGGAAGGCTTTTCTCCCGCATCCTCAAGCTTTTTACATATGCTTTCGAGTCTTTCAATTTGAACAGCAACAGACTCACCTTCACACATCCGAAATGAGTAAAACTGCTCCCATGCATTCTGCTTTGCATCGACGCTGGTGTCACCGTATAACGCTCTAAGCTTTTCCCAAATTTCTTTTGGATTAGTGCAGTTAATCAAATTTGGATGTAACGATCTTTCAACGGAACTCAGCAAAATCACCGCAGCTTGCGACGATCTTTTCACAAACTCTTTATGGTCTTTCGGCTTAGTTTCCTTGTCTGGTTCAGCTTCCGTGCCTTCTATCAAGCCTGTTAGGTCTTTTGCTTGTAAAAGAAAACATAAACCGAATTTCCACATCGAATAATTTGATCCGTCAAGTTTCGTCAATTCCAAAGCTTCTTTATCAGTCATAATGAAGGATTTCTTGTCACTGATACACTCTCACTTAACTACACAATACACGACAGTGAACTCTAGCTTAAGTAAAAACAAACCGCGCACGATTCAAGTTTTACCTAACAAAAATTTACTCTTAATTCAATAAATTACTATCTCGCGCAGTGGAAGCGTGCTGGGCCCATAACCTGTTGGATCTTTACTTAAAGGAATAAATAAATATACCAACACCCAGAGTAATAATGAATTTATTGAAATAAAGAAGTAAATTAATGTTAAAACGAGTAAATCAGTTGCTACGTCGAAGGTTACAGTTTTACTAAAACCTATCTAAATTTTAGTACCTACATTGGCCCTTGCAAAAGACCCAAAAAAACACATGGCGACATTTCATTGCCGACAGACAAAGCCAATCCATTAGGCGTGTCAGATGAGCCCTAACCAGAAATATATGCCAGATTATTGAAACAAATATATATTCAAAATATTTCTTCAACAATACTTATATGCCAATCTTAACAATACTCACCACCCAAATTCCTGCCTCATCTTATAAACTTTAAAAATATTTTATTTCTAAATACAAATTGTCCAGGCCCCTTTACCATAAATTTGATAACATCAATGATTAAAACGATGCCGAACAAAATGATAATTTTGTAATTATGCTGTGTTTACATAGCTAACTAACCAATTCTCCTACATGTATCAAGGAAGTAGGTCAGATGGTAAAGAAAACAACCCTGGACAGTGTTGCCACTTGTCGTTTTCTAAAACTTTTCTTCTCCGACACTGTATCTGGTAAAAAAATATACAAAAGTAAATATTTTCTAGGCTGAGTATAGCATTTAATAGTATATATTTTTTTTAATCAAAAGAGTGAATATGAGAGTGGCGGCTTCTGATAGTCGATACAGGTGGGGCAGGGCCGGCGCTAGCAGGTTCGCCTCCCCGGACAAAGAGTAAAATGCCCAATTATAATTAAAATTAAGAGATAACCTTCCCACACTTACTAGTAAAATAAAACGTGAGCAAAAAAAATGCTATCAATAATGTTAAAGTTTTGATGACTCTCATGTTGGCCCAATTATCATAAGCCTGTCCCCTCATATCCTGCAGATTCAATCCCAATGTTTTAAGTCTTTTAAGTATTAGAGTTGAAAGTTCATAGCCATTCGATCTTTCAACCGGAAGAAAGCCTAAAAAGCTTTCATTAATTTTAATGGAAACCTCCTTGGAATTGGATTTGTCAATGGATACATACCGTACTAAGACTGTCATTTGCTCGATCTTGCTGATATCAGGAATACGATCTAGAATTATTGAATAATATTTAGCTTTTTTAATCTCGCTAAGATGTTATATTTTCACTTAAAAGAATAATTAATTCATTTTGAATGTCTTTTCCGAGATAGTGGACTTTAACTTCCTCTTTTTTAAGCACTCTGCGGAGATGCTCTTGCATTACTGGATCAAACAGAGCAAGTAATTGAATAATTTGTAAAAAGTTACCGTTACCGAAATCTTAAAGTTTGTCACTTCTACCTCGGAGGGCCAAATAATTTTAAGCAAGCATTTTTATTTTTAATACAATTCGTAAAAGCACCTCGTACCAATGATTTATTTCTGCAGTAATAAGCTTTTGTGCGTGACTGTCATTCGTTTTAGAGTACTGTATTCTCTGACTTAATTCAATCCAAGACTTTTGAGTTTGGATATGATATTAAGAGGTTTTATGTTGATTTAAACTCTCAGCGAGATGCTTCCAATCTTTAACACCTCCAATAGAAAGGGAACTTAAAATAAAACCAAAAATTTGGCAACAAAAGCAAAAAACACAGTCTTCTGTAGTTGAATAAACTAACCAGTTACGCATGACTTTTTCATATTTCTCAAATAATGAAGAACGCTAAATCTTCGACCGTTATCATTATACGGAAAACTACGTCCCTTTAAGTGGATCCGACCGCGCAAAAATTCGCCGTGTAAATTTGCCGTTTCTTTTGAAGTGAATTACAAAAAAACTAAGCAACTTTTTGGATTTTTTTTTTACCAATGGAAAGGTGGTACCTATGTGGGTGTGCGAAAGTTATTTTTGTGCAGAAAAAAAAATCGAAGCAAAGATACGAGGTAATGAAAACCAAATTTTTTTTACCAAATTTCATTGTATTCTTAAAAATATATAAAATTTTTTTTTTTTTTAATGAAGATAACTTTTGCACACTTCCCAATTCCTGTAGAGTCTAACTAAAAAAAATTTTTTAAATTCATTAAAAATCCATTAGAAAACGCAATGTTTTTGGTCTCTAAAATCAAACGAAAATAATTTGTTTCTGTTGAAAATCGACATTTGGTTTTTGCTACACGTGTTGTACTTGGGGTAGTACGCCTAAACATTAAAATATTGCTTTCTAATCATTACTAGATTATATCCTAGGCTTCGCTTGCGTAGAATATGAAAATAATTAGAAAATCAGTTGGTTTCCATTGCAAAGATCTTAAACAGCCTTCAGCGCAGTTTTATGCTAGCGTGTTAAACGTTTTCTTATGTGTATATATTATATTTGATTAACTTTCTATAGGGTGTTAAAAAATGAAACTAAGTTCAGAAAATTAGATTTAGAAAAAATATATATTTAGCAATGATGAATATGAATAATAACAATAATAATATAAATAATTAGAGAAGTGCCGAAAAGTGGTTTAGGCCATTAGCCCAATTACGAATACTCAGCCTATTTTCAAGGCCGAATAATAAATATTCGGCCTTTATTCAAAAGTGGCCCAAATACTTGGTGCATCTCTACCAATTTGAACAAACTTTATCAGTATATTTTTTTTCTTACTTTAGTTTATTTTGTCTGCAAAGCAAATGATGTTTGGCCGAATATATCAGCTCAAATCAGTAAAGACAGAAATTAAAAAACTTTAATTTAAAATTAAAAATTTTTTTATTACATCGTGGTTAATGCTACAAGATTTCTGAGAATATTAAAAAATAATTTTGAATGGAGATTAAAAAAAACATTCCAAATTTTAAAAATCCATTGTCATATCCGTAACTCACACTGAAACTGCTTTGCGTAATGTATTAGCTTATGTACTGCCACTCTTAAATTGAAGAGAAAGATCGCCGTTCAATACCTGAATGCATCAAAGGAGTGAAGGACGATAACTGGTACGACGAGGAAGATAATTCGGTATATTTTCTCATAACGTCGTGCTTCGAGCCGGTAACTTTGGAAAAGATTTTAGAAATATTGTTCGGATCCTCTTAATGGATGAGGTGGTCCTTCTTTGAAATTATATTACAGCATTTTATATGTGAGTTAATTTATTTAAATATTTATTATGCTTGAATTTGAAATATTTTGACATTTCATTTAAAATACTTAAAAGTTCGTAAAACATACCTAATATTTATATACAGGGTGGCCCATTTGTCTGACAAAGTAATATACCGTCTCTACTATTAAAGATATCAAAAAAAAGTTTTTATAAAAGTTGTGAGGTACAAAAAAATATATGTTCTAAAATTATTTTTAAACATGCTGGATGGTCCAAAAAAGTAGGACAATAAAAAGATACATTTTTTTAAATGGAACACCCTATATATTTTAGCATTTTTTGTTTCCTTGCAAAATTGTCCATATGACGCCATATTTAGTTTTTTAATTTTTTGCAACGTTGCCCGACAAAATGCAAAATTCTTAAAATTTTGGAAAAAACATGATATTAAAAAATTACCTGTATTTCTCAATAAGAGTATCGAAAATCGAAAATTTGTTGTAAGCTCTTAAGTTTAGGGATAGAAAAACTGTCTTAAATCTTTAAGTACCGAAAATTTTGTTCAGGGTGTTTTCTGTTGACATCCAAATATACAAAATTTTAAAATACAATAACTCTGTTTTTTCAAATGAAACACCCTGTATTTATTAGGCTCGTTTGATAGATATTGTAAGTATCTTTTATTATTGTTAAGTCATACCTATACCTAAATTTACTAGTTTTGGCAATATTTCGATTTTTATTTAAATTTTGGCGAAAAAAACTATAATTTTTATTTTTCTAGTAAGCCATGACCAGCAAACTAAAAAAAAAATGTAATTAAATATTATCCCATATTAAAATAAATTGATAACCATAGTTAGTTACGTATTTATTTAATTTAATAAAATTTTATTTCTATTACGCAACTTGATATTGAAAATAAGTTTACAAACATTATAAATATAAATATAATAATTATAAATATGGCATTATATTCAATTACATTTGTTTTGACTTTGCTAGTCATGGCTTACTAGAAAAATAAAAACTATAGTTTTTTTCACCAAAATTTAAATAAAAATCGAAATATTGCCAAAACTAGTAAATTTAGGTATAGGTATGACTTAACAATAATAAAAGATACTTACAATATCTATCGGACGAGCCTAACAAATATAGGGTGTTTCATTTCAAAAAACAGAGTTATTGTATTTTAAAACTTTGTATATTTGAATGTCAACAGAAAACACCCTGTACAAAATTGTCGGTACTGAAAGATTTAAGATAGTTTATCTATCCCTAAACTTAAGAGTTTAGAAGAAATTTTCGATTTTCGATACTCTTATTGAGAAATACAGGTAATTTTTTAATATCATGTTTTTTCCAAAATTTTAAGAATTTTGCATTTTGTCTGGCAACGTTGCAAAAAATTAAAAAACTAAATATGGCGTCATATGGACAATTTTGTAAGGAAACAAGAAATGCTAAAATATATAGGGTGTTTCATTTTAAAAAAATGTATCTTTTTATTGTCCTACTTTTTTGGACCATCCTGTATGTTTAAAAATAATTTTGGAACATATATTTTTTTGTACCTCACAACTTTTATAAAAACTTTTTTTTGATATCTTTAATAGTAGAGACGGTATATTACTTTGTCAGACAAATGGGCCACCCTGTAGGTAATAAAAACAAATTTTATTAACATTCCACATATTAATTTTTTTTAAGTATTCAAGTGAATCTTGGTTTATTTTCTTCATAAACTAGTTAATTAGTTTACAGCCTGCCGGTGCCGCCCTCTAAGGTTGCCGCCCCGGGCAGGGGCCCGGCTTGCCCGGCCGTAGCGCCGGCCCTGGGTGGGGCCAAAATATCAAATCAAAAATATTTAATGAGAATACAGGGTGTTACAAATTCGATGCATTAATGGAGTTAAATAGAGGTAAAGTTGCATTATTTAATGCTGAATTATGGGTTAAAAAAATTCCGATGATTCCGATGCCTTCCGAATCATTCGAAAAAAAAACGAAAAAATGATTTTTTTTTTAATTTTCTGTATGACAAACTATTGATTATTTTGAAAAACCACCAAGAGCACTTGCTTAAGTCAATTTTTTATGCTTTTCACAAAAATAGTTTTATTTTTCAGATACGACGTTCGTTTTTTAGATGCCTACCTATATCAACTTAATTTTTTTAAATACGGACCTGAAATTTTTGGTTAGTGTAGTGACCTCTTAAAATTATTATCTAGAAAAGTGCCTTAAGAAGGTGCTTTTGGTTTTTTGAAATAATGTATTATTTTGTCAAAAAATAAAATAAAAACAAGTTTTTCGTGTCTTTTTTCGATATCTCCGCAAGTCATCGATTGAAATATGCAACTTTGCCTCTATTTAACCAACTCTCTATCTCTTATATAGTTACAGAGATAGCAATGCTAATGCATCGTATTTGTAAAACCCTGTATAAAAAATCGAAAAAAACTTACCGACTAATTAAATGAAGCTTTTAATAAGGTATTCCAGTTGTTCTAACAAAAAATGTTCGTAAAACACTCAAATTTTCTTATAAGAAAACTTCATATATCTTTGTTTTTTATTTAAAAATGATTCAAACACTTTTGTTCTTGAAGTTGGCAATATTTTTTACAAAATGTTTTTCGGCAGACAACATACCTAAAGTCTTTCAATTTATTCATTTTAAAACTGATACACCAAAAACAGGAATATATTCCACTGACGGATTAACCTAAACCTAACCTACAAGCACAGAACTCGCCTACAAGAACAATTTATGTTAAATAGTAAAAACTGTCTAAAGAAAAATATTATAAAATTAATATCTCGACAGGCAAAACCATTTTAAAAACAGCTGCCATCTAGTAGCTAGTAGCGGTAGCAAAGCCGAAAGCGACCAGTAATGCCCTAACCGGATTAGGACACTTCACTCTCGATAAAATAAAACATCATATGAGGATCTGGCCAGGCCAGGTCGATTTCTCTACGCGTCAGTAAGAGAGGGCGATATATTCATTGGCGTTAGTCTCCCTCTTGTACGGGTTTCATAGTGCCAAATACAGAGTTAGCTGGAGCAGCGTGACGGCAGGGAATTTTCGCGGCATCACCCACATATTAGGGAGTTGTGGCACCCTATTGACAGGGTGGCACCTAAAGTTGCATACGGTCACTCAATTTGCCGGGAGCCGGGGTTCTTCGCTATATAGCCTTGGTTCACTTTTTCAACCCGAGAGGGCACCACTTGTTTTTAGTAAATTAAATTAAGTTCACCAAGAGTATTAAAACAAGAAAATCTCTTGGGCTACAAAGTTATTGACGTCTTTTCTAGATGCCTAGCTGAAAACACTTCCAGAGAAAAATAAAACACTTGGTTTGAAATCAAGATGGTAATTTCAAGTTTACTTTATTAAAAAAACTTAAAGGTGTTTTATGAAATTATGGGTATTTAAATAAATGATCGATCCGAGGTTAATCAGATATAAAGACTCTGACTCTGACTGATAATTATATATAAAAATATTAACACTACACTACTTGGTAAGATTGTGCATTTAATAAATTTAATGGTATATTGAACGGTAAGCATACAATGTCCCAAGTGTTCTAGAACCTTTTATCAGACCTTACCCTGTTTATATTTTAAATTTAAGTTAGAATAGAAATTTACTTACCAAGATGGTATTACATTATATAAAATTAAATAAAATAACTGGCCTGATACACTTAGTGTTCCCGGATCTTCAAAATAACAGACATCCTAGTTTTACCAATCCATAAATACTTTATATACAAGAATATATACAAGTCTCCCTTTTCCAGTTCCAAAGTTAAAGTTGATAGTTGTGATCAATCCAGTAGAAGCCCATTCAGAAGTGCCATGCTTCGGAGTGGATAGCTAACCACAAAACTTGATCATGACCATTATTTCCAATAATTAAATGATGATCATTAAAAGATGACTCTTAGAAGCTGTTCTTAAAATCTTGTTCTTAATAACTTGTGCAAAGAAGCGGTTGTTAAAAGCTGTGCATAAAGCTGGTGATAGTACCAACGTGGTCTTTCTAACCTCAAATCAAGCTGGAAGAATAAGACCAGAAATCCTTAAAATCCTTAAGGATATGACTATATTCCCTTTTTATGGGTCAGAATAGCTCGACAGCTTCCACACTGTTCGCCTTCCAGGGAAAAAGTGAAGTCATCCTTCCCTCAAGATGGCGGCCACCCCGCAGGAAATGGAACGATAATTTAACATTAGGAAGTTAGCAACATTCTACTCTCTTTAACACGGACTTTATGGCATCAAGCCATTTCCCGACTTACTAGAACTATTTTCTGAACGACCTACTATAAATTATTTGGCTGTTGGCTTAGCACTCAGAAAGATTTTCGATTAACGAAGCTTTAAGGCTGACTTATCGGAAAACGACCGGCACCGACAGATTATTCCTCTTCGACGACTGACAGCATCAAGGCTAATAAATCCAACCCCAAATTATACTAACAATAAACAATACTTGTGAAATTGGAAAATAGAAATTATCTATAAAGGGAAATCCAAAATAAAGATGAGCCTGTTTGCACAGCCCATAAAATATACTATCTATATTATCCCCAAAAATTACTGAAAACAAACAACAAAACCGAAGCTACATCAGGACGGTAATCTCAAATTCTTTTAAACCTTTACCTGTAGAAAACTTATTTAATACTAAAATTGGAGGTACTTAAAATACCAGGGAGCATTCATACTTAACTAATTTTAATATAATAAATACATCGGTAAAATTGAATGCTACAGAGTTTTGCATCGTTAGGCGTTAATTAAATAAATTAATTAAATTAAAAATAATTCACATTTACAAAAAGAATGAAGCGTAGGGAGACAAAGTTGTAATAATTAAAAATGAGAAATAAAAAGCTTGGTGTACAGGTAGGTAGGGCCATGGCACTGTGGCCCTACTGTACGAGCCGCCAATGGAATATGCATATTTTATAACACAGTCTCCGAATTTCTAATAAGAAATACAGCTAAAAGTTAAATTTAAGTTAAATTGCTATTCATGCCAGTTTTGGAGCTTTATTGCCTTAGCGTGTTGTTGTATCTCGAGACGCTACTTTTAAAACTTAGTTTACTTCCCAATAGAATGTCCATTTTGTAAGATATTGACAACCCTGCAAAGCACCTAATTGTGGGGTTTTATTTTTGTGCGTCTCAGCATAACAGAAATTTGCTGTTCTCTATGACACCGACCTCTCTAGTTATTTCAAAGATCCAATTTTAAGCAACGTCCAAGAGCCCCCAACAATATGAGATAATGAAGGGTTTTATTCTTGATCCAAACAGGCCGAGTCGGAAAAATAGCAGGCTAACTTTCAATATACAGTGGTACAGTCATTCAAATTTAAATATATTTAAATAAAAAAATAAAACTTATTATTTTTATATTATTTTTGAAATAAGCTAAAAAAAAAGTCATAGCAACTCCAACCAGTCGACAGTAGGCGACGGTGTTGTGCTCGACCAGCATCCATCTGCTATTATTTAAAAATTTATCAAATTTAACGGGTAAAGTCAAGGGGGGTAATAGCCCCCCCACTCCCACCCCAAGCACGTCAGAGTTTCGGCATAACCTCAAAAGAACCCATAATTACTTACAGTCTTAAAAATCTTAGAGTATATTTTGCTTTTGCAGATGCCGAAATACCAACGTAAAACAACAAAGGCGCAATGGAATCCAGAAATCATGATTCAGGCTATAAGAATAAATAAGTATAAACTTAGCTTCAATAAATTATTTTATTCGTTTCCCTTTTCAGTGCACACGATTATCCTATCCATGCGCACCATTAGCCGCATACGTCGGGTATTTGTGCGCCGTGTAACTTTTTGAAATTTCGAATTTTAAAGTCACAATGTGCATTTTTATTTAAAATTAATTACAGAATTTTAAAGCCAAGCGTTAAGGAATCTTGATAGCGAACCTAGAAGTCCAATCTTTTGTCATTTCGGAAATATTACAATTTTGGCGTAGGTGCGCACCAATACCCGACTCTCCCCTATTTCATTCTTTTTAATTAAAAATTTCCGATTAGGTGAATTCCGACAGTGGCGGCTCGCGGTCTTAAAAAATGGTGATGAGCTAGGTATAGTGCGGGTACTTAAAAAAACATTGGCTAACTTTACACTACTGAATTAACTAAAAAATAAAAACAAAACTTTTTAATCACACAGTAAATCAAGTAAAAAAAATAAATACCTTAAGGTTAGGCGAATCAATGCTAAAACAATGGCGCATACGACTGATCTATTTTTAAATTGCCCTTCATCTTAATGCAAATTGTTACAAGCTGTCGCGTGACTGACGTCACTTAACCATAGCGACGGTGAAAATCAAAGCCACTTGACTGTATGTTGGGCGTTGGGCCCTTCACTTGCTGCTTTAAGCTCATGAACACGGTCAGCTGGGGCGCGCGTGTTTATAATTATTGTCCATCGGAGTTAATCGTGGCCCTATTATGCATAGCTACATTCGGATTAAATTAATATTATTCATTTGAACATAAATGGTAGCTGTATATAGCATTAATATTTAATATTGTCGGCAAAATTTCCTCCTGGCTCTATTTTTTTTTTGGTAAAGAGCCCCTTCACCTAACGGCCCTGGATAAAGCCGATTTAAAAATTTTTATTGTCCATGCATGGCGCTTTGCATTAATTTTCTTAAACTCATTCTTACAAAAATCTCATACCTATTAGCTGTGGTGACACTGTAGGTACTAAATCCTTTGTTGACAATAACCGGAAAGAACGCCCCTGGTTTATAGTATTACAAATCCCATCAGTGTCCCCTTGACAACTTACTCAGATAAGTTTGTGAGGGTTGCGAAAAAAACTGTCACCCGGCTTACGGAAGGGGTTCATGTTGAAACTTTATTTTTAAAGGATTATGTTAATCTAAAAGTTTGTAATGTTGTTAAAAGGTAAATAGTGAAAGGAAAGTTTAACACAAAAATCATTTTAAACAATTTAAAGTCGTTTAGATATAGTTAAAGATTTCCCTAGTTTTAAATTTGATTTTGTAAAGGGTTGTTTCTATACAAGGTGTGAAATAAGTCTGTCTGAAACGGTCCAGATATACTTTTTGTAGCCTTTTGGTTTATAAAAGAATGAGTAGCTAATATAGACAGAAATTTGAAGAGACTGGTTGAATCTATAAAATGTATCTAAAAAAATGGCGCCATAAGATATTTCTAGAGGTTTACACTTTTGCTATACTCTGTACGTTTAAATGCATTAAATAAATTTTGGATTCACTGCTGGAAAGTTATTTGGATCGCAAGTTTAAATTATATTACGTTCTTCTGTGATCTTCTGGAAACTTTGTTATCTTGTAAATTTTTTTTATTAAGGAAATAATTAAGTTTGCTGGGGTACGTATACTTTTATTTAAATTAAGTAAGTAATTAAAATAAATAATGTAATTTAATCGGCGCGAAATTAGAAACAAGACAAATTTTCATTAGGAATAATGTAATACTTATACTATAAATGAGATATATTTTTATAACCTGGTCTTTTAAACTTTTGGTTGCTCTTTATTTTTAAAACATAAATTCCCACCAACAGTAAGTTTTTTACCTTCCTCATTACAACAAACGTATTGTATTGCAACTAAGAAGAAAAACAGGATAGATGACATTTTTTTCAATTTCTGCGCCTTTTAAATTATATTATTGAAAATATATTTTGAATAGGTACATATTATGTAAGTGTTACATTTCAATATTACATTAAAGTAAAGCGAATTTAACTTTAATGAAAACTTTAGGGTATATTTTTGTTGCAGTTTAGGGGTAGTAAAACAGAGTTTTTTTGGCACAGGGTGTAACTTAATCATTATGACACTTTTTTTCTTTGTTACTTTTTTTTTTGTTACATATCTAAAGTACTAAAAATGGAAAGCCAAAAATTAGTTGGGGGCGTACATCGTACATACAACATAGAAGAAAATATACCCTTGCCCAATTAGAAGAAGAGGCGGTAGCTGCAGTTGGTCTCAGGCTCATGTGAGACGGCGCTACAAAATCCCTATTTGGTAATAATAAAAATACTTAATTTGAGTATATCTCGCATTGTCTTGTTCTTGTGAATATACAAGATTCTTATATCCTTAACTGAAGCGCTATTGACTGTAGTAGAGAGTTTGTCAATGTAGACTTCTACTTGAAGTCCCCTCCCCCTCCCCCGCGCCCCTTCCGCCTGCCAAAATACGATAATTTTATTCCATCATTATTGCTTAATTCTTTTGGAAATAATAAATATATTTAGTAAATCTACCGATATATCAAGAGGATTGGCAATTGGCAACACTACCTGCAATTCTCTTACTACCTTCATTACCTACTAATCCACGCGCTATCATGTAATACGCTCGGTATTGAATTCTTTGCGGCCGTTCCAAATGAACGCGTGAAGTCAACGTCCTCACACGACCCTATTTCATCCGCTATGTAAGTGAAAATACGCTGAAATCTCGCTGGTTTTTCCGCTAATGTATCGCGGTAAACGGCAAGCACCAACGTCTAGCGGGAGACGCGTTAAGTGGATCCGATCGCGTTAAAATTGCCGTGTAAAATAGCGAATTTTTTTGACCCGAATCACAAAAAAATTAAGCACGATATAATAAGAAAAAAAATCATAGATTTATGAAGCCCAGTGTATGCAACTAGCGCCCTCTAGTTTGAAACTTAAAAATTTCTACAAATTCTTATTTCTTGCTCATAAAAGCATAATGTTGCCAACTTTCAATTCGATTCATTAAACCTTTTTAAAATTATGGCTTATTTTTGAGAATAAACTTTTACTTTCAACGCCCTGTATCTCTAGAACGAGTAACAATCCGAAAAAACTTATATGACATAATCGGCTTAGTTTAATGTCTAGTATCTCCAGTTCCTCTACTGCCCATAAGTTACGGGACACCCTGTATATACGTAGATCTGCACCCTCCCGTAATTAATAACCACGAGACGCCACTGGTGTAACGCTCTGTATTTAATTTATTAATTTGTCAATTACCACAAAAAACCCCGTACTATAATTAAAACAATATTTATAATTCTAAATACAAATTGCAAATAAAATCAAAAAAACTATGTGAAGTTACCTATTAAATTAAAAATATTTAGATGGTTAATTTTTTAAAGTTCACCAGAATTCAAAGACACTTAAGAATTTAATTAATTTAGTTTCTTATTTTAAGTGTCAAAAACTGGCGGAAACTACGCCGTACTGGCAAAATACATTTTACAAGAGGACATCGTTAAATCAGAACTTCTTAGTTCAGATTCTAAGATTTAATTAAAACAAGTAGTAGTGAAATTTTTTGTTAAATAAAAACCTTTATTTTGCAACCCTAAAAATACACAAATTCGATTTAAATTATTCGTTTATTAGAATCACGAAAAAATGAGTTTTGTGAAATTAGAACATTGTAATTTGCAGTCTTGTCAAATATGCAATTTTGCAATCATTACGGTATTAAGGATGAGACTCCGTTTAATCTTGAATTTAAACACTTTCGGTAGGGTCGTAATTTTTTTAACTGAAAATTTTTCATTATTTGGGGGGGGGGGGGAGGGGGTGGTAAATATCAGCTTGCACCAGGGCGCCCACTACTCCAGCAACAGACCTGTGAATTACTGCCTTGTGCAGATTTGCACACCTCCCCAAAAATACGTCAGAAACAAATATTTCTTTTAACTGCAATAAAATGCTACTTATACAGTACTGGGTGGCAAAATAAGAATGGACGCCGGCCATATCTAAGGAACCCCCTCCTCCAAACAGTTTATTTTGCGAGTCAGATCAAAATATCTTAAAACAATGTAATGCCGTATATTCCAAGGAATATAACACTTAAGTTTTGACATAACTTTATTTGGTATATTATCGATAAAAAATCCTATAATCTTCTTCGTCATATGTTAAACGGCCTCTAACGGTAAATTTACACTTGAGGAGCAACTGTGCAAAACACATTAAATCCATTTTTTATAATTTTCAAGATGAATATAAAAATGTAGTGCTTTTTAGTCAATCTATCATTAGAACAACCCAGTTTGATCAAAGCGCGATTAATCAATTAGAAATAGCTATATTAAAAACACTCAGCTAAGCAAAACGGATTAATTTTAATTCCAATGCACGCTTAAGCAAAGTGCAATAAATCCAATTTGCATTTAAGCAAAGTAAAATAAATCCAAAAAAAGAATATTCATTTCTGTTTAAAGCGTTTGCATTCTTTTATTTCAATAATCTTATATCTATAATTATTAATTATTTCACTGAAGTTTTAAATTTTATTGGCCTTATAAAATAATGTAAACTTAATTACTTCAAGCAAAACGGAATAAATCCAAACAAGAAGTAGGCAAAAAGGAATAAATCCATACTAACCTAGCAAAATGGCATAAATCCACATTCTGGTTAAACAAAATGCTGTAAATCCACTAAAAAATATACCATATTGTCATGAATTTTGAAAATTTAGATTAAAAAAGTAAATATTCCTTTTTAATCCTATTCTATAAATCATTCTGCGCCACATGAAAATCTTAGTTTTTCTTCTAACTTACTTTGCTAGTTTTCTAAGTTTTATTCAAAACAACATATTATGGATTTAATGCGTTTTGCACAGTTGCTTCTCACTCGACAACTACAACTTGAAAATAATTTTCAACAATTTCTCTTGGTTGATTTTGAGATATTATTTTTTATTTCAACACGTTGGGACAAACGGTTCATGAGATATGGCCAGCGTCCAGTCTTTGGTTACCCGGTACACTGCAAAATCCTTTAATTTAACCCGTCATCATAGAACTCAATTTGTAAAAAGAAACCATTCCAGTTTTCTGCAAAATCCTTTAATTTAACCCGTCATCACAGAACTCAATTTGTAAAAAGAAACCATTCCAGTTTTCTGCAAAATCCTTTAATTTAACCCGTCATCATAGAACTCAATTTGTAAAAAGAAACCATTCTAGTTTTCTGCAAAATCCTTTAATTTAACCCGTCATCACAGAACTCAATTTGTAAAAAGAAACCATTCCAGTTTTCTGCAAAATCCTTTAATTTAACCCGTCATCATAGAACTCAATTTGTAAAAAGAAACCATTCTAGTTTTCTGCAAAATCCTTTAATTTAACCCGTCATCACAGAACTCAATTTGTAAAAAGAAACCATTCCAGTTTTCTGCAAAATCCTTTAATTTAACCCGTCATCATAGAACTCAATTTGTAAAAAGAAACCATTCCAGTTTTCTGCAAAATCCTTTAATTTAACCCGTCATCACAGAACTCAATTTGTAAAAAGAAACCATTCCAGTTTTCTGCAAAATCCTTTAATTTAACCCGTCATCACAGAACTCAATTTGTAAAAAGAAACCATTCCAGTTTTCTGCAAAATCCTTTAATTTAACCCGTCATCATAGAACTCAATTTGTAAAAAGAAACCATTCTAGTTTTCTGCAAAATCCTTTAATTTAACCCGTCATCACAGAACTCAATTTGTAAAAAGAAACCATTCCAGTTTTCTGCAAAATCCTTTAATTTAACCCGTCATCATAGAACTCAATTTGTAAAAAGAAACCATTCCAGTTTTCTGCAAAATCCTTTAATTTAACCCGTCATCATAGAACTCAATTTGTAAAAAGAAACCATTCCAGTTTTCTGCAAAATCCTTTAATTTAACCCGTCATCATAGAACTCAATTTGTAAAAAGAAACCATTCCAGTTTTCTGCAAAATCCTTTAATTTAACCCGTCATCATAGAACTCAATTTGTAAAAAGAAACCATTCCAGTTTTCTGATCACCAAAATAAAAAATAAGTTAGTTGCTCCTGTGTAATATTTATAAATTTATCGTTTGTTTCAAAATACGAGTTTATTAAGTTTTTACAAGAACTTTTGTTAGTTTTAAAGCTGGAATTCTCTTAAATTTTAAATTAATTTTGTTCTTTGCATAATAGTTAGTCTTTTAAAAATACGAAATTCAAGAACACTTTAATAGCTGGAAATTTATATGTAATAATCTTGGGAAAACTCATGTTTTAGATATCGTATTTTTAACCCTTAATTATGTCCATATTTTTTCTCAAACTGGTTTTAAATACTCCAGTTTTTCTCTAATGGAATTGATGTTGCGTTTTCTTATAGAAATGGCTAGCTTCTATCGTCTGTATAATCCAATATAATTAAAAACCAAATATGATCGTGGGCTCAATCCGCTAAACCCGTAACTCTACGTTTTGCCAGATTTGACATTTTAACCCCACCTGCCGTAAAAAAAATTGCTTAGTTGTCAAATAAATATCAATAATTTCAGGAATATATTTATTGTGTCATTATTAAGTTTGCTAATCGCGTAAGTACAAGCCCGGTTAAAATCACAATGATAATCCCTTAGACGAATTCCATAAGTCCGTCATTATACATTATCGAGCAGACACATGCTGACTATGTCCTTAAATTATTTTATTTGTAGTTAATATTAGTTTTTAAACGTTAAGTTGTGAAATATAAGGTAAATACATTAAATTAGTCATATTATCGGTTATTTAGGTTATAATTTATTTACTTTTAATCAGTGTAATATTTGCTGTTACAAGATTGAAGTGGAGTTACGGGGTTTGCGTAAAACGGAACCTTTGTATATTCATCGAATTAAATAGACTTACCAAATTTTCCTAATATATGAATTATATTATTCAAGAATCAATTCTAATCCACATTATAACATAATTTAGATTAAGTGAATAACAAATTAATCACAGTAAAATTATACAATTATTTTTTACTCCTCTCCTTTAGTAATAAAATTCCAAAATATATTTAAAAAAAATCCAAATAAATGTAAACTAAATACTTTATCTTCTCAAAAAGTACATACAAATCACAGACTATTTGTATTTTTCTTATTTATTTTGTAAAACAATTGTAAAATGTTGTTAATTGGTCAAGTGTTTTATAGAAATAGGCTTCAAATAATAATATAAAAACTAAATATCATGCAATTTCCAATTTTTTTAAAAGCAAACATTTGATTTCTTATAGCACGGTTATGTATTGTAATATAAGTAACAAATTTAGATTTTATTTTATACCAACAGTTCGATTGTTATTTACAGTTTGTCTGTAGGATTCCTAATTTCATATAGTTGATGTAAGAACTTTTCTTTTAATCTCCTAGCTAAAAAGTCCTTTCTTGTTTCAAACACAATATTCGTTAAAATAAAAACATATTAGGGCACTAGGAATTTTGTATATTTATTCTGTATTTTTAATAAAAATAAACAACACATATAGGTCAGCACTAATCTGAGTCAATAAATAAAGTCAAAAGGAAGAAACTCATTCGAAAACATTTTTCCATGATAGCGTTAGAAGATTTCTAAGAAAATAACGTGAATAGAAAAATATGTCAACATTTCCGACAACTATCAAGCAAAGTGTATTCTTGAGTACTTTTAGATGTTTACCGTTGTTTTGCAAGATAGCTGCTCAACGAAATGTAACTTTAAAATGCATGGAAACCACTGCTTTTACTTTAACACAAAAATAAATGCCTCCTTCCGTAACCACTGAAAAGAGATTTATTAAGGCAGGAAAAACAGTTAGGGAAGTCAAATTCTTAGTGGAAGTAATATCTGTATAAATTTGTGGTAAATAGTGGCAATAAACTTATCGAATACAGGGTGGACATACAATACCTGCTTTTGATAAAAAGCATAGCATTTCTGCGCGAGATAATACTAAACCAGTGACATTATTTAAATTGTACTCAGGTCACTGTATAGACACCAGTGGCGGACTGGAGCGGGTGGCCGGCAGTGGCGTGCATTCAATATACGCAAAAAAGCATTGCCTACTCTGGGAACAATAAAACAAACTCCAACCAAAATTATTTCTTTATATTCAAATTTTTATCCGTGTAATATCCCGAAATATTTCTGTGTATGTAGAGGACCAGGACCGAAAAGTTAATCGTATTACATTGAAGATCATTTTTACGAACGCATTCGTTGCCAATTAATCGTAAACCCGATCGCTGTATAAGCAACCCGTATAAGAATTTCGAAAGCCATCATTTTACATTACATTAACCGCTTATGGGAGAGCAAAAGCACTGCTTTTATAAAGCGAGCGAGAGCCGGTAGGCAGTAAGCTAGAAAGAGAACAAATACACGCGACTCTCTAGCTGAGCATCCGTCGGCCCGCGTCGGTAAAATGCATTGATGCCAAGCTTCCAATTTTGTCGCAATTTCAAAAAATAATACGCGTTCTCAATATAAAACATGTCAGGTTAGTTAAGATCTTTATTTGTAAAGTAAAATAAGTACTTTTATGATGATTTAAGATAATTTTTGCTAATAAGTATGTTAAATTATAATTTACATAATAATTGACTTGGGGTTTAATCAAGTGGATGTTAGATTTAAAATCTGAATATAAAACGAATGTGGATGAAATGTATTCATAATAATACTACATATTAGTGTTTTGGCCAAGTGTTTGCTTTTGCTATTAACGTCGCGTGTCGCCGTCGGTTGTCGAAAAAAAAATGGAGAAGTGGACATGTCCACGTATATGTAATTGAGGTAATGGCGATGTCAACTGTGTTGAAAATTTCAATTGTTTTAAAATTAAATGTTTGCTTACCCTGTTCAAACGGTTTTGCACGCCACTGGTGGCCGGGTGGCCATCGCTACCGGGGCCAGAAGGCCTTTAGGGGCCAATTGGTTCAAACATTTAAACAACAATTTTTTTTTTCAAAAAATGTTAAAACTTTAAGAAAAAAATGTACAATTTTATAATTTTAAACGTTTTCCATAAATAAAGACATATTCTTTCACGTTGTTCATTACTGCCCTTTACCGTAGTTACTCTATTACTACCTCTTTATTATATTAACTTATTTTGATTTTTGTTTATATTACCTAGATTTCAAAAACCTAAGCTTTAAAATTATTTCTGTATAAGTTAATATTTATTTGCTATAAGATCCGCTAGCTGATAAAATGGCCATCATAGCAAAACTAATAAGGGTTGGGGCCATAGAGGCCATGTAGCCACCGAGACCAAATGATTCCAGTCCGCCCCTGATAGACAAAGTAGATAAACAATAATGAGGTTTTATTAAAATAGATCATTGATAGATTATATTATAATCTAACTAATATATTGTATAGACCAGCGGTTTTCAACCTGTGGTACATGTACCACTGGTGGTACATTTAATTATTTGCGGTGGTACGCAAAAACAGACCTAAAACGCAAAAGCCAGACCTAAAATCAGCACCAGATAACAAAAATTAAAAAAAAAGAAAAGAAATAAATATAAAAAACTAAAATATGGGAGCATTGGCAACCCTGTGTGAAATCTTTTAGAACTGCCCGCCGCGCCGGCAACACCGATTGGGCAATCGCGTAGCGGCGTATTCGCTTTTGCTTCAGTGTTTGTTTTACTTGATGAGTGACTTCACATGAGCCGCGCGCGCCTTGTCATTTTTATAGTAAAGTAATGGATAAATGGTTAAAGAGACCTGTAGAAGAGTGTTCTCTTCCAGGAACAAGTGATTTGCCATGTACTTCAAGCAATGTAACAAACGTGGATTTAAACTTAAATCGTAAAAAACAAAAAGTTACCAGACGATATGATTCAAATTATTTAAAAATGGGATTTTCATTTCTTGATGTTAACGAAGAACCACGCCCGCAATGTGTAATATGTTTTGAGATCTTTTCAAATCATTCGATGAAGCCGTCCTTGCTACAGCGCCATTTTAATTTGAAGCACAAAAATCTATCAGAAAAACCGCTAGATTTTTTTAAAAGGAAAGAAGTTGAACTTAAAGGTGGACAGAAGAAAATAGCTGCGTTTTCTACAAGCAACGAAAATGCTGTTAAGGCTGGTTTTTTGGCCAGTTTAAGAATAGCTAAGTGTGGAAAGCCTCATACAATTGGGGAAACGCTTATTTTACCAGCTGCCAAAGACATCGTAAATTGTGTTTTGGGGGAAAAGGCAGCCAAGCAATTGGATTTCGTTTCACTTTCTGATAATACAGTTAGTCGTAGAATACTTGTAATGGCCAATGATGTTAAAGAAACCGTCATAGAACAAATAAAGTCCAGTATCTTTTTCGTTTTACAAATGGACGAAAGTACCGATGTAGCAAATTTTGCCCAGTTGATGGTTTATTGCCGGTTTTTGCACGGAAATGAAATAAAAGAAGAATTTTTATTTTGCAAATCCCTTCCTTCTACAACAACATCGGTCGAAATATTTAATAAAGTGAATGATTTTATTACCAAACATGGTTTGGATTGGCTGAAGTGCGTGGGTATATGTTCAGATGGTGCACGTGCAATGACAGGAAAACATGGAAGTGTTGTAACAAGAATTAAAGCAATAGCACCGGAATGTGTTTTTATTCACTGTAGCATACACAGACAAGCTTTAGCAGCTAAGGAAATGCCAGATGAATTAAGACAGATCTTGAACGACGCTATTAAAGTAGTTAATTTTATTAAGTCAAGAGCTTTGAATTCAAGACTCTTTCGGCTCTTGTGTTCCGAAATGGGAAGTAATCACGACAGTTTGCTTCTACATACAGAGGTTAGGTGGCTATCAAGAGGAAAAGTATTATCCCGATTATTTGAGCTTCGTTCCGAAGTTCAAATATTTCTAGCTAAACAAAATCATGAGCTGAAAGACAAGTTTACTGACGAAGTTTGGTTATGCCAACTTGCATATCTTAGTGATATATTTAGCAGACTTAACGATTTGAATCTAGGTTTGCAAGGCAAACATACAACTCGCTTTGTTATTATTGATAAAGTCAAATCGTTCATAAAGAAGCTTGAACTTGTGAAATCAAGTCTTGAAAATAGATCTGTCCAACATTTTACAGCACTTGAAAGCTTCGTCATAGATAATGAAATTAATATCAGTTCTAAGGTACTGTTAAATTTCAAGATTCACCATGATAAATTAATCAAGCAGTTTAATGGGTACTTTACAGAAGATTATTCTGAATTTGAATGGATACGCAATCCCTTTTTTGTTGAGTCGCCGGTTCAGGGTTTATGTGCAACCGAACAAGAAAAACTGATTGATTTGTCGTGTGATGGTGAAATAAAATTAGAGTTTAAGCAGTGCGACCTCGGTGAATTTTGGGCAAGAAGGAATTCTGATTACCCTTCTCTTGCAAAACACGCTTTAAAATACTTAATACCCTTTTCAACGACATACATGTGTGAGAATGGATTTTCCGCGATGCTGTATATTAAGAATGTATACAGAAACAAACTTAATGTAGAACCTGATCTTCGGCTATATCTGAGTAACACAGAACCAGATATTAATAAATTATGTAAAAAAGCCAAGCACAACCTTCTCACTAATGTTTGTCATTTTAAGTAAGTACCTCTAAGTATGAAACCTAAAAATGTAATAAAAAATATTTTTACTATTGTTCAATTTTATTTTATCCTTTGGTTAAAATTTCAGCATGGGTATTACAATTAATTAAATTACCTAGCTAGAAAGGTAGTATTTTAGTTAGGTGGTACCTAAAATTACAAAAAGTATTTTATGGTACATCACTCAAAAAGGTTGAAAACCGCTGGTATAGACTATAAACTTTGAGACCTACGTTAATGAAAAGTGGATGGTGCGGTAAGATGGGGTACTTCAGCTTCCCCATCTTGCCCCCGTCATTGTCCGATTTTCTGTCAAAAAACTGAAAACATTTTGAAACATACTTTGTCCACGACTATTGTATAATATGTTCATTATATACCGGGTGTTGCAACGTCGAGCGGGACATAAAAAATCCCATGTAATTTTAAATGGGGTCAATTATTGGTTTCCCTAATTATTTTAGAGAAAAATTCTATTTAGGTTTATTAAAGAGCACTAAAACCCACCTTCAAAAGAATAACTTTAGATATTTTTGATGAGCCCGTTTACGGGTTATCACCGATTTCTTTTTAACTATTTCTCCTTTTTATGGCCCCGTATTTGCGGGCACCAGTCAAGGTAAAAGATGACTGTCAAATAAAGTTGTCATTTTAAAATGTGTGCTTTATTGTTATAAAAACTCGTACATCGAAAATATTGAAGGTGTATTTATGAGTAAAAATTAATCTGAATAAAACTAAAATGAAGTATCCAATTACAAGGTTAATTATGACATTTTACATGTTTCAATATTTTACTAATTAATAGGTAAAACTCCTGTCGTCGTATTTCGTCCCTATCTCTTAGCTCTTGGTGCTTTTCATATTTGTATGAATAATATTTATGTCGTTTTAAAGCTCGTAACGCTGTGGTGTGATCTAATCCTATGTCATCCTCAAGTTTCCTTGTGCTGATCTTCCCATCATTTTCTTCCACGCACAATAAAACTTGCAAGTCCCTATCATTTCTTGCATCTCTTCTTTGTTCCTACCTTTGCAAGTCCCTATCATTTCTTGCATCTCTTCTTTGTTCCTGCCTTTCTTCACATCTGCAGTTATTTATTACAGTGCCTTTTGTCTCAAATTTCTTGATAGTCCTTTCGACTGTAGATTTTGCAGGTATCGGTCTATTCGGATACAGAGCAGCAAACATGTCTGACACATTTTGATAACTATTTCCTTGATAATACCATTTAATCATTAATATTTTTTCTTCAGAAGTGTAATTCATGGCTAATATTTTCGATGTACGAGTTTTTATAACAATAAAGCACATATTTCAAAATGACAACTTTATTTGACAGTCATCTTTTACCTCGACTGGTGCCCGTAAATACGGGGCCATAAAAAAGAGAAATAGTTAAAAAGAAATCGGCGATAACCCGTAAACAGGCTCATCAAAAATATCTAAAGTTATTCTTTTGAATGTGGGTTTTAGTGCTCTTTAATAAACCTAAATAGAATTTTTCTCTAAAATAATTAGGGAAGCCAATAATTGACCCCATTTAAAATTACATGGGATTTCCTATGTCCCGCTCGACGATGCAACACCCGGTATGTGTTTGCTCAATAATAATAATACCCAATATTTACTAGTGAATAATGAATTCATAATTCACTAGTGAATAATGAAATCGACAGGTAATGCGTTTTGAAATAAAAAAATATCATTGGTCGTTTCCCCTGTAAGGTCTCTATCCATAATACGATTTTGTGTGTATGATCAAGCATGCCATGAAATGTCAAGTCGAAGCGCTTTGTAATTTTTAATTAAACGTCAAAATATAGTTCAACTTATCAACTTTAAAGTTAAGAATTATATTAATAGAACTTACAAAATGATTAGAGATAGTGAAGATGAGATGTGTTATACCCCACCAGATATACAGGAAGCAGCAAAAATAGCAAGTTTAAGTTTATTACCAGAAAAATCGAAAAAACTTTATGTGTCTGCTTATGATTCGTTTGAATTGATAAGAAAACTAGTTTTTTTTCAGAATCTGTATTATTAGTGTATGTCACAGAGTTGTCCGCAAAATATAAACCATCGACGTTATGGACAAACCACTCGATGCTTAAAACTACTATTAATTTAAATCATGGTATTGACCTTGACAATTATAGCAAATTACGAACCTTATTAAAACGAAAATCTGAAGGTTTTCAGCCTAAAAGGGCCAATATTTTTTCTACAGAAGATGTACATAAATTCATTACGGAGGCTTCTGACGATAGATATCTTGCAACAAAGGTAAGAAACAATGTACTAAGTCTTTATGGGCGAAACTAGGTTCCTTTCTTTTTATTGAAGATAAAATGTAACTGGTTAGCACTTGTGCTTGCGAAAGTTTATTTTTTATTTTTAATAACTTAATTTTATTATACGCATGCGCGAAGCCTTGAAATCAAAATTTTAATGGTGTTCCTTATAAAAATTCACATATATTATTTATTTTAGGTGGCATTATTAATGGGAGTTATGGGTGCTTGCCGTGGTAATGTACACTATAAAACTTGAACATTTACAAGATCTTGGAGCAGCTTTCTTAATAAAGATACCAAATACTAAAACAAAAAGTACCCGCAAATTTACAATATCAGACGATTATTACCAAATTTGCAAGAAGTATATCAGCCTTCGTTCCTCTTCCATCACATCTAATTTTTTTTTCTTAATTATCAAAATGGCAAATGTACCTCACAAAGGATAGGAATTAATAAATTTACGCAAATGGGGAGACAAATAGCAACATTTCTGAAATTACCCACTCCAGAGAAATATTCTGGTCACAGTTTTCGCAGATCTTCAGCCACTATACTTGTAGACGCAGGCGGGGATATAACTGCATTGAAAAGACACGGTGGATGGAAATCTACGGCGGTAGCCGTTGACTCAATGAAAAATAAAATGGAAATAACAGCTAAAAAAATATCAGACGCGATCCAGAAAAATCCTTTTGGTCAGCCGTATATACGCAATGATGCAGTATCTACATCTATATCTACTACAACGAATAACCAAGATGTTAATGTAGAACTAAATTCGATTCCTACAATTAACTGGGCACATTGTGTGAATGCAAATATTACTATTAATATTTCTAAATAAATAAAGATGTTTAGTAATTCTGGCTACAATTATTATTGGATAGTCGTGGACAAAGTATAGTATTCTACTCGCATATAATGGCTTTTATTCACTTGGATAAAGTTATGAAACTCGCGTACGGCTCGTGTCATAAACTTTATCCGCGTGACTAATAGCCACCATTATATGCTTGTTGTATAATATACTATTTTATACCTAAAACCAAAACAATTTTTTTTCTTATTTGATATCACCAATCATGAAGTGAATAAGATTTAATTATTTTTTAAACATCGTTCTTGCCGTAAATATATCGATCAAGGGTAATTGCGATTTAAATAGGCATTGATCGATTTCAAGAGTAGTAAAATTAGTTACAAAGATTTACCAAGGAGGAAACTTTAAAAACGCTTAAAGTGTTAAATATTTTAGAAGTTTAAAGTTCCACCTCTTTGTTGTCTAAAGCATTAGTAGAAACCCAAATGGCAAATTGTAACATATATCTTCAAAAACTTTAACACGAAAGTACTTATTCGTGTAGGTACATTTGCGGCATGTGTTACTTTGGATTTATATCTTTTTAAATGCCATTTATTTAAGCTTGAAAATAAATGAAATAAAACGTGGTCCAGTTTACAAACTACTTTTTTTTTTGGGGAAGGCATTAAAGTTTTATCCCTTGTTTTATGTACACTTAACATCACAATAGACCTGATGGGTGTCGCGGTTAATGGATTTTGTACGAATACAGGGGTCTATCCAAAAATAGTGCCAGTCTTCAAGCACGAAAAATCAAATGTTAGGTTATTAAGTTAAAAAAAAGCTGCATTTTTTGGGTGCCATGCCCTGTTAAATTCGAAAATAACGCCCAAAGTTCGTTTAAAATTCACCTAACTACTATCAAATTTCGAAAATAAAATTATTACCTCTCCCACTCTGCATGGTTGGATTAAATTTGTTTTGGTAAATGTTATTTTTTACTTTTTTTTTGATATTCCTAGCTGGTTCTTTATTGAAAAAAAAACATTTTTTATATTTGTGAAAATATGAATATTGAAAACAAACCAAAATTTTAACATAAGACATATGTATTACTGTAACCAGCGTTTTTCGGGCTCGGTTTTTCATGATTAAAAATAAAGTAAATATCGCTCACCACGCCAAAATTGATGATTTGTTCAGAAATCATGTTTTCATTTCAGGAGCATAGATCTAACAGCAGTTTTTGGTGCAAATGCTTATAGGTTTTAAAATACTCCTTGTTAAGTGCCGTTTTGTATATTCATAATAAAGCATTCTCGTTTCTTCACGCACTATTTTTTTTATTATAAATTATCACACTTCTTCCATAAAAAATGTTTCAATTAATTATTTTTTGGTTTGTTGTGCAAATATTTTATTGCATTGGGTTATATTTTTGTTGATTGAAAATAGCGCTAAAAAAGGCAGAACGGAAGAGACAAGTATATATTGGAAAAATGGTATAAAATATAATTCTTTTTACTAGGTTTCCTTCAAAATTGCATCAAAAACCAATAACATTATTTAAAGATATAAATTAAGTGTCCAAGCATTCAAAAATTAGGTTGCAATTAGATTTTTAGAGCCGAGCTCCGGAGCTCGGGGGGAGCTGCAGCCCGGCAGCCCCCCCCCCCCCCCCCCAAATACGCCACGGGGTCGGACTGACCACAGAACAGGACTGACTTAACGCACTTGTCGGAAATGGAAGTTGTCCAACGGACGGACAAATAAAATTGTTAGTAAATCTTTCACGCCACTCAGATAGATTGCTGGGACTACCAAGAGATGGCGCTAACGTATATATGCGACCGAAGAAGGTTGATATTAAATGCATTAGGTTTTAAAACTTTCATTTGGTATGGTATGAACACCTACCCTGTACTGACGAGAACAAAAGAGTTCGAAACCGGTCTGCGGGTGGTGACATCCTACCAATGTTAAGTTTTCATTTCTTGGTAGAACCAGGCAATCCGATTTGTATTTTATTATCTAACAGTGTTAGATCAAATACAACCTTATAGTATAAGGCACTTTCAGGTGATTTGAAAATTAATTTTTCATGCTAATTTGAAAACTTATTAGGGATAATCTCACCTGATTATAATTATAAGCAAAGATTAAAAAGAAATACCTGGTTAATAAAACCTATATTCCTATTTTTCCTTGTAGGACAATAGAGAGAATAAGGAATACTCATCAATCAGTGGCGTAGCCAGAAAATATGCTCCTGAGTAGGAAGGGGGTAAATGTACAATGTCCAATAAAATGTACTAGTATTGAATTAGCAGCTACTCTTCATTGTCTTCTCACTGTAAAAATAACATCTGTTAGTTAGTCTTCTCTTATAGACAGCGAGAATGTGACTTATGAGTTTTTCTTTAATCCATTGAATTGTAAGAAATATTACTTAACCTCCTAAGACTTTTCATCCATCATTTTACCAACAAGTTTAGAATTAATCTTAAAATTTAAATTATAGGCCAATACCAGCTAAACCTACTATCTCTTCTCTAACTAATCGACCTCTAAATTGCTAACTTACAAGGATTTCAAAAAAGCCAAGACGAAACTCATACAAAACGACAATATTTTGTTACTTCTCATTATTCTTGCACCAAGCTATAAAAATTAAGTTAACTTTTTAAATTCCACCTATAGAAGCTTTGCTTGGCTTATGGCCGTTTTATCATTATCGTCTAGGGAACGACATTCACAATTTTACTTCCATGCATGCTATTCTACAATCCACGCTGCCGAGTCTCGAGTCGCGTAATTCCGGACCACAGTGCATAACCTTTAATATCATGTACTCAACTCTTCTTAGTAGAACTGAGTTAAAAAATATTTACTCTGAGCCTACAAACATTACAGAGCATAATAGGGAATGTACCAGTCTGCAACGCACTATAAGTATTTCATAAAATTTAAATCGATGTAAGTTACTATAACCCGATAAGTACAATTCAGAACTTCGATCGCCGGCCAAAATAGAAAAATTGCAGTATTACAAACTGGTTAATGTATTTTGGCACTAGGTTTGTTATCTACAATATTTTGAGCTCTATTATATTTTATTGTTTTTCTTCTTTATTTTTTTTCCTTATTGAATGAAATTATATTCTGAGTTAGATGGACTCCCTGTTTGAATACGTTTGTTTACTTTTGGTAAACCTCTATTTTTTCTCCATGAAATAAATGTGGGATGAATTTAATATTTTAGTATTTTTTTGAGGTCACCGTTGCAATAATAAAACTTAATGCAAGTGTGGGAGTTTGGGTATTCTTAAGAGTTTAGGCATACCACATTATTTTATCTGTTCTCTCGGGCTCGGGTCGGGCCGGGCCACTTAATCAATAATTGTTCGGGTTCTCGGGCTCTAACAATTGTTTCCGAGCCTGGCAGGCCGGTCGGGCCTGCCGGGCCTCTTGGGCCAGCCGGACTTTTGCGGCCAGCCGGTTTTTCGAGTCAGCCTTAGTTTGCTTATGTCCTTTTTTAAAGAAATATTTGTAAAATAATTTTCAAGCCTTAAAAATTTTTTTCGGGTCTTCCGAACCTGACGGGTTTGTTGAGATCGCCGGGTCTGTCGGGCTTGTAGGGCTATTCGGTTTTTATTGACGAGCCGGACCGGGCCGTGTCGCAAAATCCGGCTAGGGCCGGTACCGCCGGCCCTTAAAGGACTCTTACGCTGCCTGGTCTGGTTCTCCAGCTAGAACTCACACTCAGACTTGATTTTTTTTATTAAATAATTTACTGTTCATTGGATATTATCAAATAAGGTACATGTACCAATTAAGGCCACCTTAAGCTTTATTTGACTGTATCCTAGTAACTACATGACAATAATTTATAAAAGTTTACATATATAAAGTTTGGCTATATAAAAGTGATTTCAGAGATTCGTAACTAAGTACTTGGTATTTTTGGAAAATAAAAAAAAATGCCAAATGGCCTTATTACGAACACCAGTACCTAATAAGACCATATACCAAATGTGAGAAATAAATTACTGAATTTCATTCTCTATTTTGTTTTTAAATGAACATAACCTTAATAGGAAAATAATATGGATGTTCATCTATTGAAAATATGTATTTTTTTAATAATTTAATATTTTTGTCATGTGTTCCTAAGAAGGCAACCGTTCAAAATGTGGGCATTTCATAATTTTTCCTTGTGGCCTTATTATGAACAAATCAAACACAGAAAAAGTTATTTCTAAAAAGTATCTAAATAATTGGGTCTTTACTTGCTCGCACTGTTTCCTGTACATCTTTTACTAACTTTTTGTATCATAGATTGTTTAAAATAATTAGTTTTTCAGGAAAAAATTGTTAATTTGAAATCGGTTAAAAGTTATTCCGCGGAGTTCCGCGTGTAGCATCTGGTTCTAGCGTCACCATGCATAGGACTCTGAAACTACAAATCATGTGATAGGTCATGTATTCCTAAACCATTTAAAATATCAATACACTTTTGACGTCATGCTAGGCGTATCCTCAGAATAGGCACATGGCTTTATTATGACTATAAAAAATGGTATGTAATATATATACTGCAACTAATAAAATTTCTAAAATAGATAATATTATTTTCACCACAATTTGGCAACAGTCAGTATTGTCACCGTCATGACGTAGACACCATTCAACTTATCCGTTCACAGAATTTACATGTAAAGCTTCCTACACTGTCTGATTTCATTTTATATTTTATTTTATCCTTTTTTTTTACCTCACTGTCACTTAAATGTGAACTTGGCCTTTCTTTCTGCAATATTTGAAACACAAAATGCGGAAAATCTCATAAAAGATGTGTTTTTAAATATTTGAACCGTTTTTATTTCAAATAAACTTTTTTTAAATATTTTTAAAGTTTATTTGTTTATTTTTTTTATGGATAATTTGATTACAGCCAAATATCATATTTAAATATATAATTAGGAAATATACAAGGTCTTGTGTCTGTGTGAAGGTTGGAGACAATGATGTTCCCTGAATGATAGAAGTCAAAAGAGGTTTGGACTTGCATTGTGATTATTTGTTTTACATCACACAACGGTTCAACCCGTAACTATCTCCAGTCAGTGGTGTATTTAGGGGGTGGGGTGGGGGGGGGGCTGCCCTGGGAGCCTAGGAGCTCGGGTCTAAAAGTCTAAATGCAAAGAAAAATATTTTATAGTACTTTTCTATTATATATATGTCTGTTCCGTTTTTCCTTTTTTAGAGCTATTTTAAATCATCCAAAATATAACCCAATGCAACAAAATATTTTTACAACAGAAACAAAAACAATTAGGTGTTTATTTTTAAAGAGAAAAATTAAAGTAAAAATTTTAATTGAAATATTTTTTATGGTAGAAGTGTGATAATTTATAATAATAAAAATAGTGCTGGAAGACACAAGAATGCTTTATTATGAATATACAAAGCGGCACTTAAGAAGGAGTATTTCAAAACCTAAGCATTTGTACCAAAAACTGGTCTTAGATCTACGCTCCTAAAATACATGATTTCTGAAAAAATGATCAATTTTGGCGTGGTTAGCGATATTTACTGTATTTTTAATCATGAAAAACCGAGCTCTCTCGCTGGTTAGAGTCATGCATCCGTCTTGTGTTAAAATTTTGGATTGACACCAATATTCACATTATTCACAAATATAAAAAATGTTTTCTTTAATAATAAGCTAGCTAGGAATAACAAAAAAAAAGTAAAAAAAAAATTTTATCCAACCATGCAAAGGGGGAGAGGTAATAATTTAATTTGCGAAATTTGATAGTAGTTAGGTGAATTTTAAACAAACTTTGGGCGTGGCCCCGAAAATTTTTCAACTGCGGCGCTTTTCCGCCTTCTTCACTAGGTACAATATCATGAAATACATGTGGTCCCGACTGTCCCCATCTCCAGCAGAAAAATGTCGTCGCCCACTGAGCCCCCCCCCCCCTCCCCTAGAAGTATGGACTACTTCTTCAAAATAAAATCATAAAAAGCTTAATTTCGATAAACGGAATGTTTTTTTTTTGTTTTCATCAAGAATTTCGAATACTGTTTGAGATTCCTAAGTGCATTTAGATGAACATAAAAAATATTTCAAAAAATACAAAAAGGTACGGGGGTCTGTATCTCGGTCTTGAAAGAATCTGAGCTCTTATTAGTTTATTAGTAAAATTTAGTTGCAGTCAAAGATCAACGATATATTTTGGAATGTATTTTATACAGCTAAGCTTCTCTCTTCTCTCGTTACTCGTTAGTATTAATAAGCACTTACCAGGTAAACTCTATATAAAAAGTTTGAATGGGTTAGTTTTTTCAAAATGTTTATCCTTTAACTAAAAGTAACTTCAACTAGTTTCAAGATGGCATGTTAGCGATATAAGAAAGTCATTTCAGAGTTAACGTTATAGAAGTTGATATCTTGTAATTTCATTGAAATTGGGCAGGTTTACCGACTTGTGTGTTCATTGGGTCTTAAAGTTTAAGCAATTTACGGTATGGCATTATGGCAATTAATTTATTAGTTTCAAGTTCGCCTTGAAAGTTTAGGAAATATGCCAAGCATATGTAACTAAAAGTAAATTAATATCAATATAGGTACATCCTTAAAAAATTATTTATTTTAAAATCTGCTGCAATTTTATCAGCAGAACTTGATTTAAACAAATAGGCGTCAATAAAGAAGCAGTATAACTAACAATTTTTAGTTAGTTCGGGTTTGTTCGGATTACACACGTTACAGTGTTAAGAAAACTTAAAAATAAAATTGTATACCTACTTATTTACATTTGTGAATATAATTAAAATGCTTATGAATTAATTCAATCAAAGCGGTGCAAGGAGAAGGTACCCCACCGCATCAATGAAAGAAATACTAGGATTAACACCCCTAGACATTCACATCAGAAAGGAGGCCAGCTGCAGTGCTTCTAGGATGAACATAATTGGGGAACGGAGACAACACCCCGTAAGAATAGGGCACATAAGAGCCGCGAATCTAATCAAAACAGATCATATGAAAGAGGTCTATAACTTCACCAGACTTTTCAACATCAGATGCGACTCTGACATATTGTCAAAAGAGACACCTCTGTCATTAGACAAGGGCTTGGTTTGGTACACTGATGGATCAAGAACGGCCGATGGAGTAGGCGCAGGTATATTTGGGGAAAGACCCAGAATGGAAATCAGTATTCCCCTGGGAAACTACGCTACAGTATACCAAGCGGAAATACATGCTATACAAGCATATGTACAGAAAAATATCGAAAAGGGCTACCACGATCAGAAGATCTGCCCTCAAGGCCCTAAACTCCAAACGACTCAAATCGAGAATCACAATAGAGTGCCTAAACAATCTGAAATACCTAGCAGCAAGAAACAACAGGGTAGAAGTCCTATAGGTTCCAGGTCTTTCAGAGATAGCAGGCAACGAAAAAGCCGATAAACTGGCTAGAGCCGGATCATCTCAAAAACTCAGGGGCCCTGATCCCGCCCTTGGCATATTAAAACAGACAACATCAGACAGATGGGCGCAAAAACGACACCTTTTCCGATGGAACAGGATACCTGGTCAAACCCAAGCGAGGGCCAGAATTGGAAAACCCTCCAAAAAGCTATCAACCAGAATGTTGCTTCTAACGCGTACCCAGTTCAAACAAGTGGTTGTCCTACTAACAGGCCACTGCCACTATCTCAAATGGGAATTTACAATGGTCCCATTGAATGCAGACTTTGCGGCGAAGAGGACGAAACCGCCTCACATATTATATACAGGGTGTTTTTTAATTGAGTGCCGATACTTAAGGTTGTGAATCCTTGGGTGATTTTAAGAAGAAAAGTTAATATTAACATATGTCCTTGGGCTTATTCATATTTATTTCAAAAAAATATCGAAAGCAGTCTCAATGAACCGAAGAAAAAAATTGTCTTTTGTTTTTATTTTTTTATGCAAAAAGGGTGCATCATACAAAAGTAAGTCTATGGACCAAATTTGCACTGACCCGAAGAAGATTCAAAATCTTTGTAGAAAGCCAATGTGGGGATAACCTCCCGCATGAAAATCTTGGTAGGAATATACTGGACCATAATAAAGAAACAAATATTTTTTAGCAAGATAGGGGGCGCACAATAAGCTACTAGGCTGCAGTGCAGGAAGCTTGGGCTGAACGCCCGACCCCCGTCTTAAACCAACCAACCAACCAGCTTAATTAACACGATCAAAGCTGCCGGGAAGCATCACTCACAAGGTCAAAGTGCAGTACCTTAAGGTTCTGTTCTTGGTCCTATTTTTTATATTTTTAATCTGTCTAAAAAATAATGAGGTTATAGTAAAGGTATTGATAAAATTGAAACCTTTTTAAGTGCTGTGTGAATATTATAACGAAACAATATTATAGAAAACTACCAGGTGTCTAAAGTAACTGATTTAGTGCCAGCATTTTTATTTTATTTTTAAGATGGACATTTTATGCTATAAAATATTTTCTATAAACAATGAATTGTTGGTGCGGCGAAACACTACTTTTGTCAGTAAAACACTTTTATCTTTTCTTTTCATAAATATGTAAGGATGGCTTAGAATGAGAATATAAGATCATATGCACAACCATATGTTCCTAATGGATCCATTATTTTCTTTTCAAATCAAATTTCCACTTCTATGCAAGAAAAAGTCTTGTAATCTTTTGCCAACAATGCGCTGAAGCTGGAATGGAATTATTTATTGCGTTGGAATCCATTTTCAATCTTGGCTGCCCCGAAATTAATCGAATGGTAGACTTTGCAAAGTCATATATAGTTTTATTTAATTTTAAATGTCTATGTAGGTAGGTATAAAGTTGATCACCGACATAAAATATAAATAATAAAAGAAATTAAGCGTCGAGAAGACAAAAATACATGTTGCTGGTAAGATTTAAACAACTTATACAATAGGTTTATTTTACGTCTATGTTCATAAAAAGAGAGAAGATGTCACGCGTTAAGATTTTTAAGATTTATTTTAGAAATCACAAACAACTTGCCCGTACTGTAAGAATACTAATAGATAATTTTAAAAATTAAACAACAACGTAAAATATAAACATAGTACTTGTAAAGCAAATACAGCTTTCAAAAGAAAATTAAATCTAAGACCCAGAAAACGCAGACCCACGTTTTATTACCTATAAAACGGGACTTAAGAGTTTTCCTTTTATTTGCCGCAAAAAATTAAAATAAGGAGGTAAGTAGGTACATATATATGTATATTCCTATTATGTTTTTATGCACATCTTAATTTTAATAGATTTAAGAGATTTAGGCTTCCTTTGTGCAATAAAAATACCCAATTTTGGGATATGCGTTTATATTTGGATAGGAAGAGACATTTTTAAATTGAAAAGGTTTTTTGATTCCTATTTTGTCAGAGACGTATGAATCCCAAAGGAAGAACCTGGGTGCGACACTGTATGGTAGTATAAATGTTATCATATTCTAAACTTTCTCTTATGGGGTCCAGGGGGAGTCCACAGCCACTCTTTCAAGCCAAGTCTGGTGGGGAGGGAGACACATTTTTTTAAAAGTCAGTTTGGGTAGGAAGATAATTTTTTACATTAAAAATATTTTTTTATGTCTCTTTTTGTCAGAGACGTACGAACCCCACACAAAGAACCTGAGTGAGCCACTGTAGGGTATTATAAATGTTATCATATTCTAAACTTTCTCTTATAGGGTGGGGGGGGAGTCCGCAGCCACATTATAAACCAAGTCTTGTGGGTAGGGAGACAGATTTTGTTAAAAGTAATTTTGGAAGTGAAGTTTTTACATTGAAATTTTTTTTAGAAGTTCTTTTTTGTCAGACACGTACGAACCCCAAACGAAGAACCTGGGTGCGCCACTGTATGGTATTATAAATGTTATCATATTCTAAACTCTCTCTTATCGGGTCCAGGGAAAGTCCACAGCCATCCTCCATCCTCCAAACTAAGTCTTATGGGGAGTGAGACACATTTTTTTAAAAGATATTTTGGGTTGGAAGAGAAGTTTTGAGATTCAAAAGGTTTTTTTAGAGAAGAGCAGAAACTGGGTGCGCCACTGTCTGGTATTATCAATGTTATCATATTCTGAATGCTCATTAGCCATAATTTAATACTCTCCAGATCTATGGCAAGTATACCTATTTTTGCAATTTTTTTTTTAAACTTTGTTCATTAATCGTAAAGTTGCTATCAGAGATATCCGACAGTAATATTAATGAGTCGCCAGCATATTTCTGGTTGGCAAAGAGACTTTATCTAACAGCAGCCTTAGATGACTGGTTTATCAAAATAAAATAGCATGTTTGCCAATTTTAAATTTTGTATAAGACCATTTGTAACTGCCGTTATGACAGGAAAACAAACAAGGCGTTAGCAAAAGATACCTTTTTATTGTAGTTTATTTATTATAACTCACACGCTACCAAAATTGACGATATTTACTGATATTTTATTAAAGTATACTTTAGATTTTTGGTCGGTATGAATTATAAATATGGTTTTAAGTTTTAAACTTTATCATAATTTCCGATTAAAATATTCGATATAAACTAAATAACAAACTAAATTTGTCTTTCACTTTCTTTCTTTATTATATAAATAAAACTACTGCCTACGCGTTTACCTACCTAGCTGGTTAAAAATTAAGTCTCCTTGACAATCAAGACACAGGCATATTGAAGGGAAAGACGGGATGATTGGAGGAAAGGGTGGTGGTAGGTGGTGCAACTGAAGGAGTGGTGTGTGGAGAGGACATTTCCTCTGATATTTAAAAAAAAAAAGTTGTACGCCACCGACATTTCTCCATGTGGATATTATTTCTAATTAGCCTGGTCAATTCTGTATAAAAATGGTCTCTTGCGTTTTTCTCCTCAGGCACACCGTTCTTAACTGAAATAATTAAATTAAATTAGACGGGCGGAAGCATGCCCAAATAATGAAGGTGGTCATTTCCAACAATGTTTCTAAAACAATTTTGTATTATCAATGTTAATAATAATAAATAGTAGAGCTAATTTAATTATTTTAATTAAGAACGGTGTGCCTGAGGAGAAAAACGCAAGAGACCATTTTTATGCAGAAGTGACCAGGCTAATCAGAAATGATATCCACATGGAAAAATGTCAGTAGCGTACCACTTTTTTTCTAAAAAATATCAGAGGAAATGTTTGCAGGGACGCCACTGGTGGGACAAAAAAATAACTTTTATAACTAAAACATGTGGTTTTATGTCCTATTAGCACATGCCAAAATTGAAAACATTATCTAAAGTACTTTCGGAGATATTACAAAAAACGCATTAAAAAAAACACCCTGTAGCAAAAAATTTAAGCCGTTTAGGACATATGTTTATATAAACTTTTCTTCATAAAATGACTTTAGGAATCACACCCTAAAATATTAGCACGTCATTAAGGAACACTCTGTATAGTATGGGTATTCAAATTTTTTTATGTTAATTTTACCTTTTTCCAAACAACCAGTCTAAAATTATGTCTTATGAAACATGCCTTTAAGGTACTATTTTTTTATTCAATTACAATCAAATATATTACAGAGTTACCATTGCATCAATTTTTTCTCATTAAGTTGTTTATGTGATCTGTTAAATTGTTGAACATATTGAATCTATTTTTGTGTTTTTGTTAAATATTCCATATTTTATTGAGTAGGTACTAACCAACTACATATACAGGGTGATTCACGTTGAGTGGCCTATTAGAAGATCTCGGAGACGAGTAACACTATCTTTCTAAAAATTTGATAGCAAGCATAATTGGTTTTGGGCTTTAAAACATTATATTTTGACATTTTTATTACTTCCGGTTATACCGGAAGTTAATGGCAACTTTGCTATTTCAAATGGAATACCCTGTATATTTTAGCATTTTTGATTACCTTCTTAAAATCTAAATAACATTTGTTAATAATAATCTATTCCTATCTCTAACCGTTTTTGAGATATGAATTATAAAAGGATTTTTTTGTGTAAAAACGCTCCGAGAAGAATGTTTAGTAACTCTGAAACTAATAAAGGTAAACATTTAAAATTTTGTAAGCTTTCAAGTAATACATAGATTTTTAGTTTAAATTACTTAGGTTTCACGTTCTTTATACAGGGAGTTCTTAAAATTGTGCCAATGTTTCCATTTAAATAAAAGTGCATAAGTCAATTTTTGCAAATGGAACACCCTATTTATTAGCTTACTAACGTGTAGAGAATTAAATTTCCTATCTAAATGTCTAATATGTTACAATCCACACTTTTAGTGGTTTTGGAATTATGAGCAATTTAAATAAAAAATCTTAAAATTTCTGTTTGTGTTAATGCGACATTATTTTTGAAAAGAAGACTTCGACTGGGACTTTCGTTTGGCTTTGAATAAGAAATAGCTAAGCAACGAACATAGGCAGTTAATAACAAATGGTAACAAAGCTCAAAGTCAAACGAATATCCCAGTCAAGGCCTTTATTTCAAAAATAATGTCTCAGTAACACAAAAAGAAATTTTAAAATTTTTTATTTAAATTGCTCATAATTCCAAAACGACTAAAAATATGAATTGTAACATATTAGGCACTTAGATAGGAAATTTAATTCTCTACGCATTAGTAAGCTAAAAAATAGGGTGTTCCATTTGCAAAAATTGACTTATGCACATTTATTTAAATGGAAACATTGGCATAATTTTAAGAACTCCCTGCTAAAATATACAGAGTATTCCATTTGAAATAGCAAAGTTGGCATTAACTTCCGGTATAACCGGAAGTAACAAAAACGTCAAAACATAATGTTTTAAAAGCTCAAAACCAATTATGCCTGCTATCAAATTTTTAGAAAGATAGGGTTACTCGTTTCCGAGATCTTCTAATAGGCCACTCAACGTGAATCACCCTGTATATAAGTCAACAAAATATCGCAAATATTTTTTAAATCCCAATAACGAAAACAAATTGTATTGTATTATTTATGATGCATAAATGCTTTCTTTTAATTTGATAACGCCTTGGCATGTATGTCAAATCATATCAGTGAGCGAGGGTCCTCATAACATCGCGTTTCAATAGCTGCAAGACCGCTTTTTTGGAATAGAAAAAAACGTTGATCGAAAATGTTTAACGTCGTAGTTCTGAGGATGGTTTTCAACCGAAATGCGTATGCAGTAGGTGAATTTTCACGTTTGTTACAGCAATGCGAAATTTAAAAATGTTTACATGGATTTAAATATACTGTGTCTATTGTTGATATTGTAAAGGCGTTTCGCGATCCGTATTGATTCCTATCTATCTATCTAGCTAATCTATTGCTCACGTCGCTTATGCGTGATTTGCTGCATGCGACTATAGGACGAAAAGTACTTTTCCAACGGAGTCTCGGGCGCCACCTCTTGGATTAATGTGGTAAGAGGCCCACAGTTACCTTCGAGTAGCTTTTAGACAGTGGAGAAAATAATCCAGGCGTTCAACTGCGTATGGTGCGAAGGAATAATAAAACAATCGGTTTTAAAACATTTTGTATTCAAAGACTTTTACATTAACATGTGCCCCATTTACTATCGGTTTAAAATGAATGATCTTACCAGTTAAAAATAAAGGAAATAACAGAGAGAGGAGGATTGTATACGTTCTTTGTCTGCGGTCATGTATCTTTTAATCATTGATTAATCGCGACTAAAAATAAATGATTCTGGCTTTGACGTCCGACGGCTTGATTAAATTAAAGATTCGCGTCTTCAGGTTCGCAAGCGGTCCGGCGGTCAACTTAATAACAGTAATACATAGACCCGCGGAAATAAAATCCGTACAAAGATCTGCAAGCGCGGTCGCAGCTAAATTAATAGGATAAAGGTCAGGACGGACTACGGTGACGGACTTGCAGATATCAGAAAAGGATGCGGCCTATGTTTGAAAGAAAAGGTTCACGCGGTAATGCTACTTGCGAATGCGGATGTTACTACGTCAAGCGGTATCGGTAAAAAGTTTCAGAGATAAACGACAATACGACTAGCAGTTCAGTGGCGGTTTTTAAATAGTAGATCGGTTTACGCATGCGTGACTGCGTATGAATCCCGCGGACCTACACGTTCTGGCTATCTAACAGTGTATGATATTAAAAGTGTATGAGTGAGATAAGGACGGTGTAATATATGTGTTATTGCGTATGTTGTGTCGGTGTGTGTGTATGAGAGTGACAGATAGTCTATTTTCCCGGTCTAAATTTACATTAAGCAAATCAGAGTTCCTGCAGCAACTCGGACTTGCATAAAGGTGATAAAAATGAATTTGCGGCCCGTTGTATTAAAACAAAACAGAGCTACTCGGCTAAGATGACCTGGAGTAGTCCGGTTCTGCATGGGAAAGGAAAAGAGATACGAAATTGTCGGTGTCATGTGTGTGAGTGTAATGGCGGTGGTAACCGGTGATATGAGAATGATACAAATGAACGATTTAGCCTTTAAAATTTAAAACGAGACAGAACTACTCGGCTAAGATGACCTGGAGCAGTCCGGTGTCGTGTATGAGAGAAACAAAGAAATAATTATTCCGGTATACTATATATGTACGAAAGAGAAACAATATGACAGAGCTACTCGGCTAAGATGACCTGGAGCAGCCCGGTCTTATGTATATGAATACCATAAAACAACCCGGTATACGCGTCAGAGTGAAAGAAAACATTATATTGTCAGTAGGTGTGAGTGAGAAAGCGGTCAGTAATGCCAGAATGTGTAGTATAGAACGGCGGTTTAAATATATATTAATAATCTACATTTTACTGCTTACCGTTAATTTTTTTCTTTAGCCCGGATGGTCTCGGTATTTGTCCGGAGCTAGTCTAGAGAGTCGACCGATTGCGGTGTGAGAGTATCGTACTCTGATTGTAAGACGGTACGATCTCGCTAAGGAAGGCTCTCCGCCGGGATGGTCCCCTTCTACTCGGCGCGCGACATCGAGAAGTACCGATGGCGACGGCGGTTCCGCGCCGACCCGTAGTCAGAACAGTGGAGAATGAAGGAAAACTAAGAAAAGCTATTTCCCGGTATTTAGCGACGGAAAACTTTAGAAAAATAATCAGTACAATTAAAATGAATTATTTACAAACAAGAACGGACTTCGTACGATGAAAAATAAGAAAGTTAAGAACAGATACGTATACAACCCTGTAAAAATTATGTAACTTCGTTACAATATCATAACATCCTGTATAGAACCATCTCTGTCTAGTTCTGGAAAAAGTTTGAAAGAACATGATTCTTGAGCTAAGGTCGATTTTTCATAACTGTTATAATAATTAAGAGAAAGGAGGGACATAAATCCACCCAGGATAAGGGTCTTAACCTAATCAGTTTAACCCCTCTTTAGACATCGTGGGCAATTTGTAAAGCGGTGAATTTCTGGTAAATTAACATCTACTAGATACACTTATGTAGGTACATTCTAGTTAGCATAATTGTTTTCCTCAGCCATCGCAAATCCAAATCGAGGCTATGCCTATATTTAATGTAATTAGCTTTCGATATTTTCCCTTTGATTTCTCTAAACTTCCTTAGGGAGGTGTGACCCCACAAGAAAGTTTTAGTGTAACATGGGGACAAAGTTTCAAACTGTTACACAATGTGTCGTTATCCCGATCATCAAAAATAGCTGACGATGATGTTGGGTTTGTGGTTATATAAGCTGGCTCGATGTAATAATACAGATTTGTTCATGTTTACTAATTGTCGAGTGGCAAATGATCTATACAGCGTGTCCAGAAACCATCTTAACATATGGGAAACTTGTTTATTTTAACTTTACGAAAAAAAATTATTCTTCATAAAAAGTTCTGCTTGTTGATAAAATAACATTCAAATCAAAAGTTTTAAGCCAGCACATACGGGGTGTTCAGAAAGTCAATAATATTAATACCGTAAATGGAAAACTATATTTAATAATTTTAATTACAAAGTACAATAATGAAATACTACACTAAGCTTCAACATGACCACCGTTTTTTTCCATACAAACGGTTGTACGTCGTGAAAATTCCATTACTGCATTTCTAACCATCTGAGGGGAAATTTCACATTCTCTGATAATTCTCTCCAAATGGTCTATGTTCTCGAAAGGTCTGTGTGTATACACTTTTTGTTTTAAAAATCCCCCTACGAAAAAATCCAGTGGTGTTAGATCAGGTGACCTTGGTGGCCAAGCAAATTCTGATCTTCTTCCAATCCATTTCTGTGGAAATGTCCGGTTTAAGAATTCTGTCACTCTTGCAGAGCTGTGGCATGGAGCGCCGTCATGTTGGAACCAAAGTGTTTGTCTTATATTCATTGGTAGTCCATGAAAAAATTCAAATAATTCCGTGTCCAAAAAGTTCAAGAAAATTTCACCGGTAATATTTTCTCGAAAAAAGTACGGCCCTACAATTTGGTTCCTAAAAACGCCGCACCAAACATTTGTCTTGAAAGAATACTGGTCACGACACTCAATTACAAAATGGGGATTCTCATCTATTTGAGGTGAACATCGCCTCATCTGAAAACAATATTTTTCTTGCGAATAGTGGGTCATCTTCTACCTCACCTTGAAACCAAGGGCAAAACAAAAATCGTGAATCAAAATCTCTAGGCTGCAGTTTGTGGGAAATTTTGGTTTGTATGGGTAAAAATTATTTTTCCTTAAAATAACTTGGGTAGTGGACTTTGGTCGTGGTACAGTTTGTGAAATATTTCTCAATGAGATTTTAGGATTTTCCACGACAGCTAGCAAAACATTTAATTGGGTATCTTCGTCCGTACGCCAAACCTGATGCTTGTCAGAAAATGTATTACTTACAGATCCGGGATTTTTAAATTTATTAAAAATATCTCCAACCGTTACATGGCTAATAATTTTATTTGTATATCTTGCATTAAAAATTCGAACAGCCTCTCTGTACGTCTTGTATTGGTCTCCTACAATTAACACGATTTCAACTTTTTCCTCGATTGTAAATTTAAGCACCATATTTAATTAAAAGGAAACTGTCCGCCTTGACAAATAAAATAATTAGTTGTCATGGTTTCATTTGTTTACCAAGGC
Source organism: Polydrusus cervinus (assembly GCA_935413205.1). NCBI lineage: Eukaryota > Metazoa > Arthropoda > Insecta > Coleoptera > Curculionidae > Polydrusus > Polydrusus cervinus. The sequence goes on along the minus strand of OW284520.1, from coordinate 21,231,612 downwards.
GTGCTGGACCTACTAAACGAGAATGAATACCGCTTCTTAAAATCGTGTAAATGGGCGTCATTTCATATTTAAACCTGGTTTTTAGTTCTGATAAACTTTTTTTAATAACAATTTTCGATAATATCAAAAATAAAGGTACTTTACTTTTAAGTCAAATTCATATTTTTGACTTACCTCGTATACGCCTGGGAGAATTTAGTATCTGATAGTTGCATTTTAGGTTTTAGACTATGCAGAACTTTTTATGAAGAATCACTTTTTTTCGTAAAGTCTAAAATAAAAAAGTTTCCCGTATGTTAAGATGGTTTCTGGACACGCTGTATAAGTGCCAAAATATAAAAATTTCATAAAATAGGAAAATTTAGTATCCGTTAAAATATTAAAAAGGAGCTTACATAGTAGTGCGTCCATCTTTTGCATTAAAGTACACAGAGACGCCCAGGGCACATTTTTTTTTGCCTCCCTCCTCTCACTAATAAAAATTCAAGTACATATTTTTATTTTAAAAGAACTAACACTGTTAAGTGGTAATAAAAACATACAAAAACCAATAATAATTTTAAATTAAAAAGTAAAAATGGACAGAGCATTTAGACGTTCTTGCGTCATGGTCGATCTAAAATTGTTTTTAATCCTTGACAGTTTTGAAAATGATCTTTCAGATGACCAACTGGAATTGATAAGTAAATTCGACACGCTATGTCGAAATTGGTTTCTTTTAATCCATTTTCTCTTAAATACTTGTAGATTTAATGTTGTTTTCTAAATGCGCTTTTAGATGAATGCATTCTTGAATAAACGAAGCATCTCATTTTCATAAATGTGTATTCACTTTTCTCCTTCTTTAACTATTGCTTCATTCTCCAAGTTCCACAAGTTTGTACGGACATAAAATCGCTCATAAATACGTTGGTAGGCAACTATATAACCGTCTTCTTAGATCTACCACGAGTACATATCGCGATGATAACGTAAAATGTTTCGATTTTCATTTTATCTCTGGCTAAAAACGATGCTTCTTCACCAACATTGTCATCAAACTGAACAAACCAGCCCGATCAGTGTACTAATGCAAGATGCGCATTTAATTTTTATTTTATATATTTACGGATAGTATTTTCTTTAAAGATTTTGCCGCCCTCCATCAACCTGCCGCCCTAGGCAGCTGCCTTTTTTGCCTAATGAATAAATCGGCCCTGGAGACGCCAAAGGTAATTTGTTGTTCCAGAGTTGATGGCGATGCTGAGTTTTCATCATATTTTTATTCGTAGAAATGTATTGAAAACTTATTTTCGCTGTAGTAGGAATTGCTTACGGGTTATGGCTTTCTGATGAGTTCTGACAAGAACGAAACAGCCTGTCATTGTCTACCTGTGCCCCAGGGAACCCATTACCTTTGGCGTCCCTGTGTATTTTATTGAAAAAGATAGACGCACTACTATGTCCGCTTGCCGCTAAGCTTCTTTTTATATATTTTAGCGGACACTAAATTCCACTATTTTATTTATACTTACACATGGTATTTACCGATTAGTTCTGCAAACCAGTGGGCGACTGCAGCGCGATCTAGATCTGAATCTGCAAGACCGTAGAGATATGTAGGAAAGCGAAAAATATTTCCTATACTGGTTAAGTGGCCGTTCCGTGCTTGATCTATTTAGATTTATTTATATTTCAATGTTTTCACATTAGATGGCTATCTTTTGCATTGAGTTGATTCCAGCAGATGGCGATGTTGGGTTTTCATTATATTTTTATTCGTAGAAATTCTTGAAAATTTATTTTCGCTGTAGTGGGAATTGCTTACGGGTTATGGCTTTCTAACAAGAACGAAACAGCCTGTCATTGTCTACCTGTGCCCCAGGAATTCCATTACCTTTGGAGTTCCTGTGTACTTTAATGCAAAAGATAGACGCACTACTCGGTCCGCTTGCCGCTAAGCTTCTTTTTATATATTTGAGCGGACACTAAATTCCACTATTTTATTTATACTTACATATGGTATTTACTGATTAGTGCTGCAAACCAGTGGGCGACTGCAGCGCGATCTAGATCTGAATCTGCAAGACCGTAGAGATATGTAGGAAAGCGAAAAATGTTTCCTATACTGGTTAAGTGGCCGTTCCGTGCTTGATCTATTTAGATTTATTTATATTTCAATGTTTTCACATTAGATGGCTATCTTTTGCATTGAGTTGATTCCAGCAGATGGCGATGTTGGGTTTTCATTATATTTTTATTCGTAGAAATTCTTGAAAATTTATTTTCGCTGTAGTGGGAATTGCTTACGGGTTATGGCTTTCTAACAAGAACGAAACAGCCTGTCATTGTCTACCTGTGCCCCAGGGAACCCATTACCTTTGGCGCCCCTGTGTACTTTAATGCAAAAGATAGACGCACTACTATGTGCGCTTGCGGCTTAACTCCTTTTTATATAAAAATTTCATGTTTTTTAGTAAACAAGTTCTATGTACCATCGCCAGTGCGGTGCTAGGCTAAAAATTTGAATTCATTAGTTATGCTTTAAATGTGTTCCAAGTGGCAAGTAGAGCTTGCCACGTATGTACAGGGACATTATTTTAAGTGTCTCACCCGATTGTCGACTTTGCTATCGACCACAATAAAAAAACAATTATGTATTCCCTAACAGCTTTTAGTGAAGAAGCTAAATTTGATGTCAAAAAAAATCTATGTTTACAAATTTGACAGATACGACGCCATATTGGATTTTCTTAAATGGCAACCCTACCTTATAGTAAGCCAGCTGCATTCACCTATTTGTTCCAACATTAAAAATATATAATTGTCAATATTTATTTTCAGCCGTTCCGGAGATATGAGGCTTCGAAGTTGGTGATTTTGTTATCATCGAATTCACAGAAGCTTTGAGATTAGAATCTCAATTTTTTCTGAGGATACGTAATTTTTTATGGCGGAGCCACCCATGCTATTGTCATATATGCCAGATGTCAAAAAATGACAGTTACGACGCCATTTTGAATTTTTTTAAATGGCAACCCACATTTATAACTACGTCAGTGTATGGCATTTCGCGATCCGATTTAAAACATATATTTTTTAATCACAAAGCTTCTATTTTTTTAATGGGGTGAGATACTTAAAACACATAATCATACGATGTAGTTTTTGATACGGTCGTATTTCGGTAAGGGTTAGAAATAAATATCGACAACTATATATTTTTGAAATCGGACCGCGAAATACCATACACTGACGTAGTTATAAATGTGGGTTGCTATTTAAAAAAATTCAAAATGGCGTCGTAACTGTCATTTTTTGACATCTGGCATATATGACAATAGCATGGGTGGCTCCGCCATAAAAAATAACAAAATCACCAACTTCGAAGCCTCATATCTCCGGAACGGCTGAAAATAAATATTGACAATTATATATTTTTAATGTTGGAACAAATAGGCGAATGCAGCTGGCTTACTATAAGGTAGGGTTGCCATTTAAGAAAATCCAATATGGCGTCGTATCTGTCAAATTTGTAAACATAGATTTTTTTTGACATCAAATTTAGCTTCTTCACTAAAAGCTGTTAGGAAATACATAATTGTTTTTTTATTGTGGTCGATAGCAAAGTCGCCAATCGGGTGAGACACTTAAAATAATGTCCCTGTACATAAGTGCGTTTCAAGCTTAATTGAGGTAAGTGTCTAGTAGGGTCTACAATTCTAGTAAAAACATTCAAAAGCATCGGAATAATCGAAATTACATTAATATCGAAACCAACAACATAATTATCTAATCAAACCACTGTAATTCTTTAACATTTTATTACGGCCGATTACGATGTTGTTTGTATATTTTTACATAGAAATGCGCTGAATCCATGGACAAATTATATACGCTTGTAATTGGGGTCATTAAAACATATTGATAAATCTGCAAAATATTACATGTTATCCGCAAGTGATTAAGGATTATATTACTCTGTACTTTTTCTCGGTAAACATCCAGCTGGCACATCTAAAGAACCGTCGATAAATTGATAAATTTCAAAATAAAAACAAATTTTGCGAGGTAATCGTTTTCTACAATCAAACAAAACAAAAGTATTTGTGAAGTATGTGATTCATAAAAAATGGCCAGACAAGGATTTTTTGTAAATTATGTGTAGCGATTGCATCAAAATGTAACCTTAAATTGGAAAAATACAGGGTATATTTTCTCTCTTGCATTAAATTATATAAATTTTTTTTCTACTCCCACATGGATATTTGCTGTTTCCTTTACACTGAAGTATTGAGAAAAGTCATATATATACATACACTATATTGCCAATACAAGCAGCCGCACGAAGCAAGAATATACCCATCGTGCGATTCAAAATAACCTGAACTTGGGCCCGTGGCGCTTGCGCAATAGGGAAACAATTAGGCAACCGACATGATCGTAAACAGAACCGGCTCGCCGTTGTTTGTATTCTTATTCGTCGCCATCTTTTGTTTCGTTCGTTCGTGTGTGTTATAATTTCCAAGTTTTGGGTGTTAATATTTATAAAACTTTTCTTTAGACATTTTTTTTTGTTAGTTTGTAAGTTATTAGTCGTTTCCATCTTTATTTACGTTGTATTCGTTCGGATGTTCCGAGTGTGATTGTGGATATTATTTTTGGGTGCGAATTTAGGTATAAAACTTTACCAGACATTTTGTTATTGTTAGCGACTTGTGTCTCCAGATGGGGGGTAGAAAAAAGTGCATGAATGTGCATTTTTTGCACGAATCGCGGTTCAATACCAGGAATAAGGTATTTCAGGTATGTAAAATATTGGTTACTTAGTTTTATTTGACCATAAATTGTACACACCCGAACTAACGGGTGAATTTAAATAAAAGCTGGTATAAATATTTTGAAAGTCGGTCGTGTCAAATGTTTACATCAAGAAGCAAACTTCCGAGCTGCACAAACTCAACGAACCCTGATCATCTGCCAACGGTGTTGTCATCATTGCATTATGGTATTAGCCATATAGTGTAGGTATGTATATATGTGAGAAAAGTAGACTATTCCAGAAAACTGTACGGCCAAATTTCATATTTAGCAGTATAAGTAAACATCAACTTAAGCTTGTTTGGAAGAAAAAGGGAAGAAAAGGAAGAATTGTCGTATCAATTGGTACAATAGATATCTTCTTTCGTTTCAGAGTTATTGCCAAAAAAATAACTTTTACCACTTTACAGCATAGTTTCGTTGTCAAGCCAATCCACGACAAAAAATATGTTTTAACTTTATGATTTTGCAAGTTTGTTACTTATTATTTCATGGTCCTAAAACTACTTTAGAATAAATAATACAATAATTTATGGAAAGGATTTATAATTTAAATATAATTCTAATATGATGTTTTCAAAAACAGATCTAGATAGCCGTGAAATAAAATTAACCCCTGTCAAAATTGAATCAGTTGGCAACTATTTCAATTTATTTATTTAACTTCATGGAAACCTGCCAATTTTGTTTCACAGCTATCTAGATTAATTTTTTAAAACACCATATTCGAATTATGTCTAAATTAGAAATATTTGCTGATTATATGATTAATAGGTAGTTTTGGGCCATAGGAATAATGAGTGACAAACTTCAATCACATCTTCAATTAAAGCGTTAAAAATTATTCTATTGGCAATAACTCCGAAACGAAAGAAGATATTGCACTGCGGTCTACACATTTTTCTTGCAAATTTAATCTACTTTCCGATTATCATGTCATAGTTATACTGTAAGGTTTGAGTTTTCGGGATAAAATCAAAAAAACTGTTACTATCACAAATTACGCTCTCTAGCAATTTTATTAGGAACTATCGGGTACCAATGGATACGGCAATTAAAAGTACTTACATTTCTCTTCCAAACAAGCTAAAGTTTACTAAAATCGGATAAGTAGTTTAAAAGTTATATATTATATTACACTTTCAATAGCTTCCCCCAATCTTATCAAGGTCGGTACACCAATGAGCCTTAAACCAAAATTATGCAGAACTGTCTAAGATTTCTAATGATGTTACCCAACTTAATGTGGAAATTTTCGGAGAAATTTAAAATTTCAATATTTAATTTTCAATTCTTGCTGCAAAATGCAGAACTTAAAAATTATTTTCAGGATTTTTTCTTAGTCACTTTTACGATTTTTTTCCTGGGTTTCTATGCCCAATAGTTTCCGAGATACGGCCGGTGGCCATCCATAATGGGACACCCGGTATAGATTTTCCAATCAAAAAATTATATTCAATTGTTTTTGAAATACTTACAAAAATTTTTGACACCCTTTATGTAAAATGTGTCAAACTAAAAGGATTCATTGTTAAATATTTTTAAGAGTTTATCGCAATTTTAAAAAGGATATTTATCTACGCTTGACTTCTAGACTACCGTACATTTCCATAACAAAGATTTTCATAGAAGGCATATTTTTGCAACATACGTACAAGACCGTTTTCTAATTATTCACTTTAAGTGCCTATGCTGTAAGTAAAAGTGTTCTAGTAGCTTTGATACTGGAAAAGTACAAAGCCACTTTTGTGCTTTTAACCTTTAGTTTTGCATTCTATAGGCGCTGTTAAAAGGGATGGTTAAATAATTGCCTTGTGCACCGCCTTTAGGTACCTACGACTAAATTTAAATTCACCAATGAAGGGCAAATAAAAAAAAGCAAAGACAGTTCATATCTTTAGTCATCCTTACAATGACCAAAAAAAGTTATTTGGGCTTTGTAAAATTAATAAATATGTTATATGTACACATAGACGGGCGGAAGCTTGCCTATTAAGTGAAGGTGGTCATTTCCAACAATTTTTATAAAACAAAATTTTTCATTACCAATGTTAATAATAATAAATAGTAGAGCTAATTTAATTTAATTATTTTAATTAAGAACGGTGTGCCTGAGGAGAAAAACGCAAGAGACCATTTTTATGCAGAATTGACCAGGCTAATCTGAAATAATATCCACATTGAAAAATATCAGTGACGTCCCACTTTTTTTCTAAAAAATATATAATCGCTTCTTCATTTAAAGTTTTAAAAATTATTCTATTGGCGATAACGCTGAAACGAACGGAGATATCGAGCTACGGTTTTAATATTTTTTCTAGCAAATTTCATCTACTTTTCGATTATGGTATCATAATTATACCGTATGATTTATTTTTTCGGAGTAAAATCAAAAAATGTGTTATTATTACAAATTGCGGCAAAATGCGGAACTTAAAAATTATTTCCAGGATTTTCTCATGGCCACGTTAGTCTTCATTTTTTTTTCTTGAATTTCTATGCACAGTAGTTTCCGAGATATGGCCTTCGACCTTAATGAATCACCCTGTACAGCTATCTACTGCAGTGACGCAACTTTACACCTATATTTAGGGGGGGGGGGGGGTGAAGCTCCGTGTAGAACGAAGACACACAATCTCAAAAAATGTCTTTAAAAAAAGGCCGAACGCGCAATAAGCAAGGACCTCCAAAAGATTACTTTAAAAAAAAAGTCATCCTATAAAAACACCCAAGGAAGGCTAATCTCGATTCAAGGGGGCTGAGCTCCCCTAGTCTCCCTCTAGTTACGCCTATGACCTACTGTTTTTCTTTTGTAGTGACTTTCTCTGAAGTTTAAGGTAATTTGTACCATATTTTCATCCATAGAGGAGCTTGAATTATAGAAGAGTTTTATACTTGCACTGGCTTTATTTGCTTTAAATCACAACATTTCAGCTGGTAAGTATCTCCAGTCATCTTCAGGTGAATACATCATAGATGATACATCAAGGAACATCATTGTCGCCAACGTTCAAATAGGGAAGCTGTTAAAAACTAGCTGAAAAAGGCTATATTTATTGCTAGACGGCTCATTAAACATCGACTGATATTCAGTTGGCAACCAGAGTTGCTTCCTGTAAAAATACTCGTCTATAAGTTCGAAAGGGAAATGATGGATGTGACAACTAAAAACTGCAGTTCCGGTAATGTACCAATTATATGACTACCGGAACATATGCGGTTTGATTATTTTCATGTAGAAACTGATTTAAATTGTGACTAAGCTAAATGCAGTAGAGCTTCTAAAAAATAAAAATTGTCCCAAAACGACAAACCTAGGATTATTTTGTTTCAAACGTTAGCATGAGATACATACAGGGTGTTACAAATTCGTGTGCGTACAAGTTGATCTCGAAAACGGTAAGAGATACGAATATCGTTAAATTGGGGCAAAGATGCGTATTTTGGTGCTCAATAATTTGGTGAAAGAAAATTGTAAATATTCCGAATGCTTTCGGAATTTTTTTGTTCTGGTTTTTAATTTTTTGCGCCTTCATTTTTGACTTGGGAAAAAAACAAAAACAACTTTTTTATAGCTGTTTTTTATGATCTACATGATGGTGCTATTAATTTTTAAATTCAACGTTTCGTTCTTTAGATACCAACCTCAAGTCAATTTTATTAAATACGTACCTGGAATTTTAAATATAGTCTTAGGGACTTCTAAGCTTTAGAAATGTATTACAATTCAAACGTTTTTGTTTTAATTTTAACGTTTTGTCGTTAAATAACACTTCATTAGTATTTCAAATTATCCTTTCTTTACTATCAAGGCCCTGACAATTATATTAGAGCATAAAAAAAGCTATAAAAAGTGTTTTTTGTTTTTTCTCAAGTCAAAAATGAAGGCGCAAAAAATTAAAACCCAAAAATAGAAATTTAATTTTTTTTTCGGATATCTCCGAAACCATTCGGAATATTTATAATTTTCTTTCAACAAATTATTAAGCTCCAAAATATGGAACTTTGCCTCAATTTAACCATCTTCGTGTCTTTTACCTCTTACCCTGTACCTGTACCTCATAGCGTTAGAGAATTTTTCTTCTCGTAAAGGAAATTTCTCTTCAAATCTTTATTTGAAGGACTTATCTCAAAAGCAATACAATAGAATACAGAAGAAGTGTGGCTGACAAGATGGTTTGATCGAGTTAACATTTTACCCACGAAATGAAAATTTGTACTTTTCTTATCAACTATAATTGAAACTAACGGTTAACATCCTTTAGATGAATTACCTTTCTCATTAGGTAAGATGTGATGTCAACAACAGAGTGCTCACCATGGGTAAGTTATTATTTAGAAAGAAAACAAATTGAATTAGCAGACTTGTATGCAGATAACGGATTTTTTGACTCCCTTTAGAGTGAGATAAAAACAAAAAGTAATGAACACAGCTTATTTGAGTTCAAGTATTTTTGTTTACTTACACCTTTGCCGTGGTTACATTTACAGTTTGTTGACCTTCAGTCTAGACTTTTTGGGAAAAATTATATTTATTTCTAATTAACCCAGAAGTGAAGGTCAAATTGTAGTTTTTAAAATAATAAACAGAAAAAACAACAACCATTTTGATGATTGGACAAAACAACCATATGACAGTGGCGGCTCGCGGTCTTAAAAAATGGTGAAGAGCTAGGTATAGTGCGGGTACTTAAACAAACATTGACTAAAAACCCGTGCAACAAAACGTCTCTCTTATCCTCATCTATCCAACGACTGAATAGAGTTTCCAAAAAATTACAAACTATGTCATTAATTGGGTTCATTTTTAAAACACACAGCTAAGTAGGTACGTACACTACTGAATTAACTGAAAAATAAAAAAAAACTTTTTAATCATACAGTAAATCACGTAAAAACAATATCTATAACCGTTTCGCGAAGCCTCAACATAAATACCTTAAGTATAGGCGAATCAATGCTAAAACAATGGTGACTGATCTATTTTTAAATTGCCCTTCATCATAATACAAATTATTACATGCTGTTTGCATGACTGACGTCACGTAACCATAGCAACGGTGAATATCAAAGCCATGTTGGGCGTTGGGTTTTCACTTGCTTTAAGCTAACAAACACGTTCGGCTGGGGCGCGCCAAAATGCACGAGTGTTTATAATTATTGTCCATCGGAGTTAACCGTGGCCCAATTATGCATAGCTACATTCGGAATAAATTAATATCATTAATTCGAACATAATTATTTTTTAAGGGCTAAAATGGTAGCTGTATTGGTACAATAATATTTATTATTATCGAAAAACTTTTCTCTTGGTTTTATTAGCTCCTTCACCTGCTTCACCTGACGAGCCGCCACTGCCATATGATATTTAAAAAAGTAAAATATGAACTATAATTTATTGAGTCTAGAAAAACTTTACAGATGTTTGTTTACAGCTAGAAAATGCAATGTTGATTTATTTTCTTTTTCTTTTTAAAAGAATATGCATTCCTCCCAAAAGATTAGTTTTTTCAGTGTGCTAGAGAACTTTCCGTTAAATTAGTTTTCAGTTTGGACTTATCTGCTTAGAATCTGTATTTTTCATACAAAAAATTTACGGCTACGAGACACTAAGATCCAAAAGGACATGAAGTGGTTCCGATTGAAATGAAAATTATAATTGTGGTAATGAACTATAGTATATGATGCGTTTTAAATATAAACAGACTGAAATTATTTCTAAACTGAATTAATTCTAAAAAGATTCGTTGATGTTGCTAGACAGACGACTTCTCATTAAAAAATCAACTGGTTTTTAGTTTACACATCATCGACATCCGATCTGTAAAAAATACTTTCTCGTCTTCGATACACATTCATAAAGTTCGAAAGTGACGTGACATAAGTTCCGACTGCAATAATGACAGTTCTTGTAATGTACAGGCACATGCTGTATAGTCCGTGTACGTATGCGTCCTACGGCAAGCCAACTTCGTTCTGCCTTGCATAAAGAGTAGTCAGTCTTGCTGTGACGGTCGAAGAGTGGTATCAGATCGTTGGTTGTTCGAGAATCTGCGATTTCGCGTTACCGCGCGTGAACTTCCGTGAAAAGCTCATATTTCGGGCGCTTTACCAAAAGTTTTCTTGGTGCTTTTGTTGTTGTTTAGGCGAATTTCTACTGCATTCACACCTACCTATACATGGATTTTATTATTCTAAAGGTAAGATGTTTAAAGTTTAATGACATTCATTGTTTTGATTTTGTTTTCAACTTGTGCACTGGCCCTGAAACATCAGCTGAAACTTTAAACTTTTGGTGTGATGCTCGGCCAGATTTCTATTAGCAGTTACAAGATTTTCTCGGATGCCATGACTATTTAATCGCTTTGAGACTTTTCAATTGCATTGCATACCATAAGTATTCGATATGGCTCCCTTGGGAATGGGATGGTAAACCGGAAGGGAATTGCCTTCCTTGAAGTTAGTTTATCGAAATATTGAATTCTGGTTTTATTTACATTAAAGAATAAATAAGGATCTTCGATTCCCTCATCGATAATATATTTTTAAAATACAAAAAAAAACCTTTAAAATATATTTTTCAAACCACATTTTAAAAAATCTTTAAAGATGTTTTCTAGTTTTTTTTTCAACTTAATTTTTGTAAATATTTTAAATAAAACTTGAGCTGTTTATTGTGTTACATTTATTTTGGTAGCTAATTTATGTGTTCAGGAAGCATGAATTTGTTTATAATATATTAGCTGACAAATGAATGTTTTGTGAGTAAGAAATTTGCTTAGCACTCACTTATTTGGATAATTAAATTAAATCTTTTAAACAATTATTTAAAGCATCGCTGAAGGAATATGGTATTTTTGTGTTCTTTTTAGTTGTTAAGTTCATTTTAATGAGAGGTTTTGATTTGAAGTTGAGAATAAAGTTTAATTTTAATATTAGGTTTGCTGTTGCTAGATATAATTTTTTTTTCTCGTGACCGCATACAAAACAAAAATAAAATTAACAAAATATGTAAAAAAAAGTAGGTTCCTTTTATGTAGTTCTTTAATACCTATTTATACTTAATTTTCGATAGATAAATATTTAATATACAGTAGCATACACATAATATAAAAATTTCTAAATCAGTAGCAGTGGCCGGAATTTCTTTTGAAAATTTTGCGTGCTTTTTAAATGTTTTGCAAAATATTCATTTTTAAATAATTTTAAAAATTTCATGAAAAAGACTAAACAGTACAGGGTGAGTCAACGATAGCGTAAAGTGCATTATCGCCTTTATCTCAAGAACCAGATAAAAATTTGAAATACAAAAGTTGTATAAACCATTGTAGTGCACATTTTAAAATTTTGCTGGAATATACGGGGTGGCCTAAAAAAACGTGGCGAATATAACGCCCTATATATTGTATTATTTTCGAACTCCCCACAAAATTCTAGGCTCAGTTTGTAAATAACATATGTCTAAATTCAATAGTTTTTGAGATATTGACGTTTAAAATATAGCATTTTCAGACTTTAACAGGCTGTAACATTGGAACGGGTTATCTTAAAGAAAAATGGTTTTCACCTCCCTATCTTAGTTTTTATTCTCTATCCGAAGAAACCAACTTCTGATTTACCATGTTAAACCAAAAAACCGGTTTTAACGGTTTTTTTCGGGTTTTTTGGTTTAACATGTTAATCCGGAAGTTGTAACTTTTAGATAGAGAATAAAAAATTAAGACATGGAGGTGCAAACCATTTTTCCTTAAGATGAACCATTCTAATTTTACAGCCTGTCAAAGTTTGAAAATGCCATATTTTAAACATCAATATTTTAGAAACTATTAAAATTAGACATACAACATTTTATACAAATAAGCGTAGAATTTAGTGGGAAATTTAAAAATAATACAATATATTTAAAAAAACCTAAGTTATGTTCGGCCCTTTTTTTTGGGACACCCCGGATACTTTAATATATTTTTAAAATGTGCACCTCAATGATCTCTACAACTTTTGCATTTCGAATTATTATTTAATTTTTAAGATAAAAGAAAAAATTAACTTTACTCTATCGTTGACTCATCCTGTACAAAGAAGTTTGAAAATAAGTTATTTTAAATTCCATAAAGAACTATGACGCGAGTATAAATAAAAAATAAATAATTTTTAAAATTTCGTGTTCCGTTACAAAAGAAAATAAAGTGATAACTACCTAACTAAACTACAACAATCAAAAATAAATCAAAATTTCACAATAATTCCGATATAAACAGAAACACTGACAAGACAAGAATGACAAGCTGAAACTTTTCGATCGATAACTAAGTCATTTATCGTGCGTGTTGGGAAATTTAAAAATTGGCTGAATTTGAGCCGGTCTTTAATGAGCTGAAAAATAATTAGTGGTGTGATCTAACAATAATTTTCATAAAGAAAAATACTTAAAAGAACACCAATTTAAATGTCAAAGCTGTTACATTTAATAATTAATAGTAAAAATAATCATTGCCCTAACATTGCAAATATCAAACATTCTCGTAGGTAGACATAAAGTAAGAATTTACTGCATGAGCATAATATGAACCATTTTGTACTATTTATATACTTAGATACTTATTTGTTACTTTTACAAGAAATGTTTTGGTAAACATTAAGGATATTTTAACACTTATATGACTGTAGGGCATTAAAATTCAGATTTTTATATACCTATATTTTCATTTATATATATTTTTAAAGGCAAAGCTATCTCTGATCTCTGGTTGAATAAAAAATATTCTCAGTCTCGCTCAAACCAATCACACTAATGTCAAATGTACCTACATATCGCTAAAGACTTTTTGTTAGTAGAAACGTTAAACGTCACACCATTTAGCAAAAGTTAAGGTAAAAGGTTCATATTGTAGTAATAAATAATAAATCTTCCTTTATCATAATTCCTATTATACCCGAAATTTTACCTATATTTTCCATTTCACTAGTCAAACGTTAATTTTAAGAAGGCAGGGACAACTTTACTTGTTATACAGGGTGTCTCTAAAAGGTGCGGAAAAAAAGCTAGGTACCACAAATTCCTAAGGCGTAAATATGACGATTTAATCCAACTTACCTTAGTCCAAAAGTGGAGGATTTCGGAGATACAGGGTGTCAAAAGTTTAATTTGGTTTTAATATTTTATAAATATTTTTTTTAATAGTTGGTGTATTGTCACAATATTCTGCTTGGGGGGTTTTGCGGGGTGAGAAATTAGAATCTGCTCTCATTTTTATTGTAAAGTTTAGAGGGCGCCACCTGCGATACCTTGCACACATTTAAAACGAAATAACTTTTTTGAGCCACCCTATATTTAACTTTTAAATAAAAATTCGGATTCTCCAACGTTTTTTGCCTAAAAAAGGTATACGTGGTAAGAGTTGATTATTGTAATAATTGAACACATTTGAAGCGTAGGCGGTAAATTAAAATAACGTCACTAAAAACCAAAAAAAAACAATTAGGTAGGTGTTTTTTTTTTTAGTTTTTAGTGATGTTATTTTAATTTACCGCCTACGTTTCAAATGTGTTCAATTATTACAATTATTCAGACCTGGCCATACACGAAGTGAATTTTTTAAATCCAGGTCTCTCAAAAACAGCTGCTCAAATTAAGTCTTACCACGTATAAGGTAAAAGACGTTGGAGAATCCAAATTTTTATTCAAAAGTTTAATATAGGGTGGCTCAAAAAAATTATTTTGTTTTAAAGGAGAGCAGATTCTAATTTCTCCCCCCCCCCCCCCCCCAGCCGATTATTGTGTCAATACCAATTATTAAAAAAATTAAAACCAAATAGAACTTTTGACACCCTGTATTTCCGAAATCATCTACTTTTGGACTAAGGTAAGTTGAGTTAGATCATCAAATTTACGCCTCAGGAACTTGCGGTAGCTTTTTTTCCGCAACTTTTAGAGACACCCTGTATATGTATACTTTAGTAACATTTTTCAAAAAAAACTATAATCTGATAATACTAGAGAGAAATCACCTATTGAAAGTTCATTTTTGCTTTGAGAATTAATGTTTTATTCCAGGATATTCACTGATAAGTCTATTAATGTTAGTGTTGGAATGGATTTGTCGTATCGGGTTATAACAAATGAAAATCATTTATGACGATATAATTGTAATTTATAAGTTTGTGGCTCTTAAAAAAAAATTAGACTGAGTATCTGTGAATGTTTCTCCTGGCCTTATTTCTAAACTCGCTGTTTCTATAGTAAAAAATCAAAGCCCCTTTAAATGACAATGTATGTACGGAAGTACTGAACCTATTGCCAAGTAATTAGATATTTTTCCGTTGTATTTATTCGGATTCCATTTGTAACGCATAATTATTGTCAGTAGGTGATGTTTAGTTATGCACCGTAACAAGTTTTTTAGATTCTGCAATATAGAATGGGAATGATGTTTTCTCTTGATAAAAAAAGTTAATATCATTTAATCATGTTTAATTTATTATATTATTCATGGCAGTAATGTCTAGAGCGATGATGTCTTGCGAAAACCCCTAAATCCCAAAATCGCAAAATCATACCGAAATCTATAAAATCCGTACTGATTTCGTATTTCTATCGAAATATGTTGGAAATTTTACTTAAATCACAATCTCCTACAAATGAGGCTCTTAAAAGTTTTTCTATATTTTATTATAAATTCCGAAATCCGTACAGAAATTTCGAAATTGCTAGAACTTCCGAAATACTACATATACCGGAATCTATGAAATTCGTACTAATTTCGTTAAATATCCTTGGAAATCTCGCTGAAATCACATTACAATTAAAGTGAAACTCTTAAGAGTTTTTATATTCCGAGGTCCCCTTATAAATTCCGATATCCTTACAAAAAACCCAAAATTACTAGAATTTCCAAAATACGTACATATAACAGAATCTATGAAATCCTTCAGTACTGATTTCGTCATAATCCCCATATTTTAACCTAAATACATTAAAGATTTCAACAAAATCACAATTTCCTTATAATAAAAATGAAGCTCTGAAAAGTTTTTTATATTCCGAACATCCCTCATAAATTCCGAAATCCTTACAGAAATTACTAGAATTTCCGCAATACATATACCGGAATTTATAAAATCTCCGTTGATTTCATCGAAATCCACATATTTCAACCTAAATCCATTGAAGATTTCATCGAAATCACAATTTATTTACAATCACAATTTCACTCTAAAAAGCTTGTTTTATATTCCGAACTTCCCTCATAAATTCCGAAATCCTTACAGAAATTACTAGAATTTCCGCAATACATATACCGGAATCTATAAAAATCCCCATTGATTTCGTCGAAATCCACATATTTCAACCTAAATCCATTGGAGATTTCATCGAAATCACAATTTATTTACAATCACAATTTCACTCTGAAAAGCTTGTTTTATATTCCGAACTTCCCTCATAAATTCCGAAATCCTTACAGACTACTAGAATTTCCGCAATACATATACCGGGATCTATAAAATCCCCATTGATTTCGTCGAAATCCACATATTTCAACCTAAATCCATTGGAGATTTCATCGAAATCACAATTTATTTACAATCACAATTTCACTCTGAAAAGCTTGTTTTATATTCCGAACTTCCCTCATAAATTCCGAAATCCTTACAGAAATTACTAGAATTTCCGCAATACATATACCGGAATCTATAAAATCCCCATTGATTTCGTCGAAATCCACATATTTCAACCTAAATCCATTGGAGATTTCATCGAAATCACAATTTATTTACAATCACAATTTCACTCTGAAAAGCTTGTTTTATATTCCGAACTTCCCTCATAAATTCCAAAATCCTTACAGAAATGCCGATATCACTGGGTTTTTGTAAGAGCGCCCCCACGACATAGAGTTCCCCAAATACTAGATACCGTAAGGTCTTTTTTAAATAAATTTTTCTAGATTCTATAAAAGTCTTTTACAACACTTGGCGGTTCTAAATGCCAATTTATATGCATATTGCCTACTTTTTTTTAGAATTTATATCCGGATGTAAAATAAACTTACTTTTTGCCCTTCGCTGTCACTGAATTTCTTCAAATTCGGATGTATAATTTGCTTTAGCTTAATGATATTAAAAAATATATCCTCAAGTTTTGTCTTAAATGTACTTTACGAATTTTTAAATTTGATAATAATAATAATTTAGAGACAGCCGAACGCATGAAACAATTTTTTAAATATTTATCTTGGCATCCGTTACATAATAGAAAATATGTAAAAACTACAAACATTACTTCAGTATTTTCTAATAAACGAATATATCTTAAAATCATTTTATTAGCTTTAGAGGGTTTTGAGTTTATGGTATAAAAGCAAGTAGCCAATGGAAAATTCCCAAAAGCGAAGGTAAACCCTTAAAGGAATTCGAACAATATAAATATAAAAAAAATAAATTCTTCTTCAATGCTAGAGTAGTAGAGTTTCTAATCACAAAGCTTCTATTCTAAGTTTTGAAAATAAATATCGACAACTATATATTTTTGAAATCGGACCGCGAAATGCAATTTACTGACGTAGTTATAAATGTGGGTCGCCATTTAAAAAAATTCAAAATGGCGTCGTATCTGTCATTTTTTGACATCTGACATATATGGCAATAGCATGGGTGACTCCGCCATAAAAAATTACGTATCTCCAGAAAAAATTTAGTTTCTAATCTCAAAGTTTCTATTAATTCGATGATAACAAAATCACCAACTTCGAAGCCTCGTATCTCCGGAACGGCTGAAAACAAATGTTGACAACTATAAATTTTTAATGTTGGAACAAATAAGTGAAAGCAGCTGGCTTACTATAAAGTAGGGTTGCCATTTAAGAAAATCCAATATGCAGTCGAATCTGTCAAATTTGTAAACATAGATTTTTTTTTACATCAAATTTGGCTTCTTCACTAAAAGCTATTAGGGAATACATAATGGTTTTTTGTTTGGTTGTCCCTGTACCATTCGGACTACGTTTTATCTATCACCATGTAAAGGGTTCGCCAAATAATGTACCGGGTGAGTCAACGATTGCGCGGAGTAATTTTATGCCTTGAAGATAAAATTTGTGGACAATAAACTTTTATGTTACGGTATGGTTGGATATCAGGCACATTTTTAAAAATATTTTGAATTATACAGGGTGCGCCCAAAAAGTAAGGTGTCAAAAAGGTACATTTTTTTAAATGGGACACCCTATATATTGTATTATCTTATGAATCCTCACAAAATTCTACGCTTATTTTGTAAATGTCATATGTCTAAATTCAATAGTTTTTGAGATATTGACGGTTAAAATATGGCATTTTCAGACTTTGACAGGCTGTAGCATTGGAACGGTTCATCTTAGAGAAAACTGATTTTCACCTCCCTATCTTAGTTTTTTATTCTCTATCCAAAGAAACCAACCTCCGGTTTATCATGTTAAACCAAAAACCGGTTTTAACGGTTTAACATGTTAAACCGGAAATAGTAACGTTTAGATAGAGAATAAAAAATTAAGATAGGGTGGTGAAAACCATTCTTCTCTAAGATGAACCGTTCCAATGTTACAGCCTGTCAAAGTCTGAAAATGCCATATTTTAAACTTCAATATCTCAAAAACTATTGACTCTAGACATTTCGCGTTTACGAAATAAGCGTAAAACTTTGTGAGGAATCAGAAAATAATACAATATAGAGGGTGTCCTATTTAAAAAAATGTACCTTTTTGACACCCTACTTTTTGGGCGCACCCTGTATAATTCAAAATATTTTTAAAATGTGCCTGATATCCAACCATACCTTAACTCAAAAGATTATTGTCGACAAATTTTATCTTCAAGCCATAAAATTGCTCCGCGCAATCGTTGACTCACCCGGTACGTTAGAGGACTTAATAAATTTATGGATAGATTTTTTATTTTATTACTTGAAACACAACAAACAGATTTAAAAATTATAACCCTATAATAGGTAAAATAATTACTTTAATTAATATAATTTTATTTAACAATTAATTTAATTTAAGGGAAAATATAACTAAATTAAAAGGCTTCATATTGTGAACGATGCAAAATTAAACAGCGGATATATAAAATACCATTTATAATAATGCTATTGCATTTTATGTGTAATTTATTTATTGTTAATTTTCAAGCATAAATAATGCTATATATAGTCGTAAAATTATCCATCAAACAGAGCGATCGTTGTATGAAATATGTATGCTGTTTTTCATAACTATGCATAAAATATTTAAATTCTTACTTTTTGAAAGCCATATTTTAAATTCAAATTAGAAAATGGTTGGAATATTTAAAATGCAAAATAAAGTAGTTATTGTGTAAATAAAGAAATTGTTATATTAACAGCAACCTGTAAAGGTAAGTAGAGTAACGTTTATTCTCAACTGAACTATGGTGGTGAAACACCCGCGGCCCATTTTGTGCAGCGATTTGTTTCTTCTAAATTACCAGGTTATTTTTTTATTGACTAAGAAAAATAATGGATACTTTACTTCAAGCATCAAACCGCGGCTGTGGCTCAGAGGTGAGTTACTGGCATTCGACCGTGGCGACCCGGGTTCAATTCCCGGAGTGAGCATACGTACAATAAAAAAAGTATGTCCGAAATTCAATGGATTTAAGAATGCAGGGAAGAGTGTAAAAGGTATCATCTCCCATCGGTAGGCCATGCAATGGCAATAAACCGAGACTTGATAGCCCTTGGGGGTTTCGCATGACCGAGGATCGTGGTTCGGAACCCACGTTAAGCTGTAGGTCCCCTCGGGAATGGCCCTGGCAGCGAACGAAGAGGTAGTACTTCAAGCATTTTCGGGAAATATATAATTTATTTTTCTAGTCCCACATGGAAAATTGCTGTTTCCTTTACACTAAAGTGACGACAAAAGTAGGCTATTTCAGTTCAGTGGTTGCGACCTTTAAAAATAGAATTTCCCATTTTTAAAGAAAAATTCCACGAATGCACACAATACTAAAAAAGTATTTTTTTAACAGATCACAACTACAAGTGATCCTAAAGAATTTCTTACGAATGTAACACTGTACGTAAAAATTTCTTTTTCCCCTTGGGAGACAGCGTCGACCTATCATTTCTCTGTGCTTTGTTCTCACGAATCCGAGAATTTCCCATTAGTTGGAAACATTGTTAGAAAAATTAAATTTCTTGCTGACGTTGTTATCAATTACTGATCAATCACAGTTTATTGTATTTACTGAGGCTCCGCCTTTTTTTCAAGACACTAAATTATCTAATTTATATATACCGGGTGTCCCACTAAGAATGGCTCTCAGCCGTATCTCGGAAACTACTGGGCATAGAAACTCAGGAAAAAAAAAATTATAACTAAAGTGGTCATGAGAAAATCCTGGAAATAATTTTTAAGTTCCGCATTTTGCCGCAAGAGGGCGTAATTGAAAAGAAAATTTTAAAAGTTTACATATCTCCGAAAATTCCACATTAAGGTATATCTTTGATAACACCATTGAAAAACTTGGACAATTATGCATCATTTTGGTCTTATGCTCATTGGCGTACCGACTTTAATAAAAGGGGGGGAAGCGGTTGAATGTGTAATCAGTTAAATCGCTGTAACTTATAAACGACTTATCCGATTTTAGCAAACTAAAGACTGTTTGGAAGAGAAATGTATGCACTTTCACCAATCGTATTTAGTTGTCCATTATAGTTCTCAAAAAAAATGCTAGAGGGCGCAATTTGTAATAATAACACATTTTTTGATTTTACTCCGAAAAAATAAATCATACGGTATAATTATGATACCATAATCGAAAAGTAGATTAAATTTGCTAGAACAAATATTAAAACCGCAGCTCGATATCTCCGTTCGTTTCAGCGTTATCGCCAATAGATTAATTTTTAAAAGTAAGCGATTATATATTTTTTAGAAAAAAAGAGGGACGCCACTGATGTTTTTTTATGTGGATATTATTTATGATAAGCCTGGTCAATTCTGCATAAAAATGGTCTCTTGCGGTTTTCTCCTCAGGCACACCGTTCTTAATTAAAATAATTAAATTAAATTAGACAGGCGGAAGTGAAGGTGGTCATTTCCAACAATTTTTATAAAACTAAATTTTTCATTATCAATGTTAATAATGATAATAATAAATAGTAGAGCTAATTTATTTTAATTAAGAACGGTGTGCCTGAGGAGAAAGACGCAAGAGACCATTTTTATGTAGAATTAATCAGGCTAATCAGAAATAATATCCACATGGAAAAATACCAATAGCGTCCCACTTTTTTTCTAAAAAATATATAATCGCTTACTTTTAAAAATTATTCTATTGGCGATAACGCCGAAACGAACGGAGATATCGAGCTGCGGTTTTAATATTTGTTCTAGCAAATTTAATCTTCTTTTCGATTATGGTATCATAATTATACCGTATGATTTATTTTTTCGGATTAAAATCAAAAAATGTGTTATTATTACAAATTGCGCCCTCTAGCATTTTTTTTGAGAACTATTATGGACAACTAAATACGATTGGCGAAAGTGCATACATTTCTCTTCCAAACAGTCTTTAGTTTGCTAATATCGGATAAGTCGTTTATAGGTTACAGCGATTTAAATGATTACACTTTATTAAAGTTGGTACGCCAATGAGCATAAGACCAAAATGATGCATAATTGTTCAAGCTTTGGTGTTATCAAAGATATACCTTAATTTGGAATTTTCGGAGATATGTAAACTTTTAAAATTTACTTTTCAATTACGTCCTCTTGCAGTCTAGTTATAATTTTTTTTTCCTGAGTTTCTATGCCCAGTAGTTTCCGAGATACGGCCGAGAGCCATTCTTAGTGGCACACCCGGTACATAATAATATATGGTACTATATATTATTAATCTGTTCAATATAACAAAATATATACGCATCTATAATAGATTTATCAATAATGCAACCTGCTGAATATGTATAGTGAATTAAATTCATGTAACATTATTGTTGAGTTGATTTTACCTTAATTTCTAATATGATTCTGTGGTCGAGACGGTAAAGCGTCGAACTCTAAATACAATGATCCAATGGTCGTGAGTTCGAGCCCAGTAGTAGCCTGTAAACTTTTTTTTAACATTTTTTAGCACAAGGTTCGTAAGTTTGGTCGTAGAAAAGAAAATTCTAGTAATAAAATGTATTTGCAGTTTTTACCAGATATTTGTTAAGAGAATCTGACCAATATTTCTAAATTCTTCTCCAACCTTAGCAGCTATACATATAAATATTAAATGAGACCAAAAACATTGCGTTGTCTTGGCCCAAATCCTGGCCTTATTTATTAATGGATTTTTAAAAACTTTTTAGATTTAAACTCTTTAGACATTAAGGAGTGTCAGAAAGATATTTTTATTAATAAAAAATTGTTTTCAATATTTGTTTCAGTAATTATTTTTAGGGTTTTCATTGGCTTATATCTTTTTCATCGAATTTCTTTTCTGCGTGAAAATAACTTTTTCATACCCGCAAAGGTATCACCTTTCCAGTAGTAAAATAAAAAAATAATTTGCTTAGCTTGTTTTGCAAATTGGGCCAAGAAGAATTACGATTTAATAACATATATTTTAGCGGCAAATAGACAGGGTGAGTCAACACATTTTAAAATTATGCTGGAGTATACGTTGTGGCTCAAAAAAAAAACGTGGCGAATATACACTCTTCAGCAAAAAAACCGGACAAAGTAAATTATTACCAACTTTGATATTAATTAACTTATCTTTAATGAAATTTTCGAAAGATGGTAGCCGCATGTATTAAGATTATTACCCGCTTTTCGATTTAAGAAAAATGTTGACATATGTGATATTATACCGAGGGCAACAAATGATACTTTTTTTGCCTTACGTTCTTAACACCCTGTGGAAAAAGTAGGCAGTGCGATGATATTGAAGTGCATTTCATATGGAAGTCGCATGTGCTCTTAACATTTTGTTTTTTGATTCGTCCCAATAACTGTTCTTTTTAAAAAGATATAATCTTTTTAAAAAATCATTTTAATTTTTCCAATGTTAATGGAAAAAAAAAATTAAACGTGATAAGTTGCCTATCAACTAGCGTTTTATTTCATTGTCAGTGTCAAGCTTGAAATTTTGCCCAAACATGCGATCAGAAGTTGTTGCCCGTGCCGTGACACTAAACGACGATGGCCGAAACATATGATATATCATATTGCATCTTGTACGGTACTCTTAGCCTCACCCAAGACGTTAGCGATATATCGTATGTTTCGGCCATCGTCGTTTAGTGTCACGGCACGGGCAACAACTTCTGATCGCATGTTTGGGCAAAATTTCAAGCTTGACACTGACAATGAAATAAAACGCTAGTTGATTGGCAACTTATCACGTTAAACTATTTTTTTTTCATTAACATTGGAAAAATTAAAATAATTTTTTAAAAAGATTATATTTTTTTAAAAAGAACAGTTATTGGGACGAATCAAAAAACAAAATGTTAAGAGCACATGCGACTTCCATATAAAATGCACTGCAATATCATCGCACTGCCTACTTTTTCCACAGACTGTTAAGAACGTAAGGCAACGAAAGTATCATTTGTTGCTCTCGGTATAATATCACATATGTTAACATTTTTCTTAAATCAAAAAGCGGGTAATAATCTTAATACATGCGGCTACCATCTTTCGAAAATTTCATTAAAGATATTTTAATATCAGAAAAGTTAATTAATATCAAAGTTGGTAATAACTTTCCTTGTCCGGTTTTTTTTGCTGATGAGTGTAACTTGTTTTTTTTTTTAATGGAATACCGTATATATTGTATTATTTTCTAATTCCTCACAAACTGATACGCTTATTTTGTAAATGTCATGTCTAAATTCAATAGTTTTTGAGATATTGATGTTTAAAATATGGTGTTTTCAGACTTTGACAGGCTGTAATATTGGAACGCTTTATCTTAAAGAAAAACGGGTTTTACCGCCCTTTCTTAGTTTTCTATTCTCTATCCAAAGAAACCAACTTCCGATTTACCATGTTATACCAAAGACCCGGTTTTAATGGTTTAATATGTTAAACTGGAAGTTTTAACTTTTATACAGGGTGTCTCTAAAAGGTGCGGAAAAAAAGCTACCATAAGTTCCTGAGGGGTAAATATGACGATCTAACCCAACTTACCTTAGTTCAAAAGTGGATGATTTCGAAGATACAGAGGGTCAAAAGTTTAATTTGGTTTTAATTTTTTATAAATAATTTTTTTAATAATTGGTGTATTGTCACAATATTCGGTGGGGGGGGGGGGGGATTAGAATCTGCTATCATTTTTATTTTAAACTTTCGAGGGCGCCACCTGCGGTACCTTGCCCACATTTGAGCCACCCTATATTTAACTTTTAAATAAAAATTCGGATTCTCCAACGTTTTTTGCCTAAAAAAGGTATACGTGGTAAGAGTTGATTTGAGCAGCTGTTTTTGAGATATCTGGATTTAAAAAATTCACTTCGTGTACACAAGTCAGTTCTTAGTGACGTTATTTTAATTTACTGCCTATGCTTCAAATGTGTTCAATTTATTACAATAATAATTCAGACCTGGCCAGGTAAAACCATTTTTCTCTAAGATGTTACAGCTTGTCAAAGTATGAAAATACCATATTTTAAACGTCGATATCGCAGAAACTGTTAAATTTAAACATATAACATTTTATACAAAATAAGCGTAGAATTTAGTGGGGACTAACATAATAATACCATATATAGGGTGTTCCTTTTAAAAAAACCTAAGCTATGTTCGCCATGTTTTTTTGGGCCACCCCGTATACACCAATATAATTTTAAAATGTGTACCTTAATGATCTCTACAATATTTGCATTTCGAATTTTTATCTAATTCTTAAAATAAAGGAGAAAATGAACGTTACTCTATCGTTGACTCACCCTGTATATTCCGCATACGTTCGAATTTATTCATATTTCCATTTTTTGAATATTTGAATAAATACGGACTGGTCGCTGTAGGTACAGTGTTGGTATATATTACTGAGTATTACTGCATGCTATCAGACACTCCTGAGTATCACCAGGTATTATTAATTATAAAGTACTAGAAATTCATTTACAGTGCTCGTGACGAGGATGATGAAGGTATTAATTCCATAAATATGGAAAATACTTATATAAACGCCACTGGATAATTTAAGAAAAAAATCACAACCATAAAAATTCAGGAG
Source organism: Polydrusus cervinus (assembly GCA_935413205.1). Classification (NCBI taxonomy): domain Eukaryota; kingdom Metazoa; phylum Arthropoda; class Insecta; order Coleoptera; family Curculionidae; genus Polydrusus; species Polydrusus cervinus. Next base: position 21,206,574 of record OW284520.1, on the reverse strand, counting down.
GTGTGCAGGAAGCCATAAATCCCCAGAGCAATTTCTTGTGTTGCATTTTTGATGCACTTTTTGCATTTCGTACACTTGCCGCGATTTATTAGTTTGTTGGAGACTTTTTTAATAATTGCACAGTGAAAACCATCGAAAGGTGAGAATAGCAAACAAAGTTTTTTTTGTGTTGCTTTTTAAAATTCCTGTCACTGGTACGCCAGTGCTGACGCCTATTTTAAAGGATTAATAGGAATAATCTTTATTCGTTGTTTAAAAAGTCCGAGTATTCCTCGTACTATTTCTATAGTAAATAATTTATATAATTGCAAAATCTTCATGGTTGCATTTCCCTATTAAATACATAAACGTTTATAATGAACTTTGGCCTACATTTTGATTTATCGAACCGCATATCATTGACTTTGACACCAAATATTTTTGAATTTTACATTTACACGAGCACTAATAAGATGTTCCGCTGTTCAATTAACATTGTTAAACAGTTATAAATATGTGTACATCGAATATTTTAATTTTATAGGTTTAAGGTCACTCTTTTTGATGTCTTAATCAGCCCGACAATGGATTTGTGACTGGCTGAGCAAAAAAAAAAATGAAACAATGGAAAATGCAATAATATATTTGATTTGTTCATTTATTTCCTTTAATATTTAACCCTGAGATGTCGTACCTACTTTATAATAAGTTTAAACAAAAACAACGCCTAATTCAAAGTAGGAAGGTACCTAAATTTATAAAAATTGCACCATTCTCGCTAATATACTTATATTTTTAGTAGTTTCCCTGTATCCAACAGTTAAGATACTTGGAGGTTATCATTTTTAAATAGAGACCCCGCGAGCAGGGTTGCCATTGCTAGGGAAATTTCCCAAAATCTGGGGCAAATCTCCAAGCAGTATTATATAAGGGAAATTTTCTATAATTTGGGGAATTTTTATACTTCTGTGATTTTATTATATTTTTAAAAAATGTATAGCCGTTATAGAGCGTAGGAGAGGCGGAGACTTTTTTTTTTTAGAAGTTACTTTCCATTTGGGTTTGTTCAAAACTAAAATTATAAATCGCCTCCAAATTAAAATGTTACAAATTTTATTAATAAATAGGGATAACTTTAGTTTTCAAGTATCTTTTTTCTCAAATTAAAAGATCTAGGGAAAATCTGGGGTATTTTTAAGAAATTATCTAGGGGGAAAAAAATTTGTACCTGTCAACACTGCCCGCGGACCCGGCAGACCCTGCGGTATGAACAAATCCGTTAGCCCGGTAGGCCAAAAAAATTATTAAGGCTTGAAGATTGTTTTACAAATATTTCTTTAAGCAAACCAAGGCTGACCTGAAAGACCGGTTGGCCACGAAAGTCCAGCATTCTTTGCACGCCTGTGAGGCCTGCTCAGCTCGGTAGGTAGACCCGTTAGGTCCGGTAGACCCGTCAGGCCCGGAAATAATTGTTAGGGCCCGAAAACCCCAACCTTTATTGATTAAGTGGCTCGTCTAGACCGAACCCGAGAGTCGGGTTGGGCCGCTTAAAGGCCAGATATAAAAACCCAGTCCGTGCAGCCCTCTATTTAGTACTAGTAATTTTACCTAAACCCTAAATGCGAAATACCTATTACCTATTACAAAGCACGTAATTTTACACAAAATAATTTTACAGCACAAAATAGCCGCTGACATAGCTTGTTTTTTTCCTGAAATTTTGCAGGGAAAATACAAAACGTAGCGTTCTGCTTGGCAGTGCATAGTTGTATTTTCAAAGTAGCTAATAGCAATAGTACACAAAATAAACTAAATTTGGCTAGTTAAAGAAATTATAAAAATAATAATTTAATCTAAATTATGAGAATATCATTAATGTGTAAGTTCATTGACTAAACGACCTTATGTGACGGGCCACCACTGTTTCTTACTTACAGTATATTACAGAGATGTTATTGTAACACTCTGGTCTAACCATCTTCTTAACCAAACTCTGGTAAATGCCAGAACAGATTTTAGCAGCAAAGCAAATTCGGTGTAACCTTATTTAGTACTAAAGACACTAATTAGAAAACCATTAAGCCTTGTATAAAACTAATAATTGGTTTAGTTCTAACTAAACTCGGCTATCTAACGCTTTTAAAACCGACGGTTGACTATCGAAAATCTCTGGAACAAAGGCCGCTTTATTTTATCGGATTTTCAATCTGGAGAAAATTTTGTAGTGAGTTATACAATATGGCCTTTTTGAGGTGTTGAATCAGTAGCGGAACAAACCGTTTTATCTAATTGGATTCTTCTTATCGAGTCTAGTGTAAAAAAAACATGTCCAGTATTCATTTTATATACAAAAAGTCACAAAATATATATTATTATTTTTTTAATTGGCTTGTTCTTATAGATAAAAACGGCACATTCACGTGATGAAACTGGGACATTATTTTAAGTGTCTCACCCGATTTGCGACTTTCCTATCGACCACAATAAAAACCCAATTATGTATTTCCTAATAACTTTTTGTGAAGAAGCCAAATATAATGTCAAAAAAATATATGTTTACAAATTTGACAGATAAGACGCCATATTGGATTTTTTTAAATGGCAACCCTAGTTTAAAGTAAGCCAGCTGCATTCGCTTATTTGTTCCAACATTAAAAATATTAATTGTCAACATTTATTTTTAGTCGTTCCGGAGATACGGGGCTTCAAAGTTGGTGATTTTGTTATCATCGAATTAACAGAAGCTTTAACATTGAAAACTCAATTTTTTTTGCAGATATGTAATTTTTTATGGCGGAGCCACTCATGCTATTGCCATATATGTCAGATGTCAACAAATGACAGTTACGACGGCATTTTGAATATTTTTAAATGGCAACCCACATTTATAACTTCACCAGTATTTCGCGGTCCGATTTCAAAAATATATAGTCGATATTTATTTCCAACCCTAAGAACATTTTCACACGCCACCATATATCGCGCGCGATAAATGGTCGCAATATTGCTTTACACCAAATTATGTGTTCTCTAATATCGCTTGTGTGTGAAAATGGCTCATTAGAAAGCAATAATTTGGTGTAAAAGCGATATTGCGACCATTTGTCGCGCGCGATGTATGGTGCCGTGTGAAAACGTTCTTAGAGTGTTTTCACACGGCACCATATCTCGCGCGCGATAAATGGTCGCAATATTGCTTTACACCAAATGATGTGTTCTCTAATATCGCTTGTGTGTGAAAATGGCTCATTAGAAAACACATAATTTGGTGTAAAAGCAATATTGCGACCATTTGTCGCGCGCGATATATGGTGCCGTGTGAAAACGCTCTTACGGAAATACGACCGGATCAAAAACTGCATCGTTCGATTATGTCTTTTAAGGGTCTCACCCCATTAAAAATAGAAGCTTTGTGATTAGATACTCAACTTTTTCAACATGGTTGAGATAGGAAGCTAAGCTTCAACTCCGCCAATTGTAATTTTTTATTTTCTCTCTTAAAATTACAATAAAGACCTATTAATTTATTTATTTATTTATTTTTTACAGATACACTTTAAAGACATAACCGTACGATGCAGTTTTTGATGCGGTCGTATTTCCGTAAGGGTTGAAAATAAATATCGACAACTATATATTTTCAAAATCGGACCGCGAAATGCAATCCACTGGTGTAGTTATAAATGTGGGTTGCCATTTAAAAAAATTCAAATTGCCGTCGTAACTGTCATTTTTTGACATCTGACATATGACAATAGCATGGGTGGCTCCGTTATAAAAAATTACCAACTTTGAAGCCTCGATCTCCGGAACGGCTAAAAATAAATGTTGACAATTATACATTTTTAATGTATAAAGTAGGGTTGCCATTTAAGAAAATCCAATATGGCGTCCTATCTGTCAAATTTGTAAACATATATTTTTTTCGACATCAAATTTGGCTTCTTCACAAAAAGTTATAAGGGAATACATAATTGGGTTTTTATTGTGGTCGATAGGAAAATCGCCCATCGGGTGAGACACCTAAAATAATGTCCCTGTACAATCTCTATTTGTATTGTATACCTAATTTTTTAAATCTCGCTACAAATAAAAGTACAAAGGGGTGAGATCTGGGGATCTGGCAGGCCGATAAGGATAGATCTGACTAAACCTTACACATTTCCATTGTGTTCTCCTGGTATGACTATATTCATCATTTTAATAACTGTCATTTTAATCTATAAAAATATACAGGACGTTCCATTTTAAATAAAAAGTTAAGTATTTTGCTTTCTAACCTACCGACAGAAACGGGTTTCTCCTTCCTAAGTGTTAAAAAATTACAATTCCTGCTAGGGTGCACACTGGCACAGTTAGGTGATTTTAAATCGAATCACGGCGAATCACTTACCAATACAAAATGAGGTTTAATATAAAAGTTGATTTTAACACAAACACAATAGAAAAAACGCGTTGTGTGGTAAAAATAACTAGCAGACCAGAAACAACAATTACAAAGTTTCAAAAATTACATAGTCCAATTTAAACGTTTCCGGAACAATGCTAGAATTAAAAAATTAATCGAATCAAAATGCTGCGTAATTCTTTTTTTTTACATTATTGCACCATTGCGTTGCCCAATTTGATATCACGATAGGACACTTTAAACAGACACCATAAGATATAGGTAAAAATTCCTTTCTAGACATGTAAACTAGTTGTAGCACTATGTTGTTATCTCCAGTAACATTTGAACCAGACTTTTTTTCTTGTTAATTAACGATTGTCAAAAGTCAACATTTTTAGGATAGAACGTCTATCTAGAATAGATGTTCTATATTGCTATAAAGCACTGAAAAAAGGTTCAATATGAGGAGGAACACATTTTTGTGTTCTGATACACGCCAATGACTAACTATATTATTTATGTAAAGTGAATACTCTTGCCTCTTTAAACGGTGCTTATTTTACCATGAGTTAATGACCCAGGAGATGTATTATGGTGTTTAAAGCCATATATAGCCGGCAAAATACTGCATGGATAAGTTATAAAAATTACGTTCGATTTTTCACAGTTTAATATTATTAATTAATTTATTATCATTAAATTATAGTGATTTTCTTGGCAAAATAAAATAAAATTAAAAATTTTAAATTTATTTACAACTTTTGATTTACATTGCGACGCTGTATCCGCGAAAAGATAAATGGCGGTACAGTGGCGTGCATACAATATAGGCAAGAAAGCATTGCCTACCCTGGGAACAATTAAACAAACTCCAACCAAAATAATTTCTTTATATTTAAATTTCTATCCGTGTAATATCAATATTTCTGTGTGTGTAGAGGACCAGGACCAGATAATTTCTACGAACGCATTCGTTGCCCATTAATCGTGAATTCGATCGCTGTATAAGCATCCCGTATAACAGTTGGAAAAGCGGAGATTTTACATTATATTAACCGCTTATGGGAAATGGAGCAACACCATCGAACATCATGGAGAATCCCGGGCTGTTGCACTGGACATCTCTAGGGCTTTTGATCGTGTTTGGCACGATGGGCTTCGAAGTAAATTGCGATCCTACGGTATGCCTAACGGATTTTGTTTATGGTTAACCAGCTTCCTTAAGAACCGTTCTCTGCAAGTGGCGATTGACGGGTTTCTCTTAGACACCTTCACCATCAATGCCGGTGTTCCTCAAGGGTCCATATTGTCGCCTATCCTCTTTTTACTGTATATTAACGACCTTCTAGTGAAAACCCAAAATCCAATTTATAGCTTTGCTGATGACAGCACACTTGTCTCATCTTTTACCTTGACTCCCCAAACATCCGCTGCCGACGCACATCTTCGCAGGCAGCATGAAGTATTGCGCCTCAACAATGACTTGGAAGAAATTTTGGCTTGGGGTGACAGTAACCAAGTCGAATTTAATGCTAAGAAAACCCAGGCAGCAGTATTCTCCAAAAAGGTTAACATTGCAGAACCGGATATAGTCATGGCAGGACACGCAATTCCCCTGGCACCGTCTATTAATTTGCTGGGGATCGATCTGGGAGGTAATATGTCTTGGCATGATCACGTTGCCGCAATTGCCAAGACAGCTGCACAGAAACCTGGTGTTCTTTTTCGCACCAAAAGGTTGTACACACCTCATCAACTTTTGACACTCTACAAAGCCCAGATTCGACCATCATTAGAATATTGCTCTCATGTCTGGAGCTCTGCACCCAAGCACACCCTTCGGCTACTGGATTCCATTCAAAGGAGAGCCGTTCGTCTGATCGGCGACCCCGAGCTGACCAAGACCCTCGATAGCCTGGAGCATCGAAGACAGGTTGGTGATTTGGCTCTCTTTTACAGATATTTCCATGGCAGTTGTTCGACTGACATTGCCAACTTAATTCCACCTAGAGCAATGCAAAACAGAAATACACGGCGACCACTGCCGCCCATCCATATGTTGTTAAGCTTAGTACTCCTCGAACTTCATTGTTCAAGAATTCTTTCATCTGGAGAACGTCATCTTTGTGGAATGATCTTCCTGAGGTCGTGTTTCCCAATGAATACAATCTTCAACGTTTCAAGACCAATGTTAATCGCTTTTTTCGCATTCGCACCGCTCCCAGAGCGCCTTAAAGGATTTTTCCTACAGTGCAGGTGTTTTATCATAAAAAAAAAAAAAAAGCATTTATATGAGTGGAAGCGAGCGAGAGAGCCGGTAGGCAGTAAGCTAGAAAGAGAATAAATATACGTGCCTCGCAACCTGAGGCTCCGTCAGCCATCCACCCGCGCTTGTAAAATGCATTGGTGCCAATTTTGTCGTAGTTTCAAAAAATACTACGCGTCCTCGATATAAAACATGTCCCTATAGTTCAATAATTAGGTTAGTTAAGATCTTAATTCGTAACGCAAAATAAGAAGTACCTTTATGATGATTTAAGATAATTTTTGCTAATAAGTATCTTATATTATAGTTTACATCTGAATTTAAAACGAATGTGGATGAAATTTATTAATAATAATACATATTAGTGTTTTCGCTCTGTGTTTGCTTTGGCTATAAACGTTGCATTGTAATTGAGGTAATGGCGATGTCAACTGTTTCGAAAATTCAATTGCTTGGAAATTAAATATTTGCCTACCCTGTTCAATCGTCTTTGCACGCCACTGGATACTGAAGTTATTAAACCGGTGACAACATTGATAAGATGAAACGAAATACCATAACCTTAAAATTTTGAAGAAGTAGTCCATTCTTAAAGTGGAGTTAATTTATAGGAATAAATAAAAAGCATGAAGTCTTTCTCCACTGGTTTTATAAGGTAATAAAATTAAAATATGGTAGACATTCTACATGTTTCGGGTGTAGAAACACCCATCATCAGGAATAAGATACAAAGAGAAAAGATAGTTATATTAAATGAGAGGAACAAAGTTAAATGGTAGTGAACATCGATGGAGCTGTCATTGAGCCATGAAAGATAAAATAATATGAAATGAGTTAATGATTAAAGATTGGGAAGCTTAATTCTTAACACTGACCATGGGCAACAGGTAACAGTGGTAAGAGAAGCCCGTTTGGGCAAAGAGAAAGATATAAGAAAAATGGAAAAATGGAGACTCACAGGTCAAGAACTTTCATCCCGGAAACCATGGGGAGAAAGAAAGGTTGTTTATTTAACCTTTTTTTTAGAAAAATTATTTAGATAGGTAACAGTAATTATTTCACTGTATCCTGTATGAATCTTAGTTCATAACTATAAGGGGAAATTGGGGAACAAGTCCGAAATGTTATGTCAGTTATGAACTAAGATTCATACAGGATACAGTGAAATAATTACTGTTACCTATCTAAATAATTTTTCTATAAAAAAGGTTAAATAAACAACCTTTCTTTCTCCCCATGGTCTCCGGGATGAAAGTTCTTGACCTGTGAGTCTCCATTTTTCCATTTTTCTTATATCTTTCTCTTTGCCCAAACGGGCTCCTCTTACCACTGTTACCTGTTGCCCATGGTCAGTGTTAAGAATTAAGCTTCCCAATCTTTAATCATTAACTCATTTCATATTATTTTATCTTTAATGGCTCAATGAGAGCTCCATCGATGTTCACTACCATTTAACTTTGTTCCTCTCATTTAATATAACTATTTTTTCTCTTTGTATCTTATTCCTGATGATGGGTGTTTCTACACCCGAAACATGTAGAATGTCTACCATATTTTAATTTTATTACCTTATTAAACCAGTGGAGAAAGACTTCATGCTTTTTATTTATTCCTATAGCCTTAAAAATTTGACATAATTTTTTTTCTACAAATCTTATAAATTCGTCTCTTTTATCGGGTTTATGTAGGTACTTATCTTCATATTCCACCATTTATTTATTTCTATTGCGTATAATAAAAGTTTTAAGGTCGATATCGGGGACCCCGGTAAAAATATCAGAAAATAATGGAAAAATTAAGGTGGAAAATTATTTACATTGAAAAAAGCCAACAATGCAAGCACATATTTTCAATTTGATAAAGTATTAAGCATACACATTTTATGCTTTAAAACTTGTAGGAATTATCCAGAAAAAGTAAACAGGAGAATTTTGAAATAAAAAAGTGAACATTTTAACTTAAAAAGTATTTATACGATTTTTCTTTATAATTTGCATGGTGTCCTTTACCATTTTCACTACTCCTAAGTAGAATAAATTATTGATGTTGAGGCAGTGCACACATCTTTAGTTCATTGAAAACATATTTTAAATCTCATATCTTCAATTTTTACACAATTTCGTGCATTTCTTAGGAAAAATCTATAAAAACTGGTATATGTAAAAGATCTGGGATAAATGTTTTGATTCGTTTAAAACATCCCAAATTTTTAAATTTGATCTGACATATTTTCTTTTTTTTTTAATATATTCTTAACCCTACTTTTGCTAAGTGTCATAAAACAACGTGTAAATTTAGTTTCTCAATCTTTCTCAAGTGTTAGTAAGGTTTATACATGTTAGTAAAGTTACCTGCATTCCAAACAAAGTAACTAACCTCTGGGTATTAAATATTTGTTTCTATGTCAATTGGATTCATGTCTGTGTATGACTAGTCTTAAGTTAGAAACATATGAACCCAATCAGAGCTGAGGAGAACTTCAAAATCAGTGATTACTTTTGAAAGTTATTAACGGGTTAAATAATATTTGAACAGATGCTGTTCCTAATGCTTTAGTTATGCTAATTCTACAGCCAAGTGTTGTACTTCTTGTCAAGTGAATCGGAATTTGCCGAAGTTATATTAAATCAAAAATTTGATTACAGAGAAATATTGTAAATAATACATTTGTGTGTCTTTTGTAATCCGATAATTTATTTTTATTCTAAAAATAAATACTAAAAAAGGAATTGAATATATTTTTTAAACTTTCTAAATGGCAAAGATTTTTCTTTTCAAACTTTTTGAATGTTATAATAATTAAACAATTATTATGCAATGACTATTTTACATACTTTGTTTAGTAATGTTTAGGTAAATATTTATGCAGATTTTATAGAAACTTAAAAGGCCCCGACCCAGTATATCTTAACTGTAATGGTAACAGATAAAACATCACTCTGTCTCATTATAATATTACATTTTGCACATCTGCAAAGTGATGCCTTCAAGGACGTTGTCCAATCAGCCTTTAGGGCTTTTTGTTTCAAGATACCTACTTATAAACAATGTTGAGTTTATATTAGGATAGTCACATTTACATTAATTATTAATTTAAACGCCTTCATCTTCTTTCTTTTCACCTTGCCGAGCATAATATTATTATTCACTCATGATGTCTTGTCATGATACTAACCTATTGCAATATTTTATTTAAAAACTCTGTATTTACTCTTTACCCTCGGGTACATATAAACCGTTGCGATGCGCTGCATCACAGGTTTAACTCCCACAAGGAAATTAGCTGTTTCCTTTACACTTAACTGACGGAAAAAGTAGGCTATTCCAGTTAACTGTGCGGCAAAATTTCATATCCATCCTAGTTATTATATGAAACTGACCAATCACAGTAGTCAATTACAGAGAAGCCAAATTTACATGTTGTAAATTCGTTTTCTGTCAGTTAAGAGACGTTAGGTTAACAATATGCTTCAAAAATATGCAAATCTGTCAGATGAAATTTGTTCTTTTTTAATTTAAATCAAAACATTTATCCCAGAGTCTATGTATACACAATATTTTCCTAAAGAGTACACGAAATGGTGCGAAAATTGAAGGTATAATAACAAAATTAATACCAAAATATATTACCAAATTATTGGTATTTTCTGACCGAACTAAAGATTTGCGCACAGACACACTTTCTTATTACAAAAATATCTTTATTTCCACTCATTTCTAGACAATTATTACAAGCTTTGCATAAAATGTACAAAATAAACGTTTTCTTACTAACCTTGGTTATTTTTTTCATATATATAATATATATTATTATAAATATTTGTGCACGGGGATATTTTCCGATATATTTTGAACGGGGATCCAACCCCAATTGATCTTAAAACTTTTTTTATACGCAACAAACATAGACAATTAACTGGTAATTTTTCCTTAAATGGTGGACCATAAAGATAGCCCGATAAAACAAACGAAATTATAAGATTTCTAGAAAAAAATCTATTTTTTACTAAAATTTTTAAGGTTATTTCTTCTTTCCACGAACAGTGTTGCTAGTTTGTAAATTGGCGATTATTTTGAAAACAAACCATTTTTTCTTCTATGCAATTCAGTAAAACAATTAATCAAAATACCTACGGTTGAGAAAATAAATTGCTCGTTTTTATTAATACCTATATCGCTTTTTGTCTGTTATTCTGCAATAAGCCAAAAGTAAGAAAGATAGATATATTCAAAAGTGAGCTTGTATAAATATAAGAACTTACCCAAATCGATAAATATGTTACAGTGTAATTTGGTCCATGGGTTTGCTATCAAAATGAATTTTTGTTTAATTGTTTTTTATTATCGTTCTTACAAGTTCATGGCCAACTTAAAAGACAAGTTATGATGCATAATTTAAATAATTTTTTAAAATTTTTTGCATGAAGTTTGGAAGTTAAGTCGTAGAAAAAATATACTGTACAACTCGAGTGGATTGTCCATATTGCGCTCGGAAGTTTGAGCACTCCGCCTACGGCGTCGTGCTCAATTTACTTCCTCGTGCGATATGGACATCATATCCACTCTTGTTGCACAAACTACTATTCTACTAAACCTAATTTAGCATGCGCAAGATTTGCCAAGACCTCTGTGAGTAGACTCGCGCAGAAGCTATTAGTTTATTCTAAAACTTTAGTAGCCTATAGAGAAAGCTTTATTAGGAATTCTCCAGCGTAGTTTACATCGTAAATATTTATTTTTTAAAGATATAATTAAAATAAAGATAAGTTTCCTATAGGTTCTCTAGCATTCTAATTAAGTTTTTTTATGTTATTTTTTTTTAACATCCTGAATCTACAAAATCACCCTTTTAAGAAGGTTTTTAAAGACGTCTAAGAAGCAGTTACTTACGTGTAAATTTTTTCGATTGAAAGAGTAACATCATCTGTCAAAACTGTCTTTACCATTTTCTACACCCTGTATATACCAGTCTTCCAATTTTCCAATAAAACCCAACAAATTATGCGATAGACTTCAAAAGAGACTTTTTGCTTTTTTTCTATAAAAAGAACGGACCTTTTTGTCACCTCGTTTAAACATTCGGGTTGCTTCAGTAGAAATAGTTTTAGCTAATAATGTAAATTAAGGGAAGAACGGAATTTGCTAGGGTGGAAAATTTAATTTTAAATTGAACACCTTTTAGTAAAAACATTTTGCTGAAAGGCCATCGTTCGGCCACGGTTGCCATCACCACAAAATTTCCTTTCTGCAAATAAAAATAAATGTGCAAATGAGAACACAAAAATATTTAATACAGGCTTTTGTTCTTTTTTGTTTTAATTTCCTTTAGTTTTTTGTTACATTAATAATAAAATATTGTGACTGATACAACAATAAATAGTAAACAATAATAAATAGCCTTATTTTAAAAATGTGACAACACTGCAAAAAGTAGATGTCCAACATTTGGCCCACAGAGTTTTGTGACGTAGAGAATCTGAAAAGCTGGGCTTTTAAGGGAAAGGGACCATATTTTACATTTTTATTGACACATTAGTGTTGTCCCTTTACGGTATTAACTTTCTTGTAGAATGTTTTATTTGACAGGAGAGTTTCTTTATAATATACGAAGTGATTTTAAGGTTGAATTTTACGGCTTTTATATTTTAGCTATTTATGTCGTATAAATCTGCTTAAGAGTGGTTTAACCTGGAATTTTAAGTAGGCCAAAAATTACTATTTATTTATGTTATTCATCAAGAGCACAATAAAAACTCTCTTTTTTGACGCAATATTTATAAAAAAATATTTTTATAAAATTTTTGAAAATTTCAAAGTTAGTATATTTTAATGATTCGAAATTACCACACTTGAAACCCCCGTATAGGTTTCAAGTTTACGTGTTGTATAGCTACAATTTTATCTAAACTTTTACGGTCAAATCCAAACTGTATAACGAAATTTCAGACCCAAAACAATTGGCAGTAATAACATGATACCAGAAATATCTCTGGAGAGATATCATGTCATAGTTTTTAACATGCTGGACATGTGATACCATAGTTTAAAATCAAATTTGCCTTTGGCACCCCAGTGTGCATTGTAATTAATTATTTTACACTGCTTCACACAATATTACACACATTGGACTATATACAGGGTGGTGCATCGTGATTGGAAACATAGGAAATCCCATGCAAGTTTTAGACTGTCCAAATATTTGCTCCCCTGTTGATTTTAGAGCGGGGTTGTAGGGAGACTTTTTTAGGGTCTCTGCTTGGTAAGTGTACATGCAGAGTTTCAAAAAGTTTAAACAACCCGTTCTTAACTTATTTGAATTGGATTGCTGTTGGGTGTTTCATTGTAATTTAACAAGTGATGTTGTGCACACTAGCATTGATTGGACTTGTATAGAAAGTATTCGATTTTTTAGTAGTAATAATTTTTTACCTATGTAATTATTAAGGGTTGCAGAATAGAAGAAATACACTATGATAAAATGGTATTATTCGGGGAAAAGTTTAAGTATGGTATCTAATATGTTTTCCGTTTATTTCCCTGATAGATCCATTCCTACCAAGTCGGCAATACAAAAAGTTATTACTAAGTTTGAGGCAAAAGGCACTGTAATAAACAACTGCAAATGCTCAGCACAGATTCATGGAAGTGCTGAAGAAAATAATGATAGAGATCTTGAAATTTTATTTCACAACGAAAAAAATAAAAATAACAGCACTAGAACTCTCGGGCAAGGGGTGGAAAAATATTACACCACAGTACTGCGAACTTTGAAAAAGCATAAATATCATTCATATAATTATCAAAACCATTAAGAATTGCTAGAAGGGGATTAAGAGCGAAGATCATTTTTTTATTTTGAAATGATGGAACGAGCTAACAACAACAGATATTTTTTACGAAATATTTGTTTCTTAAATGAATGCGCGTTTAGATTAAATAATGCATCATATATAGGGTGATTCACGTTGAGTGGTCTATTAGAAGATCTCGGAAACAAGTAAACTTCTGTTTCTAAAAATTTGATAGCAGGCAAAATTGGCTTTGAGCTTTTAAAACATTATATTTTAACGTTTTTATTACTTCCGCTTATACCGGAAGTTAATGCCAACTTTGCTATTTCAAATGGAACACTCTGTATATTTTAGCATTTTTGATTACCTTTTTAAAATCTAAATAACTTTTGTTAATAATAATCTATTCCTATCTCTAACCGTTTTTGAGATATAAGTTATAAAAGGATTTTTTTGTGTAAAAACGCTCCGAGAAGAAAGTTTAGTAACTCTGAAACTAATGAAGGTAAACATTTTAAATTTTGTAAGCTCTCAAGTAATACATAGATCACTAGTTTAAATTACTTAGGTTTCACGTTTTTTATACAGGGAGTTCTTAAAATTGTGCCAATGTTTCAATTTAAATAAATGTGCACAATACAATTTTTGCAAATGGAACACCCTATTTTTTAGCTTACTAACGTGTAGATAATTAAATTTCCTATCTAAATGCCTAATATGTTACAATTCACATTTTTAGTCGTTTTGGAATTATGAGCAATTTAAATAAAAACTATTAAAATTTCTGTTTGTGTTAATGCGACATTATTTTTGAAAATAAGGCTTCGACTGAAATTTTCGTTTGACTTTAAGCTTTGTTGCCAATTTCTAAAGTAGGCTTTGACCAAAATTATTTCAAAGTTGATACTTATCTTAGCCCTGTTGTCATATTATTTAAAATTATGTCCATTCTTGGTAATCTGAGAATGGCGAATAATAATTATTAAAATAATTTAATAATTAAGCAACGAACATAGGCACTTAATAAAAAATGGCAACAAAGCTCAAAGTCAAACGAAAATACCAGTCGAAGCTTTCTTTTTAAATATAATGTCGCATTAGCAAAAACAAAAATTTTCAGATTTTTTATTAAATTGCTCATAATTCCATAACCACTAAAAATGTGAATTGTAACATATTAGGCATTTAGATAGGAAATTTGATTCTCTACACGTTAGTAAGCTAAAAAATAGGGTGTTCCATTTGCAAGAATTGCATTGTGCACATTTATTTAAATTGAAACATTGGCACAATTTTAGGAACTCCCTGTATAGAAAACGTGAAACATAAGTAATTTAAACTAAAGATCTATGTATTACTTGAAAGCTTACAAAATTTTAAATGTTTACCTTTATTAGTTTCAGAGTTACTAAACTTTCTTCTCGGAGCGTTTTTACACAAAAAAACCCTTTTTTAATTCATATCTTAAAAACCGTTAGAGATAGGAATAGATTATTATTAACAAAAGTTATTTAGATTTTAATAAGGTAATCAAAAATGCTAAAATATATAGGGTGTTCCATTTGAAATAGCAAAGTTGGCATTAACTTCCGGTATAACCGGAAGTAATAAAAACGTCAAAATATAATTTTTTTAAAAGCTTAAAACCAATTATGCCTGCTATAAAATTTTTAGAAAGATAAGTTTACTCGTTTCCGAGATCTTCTAATAGGCCACTCAACGTGAATCACCCTGTATACAAAATTATCGGTACTGGAGCCTACAAAATAAACATCGTCTTGCATGCACTCGAACTCAATACCCTCGGGAAGTGAATGTTTGGGCAGGAATTTTTTAACATCGTGTCATTGGACCAGTTTTAATAGACGGAAATCTTACGGGTCCAACTTATTTAGATCTTCTTAAAAATAAAATTGGACCCGCACTGGAGGAAGTTGCTGATGATAATCAAATTTGGTTCCAAATGGATGGTTGCTCGGCCCACAATTCGCTTGTGGTAATGGGCACGTTGTCAGTCCAAACTCAACAATTGATTGGCCAGCTACATCCCCTGACCTTTCATCACAAGACTTCTTCCTCTGGGGGAAAAAGTTTTAGGTTTGATAATTGAGAGCAGTTAAAAATTTAATTTTAATGGAATTTAAAAGAAATACTCAGTACCAACTCGCTTATGTTCGTAGAGAATTTTACAATCGTTTGGGATATTGTTTAGCAGCAAAATGGCGGTTTATTTAAATATTTAATGATGAATTAACAATATTTCAAACGATGGTACAGTTTTCTTAAAATAAAATTATTAGATTGTTTATTTTTAAACACCCTCATATTTTCTTCTCCTTTTAGCTTTTAATACTATTTAATAGGGTTTATTATAAGTAAAATAATTCGTTTTCTGTTAAAAGATCCGTTTTGAAAATAATGTTCGTTTTATTTAAACATATTAGTTAAATCCAGTGTAAAACGTATATGTTACAGATTTTTAATGAGCCTACCGTTTGCAAACTACATTTCACAATAATAAATCACAGGTTGGCAGGTCTAATCAATGCTGGTATCCCCAGCATCACCTGTTGAATTCCAATAAAAAATCAACCGGTATCCTATTCAAATAAGTTAAGATCGGGTTGTAAAAAGTCTTCCTACAACCCCGCTCTAAAGTCAACAGGGGAGCAAATATTTGGACAGTCTAAAACTTGCATGGGTAGATCATGAAATATAAAAAAAAACTTATTTAGCTCTATTAGTTATCAGAACTTTTGGTAAACAAAAGACTTTACCATCTAAGACAAAATATCTTTTGAAAGGAAAAATTATTTTAGTCCTAATGAATAAGAACATAGTTTTTTTTACCTACGCAGACACATATTTGTTTACTCAGACAGCTTTTTCCATAAGTAATAATCCAAATTAAATACAATATAACCTTGTTGTTATGGTTTGCTTGGCACGGCTAATCGAATCTCTTGGGGAAAATGTAAGCACTTTGGTATTTTTGGTAACACAAAAAAAATGAATAGGATTAAATTGCTAGATATATTATTCTTTAAAATTTAATCATAAAAAATTTGGCACGTCTTGTTAAAATGGACAGATGAGGCAACCGGGCAGATGGGTTCGCTTGCCCTGCATTGCAAGCAACTTAGCGCGGTCACACTATGGTTTCTAGGACCTTATTTTTTGGACAAAATTATTTAAAGTGTTATTTTAAAAAACAAGCTGATGTGAAAGGTTTTTTTATACTGACAAAATGATACCTTTAAAATCAAATTTGAGGTTTTTAAGTATTTTTTTTTTTTGAATAAAAATATACAGGGTATCCTGATAAGGTGATATTAAACCAAATATAATGCCAAGAGCTTCCGAATTTTTTTTTATTACTATACTTGGTATCAAGAGGTTCTGAAAATTATTATAAAGTTTTTAATTTGACCATATAGGGCGCCACTGGTAGCGCCAATGATAAAAAAATATAGTTAATATACAATGATATATTACATACTATATCACATTGTATTCTCTAACTCTAAAGTATCAAAATGTTCAGACGTTATTTCTTCTAGCCCAAATTCTTCTTTGTCACTTTCGCCTTCACTTTCTTCAGGTCCTGAGGCTTTTGATTTTGGTTCTAAAAGCATGTTGTTGAATTCATAAGGTTGGGTTTTTAAAGGAACTTGGGCAACAGTATCAGTAACAGTATTAACCTGCTGGTCTACATTTGGATTTACATTGCCAAATTTGATTATAGTCAGGGACAATTTAACATTTTTTTTAAACAAGCCTCCTGACGTATAGTTAAATATTGCTGCTTGCTTAAGTTCAAGTCTAAAATAAGCTCCAAAGCTTCGTCTGCTAAGTAAGGAGATGGATCTACTTCGGAAAAGGATAATATTCTTCGTACTTTAGTTGGTCGGGTAGGACTTTTGCTAACGTGTTTTAAAACTGGTGCCAAATCATGCTTTTCCTAATGACCCCCAGACATATACTCCCAGCTTGAACCATTAAAGAAGATTTATGCCCTTGTTCTTAGGATACCTGCGAGGCTTCCAGTCTTTTTGAGCGGCTTAATGTTTTAGAAAAGGAAAGGTTTGGCCTACCTAAAGAGGTGGATGGCAAAGGTTCGTCTGATTCAATTACAAAGTACTACTTTTGTAACCAAGCAGCATTTTTATCTTTTAAATGTTCCTTTTTTCTACTCAATTGATGCCAGACATAAACGCTGAATTTCTTCCTTAATTTGAAGCTTCGCGAAGATCTTCATTCTTAAAGCGATGCATCACTAGAACAAAATTCAAATATTTTAAAATATTGCAAGTAGTCGCAGCTAAACTCTTAAAGAATGTAATTAAAGATGAAGACTGAAGAGTTTTCAGCAAGACTTATCACCGCCAAATACCGCCGTTTTTTATAAGTCTACATAACTATTAAAATTAATATTTCATAATACAAATATACATACCCATAAGACTCATATTATAAAAAATCTTATAAGTAAAATTAAATTTTTCTTTTACAGCACAAGAAAGTACATACCTTAAAGAAAATAATCCAACTTACTCCACAACAAAATACTAAAACACAAACTACTGGCACAATTATAAAGCTTCGCTATTGTTGGCGACAAAATCACACTAACAAACGATTTAGTTAAAAGTCCTAAAACAAGTACGCGTACTAGATAATAAGAGCCAATACATCTTACAGTCTTTTGAATTCAATTAAAATTGCCCTAAAATTTGGATATTGTTAAAAGCTCTTTGTTTTTATAATAAAACATCTCCCACCTTCTACTATATTTCCCTACGGAGATCCATTAATTGTGCACACTTACCCACTGCTCTCAGTTACCTCAAATGATTCTACAAATAGCCTTAAGCTATTAAGGTCCGCTATGTAGGACAAGCGGCTTTTCTATGGGAAAAGAACAATTTCATTGCACATAGCGTACCTTTGCTAAAATTGTAAAGATCGTATCTGAGACCATCTTCGTGTCCATTGCACCCACAAAATAAATGATTTAAGAATATAAGCACGTAACTCCTTATAGAAATGATTAAAAATCGCAATTCCCGTTTTCTTATTTAAAATAATATAGATCCCCCAATAAACTATAGGGTATTCGAACAATGTGCTTGGAAAGTTGGAGCAAAATAAAGGTATGTGTATTTCAGAAAGGTGTAGAGTAATAAAAGCTTATTGGGTATGCAAAGGAACTGCAGAGTGACCCAACAAATATTTAAGCCACTTTTATAGTTTCATAATTTGGCATTGATTTCATGGGTGAATTTATGGGTTTTGCCTATTGTTATCCATTCGCAAACACTAAAAATGGTGTGACAAAGGCATGCATTATGTATATAGTATTAGGTACACTTATTTTTATTAAACAATATAAAAAAAATACAAAATACCGGGTGTCCCATTATGGATGGCCACCGGCCGTATCGCGGAAACTAGTGGGCATAGAAACTCGGGAAAAAAAATGATAACTAAAGTGGTCATCAAGTAAATTTTAAAATTTTACTTATCTCCGAAAATTCCACATTAAGGTATATCTTTGGTAACACCATTAAAAAGATTGGACAATTATGCATCATTTTGGTCTTATGCTCATTGGCGTACCGACTTTAATAAGATGGGGGAAGCTGTTGAAAATGTAATAATTTAAATCGCTGTAACTTATAAACGACTTATCCGATTTTAGCAAACTAAAGACTGTTTGGAAGAGAAATGTATGCACTTTCGCTAATCGTATTTAGTTGTCCATAATAGTTCTAAAAAAATGCTAGAGGGCGCAATTTGTAATAATAACACATTTTTTGATTTTACTCCGAAAAAATAAATCTTACGATATAATTATACCATAATCGAAAAGTAGATGAAATTTGCTAAAAAAAATATTAAAACCGCAGCTCGATATCTCCGTTCGTTTCAGCGTTATCGCCAATAGAATAATTTTTAAAACTTTAAATGAAGAAGCGGTTATATATTTTTTAGAAAAAAAGTGGTACTCCACTGATATTTTTCCCTGTGAATATTATTTCTGATTAGTCTGGTCAATTCTGCATAAAAATGGTCTCTTGCGTTTTTCTCCTCAGGCACACCGTTCTTAATTATAATAATTAAATTAAATTAGACGGGCGGAAGCTTGCCTATTAAGTGAAGGTGGTCATTTCCAACCATTTTTATAAAACAATATTTTTCATTATCAATGTTAATATTAATAATAATAAACAGTAGAGCTATAAAAGCTCATTATTAAAATAAATACAGCGTCTAACCCTAAAAGCTCACATTCTGTTACATACATACATTAGCGTCGCCCGGTTTTTACTTTAGAGATTGTCATCTCATATACTCATGAGGCATAATACAGCGGTGCATCTCTTTATGGTTGCTATCTGTCTCAGTAGTACTTGATGACACCTTCCGCGACTAGATAATATCTCGCTTTTAGTTTCCATGAGCCAAGCTTGAAAGCTGGAAAAGTTGAGCTTTTATACTTTCATTTCTCTTATAGAATCATCACGTTGGAAAATAGGCAACGTCTAACTTGGATAATGAGAACCTTTAGTTAAGAGGAGTTTATGCTCTATTCATGTTAATTATTTTTAACTTATCTAATGTGTGTTATATTTTACACAAAGTTTTGTAATAAATAAAAATTTCGGATATTTTTCAAGACGATTTCTAAATTGTTTTTAATGTTTTCGGTCGGTAATCAGTTTAAACCACTTTAATATACTGTTTCCGGCTTCAAATTTTGCCCTCATAGAAAGTTTTGATAGCTTGCCACTCAAGCAGTAAAATGAAGCAACTCCAATATTTTATAAATCAAGTTTAGCCATTTTAAACAAGAAAATGCATTGGAAAAGTTACTTGTCTTTTACCAGAACGTTTAAATTTTCTATTAATTTGAAGCTAAGTAATAGCTGTTAAAACTGGCAAAGCTTTGTCTTTAAATGGTGTTTTTCTGAAGTGGCGAACTTAACCTGATTTCTAGAAGTACATAATAATTATGAGTGAAATGAGAAATAAAACATATTTTTTGGTATAGTATTTTAATATAATAATTTATGGGAGGGGGTCATTTCTTTCGAATTAGGCTTTTTTCCTCTTCGTTCGCTGCCAGGGCCATTCCCGAGGGGACCTACAGTTCAACGTGGGTTCCGAACCACGATCCTCAGTCATGCGACACCCCCCAAGGGCTATCAACCCTTGATTTATTGCCATTGCATGACCTACCCATTGGGGAGTGTGTACCTTCTTCCGCACCCCACGAGATGTCCGATCTCATCCGACCTGGTTACCGGCGTGAATGGGGTGGGTTGGGAGATGATACCTTTTACACTCTTCCCTGCTTTCTTAAATCCACTAAATTTCGGACATACTTTTTTTATTGTACGTATGCCCACTCCGGCAATTGAACCCGGGTCGCTGCGGTCGAATGCCAGTAGCTCTACCTCTAAGCCACAACCGCGGTTTTTGAGGGGGTCATTTAAAATCATTCTGAACTGTAGGGGAAGTTTCTTGCTACTGTGTTGACAGAGATAACCTTGCACGTGACCATCAGTAGTGACAGGAGCTTACAAAGATGCCGACCAGTTTGGTGAGGCATATATGCAATTTTATCCAGACCACAGACAATTCTAAAGAAGTGCACCAACGGTATAAAACTTTGTTTTACCCGTGATCGCCGCTCTAGGGCGACGCACATCATGTACACTCGGTTGGAGCGGCCCTGGTGGCAAGTGTAATCATTAATTTTTTTTTATCTGGGCAAATTTAATGCCAACGGAGGGTAGAAATTATGTCTCAAGTACTCCCAATAACAAAAGTAGGTACCCCAAAGTATCTTTCATAATTCAAAACTTTAATGCAGTAGCCATAATTTATTAAACACACTGTGTCAGTATTACATGCCAAAATGTTTATTTAAACGAATATAAGTAATATGAAGAAAACCCAAACATTTAGACAGTTTATTTCTAAAGAGAAAACAGCAATTTCTGTGCCAGTTAAACTGAGAGCTCTGTTTGACATTGCTTCCTTATTTTATGTTTGTAATTTTAGTATAAACTTATAATTGGCATGAGTGTGGTAAACATAAATATTCTAGAATTTGCAGTATCTGTTATATGTATATAGTTTAAAGTAATGGATGTGACCTTTATATCCTCACTGTTAAATGTAAATAGCTCTCTTTCTTTTGCTTATTATGCGTTTCTTTGCTCCTCCCTTAATCAACGTATGGTAAGAAAAAAAAAACTAGGGAAAAGGTCTCTTTTAAACGCTTAAAATATAGGATGGATCACGGAGAAAATCTAATAATATTTTTTATTCCGATTTTCCAATAATCCACCATCGATCCAACTCGAAAAGTGAATTACCCTTATACGTCTTGATTTTCTTTACATAAGAACATGAATTGAGCCGAGTCTTGATAATATTTAAACGCAAAGACTTTTCTGTTACGGATTCCTAATACTTGAGTTCGATCCGTTCACAACATTTAAGATGCTTATGTTAGTAATAGAAAATATGTGAAAACATATATTTCTTGGAAGCGAGCGAATGTTTTCTCTGGATTTATGATAGGAGAGTGAAAGGGGTATTTTTTATGCATGCGGACCCCCTCCGCCCGCCTCCCCCCTTGCTAACTTGGGAATGGCTTAAGATATATTATTCAAATTCGATATGTGTAGGGGAGAGTCGGGTATTGGTGCGCACCTAAAGCCAAAATTGTAATATTTCCAAAATGACAAAAGATTAGACTTCTAGGTTCGCTATCAAGATTCTTTAACGATTTGGCTTTAACATTTTGTAATTAATTTTAAATAAAAATGCACATTGTGACTTTAAAATTTGAAATTTCAAAAAGTTACACTGCGCACAATTACCCGACATATGCGGCTAATGGTGCGCATTGATAGGATAATCGTGCGCATTGAAAAGGGAAAAAAATAAAATAATTTATTGAAGCTAAGATTATACTTATTTATTCTTATTTATTCTTATAGCCTGAATCATGATTTCTGGATTCCATTACGCCTTTATTGTTTTACGTTCTTATTTCGGCATCTGCAAATATTCAAAATATTATAATATAAGTTATTTAAGACTGTTATTATGGGTTAACCTTATGCCGAAACTGTGACGTCCTGACTTTTTTGAACCTCGGATTTGGATTTAGCGACCCTAAAAACATAGAGTAAACGTGGCCTGACCCCTTTTTTGTGTGTCTGTGTTATTTAAATGCATTCTTAACAATGCTAAATGCATGGCGGCTAATCGTGCGCACTGCGCCCGATTAACCGAAAGTGGCAGATTCGGTTTTAAATTCTTTAAAACAATATAAGACATTTTTTCGCCTAAATTATATATATATATATATCAGTGTCAAGAGGACTCATATGTATTAACGCACACGATCATCAAAAAATATAAATACTTACGGCTTATTTTTTTTGAAGCAGCTACACGACATACGTAAACAACGAAGCGACCATTTTGGATAAGTAAAGTAAAGCGATTCACCTGACTCATGTGTCATAGTACATAGGCTTGGCAAGGGATGGCGCCTGAATATGGATTTCGAATTATATACGCCGGTAATGGAAATAAAGACATGCGCACGATTAACCGACTCTCCCCTACATAATACGAAAATTACTTATTTTTGAACACAAAAAGGTGGTTTTGTTATTTAAGATGACGGAGGTTCGCAATTTCAATTATTAAATGGAAAAGAGGATCGAGTCTTACAAACGTCTTTTAACGCGTAATTCTAGTCTGCAACGTTAATAAGTAGGGGAAAGTCGGCTAATCGTGCGCATGTCTTTATTTCCCTAACCGGAGTATATAATTCGAAATCGGTATTCAGGCGCCATCCCTTGCCAAGCCTGTGTACTATGACATATGAGTCAGGTGGATCGCTTTACTTTACTTATCCAAAATGGTCGCTTCGTTGTTTACGTACGTCGTGTACTAGTAGATGCTTCTAAAAAAATAAGCCGTAAGTATTTCCATTTTTACATTTTTTAATAATCGTGTGCTTTAATACATTGCTTAATGAGTCCTCTTGATAAAGATATATATAATTTATGCAAAAAAATATTTTATATTGTTTTAAAGAACTTAAAACCGAATCTGCCACATTCGGGTAATCGGGCGCAGTGTGCACGATTAGCCGCTATGTATTTAGCATTGTAAAGAATGCATTTAAATTAGACAGACACACAAAAAAGGGGTCAGGCCACGTTTACTATATGTTTTTGGGGTCGCTAAATCCAAATCCGAGGTCCAAAAAAGTCAGCACGTCAGAGTTTCGGCATAACCTCAAAAGAACCCATAATTACAGTCTTAAATTAGAATACTTTGCATTATTGCAGATGCCGAAATACCAACGTAAAACAACAAAGGCACATTGGAATCCAGAAATCATGATTCAGGCTATGAGAATAAATAAGTATAATCTTAGCTTCAATAAATTATTTTATTCGTTTCCCTTTTCAATGCGCACGATTATCCTATCCATGCGCACCATTAGCCGCATACGTCGGGTAATTGTGCGCAGTGTCACTTTTTGAAATTTCAAATTTTAAAGTCACAATGTGCAATTTTATTTAAAATTAATTACAGAATATTAAAGCCAAATCGTTAAAGAATCTTGATAGCGAACCTAGAAGTCCAATCTTTTGTCATTTCGGAAATATTACAATTTTGGCTTGGGTGCGCACCAATACCCGACTCTCCCCTACTCAAAAATTTTCAGTTTTTGAATGGCGATCCGAAATATATCTTATTTTACGTACTGTAAAAATTGTTTTGTTATTGGTTAACAATAAAATATTGTAAAGCAAAATACCACCATATCTGGTGCTCCGTACCTAAATACTTTGGTGGCATTCACATTTATTCTCGCATAATTTTTTGAAACTATCAACAAAAAAAATCGAATCTCAATAGAAACGAATAATCCAACAAACGTGTTATATAAACATTATGTTGTTTCGCCTGTTTAAATTTTGTTACTCTGTGGAACCTATATTCTAGTTTTTTGTTTTGCGGAACAGTCACGTTCTATTTGGCACATGTAAATAATACCAGCATAGCAAATCAGAAGCTTGATTAAAAAGTTTTTATTGAAGTTATTATTAAAATAATCTTGTTAACCAGGCTCAAAACCAGCGGATTTTTTTGTCACATATATATATATATAATCGGGTTTAAAACGTCCTTCGACGTCTTCCGATTCCCAATCGCCATAGGTCTCTGTCATTCCACAGGTCTTCATCTAGTCCTCTCTCTCTGATCTCGTTATCGATGCCCTCTCTCCAACTCCTTCTCGGTCTTCCCCTCTTTCTTCTTCCGGCTGGTGTCCAGGTGAGTATTTGTTTAGGGAGTCGTTGTTCCTCCATCCTTTGAACATGTCCGTACCACCTTAGTTGTTTTGTTCTTATTTCGTCTGTTATTGTGTGGCCCACTTTCATGGTTGCGCGGATTGCTTCATTTCGAACTCTTTCCCTTCTCGATTTTCCTGCCGATCTTCTCCAGAAGTCCATCTCCGTTGCCTCTAGCATTTTTATGGTCTTTTCTTTTAGTTGCCAAACTTCGCAGCTATATGTGACTATGCTTTTTAGGATCGTATTGTATATTAGATGTTTGTTTCGCTTTGTGATTTTCTGATCCCATAGGATGCTATTTAGCATAGCAATAGCCTTTCTGCCTTGATTGTTCCGGTCTTTAATGGTATAATCTAGTGTTCCACTGTCTGAAATATTTATTCCCAAGTACTTGTAAGTTTGGCATGATTTGATGATTTGTCCGTCCTCCAAGAGTAGATCCTGCTGTATTCCGCCAACACACATGTATTCTGTTTTTGATATGTTCACTTCCAGCCCCCATTTCTTGTACTCTTCAATGAGTTTTCGAGTCATGTATTCTATGTCTTCGTAGTCTTGCGCCATTATGATCTGGTCGTCTGCAAAACTAAGAGTATATAAGTTTGTATTATTAAGAGGTATGCCCATGTTAATCTGTACGGTCTGCATACAAATCAAACGATTTAAAAAATACTGAAATCTATTCGAAAATAATTTTTTATCAGCGAGTAAAACGATTAAAACATTTATGGGTTGAGGAAAAAACTAATTTAAAAAAATTAATATGCCGTTGCGTCCGAATAAAAAAAAAACTAAGCCATTAGTTTAGTTGTTTTTCACCACTGGAAAAGTGGTATTCAGTGGCATGCATATAGTATAAGCAAAAAAGCATTGTCTACCCTGGGAACATACCTTTGCATTTAAAAAAAAAGTTAAGGGTCGTTTCTACGTTCAACAGAGGGGTAAATTTTATGAAGACGCGTAAAAGTACACCAAACTAAAAATAACTGTATTTTTTTAGCAAATAAAGAGGCCTTCTAACACTGAATTTATTCCAGTTAAAAATTCCACCCTGTATGTTATTATGCAACAAAAATAAATCTTGTTTGGTAGCATCGAGTTTTCCAGCTAAGGAATATTTTGTGCCGGCCTGTCTTAACTGAGAACTCTTATGCATCCATTGTATACACTACAAAAAAAAAGGAGCTAATTTTTAAATTTGTTTAATAACTTGAGACATGTTCATAATAAAATCTTTAAAAATGGGATGAAGCATCCTCCATTTTAACTTTATTTATAGATTATAGCACCCTATAAATAAACACGTTGGCAATAATTAGAAATACATTAACGTGAAAATGATACCTACTGGTAATGTTTACTGAGAACAGTAATCATCAACCTCAAAGATTTCTGATATTCTGATTACTCCTTTCTCATAGTTCTCATTTACGTTTGAGAATTTCTATGGTAATTTAATTTAGGAAGCACACAATCCGCTAATAAATATGCTGTCAGGAACTTATTAGAATCTAATGATTAAATACAATTCATGAATCTGATATTTTTTTTTACATTTACCTTTAAAAATATGGGTAGTGTAACTAATTTAAAAAATGTCATTTAAACAATTAATAATTTAAAAAAATTATTTAAAGATTTTTATCTGATAAATAAAGTATGTACAGGGTGTCCCAAATTGGAGCCTCATCATGGGGATCTCGGAAACTATAAGAGATACAGCATCGGTCAAATGGTGGCAAAGTTGAGGAATCGTAAAAAAATATTTTAGCTATCTTGTTTAGTTTTAGTTAAAATATAAATTAGTTTTTTACTTTTTGCTTCTATTGCTAGTATCTTCTTTTTTATTTATTTCCTTTATAATATATTATTCATATTCTATTCTCTTGTGATATAAACTGCTGGACAATTGCTTTCGAGCAAGAAAAATTTCGCCTAAATTTAACATTTAATATATTCTGAACCAGATATGATATCGACCTACGGTTTTGAATAGTTGATAGATTCATCCCTTGAGAAACAATTGTCTATGTTGGATTTTCTTTAACTGTCAGAAAATTTTATATACAGGGTGTTAAAGAAGACGATGATGTTTGCTTAAATTTTAATGGCGTGTAACATTCACAATAAT
Organism: Polydrusus cervinus; assembly: GCA_935413205.1. Taxonomy (NCBI): domain Eukaryota; kingdom Metazoa; phylum Arthropoda; class Insecta; order Coleoptera; family Curculionidae; genus Polydrusus; species Polydrusus cervinus. The sequence continues at coordinate 21,179,615 of OW284520.1, read as the reverse complement.
ATTTTTAAATTTTATCACTCTACGTCAATTGAATCACTGGTTCATAGCAAAGAAACTAATTTGTCAATTTTTTGATATCTGCTATATTTTAAGAAATACCGTTTTTTTTTTGGAAAATCTTGCTTTATTTCAACTTATTGGTAGCTAGATCTCACTGTGCGTTGTATCGTGCAAACTTTGCGGGTTATTCTTCTACCTTATAAAGAGCTTGATTATGTTCAGTAACAATAGTTGTACCTAAATGTTATGATGTAAAGTGGCGTACTTATAAACACCTATATGTCTATGGTTTATGAGTATAGTGTTAGAAAGTTAGAAATTAATAAATACATTTTCTCCCAAAAATTAAATTAAAAAAATTATCTTTGTTAAACTTTTGTAAACACACTGTATAGTATACCTGTAGTGCGATATGAAAAACTAAAAAATAAGAAAAAATTGACCTATACAACGCACAATGAGATCTAGCTACCAATAAGTTAAAATAAAGCAAGGTTTTCCAAAAAAATCAGTATTTCTTAAAATATAGCAGATATCAAAAATTTAACAAATCACTTTCTTTGCTATAAATAAGTGATTCAATTGACGTAGAGTGATAAAATTTAAAAATATTATTGTGAAAGTTGCATGCCATTAAAATTGGAGCAAAAATCATCGTCTTCTTTAACACCCTGTATATAAAATTTTGTGACAGTTAAAGAAAATCTAACATTGACAATTGTTTTCCAAGGGATGAATCTATCAACCATTCAAAACTGTAGGTCGATATCATATCTGGTTCAGAAAATATTAACTGTTAAATTTAGGCGACATTTTTCTTGCTCGAAGCTCCAGCAGTTTAGTTTGTTATATAAAAATTGAAATATTATGTTATATAGTAAGTAAACTAATTCTAGAACTAATAAATTCCGGATCTATTTACATTTTGTATTTGGTAAAAATAATTAAGTAACTAACACCAGGGCCGTATTTATTTAAAAACAATTATCACATTGCAGATGATGACATCAAAACGTCTTGATATAATTAAGTGTGATACATGGTTGAGTTCAGGGCTTAAAACGATTTCAAAAAATAAAATAAAAAACACAGGTCTGTATTTAAAAAATTATAGTTGATCATGGTTCCAGAAAAACGAAATTCAAAAAACACCACGATATGGAGCAAGAAAAGTTGCCTTAATAAGGTTGTGTTTGTTTTTTTATAGCGGATAAAATAAGTCGGCCAATTTAAAAAATACAAAATCTCAATATTTTAGTTTTTTTCAAATATTTCTAAAACTAAAAAAGATAGCTAAAATATTTTTTTACAATATTACTGGGCACAAAATTCCGCAACTTTGCGATCATTTGACCGAAGCTGTATCTCTTATAGTTTCCGAGATACCCATGATGAGGCACGAATTTGAGACACCCTGTACAGGGTGGGGACTTTAACTGGAATAAATTCGATATTATTAAAACGGCTGAAGTTGCGCCTACAAAACTAGGTATGTGGCGGTTTTGGAGCATGTGGAATTGGATTATGATGTCGGCGCAGTTGCCAGATTTCTCAGCTTTGCGCTACACGAAGTAATTTTGTTATTTTAAATAGAATACCCAATTTATTTTTATTGCAGTGAATTGGGCGTGTCAAATTTAGTAAGATCCCAAATTAACAAAATTCTATCTTTACTAGTTTCTGAGACATGACAACACAGCATTTTCAAAAAAATAAAATTAAATTATTTTTTTTATTTTAGATTGAGCATTAGGCTTGTCGGAAACGCCCGAAAATATGAATACCTTATGAACAGTGGGCGCTGCTTTATATTTTCGGGCGTTTTCGATAAGTTTAATGCTCATTCTAAAAAACTGAACTAATAATTAAAAATGCTGTGTTGTCATATCTCAGCCACTAGTAGAAATAAAATTTTGAAAAATTGGAACCTTATTAAACTTGACACGCCCAATTAATTGCAATTAAAATAAATTGGGCATTCCATTTAAAATAACATAATTAGTACGTGTAGCGCAAACCTGAGAAATCTGGAAACTGCGCCGACATCATAAACCAATTCCGCATGCTCCAAAACTCCCACATACCTAATTTTGTAGGCGCAACTTCAGCAGTTTTAATAATATCGAATTTATTCCAGTTAAAGTCCCCACCCTGTATGTATTAAATTATTATTTATTTTTGTAAATACATAGTTATAATATTTCACAACAGATAATAATTTAATACATTATATAAAAACGTAGTCCGCACCCTTCAGAATATCTTCCATTTTGAACTCATTTAGAGTATACTTCTGGTAAAACTTTTTTGTTTTCAATTTCATTCATGTACAGACTAAAATGCCTTTTCCTTATCACCAAACAAAACTTTCATTTCCGTCTAACTTTAAATACAAAATAACAATATAAATTTCCCCTTTACATTTTTCACTTTTGAGGCTTTTTGTGAAAAGTCCGTTTTCTAATCTATTCTGTGTTTATTGCTATTGTCCTCATGGCTTCGCTTAATTTAAATGTATATTCGGAGCTTGTAATTATTTTACCAAAACTAGAACAAAGTGAAATACCCTAAAACCAAAATACCAAATGCAATGAAATGGTGGGCATGGAGAATTACATTTGTTTGTGGATGTCTTAAATAAAAGGTTACAATTTGGGGTTTCCCTTGACAGAGTTACATTGGCCTTTCACACTTAATCGTTCTTGTATAATAAAGGCATACATTGCGTTTTAGTCACTTTTCTAACAATACATATATTTGTGTTACAAACATTATGGGGAAGGTTGACATTATAAAACATGATTTAATCAATTTTCCGTAGGAAATTGTATCATTTTATAAAATTAAAATACACCAGTCAGTATTAAATTATTTTGTCTTATTTGGTGTAAAATAATTCAGGACTAATATATTATTTATAAAAAGTTAATTTCGGTATTATAAGTCCTTGTGCTTTAATGTCTAATACATAGATATTTTTACTATAGTACCACCATATTCGGAATTTTAACTATGAAAATGTAGCTCCAAGGAAGATAATTACTTACTTACAACAAGCATTATACAGGGTGTTTTGTATTTTCCCGGGTATATTTGAACCTGTAAATCTTGATATAATAACCTTCGAAGAAAAAATATTTTTAAATGTCGCTTTGCTTTAATAAGTGAGAAAATTCATCTTTTGTGTTTTTGATCTCGGACGCCTTTACTGCCTTACCCACGTGCGTTTGTTTTGATTTTGAACTGTCAAACTAAAATAGGAAGGTCAGTGATTTTACAATGTTGCATGACAGTGACCTACTAAACAATAGTTCACTAACCTTATGTTATTAGGTTATATTCAAACTTTTTAGAAATTAAAATTAAACATACCTCAGCAAGAATCCTTAAAAACTAGCAAAAAAACCGTAATAAAATAAATAAATTCTTTTAAATCGAATCTGCGATTCACACTTCGAAAACTAACCTTAATTTCATAACAAAAACACGTTATTTAAGCAAGTCCACATTGCAAATTCTTTGTTAAACTATTTACTTCATTTGGCGTCCTTACGAAAATACTTTTTTTTGTTAATATTTCTCTTTTTTCTGCAATAAAACCGACAAAACCTTTCGTTATTTCCACAACGCAAACACGTTTAAGCTGTCAATTACCTACAGTTACAAAGGACGCCGCTATAGCGCTGGCGTCGATTTAGTTAGTTAGTGATGGGTGATGTGTATCGATGGTTTTCTAAACATCGGTGTTTTTTACTGATGTTCGATATTTTGCCATCGATAATAAGAATCACAAACAACGATGAAAACCATCGATTTTTAAGCTTCGATGTTTGACACTGCGTTTTAATATTTTACGCCATCTTTTTATTTAGAAATTACTTTGGTGAGGCGGAGTTTCAGCACGCCAGGGACTGGCGGAACAAAACATCGATTAACCTCGCTCATCACTAATTTAATTTGCATGGTCAAAAACATTGAGTCACCCAGCAATGCGAATGCACCAAGAATGTCATCTTGGAACAAAAAATAGCCTTTTCGTGTCTTGTATTATGTAAAACCGTGTTTTTATTTCGTCTAGTTGTCTCCGTGAAACGCGGGGTTGTAATTTTCTACGTGGAATAACATCTTCTTTTGAGAAAAAATTCGATCGTAAAAAGTCAAAAGAGACAAAGCTGATGATGATGCCGTGTTTATTTCCTTATTTTATTATTTTCATTTAGCTAAAAAGTGAACTGGTTAAAAAACAATTTCTTGTTTACTAAACACAAACAGCTGATGCTGTAAGTTCGCCTAAAAACCATATGTTTTCTTTATTGAACACCTGATTTTGACAGTTTGATATTTGGCAACGTTGTGACACCCATCTCTCTCCCTTGTAGGCTATGCTTCTCCCCGTATCTCTCACTCTTTTACATTAAGTAGTTCATGGCTTTTATTCATTGGCGTCGGGCTGATTTTAGGGGTCCCTACCCCACTTTTTAGATGGTCGATTTAAAAAAAAAAAAACCATGGAGTGTTTTTCTAGGACACCCAAGGGGTCACCCATTTAAATATAACTTGGGCAATTCCATAACACCCTGTATATATGTATTACTAAAATGAAAAAGTAATGTTTTTAACAGCAAAGTTTTAAATGCCTATTGAACCATGCCTAAAGAAACATAATAATATATAGTAAATGTGAAAAACATTTCCTTATTTGTTTCTTGTTTAAAAAATAAGATTGGTGGGGTTTTATAACGTTTTCTGAATATAAATTACATCTTTGATTTTATATTCGACATATGGACGCGTGTTTTGCCATTATTCTAAAAACAAATATATATTTTGTGGATTATTTTACAATATTAACTAAGATAAAAACGTATATAATATAGTTATAGATAATTGTAGATTTACCATGAAACTTATTAGATTTCTTATCAGAAAATAGTTTGTATGTTTAAAGGTTGGAGATGATGACGTTTCTTGAACGGCAGTAGAGTTTTGGACTTGCATTGTCTTTATTTGTTTAGAATCACTACGTTTCAACTGGTAAGCATCTCCAGTTAAAACATAGTGATTTTAAACAAATAAAGACAATGCAAGTCCAAAACTCTACTGCCGTTCAGAAAATAGTTTGTTAAAAAGTGTATTTTTTTACAAATGCACCATGGATTTACTTCATATTATTTTATTTTTCTGCTTTGAATAATTAAATTATTTTAGGCAGCTTTTTTGTTTATCCTATATTTTTTTTAAATCATCAAATCTAAGTTTTTAATGTGAAACAACATCAGCCTATGAAATAAAAATAAAAATATTTACTAATATTATTATGTTTTCAATGTTATATTTCACAGCTTTATGTTGGTATTGCTGGTATTATTTACAGTACAGAGAATAAATGCATCTTAACCTGTACTATTTAGAATTTTCTGTACTATATTGAAGAATGACAGTTTTCTGATTTGTTGGTATAAATATCCTGAAGGGCCAAGTTTGGACTTGAAATTTTTCGTCATAGCTCCCTCCACCGATATTATGATGAAAATGATGTTTAGTTTTTCTAGCTTGCATATATTTTTTATTTCTATTGCCAAATTCGAGTACCTGGTTTCATTCTCCGATTCGGTTTTAGAGAGGCTGTGTGTTAGTGGGCAACCTATGACTATTATGAAAGCTGTCTTGGTCGTCTTTTCGATAAGAAGAATATCCGGACGGTTTTGATCTACTGTTCTATCTGTTATTATTGGCCTGTCCCAGTATAAGAGATATTCAGGGGATTCAAGGACTGGCTCGGGTAAGTATTGATAATATGGTGGAAGGTTTTCCTTTAGACTTAGTTTATGAGCTAGTTCTTTGTGGATTATCTTGGCAATCTGATTATGTGTCTCCAGATAAGCGTTGGGTGCCGAAGAACCCCTTCTTCTTCTATTCTTTCTCCGGGGCAAGTGCATTTTCTGCACACATCTTCCACATTTCTTTTCAAGATGAACTTTTCATAGTTTCGAGTTCGAATGACACGTTTTTGGATAGAGATTATAAAACCTTCTGTTTCAGCATATTACTGCATTTTTTCTAACCAATTCATTAAAATTTCTCTATCTATAAGTGGATTTTGAAGTGCAGTAGGATATTTGCCATGTAGAGCTTCCTCTTGCCTAGTTACAAGCTGTTGACTTGGCGGCGCGCGGATGATGTAAGTTAGGGCTGTATATCCAGCGTCTGCTGCTACCACTTTTTGTAGAACTTCCCCATTCGACTCTTGGAAGTATTTTCTTCCAAAGGTATCTTGCGACTTGCACAAGTTTATATTAATGTGATCTCTTTCTCACTCCTATCTTTTTAGGTAGATTCTTTCAAGTGCAGAGCGTGGGTGGTGGAATCTGAATTTTGTCTGCAGCCTGCGCGTAAGTCTTTCTAGTTCGTGCCAATTCGTGTCTGAATACTTAAGGATTTCGAATGAGTAGGTAAGTGTTGGATGGTATTGTCTAGGTATTGATGACAGTAATAAGGTTACCAGCATACAGGTGAGTATAATAATATGATAAACTCCCTAGCTAGTGTGATTTATATATTGATTTTGGGAGATGCCTAAGTATTTATATGTTTTGTCCTCATTTAGTATATCTAAGACTTTAAGCAATCCATGATTTTGTTCAGTGTTTTCCAGTTGAGAAACCGCTCCTAACATGGAGTCAGCCGTTTCTTCACTACATCAATTCCTACGCCTACCGCGATAGCCGGTGACCAATGTAGGCCCCTTTAAGGCAAGGACCATCAACCTTTTAGTCGCCTTTTACGACAGGCAGGTTCTACCCTGGGTCTATTCTTTAGCTGGAACCCAGACGGCTTTTATTATTATTGTTATTGTTATTATTATTTTAGAATTTTTTCACATTATTTAAATCTATTTTACATTGTATTATCTTGAAACATAAAAGTACGTGGTTTTGTGCAAAGTAAAAAAATATTTAGGATATACGGGGTCGTGCAATAGTGCGTCAGGCTTCTATAGCTCCGATACTAATTAAGTTAGGAATTTAATTCATATGCAGACTTAAACTGTATAATAGGGTGTTTTTCAAGAAATAAATATTAACATTTTCAAATGAATTAAATGACTTGTCAAATTATAATAAACAAATGAATTCATATTTTATTTCAAAGCCTACCATGGTTCTTAGACATAACCATTACTAGATGAACTGACTGAAAATATTGCTTAAGAATTTTACATTAAATATACAGGGTGTTCCATTTGAAAAACTTGAGTAAAATTAATTTACAATATGTCGCTTTTGAAACCTTTTTATGATCACCATGTATAAAACAGATCAACACTATTAGATTCATATTATATAAAATATCCCATGATTTAAAAAATTAATTTAGATGTTTTTTTTTTGGATTTCCTTTCCAGGACCGTAAAACTGAATTTTTTTAGAGGAAAGTGATTTATTTTCAAATTTTTACACGTAATACAAAATCACTTCTCTATTACTCTTAAAATACCAAAGCAAAATAATTAAAATTTTGGACACTTATAAAGGACTTTAATACGAACATAAATAATCAATAAAATACTGGGTTCTCCATTTAAAAAAATGCAATTTTTTGTTATCACACTTTTTTGGGCCACCCTCTATGTTGAAAAATATTTTCTTGAAATACACTCTATGATACAGTATAAGTTTGTATATGAATGAAATTCCTAACCTAATTGATTGATAACATTTAAAAATAAGCATTTAAAGTAAAAATTACATGATGTTACCAAGGTAATATTTCTTATCAGCACAGTGGCGGCTCGCGGTCTTAAAAAATAGTGAAGAGCTAGGTATATTGCGGTTACTTAAACAAACATTGACTAAAAACCCGTGTAACAAAACGTCTCTCTTATCCTCATCTGTCCAACGACTGAATGGGGTTTCCAACAAATTACAAACTATGTTATTTTTTGAAACCCACAATTAAGTAGGTAGGTACGTACACTACTGAATCAACTGAAAAATAAAAACAATACTTTTTAATCACACAGTAAATCACGTAAAAACGATATCTATAACCGTAAGTTTCGCGAAGCCTCAAAATAAATACCTTAAGGTTAGGCGAACCAATGCTGAAACTATGGTACATACGACTGATCTATTTTTAAATTGCCCTTTATCATAATGCAAATTGTTACATGCTGTTTGCGTGACTGACGTCATGTAACCATAACAACGATGAATAGCAAAGCCATGTTAGGGCGTTGAGTCTTCACTTGCTTTGACCTAACAGACACGCCCGGCTGGGGCGTTCCAAAATGCACGAGTGTTTATAATTAGTGTCCATCGGAGTTAACCGTGGCCCTATTATGCATAGCTACATTCGGATTAAATTAATATTATTAATTCGAACATAATTTTTTTAAGGGCTAAGCTGTATTGGTACTTTAATATTTAATATTGTCCAAAAAACTTTCCTCCTGGTTTTATTTTTTTTTTGTGAAGAGCTCCATCACCTACTTCACCTGACGAGCCGCCACTGTATCAGCAATATTTAAAATTACATACATAAATATATCTTTATAGTAAATACATGCAAGAACTTATTTTCTTGTTTAAAAAATGAATTTTAGGATCGCTTTCCGAATATAAATTATGTCTTCAGTTTAACATTCAACGCATAGCCTCGGTTTTTGCCAGAGTGCCATGATCTGAATTGTGGCCGGCGGATAAACCGAGGGGGTGCGGGGTCTGAAGGGATGGTCGCTCGAAGACTAGCGTCTATATCATCACTGTCACAACTTTAGCCATTGCCAAGTTGTTTCAAAAATACCAGTACAGCGATCAGCATCAGATTTATATCCGGGTCCCACCCGTTTTATTGGACACTTTACCTGACGACCTTTTCCACGATACGAGTTTTCCACTGGACAGTACATAATTTTGCCACAAGTGACACAACGTCATATAGAGTTATAAAAAAAAATATATACCAGGTGTTCCATTTAAAAATATAAAATTTATGTCACTTCCGGTTAAACCGGAAGTTCTATAAAGTTGAATCATCCGTCAAGAAATACAGTTTTATGTCATATTTAATTTCATTAGCTTTAAAAACAAAAAAGTTATATGGGACTTCCGCGGACATCCGGTATATATAGTCACAACTGTCAAAAACGCAAATAGCAACGACAAACATAAAACAAGCGATGTTTGTTATCGCTGACTTGATTTTGAAAAGTAACGAAAGAAAAAGCTAAATTAACATGTTAAAATATACAATGACATGTCCTTATTTTGTCATTCGTCAGTTTATTTTTATTTGTATGTACGACCTCTTATTGTGTTAAGAAATGTTTAAAATTTTATATTTTTCCATGTAAACATGTACAGTGTTATTCAAAAAAGTTCTAGCGAGATTTAAAGTTTAACTAAGTTGAGATGTGTCTGCCATTTTGTTTTTCAAGAAATGTCAAAAATATGAGCGGCCATTTTTTGATTCATCTTTTTTTTTTTTTTTTTTACGGTTCGCCGACTACGTAGGTCATCTTGGACCGGTCATCGACCAGTCTCTAAAACCTAAAATGCAACTATCAGATATTAAATTCTCCCAGGCGTATACGAGGTAAGTCAAAAAGTATGAATTTGACTTAAAAGTAAAGTACCTTTATTTTTGATAATATCGAAAATTGTTATTAAAAAAAGTTGATTAGAACTAAAAACCACGTTTAAATATGAAATTACGCCCATTTACAAGATTTTAAGAAGCGGTATTCATTCTCATTTAGTAGGTCCAGCACGCCTTTGAAAACTAAATGAAACCATGACAACTAATTATTTTATTTGTCAAGGCGGACAGTTTCCTTTTAAATAAATATGGTGCTTAAATTTACAATCGAGGAAAAAGTTGAAATAGTGTTAATTGTTGGAGACCACTACAAGACGTACAGAGAGGCTGCTCAAATTTTTAATGCAAGATATCCAAATAAAATTATTAGCCATGTAACGGTTGGAGATATTTTTAATAAATTTAAAAATTCCGGATCTGTAAGTAATAAATTTTCTGACAAGCATTAGGTTTGGCGTACGGACGAAGATACCCAATTAAATGTTTTGCTAGCTGTCGTGGAAAATCCTAAAATCTCATTGAGAAATATTTCACAAACTGTTCCACGACCTGTTACAAAGTCCACTGCCCAAGTTATTTTAAGGAAAAATAATTTTTACCCATACAAACCAAAATTTCTTTACAAACTGCGCCTAGAGATTTTGATTCACGATTTTTGTTTTGCTCTTGGTTTCAAGGTGAGGTAGAAGATGACCCACTATTCGCAAGAATAATGCTGTTTTCAGATGAGGCGATGTTCACCTTTTTTCGAGAAAATATTACCGGTGAAATTTACTTGAACTTTTTGGACACGGAATTATTTGAATTTTTTCATGGACTACCAATGAATATAAGACAAGCACTTTGGTTCCAACATGACGGCGCTCCATGCCACAGCTCTGCAAGAGTGACAGAATTCTTAAACCGGACATTTCCACAGAAATGGATTGGAAGAATATCAGAATTTGCTTGGCCACCAAGGTCACCTGATCTAACACCTCTGGATTTTTTCGTATGGGGATTTTTAAAACAAAAAGGGTATACCCACAGATCTTTCGAGAACATAGACCTTTTAGAGAGAATTATCAGAGAATGTGTCCAAGAAATTTCCCCTCAGATGGTTAGAAATGCAGTAATGGAATTTTCACGACGTAAAACCGTTTGTATGGAAAAAAACGGTGGTCATGTTGAAGCTTAGTGCAGTATTTCATTATTGTACTTTGTAATTAAAATTATTTAATATAGTTTACCATTTACGGTATTAATATTATTGACTTTCTGAACACCCTGTATGTGCTGGCTCAAAACTTTTGATTTGAATGTTATTTTATCAACAAGCAGCACTTTTTATGAAGAATAATTTTTTTTCGTAAAGTTAAAATAAAAAAGTTTCCCATATGTTAAGATGGTTTCTGGACACGCTGTATAATTATAGATTATAGGTAATCAAAATAATGGGAAATTAAGAGAACAAGGCCATACCTAACACAGGTATACTTCTTGATTGCCATTGTTAGGTGTTATGTGTTAAAATGTGCTTCGAGAACCAGTGTGGTACTGTTAAAGCAGTAATAAGAGTCATTGAAAAATTATTTTATTAGTCTTTTTCCACACCTCTGGTGCTTCTCCAATCCTAAAGACTTAGAATATTATTAATTATTTAAATCGTCTAATTTTATTTATATCTTTCTGTGCTAAACTAAATTAGAATTACTTTTAATCCAATATTTTTGCTATATTTAGCTCTACTCTTATTGAATAAACGCTAGTGGTTTTATCAGTGTAAACTTTTATTTTATTAATCAGAGTTTAACAGAGGATTTGGCAATGTAGCATGCCTGCTAACATGACATTGCATTTTGTGACATACATGTCCTAGACGACAATCTTCTGAGTGACCCTGAAAGGGATGTTTGCATTGAGGCGTTGAACATGCCGGGTATTGCATTGCAGCAGGCCTAATTCGCTTCCGAATAGGCTGAGTGTGAAAATGTTTACCAGGCACATGCAGTTACAGGGTGTTATACGGTGGCATAGCATTTTCGCTTAAGAAATTATCACAGGTCACTTACCAGGAAAATGAAATTCGAATTCAATATCGTTTACATTTTAAATTGATTTTACACAATGTGTGTGTGGTTTAACTGATATAAAGTTTAATGTCAGGCAACGGTTTTGATAGGTTCTGTGAGGAATCTTAGATTATGTGGGTACTAGAATAAATTATATATACAGGGTGTCCGGTAACTTATGGGCCGTAGAGTAACTGAAGATACTAGACATCAAACTAAGCCGATTATGTTATATACGTTTTTTCGGATTGTTACTCGTTCTAGAGATACAGGGTGTTGAAAGTAAAAGTTTATTCTCGAAAATAAGCCATAATTTTAAAACGGTTTAATGAATCGAATTGAAAGTTGGCAATATTATGTTTTTATGAGCAAGAAATAAGAATTTGTAGAAATTTTTAAGTTTGAAACTAGAGGGCGCTAGTCGCATACACTGGGCTTCATTAATCTATGATTTTTTTTCTTACCTGTGATATTAGGTGTTTTTCAATTATAGTTTCTTAAAGAAGGGCATTTTTTGAGTCAAAAAGGTGTACTTGATTGATCTTAATATCTTTAACGGTTTTCGAGATATTTCCCTTTAAACAACTCAAAGCATAAAAAAACATAGTACATAATTAAATTAATAATACATAAATTATATACACCCTGTATCTCTAGAATAAGTAACAATCGGAAAAAACTTATATGACATAATCGGCTTAGTTTGATGTCTAGTACCTTCAGTTACTCTACGGCCCATAAGTTACCGGACACCCTGTATACACAAGAAAAACTTTTAAATGGGAATAGAAACTATTTATGTGTCCACTACAATAGCTCTAGGGCAAGTCCAGAAATACAGAGTCAAGTCCAGAAATCGGAAAACAATTCTTGAATTCTGAAAAAAGTTGATTATTTTTGTTAAACAGGGTAGTAAAGTCCTGATAATCGTATTTTTAAATTAAGGTTACCAAGCTTGTTTTTATCTAAATTTTAGTACTAAACTCATCTTAAGGGCAGTCGCGGCCAGCGGTTGATGCATTCTATTGTAATAGTGAGGTGAGGATTTTATCTAGGTGGTTCGTGGCTTGGCCACATCAGCGGTGATATTTATAATGATTTCTGAACATATTTGTTTTCTTAAGGTACTACGACCCAGTAGCGACGACTAATTCGCCAAGACTTGTACAATGAGGACCTGTAATCTGACTGCATCGAGCGCAGATCAGCGACCATTTCCTAGATAATTTTAGTGTAGGTTTTGATAAAATATATGGAACGAATTTCAAAAATAGATGACGAATAACTTGTTCACTTTATATCTGATGAATGACCAACGTCTTCTTACTCCCATATTTCAGTAAAAAAATTTGCCAGCGGCGCAAATTTTAGACGCAACCAACCACTTACCGAATTTTAAAACCCCATTATAAATGTCTTGGCGTATCAGTCACGCTACTAGGTCGTAGTCGCTAGCAACCGTAGAGAAAAACGAACCACAAGTCGACTGCTATACCTTTTGATTTTATTGTAGTGGTCGCATTTAGCATCCCTACTGGTTTTTGAGAAGTCGAGACGTAGCACTCGTAGTCGTCAACGGACGTGGACGATCGTTGTGGTCAAGAGACGAGCCGAGTATGTTTGCCTCCACGGTTGCTAGTCGCTGACAACTATGATCCAGGTAGCTTCTTTGAAAACATATTCCGAAATCATTGTACATGTTTTGGCGAATAAGTCGTTGATACTGGGTAATAGTCGCCAGCGACTAGGGACGGTGAAAAACCTACCTTTAGATACGTTTTCCTCCATGGCCGCTAGTCGATGGCGACTACTGATTCGCCTAGATGTACAATGTTTGCTAGCAACGATTGTGTAACTTCTAGTAAAACAAACTTGTTTTAAAACCATTACACTCGTCTTGGCAAATCAGTCGTCGCTACTGGGTCGTAGTCGCCAGCAACCAGCGACCATGAAGGAAACCTACCTTACTGGGTCAGTATATAGCGACAATGAAGGAAACCTACCTTGCTAGGTAGGTTTTCTTCCATGGTCAGACAATCATTGCCGTTTGTTATTATAAATATTTTTTGAACAAAACTTTTCTTATATGCCGCTTCTTTAAATTTTGAGGTTTTTATTAGAAGAAAATCATTTCCCAAGAACAATTAGTACATAGCATAAAATATTGTATATTTCGAAAATGAAAATTTCATCTGAAAATCCGTTATATAAAAAACGCGGATTGCTGCATCATGAAATACATTTACACAGGAATTACGGCTTTGGTTTTCTTTCACTGCTTTTTCAGTGTTATCCAAAAACAACTCTTGCGTGTGTTAAATTTATATTTTGTCTGTCTTTCCTAACATGCTTTTGTGCTACGTTGAAAAACCTACGCTTTTATCATTTTACGTGCACGTTTTATATAAAAGGAATTTTCCTCAATTGCCTACTTTACTAGAAAGAAGTGTCCTTAAATTGTCAATTTTTCCTTATTAAAGGTAATGAAAATTAAAAATAATTCTGCTGGTGTACTTACTTAAATTTTAAAAATATATTTTATCACAAACACCTGTTTTCTTACCGGCCCTTGCTTAAGTACTAATTTCGCATAAGTTCAGTACAGTAAATGGCGTTTTCAATTTAGGGTTTTTTGAAGTTTATTACCTCTTATTAGGGTAAGGGAAGGGTCCCTTTCTCAAGCGGACGTAGGGATGGTTGTTCTACAAAATAATGTGACACTTTTATATTTAAGCTCTGTTTATAACGCTATAAGAAGATTTTCTTGGCTAATGATCTTTTTGTTAAATGAACATAAATAATGTAGGTTACTTTAAGGCATATTACACTAGCCAACAAAGGAAAACAAGAATGTGTTTCTTCAAACAAAATGAGGATTAAAATGAAAATTTCATACCAATTAAAGGTATGGTCAAATTGTGGGATAACCCATAAAATTCCCCCATTAATATAGGAATTACTACCTGAACAATTCAATTGATATTAGCTGATTGAGATAATTACACTCTTAAAAATGACTTGGTATTTGGTACTAATTTTTATTTGTTCTCGTATTTACGTTACCAAAAATAACTATTTTTAGTTAGGAAAACAAAAAAGATTTTTTTCTTGGTTATATTTACCAAAAAATGATGCCATCAGAACAAAGAAAATATCATGTTTTCATATTAGTTGGCAGAAATAAAATATTTTGTTTAGCTGAATTTTACTCTGTATATATCCTATTTAAATGTTACATCAAGGTTCCTACAAACTTGTATTTATCAATTAAGCTTGTTGTAATAACACATTATGAATTGAAGTAATCTTATTCTTCATATGTCTAACTAACGGCATCGCTGTACTCACTTACAAAAGAGACTTGATGCCCTTGACGGTGGGTGACATATCATTCTAGCCGGGACTGTCAGGAGGTTATGTTATGTTAGGGTGCTTTGGCGGTTCCGTGTCCATTTTTTCGTGTTTTGAAGGCAATAATGGATGTGACAATAGTTGGTGTAATTTATTTGTGTTTATTGTCTTTCTTGTGTACGTTCTTATTGGCAGAAGGAAGTTAAATCATAAGTTAGTAAACATTTTATTTTTTATCATTGCAGTTGTAATTAGAAAGTTTAAATGAGATTTTTATAAAGCATGGTGCGGTGACCCGATGAGAAATAACTTTTTGTTCTATGTTCCATTTCTATAAAAGAACGTCATATTGATGACTTTTTAATCTGACCAAGTATAACAAATTTCATATATAGCTGTATATTTTAAATAGAAAGTCCAGGTTTTTTAATAATCGCAGTTGCAGATAAGAAAATTTAAATAGGAACAATTCAGTTCTATAAGCAATTGAACAACCCAAAAGGTTGATTAAAATAAGTTAAAAATCTATTGTTTTTGTTTTGTATTGCATAAGTATGTATTATAAAAATCACGAGAGAACAAGGACATTGGAAATAATTTTTTTAAAGAAACCATAATATCCCTGATAATTTATTCCAATTAGTTTACGCATACCTAGTAGAGTAGTAATACCAAGGCATTTTTTTTATTTAAATGGGGACTCTAGGAAGGAGTATTTTTCGTTACTAAGTATAAATTACATATGATATTTTTTTTTAGAAATAAAACAGACTTTTTTTTAAAGTTATTTCTATTAAATCAACTTGCTAATTTTGCCATGCGTTATAAGCAGTTCATTCAAACTTTCTAATGTGCAACTGCAATGACAAAAATATTAAATTTTTACTTATTTATGATTCAACTTCTTTCTTACAATTAGAAAATACAGAAAAAAGATAATAAACACAATGTTGTGACTACATACGTAATTGTTACTCTATGAAAATTTCAAGTTTGGCCCAAATAAATTATTGCTTTGGCAATATTTGTAGATTGCATCATTAACAAAAACAATATTTCCTTGAAAAAAAAATTTCAATTTTCCATATTTACACATTAGTTGTGACAACTAATAGGTATGGTTAAAAAACGGAAGTACCATATAATATTTAGTTATCCATATATAAAATTTCGTTGTGACAACTAAAATTTGTAGGTTGGGTTGGTTAATGTTATTAATTAGTTCAGTTCAATAACGACAATTATTTTTGGTACAGACTAATTTTTGGGTTGAGTCCGATTTCACGAAAATAAATAGTTGTCGGAACCAAATTTTAGTAATCCATACCATGTTATTTTTAAGAGTGTAGTACCATAAAATAACTACCGCCTCGTACTCTTAAAATAAGCACAAATTATTTTTAAAAGATTGTGTGAAAAAAATTAAAAGTTTGACATCAGCGGTTATTGAAAAGATAATATTGTTTATGAATTTATTAAAGTACCCCTTAGTCAAACCTGGATTTTATCCGATCTGATAAAAACACATTTTATATCACCCTGAGTAATTAATCAATGCTTGTCAAATATAAAATATAAGTTCATCAAATCATATCAAGCACCTGGTTTCAAAGAACGGCGCCGACAGCATTTTAAATATTTTTGGGGTTTTAATTAAATTTAAGCTCCGACTTACATTGTAAAAATGTGGAAGTTTGATAGGGATTACTAAAAGGCTCTTAAGGCCTTTTCAATCGTAATAAAAAGTAAACGAGAAATAAAATTATCGGATTTTTTTATAAAACCTTTTAAGGTAAGCGTGAATTTTTTTTACTAGACAGGCTCTACAGGGTGCAGAGCTGTGAAAGTTACTTCAGAAAAGTAACTAGTTACTTTTTCGATACTTTTGCCCAAATGTATCTAGATACTTATAACGAATAGTTACTTTTACCTAAAAGTAACTTAGTTCTTAGTTACTTAGTAAAAGTAACTAGTTACTTTTTCGATACTTTTGCCCAAATGTATCTAGATACTTTATAAGGAATAGTTACTTTTACCTAAAAGTAACTTAGTTATTAGTTACTTAGTAAAAGTAACTAGTTATTAGTTACTTAGTAAAAGTAACTAGTTATAGTAACTAAGATACTTTTACAGTAACTAGTTACATTGATTGTAACTACGATAATTTTAAAGTAACTAAGATACTTTTGACTAACTAGTTATTTTAATTGTAACTACGAAACTCTAAAAGTTACTAAGATGCTTTTGAACTAGATACCATAAATTTACCAGGTAGTGATAAGTTATTTTCCTGTACACACTACTAGTGATAAGTTATTTTCCTGTACACACTACCACTATTATCATCAGAAAACTAAACTAAAAAGTGTTAATTCGAACAACGAACAAGTAGAATAAAATGCTTTCCAAGAAATTTCGCGTTCCAACCAGTTTGCTGTTTAACGCTCGCGACTCGCCGCTCGTCCCTTCGTGAAAATCTGATTAACGGCCGCCGATCGTCCCTTGGTCATCATCTGATGGTGTGCATTATTCGTTACTTTTGAAAAGTAACTTGTATCTAGTTACTTTTTAGGGGTAACTAGTTACTTTAAAAGTAACTTGTATCTACTTACTTTAAGTAGATACAAGTTACTTTTCAAAAGTAACGAAGTTACAGTTACTTTTGGCATGATTCAAAAAAGAACTAAGTTACTAAGTATCTAGTTACTTTAAGTAACTAGTTACTAAAAAGTATCTAGTTACTTAAGTTACTCACAGCTCTGACAGGGTGTTATATTTGAATGTTAATCCGAAAAGGCGATAATATACTTGGATTATTTTAAGATTTTTTTTTATGCAGGATGGCCAATTTGTTTGACAAAGTAATATACCGTCTCTAGTATTAAAGATATCAAAAAAAAGTTTTTATAAAAGTTGTGAGGTATAAAACAAGATATGTTCTAAAATTATTTTTAAACATACAGGTGGTTCAGAAAAGTAGGACAATAAGAAGATTCATTTTTTAAATGGCACACCCTATATATTTTAGCATTTTTTGTTTCCCTACAAAATTATCTATATGATGCCATATTTAGTCTTTTAATTTTTTGAAACGTTGCCTAACAAAATGCAAAATTCTCAAAATTTTGGAAAAAACATGATAGTAAAAAATAACCTGTATTTCTCAATAAAAATAGTCGAAAATTTCTTGTAAACTATTAGGCTTAGGGATAAAAAAAAACTGCCCTAAATCTTTAAGTACCTAAAATTTTGTACAGGGTGTTTTCTGTTGACATCCAAATATACAAAATTTTAAAATACAATAACTCTGTTTTTTCAAATGAAACACCCTATAATTATTAGAATTGTCTGATAGATATTCTAAGTATCTTTTATTATTGTCAAGTCATACCTATACCTACAGTTACTAGTTTTTCCAATATTTCAATTTGTATTTAAATTTTTGTGAAAAAACTATAGTTTTTATTTTTGTAGTTAGCCAAGACCAGCAAAGTCAAAACAAATGTAATTAAATATAATGTCAAACAAAATTAAATAAACTATGAAAAAATTAGCGCCAAGCGGAGTACTACATTAAATGAACTGTTGAAAATGTCCGCCTCCTGCAATTATGTATGCTTCAGCCCTCGTTCTCATCGACTCGCGGACTTATTGGGAATTTTCTGAAGTATTTCTTATAGCTTCACAGGAAACTATTATGCGATTATTTTCTCGGTTTGAATTGATTGACTGTAAACCAAGGTCTTGAGATGTCCAAAAAAATTCAAATTGTTTAGGTCTTGAAATCTAGCTGGCCATGACTCTGTTCCCCACGACCTATCCAGCTATTATTATTATTGCCAGTTTCTTGAAGATAATTTGCCCATTTTGTTTGAAGATGTTCCTGTGTTTGTGCACAATGGTGCACTTGCACATTTTAGTGCGCTGGCACGTGAATATTTAGATCAAAACTTAAGTAATCACTGGATGGGTCGTGGGGGAACAGAGTCATGGTCAGCTGGATCCCCAGACCTAAACAGTTTGGATATTTCTTTTGGGACATCATTTTGGGAGGGAGGAGGGCTGAAGCGTGCATACATGCCTGCTTGCTGCTAATTTTCTCTAGTTAATTTCATTTTGTTAAAATAAGTTATGTTTTTAAAAATTAAAAATGTATTTTTATGCGTATTTATTACTTTATTTTAGTTATTAAATCGGTGGCGTAACAATTTTTTGATTAGAAGTATTTCAGGGTATGTTAATAAGGATGCCATTGATGAGAATTTAAAAAACCTATATCTTGAAAAAAATTTGTAGTTATTTATACAGGGTGTCCCATAACTTATGGGCCGAAGAGTAACTGGAGATACTAGACATCAAACCAAGCCGATTAAGTCATATAAGTTGTTTTTTTTATAATTAAAATATTAATTTAATTATGTACTATGTTTTTTTATGCTTTGGGATGTTTGAAGGGAAATATCTCGAAAACCATTAAAGATATTAAGATCAATCAGGTACACCTTTTTGACTCAGAAAATGCCCTGAAAAATACCTAATATCACAGGTAAGAAAAAAAATCATAGATTTATGACGCTCAGTGTATGCAACTAGCGCCCTCTAGTTTGAAACTTAAAAATTTCTACAAATTCTTATTTCTTGCTCATAAAAATATAATATTGCCAACTTTCAATTCGATTCATTAAACCGTTTTAAAATTATGGCTTATTTTCGAGAATAAACTTTTACTTTCAACACCCTGTATCTCTAGAACGAGTAACAATCCGAAAAAACGTATATGACCTAATCGGCTTAGTTTGATGTCTAGTAACTCCAGTTACTCTACGGCCCATAAGTTATGGGACACCCTATATATATATTTATGTATGTATCAAAATTGAAGAAAAAATACAAAGCGGTTTGTTCGGGTTTGTTCGTATCGGAATAAAAATAATTTTTTCTTAAATTTCAACACCCTGTATCTCACAAATAAAGAGGTTGCAGACCTATGTTCTTATAAAGAATTTTTCTTCGTTCGTCGTTCAAGTATTATCCCCTTTTCGGATTACCATTCAATTATAAAACACCCTGTATATACAACAAAAATTTATTTTAATATTATCTCAAGCAAAGATTTACATATGTATATTTAGTAGTGTTTGAAATACAAATACAATGCTTTAGGTTTCAGGAAACTGTAAATTTTAAATATTTCCAAAAAATTTATTTTTTGACTTGTGTTGTTGCTATAAATATTTTAACTAACACAATTTAGTATAATACATAACAATACATTAAATACATTAAATTTAAAGAACGATTTAATAAATCAAATTTTATTACAAAATATTTTCCAGACATCGTTATATAGTTTAAAAAAGACAATACCAAAAGACCTATTTACGTGGAGGTCGGCATCTTTGTAATAAATGTCACAGTGTTATCGTTAGAATGATACTGTCAGCTTAGCTACTTATTTGAGTTATCAGTATACAGGTGACACCTTTATAAATAAAATGAAACTTTTGTTGATTTTATTTATCAAAATATTAAAGAGCTTTCTTTAGCTTTAGGTTTACCGACAATTTCCATATACACTGCAACGCAAAATTAACCGGATGGAAAAAAATTCGCTTCAATTCAATCTTAAATAAATTTTAAGTGTTTTGATTAAATTCGATAATTTTTTGACACGTTGCAGATGCAGTCGTCTTTATCATGTTCTGATGTCGCTTTTACGAACAGTGAAAATGGATATGTTCACATACAGGGTAGCCAAAAAAATTGCATTTTACGCTTAATTTCTAAACACCCTGTGGAAAAATTGAAGAACTGATTGATGTTTTTTGTATGGCATTTTTAAGTCCCATCTTTTCTGAACAACTTGTTTTTTGATTCATACCGATATCTAAATTATTAAAGGAAAACACAGGTTTAAAGGAAATAATGCAATAATCCTTTATTAGCAACAAAAAATTATAAAATTTGTAGTTGGCTTTGTCTTTTTTTGTCTTTCTGAATCTCGTTTCCATGGTACCATGGCTTTTCAAGAAGATTTTTGTCAACAAATGTACAGATTTATTAATTGCTGGACTTCGAGCGTTTCTTAAGTAAATTGTTGTTATTTTTTTAAAGTAAGTTGTTGGTTGTTTTGTGTTTTGAAGCTGTTCCGTAAACGGTAACGTAAAAGTGTATTAATTTAAATTAAATATGAGACCAGAAGAAGGGGCACAAGCCGTCGCTTTACAGGATGATGGTCGTCCGATTCTGTATATCGCAGAAAGGCCTGGCCATCCACGCAGTACCATATCCGATGCGATCCAAAGATTTAGAGAAACTGGTTCTTACTCGAGAAGACCTGGGCAGGGAAGACCAAGAGTCACAAATGCAGTTGGAGATCGATTTCTTCGTCTTCAGGCTCTTCGAGAGCGAACAGCCTCTGCTCCGGTTTTAGCTGTAAGATTGGCAGATGTTCATGGTACCTTGGTGTCATCTGACACTGTACTTAGAAGGTTAAGACAACAGAATCTAACATCTCATGTACCTGCCACATGACCTCTATTAGACGCAGGTCATCGAAGGCAGCGCCTTGAATTTGCTCGAGTTCATGCAGATTGGAACATGAACAACTGGCAAAACGTTCTATTTACAGACGAGTCTCGTTTTACGCGATATTCACCTGACGGACGTCAAAGAGTGTGGAGGAGGCCTGGAGAACGATACTCTCAATGTTGTTTCTCTCCTAGAGAGCAATTTGGTGACGGAGGAGTGATGGTATGGGGCGGCATACCTTTGGAGGCCCGTACAGACCTAATTACACTTCAGGGGGGTATTAACGCTGATAAATACATCAGACAGTGCTTAGAAGAACATGTGATACCATATTCGCATTTTATACGAGAACATTTTAAATTAATGCAAGATAATGCTCCACCACACAGAGCACGAAGAACGAGGCAGTATTTGAACGATGTTGGCGTTCAGGTATTGGACTGGCCCTCAAGAAGTCCGGATCTGAACCCTATTGAGCACATGTGGGATACACTGGGAAGGAGAATTCGGCGAAACTACGGCGAGTTTCAAACTTTGGAAGCGCTAGCACAGGCACTGACAAACGAGTGGCAGCAGATACCCCAAGACGCAGTTGCTATTTTAATTCAATCTATGCCTGAAAGGATGAGAGATGTGATTCAGGCTCGTGGAGGAAATACTCGATTTTAATCTTACCACTATTGCCCATGTTAATTTTTAAACTTTTTGTTGCTAATAAAGGATTATTGCATTATTTCCTTAAAACTTGTGTTTTTCCTTTAATAATTTAGATATCGGTATGAATCAAAAAATAAGTTTTTCAGAAAAGATGGGACTTAAAAATGCCGTACAAAAAAACATCAATCAGTTTTTCAATTTTTCCACAGGGTGTTTAGAAATTAAGCGTAAAATGCAATTTTTTTGGCTACCCTGTATGTGTTCATAAAAGCGATATTAGAACATGATAAAGACGACTGCATCTGCAACGTGTCAAAAAATTATCGAATTTAATCAAAACACTTAAAAGTTATTTAAGATTAAATTAAAGCGAATTTTTTTCCATCCGGTTAATTTTGCGGTGCAGTGTATGTATGTACTATAGTCATTTTACTGCATGTTTGAAGGTTGGAGACAATTATGTTTCTTGAACGGCAATAGAGTTTTGGACTTGCATTGTCTTTATTTATTTTGAATCACAACGTTTCAACTGGCAAGTATCTCCAGTCGTCTTCAGGTAGATATATACTAAATAAGTATGATAACTATAGCTCTATTTATACTAGCTAGGTGTAGTGACACATAACTAGTGGGCCAAAGTCATGCGTTTAACTCTTACGTGTTCTTACGTTCCTGTAAAAGACACACTTAGAGCGTTTTCACACGGCACCATATATCGCGCGCGACAAATGGTCGCGATATTGCTTTTACACCAAATTATGTGTTTTCTAATGAGCCATTTTCACACACAAGCGATATTAGAGAACACATAATTTGATGTAAAGCAATATGGCGACCATTTATCGCGCGCGATATATGGTGCCGAGTGAAAACGCTCTTAAGGTTATCAGGAGCAGACTTGAGGAAAACCAGACTATACAAGAATGAACACCGTTACCTACAAATGTCATCATGGAACTATTAGAATACTGCCTCAATAATTCTTATTTCCAAAAAAAAGAAGGATTCTTTAGATAAGTAAACGGACTACCAATGAGGCTGTCTCGTCCATAATAGCCAACATTTACGTGGAATGGTTTGAATCCGAAACAAAAGAACAAACAAAGAAGAAACTAAAAATATGTCTGAGGTATGTGGATGACACCTTCATTATTTAGAATGAAAGCGATGACGTACTCTGGGAATTTCTACATCACATCAATAAGTTGGCACCGACAATTGAATTCACCATGTAGAAATAAGAAAACAATTACCTTTCCTAGATGTCAACGTAGAGAAAATGGTAATACCTTCCTAATATCCGTGTACAGAAAATCTACGCATACAGGTCAATATCTCAATTATACATCAAATCATTCACTCAACACAAAACATGGCATAGTAAGAAACCTTGTAAAAAGAACACTTACCCTCTATGCATGACTCAAACGAAGCTCTCAAAAGAGAAACTAACCACATCAAGACCAACCTCAACCAGAATGGCTACCCGATGAGATTGGTTGAGGAAATAATCGCAAGAATCGGCCAAACGCATATAAAACAGAAAAAGAGATACAACCAATACTCAATATTCCGTATGTCAAAGGAGTATCCGAGAGAATAAAAAGACTAGAACAACGATACAACATCAACACAGTATTCAGCTCGAGAGACACTTTAAGAAGCCATCTGACGAAGACGAAACCAAGAATTAAAAAAAAATTGTCTACCAGATCCCCTGCGAGTGCAGCCAATCTTACATTGGTGAGACACTAAGACCACCCGAAGTAAGGAATAAAAAAACATAAGAACAACACTTAAAAGGAGAGACCGAAAAATCAGGTGCAGCTATCAACGCCTGACGCACGGCCATCATATCATATGGACAGAAGTTCAAATCCTGCAAAAAGAACCGCACTGGAAGAAGAGGAAGTTTAAGGAAGCTGCCACCATACACCAAATTCCAGATTGTTTTAGTAAGCCTTCATTAGATGTAATTAACGTTTGGAAACCTTTATTAAGTAAATGTAATTTTAGAATAAGACCACGCAAAAGTTAAACGCATGACTCTTCGGGTATGAGCATGACTCATCCAGCACTGCATCATTACACCTAGAACACGTAAGAGTTAAACGTATGACTCCGCCCAAAAATCTACTGCCGTTCATAGTCAGTTCTACCTCAAAAATATGTAGAATTTTACTTAGTATATTCTGTTGTTTTGGGATTTATTTTCTAATATTAGTGAATATCTCTATAAATATCAAGTTTTGAGCAAAATATGTAGTTCTCAAAATAATAGAATGCCACCATAATGATGCCACAAAAATTCCCTTCTAGTCCTATGTACGATTTCTCTTGCTCAAGTGGAGAAATCAAACATGCAACAAGCGGAATGAAAACAAAGATCTTTTTTAAATATACATTATAATTTATTACATATAATAAATATATTTTTCTTATTTTGGTTTTTAAATTCAGCACTTTTATTTTAAAATATCTTATGTCACTGATAGGAATATGACTCAAACAAAACTTACGTCAAAACAATTAAAACATGCATTTCGACCGTTCGAGAACTGGTAGAAAGAAGGCTGAATCGGCACATTTCTTATCCAGTGCAACCAAGAAATATTTTGTCCCGTCAACAAATATTTCTGATTAACTGGCCGTTGTAAAAATCACAACAAAGGCAAAACACGGTCGAATTTTTATAATGGTATGCTTGTATATTGGAACTTGATATTAAAGCTGTTAAAAAAATATAAAGCTATTAATTAAAACGTTAAACAAATACTTTTAATGCACATCCCATGGATTTACAGCTAACCCCAAGGGTATAGGTGCATTTTTTTCTTCAAAGAAACGTTTACCTAATTTATTGTTCCTTTTATCCCAGTATAACTAGGGTTGCCATCCGTCCGGGTTTCCCCGGATTTGTCCTAGTTTGGAGGGTGTCCGGGAAGCGTCCGGGCGGAGTTTTCTTTACAGTCCGGGTTGTCACCACTTGCCGTCTACCGTTACGGAACGACGCTATACAGGGTGTTCCTTAATGACGTGCTAATATTTTAGGGTGTGATTCCTCAAGTCATTTTATGAAGAAAAGTTCATATAAACATATGTCCTAAACGGCTAAATGGTTAATGGATTTTGTAAAAAAAAAGGTTCCATGACAAAAGTATTGTAATTTTTAGGTTAATTAGTTACCACAAATTACTTCATGTCGTTTGAAAATAGTATTCTCTGTTGATTATTCTAAAAAAATCACAATATTCTAAAAGAACCTATACCAAGTTATTTGTAATAAAATTAATTAGGAACCGAGAGAGCTAAAATTTGCCTTGTTAAGCTGCTCTTCTTCTTGACCAGATTTACAAAAAAACTAAACAAATTTTGAGTTTTTTTCACCAATGGAAAATTGGTTTTTATGTAGCTGCGGGAAAGTTATTTTCATGCAAAAAAAAAATCGAAGAAAATGATTTTCCAATTAAAACCATAAAAATTTAAATTAGACGGGCGGGGCAGAAGCATGTCTATTAATGAAGGTGGTCATTTCGAACAATTTTTATAAAACAAAATTTTACATTATCAATGTTAATATAATAATAATTATTATTAAATTAATAATATAGTAGAGCTAATTTAATTATATTAATTAAGAACGGTGTGCCTGAGGAGAAAAATGCAAGATACTATTTTTATGCAGAATTGACCAGGCTAATCAGTAGTAATATCCACATGGAAAAATGTCATTGGCGTACCATTTTTTTTATAAAAAATATGAAAGGACATTTTTGCAGGGACGCCACTGGTGGGACAAAAAAATAACTTTTATAACTAAAATCGATGGTTTTATATCCTAGTAGTACATGCCAAAATTGAAAATATTATCTAAAGTACTTTCGGAGATATTACAAAAACGCATTAAAAACAATAATTCAACACCCTGTAACAAAAAATTTAAGCCGTTTAGGACATATGTTTATATGAACTTTTCTTCATAAAATGACTTGAGGAATCACACCCTAAAATATTAGCACGTCATTAAGGAACACCCTGTATACTCTCCTCTCGGTATATTCTATAAAATAATAGTTTATGAAGATGTCAAATCAGAAGAATTTCAATTTATTGTATTAGTGTAAGATCAAAACTTTCTAGCAGAAATATTCGGGGTTAAAGCTAAAAAATTCGGGGTTTTCGAGCTTCTTGTCCTAGCTTAATGATTTTACAGATAGTAACCCTAAGTATAACCAACTTAAAAAAATTAAAAAAAAAAATTCATGATTTGTTCTACAAAGACCCGAAACCAATGTAAGCAAATGATAGACCAAAGCAAAGAAGCTCATAACGAGAGAATCAAAAACAAACTCCTTGCCAGTCCTAACGGATCAAGGTCCTTTTGGTCAGTCGCTAAGGCCGTCAGCCAAAACTCAAGTCAACTATTCCACCTCCAACACGTTCCGATGGCACAATAGCAACCACAGCCGGAGATAAAGCAAACCTACTTGCTGAACTGTTTTCCTCGCATTCCACTGTAGACTTTCAGGGAAAACCACCACCCAACATTCCCTCAGTTCAATCGCAAATGTCTGAAATCGTGTTCCGTCAGCGTCTTGTTAAACGGATTCTTAAAGGACTCGACGTCAATAAAGCTTCTGGTCCAGACGAAATTCCTATCATTGTTCTCAAGACATGCGCCGATGAACTTACACCAGTATTTTGTAGACTTTTCAACTTATCCTACAAAAAAGGAATATTTCCATCCTGCTGGAAGTCGGCGCGTGTCCAGCCCATTCCAAAGAAAGGTAAAAAGACCCTGCCAAGCAACTACCGACCCGTCGCATTGCTTTCAGTAATTTCCAAAGTAATGGAGAAAGCTATTAACCAACAACTCCTTAAGTATCTGGAAGGGCTTAACATTATCAGCGACCATCAATACGGTTTTCGTAAGTCCAGATCAACAGGTGTCCTTCTGGCATATGTCACCCATCTTTGGAGCAACACCATCGAACATCATGGAGAATCCCGGGCTGTTGCACTGGACATCTCTAGGGCTTTTGATCGTGTTTGGCACGATGGGCTTCTAAGTAAACTGCGATCCTACGGTATGCCTAATGGATTTTGTTTATGGTTAACCAGCTTCCTTAAGAACCGTTCTCTGCAAGTGGCGATTGACGGGTTTCTCTCAGACACCTTCACCATCAATGCCGGTGTTCCTCAAGGGTCCATATTGTCGCCTACCCTCTTTTTACTGCTTATATTAACGACCTTCTAGTGAAAACCCAAAATCCAATTTATAGCTTTGCTGATGACAGCACACTTGTCTCATCTTTTACCTTGACTCCCCAAACATCCGCTGCCGACGCACATCTTCGCAGGCAGCATGAAGTATTGCGCCTCAACAAGGACCTGGAAGAAATTTTGGCTTGGGGTGACAGTAACCAAGTCGAATTTAATGCTAAGAAAACCCAGGCAGCAGTCTTCTCCAAAAAGGTTAACATTGCAGAACCGGATATAGTCATGGCAGGACACGCAATTCCCCTGGCACCGTCTATTAATTTGCTGGGGGTCAATCTGGGAGGTAATATGTCTTGGCATGATCACGTTTCCGCAATTGCCAAAACAGCTGCACAGAAACTTGGTGTACTTTTCCGCACCAAAAGGTTATACACACACCTCTTCAACTTTTGACACTCTACAAAGCCCAGATTCGACCATCATTAGAATATTGCTCTCATGTCTGGAACTCTGCACCCAAGCACACCCTTCGGCTACTGGATTCCATTCAAAGGAGAGCCGTTCGTCTGATCGGCGACCCCGAGCTGACCAAGACCCTCGATAGCCTGGAGCATCGAAGACAGGTTGGTGATTTGGCTCTCTTTTACAGATATTTCCATGGCAAGTGTTCGACTGACATTGCCCACTTGATTCCACCTAGAGCAATGCAAAACAGAAATACACGGCGAACCACTGCCGCTCATCCATATGTTGTTCAGCTTAGTACTCCTCGAACTTCATTGTTCAAGAATTCTTTCATCTGGAGAACGTCATCTTTGTGGAATGATCTTCCTGAGGTCGTGTTTCCCAATGAATACAATCTTCAACGTTTCAAGACCAACGTTAATCGCTGTTTTCGCACTCGCACCGCTCCCAGAGCGCCTTAAAGGATTTTTCCTACAGTGCAGGTGTGTTATCATAAAAAAAAAAAAAAAAAAAAAAAAAAGAAGTATTAATAGACATACATATCCTTTAATAAATAGTGAGTTGTAATTTGGCTTCTTACCTAATTATCTTTAGTGGCTTATTTACAAATTTCTTCTGTGGGGCGAAACATTTCTCTCTCTCTCTCTCCAAATTTCGACATAAATTCATAAATTACCCTATTTATTAATTTTTTTAACACATGTTTAGATTTTTGTTAGTATTATCTGTCTTGACTCTAAGGGCAAATCAGCAGACAGCTTATTAGATATTAAGTTACATCATTCTATGGGGCTCGGGACATGCATTGTAAGCCAGATTATAATATTAACAATATACCGGGTGTCACATTATGGATGGCCACCGGCCGTATCTCGGAAACTACCGGGCATAGAAAATCAGGGAAAAAAAACGTAATTAAAGTGGCTAAGGGAAAATCCTGGAATTAATGTTAAAGTGCCGCATTTTGCAAGAGGGCACAATTGAAAATTAAATATTGAAATTCTAAATTTCTCTCAAAATTCCTACATTAAGGTATACCTTCGGTAACATCATTAGAAAGCTTAGACAATACTGCATCATTTTGGTTTAAGGCTCATTGGCGTACCGACCTTGGTAAGAGTGCACTCTTAAAAATGACTTGGTATTTGGTACTAATTTTTATTTGTTCTCGTGTTTACGTTACCAAAAATAACTATTTTTAGTTAGGAAAACAAAAAAGATTTATTTCTTGGTTATATTGCCCAAAAAATGATGCCATCAGAACAAAGAAAATACCTTGTTTTCATATTAGTTGGCAGAAATAAAATATTTTGTTTAGCTGAATTTTACTTTGTATATATCCTATTTAAATGTTACATCAAGGTTTCAACAAACTTGTATTTATCAATTAAGCTTATTGTAATAACACATTATGAATTTGTAGTCCCTATAATTTTGTTAATTTTGATTAAAATACATTCTTAGTTACCAGAACTAACTTTTCTTTTCAAGTAATATTATTCTTCATATTTATAACTAACGGCATCAACAGAGACTTGACGCCCTTGCCCGGTGGGTGACATGTGACATTATTCTAGCCAGGACTGTCAGGAGGTTATGTTTATGTTAGGGTGCTTTTGCGGTTCCGTATCCATTTTTTCGTGTTTTTAAGGCAATAATTGGCCAATTTCATGGCCGTGCCCGTGTGGACAATGGATATGACAATATTTTGTTTAATTTATTTGTGTTTATTGTCTTTCTTGTGTACGTTCTTATTGGCAGAAGGAAGTTAAATCATAAGTAAGTAAACATTTTATTTTTTATCATTGCAGTTGTACATTAGAAAGTTTAAATGAGATTTTTATAAAGCATGGCAAGGTGACCCGATGAGAAATAACTTAACAATATTTTGTTTTGTTTTGTTTTTGTTCTATGTTCCATTTCTATAAAAGAACGTCATATTGATAAAGATAATAAACACAATGTTGTGACTACATACGTAATTGTTGCTCTATGAAAATTTCAAGTTTGGCCCAAATAAATGATTTCTTTGGCAATATTTGTAGATTGCATCATTAACAAAAACAATATTGCCTTGAAAATTTTTTTTTTAATTTTCCATATTTACACATTAGTTGTGACCACTAATTTTAAAAGCGGAAGTACCATATAAATATAGTTATCCGTATATAAAATAAAATAAAATTTGTATATTGGGTTGGTTAATGTTATTAATTAGTTCAACAGTTCAATACCGACAATTTTTTTTGTTTGTACAAACTAATTTTTGGGTTGAGTCCGATTTCACGAAAATAAATAGTTGTCAAAACCAAATTTTAGTAATCAATACCATGTTATTTTTAAGAGTGTGGGGAAAGCTATTGAAAATATAATCATTTAATTTGCTGTAACTTCTAAACGACTTCTCCGATTTTAGTAAACTAAAGCTTATTTAAAATTAAAAGATAAGTACTTTTAATTGTCGTATGCTTTGGTACACGATAGTTCCTAAAAAAATTGTTAGAAGGCATATAGTTTGTAATAATAATTGCGGCAAAATGCGGAACTTAAAAATTATTCCCACTTTAATTACGATTTTTTTCCCTGAGATACTATGCCCGGTAGTTTCCGAGATACGGCCGGTGGCCATCCATAATGGGAAACCCGGTATAAATTCTTAAATATATTTATTATTGTTCTTAAATATATAAATTCTTAAAGCAACCAACCTTACATATATTTCCCTTTTCACAGTGTGACGTTTATTTTGATGATTTTCTCACTGTTTTACTCATTGAACCTTTATTTCATCTGATATTATAATCTTAAGGCCCCGTTAAGATAATATCTACTCTTTTCTTTTTAATTTAATTTGTTCTCCTGAAGATAAATGCTTCTGCATTCGAAGCATATTATAGAGAATTCATTATTATAACAGTAAAGGAAGACTTTAAGATTTTATTTTTTCCTTCTAAATATACTTATTTATTTCCTTCCACAAAATTTCTCAATTTCGGGAAGGTTTACCTACAATTATTGTTAACTACTTCCACTGTTATTTTTTTATTTACAAAATAGGAAGTTCATTGATTCATTACAATAATAAAGACATTAAATGGATTGAATGCTGTTAGAATGTTAAAAAGTAAATAAAATTGCCCAAAGCTTCACAACTTTTGCAATTTTAAGGTATCAGCCTTTGCATTTAAAACGTATATTTAACTCTAAATTATTTTATCAAGCCAACGTTTTACCTGATAACCGTATATTTCCACTCTAAACTAAGTAATTATTTTCGCCATAATTACCAAGTACAATATTTAACGGAACTTAAACATAAATAATAATATTATCTATTACAAAATCTTTGTAATTTGCGTGTACCTAAATTTTGTTATGTAATCGAGGTTATACATAATCAAGTCAGGATATTAGATTTTTAGCAAATAAGACATAGTTAAGTACATAAATAATATGTAATCAAATCACAAAGAAAATTATAATATGTTAATGGCTACCATCTAATAAATCTACCACAGGGTGTTGTGAAATTGACGTATTATACAGGGTGTTTCATAATTGAATGCTAATCTGAAAGTGCGATAACACTTGGACGAGTCTAAGAAAAATTCTTTATATGAACATAGATCCGCAACCGCATAATTTCTGAGAGTGAAGAACGGTGTGCCTGAGTAGAAAAACGCAAGAGACCATTTTTATGCAGAATTGACCATGCTAATCAGAAATAATATCCACATGGAAAAATATCAGTGGCGTACCACTTTCTTTCTAAAACTATTCTTTATTTAAAATTTTTAAAAATTATTCTATTGGCGATAACGCTGAAACGAACGGAGATATCGAGCTGCGGTTTTAATATTATTTTTTCTAGCAAATTTCATCTACTTTTCGATTATGGTATCATAATTATATCGTATGATTTATTTTTTCGGAGTAAAATCAAAAAATGTGTTATTATTGCCAATTGCGCCCTCTAGCATTTTTTTTGAGAACTATTATGGACAATTAAATACGATTGGTGAAAGTGTATACGTTTCTCTTCCAAACAGTTTTTAGTTTACTAAAATCGGATAAGTCGTTTAAAAGTTACAGCGATTTAACTGATTACACTTTCAACCCCTCTTATTAAAGTCGGTACGCCAATGAGCATAAGACCAAAATGATGCATAATTGTCCAAGCTTTTTAATGGTGTTATCAAAGATATACCTTAATGTGGAATTTTCGGAGATATGTAAAATTTTAAAATTTACTTTTCAATTACGCCCTCTTGCGGCAAAATGCGGAACTTAAAAATAATTTCCAGCATTTTCTCTTGGGCACTTTTGTCATAAAATTTACCCGGATGCTGTACGATTACTAGTTTCTGAGATATGGCCGGCGGTCATTCTTAGTTGACCACCCGGTACGCTTCAGCCCTCCTTTTCATAGACTCGATTCCAGGAGTATTTCTTATAGCTTGTACTAAAGTAGTGTGCACTCCCGGTTCAACAATTAGATCATTATATTGGGGATACCACTTTATAAAAGGGTGCGGAGTACCTACTGTACCTCTAGGTGGTATGGGACAGACATAATTTCTTGACTTGAGTAAGAGAAATCGTACAAAGCACCAAAAAAGAATTGTATTAAATTAATAATTAAAAAAAAAGCAAATGCTCGAAAAAAATATGTTTCGAATGTATGATATAATGTAACACATTTTTATAGAGAATTTCCTCTTCTTTAATTTTGATAACTACATATTTTGTTCAAAAATTGATATTTATAGAGATATTCACTAATATTAGAAAATACATCCCTAAACAACAGAATATATTAGGTAAAATTCTACATATTTTTTAAGGTAAAACTGACTATGAACGGCAGTAGAGTTTTCGGCGGAGTCATGCGTTTAACTCTTACTTGGTCTTATTCTAAAATTACATTTATTTAACAAAGGTTTCCAAACGTTTCTTACATCTTATGAAGGCTTACTAAGACAGTCTTGGTTTTGGTCTATGGTGGTAACTTAATTTTTATCTTCCTCCAGTGCGGTTCTTTTTGCAGGATTTTGACTTCTGTTCACATGATGTGCGTCAGGCGTGGATAGCTGCGCCTAATTTTTCGGTCTCTCTTTTTGTATGTTGTTCTTATGTTCTTTATTTCTTACTTTGATTGGTCTTAGTGTCTCACCAATATAAGATTATCTGCACTCGCAGGGGATCTGGTATGACACAATTTTTCTTGTCTTTTTGACTTCTTGGTTTCGTCTTCGTCAGATAGCTTCTTAAAGTGCCTCTTAAGCTGAATACTGTGTTGATGTACCGTTGTCCTAGTCTTTTTATTCTCTCGGATGCTCCTTTGACATACGGAATGTTGTATCTATAAGTATGCGCGCTTCAGCTCTCCTTTTCATCGACTCGCGTACTATTAGGAAAATTCCTGGAGTATTTGTTTTACCTTCTACCAAAGTAGTGTACACTTCCGGTTCAACCGGAAGTGATAGTTAGACGTTTAAATACTGAAAATGTGCGCATAGTGTAACCATATAACCTACCAAAATTTCAAAATAATGTAATATTTAATAAGGACGTAACAAGCTGGGTAGTAATTTCGTTGTCACCCGGTATAACTAACTAAAACGTCACACTACTTATTTTTTTCAATTCATAGTGCTTTCTGCGTAAGTAAAATTAATGCTATACAGGGTGGAATTTTTAACTGAAATAAATTCAGTATTAGAAAGCCCCTTTATTTTTGGAGAAAATACGGAAATACGGGTGCCTTTATTTTTAGTTTGGTGCACTTTTTTCGTTCCGTCATGAAATTTACCCTTCTTTTGGGGGTACAAACCGCCTTCAACTATTTATTTTTGCATTTTGGTAATATAGAAAGCCAGAAAAAAATAAGAACTGGCCACTTTAGCAACAATTCATACTACAATTTTGGTTTTGGCTGCGACGGCTGGCTAAAAAAAGGGACTTAGGCAACGACTTATGAACGAAATTCGCCAAATAACCCCGTATATGGTACATAATGTCAACAATGAATTTTACCTTAGACTAGGATTTTGTCAAGAAAAACATATCCAACAATTTTTTTAATGAAACAAATTGCGTGTAGATTACCGTAATGCAAAAGTGAATAGTGGGTCGTATTCCTTTTTTAATGCCCTTTTCTAATACTGAATTTATTCCAGTTAAAAATTCCACCCTGTATAATTTAGGAGTTATTACTAATTAAATTCATATATTTTGATAGATATAAACTGCTGGACAATTCCTTTCGAGCAAGAAAAATTTCGCCTAAATTTAACAGTTAATATTTTCTGAACCAGATATGATATCGACCTATGGTTTTTAATTGTTGATAGATTCATTCCTTGAGAAACAATTGTCAATGTTGGATTTTCTTTAACTGTCAGAAAATTTTATATACAGGGTGTTAAAGAAGACGATAATTTTTGCTCCAATTTTAATGGCGTGTAACTTTCACAATAATATTTTTAAATTTTATCACTTTACGTCAATTGAATCACTGATTCATAGCAAAGAAAGTAATTTGTCAAATTTTTGATATCTGCTATATTTTAAGAAATAACGATTTTTTTGGAAAACCTTGCTTTATTTTAACTTATTGGTAGCTAGATCTCACTGTGTGTTGTATCGTGCAAACTTTGCGAGTAATTATTATACCATATGAAAAGCTTGATGATGTTCAGTAACAATAGTTGTACCAAATATTATGATGTACAGTGGCGCACTTATAAACACCTATAGGTCTATGGTTTATAAGTATAGTGTTAGAAAGTTAGAAATCAATAAATACATTTTTTCCAAAAATTAAATTAAAAAATTTATCTTTGTTAGAATTTTGTAAACACACTGTATAATATGCCTGTAGTGCGATATGAAAAACTAAAAAACAAGAAAAAATTGACCTAATCTAGGGGCGAGTACTTTCCAATATAAAAAAATCGTGAAAATTTGTGAGATACTTATAAACGATAGACATATAGGTGTTTATAAGTACGCCACTGTACATCATAACATTTAGGTAGGTACAACTATTGTTACTGAACATAATCAAGCTTTTTATAAGGTATAATATTCACACGCACAGTTTGCACGATACAACGCACAGTGAGATCTAGCTACCAATAAGTTAAAATAAAGCAAGGTTTTTCAAAAAAATCGGTATTTCTTAAAATATAGCAGATATCAAAAATT
The DNA here is from genome assembly GCA_935413205.1 of Polydrusus cervinus. Lineage (NCBI taxonomy): Eukaryota > Metazoa > Arthropoda > Insecta > Coleoptera > Curculionidae > Polydrusus > Polydrusus cervinus. The sequence goes on along the minus strand of OW284520.1, from coordinate 21,144,531 downwards.
TGACAAATTACTTTCTTTGCTATGAACCAGTGATTCAATTGACGTAGAGTAATAAAATTTAAAAATATTATTGTGAAAGTTACACGCCATTAAAATCGGAGCAAAAATCATCGTCTTCTTTAACACCCTGTATATGAAATTTTCTAACAGCTAAAGAAAATCCAACATTGACAATTGTTTCTCAAGGGATAAATCTATCTCTATCAACCATTCAAAACCGTAGGTGGATATCATATCTGGTTCAGAAAATATTAACTGTTAAATTTAGGCGAAATTTTTCTTGCTCGAAAGCAATTGTCCAGCAGTTTAGTTAATAATAAATTACTATTCTTTGTGCTAAAACTAATAAATTAATTTTATTTATAGTTTATATATTGACCGTTATGTAATAATAGAAATTTAATTATCATTGCTCTTTCGTCATAATTAATATAATCATTGGAATTGACAATTGACGAGACTTTGACTCTTTATTATAAACTACACACCCTGTAATATCAAGAAACAATAGCGTCTTTTATTTATATAAACCATTATCTCATTTGTTATAAGCTGTTAAGCTAACGGGGTTCAAAAAAGCGATACAATGTTTCCACATACATAAATAGAACTTTATTGAACAAAAGCTCTTAATGGAGATTTTAAAATTCTAATTGTTATTTTACAACCAATTTAGTAAATGCAGGTTGTAGAATTGCCGAATAAAATTGCCGGATATTAATGTTAATTGGCTCCATGTCAACTGTATTAAAATTGTTATTTGGATGTTGACAAACAGTTTTTATTTGGGTGGATCTTATAAAAGTTATCAATTATTGGCTAGTTGTAATGGCATTATTATAATCGATCTCTGGGTTTGATGAGTTTTCACAAAAATATTATTACTGCGTGGATAAATATTATTGAAACGTCATCGTCGGCACTTATGCTTAATTTCATAACGACTAAACGTATTATTATTGTATTACTTCATGGTGACTTAAATTATAAAAACAATTCTTTAACATAAAGTTTTTTGCACCTATCTAAAAAGGCTCTCGGAAAAATAACACCATGCAACTCAATGTATTTAATTTTAGTTGAAACTTCTCTCCTATAAAATTCTTACTTGTTTTATGTGAGAAATCTACTTTTAATGAACTAAAATCCAATAAAAGAAAATGCATTTTCATAATTTTTTCTCGTTAAAATCTAAAACATATTATTTCTAAATCTTAAACAAAAGCATTATTTAATAAAAACAATATAACTTGTTTCTTATTTAATTCCGTATCTACTCATCAAAGCCCTCATGTAACTTCATTCGTAATAGAGAAGTAATTATTAATTATTAATTTTAATTAAATGTCTAGTCACAATCATTGCTGTTCTAGCTCATCAATGTAACAAATGAGTTCATTACCAAACCAAAATTGATAGTTTTATCTTTATATTATAACCATTAGGTATCTACTATTTCAATTTTAGATTATCTTTTCTTTTTGTTTGATTAGTAATCTATTAATCTCAATAATGAAAAAGAATATAAATTTCTTGTTAACAAAATCCATGTTAAACTTTTCAATAAAATTTTGACGTTTTTACCATCTTTGGATATACAGGGTGATTCCTAAGTTGATACTTCTCTTTTAGCTGTGTATAGAAGGCATTAAAATAAACAACTTTTTCAAAAACCTTTTTTCAAAACAATCAAAAATTGGCGAGAAAGAGAAGTAAAAAATCTAAGTGCGGACCTGGTCATAAAAACATAGCCCGCTATAGTTTCTGTTGTTTTCCTTATCTCTTATTAGTATTAGTCATACGGGTAGTGTTGAGCAATAAGCTGTGTGTTTTTCTAAAGCAAGTTAATTTTAAATTGTTTGATAAGTAAAAATGGTAAAATTTGAAAACAATAAACTAATAGATATGATGCTAATTTACTGTGAGTATCGTAAAAGTGCGGATGTTTCTTCGAGATTACACGCAAAACGCTTTCCCTTGCGGGCTCATCCTACACCCAGAAGTTTTCTTAATGTTATTCAACGGGCAAGTTAGGCAGAACCGTATTTGATTCATAGTGTAATAAATTAATGTAAGTACTTTATTTTTGAGTTTTTTTTAAAAAGTATTTGAAAATGTTGTTTAAAATAAACCTTCTAAACGCAGCTAAAAAAGAAGTATCAACTTAGGAATCACCCTGTATTGTAAGACTTGCTACCATAAATATCAGTTTTATTGTTTCTTCTTCTGGTGCATATTCACTAATGGATGTTTGCGACAACATTTTTCATCTTTTCTCTATTTCTTGCCGTGTGTATCAGCAACTGAACGTGGTATGTACCTGTCCATTGCCTGGTGTTTCGCTGCCAAGACATTTTCTTTCTTCCGTTTCTACTTTTGCCCTCAGTCTTGCCCTCGATTATCATTTGTAAGAATTGGTATCTTACATTTCGCATGATATGTCCCAGGTGTTCCTCTTCTTACTTATTTCAAACAGTTTACGGTCTTTGTGGACACGTCTGAGAACTTCGTCATTTGTCAATTTAACCGTTCAAGAAATCTTAAGGATTATGCGATATAGCCACATTTTAAAAGGTTCTAATTTATTCATTGCACCCGATTTCAGTTCCAACCAAGAACTATCTGGATATTCTTATTGACTGTTTTTTTATATGGTTTTAAATATTGACATTCCAAAAATGACGTCTAGAATTTTTTTTTGTTTATAGATTATAAAAACAATATGACTTCGGTACAGGGCCTTCTATTATAAGTAAGGGTTATAAGATCAATTAATAAGCCATTATATCACCCTGTCTTTAAATAGTAACATCTTATAATTTTGCATAGTTTGGAACTGAGCCAATTCGAAATTCATGTTTCGAAAACAACCGGAATATATTCAGTTTTACAACTCAAAGCGTTTTTACCAAAGTTGTAGTTGGATATTCCAAATAGGCAATAAAAAAATGTGTTGACGAAAGTTCGTACTTAAGCATTATTAAACCTATAAATAAATATTATTTTGTTAGTTACAGTTATATAAGGTGCTTGCATAAAGTTTGTCCCTCTCCCCCTTGCTAACTTAAGATATATTATTCAAATTTGGTATGCATATCTGCTAAATAAAATATTTACTTTTGAATAAAAAATGATTCTGTTATTCGAGATGGCGGAAATCTGCGACCTTGGAAAACATTTCTAAATGGGAATTGAAGTCGAGTTATTATTGATAATGGATGTGGGCTAGTTATTTTCATGTAAAAAAAATCATGAAAGAAGAGATAAGCTAATGGAAATCCTAAAAAAAATTATTAAGTTTCTTTTTATTCTAAAAGATATAAAGAATTTATTAAAATTAACTTTCTCACTTTCTCCAGTAACAGTAGAGTTGAGAGTTAAAAAGTTTTAAAAAATTCATTAATAAACATGGACAGGATTCGCTTCAAGAGAACGGAATGTTTTAAATATATATACATATTTAACTTAAAGAAATAGTCCATACTTAAAGTGAAGTGGATATTTAGATGGAAAGAAATAAGAACTCAAAGTCTTCTTCCACTGCTTTATTAATGAGAAACTTGTTTTAAAATAAAAATTCTCTACATGTTTCGAATGCAGAAGCATTCATCTTCAGGAAAACAAATTAAATTAAGAAGATAAGGGTGGATATCATCTTAACGGAGCCTTGAGATTATATTATTGGGTAAAATAAAGGTTCAATGAGTAGAACCTTGAGAAAATCATCACCAAAATACTCTTGAAAAGGGAAACATAAGTAGGTTTGTAGCTTTGGGCACTATAAGAATTTATGTGTAGAATAAAATGTTTAAGAACCAGGTGTGAGAAGGAGAATTGTCAAGAGAGATAAAGAGTAATAAGGGTAGATATTTAATAATTCATTTAAAAAAGGTTGTGAGCTCGGCTAATCAAAAACTATGGGAACGAAGCGATAGGGCTTTTATATGGCGATGGCATTATAAAATCATAAAATATTTCAAATTGTATTAACATTTATCTTCTTCGCATTTACATGTACCTACTTCGTTTCCATAGTTTTTGATATGCTGAGTCTTTTTTAAATGAATTATTAAATAACTGCCCTGATTACTCTTCATCTCTTGACAATTCTCTTTCTCACTTTGTTAAACCTTTTATTCTAGACTTAAATTCTTATAGTGCCCAAACCTACAAACCTATTTATTTTATTATTATCACAGTGTGACGTGTATTTTGATGATAATTTTCTGACTGTTCTACTCATTGAACCTTTATTTCATCCGATAATATAATCTTAAGGCTCCGTTAAGATGATATCTACCATTTTATTCTTAATTTATATTATTCTCCTGAAGATGAATGCTTCTGCAATCAAAACATGTATATAATTTCTATTTTAAAACAAGTTTTTTATTAATATAACAGTGGAGGAAGACTTTGGGTTCTTATTTCTTTCTTTCTATAAATAAATATACAGGGTGTCCCGTAACTTATGGGCCGTAGACTAACTGGAGATACTAGACATCAAACTAATGTTTTTATTTATGTCATTATGTCATATAAGTTTTTTCGGATTGCTACTCGTTCTAGAAATACAGGGTGTTGAAAGTAAAAGTTTATTCTCGAAAATAAGCCATAATTTTAAAACGGTTTAATGAATCGAATTGAAAGTTGGCAATATTATGTTTTCATGAGCAAGAAATAAGAATTTGTAGAAATTTTTAAGTTTCAAACTAGAGGGCGCTAGTTGCATACACTGGGCTTCATAAATCTATGATTTTTTTTTACCTGTGACATTAGGTGTTTTTCAATTATAGTTTCTTAAAAAGGGCATTTTCAGAGTCAAAAATGTGTACTTGATTGATCTTAATATCTTTAACGGTTTTCGAGATATTTCCTTTTAAACATCCCAAAGCATAAAAAACATAGTAAATAATTAAATTAACAAAAAAAAAATAAAAAAATGACAATCCGAAAAAACTTATATGACATAATTGGCTTAGTTTGATATCTAGTATCTCTAGTTACTCTACGGCCCATAAGTTACGGAACACCCTATAGAGCTGGTAACTTTTGGAGAAGAATTTACAAGTATTGTTAATTGTTAGGATGGCCTTAATTTTCAATTTAAATATATCCAAATATGCCATTTCAAAATGAAATTCTAAGGTCTAATGATACTAACGAAACAATTAACCTTCACATTAGTAAAGGGAATGATTTGTTTTTACAAAACCATGACTTTGTATTTTTTATTGGTTGTCTTCGAATTCAAGAAGATATATTTCTGAGGACCGTAAGTCCTAAATAATTTTTTCTGTGTTGGCTCTACATACGGTGTGCCTGAGGGGAGAAAAACGCAAGAAACCACTTTTATGCAGAATTGACCAGACTAATCAGAAATGGTATCCACATGGAAAAATGTCAGTGGCGTACCACTTTTTTTCTAAAATGTATCAGAGGAAATGTTTGCCGGGACGCCACTGGTGAGACAAAAAAATAACTTTTATTACTAAGAGATGTGGTTTTATGCCCTATTAGCACATGCCAAAATTAAAAATATTATATTAAGTAGGTACTTTCGGAGATATTACAAAAAACGCACTAAAAAAAATAATTCAACACCCGGTAGCAAAAAATTTAAGCCGTGTAGGACATATGTTTATAAGAATTTTTCTTTATAAAATGACTTAAGGAATCACACCCTAAAATATTAGCACGTCATTAAGGAACACCCTGTGTTTTTGAAATATAATTTATTTTTTCAGGTAATAGCAAAAAAAAAAAGGTTTTATCCATCCATGTCGACCAATATAGGGTCTCCTAGAACGATATTTTTCTTTTTTATCCCCTTTAAGAAGGACCTGCCAATCCCAAAGCAATAAGAAACTACTCTCTCCTGGTTTTATCCCGGATATAGAATTGGATAGGTAGCACTTTTTTTACCGATCAACGACTATGTAGAAAAAAATTCTGTTTGCGGAAATTTATAGTTTAGGAGGCCAATTTCTAAAGCTTTTTTTACCTGTGGCAATTTTTTATACTTTGAAAATAGATTAATATTAAATAGAGTAGGTTTTTCGTTATTTTTATAAAATTGGGTTGCATCGATAACCCAAAATTGCTATCAAGAGGACTCCGGACACCTTTAAAACAAGATTTTTTTACGGGTTTTATTAATCGATTAAGAAAAAAATTATTGTATATAAAAGTTTCTAGAAATTTAACAAATAATATTGGGAAGTCCCTTTTGGTTTGTCATATATATATTATATACCTTTTTTCAAAAAACTCAAAAATAAGGTACTTATATTCATTTATTTCACTATGGAACAAATACGGTCCTTTCTGATGAGCCCGCAAGGGAAAGCGTTTTGCGTTTAATCTCGAAGCAGCAGCCGTACTTTGACGACACTCGCCGTAAATTAGCACCATATCTACTAGTTCATTGTTTTTAAATTTTACCATTTTCACGTGTCACCAATTTAAAATTAACTTGCTTCAGAAAAACACACGCAGCGGATTGCCAAACAACTGACCACAGACTCGTAAATTGCATGACTAACACAGAACTCAAAATTACTAATAAGACAAACAACATAAAGTATAGCGGGCTACGTTTTGATGGCCAGGTCCGCACTTAGATTTTTTTACTTCTTCATCTCGAATATTTTTTAATTTTTTGAAAAAAGGTATTTAAAAATTTTGTTTATTTTAATGCCTTCTATACACAGCTAAAAAAGAAGTGTCAACTTAGAAATCACCCGGTCTATTTGGGTCATTTATTCTTTAATATAGCAACGCTCTATTGACTTACCAATATTCTGTAATTTTTATTAAAATAATTTTCCTACACCCACATAGATACCAACTTTCCATTGGTGAAAAAAGTCAATGATTTCCATAGATTTTTTTTTGTAATTCGGGCCAAGAAAAACCACACATATATACAAAACCACATATATAGCAAATTGAAGCGTGGTCAGATCGACATAAATCCTTATGGATTCCATTCCAGGATGTTAAAATTTTGTTTATTAAATAAGTAAGACATTTAACTAAATCAGAAGAATAAGAGTTTTCTTTCATTTCATTAGATCCATCCCCAGACGCGTTTCGCCATCTTATGACTCATCAGTGAGGCTACAGAATCTGACGAGAGAAGGAAACGATCACGCAACTGTATTAAATAGTTTAGGCGTAAAAGCTAGGTGGAATGAACCCTGCGGCACCGCGCCGTCAACGTCAAAGTTAAACACTACTAAAGCATACCCAGCGCCTCCAACAAAATTATAGACACGTGTCATAATTACATGAGCTATGCTAGGCAGCGCTAAATTTACCGATGTTTATGAGAACCGAGAACAATAAATACAGGAAAATAAGAGTTTCCTTTCGTTTCGTCAGATTCATCCTCAGACGCGTTTCACCATCTTATGGCTCATTATCATACTTAGCATTATGAAGAAACATAACCTAATAAATTATTAGATTTTATTTTATTCACTAAGTAAAAAAAGTACTGATTCAAAAAAAAAAACATTTTCATATTATACAGGGTCTCCCATAACTTATGGGCCGTAGAGTAACTGGAGATACTAGACATCAAACTAAGCCGATTATGTCATATAAGGTTTTTTTTTTGATAATTAAAATATCAATTTAATTATATAGGTACTATGTTTTTTATGCTTTGGAATGTTTAAAGGGAAATATCTCGAAAACCCTTAAAGATATTAAAATCAATCAAGTACACATTTTTGACTCAGAAAATGCCCTTTTTAAAAAACTATAATTGAAAAACACCTAATATCACAGGTAAGAAAAAAAATCATAGATTTACGAATCGCAGTGTTTGCAACTAGCGCCCTCTAGTTTAAAACTTAAAAATTTCTACAAATTCTTATTTCTTGCTCATAAAAACATAATATTGCCAACTTTAATTCGATTCATTAAACCGTTTTAAAATTATGGCTTATTTTCGAGAATTTAACTTTTACTTTCAACACCCTGTATCTCTAGAACGAGTAACAATCCGAAAAAACTTATATGACTTAATCGGCTTAGTTTGATGTCTAGAATCTCCAGTTACTCTACGGCCCATAAGTTATGGGACACCCTGTGTACACTGTGGCTCAAATTAAAGGAGTACACTTTTTAATTGTGAATATTTTTCTAGATTTTGCACTGATTTAATTTATTTTTGGAGTGATGATGAACTGAAATCGTCTTAGTAAAATGTGCAATTTTAAACAAAATATTTTGAACAGGGCCGGATTGACAGGTTTTTTTCAACAAACATGCACTTATGCTCGTTGCAAACGAAAACTGATTTATTCATAATTCAGATAATACGTTTTTTTGGTAGATTAACCAACGAAACTTCTTCAGTATAAGTCTCACTCTAAAAGATTCCTAAATTCAAGAAATACAATTTATTTTGTTCATTGATGTACTAAAACATTCCGGATATCATTTTGCAAATTTGAAGTCGTTTGAACCATGATCGCAGCATCCATGACCGTTACTAAACATCAAAGTATCCATGACTATTATTAAAATAATAAACAATGTTATTTTTGACATTTTGTAAGCTTCATGACAGCTAATCCGTACACAATGGCAATTTTAAGTGAAGAGAATCGAATTCTTATCAAATATTTTCGACAAACACATAATTACGGCGCAAGAAAAATTGTAAAGGAGTTTCCTGAAAAAAATTGGTATGTTAGAACAGTTGGCAAGTTTTTAAGACATCTTAGAGAAAATAATGGATCCATAAAAATAAAATTTGGAAGGGGAAGGAAAAAAACTTTAAGAACTCAAGGAAATATTACCATGGTAAGAAATATTATAGAAAATGTACGACCTGAAGAATCTATAGGAACCAGAAAAATAGCGAAAAGAACAAAAATTCACCGTTCTACAGTTCAAAGAATTATTAAACATGATTGCCAACTTAAAGTCTTTAAAAAAGTTTACTGTCAAAAACTTAGTGCCAATGTGAAGGAGAAACGATTAGAAAGATGTAATCTATTACTACGAAGATTCCGTTCTCGGGAAAATATCGCAAAGATATGGTTTTCAGATGAGAAGATGTTTTACTTGAGGCCGCCAAAGAATACACAAAATAATCGGGTATACGCAAATGTCCGAGTAAAGAGGGAAATCCCATTGGAAAATCTTTTAATCGAGAGAAGTCACTTTTCACCTGGCGTTCACGTGGCAGTTTCCAAATTGGGGAAGTCAAGTCTCATTGTTGTAGATGCCGGAGTAAAACTCAATTCGGACGCGGATCAACAACAAATTTTACATCACTTGCTTCCTGAAATTGAAGCAATCTGCGACGAATACGTATTCCAACAAGACGGTGCTCCTTCCCATACCTCTCGGAGTACAATAAGGTTTTTGTTTGAGCAATGCCCCGATTATATCGAACCAGAGATGTGGCCACCCAATAGTCCAGACTTAAACCCTGTTGTCTATTCCATATGGGGAATTTTCGAGGCAAATGTTCACAATGGTCAAAGGTTTAACACCATCGAAGAGCTAAAGGAAAGGTTACAGTTCTGTTGGAATAATTTTAACCAGGACATAATCAATGCAGCTATTGACCTATGGCGAAGGCGACTACAATCCGTGATAGAAAATCATGGTGGTCATATTCATAATGTTATCTTATAAATAAATACTACTTTCGATTTTAAGTGATAGTTAGTCTTATTAATATCAGTAATAGTTAATATTATTAAATTTGTTATTAATATTGAACAAAATAAATTTTATTTCTTGAGTTTAAGAATCTTTCAGAGTGAGACTTATACTGAAGAAGTTTCGATAGTTAATCTACCAAAAAAACGTATTATCTGAATTATGAATAAATCAGTTTTCGTTTGCAACGAGCATAAGTGCACGTTTGTTGAAAAAAACCTGTCAATCCGGCCCTGTTAAAAATATTTTGATAAAAATTGCACATTTTACTAAGACGATTTCAGTTCATCATCACTCCAAAAATAAATTAAATCAGTGCAAAATCTAGAAAAATATTCACAATTAACCCTTTATAGGGCAAAAGACTTTTTTTTAACTTTTTCGTTTGTTTATAAAATGTGAATTCCTAATGAGAAACCCATAGGTACCTGAATCAACGCAATATATTGAGAAGAACTCAAAATTTTTCAAAATTTTGGGTGGGAAGTAATTCTCCCAAAAGGTTTTCTGAAAGAAAAAAATATTGGGAAAATGATTTCCCACTTCTACAAAAATAAAAGACAAAAAAATAATTTAAAATTGTTATATTAACAATATCATCATAAAGATATATTTGGTTAAAAGAATAATCTTTTATAATAATTAAAAAGTAATTTTACACTATTTAAAAATGAAAACAAACTCTAACTCAGGAACATTATTTTATCAAAACACATGTAACGTTTAAAATTTAAGTTTAGACCAATAAAATCTAATACCAGGAAGATAGTGAAAGCCCATAAATATTACTATGCCTAACCACGCTCGCAGTTCCTCGACAGTTAATGAAAGATTAGTGCCCATTTGTTGAGCGTATATATTTGACTGAGAAACCATTTCACATAAAAAAAAATTGGTAAAGAATAGGCAAAAAAAGTCTATAGGTGATTTACACACTCCATCATATTTAGGCCCGAATTATTCTGTGAAATTTGCAGTGGAATACCTGTTGGGGTCATTAGCTTGCTTGGACCAATCAAAGTTTTCACATTCTGCCTCACTCTCTGAGTCGCTTGACGAGTCACTACTTCTGGGAGGGGTTCCATACCTTGCAAGCAAATCGTCGTTGTCGCTATCGAGTTGAGGTTCAAAATCCGAATCAGATGAGCTTTCACTATCGGGGGCTTTTGAGGTAGAAGGATTGTTTCTGTTGCACCACTGAGGAAGGTTATCTTCGGCATCAGAGTCTCCACCTATGTCAGAATGTTCTGCTTGTTCGTCGGTAATCTCTTCTAAACTGGCAGCCACCTCATTCGCTAGGCGTTCTAGATCTTTTTCAGAAAGTCTAGCCATCTCGATCTAAAATAATAGCGGATATCAAAGAATTATCTTTTCACCTGCACATGCACACAAAAAATATAATAACATGTTAGCCAAACAAAGCACTAGCTACATTTTTTTAATATGACAAAAAAATACTCCGGATTATAGATTTTTTGTAAAGTAAACTTTATATTTTGCTTTTACATACTGTTTAAAAAATTTTAAAAATAGAAAAAAAATGGCCGAATGGTTGTAGCATTTAGTTATGCTTATGATTAAAGCGTTTCTCTTTACATTTCTAAATATTCAATAGCAAATTTATGAAATATAAACATTTGTAAAATTACTTACCACATTGAAATAAATAAAAGCACTTTTAAAAAGATGATATTTGAAAATTTAACAAAAAAAACACAAATATTCAAATTTTCCGACTTCCAAAGGTTCTTTGGTTAAATATTTTCCCACCTGAAGACAAGAACCGAGCCTAAACGCATCTAGAACTTAACTGACTAGTGCCAAATTTAAATTCGCGTTTAAACCGTCATTTGTAAGGCGGTAGGGATCAGTGGGAATAGTAGAGGCTTGCGGTTGTTTTAATAGATATCGGTGGGAAATATTGATACCAATGACCTATAAAGGGTTAAGAAGTGTACTCCTTTAATTTGAGCCACGGTGTAGGTAGAAAAATATTTTTAAAAAACCTCTTACATTCTAAAAATTTTGTTTTTAAAAGATTTTTTTAATTATATTTTTTTTTAAAGTTGGAACTTTTCAAACTTCATAAAATACGTTACACTAGAAGTCAAAAAGAACATAAAAATGTAACAAAGGATTGCTGCCCTTGCTTTAATTTTACGAATTCAGAAATTTTATATGAAAATATTATTTTGCTAATTAATCAAATTAAACAGTAAACAAAGGGCTTTAAAAATGGCCACTAAATAAAAATCCCGTATATTAAATTAAACTTCCGTAATAGTAGGTAAAAACAAAAAGCGATAAAAGTTTTATTGTAATATGTTCTTTGTTACAAACATTACCGCAAGCAGAAAATCAGTAAACTCATGTAATACAAAACAATGCAGATGAACCATTGAAATATAAAATTTGAATTTTCAGTTATCAATAAAGCATTATTTGTTTGGGTACAACAGCAGCTGTTAAATGGCTTTACATATTTTTGTTAATAATGGCGCTCGCTTTATAACAATTCTGTACAACATAAAACCATATTGGCTGATTATTGATAACATTTAACGTGGAAATGTGTCGAAATAGGCGTTATTAACGAAATGACTTATGGAAGTATTATTATAAAAGGCAATAGGAATTTCAAGACATTTTTACCTGAAATTTAATGTCTAGAGCTTATTAACATTTTGCACCATCGTCTTCATAAATAATGCCGTCGACAGCAAGTTGTAGCTGGAATAGTAAAATCTAATTTGTTGCGCTTTGTCGAACATTGTATAATCACAAAATATGTACCATCGCGCCGATAAAAAACTGGGACAGGAAATTTTTCTATTTTCTCCTAGACTATTAAGAATAATTTTACATCAAGCCTGGTACCAGTAAAATGTCATGAACATTTGCATGTCAATAAAGATTGTCACTTTATGATTGACTCGTCAAACATACAATCATATATTATTTGTAAATATGCCACAATTAACCCCCCAGCAAAAGGCAATTATTTATAGTCGGTTGCGAGATAGTGTTGCTATTAGGGATATTGCAGATGAACTGGGAGTAAGCAAGAATACCGTGCTATTGGCAAAACAAAAAATAGCAAGACATGGGACTATTATTAGGAATGCAGGTTCTGGTCGCCCTAAAATTTCTACTGATGATCATGATAGAAGACTGGTTAATTATCTAAGGGATCATCCCTTCGAAACTGCAATCAAGGCAAAAGAAGAGACGAATTTTCCAGGTTCTGCAAATACCGCTAGAGACAGGGTTCGAAATTCCGATATACGAAGCCGTTGTGCTGCCAATAAAAAATTTTTAACGGAAATAAATAAACAGGGCAGGTTAGAATTTGCACATGAATATATTAATCAAATAAATTTATGGGAAACAGTTATATTTTCTGACGAGAAAACTTTTCAGTCATGCAATAATGGGAGAATTCGGGTGTATAGGCCTTCCGGCATGCGGTATGATGAGAGATACACCCACAAAACCAACCAAAGTGGGCGTTTCTCCATAAATGTTTGGGGCTGGATTAGCGCTAGAGGACCAGGACTTTGCCAAATCGTCGAAGGAAGACTAACTGCAGCAGTATACGTTAATATACTAAACGAAGTGATGATACCATCGGTAAACGCTGTATACGGTCAAAATTACACATTTCAGCATGATAATGCTCCAATACACACAGCGCGCATTGTACAAAATTTTCTCCAAGAAAATAACATAGCAGTTCTTCCCTGGGCTTCGAAGAGTCCCGATTTGAACCCGATAGAAAACATTTGGGGTGCCATGGTCAAATCTATGTATAAACATGATTTTCAACCTAGAAACAGGGATGAATTACGTCATAGGATAAATCAAGCTTGGGATGAAATAACTGTCGAATTATGTAGAAACTTAGTTTTAAGTATGCCACAAAGGCTCCAAAAAGTAATAATCAGAAATGGTTCTATGACCAAATATTAATTTTGTGTTGTTTTGACAAACTTTGTGTTCGCAATTTTTTTCTTTTTATTAAATGTATTTTATTACCTGTATTAGCTTTATTTATTATTTTGTGGTAATGGTAAATATAATAATTTATAAAATATTTGACTTTAAAAAAATCTAATAAATTTACTTTATCCATATTATATGATGTCTCTCAAATTTAACCACCCCGTATCGAAAAATACAAAACATTCCATTATGTAACCTAGGTTACTTTTTAAATTTTGAATGTTTTTCCTTTTTAGCTCTAGACACCTTTTATAGTCTAGGGGATATGTATTTCTTACATTGTTTTTGTAAATCTCTTGTCCCAGTTTTTTATCGGCACAATAGTACAAGGAAAATAATCATTACCTTTATTGTTTATATTAAGAGTACAGACATTATAAATAAAAAAAAAAACAAATTAACTACTATAGTCTATTTCAGAAAGGTGTAGAGTAATAAAATGGGAAATTCCGTCCAGTTCGGCTCAATTTTGATGTCGGCCATAAGGCGCACGTAAATTTTGTGTATTAAATTATTTATGATACCTAACCAAAAATTTTAGAGAATTAGATTAACGGGTAATAAGATAAAATAGTATTGTTAGTAATATTAAAATTTCAAGTAATTGCGTTATTCAGTTCAGAAGATTACCAGAGGACATGAATGCGAATGTTTTTAAGGAATATTTTGGTGAAATGATAAAATATCTTCCAGCTGATTCAGTAGTTGTTATGGATAACGCAACCTATCATTCACGACGCACAGAAAAGACTCCAACTTCATCCTGGAGGAAACAAGAAATAAAATTATCGACTGGTTAACCACCAAAAGTATTGAATTTGAAGATATTTTGATAAAGAAGGAACGCTATAGCAAATTTACACAAACACCGTTTTATAAAATATGCCGTGGAAGATATACCTGGCTGAAAAACATAGTGAAACTGTGCTGCGCGCACCGCTATATCATTGCGAACTAAACCCTATAGAACTTATATGGGCGCAAGTGAAAGGATTTGTAGCAAGACACAACACGACATTCAAACTGAAAGACGTTAAGCTACACTGTTTGATTAAGCCATTAAGGAAGTGACACCATAGAACTGGCGAAAAGCAGTCCATCATGTCATTAAGGAAGAGGAGAAAATATGGGATCTTAACCACCTGATCGATCGGACCGTCGATCCGTTAATTATAAAGTCAAGAGGTGATGATAGTTTCTCAAATGACGAAGAATATTATGATTTTTTATAATTTTTTGTATAATGTATTTTTTGTATTTTTTTTATAATGTTTAATAAAAAATAAGTGTACCTAATATTATGTACGTCTTTGTCACATCATTTTTAGTGTTTGTGAATGGATAACAAAAGGCGAAACCCATAAATTGACCCAAACCCGGGTGGTACTACCTGCACTTAATAAAAATAAATAATTTTGCAATGAAATCAATGCCAAATTATGAGAGTGGCTTAAATGTTCGTTGGGTCACTCTGTAGTCCTTTGCATACCTAATGAGCTTTTATTACTCTACACCTTTCTGAAATAGACTATACTATAGCTTATATATTTTTATATTACACACGGAGCAATGTATAATAAAATATAGAATCACATTAATATTACCTGGTAACATAAAATTATATTAAATACAATTTAATAGAAAGATAATACTCTATATCCTATAATATTAAATTACAAGATAATACATTGTGTGACAGAGGCATTTTTGAGTTTGAGCCCTGGATAACAAAAGAAATAAGCTTCTCCAATCCCAATACCAATACCTATAATGTGTTTGCACCTGAAGTTGTGTGGTTGTAATTATTAATTTGTTTAATTACCTTTTTATTTCTATTATTATTACTAATAATTAATATCGTTATTATTATTAATATTATTATAATTATAATTTATTACTATTTCAACCACCACAAAAAAACCGTTATATCAAATAACGTTTTCCTAATTTTGTATTATGTTCATCCACTGATGAAGTTCATGCAACAAATTAAGGATAATAGCCACAAAAGCTCTCAACATAAAATAAAGTCCTCACTGACAAAGAGACGTAAAAACTTTAGTTTCAAGAGATAAATAAATTTCAGGAAACATGCATTTTGTTTCAAGCTCCAAGTGTTGTTCAATTTTTTTCTAGCTCGACAGAACACCACAATGTTTTGCTTGTTGTTACCGTGACAAATAGATAAAATGGGAAACTTTTACACTGATGTTTCTATTTTTTGGATTTAAATAGATATACAGGGTGTCCCGTAACTTATGGGCCGTAGAGTAACTGGAGATACTAGACATCAAACTAAGCCGATTATGTCATATAAGTTTTTTCGGATTGTCACTTTTGTTTTTTTTTTGTTAATTTAATTATTTACTATGTTTTTTATGCTTTGGGATGTTTAAAAGGAAATATCTCGAAAACCGTTAAAGATATTAAGATCAATCAAGTACACATGTTTGACTCTAAAAATGCCTTTTTTAAGAAACTATAATTGAAAAACACCTAATATCACAGGTAAAAAAAAATCATAGATTTATGAACCCCAGTGTATGCAACTAGCGCCCTCTAGTTTGAAACTTAAAAATTTCTACAAATTCTTATTTCTTGCTCATGAAAACATATTATTGCCAACTTTTAATTCGATTCATTAAACCGTTTTAAAATTATGGCTTATTTTCGAGAATAAACTTTTACTTTCAACACCCTGTATCTCTAGAACTAGTAACAATCCGAAAAAACTTATATGACATAATCGGCTTAGTTTGATGTCTAGTATCTCCAGTTCCTCTACGGCCCATAAGTTACGGGACACCCTGTATAATAATCTTTGCGTTGATAGAACTAAAGTAAGTGGAAAGTTGTGGTTATTAAAATGCAATATTAATTTAAATGGCTCTGGTAACTCCTACTTCTGAAAAGTACTAACGACAATTAAGTATTGTTAAGTTAAATTATCACGATTTTAAAATTTAATTCTTTCTATAATACCTATTTGACCGTTTTATTTAAGATTCAATTTACATCGATGCCGCATTTTGGAGAACAGCTAATCCTAGCATATGATTGATTCTATCCACAGCTTCGTAGGTATCAATAAATTACGCAATATCTCTTCCTTCCCGTAATACCCATTGAACTTTGAGTCTTCTTGAATGTGAATAAGCTCTTGATACTTTTTCAGCCTATAGTGTCCCGTCAGAATTATTATTAAGACTCACTCAGAATATGCCGACTTTTTTTGGCAGAAGCTACTATAACTTATAGGTCACATCCACAAAGTGATTGCTAGCTCTTTTTTAAAGAACCCATTTGACGTAGAGAAGTAAAAATTAGTTTAGTTGTAAGTATCAAAACACACACATACATACATGTAAATAGTTGAGTTTCCCACATTTTACATACAGTAAAATGCAATTAAATTTGTAATTATTTATAAATTATAATTATTGCTGCCCACCTGTGCCTAGAAATTTCTTAGGTAAAGGCGACAACTTTCCCACTTACCCTTAAAATATGTGGCTTGCTTGGAGATGAAGTCAGGCAATCTTAGTAATGTGCAGATTCAAAGCCTGGAAGGGTTAATAGGAAAGACAAATGGGTTCTCTAGCGTTTACATAAGTGATTAGTAACGCAGCATCGCACCTTCGCAGTTTCAGTTAAAGGGATCTTTAGTATGAAATGTTATGACTTATTGAAACTAATCTCTGCAAAGTACGTTTTGACAGGGTACATTACGACATAAGGGAGGTTTTAATATTTATTTGTATTTGTAACACAATTAAAAATCTTTATTTTTAACGTTTGGGATGTCATACTCCATACATCAGTACTCGTATCTACATTTACTGTATTAAAATATTGATACTGATTTTCCATATACATACAGGGTGTTGTGGAAATGAATATATTTAAACCTTATACCACGTGTCAACGTAACGTGGCGGCATATGGGAAACTTTTTTATTAATAATTTTACGAAAAAAAGTTATTCCTTATAAAAAATGCTGCATAGTCCAAAACCTAAAATGCAACCATCAGATGTAAAATTTTTTCAGCCGTATACGAGGTTTGTCAAAAAATATTAATTTTGCCCAAGAGTAAAGGACCTTTGTTTTTGACAATATCGAAAATTTTAATTAGGAAATGTTGTTCGGCATTAAAAACTAAAACATGCAATTACACTAAAAAATATTTTTTTTATTTTTACATATTTATCGTTAATTGAGATAAAATTTGTAAAAATAAAAAAATATTTTTTAGTGTATGCATGTTATGACATAGTTTTTCATACCAAAAAACTTTTCATAATTACAGTTTTCAATATTGTCAGAAATAAAGGTACTTTACTCTTAGGCAAAATTCATATTTTTTGACAAACCTCATATACGACTGTAAAAATAAACATCTGGTGGTTGCATTTTAGGTTTTGGACTGCAGAACTTTTTATGAAGAATAACTTTTTTTTGTAAAGTTAATAATAAAAAAGTTTCTCATATGCCGCCAACTTACGTAGACACACTGTATAAAAACACATTGCAGGAAAATATTTCTGAATGTCTCTTTGTTGTTAAAAGCGAGAAAATTCATTATTTTGTTTTTTGAAATTTACGGCTCTCCGCTACTATTTGGACAGTATTTTCTGGGCGATCGGCGCTATATTCTTTCCAGAACAGGTCACAAAAAAGGTATGGACTATTTCTCTAGAATACATAAGTAGTTAAGTAACCATATCCAGTCATTTCCATAACATCCTGTATACATAGTGTATGTTTGAAAGTTGGAAACAATGATGTTTCTTGAACGGCAGTAGAGTTTTGGACTTGCATTGTCTTTATTTATTTATAATCACTACGTTTCAACTGGTAAGCATCTCCAGTCGTCTTCAGGTGAATACTAAATAAGTACGGTAACTACAGCTCTATATTTAAGGAAGCTACGACCATACACCAAAATCCAGGTTGCTTTAGTAAGCCTTCATTAGATATGAGAAACGTCTGGAAACCCTTGTTAAGTAAATGTAATCTTAGAATAAGCCCACCTAAGAGGTAAACGCATGAGTCATCGAGCATGACCCATCCAGTTATGACTCCGCCCACTAGTCATGCGTCACCGCACCTGCCTAGTATAAATAGAGCTGTACTTATTTAGTATTCACCTGAAGACGACTGGAGATGCTTACCAGTTGAAACGTAGTGATTATAAATAAATAAAGACAATGCAAGTCCAAAACCCTATAGCCGTTCATCCTGTATACATATTACATGTAACGAGGCAAATTACATCAATTCTAAACCAGTATATCGATCTTTCAAGGTTTTAGGTATTTTTTTTTTAATTTCGTAGGGTTGAACCCCCTGCGTACGCGTCTGTTGTTTAGTAATATGATACTTAAAGTGCTGACTTTTAGAATCTGGATCAGCTCCAGCAAAATATATAAACGTTCTTCAGAGCGAAGTAACGATCAAATATGTATAGGATATTCTTTACTACCATGTACGAAAACGGCTAGTAAGTTAGGTATTATGGGCTATTTATTTCGTATCTAAGTTTATGTGTCTAGAATTATTTGTGAAAGAGTTTAAATATAGCAAACACATATTTACAATAGAATAACGTCATGCTACCTTGCACTTTCTTTAGATATTTATAGAAAATAGTTTGAAATGCATGTAGAGTCTTTATATTTTTAAAACAACTAACCCTTGTATTAAAGAATATTTTATTAAATAATATCTACAAATATCATTGACTTAAGTGTTCCAATCCAGTCACCATTGGACATCTACTTATGTCGTTGTTTTTATATTTAACTCGTACTTTAAAATAAATGTATTCAAATAATTGGATTTGTAGTTTTACAAACAAAATATTTTATAACGTTGTCGAAAAAACTTTGTGCTCTGCGAAAATTTAATTTAAACCTAATTTCAAGGAAGTTTTGGTGCTTTTTCTTGAAACTCTGACGAAGTACACGAGAAATTTTATTTCTTTTCCTGTGTCAACTGGACGGGGGAATAATTAAGAAACTTTAGTCGGGGAATTTACTGTTATGGTAATATAAACTTAACCTAAGCTGCAAAGTACTTCACTGTCCCAAAGCAATAAGAAACTTTTACTTTCATGGCATCTTACTGTACTTCGGTTTAAGGGTATATCTTCGCTTTTCGGTATTATCCATACTAGAAAACGACTACAGTTGTCGCTTGATTTCAAGCTACATAATAATGTTTATTGAAAAGTACTAAAGCACTTTATCATCTTAATATCATAATTATTTACATTTTTTAACCTAATATTTTAATTTTTACCATATTATACAGGGTCCTGCACCTCACCTCCCGTCTTCTATAGCTCACTTATTAATTAAGTTAGGATTTTGATACTTTGCAAACTTACCTGTATCCTAGGGCGCATTTCAGGAAAATATTTTTATATATACAGGGTGTTCCAAAAACGTGTGACGTCATAAGGATATATTTTTTTAGATTACATATACATATATACATTACATATA